>JANUYF010000002.1:62412072-63707072 GCA_026167975.1 Phrynosoma blainvillii | reverse complement strand
ACCTAGATATTTAGTTTTGTTTAATAATTTTAAATCTGTTTTGAACTCAAAACTCAAAAGTGCTGCATTATAACTAGAGACAAGGAGTTCATATCCCTACTCAGCCATGAAAACCCACTGGGTGACCTTGGGCAAGTTACATTATCTCAGCCTCAGAGGAAGGCAAGGACAACCCT
Source organism: Phrynosoma blainvillii (assembly GCA_026167975.1). Taxonomy (NCBI): domain Eukaryota; kingdom Metazoa; phylum Chordata; class Lepidosauria; order Squamata; family Phrynosomatidae; genus Phrynosoma; species Phrynosoma blainvillii. The sequence goes on along the minus strand of JANUYF010000002.1, from coordinate 63,706,896 downwards.
CCTCTGAACAAATCTTGCCAAGAAAATCGTCTGATAGGGTAGCCATAAATCACAAATAATTTGAAGGGTCACAACAACAAACAACAACAAGACAATCCTATTGTGTGAGACTAATACAATAGTATTAAAATATATAATATATAATAATATAATAGTAATATATTAGCTTATCCTTCCATTGCGACTTCCATGGTTGTGGCCTTTGAGGGAAAGAACAGCAGCCAGCATTTGCTGTACTTAATCCCCTTATTGCTATCCTGCTTTTTTTGGTGTATCTTATCTTTTTAGATTGTAGGCCTGAGGGAAGGGAACTATGAAGACACACCTGACTAAAGGTGGTGGCAGGTTCGGGTGTGCAACGCCAGTACCCTGGTGAGATCAAACACTTTCACCCCAAAAAGGCTCTGATGCTGAATATGAGGTTCAAAAAGGGGGAAAGTTTATTTTAAAGAACAAAGGTAAAGGGTTTTCTCCTCCCCAGCTCTAGATAGCTTGAAATAAAAAATACTTTACAGTTTGAGTTTCAGCAATCTTCAGGGTGTCATCTTTCTGGGTTTGATCTTGATTTGATCTCCTCACTGAATGGAGCTGGTGCAGGGTCTTTCAGCTCCTGATTCCTTTGGCTTATTTGTTGTTGGTAACTAATTTGGCTAAGTTGTTTCTGGTAACTAAGTTGGCTAACGTGTAAGAAATGCCCTTCCCGGCTGACTGGGCCTGTTTGCCACCAAAAAGACAGCTCTCTGCAAGCTCACAGCAAAAAACTGACCAAAAAACTAAGAACCTTCTAGCTAAAACAGAGCTTGCTGGGAAGGGGCAAACCAAACCTGGAAAAAAGCAGGGGATTCCTTCAGCTCCTCCCACAACTAATACAATGAAACATTTCCTATACTAAAACACACTAAGGCCTGAACTAATATGAAGAAAAATGCAGGGGGAGATTCAAACAGTCCTGGCTGGACATCACAGGAACTGTCAGATTAACAACTGCAAACCACACATGTAAAGTGCCATGTACACTGATGGCACTAAATAAATAAATAAATAATAGATTGTTACAATGCTGCTGAGACATTCTGTGTCTTTTTAAACCATGTTTTAGGTTGCGTATTTTTATATGCATTTAAGCACACACTCGTTGTTGTTGTGTGCCTTCAAGTTATTTCCAATAACCCCATGGCAACTCTAAGGCAACCTTATCATGGGATTTTCTTGGCAAGATTTGTTCAGAGGAGGTTTGCCATTGCCTTCCCCTGAGGCTCAAAGCACACTCTTATGACCATAACATACCTAACGATATTCCGTTAATCAGGTTCCTCTGGACAACCTGAATAGTCTAGATTCTTCAGTTTCTCTACAGTTTTTCATAGACGGAATCTCATACTATGGAATTATTGGCTTGTAGACGTTTTAATTTTACTACTATGGCATATTACTTTAAGTTGCAATGGGGCAAAATGTACTTACCTTAAGGTAAAACAGCCCTGTATTTCTTCAGTGTTATGTTACATTAAAAGTTAGTTCTTGATCTCAAATGTATGTAAGCATGTACACAAATGAATATGTACATGCTGTTCTGAACAGGTTCACTGTGAACATTATTTGCCATTTTTGTGAGCAATTTTTGGGGTTATAATACATCTTCTCTTATACTGTACATGCTTACTGTGGACATATGCTTGCATTAGACAAAATCTGGTAATCGTTTGTCACAGATGGCAATGAGTAATGCTATTGCTTATCTCACCCACCAAAATCACCCATGTAGCACTCATACAAATCAAGTTCCCATCATCTCATCTGGAAGAAACAAGAAATGGAGAATGCATGTTTGCTTCCATAGCCACTTTTATTAGTAGGAATGCTAAAAAAAGCCAACAACTCTAGTACACAAGCAGGATACAGTTATTTATATTTGCTTCTGAATCATTTATCTGGAACTGAAATGCATATAAACAAATATTTCTCACCTCAAAGTTCTCAGCTGCATTAATGTATGTTCCACAATTTTCAGCTGTATTGTGCTGAATGGATTGCAAAAATTACTTGGTCAGATTCAGCCTGACAAGTGAGAGAATCTTCTTAAATTCCATGTTACATGGGCCTAACTGACCCACTTGCTACTAGAGTTGCAAGGAGAACAGTCAATTTCTTCTTAGGGTATGGCATGCACATGCCTGTCCATGACATGGGGATCAGGTATTTCTTAATTGCTTTGTTTTATTCTCTTTCTCTCAGAGTAACTGGATTCTCTATTCCTGTAAAACCAGTATTGTAGTAGAACCAAGGTTCACTGGGGTTTGTTGAAAAATGTTCAGATATCTATGATTAGCAGAGACAATAACATCACCTACCCCTAAGATTGCCACAGTGAACAGTGGAGAGGGCTCCTATACCTTTAATTGTTGTTATCAAGAGGGAATTTCAGAAAATGTTGTTTGTTAACTGACTGTGTGACAAGCAATACCTCCTGAAATTTACACTTCTACACAACTATTAAAGATACAAGAATCCTCTCCAGATTTCACTCTGGCAATCCTACCTACTACCCTACTCAAACTTTTCTGTTCCCTCTTGGCTTCGGTGCATTTGGCAAAGTAGCCAGAGGGAAAATGGATTTTGTCAGAAATCATATATTGTTGTGAACTGCTCCTGTTCTTATGCAAAATATCTTGGGGTAGCTTGGTCTTGAATGAGCATTAATTTTACCAAAGATCTGTTCCTGGTAATAAGGAAAACTTTTAGAGTTGGTTTATTGCTATGGATCATACAGTTGCTTGCATATCTGGACTTTCCTTGGAGTGTGGGTGTGAAGAACTGTCAGGGTAAGTAAAGTGTGGTCATTCAGATGTTGCTGGACTACAACTCCCAGCATAACCCAACATTAGTGATGCTGGCTAGGATTTCTGGGGCACACTTTCCCTATCTCTAGTGTAAAGCAAATAAATATTTCTACCTTTTGCTGAGAACTAGTGCTGGAGAGACATTTAAAATTACAAAGCTATTTCCAATGAATTGGTTTTCTTCCTGAATTTCACTTAAGGAAGAGGTGACACACTTGTGATGATAATGGCAGTTGTCTTATATAAGGAGTACTGATGGCACAGTGCTTAAATGCCAGTACTGCAGTCAGTTTTGCAGCCACAAAGTTGTGAGTTAGATCCCAGGGCTCCAGGATTGACTCAGCCTTGCATCCTTCTGTAGGTCACTAAAATGAGTACCCAGATTGTTGGGGGCAATTAGCTTACATATTTTAAACTGTTTAGAGCAGGGGTCGGCAACCTACGGCCTGCGGGCCGAATCCAGCTCGCCGAGGCCTTGGGACCAGCTCGTGGCCGCTGCCACCACCGCTGCCGCCACGGCGCTTATGCGCATGGCGGCGGGCACCATTTTGGAATGCCCAACTGCACCAGCGTCATGCGCATTCTCATGGTGCTGGCGCTGTTGGGCCTTCCAAAATGGCGCCCGCCACCGTGTGCATGCACGTGCCACGCAGAGCACCATTTTGGAACACCTGGCGGCAGCAGCGCCATTACACATTCCAAAATGGCGCCTCCCCACGCGTGCATGCATGCACACGACTGTGGGCATTGTGCGCACGTTGGCTCCCAGCACCATTTCCTCCCCTCCCGGCCTGTGGCAAAAAAAAGTTGCCGACCCCTGGTTTAGAGACTACTTACATCAGTATGAAGCAGTATAGAAATGTAAATGCTATGGCTCAAGTGGTTAAGATGCTGACTCTGTTGATTGCAAGATCGGCAGGTTGGCAGTTCGAGGCCTGGGTGCTACATGATGGGGTGAGCTCCTGTCACTAGTCCCAGCTTCTGTCAGTTTAGCAGTTTGAAAGCATGCAATTGCAAGTAGATAAATAAGTACCACTTTGGTGGGAAGGTAAACAGTGTCCTGTGCAATCATGCTGGCCACATGATCACAGAGTAGTCTCTGACAACACTGGCTCTTTGGCTTAGTAATGGAGATGAGCACCACCCCCTATGGTTGGATACGACTTGACAACCTTGTCAATGGGGAATAACTTTACCTATTGCTGTTGCTAAATGCTATTAAATACGACACCTTTGGAACCTTGGTAACAGATTGGGTGAATGGGAGCTTGGTCCACAGGATAAAGACCACAAATGTTTTGTGTAGGATGGATGGAAGAGACAGGATAAGGTGAGTGTGTGTCTTTTGAGTTCAGGCTGATTATTTGATTGAGCTTTTTGAAAGCTTGCTAGTGCATTTTTGTGTGTTTTGTGACCACATGCTTTACCTGAGCCCATGGTCTAAGGCAGGGGTCGGCAACTTTTTTTGCCGACAGGCTGGGGGGGGGGAAATAGCGCTGGGGGCTGCCCCCCCGCATGCGTGCCACCATTTTAAAAAACAAAATGGTGCCCCCCCATGTTGCGTGTTGCGTGCGCATGCACACAACGGCAGCAGCCCCCAGGGCTCCTTCGGCTGTGCCGGGAATCCGAGAGGCCCAGCGCTGCCCCAGCCCCCCCGACAAGGCCTCCCTCAGCAGCGGCGGGCCTCTGAGAGGCCTAGCGCTGCTGCAGGGGACCCCACGAGGCTTCCCTCGGCCGCGCCGGGCCTCTGAGAGGCCCATTGCTGCTGCGGGGCCCCCAGCAGGCTTCCCTTGACCGAGCTGGACCTCCGAATGGCCCGGCACCGCCATGGGGGGCCCCCCAGGAGGGCTCCCTCGACTGCGCTGGGCCTCCGAGAGGCCCAGCACTTCAGCGGAGGTCCCCTGGGCACCATTTTGGAATCCAAAATGGCGCCCCGGAGGACCCCTGTGGCCGCGAAAGGCGGCGGCGGCAGTGCGGCGGCAGGACCAGGCAGGGGCTGATCCGAAGGCCTCCATGGGCTGCACACGGCCCACGGGCTGTAGGTTGCCAACCCCTGGTCTAAGGGCTGGGACTTCTGCTGAGAGGAGGCAATTTGTTGGGGGAAGAGGTAGCCACCACTAGTGCTATAGAGATTTTCTTTTATTTTCTGAAGTTTGGCAAATAGGAACTTGACTAACAAGACAACGACTACAGACATATTGTGTGGCTGTTTAGTGATGGGATTTGAGGACCAGAACCTTGTGACATGTATAGGATGACTGAAAATGGATGGTGAGGGAGCTGATGCAGTGACAGCAACTTCTGTGCTTTGTTTGTATCCTTGCCTGAGCATGTGAGGAGCTATATCTGCAGAAAGTGCAAGGAAGATGCAGTGAAGGTGCAATAGTTGTGGCCTGCATGCCTATACTGAAATGTATCAGGGAGGGTGATGCCTTTTTGGACAAAGCAAAGCAGACTCTCCTTGAAAGGTAACACGTGGAATTCCTCTAGGGAAAAGGACACTATCTGAAAGCAGGAGCCACTGTATCCATAGTAGCAAAAACATCTGTACCCACCTTGATTTCAGTGCTGTTGGAACACATGACTACAACCATTTTCACAATGAAAATGCTTTTTTAAAAGGCTTTAATGAAATTTAGAAAAACTCACCTTTGACTCTGCAGTATCCAAGAAAAATATTTTTTCCTCATTTTTTGCAATGTGCATCCTGCCAGATTGATATGGGTCGGGTAGTTGGGGTGGGACAGATTGGTGGGTGGCATTCTCCATTCGGCAAGCATTTCGTCATTTGTGGCGTTTTACAGTGGGTCCACATGTGTATGTGCATGAGCATTAATAAATCAAGCTGACAGAAAGTTTTTTTTTTAAAGGAACTTTACTCAGTATTCAAAGTGAAAGTTTGTTTCTTTTCACACCAAAAACCAGAAGTTGCTCTTCTGGCTTCTGAAAAGTCCTAGCCATTGAAAGCACTTGGAGAGATGAGGGAAGCAGTCCCAGACAAACATCACACTGAGAAGGAGGAGCTTGTTTTGTACACACTGATCATAATTCAATTGAGGATTTGGCGTAAAAAGAGACGCAAGAGAAGAAACATTTTATTTTGTTTTTTTCTTCTTCTTCTCAGGGCTGAGGAGACATTTAAAGTTTCCTCGCTTACCAACTGGGGCATAAAGAGGGGAAGTGGACTGGATGGGGAAGCCATTCAATGGGAGTGCAAAGTAGGCAGTAAGACTGACAGAAAACAAGGAAGGCTATTGGTTGATCCATTTATGTATGCTGGAAAGGGAAAAAAGGTGTACGGGAAGTAACACTCATTTGTCCTGATTTGAATTTGGCTGGGGGAAATGTGTGGCTATCAATACAGTTTGAGTCTGGACTTTTAGAAGTCAGGGTGCTGTAAAAAAAAAAAAGGTGAAATCTGGGCAAATACTGTGCACTGGATCTGAATTATTTTGCTGGTTTGTTGGAGTCAGCCTTGACAAACAGGAGCAAAACCGCCAGACCCATGCTATGAGTGTGGACCTATACACTCAGTTCTATGCTCTCCCTTAGATCAAGGATTGAGGCACAGGAACAGCTTCAGTAACTACCATTTCTTTCCAAGCAGAATTTTAAGTGCTGGTCATTACCTATAAAGCTCTATACAGCTTAGGTCTAGACCATTTGAAATATATATCACCATATGAACCTGCCAGATTCTTAAGCTCCAGAAGGGAGGGTTTTCTTTTGGTCCCACCACTATCACAGCCTCACTTGTGAGAGAGGGCCCTATCCGAGGGAAGAGGGGCCTTCTCAGTGATGAGAGAGGGTCTTATCGGTGGCTGCTCCCACCCTCTGAAATTCTCTTCCATGGAAAGCTAAGCTGGCTCTCTCTGTGGTCTCTTTTGAAAGGCAAAGACATATTTGCTTAAGTGGGTGTTTAATGTTTAATTGCTTGCAGAGAGGCTTCTTATGGGGAGAATGCCTTATTTTTCAACTTTTGTTTGCTTTAAAAATGATTTTAATATGATGATTTTTAATAATTTTAAAAATTTAATTGTTAGGGATTTTTTTTTTGAAAGGGGTTCCTTTAAAGAACCTTGGAAGAGTGGAGAGTGAAGGCCATGCTCAGCATAAGGGTGTCTGACTCTACTTCATTCCAAAAAGGCAGGGGAACCATGTAGTGGCTTGTGCCCATGGGGAATCCTATATCTGTCATTCCAGATCAATCCTGCAAGAGCTTCTCCTCAGACAGCAGGTAGGTGAGCTGATGCCTGGATCTTGACCCATGCTGCAGCTGCAGCCAATAAATTGTGGCCTTCTCATTTCAACACATGTTGACATTTTGTTTGTTTGTTTGTTTGTTTGTTTTATGGCCAAGCAGAACCACTGGCTTTACTGTACAGAATAAAAATGCAATGGTTTCTTAATACATTATATTACATTTGCAACAAAATAATTTTATTTTACTGGCCACTGTGCTTTAAATTTTATAGTTGTAATTACAACAACAAGAAAAACAGTTCATTGTTCAGATTCTTCACATTTAATCCAGTTGCCATTTTTAAAAATTGTTCTGCTTGATTACATTGGAAAAACTGAGCAACACGCACAAACACAGTACTGGAGTATTGCCTTTTTATTCTTGAATTTATTCTAATTTTTGGCATTATGTGAAAGCAACCCAAGCACTGGAATTATAGGACGTGGCCTCACATCTTAACTTCCTGAATGGTACCATAGCTGGATCTTTAAATTGCTTCTGTGGTCATCAGCTACAAAGAGTAAAAGAAATTGCAGTCATTTCTTAGACTGCCTGGGTATTTTTAGATACTTTGTGGGATGTGTATCAATTACTTGATAGCACAGAGTTGGTAAAGAATGCACAAGATACATTTAGTATCCTTTGAATGTATTTTAAGAGTGTTTGGTTCTGATGCTTAATGTATAATTTACTGGATTGCAAGTTACATCATTATAATGCTACATGTTGGGAAAGATACCAAAAGAAGAGTCTTTGAAGTGTGAACTTGTGTGACGTTTATAGGAGAGGAGAGGAATTTTTTTTAAAACACAACTTTAGAGTGGGGGAGAGATTCTTTGTTTTCTGCCAAAGGCCAATTTTCTGAACTTAGAAGTGAGGGAGGGGGAAGGGGAGAGGATATCCTTTATAAATAAAATCCCACTAGACTTTCTCCTCTTAGCCTACCTCTCCGCCCTCCACATCACCCAAAAATTTGATTTGGCATATTTCCCAAATCATATGTATTGAAACAAACAGCATATGAAATAGCAGTTTCAACAACAAAGCATTCTAATACATACATGATCTCTGTCTGAAACCAGGACAAATGGGAAAAAAACCTATTATGGTTTGCACAGAAGGGAGTCAGATTTTGTCCAAGAACAAGCAAAAAAATTAACTCTTAGAGTAGTACAGCAAGGGAATGACTATCTAGGGAGAAATCTTTCTTGATCAAAGTCCTGTACAATCCACCATAGTGTAGTAGTTCTGGAGGCATAACTATACTACAGCTGGCCATTTACCACCTCCTTGACCTACTGTACAGTTGCTGCAAGCCACCCAACCATGGCCATTATGTCCCTAATAAGACTAATGGGGATTGGAGAGACTTCTGGCAATGCCCCCATAGCCAGACATGAAATGGTTACATCCTCTGCTGACATCTGCTGGGAAGAGGCTAGGTCTAGGGGAGCTTTGTTCATTGCAGAGGGAGGATGAGAATGCTAGCCTCCACATTAACCCAAAAGTGACATACATATTTGTAAGGTTGACTTAGCCTGCATATGCTACTTACAGAATGCCCGCCCAATTTCCATTAGCACTAACCCAGCATGAGGATTGGACATATTGACTGTAGATGAACATAACATAAATAGAAGGTTCAAACAAAAATACACCAGTGATACCTTTATTGATCAACCAAAATGCACAATATACTTGTTGCAAGCTTTCGAAGCTCCATGGTCTTTGAAAGCTTGCAACAAGTATATTGTGCATTTTGATTGGCCAATGAAGGTATCAGTGATGAATTTTTGTTTAGATTTGCTAAATGGCCAACACAGCTACCCCTGAATAAATAGAAGGTGGAATGTATGGGGAGGTTAGTCCAGATATACTTCTATTTCATTTCATTTTCATTTCTGTGCCACCTTTCTCCTGGTATGAGATCAAAGCCAGATTACAAAAGGCTGAAGATAAGCTAAAAATTAATAATTAAAAAGTGGAAATGCAATTAAACTAGTTATTTTTTTTACTTTATTAATTTTAAAAAAGAAAAACCGCATTACATTATAGCATTACATAACAACATAACATAGTTACATACATAACTACAACACAACGTCTACCTTTCATTACATACTCTAAAACCAACAAGTTCGTACATTAAATACTACACACAATCACAATCACATAAAACACCATGTGAACATTCTCATTATTATAATTCAACCTGATAATATGTTAGATATATCTAGAGAATTATTGCTATCTGTTCCTTCTTCCCGATCATTTTTCTGAATACTTCCTCCTTGTACAACTACCATGCTTATTTCTTTCTTTTTCCATTTTAAACTTACTTCTTTCCTCTTACTACTGGTCTCTGTATTAAGAATTTATCTCAAATAAATTTCCATCCTCTCTTTAGTCCTATATCTCGGAAGCAGGTCCAGTCGTCTTCTTTACCTCTTAGCATGGCTGTGAGTTTGTCCATATCTATTGCTTCTTGTAATTTTGTTCGCCATTGCAATTAAACTAGTTATATTACAACACCATTAATTGTTTAAAGTGTAAAATCATTTAAAAGCATAACAATACAATTAAAGATGTAACAACCCTTTGCCCCCATAAAACCTCCTGCCAGCTCTAATATTCCATTCTTGGGCAAGGTTCTGGAGTGAGTGGTGGCCACAACTCCAGGGGTTTCTGGATGAAACGGATTATCTAGATCCATTTCAAACTGGCTTCAGACCTGGCTATGGGACACAGACAGCTTTGGTCACCTTGTGGATGACCTTCTTAGGGAACTGGGAGTGTGTTCCTGTTGGTTCTGCTGGATCTCTCAGTGGCTTTTGATACCATCAACCATGATATCCTTCTGAGCTGCCTCTCTAGAATGAGACTTAAGGGCACTGTTATGCAGTGGTTCTGGTCTTTCTTGGAGGGGCAAACTCAGAAGGTGGTGTTGGGGGACTCCTGTTTGACTCCTTGGCTGCTGGCCTGTAGAGTCCTACAGGGTTTGGTTTTATCCCCCATGTTATTTAATATCTACATGAAACCTCTGGGAGAGGTCATCTGGAATTTTGGGGTGAGGTGTCACCAGTATGCAGATGACACTCAACTTTATCTCTCCTTTCCATCTGATTCCAAGGAAGCTGTCTCTGTACTGAACCAGTGTCTGTGGTCAGTAATGGACTGGATGAGGGAAAACAAATTGAAGCTTAATCCAGACAAGACAGAGGTGCTCCTGGTCAGTTGGAAGGCAGATCTGGGAATAGGGACATTGCCTGTCCTGTATGGGGTTACACTCCCCCTGAAATCTCAGGCTCACAGCTTAGATGTGCTCCTGGACTCAACTCTGAGCCTGGATACCCAGGTTTCAGCAGTGGCCAGGAGTGGATTTGCACAATTAAAACTTGTGCGCTAGCTGTGTCCATTCCTTGAAATGTCAGATTTGGCTACAGTGACACATGCCTTGATTGCATCCCATTTGGACTACTGTAATACACTCTATGTGGGGCTGCCTTTAGAAACTGTTTGGAAACTTCAGTGTGTGCAAAATGCTGCAGCCAGAATGCTGACTGGGGCCAGTTATAGGAACCATATAACTCCCTTGCTGAAAAAGCTTCATTGGCTACTAGTTCATTTCTGGGCACAATTCTGGTTATGAGCTATAAAGCCCTACACAGTTTAGGTCCTGATTATTTGAGAGACCATATCTCTCCGTATGAACCTGCTAAAGCCCTAAGATCTTCTAGGGAAGGTTTTCTCTTGGTCCTGCCATCATCACAGCCTCACCCGGTGAGGACATGAGAGAGAGGCCTTCTCAGTGGCTGCTCCAGCCTTCTGGAATGCCCTTCCATGAGAAGCAAGGCTGGTCCTCTCCTTGCTTGCCTTTTGTCGGCAAGCAAAAATGGCTTTATTCAGGCAGGTTTTTGATGTATAATCATGGGGGGGGCTTGGGTGTTTGTTATATAGGGTGGGTATCATGGATTAGTGTGGTTTTAATGTCTGTAATTTTATATTGTTTTTAGATAATATTTTAATTTTTTTTATTGCAATATATTTTTAGAATTTTTATTTGTGAATCGCCTTGGGTCCCTTTCAGGGAGAAAAGTGGGATAGAAATCAATCAAAAATAAATAAATAAATAAATAAATAAATAAAATAGCTCATTCTGTAAAAATTGTAAAGAAAATATAGGTAGGCATCTTCTATTCTTTTAGTACAGTGCCAGCATAGTGTAGTGGTCTGAAACTAGGGAAATCATTGCACCACCAATTCCCATCTGGATAGATGAGGGTTGTATCATAACAGACAGATCTTAGCAGACAGCCCCATACTGGGCAGTAGGCAGCCTTTATCCAATCTGGGCATCTCCTACAGCTTTTCAAGAATGGGATTTTCTTATTCTTGAAAAGCTGTGGGAGAAGGCCGGATTGGATACAGGTTCCCTACTGCCCTGTATGGGGCTGTCTGATAAGATCTGTCTGTTATGGTTACAACTCATATCTATCCTGGCAGAGAATCGGTGGTGTGATTATCACCCATGAGGTTTTCAGACCTGAGTTTGAATCTCTGCTTAGCCATGGAAACCTACTGGGTGGTCTTAGGAAAATTACAGTCTCTCATCCTGATCAACCCCCTCTGGACAAATCTTGCCATGGAAAACCCATTTTAGGGTTGACCTTTTTTCTTCAGGATGTAGAACAGAGATTCCCAAACGTTGATTCTCCAGGTATTTTGGATTTCAGTTCTCAGAAGCTCCAGCCACCATGGCTAATGTCCAGGAATACTGGGAGCTGAAGTCCAAAACACTTGCAGGATCAATGTTTGGGAATCAGTGATACAGGATTTTAAGAAATTCAGCACTGACCATGTGGATCTTCTTTGCTATTTTAATGGTAATCCTTTTGATGACCAGCTTGCTGTTCCTGACTGGGAAAGTTTGATGTTTGATAGCAAGAAAGAGGGTTGTTGAATTCCTTAAAATTCCAGCTCCTGAAGAAAGAGGTCCTGTGAATCCTGCCACCTTCATAGATACATTTAGTGGGAACAGAGGAGAGGGCCTTTTCTGTGGCTAATCCTGCCCCCTGAAACTTCCCTCCTAGGGAGGCTAGGCTGGCTCCCTTTTTACCATCTTTTCACCATGAAGTAGGGACAGCAAACATTTTGGGACTATATTGTTTCATATAAGGGAGTCAGGTGTAGCACAGTGGTTTGTGTGTTGGACTATGACTCTGGAGACCAGGGTTTGATTTCCTGGTCAGCCATCAGGGGAGGGCAATGACAAACCTCCTCTGAACAAATCTTTCCTTAGGGTTGGCATACGTTGGAAATGACTTAAAAGCACACAACAAAAACAACAGCAACATTGTTTGGTACAATATATTTCTGTTTTAGTGCAGTACTGTTTTTAGTCTATACTTTTAAATTAATGTTTTATATAGTTTTAAATCTATAGTTTAATATTAATCTTAAAATTTTGTATGAATTTAGCTATATGTGGTTTTATTTGTATCTGTATTTATTCAATGAGCTGCTTTCAGTTTTACTCTTGGTTAAAAGGCAGGATATAACTAAAATGATTGATTGATTGATTGATTGAATAGAACTCTAAAACACTTCAGTGGTCTGTAACTAATTAATAGATGTATCTCAGTCCTTTTTTCGTTCACCACTTAATAGGAATGAATTGTCCCTTTTACAAAGCTGATAATGGAAAATTCCACCTATGTTGCTAAAGTCTTTGCACAAAGATTCTAATGTTAGTGGGAGGAACCTGAAGATGAATGGCTTCATGCTTTTTTCTGCATTTCTGAAGAGGGTGATTAAAGTAAGCACATATAATCCATGAATGGAGAATTGACATAGGTAGCTCTCAAACCCCAAAAGTAACTATGGAGGTTTAAACATAAACAAATCTCTGCCAATAAGGGCAGGCATCCTGTATTGCAGTTACAGATTCATAACCTAGAGTTATGGATCTGTAATTGTGTTGTATTCAGTTACACTACATATTCATGATCATGAAACTGCTGCCATGATCATAAACACCCCTTGAATATTACCTTAAATTTCAGAGAGCTGCTCAGAGCAATGAGGGGCAGTTCTACTGAGGGCACAAAAGGATAACATTTCCAGATCCTTCTTACTAGTAAATGAGACTGCAGCAGTCAGAAGCAGGAATTGCTATAACTCTTCATCCCACCACAGATTACTGGTAGGAGGGGACTGGAAACATCTTCCTGTTGCATCCTGTTTGCCAGCAGAATAGACCTCCATTGCTTGGTGTAGTTGCTGGCTGTTAAGATAGGCTTGGAGACGAGTTGGATCAGGAGACAGTATAGTACATAATTACACTTGTAACTAAGGGCCTATACAGACTGCCAGAAATAATCCAGTTGAGGCCACTTTAACTGTCTTAGCTCTGTGCTAGGGAATCATGGGAATTGTAGTTTTTTTTCCTGAAACATTGAGCCTCCTCTGTCAGAGAGCTCTGGTGCCACAATAAACTACAGTTCCCATGCTTCCTTAGCACTGAGCCAGGACAGTTAAAGTGGCCTCAAGATGGATTATTTCTGGCAGTCTGTATAGGCCCTAAATTGGTGATGCTACTGAACTGTATTCTATTATAATTTTTATTTTATTTATTTTTAGCTTTTTAGGACAATGCCTTACAATATTACATAAATAAAAGTGATAAAAGTACAACATTAAAAAATACTTGAAACACATCAGCTGAAAAGGAACATGGGGTGGGCTGTCTGAACAGCTCAAAAGTCACCTTAGAGTTTTTCTGCATGGACCAAATGGCCCGAGTTCCCTGCAGGCTCATGTCATCTAGTGCAGATAATGCAGGCCAAAAACCCCAGGGTAGGATCAGGGCTGATCCTGCCTATGCAGACACAGACCTGGGCCCCAGAGTAAAGAGCCTTTGTACTGGGGTAAAATAGCCTGGGCTTTCTGCAGGGTTTCTAAAAACTCTGCTGCAAAACCAGGCTGTTCAAACAGCAAACCTCCACACTCCTTACCTTTCTGGCAGTGGATCCAACAGAGAAGCCCACCCCCAGTTGCCCCATATGATGCAGAAATGGGATGCCTGGCCACGTGGGTGCAGCCAAGTGCCCCATTTCCATGTTAGATGGGGTGACTGGGGGCCCTCTCAGTTAGATCCACTGCCAGAAAGTTAAGGAGCAGCACACAGGTCCTGGATCAGTATAGGGACAGGTGTGTGAACACCCTCCCATCCCCACGCTGACCCAGGGACTAACCCAGGGGAACAATGGGCCCAGGATAACACGGGCTCAGCCCATGCTATCTTGGCCCATCTGCTCAAATCCTAAAATCTCATGCCAGATTAAAACTTAATAATGAAAGATTCTCCCAAGGACACAGAAGCCCCTCTTCATCAACATCTTCCTTGTGTTGCTGCAGTCACCTGCAATACTTGTGGAATGTTTGTCTTCTTGCCAAGAGATGTGGGGAACTTCACCTGCACCAAGCACAAGTTCGTAGCCCTCCTGGAAGAGAAAGTCAAGTAGCTGGAGGCCCGGGTAGATACGCTTCAGCATATTAGGGAGCAAGAGATTTTCCTGGACAGAGCGGAAAGAACAGTGTTGGACGGGGACCACACAGAGGAACTTGTTGAGGAGGAGGTCATTTCAGGCACACAGGAGGTGGACACCTGGAGGAATGTCACACATAGAAGTATGGAAACCAGGGATCATTCTGGGAGCTTGCAGCTACAGAATTGTTTTGAAGCTCTCTCCCTTATCAAGGATGAAGAGGAAGAGCAGCAGGGACAGTCCTCAGGGACAGTGCAGGAGACCCGAAGAGTACCACTGCAGGGAACAGCCACTGTTAAGCCTCAGAGGAGGTGTGTGGTGGTGGTTGGGGACTCCTTGTTGAGGGGTACAGAAGCAGTGATTTGTGGCCCTGACAAGATGTCCCGGGAGGTATGTTGTCTCCCTGGGGCAAAAATCCGTGATGTGACAGTGAGACTGACAAGACTTGTCAAGCCTACTGACTATTACCCTTTCCTCTTGGTCCACATGGGAACCAATGATATTGCAAGGCATAGCCTTCAGAATATCAGAAGGGATTATGAGGCTTTGGGCAGGAAGCTGAAAGAGCTGGACGCACAGATAGTTATCTCATCTTTTCTCCCAGTTGAAGGGCCTGGTCCAGGGAGGGAGAGGAAGATAGCAGAGGTGAATAACTGGCTCCATAAATGGTGCTGTGGTTCCATGAGGGTGGACTTCTAGCAAGAGATGGGCTGCATCTCACACCAGTTGGCAGAAGCGTTTTTGCCAATAGTCTCAAACATTTGATCAGGAGGGCTTTAAACTGAGTCATGTTGGGGAGGGAGAGAGTATCTTGGAAGGTATCTTGGAAGGCAGGAGTACATCATGGGCTGGAGATAATAGTAAAAGTGTTATAGAGAGAAGAAGGCAAATGATGCAAGGGCACAACAATGGAAGGAAAAAGACTTCACACAGACATCAAGTGGGAAGGACAAATGCTCTTAGATGTCTCTACACTAATGCACAGAGCATGGGAAATAAACAAGATGAACTTGAACTCCTAGCACAACAAAGCAAATATGATATAATAGGCATCACTGAAAACTGGTGGGATGAGTCTCATGATTGGAATGTAGGAATAGAGGGGTATAACCTTTTTAAGAGAAATAGGCCAAACAGGAAAGGAGGAGGAATAGCATTATATGTCAGGGATGTTTATACCTGTGAAGACATCCTGGACTTAAATCCTGGAAATCAGGTGGAGAGCATCTGGATAAAAATTAAAGGGGAAGGAAACAACAGGGATGCTATAGTAGGAGTTTACTACAGACCCCCAAGTCAGACTGAGGAATTGGATGATGTCTTTCTAGAACAGATGACCACGCACTCAGAAAGGAGAGATGTAGTAGTGATGGGTGACTTCAACTATCCTCATATTTGCTGGAAGTCAAAGTCACCCAATACTCCAAGGTATAGTAAATTCCTCACTTGCTTTGAAGACAATTTCTTTGTCCAAAAGGTGGAAGAGACAACAAGGGGATAAGCTATTTTAGATCTGATCCTAACCAACAGGTCCTGGGCCCAGTGCTCTTCAACATTTTTATCAACAATTTGGATGAAGGAATAGGGGGCATGCTTCTCAAATTTGCAGATGACACCAAATTAGGAGGAATAGCTAATACCCCAGAGAACAGGATGAAAATTCAAAATGATCTTAATAGATTAGAAAGCTGGGCCAAAGCTAAGAAAATGAATTTCAACACAGAAAAATGTAAAGTACTGCACTTAGGGCAAAAAATAAAAAAATAAAAAAATGAAATGCATAGATATAAGATGGGGGACACCTGGCTTAACGAGACTATGTGTGAAAGGGATCTAGGAGTCCTAGTGGATCACAAGTTGAACATGAGTCAACAGTGTGATGTCACAGCTAAAAAGGCCAATGCAATTTTAGGCTGCATTAGTAGAAGTATAGTATCTAGATCAAGGGAAGTAATAGTGCCACTGTATTCTGCTTTGGTCACGTCCCACCTGGAATACTGTGTCCAGTTCTGGGCACCACAATTAAAAAAGGATGTTGAAAAACTGGAGCGTGTCCAGAGGAGGGCAACTAAAATGATGAAGGTTCTGGAAACCATGCCATACGAGGAACAACTTAGGGAA
Organism: Phrynosoma blainvillii; assembly: GCA_026167975.1. NCBI lineage: Eukaryota > Metazoa > Chordata > Lepidosauria > Squamata > Phrynosomatidae > Phrynosoma > Phrynosoma blainvillii. The sequence goes on along the minus strand of JANUYF010000002.1, from coordinate 63,690,145 downwards.
CTGGGTATGTTTAGCCTAGAGAAGAGATGTTTAAGAGGGGATATAATAGCCCTGTTTAAATATTTGAAGGGATGTCATACTGAGGAGGGCACTAGCTTGTTTTCTGCTGCCCCAGAGAACAGGACCCAGAACAATGGATGCAAGCTGCAGGAAAAGAGATTCCACCTCAATATTTAGAGGAACTTCCTGACAGTGAGAGCTGTTCAAGAGTGGAACACACTCCCTCAGAGTGTGGTGGAGTCTCCTTCTTTGGAGGTCTTTAAACAGAGACTGGATGCCCATCTGTCGAGGATGCTTTGATTTTGAGTTCCTGTATGGCGGGGGTTGGACTGGATGGCCCTTGTGGTCTCTTCCAACTCTATGATTCTATGATTCTATGCAAAACAAGTCAAGTCTTAATTATTTCCATTGCTGATTCTTATTGTAAATATCTTGTATTTTATTACCTTTAATGTGACCAATCATATTTTCTTTTACTTCTGAGTTTCACAGCTTGAATGATAGTGAAAATAGGGCTGTACAAAATGGAGCTATTAGGAATGCATGAGGCTGAATGGGAAAGCAGTGTGTCTATTTTTAAATGTCTTGACATTTTTCAAGTTTTACTGCATTACCTTTTCCACCTTACTCTGCTCCTTAAACTGGCCTCATGTTAAACCAGGTCATTTTATAACAATTTAGGAGAGTATCACACAAAGAGCCATTATAGTTTAAAAATGGTTATTCTAACATTATTAAGCAAGAATGATACAATGCCAATATTAAAACACTTTCACACTGGTCACAAAAATGGGGCATTAATTATTCACAAGCAGTAAGAAAGCGCTTTTGCATTCCACATGGGTTGTTTGGCAGAGAGAAAAATGGACCTCTTTCTCACCACAGAGGAGCTCCTGTGATACAGGAAGTGATTTCCAGACTGGGGGATTCAATTTAGGAGATTTTCCACCTGTTGCATTCTGGTACTTGTAGTTTAGGAATGGCTATTTAGAATATTTTGCCAGAGAGCTCTTAAGCCTCACTGAACTATAAACCCCAAAATGCAGCAGGAGGCAGCCAGAGCAGTAAGCCCCATTTTTAGAGTGTAATGCAATACTCTACTCTCCTGTAAATGAAATGAAGAAATCTAAATATGGCTATTGAAACGTGATTGCCTTTCACACATTTTGCAATAGCACAAATGAATCGTAATTGGCAAGCTATTTATGTTTTTTTAATCATCTATGACAGGGGTAGGCAACCTAAGGCCCGGGGGCTGGATGCAGCCCCCTGAGGCCTTTGGACCGGCCCAGGCCAGTCCTGCCACTGCCACCGCCCGCCATGATGATATTGTTGTTATTACTTGTTCTTGGGGTTTTCTTGGTAAAATCTCCACAGGGGTTTTGCCATGGCTTTTCTAGGGCTGAGAGAGTGTGCATGCATATGTTTTTAATTTTTAAATTGTTTTTTAATTGTTTATTTTTATTTATTTATTTCTGGTGCTTCGGCCCTCCAATTGTCTGAGGGACAGCAACCCGGCCCCAGGCTCAAAAAGGTTGCCTACCCTTGATCTATGAGTTATTCCAGTAGCACAATGCTTAATAATAACAATAATAATAATAATAATAATAATAACAACAACAATAAATTTATTTGTACCCTGCCCCTCTGTGCACAATCAGGGCAGCTAACAACAATTAAAAATACATACAATATAAATCCAAAATTGTGGAAAAGCAGCAGTTTTAAGGTGCATGTGACATGGAGAGACAGATGATTAATAACTGGCAAAACTAGTGTAGTGAGTTGTGACATCCACTACAGTGGTTAGTAATATAGTCCACATTTCCAGTTGAGGGAGGTACCACCACAGATTAATTGTAGGGGCTTTATGGAAACATAAGAACATAGGAAGCTGTCATACACTGAATCAGACTCATGGTCCATCTAGCCCAGTATGGGCCACTAGTAGAGGTTCTCCAAGATTTCAGGCAGAATTCTTTTTTAAAACCTGTCTGGAGATGCCTATATTCCTAAAAACAAGTACAATCTTGTTTTGCTTGTGAAATCAGATGACATTGGATGTGTTCAGGATGGTATGATGATGCTAAGAAAGCTTAGCACCCAAGGTTTAATCAGCATTGGAATAATGCACTGACTTACTACCATGCCACGAAAGAATGAATGAGACACTTTATGTATTAGTGGATTATATTTGAGGAGGTAACATAAGAAAAAGAATATGTGTGAGTAAGCGCAGGAGGGCTTTAAAGTACAAGAACACTTTACCACAACAACACATGGTATTACTTTGCAGCATGTCAGCTAACAACGTGTAAAGTGACAGGTTGCTGAGAACTTTATGTTTCTCAGATGCAGAATGTACTTGTGCTGATCAGCTAAACTGGATGGCTATTTTTATGTATTTTAAATTTCTCACACATGCATATTGCAGGTATTTGTGTTCCACTGTGGCAACATCCTCAACCATGACTAATACATCCTTTATGTTGAGAATAGCTTTACTAAGTACTGGCCTGGGTAGCCAAGTGTTCCTGGAGTGAAAACATTTGAAAGACATTTATGTGATGGCACCATGCAGAGGGCATTAATCTTGCTTGTGATTTCCTGTTACTATAACAATGAAAAAGCTTTAAATGTAGAAATCACATTAAGTCAATCATTCTTGGGAATTTAGATGCACAGTGTGATAAAAGAAACAACTTTCAGTACCTAGAGGCAGTGCTGCCATATGTTTTGTACAAGGGAATGTTAGGAAAATAAGAATCTAAAATGGCTTTTTAGTGGTATTTAAAATGCTATTCCTCAATTACACTGCTGTCTCTGAGTAAGTAATTTGTATGACCAAACAAAAACCCACAAACACAATGAAGCAGTAAAATGCTATTAATAAGCAGCTAATTAGTATACTATCTGTAAATCTACCTTTAGGTTCTAGCCACCAGGACTGAGAAAAGGCAATTGGACAAAGCATTTACTATTCAGTGACAAAACATAAGGTACATGTGTCACTCTATTACCTCTTCCCACTTCAGTCCACGGAAGCTGTTTTGGTTCTAAACTGGTGCCCGTCATCAGTAATGGACTTTATGAGGGTGAACAAATTGAAGCTTAATTCTGACAAGACTGACAAGCTTCTGGTCAGTTGAAAGACGGATCTGGGAATAGGGATTCAGCCTGTGCTGAATGGGGCTACACTTCCTGAAGATCCAGGGCCACAGCTTGGATTCAACACAGTCTGGAAGCTCACGTTTTAGTAATTGTCAGGAATATGTTTGCACAGTTAAGGCTTGTGCACCAACTGCACTTATTCCTTGAGACACCTGACTTGGCCACAGTGACACATGCCTTAGTTACATCCCATTTGGATTACTGTAACTTACTCTACATGGGTCTTCCTTTGAAGAGTGCTGGAAATCTTTAAATGATAAAAAAAGCTGCAGCCAGATTGGGGAAGGCAGCAGAGAACACAAAACTTCTTTCTTGTAACAGTTCCACTGGCTGCCTATATGCTTCTGGGCACAATTCAAGGTGCTGGTGCTAACCTATTAAACTCTATACAATGTGAAGTTGAAGGCTTTCATGACTGGCATCCATAGGTTTTTTCTGGTTTTTTTGGGCTATGTGGCTGTGTTCTAGAAGAGTTCATTCCTGATGTTTCACCAGCATCTGTGGCTGTGATGTTCAGAGAATGCTGGCATGGAAGTGAATGGGGTATGCAAATCACATCCTCTCAACCAAGGGTCACACAGTTATATATATACTCCACTCACTTCCATGCCAGCATTCTCTAAAGATGCCAGCCACAGATGCTGGTGAAATGTCAGGAATGAACTCTTTTAGAACATAGCCACATAACCCCAAAAAAACCTGCAAAAAAAACTCTATACAACTCAGGTCCAGATTATTTGAAGGGCCACATTCTCCTATGCAAATTTCCCTATGTTTGGAGATCTTCTGGGGAGGCTCTTCTATCCCAGCTTCCTCATAGGTAGATTTGGGGAAAACACAGAAGAAGACCTTCTCAGTGGCTGCTTCCAGACTTAGCATGGTGAGTGGAAGAGAGGACAATGCTGGGGGGGGGGGAATGGATAGCCCCTGCTATTTCTTTCCCTCTGTCTTTCCTTTGATCTAAGTATTTGTGCCTTTTTTTGAGGTCCATTTCCTTCTTCTTCAAGAAGTAAGTCTCTTTGTTCCCTGTGGAGCTGCAATTATGGTAATGGTTGCTGCCTTACCCTAACATGTGAAAAACAGCCTTTAGGTTCTCTTGTAACCTATTTCTTTTGTCTGTTTTCTTATCCTATTCTAAAATGGATTTTCTGTGACAGTAAACAAGAGCTTTCCCTTTTACCTTACAAGAGTATCCTGGAGGGTTGCTCCTGTTTCTACCATAAGCTCATATTGTTCTGGTTCTGCTGTACACTGCATAATCTAAATACCAAATATCCCTATATTCCCAGATTAATCTTTGCTATGGGTGTCCCAGATCAGTATGTATGGCTGAATCTGCACTGCAGAAATAATCCAGTTGGACACCACTTTAACTGTCCTGGCTCAATGCTATGGAATCCTGGTAGTTGTAGTTTGTTGTGGCACCCAAGTTCTCTGATAGAGAAGGCTATAAATGCCTCATAAAATTACAGATTCTAGAATTCCATAGCATTGAGCTGTGGCAGTTAAATTGGTGTCAATGTGGATTCTACAGTGTGGATGCAGCCTATTTGAGTTTCTTGTCTAGCTCTTCTTTAGTCCAAGCTGCAGGATCACACCCTGTCCAATATTTCTCTGATGCTTTCTTTTTCAAATTAGTCTCAGTCACTGCTCTAAATTAGGCTCATGATAGTATGCCTAAGAGTTTGTAGTAGGCATAAAACTGAACATAACAATCAGTTGTTCTAGTTGATTGAGAGAGCTATTTCCTCCTAGCTAAGTATCTTTCTGTTTTTCATTTTGGGATAAACAGAAATTTTTGAATAGAAATTTTCTCACAAATTATTTTTATATAAACGTTTTGTGAACATTTTTCACCTGTGTACTTGCCTAATTTTAATGAAGCTCTAATCTTCCTCCTTTCATCCCCCCTTCTTTTGCTGTTAAACATGGAAGCTTTTATAAACAGTAATAACACAGCTAAAAGAACAAGATAATTAATGCAATTATTAGGCAGGAATTAATCAAGGCAAACAATACATGACTTGTCTGTTATTTTAGAGAAACTGTTACTGTCATTAAACAACCAAAATGTATCCCTTATATTAAGATACTGTCATATTTTCTTTGAAGACTTTATACAGACAAAAATAAATGATTGTATGATTGCAAAGAAAGATAAATATCAATTGCCAGGCAGTAAATATGACTTGGGTAGGTAGGTCAAGAGTCTGGGCAAGTGTAATGAGTAATACGTAATTTCAGAAATCCTTGTTTGTAAATTGTCCAAAGGAGAACCCTCAAGAACAGAAAATGGCATGTAATTACCACTTAGCATCTTTTAGCCACCCTGTTATTATCACAATCAAGGTGGTTGAACAGAGATTAAGAGGCTTTTTTGGGGGGTAGTATTTTTCAGTGCAGCATGTAGATAAATTTGAGTGCTTCTGTCTGGTAGTACCAGGTTTGGGTATTTTTCTGCATTATTTAGCATGAAGTGTAAGGGTTTGATTTTGTGTATGTGATATCATTTATGAAGATTTCTTTTTCTGGATCATTTTTATAAGCCAGTAGAAGAAGGGGTTTTATGAGAGTGATGAGGCTGTGTGTGCCTCACTTACGTTTTCTAACATGCATTAAAAACAACAACGTAACCTCCATAGGGGTAAACTTCCAGAATGTGCTTTTCTAAGGATATTGTTGTCTAAGATAGGTATGGGAAAGTTTTGGCCTTCCCCATTTTTTGGATTATAACTCCCATAATCTGTTACCATTGATGGTGCTGGTTGGAGCTTCTGGAAATCTAAAGCATCTAGAAGGATAAGGGTCCACACCTGGTCTAAAGATTATATCATACAATGTGTACCACATACAGTTGCCTCTGGTGGCATGTGAGGCCAGTGGCAGTCTGTGGCCATGCTGTGTTTTGTGCATACATGTTTCTCTTCAACCCCCTAGACCAGTGGTCTCTAAACTTTTTCAGGCTACCACCTTTTCCCTCTAGAGCAGTAGCAGCCCCAAGGGGGGTGCGGGGGTGCAGACCATATCAGGGGACACCCTAAGGGGGGGGGGGTGACACCACTTCTCAAATACCTACCTTTTGGCAGACATGGCCGTAGCCTTCATCTGCTTCCCTTTAAAATGCTTTAGGAGATGGTGGAAGTGGGGTGAAGCTCAATGGGAGGAGAAAGGAGAGGCCCCAGAATTTTTTTTAAATTGATTTTTTTAAAAAAAAAGTTTTTTAAAAATTATTCTTTTAAAATTTTCTTTAAAAACATCACATTTTAATCTTCACTATATATATGTAAATACATTTAGGTTGTGCATATGATATTGTCATAGACTGCCCTGAATCTGATTTAGAGGCACAGTCAGACTGTGACTCTAAGGAATCTGAGTCTGCAGATCTGGGGTTGCCTGGAGGCTCTGCAATCTCACAGGAGGTTCAGGAAGCTGCAGCTCAGGAAGTTGCAGAGGGAGAAACAGACTCTACAGAATCTAAGCTGCAGATGCTAGGACCTGTGGAGTGAAGATAGGCCAAGGAGTCCTTGAGGCATTCTTCCAGGCTAGAAGCCAAGAGCAGAGCTAATAGGTTTCAGCTGAGAGATGTGGAAGTCCTTTTAAAAGGCTCCAATTGCTGAGATTCTTTGCAGCTAACAATCCATCTTGCAACCTTCTTGTTCCTTGCTATCTGATTTACGACTCTGGTTATCTGACCTTTGTAATGGCCTCCATTGATGTAAATTTACTGGATCAATTTCAATCTGTGAGTACTGAGGATGTGGACAAGCTACTTGGTAGAGTGAGGAAGACAACTTGCCCTCTTGATCCTTGCCCTTCATGGTTGGCCGTCCAGGGGTGTGTGTGCCTTGATGGTGTTCCTTAAGGACATCATCAATGCGTCCCTCAGGGAAGGGTGTGTTCCATCCTGTTTAAAGGAAGCGGTGGTTAGGCCGCTTCTGAAAAAACCTTCCCTGGACCCCCTGGACATGTCTCTATACTACCATTCTTGAGCAAAGTGCTATAGGCTGGTCTCTATGCTACCATTCTTGAGCAAAGTGATCGAGAGGGTGATTGCTCTTCAACTCCAAGCGGTTTTGGATGAAACTGATTATCTAGACCCATTTCAAACTGGCTTTAGGATGGGATTTGGAATTGAGACTGCCATGGTTGCCTTTACCAACGACCTGTGTCTGAGCATTGACAGGGGTAGTGTGGCCCTATTGGTGCTTCTAGACCTCTCACTGGCTTTCAATATGATAGATCATAGCATCCTCTTGGATCACCTGAGTGGGTTAGGAATTGGAGGCACTGCATTGCAGTGGTTCCGGTCCTTCCTCTCGGGCAGGTCCCAGAGGGTGCTGCTTGGGGACAGTTGCTCCAGTAAAAAGGAGCTTACCTGTGGCATCCCGCAAGGCATCATTCTGTCCCTGATGCTGTTTAATATCTATATGAAGCCGCTGGGTGAGATCACTCAGAGTTATGGGGCTGGGTATTATCAGTACGCTGATGACACCCAGATCTATTTCTCCCTGTCTCGATCGTTGGCCTCGAATTCCGATGCTGTCTCTCCTCTCAATGACTGTCTTAAGGCAGTAATGGGCTGGATGAGAAAAAACAGATTGAGATTAAATCCAGACAAAATGGAGGTGCTCACGGTAGCGGCCCCAAAACCAGGAATTGGGTTGCAACTTCCAGTCCTGGACAGGGTCACACTCTCCGTGAAGGACTGTGTTCGCAGTCTGGGGGTGCTCCTTGATTTGTCACTTCAGATGACTAGTCATGTGAATGCAACGGTCAGGAGCCCCTGTTATCAGCTCCGGCTGATACGCCAGCTGCGCCCTTTCCTGGAAGGAAGGGATCTTGAGACTGTGGTGCACATGCTGTTAACTTCTCATCTGGATTTCTGTAATGCACTCTACATGGGGCTGCCCTCGTACTTGGTCGAGAAACTTCAGTTGGTACAAAATATGGCAGCCAGAGTGGTCTCAGGAACATCTCGGAGAGACCACATAACTCCAGTGTTAAAATCTCTCCACTTGGCTACCTATCAGTTTCCGGGCCCACTATAAGGTGTTGGTTATCACCTTTAAAGCCTTAAATGGCTTGGGTCCAACTTATCTTCGGAACCGCTTCCTCCCATATAATCCTCCCTGCACACTCTGGTCCTCTGGGAGGAATTTGCTTCAGCCACAAACATTTAGTCTGTCTGCAACCTCCCAGAGGGCCTTTTCAGTAATTGCCCCCAGATTATGGAATGGCTTGCCGGATGAGATCCATCAAATGACGAGCCTGAACAGCTTCAAAAAGGCAGGCCTTTCCTTTCATGGCCCTTTGTGTCTCTGATTGGCCTGCTGTTTGATTCATTTTATTTGTTTTCTTCTATGTTATTTTAAGATTCAGTTGGCTTTTAATGGATGTTAGTTTAATACGTTTTTATGGGGGAGGCTGGGGGTATGGGGCTTTTAGATTGTATTGATGCAATTTTTAACTGCTGTAAGCTGCCTCAATTTTTTTTAACAGAGGGGCGGGGTAAAATAAATATTATTATTATTATTATTATTATTATTATGACTACACTTCTGCCTCTGCTCATTGTTGTGACCTCCTGGATTGTTATCAAGTGACCTTTGGACCAGACTTTTGACTACCGGTACTCCTTTGCCTTCTCCACTGTTGTGCTGTTCTCCAGAGAGGTAAACAGGACAGATATTGTAATTTGAAGGTATAATTTTGATTTTGCTAGTTGTTTATGTCACAACTATTAGCATTACACTCAGTGGTATATAGGAATTATAATTTACGAGTAACCTTAGTGCAAAAAAGCATTACTAAGGATTCCATATGGTGCGAAATGGAGAACATCAATGGGGGGGGATGACTCCATGAGTTACTGCACCGTGTGACACCAATGCTAGGGACACCACTGCTCTAGGACAACAATTCTAGCATCCCCCAATGCTCATTTCTTGTTATTAGTTCTACTGTCTGTGTAGTAGCCAGTTGCACAATGACATCTGAATCAGCTGTGCTCAGCTCACCACCACTGCCTCCTCTGCCTCAGCCTCTCATGTGCAAATACATCAACAGCAGTGGCCCAGGCCTGCTCCTCCATCTCACCCACACCAGCCTTACAGCAAAATGAAGGGTGACTGGTGGGCTACTCCCAGGGTGACTGAGTGCAAAGGGAGCAGTGATCAAGCAGCCATTAGAGCAGTGAACAAGAAACTGGTCATGCAGTGGCTGAGAAGTCTCACCTGCACCAGCTAGTTGATGATCTACTTGATGATCTACTTGATTGCTGCTCCCTTTGCACCTGGTTAGCTTGGGAGCAGCAACTGTGCAGCTGATCAAGAAATGACTGAGAAGTGCCTTGCCCATGCCAGCCTTGTGGACAAGAGGCTTCTTCGTTGCTGCTCGATTGGCTGCTTGGTTGCTGCTCCCAACGTGATCATGTGCAAAGGGAGAAGGTTCTCCCTATCAAAGAATGACTTTCAATCCTTCTTTGCCAGGGAGGAGAGGGGCACAGCTGTCTTCCCATTTTTTCTTCCCAGAGAACAAGGATTTTCAATCTGAGGGAGGAAAAAACTCTTCCACAGAAGACACCAGTTACTCCTCCCCCTCCTTCTCCAGAGATGTGCTTTCTTCACACAACTTCAAGTTGTCTCCCAACAAACATTATCTACAATAATAACCAAGTCATCTGTGAAAGCTCTCAATTTATATTCTTGTCCTTTAATTTTTGGTCCTTGTACATCTCCATCTTGTCTAATTTTGTTTGCTAAAATGTCTAGTACAATTATGAATAGGAGTGGGGATAGGGGACAACCTTGTTGTGTTCCTTTCTTTATTTCAAAAGTTGATTTTCCCCCCACCATTTATAATCAGTTGAGCAGTTTCATTTCCATAAATATTCTTAATCCAAGCTACAAAATTTGTCCCTATTCCCATCCTACCTAAAATTTCCATCATACACTCCCAATTCACATTATCGAAAGCCTTTTCTGCATGCACCAGCACTAGTCCTAATTTTTTCTCATTGTTCCTCTCAAAGTACTCCAAAATAGTCAATGTGATCCTTATATTCTCTTTTATTTGCCTCAAAAGAAGGAATCCAGATTAGTTCCAATTTACACATACCATTAATACCTGTTTTAGTCTCTCGGCCAAGAGAGACTCCTGCCTTCCAAGATACCTTCCAAGATACTGTCTCCCTCCCCCACATGACTCAGTTTAAAGCCCTCCTGATAAAATGTTTGAGACTATTGGCAAAAATGTTTCTGCCAACTGGTCTGAGATGCAGCCCATCTCTTGCCAGAAGTCCACCCTCATGGAACCATAGCCCATGATCAAGAATCCAAATTGTTTTGGGCAGCACCATCTATGGAACCAGTTATTCACATCTTCTATTTTCCTCTCCCTTCCTGGACCATGTCCTTCAACTGTGAGAAGAGATGAGATAACAATCTGTGCATCCAACTCTTTCAACTTCCTACCCAAAGCCTCATAATCCCTTCTGATATTTTGAAGGCTATGCCTTGCAGTATCATTGGTTCTCACATGGATCAAGAGGAAGGGGTAATGGTCAATAGGCTTCACAAGTATTGCCAGCCTGACTTCACATCATGGATTTTTGCCCCAGGGAGACCACACACCTCCTGGGACATCTTGTCAGGCCCACAAACCACTGCTTCTATAACCTTCAACAAGGAGTCCCCAACACCACCACGCGCCTCCTCTGAGACTTAGCAGTGGCTGTTCCCTGCAGTGGTACTCTCAGGGTCCCCTGCACTGTCCTTGAGGACTGTCCCTGCTTCTCTTCCTCTTCATCCTTGATAAGGGAGAGAGCTTCAAATTGATTCCATAGCTGCAAGCTCCCAGAATGGTCCCTGGTTTCCCTGCTCACTTGTGACGTTTCTCCAGCTGTCTACCTCTTCTATATGTGAAGTGACCTCCTCCCCAACAGTGACTTCCTTCCTCTATGTGGTCCCTGTCCAAGACCATTTGTTCCATTCTGTCCAGGAACACCTTTTGCTCCATAATATCCTGAAGTGTAGCTACCCGGGCCTCCAGCTGCTGGACTTTCTTTTCCAGGTGGGATACCAATTTGCACTTGGTGCAGATGAAGTTCCCCACATCTCTAGGCAAGAAGACAAACATCCCACAAGTGTTGCAGATGACTGCAGCAGCTCCCTCAGTGCCCATATTGAGAAATATTAAGTAAGCACTGAAACAGGACTGTGGGCTCCTCCCTCAAAAAGTCCCCCAGTAAAGACCCACGTAAAGCCCCCCTGTTGGCTTGGCTTTCACCAGGCTCTGTCAGCGAGCTCAATCAACTGGGTTTATAACTCTATAGAGAGCTGCTTGATGCTACCTTATTCTGGAGGCAAGCCTCTGATTCTCTTCCTCCACTCAAAATGTCTGGCCAGAAAATGTTTTCCTTCTTCTCCCTGGCAGGGACTGGTTCCATCTATAGTTAATAAGGAGATGGCCTCACTAAATAGTGGAGAAGGAATATCACATGGTTCAAGTGCTGGCTGATGACATGCCTTGTGCTATTTCCTCTTGCTCTGCTGTGGCAGTTGAAGATTCAAGGAGGTGATTGGGAAGAGATTTGTTTTGTACTGCAAGGAAGTAGTATTTAGCACTGAGATTATTTAAAAAAGAAATAAAGTAAAATAATTCCAATATTAATTGAGAAATGAGGAACAAAGGAATTACCTTCAAAATTGTAATTCTAAGAACTGGAACAAAACCAGGGTGTTCATATCATGTTCTTTGCCCTGCAACCCCTGTCAGTCAAGTCAGACTGTCATACCTCTTAGGGCAGATTTTGAGGCTGTATGCAGGGTGCTGCTACAAGGATGAGGGATTTGCCTCTGCTGATGGAAGCCACTCTATTGGTAAGAAGAGCTCAGTAGATACAACCCAAAGAACATAGGTCCAGTCTACACATAAGTGGATTATACAAATTGCTGTAGATTTTCACACATTTGTATTGACACTTCATTGTCTTCACTTTCCTGGGCAAGTTTGCATCTGTTCAGCCTCTTTCTGTCAAAAATGCACAGCCATGCAAATCTGTTTGAAGTGGATTGACAGCACACATTTGATAATATGCATCCTCGTGGATGCTCATAGATACTCTGGTAAAAACAACAGCGTTTATGGAGTTTTTCACTCCCCCTCCCCCCCAAAAAAGCCTGAATTCCTTCAAGTTGCATGTGGTCTGATTGCAGTCAATTTGAATAGAATGAGGAATATTTAAATCTTGTAGACAAGCCCATAGTTACAAATTTGGGACCCATTCTTGTCATTGCCAAGGATATGGGTGCTCCCCGCATATTAAAGTATATCTCAAGTCCCCCCCCCCCCTCAAAAGGGGGAGAGGGAGAGAGAGAGAGATCAATGTTTACATCCTGCATTTGGAAATAACACATTCATGGACTATCCACTAAGACACTAAACTGATATGTTCCCACCTAGGACATCCTGTGATGCAGGCTGGTGACCTGTCAGGATGCATCTCTGAGCATAAGAGTACAGGAGGAAGTCTAGTAATAGAGTGGTGCACAGTAAGGACTGCAGGGCAAACACACGCACAAACATACTGTGATCCTGCTGTAGGGGCAATGTGGAACTTACAGACCAGATTCAGGAATTGTGCAGGGGCTGCACCTCCCAGCATCTCTCACCATTGGCTATGCTGATTAAAGTTATTGGGAGTTTGAGTTCAGCAACAGTTGGAGAGTTGTACCTCTATTATAGATGTTATAATTTCTGTCTCTTTTTAATAGGGTATTTAGTGCTGCTTTTAGCTATATAGATCTGTATCGATCTCTATATTGATACCAAATAATACATGGAAATAGTATGATTTTTATTTAGGAGATGCTAATACCTTTAATACATTGTGAAATGAAACGTTTCACCTATATTGGAATAATTGTAATTTTTAAAATAATCAGCTAAAAGCAATGTTTTATTTTGTTTTTAAAATCTGGTTAACATCCCGTGTTTCTTCCAGCTAGAATAACATATCAGTCATCTAAGTGAAATATTTTTTTTTCTGCCAAAATGCTCTGACGTAGATCTCATTTGTCCAAATCTCAGCCCATATTTTTCTTGGGAAAGCTGGTAATTTAGTTACTGTACAATAGCATTTGCTGGTTTTGAGCATATCCTCTATATAACCCAGTTGACTCAAGGGCAAAATGATGGAATTTTTCAGGATCTGAGAAAGTACAAGTTGTAAACACCGGGCAATAAAAATGCTTTCCACGCAATTTCCCATTGGCTGAGTGTCAAGTTGTTCCCTTCCCACACTTGTACTGTACAAAATCTATCCTTTCTTAAGCCAGTGACCCTGTGACATTGTACACTCCAGTCTTGGTCTGCACACATAACAGTCACTCATATGCAGAGCAAGTGAAGAAAAACAGAGTTCAATGCTAACATGAGAACTCTGCTAAATGCTGCCCCACAGTGTAACATCTAAGCATTTGTCTGGAGTGTTATGAGTGTTATGACCTCTGGGCAAACAATACATCGAACAATGGATGGCTAGTAGAGTTGCAAAAATAGTGAGGGTTTTTCAGGTGATACATTTAAGAGGAATCTTTTTTTAAAAAAATCATAGGACTGACAATAATTTTTGGTGTACCTACCATCAAACTAGCTTCTCAGAAACATACATAAACTATGCAGTTGACTCCCAATTACAGACTTTCCCATTTACAATTTCCCAGTGGAGAAACTAGTAGAAGATTTGCATCTGTCTTCTGCCATATCAGGTAAAAGTGAAAGAAAAAAGAAAGAGTGAGGGCAAAGACATCAATTTTCTAAATCCTCACCCTAAGGCTACAGCAATTATTTTTTAAAAAATTAGTGTCTTAGGGAAACTCTTTCCACATTATCTGTCTACTGATAAACTCCTGAGTGTTGCATGGGATTGTGGGGAGAGTTCTAGACAGCACACAATTCATGAGAGGCTCTCCCTCAACAGTTTATATACTAGGAATCAGTCCACATGCACCTATGTCCTTCATGCTGTAGTTGCATATTTTGAGAATACTGATAATGCTGACTTCCAGGAAAAGTTTTCTACTATTACTTCTCAACTTTTTGTTAATTTATATAAAAGACCTGTTTAGTGCAGATGATATAGGCCAAATCCCCAAGGACAGGATCAGCCCTGACCCTGCTTGTTCATATGCGGATCTGGAGGATCCTACCTGAGCCCAGGATAAAGCACCTATACAGTGGGGTAATTTAGCCCTTGTTTTCCATGGAGTTTCTAGGCAAAACCAGACTGTGTTCCTTACCTTTCTGGTAGTCAATCCAACTGAGAAGCCTCTCAGTCACTGTGTTGGATGTGGAAATTGGATGCCAATCCATGTGAGTGCAGGCAGGTGCCTTGTTTCTGTGTCAGATGGGGCAACTGGGGTGTTTCTCAGTTGGATTGACTGCCAGAAAGGTAAGGAGCAGCACCCACCCGTCCCTGCACTGGCTCAGGAACCCAGGAGAGCAGTGGGGCCAGGAAATCATGGGCTCAGCCTGTGCTTTCCTGGTCCATCTGCTCAAGCCCAGGGAGTGGCAGGTGATGTCTCATGGACTGAAGCTAGTCCAGGGACCACAACTGTGAGTAGCACCAATCATAGAATTCAACTATCTGTTGTCTTCTCAGAGCTGGCAAATGAATGGACAAAATGGTCAAGTTGCCCTAGGACAATGAGATGAATATTTATTTCCTACTGAAGCGAGGGGAGGGGTCAATGAAAGGGGGAGCAACAAAGCAGCTTATTTCTCACACCTCAAAAAAGAAACAGAAGGCAGCAGATTTATTTTACAAACCATGCTCAAACATCTTAGCACTGAATTATTCATACCAATAATATACTAAATCTATAACCCTGAATTAATTGCCCTTGGTGGTGAGTGGAACTAATAATTTTCCATTTGAAATACAAATATATCTCACACTAGGAAAATATTAACATAATTCACATCATAGGTTTTCAAACATTTCCACCTTTTCTGGACCAAATTTTACTTATGTGGGCTGATTGTGCTGGTTCTGGTTAGGTTACTCTGGCTAATGAGGTGTTTGAGGGTAGGTGTTTTTTTAGTAATTTTCTTAAGGGATAATTGATTCAGCCAAATCATAAATCAGTGTAAGGTGCAATTTTTACCTTCTAATGCAGATCATAAATATCCCTTTAGCCAAAATGGATCCTTTGTTGAGGTGACTTAAAAGGGAATTGATTCCCATTCAAACATGGCTTCTCAGTCATAGAGAAAGGGTGACATAATAATAATAATAATAATAATAATAATAATAATAACAACAACAACAATAACAACAACAATAACAACAATAACAACAACAATAATAATTTATTTATACCCCGCCTTTAGCCAAAGCTATCCAAACATGGTTCTACACCAGGGGTAGGCAACCTAAGGCCCGGGGGCCGGATGCGGCCCCCCGAGGCCTTTGGACTGGCCCCAGGCCAGTCCTGCCGCCACCACCCCCCTGCCGCCACCGCCCACCATGATGATATTGATTATTGTTGTTATTACTTGTTCTTGGGGTTTTCATGGCAAAATCTCCACAGGGGTTTTGCCATGGCTTTTCTGGGGCTGAGAGAGTGTGCATGCATATTTTTTAATTGTTAAATATATTTTTTATAATTTTTATTATTTATTTATTTATTTATTTATTTTTGGTGCTTCGGCCCCCCGATTGTCTGAGGGACAGCAACCCGGCCCCAGGCTCAAAAAGGTTGCCTACCCCTGTTCTACACTGTAGCCCATGGCTGGTTTGGGGATGTGAAGATACTTACAGTGTGTTCTTGTAGCCTACAAGCCTCCATGGGTCATAGAATTCAACTACTGCACTACTCTTAATATGTAAAAAGGCATATGTCATAATTGCCAACTCAGTGTTGAATTTTAGCAGTTGTGGATCTCAGACTCTGTGGCACCTGGTGGCTTCTGTGTTAGTTGACTGGTGAATATGCATCAGACTTTACTCCTTACTCTACAGGAGCTTTCCAAGGCACTTTACACATTTTGGGGAATGGTTTCAGCATCCTTTAAAGTTCATACTGAAACCTGGAGCAGGTTCCGAGTCCCACTGGCATGGAATCCACCACAGACCAAAATGTCAGTGCAATATTGTGTATAACCCCCATTCTTTCAATACAAGTAAGACTATATGGATAGAAAGCATGCCATTGACTTCTGTATTGCTCTCATCCTTAAACTGACCATGCTTTGGGGGAGGGACAGTGCCTAAGAGAGACATGTTTCCCGTCTTTGTTTGCTCAACCGTATAAGTTATTTTTAACATATAAGTAATTACAGTCACAGTTCCAAGGATCCAAAGATTCACATTAGCTACAGGTTTTTTTTTTTAATGTTCTTGTTATTCCAAAATTAGCTTTTAGTATCTTTTTTCAAAAATCAGAATGCTACAAGTCACTGGCGTATGGGGCAAAACACACCTGAGCAAAGAGGTAACCCTAAGGTGAACCAGTCATGAGGTTTTCTTGGCAGGATTTGTTCAGAGGGGTTTGCTTTGAGGCTGAGAGAATGTCACTTGCCCAAGGTCATCCAGTGGGTTTCCATGGATTCCATGGAGCTGGGATTTGAACCCTGATCTCCAGAGTCCTAGTTCAATGCTCAATCCACTATACCATGCTGGCTGTCATAATGTATAAATGAGGCTCTGTAAATGAGGGACAAAAGACAGCCGGCGGAGGCTTTAAAAATCTGCCTCTCCACCCCTTCCACCAGCGCAGAGGGAGAAAAGACAGCTGGCGGAGGCTTTAAAAATCTGCCTCTCCACCCCTTCCACCAGCGCAGAGGGAGAAAAGACAGCCGGCGGAGGCTTTAAAAATCTGCCTCTCCACCCCTTCCACCCGCGCAGAGGGAGAAAAGACAGCCGGCGGAGGCTTTAAAAACCTGCCTCTCCACCCCTTCCACCAGCGCAGAGGGAGTAAAGACAGCCGGCGGAGGCTTTAAAAATCTGCCTCTCCACCCTGTCCACCAGCGCAGAGGGAGAAAGACAGCTGGCGGAGGCTTTAAAAATCTGCCTCTCCACCCCTTCCACCAGCACAGAGGGCAAATACACGGCTGCGGTGGAGGCATGGAGGGTGCTGCGGAGGACTGTTTGGCTAGCCCTGAGACCATCTGCCTTTCCCTTGCCTCTACTGCAGCTGTGCCAGCTGGGAGGAGCATCAAAGGGGATAAAACCCCCGCCTGTGTCAATCTCTCCCCTGGTAAACACACAGCTGCGGTGGTGGTGAGGTGGCATCTGCAGGCCAAGCGGAGATCTTTGGGCCCATTGACTACACCTGGGCAGCCCCTGCCGCGGCCTCAGCAGCGGTGAGAGCTGGGAGAGTGCGGGCATATAAAGCCCGCTGGAACATCTTCCCTGGCACCAGTAGCGGCTAAGGCGGCGTCTGCAGGCCAAGCGGAGGACTCTGGGCCCATTGGTAACATCCACAGTGATTTGGATGCTTCTAGGGAAGCCACCAGTTCCATCTCCCCAGAGTAGAGGCAAGCTGTGGCGGAGTAGCTGTGGTGGAGCAGCGCTTATGGTCCAGGGACTATAGGCAGTGCTGGAAGACCCCACCTAACATCCTTTCTCTTGTGGGCCTGACAGCATCTGCAGCAACGTGGCAATTTTTGTGTTCCTCTGCTTCTAAAGCCCTTGGGAACTGGAGGTTCAATAATACCATTCTATAATTTGAGGAGGTGTAGGATTGAATTTAGGTCCCTTAGCCATAGGGATTTGTCATCTGAGATGAGGATGAGGACTTGGATTGTCCTTCATCCCATTTATTGTTTGTTCATCTCTCATTTTAATATCTATGACTTTACCTGAGGCCGGGAATGTGACGGGGGCGACCATCGGAGTTGCATTGGGGAATGGGAGGTATGGCTGGACCAGGAGGAACATATGTTACAAAAGAAGACGGAATCACTGTTTAGTAGCTATCCCGCCTTCAGTTCCTTCTGTTTCTCAGAATGGCTTGGAGAGCAGACCTACCATTCCACAGAACCTCACTCTGCTCCTCTGCAATGCCAGGTCAGTTAAAAATAAGACTCACATCATCTAGGATCTACTCCTGGACGAGGATGCCGACCTGGCTTGCCTCACAGAGACCTGGCTGGGAGAAGATAGCACCGCTATATGGGCGCAGGCCCTCCCAGCTGGGTACTCTGTTAGCGAGCAGGTGAGGGGAAGTGGGTGGGTGGGGGGGGGGCAGAGTGGCTCTAGTTTATAAGAACCATCTGATCTTGACCAGGATACCTGTCCGGAACACGGTCCATTTCGAGTGTATGTACCTTAGCCTGAAGACTAGGGATAGATTGGGGATCCTGCTAGTCTACCGACCACCCCATTGTCTAGCAGACTCCCTGACCGAGCTGACGCAACTGGTCTCTGAGCTGTTGTTGGAGACTCCCAGACTTTTAGTCTTGGGGGAGTTCAACATCCCGCTCGAGACCAGCTTAACAGGCGCTGCTCGGGAGTTCATGGAGACCATGACAAACATGGGCCTATCCCAAATGGTCAATGGGCCCACACATTGTGCAGGTCATACACTCGATGCGGTCTTTAGTACGGAACAGGAATATCCGTGGGCGGAGGTAGTAAGTACCTCCGCATTGTCATGGACGGATCATTTCCTGGTCAAGATGGAACTTAGAGCCAACATCTGCCCCACTGGGGGTGGTGGACACATTCGAATGGTCCGCCCTCGAAAGCTAATGGAGCCAATTGGATTCCAGAGAGCCTTGGAGGGTTTAATGGTGGGGAATGCTGGTGACCCTGTCGAGGCTCTGGTTATGACATGGAACACCGATCTTACCAGGGCCATTGACACGATCGCTCCCAAGCGTCCTTGCCATCCCGCTTCAAACCGAAAGCCTTGGTACACGCCGGAGCTTAGGAGAATGAAGCGGTTTGGCCAACGACTAGAGCACAGGTGGCGGAAGACTCGACTCTTATCTGACAGAACTCGCCATAGGAACTTTCTTCGTTCCTATTGGGAGGCAATACTTGCAGCGGAGAGAGCCTTCTCCTCTGCACGTATTGCATCTGCAGAGTCCCGTCCAGCAGAGCTGTTCAAGATGGTAAGGGAGATGACTCAGGTACCCCCTGCGCCAAATCCCTTGCTTAACCCGACAATGGCCTGCTGTGACACATTTAACAACTTCTTTGCAGATAAAATCTCTCAGATAAGAGCTGACTTAGATGCTACCATTGAATCAGAGTCTATGGACGAGGTGTCCAGTGACTCCGCCGATGTAGTTATCCTGGATCAGCTGCAATCTGTGAGTACCGAGGACGTGGACAAGCTGCTTGGTAAGGTGAGGAAGACGACCTGCCCTCTCGACCCTTGCCCATCATAGCTGGCTGTCCGGGGGGGGGGGATGCATTGAGGAGATTCCTCATGGATATTGTCAATGCATCCTTCAGGGAAGGACATATTCCATCTTGTCTAAAGGAAGCGGCTGTTAGGCCGCTTCTGAAAAAACCTTCCCTTGACCCCCTGGATATGAGGAACTATAGGCCTGTGTCATTGCTGCCATATTTGAGCAAGGTGATTGAGAGGGCGGTTGCTCTTCAACTCCAAGCGGTCTTGGATGAAACCGATTATCTAGACTCATTTCAAACCGGCTTTAGGACAGGCTTTGGGGTTGAGACTGCCATGGTTGCCTTGACCGACGATCTGCGTCTGAGCATCGACAGGGGTAGTGTGACCCTGTTGGTGCTCTTAGACCTCTCAGCGGCTTTTGACACAATAGATCACGGCATCCTCTTGGGCCGCCTGAGGGGGTTAGGTATTGGGGGCACTGCTTTGCAGTGGTTCCGGTCCTTCCTTTCGGGTAGGTCCCAGAGGGTGCTGCTTGGGGACTGTAGTTCAAGCAAGAGGGAACTCACTTGTGGGGTCCCTCAGGGAGCTATTTTGTCCCCGATGTTATTCAACATCGATATGAAGCCGCTGGATGAGATTATACGGAGTTATGGTGCTGGGTGTTATCAGTACGCTGATGACACTCAAATCTATTTCTCTGTGTCTCGTTCGTCGGCCTTGAATTCCAATGGCATCTCTTCTCTCAATGAATGTCTTCAGGCGGTAATGGGCTGGATGAGGAAAAACAGATTGAAACTGAATCCAGACAAGACGGAGGTGCTCACAGTAGCGGCCCCGAAACCAAGAATTGGGTTGCAACCTCCAGTCCTGGATGGGGTCACACTCTCCTCTAGTGACTGTGTTCGAGTCTGGGGGTGCTCCTTGATTTGTCACTCCTGATGGCTAATCAGGTTAATGCGATGGTCAGGAGCGCCTGTTATCAGCTTCGGCTGATACGCCAGCTGCGCCCTTTTCTGGAAGTAAGGGATCTTGAGACTGTTGTGCACGCACTGGTAACCTCCCGCCTTGACTTCTGTAATGAGCTCTACATGGGGCTACCCTTGTGCCTGGTTCGGAAGCTACAGTTAGTTCAAAATATGGCAGCCAGGCTTGTTTCAGGAACATCTAGGAGGGACCACATCACTCCGGTTTTGAGGTCCCTCCACTGGCTGCCTATTCGCTTCTGGGCCCAGTACAAGGTGTTGGTTATCACCTTTAAAGCCCTAAATGGCTTGGTTCCAACTTATCTTCGGAACCGCTTCCTCCCATATAATCCTCCCTCCACACTCTGGTCCTCTGGGAGGAATTTGCTTCAGCCACAAACATTTAGAACGACCTGCCAGATGAGATCCGTCAACTAACATCTCTTGACAGTTTCAAAAAGGCTGTCAAGACAGATCTCTTCCGGCAGGCCTTTCCAGACTAAATAGCCCGGCCCCGGGCTGTTCCCTTCTCTTTCAGCAACACCATTTGAACCTTGGTTCCCCCGTAGT
This sequence comes from Phrynosoma blainvillii, assembly GCA_026167975.1. Lineage (NCBI taxonomy): Eukaryota > Metazoa > Chordata > Lepidosauria > Squamata > Phrynosomatidae > Phrynosoma > Phrynosoma blainvillii. Next base: position 63,669,072 of record JANUYF010000002.1, on the reverse strand, counting down.
GTAACAATGGGATGATGTGGTTCGGTTTTTATTATTTTAATTGTTATTAAAATAATAAACACCAGCAGCGGCTGAGGCAGTGTGGAGGACAGATGGAGGACTCTCTCTGTGCCCATTGACAACACCTGGGCTGCCCTGCATCGGCCTCAGAAGCAGCCAGAGCTGGGAGAACTCAGGCATAAAAGCCTGCTGGAACATCCTTCCCATCACCAGCAGCGGCTGAGGCAGTGTGGAGGACAGATGGAGGACTCTCTCTGTGCCCATTGACAACACCTGGGCTGCCCTGCATCGGCCTCAGAAGCAGCCAGAGCTGGGAGAACTCAGGCATAAAAGCCTGCTGGAACATCCTTCCCAGCACCAGCAGCGGCTGAGGCAGTGTGGAGGACTGTAGGTGGTCACTGGAAGGTCCCGCCTATTATCTTTTGCCCTGGCTATGACAACAGCTTCTGTGACACAGCAATTGTCATGTTTCCTCTCCTGCTATAGCCTTAGAGAACTCGAGGTTTAAATGTCATTCATTGAAGATGTGCTTTGTGAATTTTTAATTGTTTTTTAATTTGTTTTGTTTGTTTTGTTTTTTAGGGGTGGGAATGAGGGATGGGACTGAATTTGATTGTATTTGTTTTGATGTTTATACGTTGTACGCCGCCCCGATTGCTTGGCAGAGGGGCGGGATATAAATAAAAATTATTATTATTATTATTATTATTATTATTTGTTATATTGTCATTAGGATTTTAACTATGTCATTGTTTAATACTGTTTTAAGGGGGAGAGGGATATGCTGTTATTGTAACTGTTTTATGCTGTAAACCACCCGGATTGGGCAACTATTGGGTGGTATATAAATAAATTTTATTATTATTATTATTATTATTATTATTTAATTATTTGCAAATTTTCAGATACATCAATAAAATGTAAAATATGGACAATGGACAAATATACAGAACTCAATATGGAAATTATTTTTGTAGTTTGAGGAACAGATGTTGGGTGGGACTAAATAGGGAAGCTTTCCTCAAATAAACATGATGTTAACATGTGCTGAAAATTAAGCATAGTTGTAGCATGTCCAAGTTATGATGGAAGGGCATTCCACACTGGAGATGCAGCTACACTGAATGTTCTGCTCTGCTGCTCAATTGCTGAGTGGACCTTAGGAGCATGTGGTGCTACCAGAAGAGCCTCTCCTGGTGACCTCAAAGACCAAATGGTCTATAAGGCAACCTCTCAGGTTATTAGTTTGCAGTTTTTTTTAAATATATATATAATCTAATACAAAAATCCTTGAATCTGGCCTGGTAGCAGATAGTAGCTAATGCAATCCTCTCAAGAAACATGTTAGGTTCTGTTGACTCACTCACCAGTCTAGCAGAAGCATTCTGTGGCAGCTGCAGTTTTTGGAGCAGCCTTAAAACATTTCCTTGTAGAGTGTATTGAAATAGTCCATCCTTGAGGTTATCAGCACCACTATAGGCAAGCTGTTCCTATCTAGGATTGGCTCCAATTGTATATCAGATGGAGCTGATACAGATGTTCCCAGTCATTGAAGTTACTTGGGTCTCCAGTGACAGATGGAACCAGAAATACTCACAGGTTGTGAACTTGACCTTTCAGAGAGAGTACACATGCATTCAGAATACATAGATTATCCATTTGTTGGACATGGGAACCACTTATCAACAAGGCCTCCATCTTGGCAGGATCCAATCTCATTTCATTAGTCCTCATTTAGTTCAATACATTGAGGCACGAGATAGGAGCTTTCATGGCTGTACCTGATTCATCTGTGAAAGAGAAATAGATTTGAATGTCATCAGCATAAATCTCTGATGACTTCCCTGAATGGCTTCCCAAAGGTATTAAATAGCATTAAAAGATGGTACTGTACTGCATCCCATAGCACAGTTGTTAGGGGTGGAAAAACAGTCTCCCAATGCTATTTTCTTGACTCTGCCCTGGAAACTGCTTTAACTTCAGTTAATAAACATTTTAAAATTGGAATCCAGATTTGGAATAAACCCATTAAAATCAGTGAACAAACTAGTCAAGCCTAGTTCATGCTATTCTATTTTTGTACTGTATTTTTTATACTTTTTAAAATGTACTGTTATTGCTTAAAATTTTATTATGCAAGTGATGTGTAAATATTGACACATAATAGGTAAACAGGTCTTATTGATTTCATTAGGTCTCTTCCAAGAGTAAGTTTGAATCCAGTCCATGAATAAAACTACATTAAAACAATCCAAAAACACATTTACAACTATCGCCTAAGATAGCCCAAAATTGGCCCAAAAGGAACGGATGTTCAACAACAGCAATCTATCTATCTATCCACCTATATCATACTTGTAGATTGTAAGTCACTTTGAATCCCAATTTTGGGGGAAAAGTAGGGTACAAATAATAATAATAATAATAATAATAATAATAATAAATATGCAGCTTTCACTAAGCTATCTGTTTTATTCTTGTTCTTGTTGTTCTTGTTGTTAACTGCCCTCAAGTCGATCTTGACTCATGGCAACCCTATGGATGAGACATCTCCAAGACCCTCTGTCCTCCACTGTTCAGCTTAATTCCTGCAAGCCTACACTTGTGACCTCCTTAATAGAGCCCATTCATCTAGCATGTGGCCTTCCTATCCTCCTATTTCCCTCCACCTTCCCCAGCATTATTGTTTTTTTTTCCCCAAAGAGTCCTCTCTTCTCATGATGTGTCTGAAGTATGACAGTCTCAGTTTGGTCATCTTGGCTTCCAGGGAGGTTTACGGTTTGATCTGCTCTAGGACCAATTTGTTTGTCCTATTGACTGTCCATGGGATCCTCAGCACTCTTCTCCAGCACCACATCTCAAATGAACTGATTTTCTTCCTATCATCTTTGGACCTTTGCAGACTGCTAGAAATAGTGCAAATTGAGCCCACTTTAATTGCCCTGGCTCAGTGCTAGGGAATCATGGGAATTGTATTTTTTCTGAGACATTGAGCCTTCTCTCTCAGAGAGCTCTGGTGCCACAATAAACTACAATTCCCATGATTTCCTAGCACTGAATCAGGGCAGTTAAAGTGGACTCAATTTGCACTATTTCTGGCAGTCTGCAAAGGCCCTTTCTTAACTGTCCAGCTCTCACATCCATCCATGGTAATAGGGAATACAATGGTTTGTATGATTCTAACTTTTGTGCTAAGTTCTATATCTTTTAGAATCTTTTCTAGTTCTTTCATAGCCACCTTCCCCATTCTTAGTCTTCTTCTGATTTCCTGACTGCAGTCCTCATTTCTATCAATGTTTGATCCCAGGTATGGGAATTCTGTTATTATTTCTATTTCTTCATTGTCTAGGTTGAACTTGTGAAGGTCCTTGGTGGTCACTATTTTTGTTTTCTTTATGTTCATCATTAAGCCTGCCTTAGTACTTTCTTCTTGGATCTTCCTTTGTAGGTGTTCTAGGTCTGTGAGGTTTCTGCTAGTACTATGGTAGGGACATATATTTGGGAATGTTGGTGAAGGGGGAGAATGAATAAGAGAGAGAGAGCTTTTAATTTCTGTGACATTTAATGTTCAGGCTGGGCAGCTTTTGGACAAATGGGATAGTGTCTCAACTACCAGTTCCTGTTCCTCTATAATGGTAGTACTCTGTGTTGAAATTCTATCATGCAGTTGTAAGTACAGTCACAATTTTAGACCATGGGCAAGCTATTGTAATTTAAATCTCTTTCTCTCTCTCCTCTCCCTCTCCCTTTCCCTCCCCCTCTCTCTCCCCACTTAAACTCATCAGTTGCTTGACAGAGGTATTCATAATTAAGGCTTTTAAAATTCTGCATATTAGTGATATAAGCCTCTTCTATGTAGATGAATATGATGCTTGAAGGGAACCTCTTGGGCCATGTATAACAATGCTTCATTGTTTGTCTTTTGCTTTTGCTAACTCCAGAACCACTGTTCACCAAAGTCTGGACCTATAACTACATTTTTCTGAAGATCGCCAAGAAAACATGCTTGGTTTTTGTTGGCATCTAAGTGGCAAAATGATTAATCCAGAAGGGGGAGCTATCAGCCTTTATTTAATGGTGGTCAGGACTAGTTTGGTATCCTCTTTTAAGGCTTAACATTTGTCTGACAGAAAACTGTCAGTGCAAATCATGTGCCCTGGCTCTGAAGCATGCTGGACTTCATCTGCTGGAAAAGATGTGCAGATATAGTTATCACACTTCATAATTTAATAAACTACTGAAAATATACATACACACATTTTCACTTGTACAATGCAAGTCCTGTACCTCATGTTACCACAAAGACATTTAAATATTTTACTAATATGTCATGAATGCTGTACCCATTGCAAATTAATGAGTCTCTGAATAGCAGCGTGCATTTGTCATCTGAATTCATGCTAATCACTGAGGTCTCCTGATTATTCCAATAGTCCACAGCAGCTGCTGAGGCTCTAAAGTCTATAAAGGCATATTCTTTCTTTCCACTTTTTAATTCTCTCCTCCCCCCAGCCAAGATTTCCTAGGCTGTCACTTGGGCAGTAGTCCTGCAGCTGGTTATTGATAGGGCTGCTAATTATCTTTGACTTTACACCACAGGTCTGACCCTGAATGCTGAGCAGAAGTAACGGATCAGTGTTGAGAGAATTATGTACATCACACACTGACAGCTTCAGACCAGGAGGTCAGAAGAAGTTCACTGAGAACCAGTGGTATTTACTGAGCCTGTTGGCACAGTAACAGATAACATTTTTTCCCAGATACAGAGTATAACTTATATGAATAAGCCTGAAACTGTAACTGTGCACATACAACTTACAAATCCCAATGAGAGCTTTTGTGGCTGAAGAGCAGGGTATAAATACAGTGAGTAAATAAATAAATAAATAAATGAAAATAACATTAGGATAACATGAAACAATGTGCTCATATTTACAGGGTGTTGTCAGGCTGGGGGAGAGGATGTGTCTTTCAAAAACTGGCTCTTCCATAGAGTTGGTGGCTGAATGGAGGCAAATCACACTTACAGCAGCTTTTGATGGGAATAAAATAATCACCTGTAAGAAAAGCACTGTTTTTCTTTTTTCAGATGTTGCTCACTGGGGACTATGAAAAGGATGGTAGGGGAGAAGTTAACAATAAGTGGAACCAGAGGGTTACAGTAGGTAGAGCATGAACTCCATTGCACAGAAAGGACAAACTGTTTCTTTTTCCACATGGAATCACAGAGGCTGAATCTACACAGGCTAAATAATCTGTCCTTACCTTGATCTCAGTCTGGTTGGAACACATGCTGTTCCTCTCGTTCCAATATGAAAACACTTCCTTTTGATGCCTGAGGGCTTTAAGGCAATTTTTTTTAAAAAAAAACCTCTCCAATTTACTCTACTGCTTTTGAGAAGAACTGATTTTTTTTTTTAAAAAAAATATGTGGTTTGATCCCTGAATTGGGATTGGGGTGGAATCAGGTGTGTCTGGGGGGGGAGTGGAGGGATAGTTGGGCCAAGTAGGTGGGTAATCACCTTGGTCAGGTAGTCACCCAGGTTACCCGATTCCCACCATGTAAGGGTAGCTCCCCTGTTTGTATTGGCATCCAGAAGAGGTGGTCTCGCCACCTCCCCCATTTGTTGTTAGTATCTGAACCTTAGTATACATAGTGTTGCACACATCCTCAGATCAGTATTTCACCTCTTCCTTGCTGTACCAGCATCACTTTATATAATGACAGATGCCCCTTTGAACTTTGGGGAAAAAGAGAGAGTTGTTTCATGGAACAGGGAAGAGACAAGTGACCTCATTGCCATGGGGGGGGGGGGGGAAACAGAAGGTCCAAGTGGAGCTAAAGGAAAGCCACAGAAATATAGCTGTTTTTGAGAATGTTGCTAGGGAGATACAGAATAAGGGCCACCAGAGGACTGCATAACAAAAATAAGGCTCTCTAACAACAGTACTGTGAAGTCTGTGATCACAATTAATCACAACAGAGTGTCAGTGGCAAAGTAATGCACCTCTGTGAGGAGCTGCACATCTTTGGAGATGCCACAATACACCCAAAGCACATTGCTCTCAGTATGATTCTTGTTTGGGTTCTCAGAGGGCAGGATCCTAGCAAGCAGCAGGTTTATGCACCCCTTGTGTCAGATGACTCTGAGGAACTTTTCTTTGGCCACCTTTGTACCATTGATGAGATAAAGTTCAGGGTTGTAATGGATGGTAAGTGTTTCAGTTCCCTTCCTAGTGATTTGGAACACATTGCCGGGGGAGGGGGGGAGGCAGGCGAACAACTATGATTATTTCAAGGGAGCTTACTTTGTTTGTATGTTTCCACCTATAGGTAATGTTGAAGTAGATGACTCCCAGGATTTCAATGCCACAATCATTGCCAGGTGTGCCCTGGGTCAGTACCCAGTACAATGTGGGGTGGTGGATAGCAGACAGGGGATCAGTTCCTCATCTGCCTCTGGAGGAAGTTGACACCCATCTTGTAAACTTCTACCATGGATCTCTTTTCAAGGAAGAGCAAGTGATGGGGATTCTGCAGCCAGTGATGTTTGGAGTATAACAGATGCAGGTGAGCGGCCATCTCGAGCAAGCAAGCCAGGTACATTCCTTCTCTTTCTTGCTAGAAAGAACATACAAATTTCCACATATTCATATTCCAGTACTATTATTGTTATATGGGTGGTAATGGTTTTGCCCTACAAGCCACACTGAATGTCTGTGCATACCCTGAATCCTTTCTTCTCTGCACATACTCACAACTTTGTTGTAACTGTTCCTTGGTCCCAACTTTGGAAGGATGTTGGGGGTGAAAAATGTGTATGCTTGTATGTGCTGCATCTTGAGTTCTCTATACATTCAGATGGCATCAGGGAATTGTCTCTCACCACCGTTATACTCTCTTTCTCGAACTGGCACTTTATTAGGGGGTGGTGTTGCTGTGGGTCTTTTCCTGAGCATCAACACCACCTTCCCAATCCCATCCCATCCCCAGAGCCTGCCCATTTCCCTCACATTACACCAGCTATTCACTAATTCACTTTTTTGTATTGCTAACTATAGCTGTGTATCTTAAATTGTGTTGTCCTGCAAATAGTGGTATTCTCAACCTGGAAGAATGCAGGAACAAGAAAGCACAAAAGAAGGGTTGATTAAGTATTCATATGGTCATTCAAATAAGCAGATTACTGTTTTTGAGAGGGAAGGCAAGCCCTTTGATCAGTACTTTGTCCATGTGCAATTGGAGGATGAACATGCCAGTAGAAATGAGAACAGGTTTCTCCTATTCATTAATGGGTAGGCTGCAATACTGGTTAATCTGTTCCAACTCATGTCCTTAATCCCATCTCTGTAGCTATGTGGCAGTTGTTTTTGCACATTTGTGTTCTTTTGTGTTTTCTTGTGAAGGTTTTATATATGTTCTGGTTCATTGCACAATAAAATACACAGCAGGGCATTCCACTGGTACTGATTCTTTCTGAACCATTTTTGGGTCCCATTTTGTAGACTTCATTTCACACTGCACAAATGTATCACTTGCATTACAGTGGGACTGTCATGGATACATCCAGTCTAAGCTGAGGCATTAAACCATGGTGAATGCTTGAAGGCCACCTATCTCCACCCTTTGATACAGGTGCTTGTCTGACATTCTTAGCCCTTGTGGTGGAATCCATTGCACTGCTCTTATGTTTTCTTTCTCCATAGAGGACTGGTGGTGGCAATTCGTTCTGCTGATAACTCAAATTCTACAGATCATGCTGATCCCCCAAATGTGTGATATTTAGTCCCATTCCTGCCATCATTAGTTTAACATCCTGTCTGGTTTTCAACAACTCAGGCAGCCCAGTCTATGTTGGTTAGTTTGTATTGTTGATTAATTGTAGATGCACAACTTCCCTGAATATGGCTGGACACACAAAGTTGATGAAGATACCTATTCACATTTATTTACATATTTTTCAGCTTCTGGTGGTCCAATCATTCTTGTAGCAGAGTCTTGACAGTTCCCCCTTCTCTGACTCTTGGGATGTTCTGGCCCTGAAGCATTCCAGAGTGAAGCCAGGTTTTTGAACTGTTCTTTTTTGTGACTGAGGAGGCTGCCACACTGGAGAATGATTATATTTTGACATCACTTTAACTGACATGGCTCCACTCTATGGAATCCTGGGATTTGGAATTTGTTGTGGCACCAGAGCTCTCTGACAGAGAAGGTGAAATATGTCACAAAACTATAAATCCCTGAATTCCATAGGACTGAGCCATGGCAATTAAAATGGTGTCAAACTGCATTAATTTTGCAGTGTAGATGGCTCCATAGGAACTTATCTCCATCCTTCTTTATTACTTCAGCCTCTGATACCAAATTTTCTGTTAAAGATGTAATGCCTGGGAGCATATCTGCTATGCTAATTGAGGGATATCTGTAATGTCCAAAGTGGGAACTCACCTCCTTTCTTATTAACAGACGTGTGCCCTGTTCTCATTTCAGCAGGATGTTGATTACATTAATTACATGTGCAAATTCTTGAAATGCATTTACTATGACTTCCTACCTGTGTATATATTATGTGAATAGTAACAACTTGCTTCAGCCTTTTTTATTGAAAGCACATATAGAGAAAGCCTAAAAAATAGAACATAGTATTTCCAAATTCCTTCTTCATAATACATTATCACTAACTTAAAATTTCATCACAGAAACACTTGACCTACTAACTACCAAGTGACCTTCCGACAAGTGGCTGTGGAACTCCCTTTTGCTGGAGATTAGGCTAGCCCTTTCTCTGGTCTCTTTGCAAAGACCTTTTTATACAAACAGGCACTGAGTGATTAATTGGTTGCAGGGAATCATTTTATGGTGTATGTGTGCTGTATTTTTATATTTTTAAATGCTTTTACACTTTTTAAAGTTTAACGGCATTTTAATGTGATAGCCCATTTAATTGTGGCAGCTCTTCTCTCCCTTCCACCATCTGCTCAGGCTTGTTTGGTGGCAACAATAGAGAGGACCTTCTTAGTGGCTGCTCCTGGACTTTGGAACTCCCTCCCTAGGGAGGCCAGGATGGCCCTGTTCTTGCTGTCCTCCAGTCAGAAAATGGAAAAAAATCCCATCAGGCTTTTAAAAACTAATGCTGTGTGTTACTGGTTTCAAGGTTTGTATATAAACTTTTAATGAATTTTCATGCTTTTCGTGTTTAATGTTTTAACCTTATAAATTATTTAATTGATTCTAAAATAATACACACACATATTAATAATGTAATAAAGTTTCATTCTTAATTATTTTAAAATATGTTGTTAACTGCCTTGAAGTCCATTATTGGGAGAAAGACAGGATAGAAATGAATTAAATAAATAAATAAATAAATAAATAAATAGAAGCCATTTAAATGGTATTACTGACTGATATCCTATTCCTGTTTTGGCTATCCCATTAACCTGTTAGATTAATCAAAGGATGCCACATTATTATTTTGTCTGCATGTGCCTTCAAGTTGCCTTTGATTTATGGCCACCCCATTAATTTCGTTGGCTTTTTTTAGGGAAGGAATACTCAGTGGTGGTTTTGCCCATTCCTTCCTCCAAAATATAGCCTACATTATCTGCTGTTTGTCAATTGTCTCCCATCCAAATGCTGATTAGGGCTGACCCTGCTTAGCTTTAAATATCAGATGGGATCTGGTGCTTTTACAGTATTTATGCAACCCTTGGATATAAAGTGGCATATAAATATTTCAATAAATAAAATAAATATTTTACTGGTGGCTAAGTTGTGCACTCTTGCTGTAAAATGGAACATGGAACTTATGATGCTTCAAATGTTGTTCAGACTTTTAATTTCCACCAGAAATACCTCACACAGCTCATGCTTTGGGGCCATTTGGAGTGCAGTTTACCAATAACTGGAAGGTCATACACTCCCTATTCCCACTATGGAACATGCTCAAAATGGAAAAGCAACATTTAAGGAAACTGAAGCAAAGTCCACTGAAAAATAATAGGCTTAGTTCACTGCTCCTTCCCTCAACAGCAGCACAGGACCTCCCCCCACCAACACACAGTGCAAAAAATAAACAAAATAATATTTTTTTTTACTTGACCACCTGGGCTGACTTCCTATATCAGAATGGAGACTGCAGTCAAGAAATCAGAAGATGATTGGGATTATGAAGTTCCTCAAGTGTCAAATATTTCCAATTTCTATGTATGGCTGTATATGGAAGCAAGGTGACAGGAATAACATCAACATATTAAAAACAAACACCAGAACATCATTCAGGGACAGATGCTAAACAGTATGGGTCAGGCATAGAAATAAGGAACAGGGTGTCCCTGAGGTTTTGACAACCCATACATTTGTTCTTAGTTCCAAAAATGTTCTTGCACTCTTTTCACACCAAGGATGCATGCCTCCTATCCCTCCTACAACTTTATTTTTTATGAAATGAAGGCTGTTATCTCAAAATCTAGCGGGGAAAGCATTCTTCCCTTGTTGCTGTTATTAAACAACTGGGAGTCTGAATCCTTTGCCTACCCACTGCAAATCATGATGAGACTTACCAGTATATCCTGATTTATGTTTGACTGCCCCAGTTCAATAGTGCAATGAATAAGGCTTACATTTATTTATTTATTACTAGAAACAGAACCATGATTTTCAGTTAAACACAATAATGTTGCCAATGCCAACAATGGCTTGAAAGAGGTATCCCACTGCCTCTTAAATAACTTGCATAGGAGGAAAATGGACCAGTAGTTAATCTCAGAATATTACAAGCTGAGTTCTTGAGCTTAACAATGGAATATACAAAAGGAAAAGAGAGATGACTGTCTCCAGCCTCAAAGCTGTTCCACACAGACTCCCAGGAGGGTGCTCGCATGCATCTGCACATATATATAATGTTCTAGCCCCATTCTTAGGGTTAAAGGCCCCTTTCAGAGGAACAGACTTTTCTAAGAAGCAGCAAATAGCTCCTTTGCAAGAGCTCTGCTGTTTTTTTTATCAAGGAGGGAGGGATATTATACAGACATTTCCCCTGTTCTCAGCAAACTTTGAAATGCAAACATGTTCAATTGATGGCTCCTTCTGGTCCTGGCAGTTTTTTTTTTTTTTTGATAGCTAGTGTTCTTTTCTGTAATACTTGTTAAAATGTCTCTCAAACACAGAGATTTTTTGGTATTTCCCCCTGAGGCCAGTGCATGAAAGAGTAAAGCCAAAGAGGAAGGTGAAGATCTACTCTTACTACCCTTCATTATAATATAGTGCAAGATTAAACACTTCCAAAGCTCTATCCCCACCCATCCAAAACCAGGAGCTTATTGCATACTTAAATAAATCGCCTTACCTGATCTGGTTTAAAATTTAAATCAGGTAGCATTGTAAGAACGACTTCAACCTCGGGAATTACTAAAGTCCAAGTCTTCAATGGGATCATTTATCCTATGTTTATGGGGGTGGCTAGAGAATAGACTGATAGAGACAAAGGACGTTATCACACGGGGTCTAAAGCAGCCCCATCCCTTCGCCATCGCTGCATCATTCCGGTTCCTTTGCCTCCATGATCAGACGACGTCGTGGCAAACCCCGCCCATCCCTGCATCATCCTTGCACCATCGCTGCATCATTCCGGTTCCTTTGCCTCCGTGATCAGACGACGTCGCGGGAAACCCCGCCCATCCCTGCATCATCCCTGCGCCATCGCTGCATCATTCTGGATCCTTTGCCCCGTGATTAGATGACGTCACGGCAAACCCCGCCCATCCCTGCATCATCCTTGCACCATCGCTGCATCATTCCAGCTCTTTTGAATTCCTCTTTCAAAGAGGAATAACGGCTGCGCGACCAGAATCATTCCGGTATGGCTCTGGATTGATTCCTTGCTGCTTTTCTTGCCGCTGGTGTGATAACGTCCAAAGCTTTCCAATGAACTGTGATTTATTTAGGGATTCAAGCATACAAAGGCACTACCATTCACTCATACACACAAGAATGCAGGAATAAAGTAGTTAGCTTGGAGAGGATACAGAAGGCTTTCTAGTGGTGATAATTACCTGAATGAGGCTGCTCCAATGATGAATGAAGATGGATAGACTCAACTGTCATAAAAGGGAAAGGGCAACAGAAATTACTGGGACCTAAGTCAGAGTTCACAGTGGTGCAGTGTCACCATGAAATCCAACCAGACCCAATGTGCCTGAGATTTGGGGCATCTTTTTTATCCTTAAACCTAGTTTGAGGTGAAGAGTTGCTATTGTATATCAAAGGATTCCAGATTACTACTCTTTGAAGTAAAAAATTTCCAAGGAGAGGAGACGGGATGTTAATGTTATCTCATCTTCAGCCAGACACATCCTGAATGGTATCCATAAATCTTGTAGGTGTGAATGTCTGGCTTTGCAGCTTCCAGGCCTGGCCCTTTTGATCTGCAAATTTGCTGTAGGTGCAATTTCTCTCTCTTCCTCCTACTTTCTTTCTTTATTCCCAGCTTACCTCAAGTGCTGCAAACTGAATTCAAAGTGAAAAATTATTTAGTACTCAATTAACTTAATAGAGAGGAGAAGAGTGAGTGGTTCTTGCCCTTACCTGAAGACTCTGGCAAAAGCATTGCTGTAGTCACTCCTAGTTTGTGTGACCTTCCTCATTAATAATTTTTGTCATCTTGACCACATTCTGATGTTGCTGGCCACATGTGTCCCACTTTTCCTCTTTGAAATATTGGAGGGTATGTTGATCGTCAAAATAACCCAGTGAGATAGGTCAGTTGGTGACTAGCTCAAGCCAGTTTCATGGTTTAATTTGGATTCAATACAGATCTTGCAGATCCCTATCTAACACTTTAACCACTGTGTCAAACCAATGATGTTGGCTAGGAGATTCTGGGAATTGTTAGCCAAAGAGTTAGTTCTGAGTAGGTCCACCTCAAATAAGGCGAGTTTCCACCTCAAATAAGGCTAGAGTAAACCATATTACCATATTTGACTTCACCTGTGTTTTTCCATAGCATGCTTTCATAATTAATCAATGATGACTGTTATGCTTTGCTTTGTCTCTGCTGTCTGTGACAAAGGGCCTTGGAATGACAAGGTGGTATTCTTGATAGTAGTGGTTGTTTTCTCTCAAAGAGAACATATAGTTTTCATTTTCTCCTTTATCCCTGGAGGAATGGCTCACATATTCCCACCAAAGCTTTATGTGTCAAATAGTTAAAACTGTTTGGACAACTATCTTTCTATTTCTTTGCATGAATGGCAGCAGGTTTTGTTTGGTAAACATTATCCTAATGAAGAAACAAGCAATGCAGTGTTGACTTTCTTTCTGGTTTATTTTATTGTATTTTATTTATTTGCTGTGGATATTTAAGTCTGAGAAACAAGTCTTTATGATTTGAAAACTGGGTTCAAGCACTTTAAACACTTCATGTTCCATGCATCTCCCTTGCTTTTGTTCTTTGTTTCTTGATCTGTAAGGGCAACGTAGCTATGAAGATCTGGGGTTAGGGATGGCCTTAAGATAATAATACAATGGACAAGGTTTTTGCCCATGGGGAGAACTATTTTAATGGCTGACATTAAATAAAGATATTTGCAATCAATACTGGACTGTATGAGAGTCATTAAACTGAAGTCTAGACAAAATGGAGATGCTATTAATAGATTGTTTGCTCAGCTATGGAAGTAAAGTTAATTTTGTTTTGGATGTGTGCAGGTGTTTCACATTTCTGCAGAAGACCAGGTTCAAAGTTTGTAACTGGTGCTTCGTACAACACTGTAGCTGGAAGACCCTGTAACCTCATAACATGCAGTGCCTCTCTTTAGTTTAAACTGGTATGCCAGTGGCAGAACTTGGAAAGTTATTCACATGAAGAATGAATACAAAGACATGCTGAAGCCATCAACCATCCTACCACAGCTCAGTTTTAGATGGCTTTAGTATGTCGTTACATTATTTAATTTCCCAAGCTCTGTTCCTACCACCTTCTTAGATAACTATATGGAACTTTATCCATGGATCTGGTAATTAGATTATTGCATATGGAGCCATTTTCCCAGAAATGTCAGTTGGTGTAAATTGATGTGGGCAGATTAATGATTTTTTTCTATTCTGAAACAGCTACACTAGCTCCCAGTTCATTTCTTGATACTATCAAAGTATTGGAAATAATCCATACCAGGTTAAGCCCTGGGTAGGTAGCAATGTCATCTACAATATGAATTTGGCCAAATTTCTAATTTTCTTCAGGTAGTGACTAGAGAGAAGACATAATCACTCATAGTGCCTAGTCTGTCAAATGACTTCCATGGAGGCAGGGGTTAACATGGCCTCAGATGTACATTATGTTTTCACCAGGCATAGAGGTGTCAACAGTGAAGTCAGTTGTTGGGTTTTTATCCATTTAGTCACTGTTGCTGCTGTTCCACTGAAGGGTGGCATAGAAAAACCATAAACATGCAAATAAATAAATAAACTCCTCATCTAATAATCATAACTATGTTAATTGCTAAACTTTTTACCAATTTGGAGGGCATATACCTATACCACCCCTTTCAGAAATAATTAGGAATGTCAACATTGTGTAGAGGAATGCAGGGCTCAAAATACCAAATATGCAAATTTGAATGTATAAATTAATTTCTCATCCCAGTCTCTTGCAACGTATTCCTCTATTTGCATCTTAATCTGAAAACAATAGTTCCTCTTCCATGTATTTGTCTTGATTTAATTTGTCACCCAGATCCTGCTCAAAATCAAGTTGCTTACATTCATTATCACACTCTATCACCTAAAGTAGTGATGGTGAACCTTTTAGGGGCTGAGTGCCCAAACTAAAAGGCTTTCCGGCACTGGATGTTACCCAGTGCTGGGGGCAGGACTTCTGCCCTGTGGGGGTAGGACGTCTGGGGCAGGACTTCTTCCCCCTGTGCTGCCAGGCCTTCAGCTGCCTCTCCAGAGACAGCTGAAGGCCTGGGGGGTGTGAGGAGAGAAGAAGAACAGGTGTGCACCTCTTCCTCCTCCCCCTGCACCATCCCCGGCCTTCAGGTGCCTCCTGAGAGGCATCTGAAGGCTGGGGAGGGTCAGGAAAGAGGAGGAACAGGTGTGCACCTCTTCCTCCTTCTTCCTCCATGCCATCCCCAGCCTTCAGCTGCCTCCCCAGAGAGGCAACTGAAGGCTGGGGAAGGTCTGGAAGAAGGAGGAACAGGAACATACCTCTTCCTCCTCCTCCCCCCTACGTTCCCAGCCTTCAGCTGCCTCCAGAGAGTGGAGTGGCAGCTGAAGGCCTGGGACAGCTGAGAAGGAGAAGGAACAGGTGCACACCTCTTCTTCCTCCTCCCTGCCCTCCATGTGTCAGGCGAAATGGCTGCCAGAGAGGCAGCTGAAGGCTGGGGAAGGTCTGGAAGGAGGAGGAACAGGAACATGCCTCTTCTTCCTCCTCCCCCCACTGTTCCCAGCCTTCAGCTGCCTCAAAGTGGAGTGGCAGCTGAAGGTCTGGGACAGCTGGGAAGGAGAAGGAACAGGTGTGTACCTCTTCTTTCTCCTCCCTGTCCTCCACGTGTCAGGGGAAATGGCTTCACATGCCATCTCTTGCATGTGTGCCATAGATTCCCCATCACGGACCTAAAGGTTACAGTTGGTAAAAGTATGTGTACATTGAGTGTACACAGAGTGAGACAATATATATATATATATATATATATATATATATATATATATATATTGCATAAAATAAAATGCATATATTAATTGGCTCTTCCAAAACCCACTCCCTTTCTGCCAGAAATACACATTCATGCCAATCAGAAAGCAAAATGTAGACATCAGGAAAAATCAGAAATGTGACTTTTTGGATGACTATGCTGGTTGAGGGAATCTGAACGTTGAAACCCCCCCCCCCATGTTTTCAATCTCTAAACATGAACAACATACTCTAAAATTAGTTAAGGCTGCAATCCTATACTAATTTCCACAGGAACAAATCTTATTAAACTCAATGGATATTACATCTGAGCAAACATTATAGCACTGCACTGTTAAAATGTACCTGATTCCCTGATCTCTGGCCTGTTTAGCTCCAATGACTGTTCTGAGCCTGAATTTTTGCATCTTTAATGCAATGGTTTTTTTGAGATGTGAGTGTGTATCATTCTTTGTGGTTTAGTTTTCCTTTCCTTTGATGCATTCAGCCCGAAATGTTTTAATATGGCCTTTTAATCATTATGTGTGTATATGCCTTCAAGTTGTTACTTGTCAATTTATAAGTTAACTTATGGTGACCCCATGAATTTCCTAAGTTTTTCTTAGGCAAGGAATACTGAGAGGTGGTTTTGCCAGTTCCTTTCTGTGAGATATCACCTACAACACCTGGTATTGGTTTGTGGTCTTCCATCCAAGTAGTAACCAGAGCTGACTCATCTTAGCTTCCATGGTCAGACACAATCTGGTGCCTGCAGGCTATTTAGGCCATTTTAAATAATTACCAAGCAGAAAATACCTCTCCACTGCTCAAATCTTTTTTCCCCCACGTGAAACCTTTTTTCCATTCCTGTGCATACACATTTTTATTAACTCCATGGGAATGTTGTTCAAGTGCAAATGGCATTATAACTAAAGTTCCTATTATTATTTTGCTCATAATTTGTGCAGGACAGAAGATCAAAGAAACAGTAAGGAGATGGATATAGATTTGGAGGAAGCTAATGCAGGCAGTGCTAGAAGACAGATAGTTATGAAAAGGCAGCAATCATGAAGAATGCCCAGAGGGCAAGGAAAAGAGGGCCCCTGTACTTTTGACACAGCAGTAGATGAGAAGAAACTGCTGCAGAAGTCACTCAGCATGAGGGGATGTGTTCTAGATTTCCTGCACCCCTACAGCTATTAAATGTACAGGAGTTCTGTTAGAAAATATGTAAGTGTGTATCTGAGATCAAGTGGTTGAGAGAAGAAGGAAGGAAGGATAGCTAGACAAAATGGCAAACTTTTATAGAATAATATAATGATGGAAGGAAAAGACATCTGGAGAAAAAGGATCCATAATTTTATAGGAAATCTTGTAAGTGCCTTTGGGAAGACGACAACAACAACAACCTTGAAGGTGACAGGCTTCTCTTGCATTCTTCTCCCAGTAACTGGTAAAGAGATACATTGCTTTTGAAAACTGAGTCTCTGTTGTCTCTGCTGTCATGGAAAGGAAAAGAAAAAAACACATAAAAAGTATATCTCCTGGTGCTCCTGTCAGGGATGATGGGAGTTGTAGCTCTTCACCTCTGGCTCTAACTCACCACCTTGTTATGCAGCAGAGCTGACCAGCTTTGATCAGTGGTTGATGCTTCTTTCCCAAGCAGCAGAGTTTCAGAGAATAGGCTGAAGACCCTGACAAACTCTCCAAGCCTTCTCTCTCTTCTTCCTGAGATGTCTCCAAACTTCTCCAGGATTCTTCTGGTTCTTGTATCTTCCCTCAAGACACCAGACAACTCAGTAGTCTTATATAAAAGATCTACTTTATTCTACTATATACATAAATACTATATGCCCTACAAATCACAATCTCTACACTTCACAATATCTCCAAAACTACTCCACAATATACATTGGCAAACATTGCACTTATAGCCATTGTTAGTCACCACCCACTAGTCAGTTTCCACCCAGTGGGCGTGTACATTCATTTTGATTGGTTTACATAGATCATCCCATACTTAAGACCAACCCAAGTATTTCATCATTTTACCTTGACTACTTAATGAATCTCAGGTGTTTGCAATCTATAACAGGTGTTTTCAATATGCACTCTATAACTTTGTCCTTGGCTCTCAAGGCTTCCAAATTACATTATCCTTTTCACCTGTGTAGCTTCATGATTGTTCCTGCTTAGTCACTGTGACTATCACGTACATATTTTATTTCTATTACTGTATGTCCCATGTTGCATTTTCCTTAACAACTCCTTGGCCATTCAGTGGCTGTTTGTGTGTGGGGAAACAGAGTTGCACCCAGTGCCATTTAACAGCCAGAGAAAACTTTTGTACACGAGGTACTGGGCACCTCCTTTTGTAAGACCCCCCCCCCAAATGTAGTTATTGTAGTGTAAACCTTGGTTAAAATTGTATATGCCACCAAAGATGAAAGCTCTGAGAAGGGTTGAGTAATTGGTTAAAGAGATGCAAAAAAGAGGGAGAAGGACATAATGCTCTGGCAAGACCAGGATCCAGGAGTGTGGGGGTGGGGAGAATGAACTCACACAGGAGTCAAGGTCTGCTGTTACCTATGGATATCTCAATATTATGGAAAGACTAGGCATGGTACCAAAGCAGCTGCCTTCCCTGGCAGCAGAAAGTCAGTCCTGTGTTATCACATACTGCAGAAGAAGCTGGTCCTTCCTAGCCCTTCTGATAGCTCTACAAACAGCTTTGTGATCCACTACCTGGGAGTTGTGGCTCAGACTACAGACAAAGCAGACCAAGAATAATAGAATCAAAGTTGGCAGAGACCACAAGGACCATCCAGTCCAATTCCCTGCCATGCAGGAAGACACAATCAAAACACTCCTATCAGATGGCTACCCAACCTTTGTTTAAAAACTTCCAAAGGAGACTCTGTCACACTCCAAGACAACAATTCCACTGTCTAATAGCTCTTACTGAGCTAAATGTTTCTTCCCAACATTTAGGTGGAATCCCTTTTCCTGAAGTTTGGCCTTGGAGAAGGATACCTGCAACATAGAGTATCCTCCTTAAAATGACATTAACATCTTTTAGGATGAGACTGGAATGTATACTAGGGGAACACAAAAGGAGGAGGGAGAAAGGCACTGGTTTGAATTAGATATACCAGTGATATCTCTCTGATGTCTCCCGTGCCATCTCAGGAGGGAAGAGGCTGAGAGAAGAGGCTGAGGTGTCTACTTGCTTATACTTCACTTTCCTTTGGACTTTCCCCCAGTCATTTGGTACTTCTGCTTAACATAACTTCCCTGCAGACACACGGTTGCTCCCTGCCCCACTGAAAAAACACAAAAAGCATTCACACTGAAGAGTGGGACAATTCATACACCAGAAGGCTGGCTTAACTGAGTAACCATGCTGCATGAGGTATTCTATGTGTTACAATCAAAAAAGGCAACTTTCCCAGTCTTTGGTATATTTGTATATGCAAACACTCCCAATCTGGCTGATATTTCACGGCATGTGTGATCAGTTAGGGAAGCAGCATGAGATATTCATCACTGAGGCATAGAGCCTTGAGGGCAGCCTTGTATATTGAGGAAAGTCCTGTTAACAACATCTGAACTGGGCCACTGTGTGGCTTCTGTTATAGATTATTATTTAGGGCCTTTGCAGACTGCCAGAAATAGTGCAAATTGAGTCCACTTTAAGGGCTGGGGTTAGGGAATCATGGGAACTGTATTTTATTGTGGCACCAGAGCTCTCTGACAGAGAAGGCTCAATGTCTCAGGGAAAAAAACCCAATTCCCATGACTCCCTAGCACTAACCCTAATCTTTAAAGTGAACCCAATGTGCACTATTTCTGGCAGTCTGCGAATGCCCTTAGCCTTCTTTTATTTTTATCTTTAGGAATGTACAGTGTAAAACCTCACAGGCAAATGTATGTTAGTCATAGTAGCTTCCTAAAATTTGGAAGATGTCTTCTGAAGACAAATATTTTATGACACTACAAGAGCATGCCTTCTATATTTTTGGTAAACACAAAGCATTTAGAAATGGGAGCTGATTAGCTATTTAATTGTACAGTCTTGTGAGAAGGCAAGCAAATTTCAGCACAACCAGCAAATGGGCTAAGTCTTTTGGCCATCCCACCCATGTTCACAACAGAGGAGTTGGAGGGGGATGGGCTATTTGCTGCCCTCCCCTGAGAAGAGACAGTCTGAATTTAATCATGCCATGGCAGTTATGCTGTGGCATCAAGCTTTGGGGGTGGAGCCAGAATTAATTTAGTGCCTGCCACCCCCAAGAGCTTCAGTATGAGATTATTAATCAAGAAGAGAGGATGTCTCCTCGACTGCTGGCTGAGTTTCCCCACTTTTTGTTTTCCTTGCTTACTTGGCGTGGGGGAGGTGGTTTCCCTTGTGTGTTGTCCTTCATTCTCCTTCCTTTCTTCATCTTCCTTCCCTCCTTTTTTAGCCTAACACACGCGGCTGGAGGGAGGGGATAAAAGGTCTACCTGTCCTTAACAAGTACTGTGGGCCCACCGAAGGGCTGTCCCAGGGCTGCAAGTTGTCCCAGGGCTGCAAGCTGCGCTCGGCCTTGGGGGACGGAGGCTTGTGTTGGCTTCAGTTGCTCTTGACCTGGGTAGGCAGCCTTCTGGCCCAGCTGCCATAGCTGTTTTATTTCCTCCTTGCCCCTGGATTTCCTTCCCCCGCCCCGACACCTGCCACCTGGCTTCTGAGCTTGGGGCCTGACCTGGTTGAGTGCTATTTTGCTTTTCAGGCCTGCCTGAGGCCTGGTGGGCCACTTAGGGTATCCCAGAGCTACGTGTTGTGCTTGGCTTTGAGAGTCGGTTCCTGGCTGCTGTGGCCATTTTCTTGCCCTTGGTCTTGTCCCCTTCCTGGTCATGCTGGCTTTATTATTATTTATTATTATAGTTTATTTCTAAAGCACTGTTAATATACACAACACTGTACAAAGAGAAGATCAACATAAAATAGAATAAAAACCTGCCAGAGGCGTACAATCTAATACAAACAATAGGTAAAATAATAAAAGTCAATTAAAACAAAAAACAATACAGCAATATCCACTGTCTACCCAAATGACAGAAAAGTATATGTAAATGTAAATCAGACAGTGTCTGGGAATGCCTCCCTGAACAAGGTGGTCTTTAACTCAAATTTGAAAGTAGACAGAGAAGTAATGACCCGTGTTTGAGTGGGAAGAAGGTTCCAGGAGTGAGGGGAGGCAAGTGAGAAGGGGCGAATCCGGGATGGAGCAGTGGAGATCCTAGATTGGGACAACAGGCCTTGAGTACTAGAATGGAGGGTATGGATGGGAGTGTAAGGAGAAAGGAGTTCAGATAAGTAAAGAGGGGCTAGCCCATGCAGGGCTTTGAAAGTTAACAACCAAAGCTTATATTGGATATAGAAGGGAAAGAGGAGCCAGTGAAGAGAAGATAACAAGGGGGAAACATGATCAAAGTGGCGAGAGGAAGTAATGATGCGAGTGGATGAATGTTGGACAGAAATTAAAGGGCGAAGATGAGAGAGGGGAAGACCAGCTAGAAGGAGATTGCAATAATCTAATCGGGAGACTACCAAAGCGTGGACCAGAGTCTTGGCAGTGGAGGCTGAAAGAAAGGGATGGATTTTGGCAATGTTATAAAGGAAAAATCTTCAGGCTTTGGCTGTGGCCTGGATATGGGGAATAAAAGACAGAGAGGAGTTGAAAATGAAACTGAGGCTGCGGGCTTTGTGGGTGGATAGGGGGTGATCTTGTGGCGGTGGGGCTTGGGCTGTAGGCTGTGTTTGGGATTGAGTCCCTGGTTCATGCATCCAGTGGGTGCTGTGCTCCCCTGCTTTTGGCTGGCTTTCTGGCCTACCCTTTGAGCCCTGCTTGGCCGCAAAGCTTGTTACTACAGCCATATAATTGTCAAGGCAATCCCAGGACTCTAAGGTTCACTCAGCTTTGTATCTTTAGACTTGACCCCACCCCCGGCAAAGTTGCCGGTTTTGTTTTTTTTTTTTTGCTATAGACTATATTTCAGAGGAAGTGCCCTGTTAAGTCACCTCTTTATACTATTTTTATTGTTGGTATTACTATTATTATTATCATCATCACTTCTTGTCGACATTTGGTCTGTTGGGCTGATAGCTTTTTTCTAAATAATTGGGTTTGTCACCCTATTTGGCTGGCGTGATTTGTGATGGCTCCAAAAAAGGGAAAGGGTAGGGAGTGCTAAGCCTCCTAAGCACCCAGTGGTACAACTCTTTTCTTCTAGTGATGAGTCTGATGACGGTGATATGGATGAGATGTTTGCTAGAATTAGGGGGCTCGAGGAAGCCCGTGGTGGGCCTCAGTGTCCACTTTCCCCTTCTTCTCAATTTTCTCAACCTAAGAGGGCTTCTAAGCAGTCTAGTTGCACTACACTCTATGAAGAAATGAAAGCTCAAATTTTTGCCTTTGAACAGGTGCAGTCTGGCCCTGAGATATCTTTGGTTCAAGTTGTCCAACCTCCTGCAGGCCAAGAAGTCCCTTCCTAGGCTGAACTTGAGGAGGTGGTCCAACTACTGACAGTGTTACATTCACTAGGTGAGTTGCTTACATAATACAATGACCCTCCTCTGAGCTATTTATGGCCTTGGGGGTTTCCAGCCCATATGCAGACACATACAGCTCCATGGGAGTGGTCGCTTCAGGACCACCAATGCAGTCTTGTTGGCCCATCTCCCAGCCCACATGGGGCCAATGGCCCGTGTCCCCATTTTCTCCTACTCCCCCCCTTTAGTCACCTGTTGATGCATGCTGGAACTTCTCTCAGAGTCAATCAGGTTATATTGGCACATCCCCATCTGCTATTCCATATGGTGAGATAGCTTTACCATTGGGCGATCATTTGTTGCAGTCAACTATTGATAAGATATTGAGGGGGGAATACATAGATGTTTTCACTTTGCTTTATCATGAACTGAAAAAAAAGAAGAAGGAACAACTGGATGACAAGGAAAAGGAAAAATTGCATTGGAGGAAGGTGGAGTGTAATTTTTCCAATTGGCTTAATGTTTTCCACATTTATGCGGGGTTTATGTTGACTTATGTTGATTATGCTGCCCCTGCCTGGCTGCTGTATGACAAGGCTTTTCACATTTGGGCAGCCTTATATCCCACTATGCATTTGGATATGTTTCATTCTCAATTGTGGATCCAACTTATGACACTGGCCCACCTGATCCAGGGAGAATGTTCCCACAGTGGTCATCTTGTAATTCATGGCTGCTGAGTTCTACAGGTCAACCTCAAAAGCTCATCTGTTGGAAGTTTAGTTTTCAGGGTGTTTGCAACCGTAAGGCTTGTAAATACAGTCATGAGTGCTCTGTTTGTAAAGGCACTCATTCCTTTTAGAATTGCACCAAGGGCCAAGCCCAGTCAGGCTCCAATAAGGAGGGACAAAGTAATAGAAGATCAGGTGGAGCTCCCCCACCTTCAGAAGGGCCCCAGCCCAATCAAGCTTCAGGTTCTTCAGTGGCTACTGTCATCTTATCCAGATTTGGGGGCAGCTCATTATTTGCTCAGTGGTTTCTGTGAGGGTTTTCATATTCCTTTTCAGGGCACCCGACATCCATTTTTAGCTAACAATGTAAAGTCTGTTATGGGGATGGAACATATTGTTAGACAAAAGATAGATAAGGAGGCAGCTGAGGCTCATGTTTTGGGCCTCTTTCATCCCCTCCTACCCCTAATTTGAGAGTTTCCCTGTTGGGCGGTGTTCCTAAAAAAAAAGCGGCAGGTGAGTTTCATATTATCCACTATTTGTCTTATCCTCACAGTCAGTTAATGATGTCATCTCCCATGGGTTGTGTACAGTTCATTATATGTCTTTCAACACTGCTGTTTGGTGAGTTAGGAGCTTCGGTGTGGGGGCTGAGTTAGCTAAATGCGACTAAGTCTGCATTTTGTTTGTTACCTGTTCATCCTCTGGATTTTGAATTGCTAGGTTTTAGGTTTGATGGCCAGTTCTATATGGACTGGGATCTCCCAATGGGTTGCTTTGTTTCACTGCTCTGTTTCATGTGCAGATGTGAAACAGCCTTCATGTACTCTGTTTCATGTGCAGCACTTTTCTGGAATAGGACCTGAGGACGAGGACTGGTCTCAAGGGGGTTGTCCATTATTTAGATGATTTCTTGCTTATAGGGTCCTCTGGTTCGGGGGTTTGTTCACTTTTACTCAGAGAGTTACTCAGAGAGTGGTGGAAGAACTGTGTGTTCCATTGGTACCTGAAAAAACTGAAGGTCTGGCTACAAAATTGGAATTTTTAGGGATATCAGTTATCTGCACTCCCAGATGACAAGGTGGCCAACTTGCAAGACAGGGTACATCAATTTCTTTTATGGCCCAAGGCTACACTCTGTGAATTTCAATAGCTCATTGGACATTTGAATTTCGCCTGTAGGGTGGTGGCCCTGGGATGAGCATTTTTCAGGTGTCTTTGTGATGCTAGTTTGTGTGGAGTTCTTAAACCACACCATAAGATCAGAGTTACTTCAGCTATAAAAGAAGATCTATTAGTCTGGTCTCGGTTTCTAGCAGAATTTAATGGGATTTTATTCTGGCATGATGAGCTCAAGCTTCATGATGCACTGCAGGTATCTTCTGATGCAGCAGGTTCAGTGGGTTTGGGGGTTTATTTTAATGGCTGGTAGTGTGCCCATTCTTGGCCACAGGAGTAGATCCAGGCTGGATTAACTTATGATCTGACTTTTCCTCAAGTTTTTTTCCCCATTTTGGTAGCGGTCACCATTTGGGCCAAGGAGTTTGCTAATTCTTCCGTGCACTTTTGGTGCGATAACTTGGCAGCTGT
Organism: Phrynosoma blainvillii; assembly: GCA_026167975.1. Lineage (NCBI taxonomy): Eukaryota > Metazoa > Chordata > Lepidosauria > Squamata > Phrynosomatidae > Phrynosoma > Phrynosoma blainvillii. The sequence goes on along the minus strand of JANUYF010000002.1, from coordinate 63,644,545 downwards.
ACATGTAATCAATTCTTTGATGTCACTATCCCCAGGGGTCATGGGTCTTACTAAACATTACAAGTCAGATAAAGTCTTACACTATAGTGATCTTAAGTTTTCTAGACAGTCTATTCCATTGTTCTGCAGGCCCAGAAAGGAGGCTGATAAGGAAGGCACCTTTCACAGCATCTGTAGGGAAATCTTTCCCTCTCACATTCATATACAACTGGCAACTAGCCAAAAAGGCTTCCAATTGCTTAGGCTTCCCTAGAAACCTCACAGGTAAAGCAATAGGCACCTTCCGATGAGGAATAGCAGGAGCCCCTGGCTGCTGGAGCTGGTTAAACTGTCTTTGCAAAGTATTTACAGCGGATCAGGTAAGCCATATTATTTAACTTTGTGATAGGCTCCTAACTCAGAGGGGAGAGAGGGCAGAATCTTTCCCTTCTTTGTAGGCTCAGGCAAAAGCAACTACTACACACTATCCTAGCTTGTGCATACTTCCTCATTAATAACTTTTGCCATCTTTACCACACTCTGATATTGTTTATGTATGTGCACCTGTCTTCATCTGTAAAATGTTGGAAGGTATAGGAATATGTTCCTTCTGTGCTGCAGAAGAAATGCAGTTTTTAAAAAAATCAGTGTCAGTCAGTGTAATCAAAATGTCTTTAGAGTCATGGGTTAAATGTATCCTACATATTTCTACTGGTCAGTTTCATTGTCTAATAAAGGTATAGACCAGGGACTGGCAACCTACGGCCCAGGGGTCGGTTAAGGCCCCGGGCCCCAGACTTACCGGCCCAGGTGGAAGGTTGCCGCCACCGTGCGCCACTGTTGGGGCACGTTTTCGGCTGCGCTTGCTGCAGCCGCCATTTTGGAAGTCAAAATGGCGGCTGCGACGCATTTGCGCATGCGCAGTACACTTGCGCATGCGCAAACGCATCACGGCAGCAATTTGGACTACCAAAATGGCGGCCGTGACATGCGCCGTGGTGGCTGTGGCCGCGCAAGCTATGGTGGCGGCTGCAGTAGCGGCATCGGCAGCAGCGTGCACAGGGGGGTCGCGCGCAACAGGGGTGCGTGCGTACACGCACGCACGCCACCATTCTCCCCCCCTTGGCCCAGCCAAGACCTGGGCTACAGGAGACCGGCCCAGGTCTCCAAAAGGTTGCCTGTCCCTGGTATAGACTTTTTGTGGTTTTGGATTTTGTTTTATTCTCATTTCTAGTTTCTGCCCTGCTTTGCTGTGCTTTGCCCTGCTAGTGTAGCTGTTGATCTGCCATTTGCACCAACACAAAAATGACACCATACTCAATATTATGGTTGCAAAACTTGGCCACAACTTTATTTGTACAAGGTAATCAATAATTCTTTAACAATTTAATTTAACCACAATTAACATTGTTCTTGACACATGTGTTCCTTTGCATATCCAATGTAACCAACCGTGTCAATCTATCCCTTTAATTCATGTGTCAAGAACATCAAGTTCTAATTAAACTAACATCCAAATAAATCATCTCCCCCCAACAGGAAATGACGTCATAATTTAACTCATGACGTAACTTGTCTATGACGTCATCCATTTGTTTGGTGATGACATAGCAACAATTTGATTAACCCCTTCAAATATACTCTTTGTCCACTTAAATTTGAACCAATTCCATAATTTCAATTAACTAACGTATCCCCCCCCCCCCCGGGGATAAGTGTCACCCGGGCTGCTGCAAGCCAACAAGCCTCCTCTGCGGCCGATCTCTCTGCCTCAGCCTCCCGGTCGCCAAACAGGCCACAAAAGCAGACAAGCTCCTTGCTTGGCTGCTCCTTAGAAATGGCTGCCACCACGAGGCAGCCGTGGGACTTTATAGCCCCCAATTCTCGTTGGTAATCTCACGATAGGCCAATCACGTGTCGGCATCATTTTAATTTGGCCGGTGCAATGGGGAACCCCTCCCAACTTGTTGGGGGGGGGGTCTTTCTCCCAGCAGCAACAAACTACTGTGCTGTGACTATGAATTCATCTGGGGCCCTTTAACATTGTGGAATTATATAATTTTGATATCACCTTAATAGCTATGGCTGTATCCTGTGGAATCCTGGGGTTTATAGATTGGTGAGGCAGTAAACCTCTGGCTGAGAATTCTAAATATCCCTACCTAAAATACAAATCCCAGGATTCCATAGGATGGATCTATGACAGTTAAAGTGGAATCATAGTGCTATCAGTCTGTAGAGTAAAATGGCCTCTGGAATGGCTCAGGATGACAGTATAAGACAATAATTCTATAACCTGGTCAGCAATGGACACACAGGAAAGAAAGAGAGCAAGATAACACAGTTTGAACACAGGTCTCCAGGTGGTGAAGGCAGTGCTGCCCCCAATGGGAGAGAGATTCAAAAGTTGAGAGGGAGGGGAACCCACATAGGTCCCCCCTGATTCCTTCTGTACTCATTCTTCAGTGGTTCTGTAGTGTAAGCCCACTGAACCTGAAAGGTAACATCTCAATGACCCAAGAAGAATTACAAGTCTTCCTGAATAAATCTGTAATGAGTATTTCTATGAATTTGATGTGAAAGGGATATTCACCAAAGCTGAGCATGTGTCAGTAAGCATGAATGGACCCCGTTTCCTTTTTCTCCTTAGTATGGGTGTAGGTATCTCTAAATTAAAATGTTTTCATAAAAGCTATTTACCTGGTTTTCTATATGAAGCCTAACAGATGCTCCCCCCTCTCTCTTTTGTGTGTGTTGGAGAACTGTTTGATACATCAAACACAACCATCTCAGGTCTAAAGAAAGTGTCTCTCTCTGTGTGGTGAGAGAGGTGAATTTTCTCTGAGCCATTTCCTTGAAATGCATTTTTCGATCCACTGAACATCTTAACATGTGCATCCTCTTGGCAGAATTCAATAGCTGGAATTGGCAGTGGCACTCACCCACAGCATCTCTCCCTTCTTGACTCCCCACAATGCTAGCACTCTAAAGCAACTAGCATGTAGGATCAATAGTGGAAGTGATTCAACGGCTGGCCTTGAAGATACATCATCTCTCCCCTTTCCTCTTTCCTGCAGTGCTAGATAAAGTCATATTGTTTTAATGACTGATACTGTCTATATATGCAGCAAATTGAAATTGTTGTAATGTTGGGATAATTAAAATGAATTGTTTGGATTGTTACATCATTTTTGGAGTGTTATATTATTTTGAAATGAATTGGTTCTAGACAGTTTATTATAATTATTCTTTGATGTGTATTCCCTCTTCTGTTATTATTCTTGTGTTGAGTGGCAAAAAAACATATAACCATGGCTAACATTGATCTGCATAATCACCCAATCTTGGAACAGTTACTTTTTTTAGCCTAAATCAAATTACTACTCCCAATTAGAGTACATCCTTTGAATTAATTGCTAATAGTAAATCAGTATTTCTGCAAGCTCCATTGATTCAATGGCCCCACTTTAGCTGGAACAGTAATTGGATTTAGGCCTTGGACTACAGCTCCCCAGATGCCCCAGACATCCTGGCAGGGGTTCATTCTGGCTAGGAGATTCAGGGAACTGTGGTCCAAAAATGTTCCAAATAATCTTAATTTTTCCTGCATACAAATCCAGAAAGCCAGACTGTCTTGTTTACAAATGATACTGTAGAATCAAACTGGTTTAACAGCAAAAGTATATTTTATTCAGAAAATAGTTGAATGTAATGTCCACTATACATTTTTTTCTATACCCAATACAATATTTATATTTACACAGGAGAATGGAGAAATGCTGGACCCTCCAATCTGGGCCTATGAAATTGTTCCTGACATGAAAGGGAGAATATAATCCTCCCAAGCTCTACAATGTGCTTGGAAATAGATTGAGATATATACCTGAAAACTGGGAAGCAGCTAAGTATACATCTGAGCCCAAACTGATTTTTCTCCATCCTATGAAGCTTAAAATGTCATCTCTCCTACTAAGCCTCAGGCCTCCAGATCCCTCCTCTCTTCTTTTAAATCTCACCTATGGATTGCTGGAGCAGCTAGATTGATGGTACTATAGACACAGATGATTGTGTCCAGTGTGCAAGGCCCCAATAGGCTTCTTGGGGATTTTTGCCCTAAAATGTGACAAATTTGATATACTCAATGGTGACTCCAAGAACATCTGAAAATGCTAAACCCTGCTGGGAAACTTGAATACACAAAATCTTTGAACAGTGGCATCATTACAGTTGATGTCACCCTGTTGTGGTAACTGATGGTATTATCCCCAGGCAAACTGCCATCCTCCAGCTCTGGTGAGTGGAAACTGCCAGTGGTGGGAGGGGTACAATTTTGGTTGCTTCCCCAAAACCCTGAAGCAAAGACATTGGTGGGAAGGGCCCCAGACCAAGGTCCCCAGGGATACCTTCAGCACTGCAGAAGGGTGGAGTGTCCTGTCCTCTTTCTGCTAGCAGGCAAGGTGTCAGGAGTATGGAGTCAAGGAGCCAGCAGAATCCAACATTGATCAGCCCAAGGTCAGGAGCTGTAAATCCTATGCAAAGTCCACAGTAGCAGAAAACAAAGTCAAGGAACAGTTCAGGGTTGTAAATTGTAGACTCACTGTAAATGCAGGCTTCAGAAAGAAATCCAATTTGTTTCCAGAAACCAGGAGGGGAAATGTCCATGCTTTATAAAGCACACTGATTCAGCCCCTCCCTCCTTGCAACCCATATTTCAGGAGGGTGTTTTCCTGCTGGGTCTGTTCCAGATGCCTTTTTCTTTATTGTGGTGTTATCTCTCTTATCTTCTCATCCTGTGGATCACTCAAGTGGCTATCAGACTGAGTTGGAGGAGGGCCCATCTGTGGTAAGCTTCATCTTCAGAATCTGAATTTCTGGGAGTGCATGTGTGGAATGGGTGGGTCTGTTTCATCCTCACAAGCTGAACTCTCAAGGAAGGGCATGACAACTAGGTAGAGGTATGGAAAAGGAGAAGGAGGAGGATGCCACTAACATTACCTTGCAGCAGCCCCATCCACCCTGACAAACCAATCCCACCCCCGGCAGGCACTGTCAGGTGCTGAGTCCCCACTCCCCACCATGGTTAGGTTGTGCAACCCTGGGAAGAGAGTGAGAGAGGGGCATTGAAGCAGAAGCAGAATATTCAGGAAGGTGGGGAGGGGTGCTCACATGTTGAACTTAAAAGCTGTATCCCTGAATACCTCTGCAGGTTGGAATTTGGTGGCTATTTTGAATATATGTTTGGAATCATTAGGAAGATGCATTCAGGGTTAAATCATTTCTTATTTGCTGGCTAGACCACTAATGTCAGAAACTGAGCTTTAACACTCCAACGGACAACAGTCACTTTTCTAAGTCTAGAAAAGTCTAGAGAGCAGTGAGTCAGTCATTTTCATAAGTGAAAAACAATCTGCTGAGAAGATTAATTTTATTGGTCTCAGAGTCTCTTCAAACTCCATTACCATTTTGTCTCCTGGCAATGCTCAATCCAACGAAGTTCCCTTCCCAGATCATACTCCCTGCAAGGTACTTTGTGTGCATTCCAAAACCTAAGATAGTATGCATACAAGTGTATTTCAGTTAGTGAACTATATGTGTTCCTAGGTATGACTTCTTTAACAGAAAACTTGGGCAGAAAACACAAAAACCAGATGCAGAAATATCATGAAAAGAACAGGGGTTCATATGCCACAAAACAGGAGAACAATTCAACATATTTTGAAAAACTTTTTATTCAAAACTTAACAATATGCACACAGGAAATGAAATAAGTAGGTCAGGTAACCCTTGCATAAATAAATAATATCATTTTAACCTTCTAGAGACCACTTGACCACTCTTTCATGAGCCTCCACTTTTTTATGGTTTTCTTTTTGGTGGCCAAACTTATAAAACTTGGTTTGTGTTAAAATTCTGGGGGAGCTGATGTGGCAGCCTTTTCTGATGTCTTTTCTCTCTGCTTTTCTGTTTACACATGCTCAGTAAGGGATTCTGGAGGCAGCTGTTGTTTACCTTGCCTGTTATAGGTAGACACAGACAACTATAGTAGGATTGGCTAGCGTAGATTTCCATTGTTTTCCAGCTCAAGCTTTATTGCATTGTTTAACATGTACATGCTGATACAACCTGACACTGAAAATCTGTCTTTCTCCAGTCCTCCTTCATCCTCCTCTGCATGCTGGTGCTGCTAAAAGAATGTTCAGCTAGATAAAAGACAAGGAAGAAAAGGGGAGGTGGAGTAAAATTGAGCTTTTTTGTCTGAGGCTTTGTTAACTAAGCTCTGCCTATATATTTAATTAAATTGGAATAATATATTAATTTTATTTGGAATGCTATTTGGATAATTGTTACTTTGCCTTGTATCATAGAATCATAAAGTTGGAAGAGACCACAAGGGCTGTCCAATCCAATCTCTTGTCATGCAGGATCTCACAATCAAAGCATCCTCAACAGATGGCCATCCAGCCTCTGTTTAAAAACCTCCAAAGAAGGAGATTCCACCACACTCCGAGGGAGTGTGTTCCACTGTCGAATAGCTCTTACTGTCAGGAAGTTCCTTCTAATGTTAAGGTGGAATCTCTTTTCCTGTAGTTTGAATCCATTGCTCTGGGTCCTGTTCTCTAGAGCAGCAGAAAACAAGCTTGTTCCATCTTCCATATGACACCCCTTCAAATATGCCTTTGCTGTTGCCTTCCTCTGAGAATGAGAGAATGCGACCTGCCCAAGGTCATCCAGTGAATTTCCATGGCCAAGTAGGGTTTTGAACTGTAGAGTCATAGTGCAACACTCAAACCATTACACCATGCTGGCTCATGGTACAGTCCTTTAATAGTTGTATATTTGTCTGTGCTATTTTCAAAGTTTCAAGCAAAGAAATCAAAATTGCTTTCCTTCAAATTTTATTCTTTATTCTTCATTCTATCTGGAGCTGGGCTAAATGGAGGAGTCATCATATAGCACATGGAATTTTCTGAACTATCTGGACAGACTAGAGTTTCCAGGCAGCCCAGAGAAGCCCTTGGGAAGAGGGGACATATTGCAGGGAAAGTAGTAAAGATTTATAACACAAACAGTTGCTTTATTACTAAAACTATTGCTGCTGCCACACTGCAGAATTAATGCATCTTGACACCACTTTGACGGTTGTGGCTCCATCCTATGGATTCCTGGGATTTGTAGTTTCTTGTGGCACTAGAACTCTCTGACAGAGAACACTAAATATCTCACAAAACTTCAGGTACCAGAATTCCATAGCATTGAGCCATGGCAGTTAAAGCAGTTTCAGACTGCATTAATTCTGCATGTAGATGTAGCCAAGGTCTCATGTATTTTGTCCTAATTTACTGCAACACAGTGAGCCAGACACCAGAGAAGGGACAGAGACAACTTTCATCCGTTCTTCTCTCTGCAACCAGTACCAGCATTGCTTCCACCACAGCTACCTTAAAGGGAACCAGTTTAAAGGGAAGGTATGAAGAGAAGGGGGCTTGGGACTGAGTGGCTGGAAGACTGGATGGGGAGTAAACTGGGGTTTCCTCTCAAACTTGGATAATAATCGAACCCACAGACAAAACTGAGCATTTTATTTGCATTTCCTCTTTGGGATATTTTTGAGCTTTTGAAACTGATTTCATGGATGAACAAATTTTGTTGGCATCTCTGCCTAGACCAGATATACCAATTTAGAGAGGAAGAGATCACATCAAACAAGGCTTTTATATTAAAGTGGGACACACATCCTGCTTCCCCATCCCACCCCAGCTATCCTCATAGGTTCCAGAGATTATGCATAGCTGAGAGAAAGTCGTGATCAAATAGAAGAGAAAAAAGTCATATTGCACTTTATAGTAAGCTTTTAAAAAAAATCCCTTTCAACTTGTGAACAAGAAAATGTATTTTCCCAGCCTTGCTATCATCGTTTAAAGCATTAACAAGTGTTCTGTGGTTTCTAAAAGACTTCTCGTCTTCTTTGATCGCTTCAGGGTTACCACCCCTGTAGGTGTGGAAGATCTTTATTCACTGCTTTATGGGACATTTTTTTCTTTCTTTTGGTAAACCATCTAGCTCAATTGAAGGAGGAGCAGGTATGTCATAAGCCAAATGATTTTTTCTCCTTGTTCCTAAAAATCCTAGGGTACCTCATCTTTTTATGTTCCAATGCAGTAGCCTTTTATTGGCAGCCCCCTACTTTTCCTGATCTGTGTTCTTACAAAGCTTTGACCTCTGAACATGTCTTCATCTGGAGTGTGCTTCTAAGGGTTAGGAAAAGTAGCTCAGAGATTTAACATAACACTCAAAAATGAAATTTGCTCAGGATTTGGACAAGCTATATCTAATTAGATTGTACATTGAGGCTTAGTCTTAGTCATGTATATTCATTCATACAAAGAGCAAACCTGAATAGGAAAAAATGGTTGGGTTGGAAGTAATCCAACTGTATAGACTGGTGTCAGCACCACTATAAAAATACTTCTGTTTCAAAAACACTGTAGTTAGGTCTAGAAACTTTCAGCTAAAAAACTGGCTGGTTAGTTCACAGTACATGATATCCGTCATTTCCCCTTCTACTTCTTGGTCCACTTTCTTCCTTAGTGTTGCTGGGTTGTTTCTGGGCTCAGTTAAAAGTGCTAGATATGACCTATAAATCCTTACACAGCTTAGGTCCAACTTATCTGAAAGACCATATCTCCCAATATGAACCTGGCCTAATTTTAAGATTCCCCAGGGAAGGGATTTCTCTAAGCTCCACTACTATTATAGGTACAGGTGGTGAGGATTCATTAGCAGGTCTTCTCACTAGTTGCCTGCAGGAAATGGAATTTGACCCCATGGGACAAGGGTCCCCAAACTATGGCCCGCGGGCCGGATCCAGCCAGCTGAGGCCTTCCTACCGGCCCGCCCGCGGATGCCATTTTGTCTTCCAAAATGGCATCCGGAGTTGTGTGCCTGCACTTGGTGTTGTGTGCTCATGTGCACAACTCTCAGCGCCATTTTGGAAGACAAAATGGCGCCCGGCATTGCGTGCACATGTATGTGCACCTCTGGCCCCCCGGAACATCTGGGGGCCAGCAAACTGGCCCCCAGATCAAAAAGTCTGGGGACCCTTGCCATGGGAGGTTAGGATGGTCCCTCCTTGGCCTCATTTCCACTGACAGACAAAGACCCTGTGTCCTTAGGCCTTTGATTAGTGACTGGTCATTGCAGAGGTTTTTTAAATTGGGTTGTGTCATATTTTTAAATCATTACATGTTGTCTCTCTCTTATCTGGAATTCCAAAATATTCCAAAATCCAAAATTATCCAAATGGGTGGCTGAGATAGTGACATCTTTGCTTTCTGATCGTTCAACATACACAAACTTTGGGCCTTTGCAGACTGCTAGAAATAGTGCAAATTGAGTCCACTTTAAGGGTTAGGGTTAGGGTTAGGGAATCATGGGAACTGTATTTTATTGTGGCACCAGAGCTGTCTGACAGAGAAGGCTCAATGTCTCAGAAAAAAAAACAACAACACAAAACAATTCCCATGATTCCCTAGCACTAACCCTAACCCTTAAAGTGGACTCAATTTGCACTATTTCTGGCAGTCTGCAAAGGCCCTTTGTTTCATGCACAAAATGATTAAAAATATTATATAAAAATTACCTTTAGGCTATGTATATGCTTGACATAAATGAATTTGTGTATATGTGACATGCATGAATGTCCCATCTCCAAGATATCTCATTATGTATCAGTTGGACATGACTTGACAACCTTGTCTATGGGGAAACTTTTACCTTTTAACCTTTATATGCAAATATTCCAAAATTGGAAAAACTCTGAAATCCAAAACACTTCTGGTCCCAAGTGTTTCACATAAGGGAGACTCAACCTGCATTATGTTTTAGCTGCCTTTATACCTGCTTTAATTTATTTATTTTTAATTCAATTGCTTTTTGACTTTTGCATTATCCATTGTTTTAATTGCATTTGGTTTTAACATAAATTTAACATGTATTGTGAGCTGCCATTGATTCCATACAGGGAGACGGTAGGATATTAAATAAATAAGGCAGTAGATGTAGCAGCTGAGAAATTCTTGAATTAAGTTCTAGACTAGGGTAGAGAATCTTTGGCCTGGAGCCTGAATTTGGGCCATTCTCCATCTCATCCAGGGATCCCCAAATAGGGACCCTCCCCTTAAACACCTTCTCCATGAAACACCCACTCCTTCAGTGGAGGATGGGGGAATAGAAGAATGGCTCCTGAAACTGACTTACCCCTTGCATTTTCGACTGAGAAAGGCAAGAGGCCAGCCACCACTTCAAGGTCTCATTCGGCTTTCCTCACACTCTACCTTTTCCCATCTGAAAAGGCAAGGGGCAGCAGAAGCTGGTTCCTGAAATCCTGAAAGGCACTCGTGGCAAGTTCAAGCAGTGGCTTCATAGTCTTTACTCATCTCTTGCCTTTCTCATTTGGAAAGGCGAGGACAAATGAAACCAGGTTATTTATGAGCAGCCATTCCAACCTGGTCTTGGTGTCTTGAGGTTGTGGCATCTCAAGACTGGAGTCACTCCTTGCTTTTTCTAGCAGCTATGTGAAATCAATTTCAAGAAAGCTGTATGCGAATGGGGTGCATGAATGGGATGTGTGAACAGTCTGTGTGGGATGGGCATGCATGTGAGGGCAGGGCAGTTTTCACTTTCCAATATTTCACAGATGAAAAGTAGGACATTTTTGACCAAACAACATCAGAGTGTGGTCAAGATGGCAAATTGTATTAATGAGGAAGAAGGAAAGAATAATTAATGAGGAAGAGTGCAATTAATGAGGCAAGCTAGGGCAGGCAGATACAGTTTGCTTTTGCTTGAGCTTACAGGAAGGGCAAGGCTCCACAATCTCTTGCCTTATCCTTCCTGCTTAGTTAGCTGATGCAAACGACTTTTGTGCTTTGAAGTCAGTTTGCAACAATTGAAGTAAGCTGAAGGCAAAGGGGGTAAATTGTACTGAATGTATGAAAAATCCTTCCATCCTTAAACTGGCAACTTTTATTTCCTTGACATATGTTGGATTGCACACTCCACTGTACCTGGACCACTTGAAGATTCAGAGTAATCATACCTCCCTAGATGTCAAAGGCTTCATTTTTACAGGTGCAGTACACTCTGGGTGGGATCCTGTTAGTAGCATATGCATACATAAATGTGGCATATGCATACATATGTCTCTTTTTGGATGGTGCACAGAAAACTATTCCCTCTTGAGCCCCTCCTGGGGCTTGACAGCTGCCAAAGCAAAGGGATCTACAAAGGGAGTATAATACCATATTTCAGCAAGATACTTATATATATAATTCACATATTTTGGTGAGCAATGTCTTCTTTTCTAATATATATTCTCTTAAGTAAACTTTTCACTTAGTGTGTGGTGTGTATGCATGCATGATGCTTATATAACATTTCCACTGTTACTTGAGACTGTCTTCTTTCAACTGTAATTAATGTTACAATATGCAAAGCAAGCAAGGCTCCTGTATTTTTAATTTTGCAGAAGAAGAGTTTGGGCAAATGTAGTTTTTTCTCATCCATGCTTCAAATACCACCTGACCAAGTTCCTTCTTTTACCCAGCTTCTAAAGGCAATCCTTTGTGTTTGGTCATTTGTAGGCTGAGATCCTACAGAAGCAGATGGAGCATAACATTGCACTCATACTAGTATATCAGTTTGCAAAATGTACTTGGGAGTACTTGTCATTCTCTGTGGCTCTATTATATTTATGAACAATGTAGAAATGTAAATGTACATGTGTATATATTTGCACATTTACCACCATGTGTGTGTATGTAAACACATATGAAATATATTGTTAGCTCTGTACATAAACCTCAGAATGTTTGAATGCATTACGTACCTAATCAATTCAACATAAATCTTGTTAATATTATTTTCTTTTTTCAGAAGTAGAACTCAGTCTGAAATAGAGATTTAGGAGCTTATTGCACCACTAAAATAAACCTTCTTACCTGTCCTGACTTCAGTCTTAATTTGGGCTGCATCTGGATACTATCACAGGGATTTTGCCACTAAATCTACTGCCCGTGTCCAGCCCATGTCAAGACCGGGTCCCAGGGGTGCTCAGCATGCCTATTTTCAAACCTGGGAGTTTTCTGACTTAAGAAAATGGCTGCCTGAGTGCCCTGGGACCCAGGCTGGATGTGGGCAGTGGATTCATTGGCAAAATCCCTGTGATAGTATCTGGATGCCACCTGAATTAAGATTGAATTCGGGAAAAGGTAAGAGGGTTTATATAGTGGTGCAATAAGCTCCTTACTCAAGGCCAGCATTCTAGTCCTTGACTCAGGAGGAACCTAAATTTAGTTCTCCCAGAATCTACAGTTGTGTACTTCATCCTTCAAATTAAAAGAAAAAACAAACCAGAAACCCATACATACCAAATATATGTTTAGTGACTGTTCACAGACTTGGTACAGCATAAAAGAGATAGTGAATTGCTCCTGTCTTAGTATGCACACGTATTAAGCAATTATGTGCTTGAGCTAATTGCTTAATTGTAAAAAACAAAAAAACAAAAACCCAAACAAAAAATCCCTAACCTGAACTCTTCAAAAGCTCCAGTTATTTTCCTTTTTAAAATTCCATTCCCTTTTGTAAAAGGATAGTGAATTGCTCCTGCCTAAACAGGTGTGCAGTATTTATTATGTTCATAGCAAAAAGGAGTGTTAAGGCAATTTGGTCCCCCCCCCTTCAGTTTGGAGATTATCTCATTAACAAATAACGTGACTGATCCCTGATGGGATACAGTCGTGTTTCGGATTATTACCTGATTTTATCATATTTAAATTGCTGCTGCTGCCACCGGGCAACTGCAATCCAGCTGCATCCTGGATCCCAGCTACTTTCCCAAAATGGCAAGCTCCAGTTTTGGAAAAGCAGCCCGATAAGTGTGGCTGGGACCTGAAATGCAGTCGGGTTGTAGTTGTCAGGCAGCAGCAGCAACAATTTGAATGTAATAAAATCAGATAGTAATTTGAAACATGGCTGTATCTCGTCATGGATCAGTCATGTTATTTGTTAATGTGATACACTCCTTTGTCATGACTTCAAGGTATAAAAGAGTGAGTCCCTCAGCTACTTTGAATCCCAGTTTTGGGGGGAAAGCAAGGTATAAATAAAGATCACCACCACCACCACCACCACCACCATCATCATGAAAAGGAAGAAATTGTTTGCTGTACTAGCTAACATAATCCTTAATTAAGATGACTGAACAGACAAAGGACCATTTATAAAAGATACCCAAGGGATGCAGATCACACACTCTTAAAGGAAGGCAAAGGAAAACTCCCTCTGAACAAATCTTTTCAAGAAAATCCTGTGGTAGGTCCAAGTTAGGTTTGTCACAAATTAGAAATGACTTGAAGGCACACAACAACCAATGGGCTGCAATCCTTTGCAGACATATCTGGGAGTAAATCCCAACGAATCCACTGAGACTTACTTCTGGGTAGACAAGAAAAGGTTTACACTGTGGATGTCCTTGATATGTAATTTTTTAAAGTGCATTATTATTATTCTGAAATAATATTTTTAAAAATAATTACACCAAAAAACTCTTCTTCTGTTCCAGAAATCCATAATTTTCTACTACAATTATTTTATTCAAGATAATTATCAAAGCCAGCCCTACCGGTAGGCAAAATGAGATGATCTCTTAAAATAACAAAAGGCTGGGCTTCCATAACCACATAGAGAATTAGAGATCAGTGGTTAGAGAGCACCTGATTAAGGAATAAAGATATCAATGGTTTAGAAAAACAAGCTAAAGGCTTTATTACAGAAACTCAGTCCTAGGATAGGAAAGTTATTCAAGGTGCTATTCTAAACTAGCTCCATTCTAGGGAGAAGCTGAGAGAAGACTAATGGGATGAAGAGGTGGAAACACCTCTAAGAGTGTCACTTTACATCACAGAGTGCCCGGGATAGGTAGACAAATGTGGTATTTTCATGGACAAGGATAAGCCTAGGGTGTCTGGTCCCAGAGCTCCCCCTGTTATCTGGGACCCTCTCTTTCAGTGCTGGATGGCTATTTGCATGCATGCTCTGCTGTGTCACCCAGCGCAGGTGCCACTGGTGCATGTCACTCACCCTGAGGTCAAAATGAGGCACCTAGTGTCAATCACATGGTTGGGCACCTTGTTCTGATGTTTGCGTGAGCAACACATGGTAGCAGTGCAAAGTGTATGCACAGTGGGGCATACTTTAAACAGCTGCCTGATATCAGAATGGAGGGCTCTGGGAAGATCCAGAGCAACTGGTGATTTTTCTGGGTCTGTTTTAAGAGGGGTATACCTCAGGTTTGGCATCGAACATGCCAGACATCACACCAGACTCTGGGATTGGACACTGTGTGGTCCAGACTCTATGGATGGAGAGGGAGACCATTTTCTTTGGCCCATGCAGACAGGGTCAAGGAGGGAGGACACTGTGGTTCACTGAACTTATGACCACTGCCCACTGTGAGGCATTCTTGATTCTTCAGTGTTCAGGGTTGTTGTACTCCCAACAGGAAAAACAAACAAACTACACCATGATTATCATAAAGAATTTGATGCACTCCACTGGCCTTTTAGGATGTTACATGAGTTACAATCTTTTAGACAACTTGAGAGTAGGAACCAGTGTGGTGTAGTAATTTGAGCATTGGACTAAGACTCTAGAGACCAAGGTTCAAATCTTTGCTTGGCTATGGAAACTCACTGGATGACCTTAGGCAAATCACACTCTTCTGTCAGCCCTAGGCAGAGGCAAAGTTAAATCACCTCGAAACAAATCCTGTTTTTGCTTCAAGACTGCTGCTGTTGATTCAAAACTGCTTCTGGAGATAGGAATATTAGTGGACTCTATCTCCTCTTCTAGAGATCCATGTTTGTACAGGGTGACCAAACATCCTCCTTTTCCAGGACATGTCTTACATTTCAACCTTCTGTCCTGGAAGAATTCCAAAATGCCCTCCATTTTGAGCATGACTGGCCCATTGAGTAGCACAATGGTTGTTGTTTCCCTTCTACTTGGAAACCTGCCCACATTGCAAATAGGGAGATAGGATGGATCTTTCTAACCTTCTTTTTTCCTAGGAGCAGCAGCATCAATGCTTAGGGCACATTTATTTCTTGGTGGTGAAAAGGACAACAAATATGTTCAGCTGCTTGAGGACACAATGCAAATATTGAAAGTTTCCCTCCCTTAATTTCAGCACAATGGATAAATTAAAGGAATAATTTAGATTCAGTAATGGGTGGCTGCTAGTAAAGTACAATTTTAAACATTTGTCTTGTTCAGAGTATATTGCAAGCTAACAAGACATTTTAATGAAGATAAGTTCATCAGAAAAATATGGTTGAGTACATAATAAAATACGGTATATATAATATAGCTGTAAATAAGCTGTAAACAAGTAAATGTGGTGGCTTAGTGGTTAAGATGCCAATTCTGATGACTGTAAAATTGGAAGGTTGGCAGTTCAGGGCCCAAGTGCTGCATAATGCTCTGATCACTAGTCCCAGCTTCTGCCAACATAACAGTTTGAAAGCATGTAAATGCAAGTAGATAAATAGATACCACTTTAGTGAGAAAGTAACATTGTTTGGTGCAGTAATGCTGGCCACATGACCACCGGAGTAGTCTTCTGGCAATGCTGGTTCTTTGACTTAGTAATGGAGGACACAATGCAAATTGTGTCCTCCATTACAGTGGTTACAACTAGACATTCAGGTCAAGGGACGACATTTACCTTTTAAAATAAGCCATATGAAATGAATTTATATTTATATTAGTGGTTTTGGCTTTTATTTCATAATACCTACATTTTTTATTGAATGGTCTACATTTTGTTCTGCCTTGCCCTCCTTTGTTGTTATGACATCCGGTCACCTATCTGTTTACATCTCGGGTTGCACAATATTTCTGTGTTTTGTCTTTTTAAAAAAATATCTCTAGAGGTGCATTCAAATCTCCTCTTTTTGAGCTTCATCACAGACTTTCTGCTGCCGTGTTTCATGGGACACTGTTTGTACAATTGAAATACAACTCACATCTCAATATGAACAGTGAACTTTGAATATAAATTCTATCAGTCCTACCAGCCTCCTCTAGACAAACCTACTCACATACATTGACATATACATCACATCTACATATAGAAAAAAATAAACAAAAAATAAACATGAAAACATAAAAATGACTTCCCCTCCTTTAATATATTACTTCATAGTACATCTTTTTTTCTTGTATTCCCACAATATTTCTTGTATCTTAGCCTAAGTTCCTCTGTATCTTTTTACAATTCATTTTTAACTCAATCATCACCTTGTCTTTTCCCATTCCACATCATATAAACAATTTCTGAACTTTCCTTATCTTCCTTGTCTAAGACGGTGTTATCAACACCTTCCAGATTTACATATTTTCCAGTTTTGTTCCTCTTATTTTTAAACATGGTCTCATTCTTGTTTCCCCTTTCTCTGTGCTAAATATTTAATGATTGGTGACCAGTCTCTTTCATATTTATTTCTTGTTTGATCCTTCAACATACATGTCAAATTGTCAAGTTCCATTATATCATATAATTTAAGTTGCCACTCATTTACTATAGGTTCTTCCTTACTTTTCCATTTTTTAGCCAAAACAGATCTTGCTGCATATATCATATAAATTCCCCCCCCCCCAAATATCCTCTCAATTTCCTCATTGACCATTCCTAACAAATATGTGGAGGGATCCATATTCATCTTAGTGTCTATAATTTTTTCTCTTTCCATATGAACTTGTATCCAGTAATTCCTTGCTCTTTTACAGTCCCACCACATATGCATTAATGTGCCTTGCCCTCTTTACAGTTCCAACATTAATTCTCACTATTTTTGTAAATTTTTGATACTTTTTCCAGAGTTAGATACTGTCTATACTGTATTTTCTAATAACTTTCTTTGATATCATAGTTTAAAGTAGACTTCAATCTTTTTTCCAATTTTCTGCCAATCTTATAACATTATAGGACTACCTATTTGCACCCATTTAATCATAAATTGTTTTACTGTTTCTTCTTCCATATTAATTTTCAACATTAATATATAAAGTTTTGAAATAATATGTTGTATTTTGTAAGTCATCAATTTTTCAAATTCCATTTCTTCCTTTTCTACTCAACACCTTCGTTGCTTCAGTCTTCTCAGAAAAGGCAAAGGGTGCTCAACCTGAGGATAATAGAGCAGAGGACAGAATAGGAGAATTTCAGCATAGAATAAGTAAAGAGATAATACAGGAATACCTGGTTAATATAAATGAATATAAGTCTCCAGGACCAGATGAATTACATCCAAGGATACTAAAAAAACTGGCAAATGTAATATCGGAACCATTGGCAATAATTTTTGAGAACTCCTGGAGAACAGGAGAAGTCCCAGCAGACTGGAGGAGGGCAAACATTGTCCCCATCTTCAAAAAGGGAAAAAAAGAGGATCCCAACAATTATCGTCCAGTTAGTCTGACATCAATACCGGGAAAGATTCTGGAGCAGATCATTAAACAGAGAGTCTGTGAACACCTGGAAGGTAATTCCATAATCACAAAAAGTCAACATGGGTTTCAGAGGAACAAGTCATGCCAGACAAATCTGATCTCTTTTTTTTGATAAAATTACCAGCTTGGTAGATGAAGGGAATGCTGTAGATATAGTATATCTTGATTTCAGTAAGGCCTTTGACAAGGTTCCCCATGACATTCTTGCAAACAAGCTGGTAAAATGTGGGCTAGACAGAGTAACTGTTACATGGATTTGTAATTGGTTGACTGGCTGAACCCAAAGGGTGCTCAACAATGGCTCCTTTTCAACCTGGAAAGAAGTGACCAGTGGGGTGCCACAGGGCTCTGTCCTAGGCCCAGTGCTATTCAACATCTTTATCAATGACTTGGATGATGGTATTGGGGGTATAGTTATCAAATTTGCAGACAACACCAAATTGGGAGGAGTAGCTAATACCCCAGAAGACAGGATCAAAATTCAAAATGACTTGAACATACTAGAAAGCTGGGCCAAAGCTAACAAAATGAAATTCAACATGGAGAAATGTAAAGTACTGCACTTAGGGCAGAAAAACGAAAAGCACAGATATACAATGGGGGACACCTGGCTGAACGAGACTACATGTGAAAGGTATCTAGGAGTCCAGGTAGACCACAAGTTGAACATGAGTCAACAGTGTGATGCAGCAGCTAAAAAGGCCAATGCAATTTTAGGCTGCATTAATAGAAGTATAGTGTCTAGATCAAGAGAAGTAATAGTGCCACTCTATTCTGCTTTGGTCAGGCCTCACCTGGGATACTGTGTCCAGTTCTGAGCACCACAATTCAAAAAGGATGTGGAGAAACTGGAGCATGTCCAAAGGAAGGCAACTAAAATGGTGAAGGATCTGGAAACCAAGCCCTGTGAGGAACAACTTAGGGAGCTGGGGATGTTTAGCCTGGAGAAAAGAAGGTTAAGAGGTGATATGATAGCGTTGTTTAAATATTTAAAGGGATATCATATTGAGGAGGGAACAAGCTTGTTTTCTGCCACCCCAGAAACTAGGACCCGGAACAATGGGTGCAAGCTCCAGGAAAAGAGATTCCACCTCAACATTAGGAGGAACTTCCTGACAGTAAGGGCTGTTCAAAAGTGGAACACACTCCCTCGGAGAGTAGTGGAGTCTCCTTCCTTGGAGGTCTTTAAGCAGAGGCTGGATAGCCATCTGTCAGGGATGCTTTGATTGGGAGTTCCTGCATGGCAGGGGGTTGGACTGGATGGCCCTTGTGGTCTCTTCCAACTCTATGATTCTATGATTCTATTTGATTTAACTTTTCATCCCTTTTAAATCTCTCTGTAATCTGTCTGTAGAGGAACCAATTGCATTTTAAGTCTTCACTTAGTAGCTCTTCCATTGTCTTCATTCTATATTTCCCTCTCTCCATTACCAATAATTCATTATAGGTGATCCACTCTCTTTCTTTCATCGTTTCCCTTCTGTAAAAGACCTCATTTACTGATGTCCATTTCATGGTTTTTTGAACGAGAATTGTTTTATATTTCTGCCATACCCTCAATAATGATTTTCTTATGTAATGATTATTAAATTCATTGTTTACCTTAACCTTATTATGAATCAGGTATGCATGCCAACCATACAGTAATTCATGACCTTCTAACTGTAAGAGTCTACACACACTTGATCTTAGCCAAAAGGCCGAGAAGTGATGTGAGGGCGATCTGGCTGCGACATCTGTCACCCCATTGATCGCCAGGGTTGATTCGGCTGATCTGGCTGGCTAGGCGGGTGTCCCCTTCCTCCCTCATCGCTCCATGTGCGTCCCTCCCGAAGCTGCGCGCTCGGTGGAAGAGGACGGCCATCCCAGATAGAAGGAGTGTACCGTTCTTCGGTCAAGGGTATACGATAGCTGCGCTCCCCTGCTAGAACTGTAAGAGTCTGTCATCCTTTATTGTAACCCATTCTCTAATCCAGTCTAAGCAACGGGCATGATAATATAGTTTTAAGTTCAGGATACCAAGTCCGCCTCTTTCTTTGACGTCTTGCATAATTTTCATTTTTATTTTGGGCTTCTTTTTGTTCCAAATAAATGTAGATACATATTTTTCCCATTCCTTAAATGGTATATTGTTAGTTATTATTGGTAAAGATTGGAATAAAAACAACCTTAGACATCACATTCATTTAAATCATTGATATTCTACCTATCCAAGAAAGATTCAATTCATATCATCTCTGTAAGTCTGCTTTTATTTCCTGCCAAACTTTACTATAATTATTTTTGAATAGTTCTGAATTCTTAGTCATAATATAGATTCCCAAATATTTATTTTATTCTTTATTTCAAATCTTGAGAGTTGTTGAAGTTAATCTTTTTCCTTTTTTGTCATATTCATTACTAACATATTTGTCTTCCTTTTGTCTATCTTCAGACCTGCAAATTTACCATATTCATTAATTATTTTCAATAGAGGTGGGGTACTTCCCAGTGGATTGGACAAAGTTATTGCCATATCATTTGCATATGCCTTTATTTTATATTCAATTTTTTAAATCTTTATTCCTATTATTGATTCATCTTCTCTAATTTTATTGTTTATTCCACACTATTTGGGGTTTTACTTCTTTATTTAAATTTACATGGAAGAATAGTTCTATATTTCTTTATGCTAATTTTGATATTTCTTCATCTTTTAACAGTGATTCATTTAAACGCCAGTTGAAATCTTTGGGTTTATTTCAGATTTTCATAGTTATTGGGTTATGATCAGATAGAGGTTTTGGGAGAATATCAATTTTTATCAATCTTGGGAGCCAAAGAGGATGATGTCAAAAACATGTCAATTCTGGACCATGATCTATTCCTATCAGAGTAGAAAGTGTAGTCTTTTGTGTTTCCTTGTTTGATCCTTCATATAACCATCAATGATAAATTTTCTTTCATATCAAAAAATTATTTCAGTAGTTTCCCTTGCCTCTTCTTAATTAGTTTTTCTGATTTTCTGTCAATTTCTAGTTCAATACCTCCATTCCAATCCCCAAACATAATTTTATTCTCATACTCGTATTGACATATAATTTTTGTTATCTTTTGAAAGAATTTGTCCTTTTGTTCCATTGGAGCATAAATTCCTACCACCAATGTTTTTTCCATTTGCCAGTCTATTTCTAAACCAAGATATTGCCTATTTGGATCATTAAATAGCTATTTTACTGTTATTTTCTCATTTATATAGATCACAACTCCTTTTTCCCTTTTGGGTCCTGAAGAAACGAATTCTTTACCTTATTTACAGTTAGATAAGTATTTCGTTTCATTCTTCTTCATGTGTGTTTCTTGAAGACAATATATGTCATATTTCAGTTTTCCTAGATAGTGAAAGGTTTTTCCCCCTCTCTTTTGAGGAATGTTTAGTCCTTTTATGTTCCATGACAAGCATTTTATAGTTCAATTAGTCATTGTTTTCTTTCCCTTCTGTCTGTAACAATTCTCCTTCTTCTCCTTGTTCTAAGTCATTTTCTTCTCTAAGTCTTTTATCTAAAAGCTGTCCTTCCATCTGTAGCATAGTTTGTTCTTCTTGTTCTTGCTCCATGTCTTTTAGAAGGTTTTCTAGAAAATAGTTCACATCTTGTACAGAATTTAGTTTGACCTGCTTTGGTTTATATCTGAAAGACAGTTCTTCTGGGTTTTCCCATCTATAATTTATGCTGATTTCTCTGAGTTTCTTGGTTATAAAATTGTATTCTTTCCTTTTTTTCAACATTGATCCTCAGATGTCTTTCAAAAGTTGTACTTCTACTCCTTTTATATTTAGTCTGGACTCAAAATGCTGTTATAATACTAATTATTTCATTGTGTCCTTATGAAGTATGTAACAATATCCCTTAGTAATTTCTTTTGTTTTACAATCAAAGAATTGACTCTGAACAATTTACCTATCTCTAATCCCATTGATCCTTTATCTCTTCCAATAAATTCCGCCAACACTGTTACGATAAGGTCGTTTAGATTTTCATTGACTGTCACTGGTACTCCTCTTACCTTTAGATATCTTTCTCTCATTTTATATTCCCAGCTTAATTTTTCTTCCTGCATGTCTTTTCTTTTTTCAATTTCCATATTTAGTTTTTCTTCTAATTCTTGATTTTTCTTCTCTAACTCCTTCATGTTTGATTTTACCAGTTTTACATCTTTAGACATTGATTGTATTGTTTCAGTCATGTCTTTCAGATTTGATCTTATTTCAAGTTTAATTTCTCCTTTCATTTTTTCCATATCTCATCTTAATTCATCCTTATCTCTTTTCATTCCTTGTCTCATTTGTCTTATTTCATCTAAGAATATTGTGTTTATATCCTGAGCTTTGGGTTGTTCTATTGAGGGCCTTCTCTGTAATTGTTGCTGTTGCTGCATTTTTGTGGTCTGTAGTCTTGTGGTAACAGCCATCTTTTTACTTATATATTAGCCTATACATAGTACCAAACAGATAGCAATTTGATAAATAATACCCAAATATTATATTCCTACATGTTGTAGGCCCTTACAGGCCTATTTACTCTCTACCTCAATAGAATATCCATTCACTCAACCAAATTTACAAATTGCAGTAATATAAACATTTAATCAGATTATATACCAATTGCGTTTTATCTTATTATTCAATCAGGTCCTTATTACCAGAAGAGTTATAAAGAGTTATAAAGGTTCAATTACTGCAGTTAATATTTCCAACTGTTAATATTTTTTTACTTATAAAACTCTCATACAACTTCAATAATTGTTATTCTATTAGATCTGTTCCATTAACTTATAATTAAATTTGATTCTCTATAATTTCTCTATAAGTACAGTCTTTAGTGCAAAAGTCTTTTTCTTACAACTCTGTCTGACTTCTTTTCCTCCTGTTTCTTCTTCTTCTTCTTCTTCTTCTTCTTCTTCTTCTTCTTCTTCTATTTATTCCCCCACCTCTTTTACTGAAGGCCTTTGCAGACTGCTAGAAATAGTGCAAATTGAGTCCACTTTAACTGCCCTGGCTCAGTGCTAGGGAATCATGGGAATTATATATATTTTTTGAGACATTGAGCCTTCTCTGTCAGAGAGCTCTGGTGCCACAATAAACTACAGTTCCCATGATTCCCTAGCACTGAGTCAGTGGACTCAATTTTCACTATTTCTAGCAGTTTGCAAAGGCCCTGAGTGTCCATTAGATGTCACTTTAACAGCTTTACACAGTCACAAATGTCTAAGTTC
Source organism: Phrynosoma blainvillii (assembly GCA_026167975.1). Classification (NCBI taxonomy): domain Eukaryota; kingdom Metazoa; phylum Chordata; class Lepidosauria; order Squamata; family Phrynosomatidae; genus Phrynosoma; species Phrynosoma blainvillii. The sequence goes on along the minus strand of JANUYF010000002.1, from coordinate 63,621,739 downwards.
TTATTAGTTTTTGATAAACCTGTCTTTAAACAGCTGTGTTACAGACTTTCCTGTACCGTCACTTCCTCCCTCCTGCATGTTCTGTGACCTTGAAAATGCCAAGGATCGGTAGTTGTTTATAAGTTCTGGATCTTTGCCTTCTTTTGGAATTAAAGTGGTTATAGAGTGTCGCCATGTTTCAGGATAGTTTCCATAATCAGTGCTATGCATAGTTTTACATAATATGTTGTTTAATTCATTTTTAAATGTCTTGTAATATTTAGCCGTCAGGCCATCTGGACCTGGGGCTTTGTGATCTTTCATCTCTATAATTGCTTGATCTATTTCTGCAATTGAGATTGGCAAGTTTAATTCCTTTTTACTTTCCTCATCAGGTCCTGGTATTTGTAACTTTTTTATATATTCCCTCATTTGTACTCGTTTTTCTTGTGTTGTTTTCTCTGCTCTAAAAAGTTCTCCAAAAAACTCGCTAACCTTTTGTTTTATTTCATTTCATTTATTTCATTTCCAAACAATCCATATACTTATTTCTAAACAGTCATTTAAAATATGGAAACATACGATTCAAAAATTCATATGGCAGGGGAAAAAGCCCAGGATTAACCCATCTGCGTTATATGATAGAAAAGAGAAAGGTGGAATGGGCCTACCCAACTTAGAGATATATTATGATGTTTGTTCATTCTCATGGATACGAGACTGGATTACGCTTAAAAATTCAAAATTATTAGATTTGGAAGGAATTGGAATGAAAACAGGTTGGCACACCATAATAGGTTACGAAAATGGAAACTATGTAAAGGACTTTAAAAACCATACTATAAGGAAAGCTGTCTTTATTGTATGGAAAAAATGTAAAAGAAAATTCTGGACAAAAATACCACTATGGGTATCTTCTAGAGAAGCCTTCCATAAAAATGAAGGACACACCACCTATAAATGGTTAACATATGAGAAAGTGCTGTCTAAGACTCATGAAGGACTAAAACTTAAGACGAGAGAAGAACTTAGAAATGAGAAATTAGATATCAACTGGTTTCACTACTACCAACTAAAAGAGGACTTTAAAAAAGATAAAGAAAAACAAGGATTTGATTTAGATTCCAACAATCTTGATCAACTTATAAGGAGTAATGAAAAACACTGGATAGGGAAAGTGTATATTTCTTGATCATGAAATGTATGAAGAAACAGTCAAAACAAACATGGTAAAATGGATGCAAAACATAGGGAAAGTTATACCATTGCAAGATTGGGAAATCATGTGGAAAGAAACACAAAAATTTACCAAATGTAATGCTCTAAAAGAAAACTTTTACAAAGTCTTTTACAGATGGCATTGGACACCCACCAGACTAAGAAAAATGTTTTAAAAAAGTGGTGATTTCTGTTTGAAGTGTAAAATTGAGAAAGGAACTACATTCCATATGTGGTGGCATTGTAAAATGGTTAAAAATTACTGGAAAAAAATACATGCTCTGATGGAAAACACTTTACAGAAGCATATACCCTTTGAACCAGAACTATTTTTATTAAATATGTTACCTATTATTAAAGATAAATTAACTCAAGAAGAAAAAAGCATAATTTTATATATGGTAACGGCAGCAAGGATTACGTATGCGCGTCATTGGAAAGCAAATAATCAACCACATATACTTGAGTGGTAAAATAAATTAAGTGAACTAGCTGTTATGGATAAATTATCAATGTATACAAGTGGAAAATCTATACAACAATACGAAAAAAAGTGGGGAAAGTTAGAAGAAATCTTAAAAAGAATTAAGCCAGTCAATTAATCTCCACAAGAAATTAGCCAGGAGCTAGAATCAAAATTGAGAGAAGAACTGTTTAAGATGAAAAAAGTTAATTATGGCTATAATGTTTTATAATTTTTGTGTTTTCCGTTATGAAAATGTGATTATATATATATATATATATATTAATAAAAGAAATTAAAAAAATGCCAAGGATCAAAAACAAAACTAATAAAGTTCTGTCTTTCCCAGCGTATGACCAGCAAGTCTTTTTATCCTTTAGCCCAAATTTGTTCTCACTCCTCCTTCTCCTCACCTCTCCTCTGCAAAATCCAGTCTTAGTCTTTCCTTTCCAATACCTCTCTCCTATCTTCTCTGATTGGCCCTTCGTCTTTGGATTATTCTCTTTTCTTCCTCTGCTTCAGTCACTTCTCTGGCATCTTTCTCTTTTCATCTCCAAATTCCTCTGCTCCTCTGCTTGGTGGTCCTTTGAACTCTTCCCCTGGCCTCTCTCCTCTCGTCCCTGCTCTCCTCCTGTCTCCAAATGCCTTTCCTCCTCTGCCCGGTGGTCCTTTGATTTCTTCTACAGCCTGTCTCCTCTCATCTCCACTCTCCTCTGTGCTTCTCTCTTGTCTCCAGGCGCCTCTCCTCCTCTGCTCAGTGGTCCTTTGTTCTCCTCTCTAATCTCTCTCCTCTTGTCTCCGATCTCCTCTTTGCTTCTCCTTCATCTCCAGGTGCCTCTCCTCCTCTGTTCGGTGGTCCTTCGATCTCTTCCGTGGCCTCTCTCCTTTTGTCTCCACTCTCCTCTCTTGTCTCCACTGTCCTCTCTGCTTATCCTCTTGCCTCCAGGTGCCTCTCCTCCTCTGCCCAGTGGTCCTCCCCAATCTCTCTCCTCTCATTTCCAATCTTGTCTCTGCTTGCCCTTCATCTCCAGGTGTCTCTCCTCCTCTGCTTGGTGATCCTTCAATCTCTTCCCCAGCTCTCTCCTCTCATCTCCAATCTCTTCATCGCTTCTACCCTTGTCTCCAAATGCCTCTCTCCCTCTGCTCAGTAGTCTTTTGATCTCTTCCCTAGCCTCTCTCTTCTCACCTCCGATCTCCTCTCCACTTCTCTTCTCATCTCCAAATGCTTCTCCACCTCTACTCAGTACTTCTTCGGTCTCTTCCCCTGGTTTCTCTCCTCTCAGCTCTGATCTCCTTTCCCTTTCTGGTCTCTGTCTTATATTTAATAGGGCTCTCAGCTCCGATCTTTTCCTTAACTCTGCTACTTCCCTGCACTTCCTATATCTTAAAGCTCCACAGCAGCTTTATTCACTTTATTCCCTCTCCTGCCGCTATTTTTCTCTGCTCCTCCATCTTATATTCAATCTTTCCAAAAAGCCTTTGGCTAAGTCTTTAAAGCTCAGTCTCTTTATTTATTCAAGTTAGTGTGTACTTCTTGATGAAAGTTAATGTATCATAGATAAAGGTTTTTAATATTGCTGCTGATCTCAGTTTCAGTTAGTTTTAGTTGGTGGCATCTGTGAGCCATCCACGATGGTGGCACAGAAACAGCTGTGTATAATTCTTTGGCCTCCTCCGTTCCTTATCGGGCAACAATTTAAGGCCCTTGTAGAACACCTCTGAGCTCCCTATAAAAAGAGAGCAAATCTGGGCTGCTTTTCTTTCATGAAAAACACAGCCCCGCCACTTCTGGTGAGTGTATCTCAGCAGCGACACTAAAATTCCACCCAGTTAGACACCATTCCCAACTGGAAGTCCCCAAATCTCCTCTTTTTGAGCTTCATCAAAGATTTTCTGCTGCCATGTTTCATGGGACACTGTTTGTACAATTGAAATTCAACTCACACCTCAGTATGAACAGTGAACTTTTTTGAGTATACATTCTATCAGTCCTACCGGCCTCTCCTAGTCAAACCTACTCACTAAATGGTTCCTCCTCTACTCTTCCTGATTCTCCTTCAAACTCTAACTCCCTGCTACTATTGGTTTTACTTCTGAGGCCAATACATATTGTCAGGCTGGGAAGAATGCTATCCTGTCAGTGATGCATAGATGGACTCTATGAGGAATGTGGAAGGAATGTTGTCTTACGTTTTGCCTCAAGCAGCAAAATGTCTTGTCCTGGTCCTGCTGAGAATTCTTTACTGCTGGAGAAACTGAAGGTATAGTCCTTTAGTTTCAGCCATGGCACTGTTGCCAGTAGTAGGGCAAACTAGCTACATTCTGATGGTTTGTGGTGATTTGAAGTGGCTAATGGAAAGCTTTCTCAATGTCAGTCCTTTCACCATTGTCTCCTGCATGTGGTCAGTTCATGTTTAACTGAACTAAATATACACTACTACTTGGTCAGAGAAGGCCCTTAACAACAGTTACAACAACAAAAAAACCCAAACTAAACTAACAAACAAAAGGCTGACCTCAAAACAAACATAAGAAAATTAGCAGTAAAAACACATAACAAGAGGCAAGACAAGCAATCCAGTCAGTGGGGTGTATCTTCCAATATTAAAATATCTATTAGTGCAGAATGGTCTTCAGTGTCTTTCTGAAAATTGACAGGGAAGGCAGTAAGTGTGGGAATATAAAGATATTAACAAGTAAGGTATGTGGCAATGCTCAATTGCGCCAGTGTGCCTGCATGTGAATTTCAAAGCAGCATAATATGACTGCCTACCTCAGATATAATTTAATGTATGAATTATGAGAGAAAAGGTAGACGATTCCTCCCCCTCCCTCCACCTCCTCACAATTTAAGTCATGTTATGCAATGAAAATAATCTCCCCGTGAACTGCAGTATTAGTGTTCTCTATCAGAGATCTTAAGTACTTCACCATGAAAGTGGTGAATTATTTTCATGGTAATATGAAAGTGGTATCAAATGCTCTCACTTGGTTATGCATTCAGGTCACATTATTACTGGACTTTACCACCTCCTGTTTCTATTCCTCTTTCTTTTTTGGATGACACCTCCCAGAATCCCCCAGGTAATATTGCCATTTTTCCAAGCTCTGCTCCCCTGTGATTTGTGTAAGCCCTTGCAAAATATAGCAGGTATTGAGTGCACCTCCTTCAGTTGCTGCCACCAGTGGATTATCATGTTGAAATATTACACAGACATGACAACCATTATACCCAATTCTAACCTTTGTATGTCTTGTATAGTGTCCCCTCAGGATTAGATTATGAAAACTATATGATCAAACCTTTGCCAATTCTCCTATTGTATGAAAAAGTCAGCGCTTTCTTCCTAGAATACCACAAATTTGGGGTCATCATTAAATTGTATGCTTCGAGTACCAGAGGCTGATGAAACTATCTGTTTTTGTAAAATATATTATCTGAGAAAGATAAATCACTGTTTTTCATTTGATAGTCAAATGCTACTTCTTTCCACAATCTGAGGATTCTACAGCCCCTAGAAAAACGAGAAAGAAGTGTAACAAGCATGCTGGCCAAAGAAATTTAGCTGCTTAAGATAGAACAGCAAATGAGACTCACCTTGGAGTAAATCCCACTGAGCCCAATGGCAGTTACTTGTGGGTAGACAGGGCTCAAGTCAAAGTGCTTAGTACTTAAATCTAGTCAAGTTATTTGGGCACATGAGGAAGAAAATCCTAGAAGTACTACTCTTACTTCCTGGAAGGAAAGTACAATAATAAAATAACCAGCAATTTGTTGCCCTTTCATGAGGCCCAGGCTCTGTTGTCCTGAGATGATCACACTCACTTTAATTATGAGACCATACCTACATACTAGATTTCTCCTTTGCATTTTCACTCTCAAGGACGTGGAGGCCTACCACTTTAATCCAAGGTGTTCAATGTGTTGTGCATTCCACATACATCTGGACATGTGGAACAAGCACTATCTTTCTCCCTGATTTCCAATATTTTATCTTGATTAGGTTAATTTTAAGTAGGTTACCTGTTTCTATTTCCTTCCCATTTGCTTTTTGTGTTAGTGCTTCATTGCACATACAGAGAAATGAAGACCAGTACTATATTCCTTTTCTTCAATTTTCTCCACACTTGATGGCCTGAAAAGCAATGGGTGAGTCTTTGTCCACGTGCTCACTATTTGGCCTGTTAGAGCCCTCTCCCCAAATATTGTGGGACTGGGGACCCATCACAGAGTAATTGATATTTATATTTGTGTTACCCTGTTGGTAGCAAAAAAAAGTTGGTCTGCAAACTTTGAATATGTAAGACTATGAAAGATTCCATTTACATGCCATACTTTATGTCCCTGTGCAATAGTTTTTAAAGCACTGCATGCTGAGATATAGGTAGAATGCTTCAAGTGAGGTCTTTTTCACTTGAATATTCACAAGCTGGAAATCAAATGCTTACATCTATGTATTATTTTATTTTTAATGTTCAAATTCAGTGATACAGTCTGGGCATATTTGAATGCATCCAGGGTGGATTGCTGTTATAACTAGGTGTAGCTAAGGAGGAGGGATGGGGGCTTTGCCTCTCTAAATAAGATTTTTTTCTCCCCCTTTGATGTCCAGCCTGGACTGTTTAAATCCTCCCCTGCATTTTCCTTCATTTTTAGTTCAGTCCTTAGTCTGTTTGAGCATAGGAATGTTCCATTGTATTAGTTTGTGGGAGGAGCTGTAGGAATCCCCTGCATTTTTCTAGTTTTTGGTTTGCCCCTTCCCAGCAAGCTCTGCGTCAGCTTGGGATTTTTAGTTTTTCTTAGGCAGGCTTGGCTTTTCTGTTTGGTGGCAAACAGGCACAGACAGACGGAAAGGGCATTTCTTACACCATTTAGCCAATTTACTTACCATTAGCCAATTTAGTTACCATTTAGCTAGATTAGTTACCAAAAGCAGTTAATTATATTAAATATCAACAATAAAGAAGTCAAGAGCACCAGAAGCTGAAAGACCCTGCACCAGCTTCATTGAGTAGGAGATCAAACCCAGAGAGATGACAACACTGAAGATTGCTGAAACCTAAACTGTAAAGTACCTTTTATTTTAAGCCTGTTAGAGCTGGGGAGGAGAAACCTTTTTCTTTTGTTCTTCAAAATAAATTTCCCCCTTTTGGACTTTACATTCAGCATTGGAGCCTTTTTGAGTAAAAGAGTTTGATCTCACCAGGGTACTGGCGTTGCACACCCATATATGCCACCACCTTTAGTTGGGTGTGTCTTCACACACCCCCATGAAAATTTGATCCAGTCCTCAGATTTTTTAGCATTTCAGTGACTTGGAAATTCACTTGAGTATTTAGAAATACAGTTTAGGGATTCAGAGAAAAGTTACCAAGGTAATGTGAGCACAGCAAATAGAAGAGTTCTAGGTGTGAGTGATTTTCAGTGAAATTTATGAACTAAAGGAAAGCTTCACCCATGATCTGGGTGACATGGGCAAGTCACATGCTCTGATCCTCAGGTGTACTCAGGCAATGGCAAACCTCCTCTGAACAAATCTTGTCAAGAAAACACCAGGACAAGTTCACCTTAGGGTTGCCATAAGTTGGAAATGACTTGAAAGCACACAACAACAAACTAATGTTATAATTCTTGTTGCTAAAAATGAGGCTCAGATCTGCTTCATCAGAGGATCATTACTTACAGAGAAGAGATACCTACTGATCATGCTAGCTACATTTCAATAACATTTCAATAGCATTTCAATAGCAACCCCTAGGTGTGCTGTTTACTTCCTGTGAGCTCCCAGTTGAATGTGGGAGACTCAGAAAATGGATTATTAAACTTTTGAACAGAATGGATCTATTGGTGCTAAATAATTGCATACATGCTTTCCTTCTTCCATTGTATTTCCCCCCCTAAATCCTAACTTTTTTTTAGCATGTAGCTATTTCACTGCCAAAGGATCTATTCTTTCTGCCAGTAATTTTCACCATGAACACTATACATTGTTGCTGTTATGTTTATTTCTATCCTGCCTTTTTCTCAATTCAGGACTAAAAGTGGCTAAAATCCACAAGATACAAAATTTAAAATGAGATTACACAATCAAAGAATTAAAACCAGAATAAAACATTATAATAAAACATGCGCATACACATCAGCACAATAATGAGGAAAATCCACCTTCCCACTTGTTACATCACCACTAGCTCCCTGGAAAGCCAGAAGTCCGATCATGTACACTGCCCTGTCTATTTCTCCATTCTAGAGGTCAGCGAGGACTTTCATAGGATTGCCTGTCAAGATAGCAGGAAACTTCCCAAGAGTCATCAGGAATCCATGTGGAATCCTTAAGCTTCCTGGAGTGGTCCATTTTAAAAGGTTCTCTGCCCCTGCAGAGGTCTTGAGTCCCAGCAAGTCTAAACAACATGTGTTGGTGATCAGTCCATGGCAACAAAACTATAGACAGTTCTTCCTTTTCCACATCATGTTCACCCTACCCACTATAGAAAGCAAGGTCTAGAATGTTCCCACCAGTATGAGTAGGACCAGATGCAACTTGGGATAAACCTATGGTCGAGCAAATCCCAGCAGGGCAGCCTGAGCATGCTGAATTCCCCCAGCACTATAAGAAGGGAGGGATTGCAGGAAGGAAACAGAATCCCTAATCTGTCCCAGCAAGCCAGCTTCAGGTAAACACAGAAACACAAAAACACAGAAAACTGCAGGATAGGGCACCTGGTCAGGGGAGTGGAATTTTGCTATAATACTGCAACCCCACTCCCCCCCCTCACCTGCTGCTAAACAAAGAAACCTGGTGGACCAAGCTGACAGAGATCAACCCCCTCCCCATGGCTCATACAACCATATCTCAGTAATACATGCCAAGTTGGTATGGTCATTCAAGATCGAACCCTGAATGACAACTATCTTCCTAATCACTGCCCTGGCATTCACCAGCAGCATTTTCAACCTAGTGGTTTTGTTGTCCAAGACTATCTAAGTTGTTTGAGTTGGGATAGTTTAGGGACAACTAGCACTCTGTTCCTGTCCCTATTGCACCATGTTCTGTGCTGTACTGTGTGCCTTCTGACCCTAAGGCCATGGGGTTTTCTTGGCAAGATTTGTTCAGAGGTTTGCCATTGTCTTACTCTGAGGTTGAGACAATAGGTCTTGCCCAAGGTCACCCAGTGGGTTTCGTGGCAGAGCTGGGAATCAAACCTTGGTCTTCAGAGTCCAATGCTCAAACCACTATGACACACCTTCCAATATTTCACACATGAAAACTGGCACACATGTGGCTGAGGGCCAAAGTTATTAATGGGGAAGCACACATAAGCTTGGAGTGGATGCAGCAATTTGCTCTTGCCTGAGACTACTGGGAAGGGCAAGATTCTGCCCTCTCCTCTCCTCTCACCCCCTGAGTTAATTGAGTGTGAACCACTTTTGCACTTTGAACTCAGTTTGCAGCAATTGAAATATGCTGGAGAAAAAGGGGGAAAGTGGGTGGAGAAGAAAGATACTGGGTCATTTTGAAAGCAACTGAAAAAGTGGCATGACAAAGAATTAATTGGGAGTGTCCCTGTCAAATTAGGGCAGTTAAAGTATATTGGAAGTGCAGAGGAGGAGCTACAAACAGTGTGTGTAGGTTACATAGGGAGAGGACAGAAGATTTGACATACAATTTATACTGTCACTGCCAGGTTGGTACAGTTAGAGGGCATGTTACATGATATTTTAACATGGAGTCATTATACATTCCTTAAGTATAATGCAAATGTGTCACTAGGCAGGGGGAGGTGACTGCCTCAGATAGCAGATCTGGGGTTAATGAAAGAAACAAAGGGTATATTTCTAGTTATTTACATTGTTATTATTTTACTGCAATGACAGGGGTGAGGTTACTTATGGGATTTTCTGTCCTATGAGCCAAAATAATTTGATTGGTCTTGGATTTATCAGCCTTGAGATTGGTGAATAGTGGGGTGTGGGGAACAGCTGGCCTCAAGCAGCAAAGGCTGGCCCATCTTATATATCATTTAAATGCTCCACTGTCAAGCTTAAGTGCTTTGCAATGTCTGAGGCTAGCCTTAATAGCAACAGCCACTGTTTAACATAACTATTTGTAAGATTGCAAAGGGCATAATGCTTCTTCCCTAGAGGGCTTTTGCACTCACAAGAATGCAACTGATCTTCCACCCTAACTCACATGTTCTCATTCTCTCTCTTTCTCATCTGATGTTGACTTGAGAGGCTTATGATTTCTTCATAGAATCAGAGAATCATTTTGGAAGAGACAAAAAGGGTCATCCAGTTCAACCCCCTGCTGTGCAGGAACACACAATCAAAGCACCCCTGACAGATGGCCATTCAGCCTCTGTTTAAATACCTCCAAAAAGGAGACTTCACCATACTCTGAGGCAGTGTGTTCCACTCTAGGCAGTGCAGCATGGAAGTGGGGTGCTAGTGTCACAAGATGCAGAGGAAAAGCTCAGGTTGGCATACAGACTAAGGAGCTGGTAATTAGTCACCATTACAAATAGCTCCCAAAACCATAAATGTACTTGAGGATTAGCACTTAGCAAAACTACCATGGCAGCTGGTATTTGGAATCATCAACAAAAGACCTTTAGTGAAGAGAAAACTATTAGTGAATGATATTCTATAGGAAAAAAGAAACAAGATTCAAAATTCGTCTACACCTTTACTGGGCAAACAAAAAAAGCATAAAATATATCATGCTAGCTTTCAAAGCTGCACAGTCTTCTTTATCAGGCAGAGATGATTAAAAAAAACCCTCACATACAAATTGAGTCTCCCTTATTCAAAATGACTGGGACCAGAAGTGTTTTGGATTTTGGATTGCTTTGGGTTTTGGAATATTTGTGTGTGTTTGTGTGTATCTATATAATGAGAGATGGGACCCAAGTCTAAACATGAAATTCATTTATGTTTCATATACACTTTATACACATAGTCTTTATACATGATATTTTTAATCTTTTGTGCATTAAACAAAGAATGTGTACATTGAACCACCAGAAAGCAAAGCTGTCACTTTCTCAGCCCCCCCTCCCATAAAATGATGGTATTTTAATACTGATGTCCACATTTTGCTTGGGGGGGGGGAGTTACAAAAAGTATGTAGAAGAAAAGTGACCCTCCCACAGGCATTACTTCATACCTGAGCATATGGAGACTTTCCCAAGGAACTAGATGCATTTTCCCATCACAGGTGCACTTGGCTTCAAACTGGACAGATGCTAACACAATTCCCAGAAGAAGGTGCTTTGTAACTTCAAATGGAAAAGCTAAATTGTACTTTCCCTGTATTACCTTTATTCCCAGTCAGCTTATGAAAATGGAGGAAGCTCACCATTTCTGCCTGATGAAGAAGCCTATAAAGCTCCAAAAGTTTAGTATGAGATATTTTAGTTTGCTCAATAAAGGTATAGATTTTGGATCTTGTTTTTGCTTGTTTGAGTGTTTTATGGCCAACACAGCTGCCCCTACAATATAACCTATGGAGAGAAAAATGAGGTTGGCTACTACTGGATACACCATGTGTATATGAGAAGGGAGGAAGCAGTGGGTGCAAGGAAAGAAGTAAAGTCAGTTTGTAGATTATTTGTCTCTTCTTCTATCACACCCTGTAGGAACATAGTTATTTGTGCAAGTGTGGCAGTATATTGTGTCTCTCCTAATAAAGAATTGCACAGTTCCCCACACATTCTGCAACTGCCTAAGATCTTTCACTGCACTGTTTACAGTACTACAGGAAGACTACTTTTCAATTTGAATTTGGGGTGGGAACTCTACCCTATTAAGACTTTTATTCCCTTGGCCAAAGGGACCCCCTACCTTTGTCCGGTCTATGTGAGATAATTGTGAACCAATGTAGAGCTATTTGTCTTTTTTTTTTTTTTAATCTGTGCTTTAGCTCAGAAATAGTACCGGTATATTAGTACAGAGCTTCCCTGTGATTTCTCTGGTTTATTCTTTTGCTGAAGATCACTGACATTACTGAAATCACTTTGCTGACATCAATAGCTGAAATAACTTGTTTTGCTGAAATCATGTTTCAGCAGAATCCAGCACTTTGCAAAAGAGCCTTGTTAAGTCTGCTCTTTCCAAAGAGACTCTATAGCTTTGCTTTCCCTAAAAATTCAGAGCTAATAACCTGGATATTATTTTTTGCCAAAGCAGATACACATATAGTGATTTTCTCCAAACTTTTTCTCCCTATAGTAGCTATAGAGAATTTCCTTGCTCCCCAGGTGGAATTTACAACCCCCCCCCCCGTACCTTCCAGAATCTGATTCTATCTTCTTGGGGGTCATCTGCATGGGCCAAACGTCCTGCATCCCACCTTCCCCCACAGCCTTGCATTGTCCTATTTAGAGACAATGCAGGCCAAAACCCCAGGGCCAGGATCAGGCCTGGAAACTCTGACTGTTTAAACACACCCCTGCACTCCTTACTTTGCTGTACTGTTGCTCCTACTGAGAAGCTTCCCATTGCCATGTCTGACACAGAAATGGGGCACCTGGTCACGTGGATGCAGCTAGTTGCCTGGTTTCTACATCAGATGCAGCAATGGTGTGTGTGTGCTTTTCTCAGTAGGAGCGATGGCATGATAAGGTAAGGAGTACACACTGGTAGCGGGTCCTGCGGCAGCTCAGGGACAGGCATGTAAACACCCACCCATCCCCATGCCAACCAGGGGACAAACCCAGGTGAGTGCCTGGGTAAGAATAGCATGACCTCAGCCCCTTGGTGTTCTTTTTCTACACTTTGTACCTTCTGCTTCATTGCCCACTTGTGTGTGTGGTGTAAGATTATTATTTTTTGGTTCACATTTTGAAATAAATTTTGTTGGAAGCCTGGTCACTTCAGTACACTGTTCCCTAGACTGGACATTGAAAAGAACAATGGGTTCTGGTTTCAGTTCTAACTGCCCTGTCCCATCAAACCAACAGCTATTTCTGGAAGCTGTTGTTGTCATATCATATGTAATCTTGATTTTTTGGGTGGAAAAGAAACTGGAACAAAGAGTTGGGTCTCAGGAATGCACAAAACATTGGAACTTGTATGTGTATATGTGTGCATATTTGCTTATTGCAGCTCTCATTAGTGTTCTGCATTAATTGGTAGGTTTTTTAAAAAAAAGAAAAGAAAAGCAGAAATGTGTATTGAAATACAAAACATACATTCTAAATGCAGTTTCTCACAAAGTACATATTTTAAAAACACATCTAATCCCAAAATATGCATTTTTAAATACACATTTGGTATTTTCTGCTCTATGAATTGCATTACAAAAAATGAAGAAAGGCAAAATACAGAAGGTAATTGTATTCCAGCCAACAGGGAGGTGTGGAGCAGGACAGATCACTTCAGTTTTCAGTCTTTGAGCATTCCCGGTCTGAAAATGCTAGTTAAGTTATTTGTACCTTGTGTTCTTCTCTACAGAAGAGAGGAATCTACTGGCACATCAGTACGTCTAGGAGAAAACATGTTTCCTAATAATTTGGGTGAGGTTTATTTGAAATAGATTCCTATCAAGTTTGATGTATATTGTATCGGAAGAAAATGCAGGATGTTGCTTTTTTGGCAAATAATGGATTAATAGAAGTCTAACGTGTGTGCGTGCGTGCATAAGTGTGTATAAAGAGTTCACCTCAAGGTTCTTTTGTTCTCTTGCTTTTATCTCATCATAATAACTTTAAGATATAGAAACTTGTCTCCTTTTTCTGCTTGCTTCTTGAAAATCAGTTTTCTTTTCAAGCTTACATTTTTTTTTCTTGTCTCTTTAATTCTATTGCTTCACACAGCAGTTTTTCCTCTTTTAAGAAAATCCAAACACCCCAAGCCTCAAGATAAAACAGATGCCCCAATATGGTGACTGGCATATACCAGCTATAGGCATATTCACATGAGAAAATGCTTTGACAAACATTTAGTCTATCTGAGACATTTTCCAGCTGAGACCCTGCCCTGTCTTGTTCCCACCGCATTCTCAGCATTGCATAGTGGAAAAAGCAGAGAAACTTCACTTCAGAAGCAAGAATCAGGATGTTCCCTGCTCTTTACATGCTTTCTCCTACATAAGTTTACACTTGAGAATGGGAATAAACTTCACCTGACTCTTTTTCTCCATGCCAATCTGTTTTTGAAAGAGCAAATTGAGGAAGGATTTATGGTATTTCCTGACTATTGTAGGTACAAACTTAAGTCTGTTACAAGGCATTTTCTTGTTATTGACAAATTACAGAGAGGGGGAGAAAGCAATAACTATGTTGCTATGAAATTGAGCTTCCACAAATATGACAATTTAGGAGTGGGTGGTAGGAACATGTTTATAGAAAAATACATGGCTGCTGTAACTTCGTTGGTAGTGAAACAGCAATATTTGTGTTGAGCTTACTGTATTTTTAAGTAGTTAATGCAACAAATATAATGCTTTGTTATGCACACTGACAGTCTATTATCAATCAGACTTTGGGTTTTTTTTTTTTGGAGGGGGAGGTAAGATTTCTTAAAGGAATTTATCCTTTGGAAAATCAATGGAAAGGAACAGAGACTCATTTGGGTTAACAAGAAAGAACTTTGCAATCAACTTTATTGAATCTTTCATTGACTTTACTGAATTGTTCATTGATGATTATAATGTTTCTTTTGATGATTATGATATAGTGCTTTGGCCATTCACTCAGAAGAGATATATTGATTACTTAGGCCTGATTCCAACAGGAGCCATTTCCCCCTAGCAATGGCTTCATGGAGGGACTATAGATTACAACAGGGGTAGGCAACAGCATTGGGGACCCTTTTCTACCCTACTGCCATTTTTCACAACACTGCACTGAACCTGGAAGTGATATTACATTATTTCTGGTATAATTTTAGGGCAGTTTCTCTTACTTTTATTCATTTAGGTGTTATGGGGGAGGTCAGGAATGGCTTGAAATGAACCTGCTGTATTTTCCCACTTATTTTGTGTGTCTTCAAGTTGTTTCTGTCTTATGGCAATGGGTTTTTCTTGGCAAGATTTATTCAGAGGAGGTTTGTCATTGATCTTCCCCTGAGACTGAGAGTATGTAACTTACCTAAGGTCATCCAGTGGGTTTCATGGCCAAACTAGGGATGTTTTCACACTAGACCCACTAAGCCGCCTGGAGCCGACCGTGCCGCTCATTCTGGAATGGCTCCGGTGGCGGCAACTTAATTCCTTTTTAAAAAAGGAATTACCTTGCTGGGGCTGATGCCGGAGGACGTCCGGAGTTAGCGCTGGATCGGCCGGAGTGAGGCCGGACTTGCTGTGACGTGAGTGTGAACACACGGAGCAAGAAGCCGGACTGATGCAGGGATGGCACCGGAAGGGGCGGGGTTTGCTGCGACGTGAGTGTGAACACACTGGAAAAGGAGCCGGACTGGGGCCGGAGGTAGGTAGGATTGCATCCTCCTAAAGCCCTGTGTGAAAACACCCTCGGATTCAAACCCTGGTCTCTAGAGTTGTAGTCCAACACTCAAACTATTATGCCACAATGTTTATTTCTAGTGTTTTGAGAAGAACAATTGCACAGGAAATGGTAATATGGGGGCCTGGAGAATGTCTGCAGGGCATCATGGAGTTGGGCTGTAAAAGGGAGGATTGGGATTCATGCAATTAGCCACTGCATTTTTCCACCCATGGTTTAGAGCAGGGGTCAGTAACCTACGGCACGTGGGCCTCACCTGGCCTGCCGACCCCCGCTGACCGGTCCCCGCCGACCCCCGCCGCTGCCGCCGCCTGCCACCACCGCGCGCACTGCTGCAGCGTGCATCATGGCTGCCATTTTGTTTGCCAAAATGGCAGCCGTGACTCATTTGCACATGTGCAGGGGTACTGCACATGTGCAAACAAGTCACGGCCGCCATTTTGGCAAACAAAATGGCAGCTGCGGGGTGCGGGGTGGTGTCATGTATGGTGGTGGTGGGGGTTGGTGGCAGCGGGGGTGGCGGTAACGGTGGTCAGTGGGGGCTGCACACACGTGCATCAGCATGCGCACCACCATCCCCCCCCCGGCCCGGCGGAAGACCTGGGGACCAGTGACCGGCCCCAGGTAAGTAAACCTTGCTGACCCTGGTTTAGAGAGACTCTTGGGTGGATCCCTTTGACCCTTGCATGTGGAAACATCTCCAGATCACTGCCAGCTGCCACTAGGAATGTGTGGCCAATTACTTATTGAGATGCTCTGTCATGATGGCATACACATGATGGCATACACATGCAGTTGATCTTTGGTTGGGATCAGACTATCATCTTGCTTAGTATGTACTATTGCAGGGTTAGGCAACCTTTCCCCTTTAAGGGCCGAGGGACTTCAGTTCCCAGAATCCCAGGAGCTATTGGCCAACATGGGACTATTGGCCAACATGGCTGAGGCTTCTGGGAGCTGAAGTCCCTCGGCCCTTAAAGGGGAAAGGTTGCCTACCCCTGTACTATTGGGTAAAGAAAGTGTGTATAAAGGAGAAGCCAGGCATAGTCAGACACGCATTCTAGACTTTAGGAAAGCTGATTTTACTAAACTTAGAGAAATACTGAGGGTGATCCCATGGACAGGAATACTAAAAGAGAAGGGAGTTCAAGACGGATGGGAGTTTCTCAAACGGGAGATACTGAAGGCACAATTTCAAACCGTGCCAATGAGGAGGAAGAATGGGAGGTGTCTCAAGAAACCAGGATGGATGACTAAGGAACTTGCAACTGAACTATGTTTTAAACGGAACATGTATAAGAAATGGAAAAATGGGGAAATCACCAAAGAGGAATTCAAACAAATAGCTAGCACGTGTAGGGTTAAAGTCAGAAAAGCTAAAGCGCAGAATGAAATCAGGCTTGCTGGAGCGGTTAAGAACAATAAAAAGGGCTTTTGGGGGTATGTCAGTAGCAAAAGGAAAAAGAAGGAAATGGTAGGGCCACTGTGTGGAGAAGATGGCAAAAAGTTAACAGGGGACAGAGAAAAGGCAGAATTACTCAACACCTTCTTTGCTTCAGTCTTCTCAGAAAAGGCAAAGGCTGCTCAACTTGAGGATAATGGAGCAGAGGACAGAATAGGAGAATTTCATCACAGAATAAGTAAAGAGATAGTACAGAAACATCTGGTTAATCTAGATGAATATAAGTCTCCAGGACCAGATGAATTACATCCAAGGGTATTAAAAGAACTGGCAAATGTAATATCAGAACCATTGGCAATAATCTTTGAGAATTCCTGGAAAACAGGAGAGGTCCCAGCGGACTGGAGGAGGGCAAATGTTGTCCCCATCTTCAAAAAGGGGAAAAAAGAGGATCCCAACAATTATCGTCCAGTTAGTCTGACATCAATACCCGGAAAGATTCTGGAGCAGATCATTAAACAGAGAGTCTGTGAACATCTGGAAGATAATTTCATAATCACAAAAAGTCAACATGGGTTTCAGAGAAACAGGTCATGCCAGACAAATCTGATCTCTTTTTTTGATAAAATTACCAGTTTGGTAGATGAAGGGAATGCTGTGGATATAGTATATCTTGATTTCAGTAAGGCCTTTGACAAGGTTCCCCATGACATTCTTGCAAGCAAATTGGTAAAATGTGGGCTAGACAAAGTAACTGTTACATGGATTTGTAATTGGTTATCTGGTCGAACGCAAAGGGTGCTCAACAATGGCTCCTTTTCAACCTGGAAAGAAGTGACCAGTGGGGTGCCACAGGGCTCTGTCCTGGGCCCAGTGCTATTCAATCTCTTTATTAATGACTTGGATGACGGTATTGGGGGCATAGTTATCAAATTTGCAGACGACACCAAATTAGGAGGAGTAGCTAATACCCCAGAGGACAGGATCAAAATTCAAAATGACTTGAGCAGACTAGAAAGTTGGGCCAAAGCTAACAAAATGAAATTCAACACAGAGAAATGTAAGGTACTGCACTTAGGGCGGAAAAACAAAAAGTACAGATATACGATGGGGGACACTTGGCTGAATGAGACTACGTGTGAAAGGGATCTAGGAATCCAGGTGGACCACAAGTTGAACATGAGTCAACAGTGCGATGCAGCAGCTAAAAAGGCCAATGCAATTTTAGGCTGCATCAGTAGAAGTATAGTGTCTAGATCAAGAGAAGTAATAGTGCCACTATATTCTGCTTTGGTCCGGCCTCACCTGGAATACTGTGTCCAGTTCTGGGCACCACAATTCAAAAAGGATGTGGAGAAACTGGAGCGTGTCCAAAGGAGGGCAACTAAAATGGTGAAGGGTCTGGAAAGCAAGCCCTATGAGGAACGACTTAGGGAGCTGGGGATGTTTAGCCTGGAGAAGAGAAGGCTGAGAGGTGATATGATAGCCGTGTTTAAATATTTGAAGGGATGTCATATCGAGGAGGGAACAAGCTTGTTTTCTGCTGCTCCAGAGACTAGGACCCGAAACAATGGATGCAAGCTGCAAGAAAAGAGATTCCACCTCAACATTAGGAGGAACTTCCTGACAGTAAGGGCGGTTCGACAGTGGAACACACTCCCTCGGAGAGTAGTGGAGTCTCCTTCCTTGGAGGTCTTTAAGCAGAGGCTGGATGGCCATCTGTCGGGGATGCTTTGATTGGGAGTTCCTGCATGGCAGGGGGTTGGACTGGATGGCCCTTGTGGTCTCTTCCAACTCTATGATTCTATGATTCTATGATTCTATGAAACAAAGATTTCATGGCAGCTAAGAAATACAGGACCAGATGTGAATAAGTTATGCTATATGCTTTTATTGTAGTCAAAATTATGTTTCAATATTATCTATCTTAACTGAATCAAAGAGGAGTTGTCTGATGCAGTGCTTGGGATATTCAGGACACCTGCAAAGCCTTTCTAAGTTGCCACTTCAGCTAATCAACCAATGAGAGTCCTTTTAAATTTGTCAGCCTAGAGCCTTCATGGGAAACATGATCCAGTCCTGAATCACCCTCACTTAGCAAGTTACAGTGCTACCTAGGGACAATGTCTTGTGGTACGCTTTGTTCTGCATACTGTTATGTCCCTCCCTGTCTGTTGGAACCAGGACATATGTCATGTTTAGTCAGCTCTCTTTAATTCAGTACAGTTGTCAGGAACCTCCTTGAGCTCCCTCCCTCCAAATTCTAGTGTCAAGGTGTTGATCCCTTTGTTCTTTCCTGTCCTGAATGTATGCAAAACCATTGCCACTTTATTTGTAGTTTTAGATCCAGGCTATCTGACAGATGGTGTCTCTACATATAAGCCTGCCTAGGCCATGAGCTCTTCAGGAGAGGCTCTTATCTCAGTCCTACTGCCTTCATCAGCACAACTACTGGGGATATGAGATAGGGTCTTCTTGATGGTTGCTCCTTGGCTCTGGAATTCCCTTCCTAGGGAGGCTAGAATGCTCCCATCTTTGTAGTCCCTCCATTGACAGATGGGGACTTTTGTTATTGTGGTAGGTTTTTGAGAAATGAAAGTTTTAAAAGAAAGGGCTGTTAGATTGTTTTTACTGTTTTAACTGTACTGTTCTTTTAAACTAGTTTAAAAATAAATTTGAACTTTTATATTTTAAAATTGTTTTAAAATGTTGTTGGTAATATAATTCCATCTTAATGTTGATCTTTTTTATTCTTTTAACTATACTATATTTCAATTTGAAAGGTGCCTTGAGTCCTGGTTTTGGGGAAAATGGGGAATACAATAGATGGTGGTGGTGGAGGCAGCAATACTACTATAACTGCCACCAAGATCAGGTACCCAGTGCTCTTTTTCAGTGTGGCCACTATCATCTAGCTTTTCTAGAATTTGCATCCTTCCATTTAGAACTTGGTTATGGACAGATGTTTAAATTGTCATCTCCAACCCTTCAAGGATTTAGTTTAAAGTCCTCATGATCAGATTCACCATGCTTTTGCCAAATACATTATCCCCAGTCTTTGTGAAGTGCAGCTGATCTGAAACCAGTCATCCTTCATCTAGGAAATAAAGTCAACGGTCCCAGAAGCCAAACCTCTCCCATCAACACCATCTGCATAGTCATTCATCTGCAGTATCTTCCTGTCCCTGTGTGGTCCTCTATCTTTCATTGGTAGAACTGTCAAGAATACTACCTGTCCTGCTAAAGTCTTCACTTTCCTGCCGAGGGCTTCATAGTCCAAGGTAATCTGCTCAAATGTATTCATTGCAGTATTGTTGGTGCCCACATTAATCAGAAAAAGGAGTACTATTCTTGGTGAACTTCAGCAACATGTCAGTGACATTCTTCTAGATACATGCACTGGGAAGATTAACCTTGTCTGGCTGGCACACTGTTCCCTCTATACCCCAGAACAATGAATCTTCTACTACCAGCAATTTTCTTTTCTTCTTGCTGAATTGGTTGGTTAGGTTGGCTCATTTCCTGACATGCAGTGTCTCTTGCTGCTGGTCTGCTGTTTGTACCTTTTCATCACCATTGTCCTCAGGAAGATAAAGGAAGCACTTGCTCTACTGGAGCTGTTCAGAATCCCTTGTGCATGGTCTGCTCCCTAATGGTGACTGCCCTCCAGGATGCTTCCTCAGTATTACAGCCTGATTCATTTTCATTGGCAGCTTCTTCCGGTTTGTTTTGTAGGGTCAACTCCCCCTCTGTTCTATCCTAGAAGTCCTCATGTTCTCTAATGTGTTGAAGAATTTCAATATTTAGGTGCAGTGCATTGACCTTCTCTTGCAAGTGTTACTCAAAATGCTGGGGTCCCGATAGGGCACCCACAAATTAATATGTTTATAGGGGAATTTTAGTAATAGCTCAAATGAAATGATATTCTGGCCAGGGCAATAGCGGCCTTAGGGACCAGCCCAACTATACCAGGTCTGAATCACACAGAACTCCAGAGGCAAATCCAAATAGGATTTTGTATTTTTATTAGGGGAATAATCAGCACACACATACACACACAGAGCACATGCACTCATGAATGTACACAGAGCTAGGACACAAAGGTGGAAGAAGTAGAATAGTGGAGGCCTTACTAATGGCAATACTTACCAATGAGGTGGCTTGTTTCCAGTTGAAGGAACAGGAATGGGCTCAATAGCCACCTGGAAATCTGGGGTGCAGCTGGCTACTGAGGGGATCTAGATGCAAACTGGCAGCATGGATGCCTACTTGTGAACTAGACCCGTGGAACTGCTGTTTAACCACCCATATTTATACTCAAAACCTTGTCTCGGGGCAGAAGCCAAGGAATGAAAGGATTAGATTCTTGCTAAATAGGGTTCCAAGTGGAAAAGAATGGTATGGAGGCAGAGGCGGCTGCAGCGGTTCTCTCCTGCACCCTGCCCTCCAGCACTTACCATCAGCTGTGAGCCTCCAGCCAGCCCTTAACACCGGCAGAGAAGCGGCCGCGGCTTCGGAGGAGGCAGAGGCGGCGGCGGCGGTTCTCTCCTGCACCCCGCCCTCCAGCACTTACCATCAGCTGTGAGCCTCCAACCAGCCCTTAACACCGGCAGAGAAGCGGTCGCGGCTTCGGAGGAGGCAGAGGCGGCGGCGGCAGTTCTCTCCTGCACCCCGCCCTCCAGCACTTACCATCAGCTGTGAGCTTCCACCCAGCCCTTAACACTGGCAGAGAAGCGGCCGCGGCTTCGGAGGAGGCAGAGGCGGCTGCAGCGGTTCTCTCCTGCACCCCGCCCTCCAACACTTACCATCAGCTGTGAGCCTCCAGCCAGCCCTTAACACCGGCAGAGAAGCGGCCGCGGCTTCGGAGGAGGCAGAGGCAGAGGCGGCGGTTCTCTCCTGCACCCCGTCCTCCAGCACTTACCATCATCTGTGAGCCTCCAGCCAGCCCTTAACCAGGCAGCAAGAGGTGACGGGCCATGGCCGCGGAAGACTGCTCTTTCCACCCGCAGTCTTGGGAGAAACACCTGAATGGCCTGAGCTGCCGCACCTGCGAGGTGGCCGGGAGGAGTGCCGGCGGATTTAAAACCCGCCATTTCCATCTTCCACCGGCACCAGGCAGCAAGAGGCGGCGGGCCGCGGCCGCAGAGGACTGCTTTGCCATCCGCAGTCCTTGAAGCACTATAATGATATGAAATTTTTGTATTTTTAAATTTGTATATTTTTATTATTGTTAATGATTTTATTATTGTTATTGATTTTGTTTAATATGTTGGGGGATGGGTGGGTGGGTAAAGGAGGGATGGGATTTCAAGTTGTTTTGTTGTTTGTAATTTTATAATGTTGTACGCCGCCCCGATTGCTTGGCAGAGGGGCGGGATATAAATAAAAATTATTATTATTATTATTATTATTATGGAGTAGAAGTGAATGGTTGGGTGTTTGATATATGTGTATTGGACAAAGGGATTAACAATCCTTGTTGGAACATCCCTGTTGTATGTGATCACAAACAATCAATTCTTTGGCCATGACCCATTGTAGCTATGGTGGGTGCCCTCTAACTCCCTTGCTAGCACAAACCAGTTTTCCAAGTGTAAAGAGGTCAGGTTTCCACAGAGGGGTCATTCCTAGGTCACCCCCTGCAACACTTTTTAATATTAACTTGATATTAAATATGAGGGGTGATCGGGGGGTCTGGTCTTGGGGTAACACAAGCAAGCCACCAATATGCACTTGCTGCAAGTGTAGTCCATGAAATTTTCTGGCAAGAAGACAAACATCCTGATTAGTCTTCCCAGTCATAGAACCTGCCCTTGTACCTCCTTACCCCCCGCCCCCATCCCAGCTGCTATTGTATCTGCTGCTGCTGTAGTTATAGTAATCTGTAATTTGTAAATTGTTGGCATTTATTTTTAAAACTGTTTTTTAATTTGATGTTGTTTAATAACTTTTTAACGAGTGGGAGGGTTGGGGCTTGGGGTTGATCTTATTGTATTGTAATTTGATGTTGGAAGCCACCCCAATTGTTATGCAGAGGGGCGGGGTACAAATAATTTATTATTATTATTATTATTATTATTATTATTATTATTATTATTGCACACAAACTGCAGCAGACAACAACAGATCCTTCTTCCATCCCTGCTGTTATTTTTAAAAAATCTTTTCAGACTGTAGTAATTCTTATTGATATGACTTTACATGCCACAAAACACATGTTCCTGTCCCTCAGAGACTGAGCTCCAAAGACTGAGGCAGCAGGAATATAGAGCTGTAATGAGAAGACTCTGAACCTGGGGAATTACTAAAGTCCAAGTCTTCTATGGGATCTTTTATCCTATGTTTACGGAGGTGGCTAGAGATGAGACTGATATGGAAACAAAGCTTTATTTGAGGATTCAAGCATACAAAGACACCCTAACATACATGCACACACACAAGAACTGAGGAGTAAAGTAGTTAGCTTGGATAGGAACACAAGGCTTTCTAATGGTGATAATTACCTGCAAAGATGTTGCTCCAACGATGAATAGACTCAACCGAAAAGAACAGTAGGTAGAGCCGGGGAGACTCTAGCTAGAGATCATGAATGGTACAGGACCGTCATGAAATCTATCCAGACCCCCCTTTCCCTGAGATTTTGGGGAGTATTTAAACCCTAGAAGCGAAGAGTTGCTATCGAACATCAAAGGATTTTGATTGCTATGCTTTGAAGTGGACAATTTCCAGGAGAGGGGAGATGGGATGTGAGTTTGTTACTTTTCCTCACCTTAAGGACACATCCTGACTGGCTCATAAATCTTTTCAGGTGTGAATGTCCTGCATTGCAGCTCCTAAGCCTGGCCTTTTGATCTGCAAATGGCTTGTAAATGCAGATTCACCTCAGTGCCTACGTGATGTGCTCGCCTTGAGCCCATGGTGAAGGAGGCCCTTTCCAGCCTAGGTCTATTGATAGAGAGCCAAAGGAATCTTGATATCAAAATTCAATCGAAGCCACTTCTCGTAACAGAGCTAATGACTGCTAGCTCCACCCCAAGCAAATAAGTGACTCAGCAGAAGCCCTGATACCTTAAACCATGTGCTCAGGGACAACACATGGCCAAAAACAAGTAAAAGCCCCAGTTCAAGCCTTAAAAAGTCAGTCAAAGAGTTGAGGATGACACCCCCCCCCAACACAATTCACCTTCTGCTCTCTCCTCAGAGACTCTGCTGGAATCACCTTTCTTCATTATTTGTATGGACATGCCTCTTACCTTCTTGGAGATTATTACATTACAGATAACGCAACTTATCCTGGATGGGATACAGCCACATTTTGGATAAATAGCAGGTATTATCACATTAAATTCACCACCCCTGCCACTGGGTGACTGCAACCCATATGCAGCCTGGGTTCCAGCTGCACTCATCCGGCTGCTTTTCAAAAATGGGAGCTTGCTGTTTTTGAAAAATGGCTGGATGAGTGCAGCTGGGACCTGGGCTGCATGAGGGTTGCAGTCACCCAGCAGTAGTGGCAGCAATTTGAATGTTATAATGCCCTCTATTAATCTGAAACACAACTGTATCCCATTGGGGATAAGTCATGTTATTTGTAATGTAATAATCTCAATTGTCCGAGACAGATCTCCCCCTTTGTGAAGGATTTATAGCCAGCTTCCATTCTTTGGTGCAGCCCAACCACATTGTAAGCTTGATCAGTCTGCCTTAAACATCTATGAGATCCTTTTTTCTTTGCTATGTGATTAACATTTGTGTAATTCTCAAATATTAGGGAGGTGTGACTCCACCAGGACTTATGTTACTATTAATAAACATATTTACTTGTTTGTTGGGTTCACTGGGATGGGCAACTTTGGATAATCCAGGGGCCATTTTACCTTCCCTTGGACCTTGGTGGGATGCAGCCACTTACTTCTTAATTCCCAAATTGATCAGGGGCACTACATAATTATAACAATATGATTCTTTGCCAACATCCATGGCTCCATCCCATAGAATCCTGAGGTTTATAGTTTGACAAGACACTAGAGCTCTTTGACTGAGAATTCTAACTTCAAATCCCAGGATGCTTAGTGCTCCTGCTGGTCTCTTGGCAGGCTGTTACTCTCATTCAGTTTGCCTCCTACTGGATTGTCTTGGCTCTGGATTTTACATGGATTTTAAAACATTACTGTATGTATAACTCAGAAGATGTGACAATAAAGGCTTGTTTTATTTTTTGTGTACACTAAAAAGGGTAAATTCCTCCTCCTACTTACTATCCCATCCCATCTGTTGTATAATGTTTGTTTGCAAGAGAAATGATGGGAATATAAGATACAGGATGAGCCATAGCCAGCCAGAAGTCCTGTGTGACAAACCAAGGGCCTTTGCAGACTGCCAGAAATAGTGCAAATTGAGTCCACTTTAAGGGTTAGGGTTAGTGCTAGGGAATCATGTATTTTAATGTGGCACCAGAGCTCTCTGACAGAGAAGGCTCAATGTCTCAGAAAAAAACAAAAACAAAAACAAAAACAAAAAAAGCCATTCATACATCCCTAGATCTTATCCAAGCCTCCACTCTTTGCTGATACTTAACCTCAGATCCTGCCCACTACCTCCTTCTCATAATGTGTCCAAAGTACGGCAGTTTAAGTCTTGTCATCTTGGCTTCTTGGGATATTTCTGGCTTGATCTGCTCTAGGGCCCATTTGTTTGTCCTTTTGGCTGTCCATGGAATTTTCAGCACTCTCCTCCAGCACAACATCTCAAATGAGTTGATTTTCCTCCTATCTTCTTTCTTGACTGTCCAGCTCTCACATCTCTCACAGAAAGAAATATAGTGGGGATTAAATGTTCAGGCAGATCCCTGAATACATCACACTGCTTTAATTTTGCATATATTTAAATATCCTATCCTCCCAATGTCTTTCCCATACCCTACATCTGTCCCACATTGCAAACATATGATGGCTAATGGTGCAAACAGGTATGGGGTTGCAGGAATTAAGCAGAGCAGTGGAGGACAGAGCGTCTTGGAGATGTCTCATCCATAGGGTCACCATGAGTTGAGATTGACTCAAGGGAAGTTAACAACAACATCTGTCTCAGTCTGGCAGGGACAGTCCTAATCCCATGCCCTGTCATCCCACTTTTCAGCTGCTTTTAAAATGTCTCAGTCTCTTTTTCTTCTTCCCACTTTCCCCCTTTATCTTCAGCTTATTTCAGTTGCTGCAAATATTCAAAGTGCAAAAGTAGTTTGGACTCCTTTAATGTCTCAGGAAAGAAAGGAGAGAAGGGAGTGGAATCTTGTGCTTTTCAGTAGGTTCAGGAGAAAGCATACTGCATTTGTTGGGATATGAGACAAGAGGGATATAGCATACACACATGCAGAGATGATGCATGTAGGCAGGAACGCCTAGAAGATGGTCTCTGTGGAGAGTCTGGCTCCAGACGGCACAGAAAAAATCCTCCCACACGCAGGCTGCTGCTTTCAGCTTTGAGAAATGAATTGCTGGACAGTGAGATTCATTTCACTCAATGAGGGTGTAATCCTTGTTGCAAATATTTACAAAGATACATAGAGTATCAGACATCCATCTTGAATATTCACAGCTATACTGACCAACAAAGTGCTTTGCCAACCACAACTAACCAGCAACATGCTTTTGACCCTCTCCCTTATATATATGGTCTTCTTGGGGTCATGTGACAGCCATGCACTAATGAAACTTGGCTGGTTTCATCCACTGTGTATGTTGCATCTGACATCCCATGATGCATAGCTTACCAAATGCTGACTCATGCACCTGCCACTTGAACTATAGTAACCTTGTTACCTTTGCTCCAGTTCCCTTTAGTGGCCACATCCATGTCATTTTCCAGACCAGGGTGCAACATTGTTTTGACAGCATTAGCCTCACCTAGCTTGTGTGTTCATCCCCTTTAATAACTTTTCCCATCTTGGCTACAATCCAATGGTGCTTGGCCATATATATCCCAGTTTTCATCTATGAAATGTGGGAAGATATGCTTTCCAGGCTACAGATCATGCAGATGGGTGTACACAGGTAGAGGATTGTGAATGGAACTCAGAAGAAAAATCCATTGAATCCTTTGTGGCTTACTCCAGCTTCCCTGGCTTTTGTTACTGGGAAATACTATAATTTAACTGTTATAATTTATTTTGTTGAGAGATATGCTGTTTCTTTTGCACTGTAGCTTGGAGGGTACTGCCAGTGAACTCCCTTAGAAACTGCACTGGGCTCAGCAACTCTCCAGTACATTCCAAACTTGCACTAGAAATTATGACACAATATTCTTTTCAGAATTGGTGTGTGGATTGGCCAGGAAAGAGTTTTCAGTGGGAAGGAAGGAGGGGGACAGAACAGAGGAGGAGAAGTTATCTAAATTGAAAGATGAGATCAGTAAAAATCCTAATTGGTTTAGCAATCCCTTTCCTTTGCCCCAAGGTTCAGAAGATTTCAAAAATGCTGCTCTCATTTTGCAGAAGCATTTATATAATTTTATGTAAATGTTGCAAAGACTGACAGTTCTGTCTACATGCCTACAGATTCTGCAAACGCATCTCTGTTCGTTTGTTGGAACATCAGAAATCTGATGCCTAACAGATTATGTTCAGAATTCTCCAGCATATCTACATATGGCCAAAGAGGAGATGCAGTCCCTAATTTAAACAAAATACTGCCACTTTTAAGTGAAATAAATATATCTCCTTAGATTCCGTGCCATCTTCTTTCTCCAAAAATCACCTTGACTTCACCCATTTTTCTTTTCTTTTGGTCCACCCTGTGTCATTAAAACTTTAGGACAGGGGTAGGCAACCTTTCCCCTTTAAGGGCTGAGGGACTTCAGCTCCCAGAAGCCTCAGCCATGTTGGCCAATAGCTCCTGGGATTCTGGGAGCTGAAATCCCTTGGCCCTTAAAGGTTAAAGGTTGCCTACCTCTGCCCTAGACAATGAGAGGTACTCCTTCCTGACATGTCTACCTGTTCCTCCTCCTGTACTTAAGGATATATCCCCAAGGCTTGGAGGATTCACATAGTGGGTTACAACTCCCAGAATCCCCCAATAGAGACCAGACTGGATTTTGGGAGTCGTAGTCCACCTCACAAGCTGTTTTCCAATCTGTTCAAATATGCTCAGATATAAAGCCAATTTTTAAAAGGGAAAATGCAGCTCTCTCCAAAACATGATGAACACTACTCTCCTTACAGCTGAATCTCCACTTTTTAAAAAGTGAAAAGTAAATAATAATATCATGTGAATGATGCTTGACAGTGCTGAAAGCACTGGGCCATGGGCAAAATTAACAGAACACCTGGTTCCTGTGTCTCTTTCAATGGCAGCAGGGTTGAACTACAACACTCTATTAATTTAACATGAAAATAAATGAGGACTTCCAGTTTCAACAGTTGCAGAGCTCTTTATCTTTACTCATTCAACATGTTCATTCAGAAACAGTTAGATGATCCTTGATCCCCCCCCACTCCAGCCCCAGATTGCTAAAGCAAAAGGAATGAGTTCAACAAGGCAACATAGCAGTCATTGCTGAGCAGTGCCATCAAATTATATATTTGCCTTTATCTCCAGAACTGACTGAAGCCATCAAATAGCAGAAATAATAATGAGACTGTACCAAACAATAAAGAAAAATAACTGAGATGCTATAATATGTACCTTTGAGTTGTTACTGGAATGTTACAGAAGTCTCAGACACAACACATACACTTTATTTAAAGCCAAGACCCAAGATGTAAAATCATTGTCTTCTGTGGCTAACATGGGCCTTTTCCCCAGATTGTTAGTTTCTAGTACTACAAAGGTAAAGCAGTTATTCTTGTGCCTTTCCTCTTACTTCAAGGAATGACTTCTGTTTCAAAGCCTTCCCTTCTGTAAACAGCACAGAATTCATATGCAGCCAGGGTCAGTCCTATCATGCCCTGTCTTGCAGCTGGTGAGAGCCCCTTGCTCCATTCCAGCTACCATTGCTTTGGCCTCTGAGGGAAGAAGAGCAGTCAAGAACAGCTTTGTCTTGGCTTGGTTCAGCAGAAGGAGAGAGGTCTCTTTCCAGCTGTCATTGCTCTGGCCTCTGAGGGAAAGAAGAGCATCTGCTGGACTTAATCTAATCCCCTACTACCATTCCCTTTCTCTTGTATGTCCTGTCTTATTTAGATTGTAAGAAATTCCCTGCTTGGCCATAAAACCCACTGGGTGACTTTGGGCAAGTTACATTTTCTTAGCCTCAGGGGAAGGCAATGCACATGTCATCTGAATGAATCTTGCCAAGAAAACCCCACAATAGTTTTCATGTGCAGTCTCTAGAACTTGAACATTACTAGATTAAAAAATAATGAATTATGTCCAAATTCTACATACAGTATAATGCCACAATTTCTATTTTTTCCCAAAAAAGGGAAGGAAAAGAAATGCATTTGCTTTGCATTTCCAGATAAAAATATCAGCTTTTAAATATAACTTGTTACCTGCAATTAACACCTTCCTCTTATAATATATAAGTACATTGCATTATAATTACCATTTAACAAGGGATACCTTAGCTCCTTTGGCAGCATAACTGTGCCCTTCTGATTACTTTGTAGGTATGGCATTATGTGGACCCGCTATATAAATGATGATGAAGGAATTTCACAGTGTTGGCTCATGTTCCTACGTCATACTTTATTGTGGAATTTGAACAATGATGAAGTGAAGAGAAGAAAAGTTTGTTTTGTACCATAGGCCAGCGCTTTAAAAACAACACTCAAGTAACTTTGTGAATGGGAAAGCAAAGGATTACTTTTTTAAAAATTAACTGTAACAGTATATTGGGCTCTTTGGAATGCTAAATGTAACTAATTACTTTGAACCTTTGGCTGTCACTCCTCAGTGTGAACTACAGGATGTTTTTGTAGTAATTTGGGACAAAATAGTTACACAAATTTGTGGTTTTGTTACAACCACCCTCTCTCTTCTGCCCAACCTTTTGCCTCATGTTATAATTTCACACCTAATCTGTCTCTAAATTTCTAGAACTGTTCTAGGTTACTGAAATTCTATCTACCCCCCCCTCAATATATTTTAATAGTACAATAAGTATGTGTGCCATCACTATATTGATTATCTGCCTGGTTCTGTGTTGTCTGAGCTTCACTCTGTTGCCTTATATGTTTGCTCCAGATGATAATGTAGCCAGATTTAATATGGAAGTCCTGCCTTCTCAACTATGAATAGTGAGGAATAGTGAGGAACAGCAAGTCAGATTATAATACTGTGTTTAAAAAAAGTGTTATACACATTATCATCATGATTGGCTGTAGGAGGGAGAATGGTGTAAATATTGCACAAAAAGACATCCCCCCCGACAAGTCGGGAGGGGCCTTCTGTTGCGTCGGCCCAAATAAGGGCACCGATGCGCGATTGGCTAAGCAGACCGGAAGGCCCACCCTTGCCAGTCTGCTTGGCCAATGAGAGAGAGGTCTCGCTCCTTGGTCTTGTGAGAGTTTAAATCTCGCAAGACTAGGGAGCGAGATTTTCCTGCCACGTGTTGGCAGCCATTTTGATTTGGACGAGCAACCCATCCCTCCCACCCTTAATTAATTGGTAAACATGTTGTGGACACTCAGGCTGCGGCTGGTCGCCTTCGGGGGCCAGGAGGGAATTTTCCCAAAGTCTCAAACTGGGTTTTTCGCCCTCCCTGAGAATAATGACATTACCAATTATTAGTTGGATCAAATATTTTTACCAAAAATGCTGGGTGAGAGTTATTATTAGGGATGGAAACATAATTAATTATTGTTATTGTATTTGTTAAAAAATTTCAATTTAGATAAATTATAGTTTTGTCACAACTGGAGGTTATGGGTCTACTAAGTTATTGTTAGGGAGGAAATAACTTGTTAGCGGACAGGGACCCTCCCCCCTTTAGGGAATTCTTTAGGTTAATTTAAATTATTAATTGGGATAAAATAATAAATAATTTTTGTATATGTCATTAGATTAAACAAATTTATATGATGTCATATTAAACTTATTGATGTCATAATGTTATGATGTCATGAAATGCTTTTGACGTCATATCTGGTTGGGGGAGGGGTTAGATATTGATATATTACATAAGTTAAAGGATTTGACGCATGCCGTGTTAGAAATAATTATTCAATAGCGCTTGCCCTTAAATACACGTACGCATGCGTCAAACAAATTCTTATTAAGAAATGCTTATTTAAATTGTTAATTAAATGGTTAATTGAATTGGTATTTAAATGTTTGATTGGTTGTTATTAAGACCCTGTACAAAATAAAAGTTGTGGCCAATGTTTGACCCAAAACTAATTGCGTTGGTGTCCTTTGTGCCGATGCAACAGAATGACAACAAAATTGGAACAATCAGGGTATATTTCCAAAATACTCCCTAGCTATTTACAAAATTCATCGTCTCTCTTATTGCTGGTACACTGCATGTAGCTTGAGATGGGGAGTTAGGTCCACATTCCTTTATAGACTTTGCCTGCCAATCTTGTTGATTTTTAAAAACCTGAGACTGCATCTGAGAGGAGTACTGAGAGAAGTGAAGTGACCTTTCACATAGGAAGAAAGCAAGTTGACAGTTCCAGACTCCAGGTGGTCCTCCAGATGTGTAATACAACACACTGTCAGGATTATATGGGTTGCTACTCCTTTCACAGGTGTATAATTATGCACAGAACAATAATGCAAACATAAGTTTAGCATTTGGGGCATTCTTTTACTACATGTATCTTTCATTTTCTTTGTAAAGTCTAATAACAACCTCTGGATTAGAGTAAAGGTGTATCTAGTGCAGTATTGTGTTCATATAATGACCAACCAGATTATCTGTAACAAGCTGAAGGTATAAATAGCCATAATGACTAGTAGCCATTGACAGCTTTATCCTTCATGAATTTCTCTAATTCTTTGAAAACCATTCCAGCTGATGCTCATTACTCTATTTTGTGGTACTGAATTGAGTAAGTGTTGTGGAAATTACTCGCTTTTATCTGTCCAGAACATCATATTATAAAAAATTCATTGGTGCCCTGGGTTCCTGTATCAGAAGGGCAAAACGTTCTCTCTGACAACTTTCTCCATAACACACATTTTATTCCCCTTCACTGTGTCTCTTTTAACACATGTTTTTCTAGGCTAACCCCCCCCCCCCAACCTTTTAGCCTCTCCTCATGGGGAGCTTCTTCATCCCTTGATGATTCTGTTTTTCTCCACTGATGTAACTCTCTCCGTTCAGGTATCCTGGTATGCCCCACCTTTCAGGTGTCTTGATTCTAAGTCAGGGGTAGGCAACCTTTCCCCTTTAAGGGCCGAGGGACTTCAACTCCCAGAATCCCAGGAGCTATTGGCCAACATGGGACTATTGGCCAACATGGCTGAGGCTTCTGGGAGCTGAAGTCCCTCGGCCCTTAAAGGGGAAAGGTTGCCTACTCCTGTTCTAAGTCATTTAGCACATTTTAAAGATAACTACCAATACTACCAACTACTACCACAGAGGCTTCACTCCAATCATTTGATGAAGTAGATTGTGTTCATGAAAGCTTGTACTAGAAATTTCTTCCCAGTTTGTCTCAAAGGTGCTACCGGATGTCTTTCTATATCAGCACTTCAGACGAGGGGTAGGCAACCTTTCCCCTTTAAGGGCCAAAGGACTTCAGCTCCCAGAAGCCTCAGCCATGTTGGCCAATGGTCCCATATTGGCCAATAGCTCCTGGGATTCTGGGAGCTGAAGTCCCTCGGCCCTTAAAGGGGAAAGGTTGCCTACCCCTGCTTCAGACTTTGCCCAGAAGTGAATCAGAAATGGAGTGTCTGGTTCAAAACAAGTTAGATATGCTCTTTTGGATGAGCAACCTTTAATACCCTCATGTTGTGGACCAATATAAGTTTTTAGTTTCTTTAAAGACAGTTCAGTGTACAACACACTGAAGTAATTCTATCTGGATGCACTGCAGAAATAATCCAGTTTGAGACCACCTTAAATGCCCTGGCTCAATGCTAGGGAATTCTGGGACTGTAGTTTTGTGAGACATTTTTGCCTTCTCTGTAAGAGAACTCTGGTGCCAGAACAAACTACAAATCCAAGAGTTCCATTGCATTGAGCCATGACAGTTAAAGCAATGTCAAACTTCATTAATTGTGTAGTGTAGACTGATGCTGATGCATGGGTGAGAAAAGTACAGCCAACAGGAGTGTCTGTTTATCTCCAAGCACTGCCCACCCATGAGTAAAACCTGGAAGATAGAAACTGAAAGTAGACTTCCAAGGCTGTATCCACACTGCAGAAATAATCCAGTTTGACATCACTTTAACTGCCATGGATCAATGCTAGGGAATTATAGTTTGGTGGCACCAGAGCACTCTGACAGAGAAGGATAAATAGCTCTCCAAACTACAAACTCCACAATTTCATAGCACTGAGACATGGTTGTTAAAGTGGTGTCAAACGAGATTATTTTTGCAGTGCAGATGAAGCCCAAGTATTGTTTTCAGCAGATGTTTTTGGCTGGAAATGGGGTGTGTGAGTATTGGTCTCTGCACCCACCATGATTGTTTGTTCCTAAACTGATCCTATATCACTTGGCCAATTCTGAACTTCCCATGAATTGACACAGTTGGTCCACACCAGCCTATTTTGGAGATTTTGGAGATTTTATTTGAGATAAAATGTAGATAAGTAAAGAGTATGTGTAAATTAAACACCACACACAAAATTCTACAGACACATACACATGCTTTAGAGTCAGTACTATCAATCAGTCATGAAACCTGTTGACTGATCCTGGGTTCAGTCAGTATCTTTTAAGCCAATGTTGCCTTGCAAGGGTAAAAGGGTAAAGTGGGGTGGGTGGGAGGCATCTTTGGAAGAAGTCTGGGTAAAAAAAACCCCAGGAGTATTTATTTGTAGTTTTTCCAAGATCTGCCATTCATTTAAAAAAGGAATTGCAATTTCTTTACTGAAAGTAAATTAATAAAAATATAGTTGTAAAAATTAAGGCACAGTTTCAGATGGAGTATACAGTCTCCTATGACCCTAGCCAACAAATGACTCACTAGGATGCATGCACGCTGGAGCTATAGAATAGCAGAACCCTCAGAAAATCTGCAGTGCAGTGTTCATAACCACAAGGGCGAAAGGTCACTTCGACACAGGGATGCCTTTCACTGGTGCAGACAGTCATCTAGAGGGCAATGCACAATGATTCTGGCAGTCTCTCTCTTTTTCTCAATCAGTAGATTTTGGGCAGGATTGCATCACATCTTAACAAATCCGAACTAAAAAGAGCCAAACAGGAAGACACACTACTGTTAGAACAATGTGGTATTATTCACAAGATTTTTACTGAAATGGAAGAAAACTGAAAATAAAACAGAAACTATCAATTTGGCCTTTCCTGCTCTATCTTTTGAAAGGCTCTCTAGCAGTCTTTCCCATTTCCTTATCAAATACTAATGATTCTTTTGGTTTGTTCTGCCTTTTTAACATTTCTTCCTAGAGTGCTTTTTGCAGGTCTTTCCTGGTCCTGTGCCAAGCATAGCTAGAAGCTATTGATAAGTAAGGTCAAGAAGTTGTCCAGGACCTAAATTTGAAGATTCCACACTGGACCAAGTATGATTCTTAGCATCTTCACTGCTCTGGTCCAGGTGATAAGACCACAAGCATGAAAAATGGTTCAATGGGCATTAAACAAGTGAGCAGTTCACTCTTTCTTGGTTAAGGACCTAGGTGTGTAAATAATATTTATTATTGCTACTATTGTTCTTGATGAGAAAGGGCATTTCAACATCTTGAGGTCCTGTGTTGGAAAACTGGCACCCACTGTGAGGTTTGTTTGAGTGTGTGTTCTTTGTTCTGTGTAACAATAAGATGAACAATATTTTTTTCTATCAGCCTCAGCAATAGAGAAAATATGTTTGTGAAAAAAACATATTTTGCACCCCCAAACCCCACTAACATAATTTTTATAATTTCCTGAAATGTGAAAAGTCATTGAAAAAAATACACAAAATGTTTTTGTACCCAGCACAGGAAAGAAAAATTAGTCATTTTTCATCCCCACCCATAAGAATGGAAAAAGCAAAAAAAGTTACCTGACCATGCTGATGTGTGACAGAATCCTTGCTTTTGTACTACATATGATTCTACCTGGATTTTTGCTGAAATTCTTTGGAAGAGCACTGACGATTGAAGGCTCAGTGAAATGCCAGTGTTATTATCCCTTTGAAAGGTAGTCTTAACCATACTGTTGAATTCAAGCAATGTGGTGTTCACAAATTACAGCAAAAGCACATGAACACTCATAAGTTCAGTGTTATATCCCTGAAGTGGCTCTGATTTTGAGAAAATAAAAGCTGGTAAGACTCTTCCTTATCCCTGCTGTTTGCAGATTCACTTTGTGTCTGTGTTTCTGCAGCACAGTAGGCAACAAAACTATATCTTTCCTCTCAAAACCAGCAACCAAAGTATACATTTATTAAAGTCTGTGTCCATCAAATCTCTTGGTTGGAATAATGAGTTCATAATTAAGATAATTTTTAAATGTGCAGAAGAACTAATATCCTGTTGAGTCTTCTGTGTTCAGGAGTTTGAACAGATTTCAAAAGCTTTAAGATCATTGGCAACTAGTATTGCTATGTGACATTAATTTTATTCGTTTTTTTTAACCATGCTATTCTACTTTGAATTATTGAGACAGTGTCCAGCTGTTTCCAGGCAGGCACTGCTTTCCAGTATAGTCTGTATTACATGCTTCTCAGTTCTAGGCCAAAAAGGGCAAGCCAGGAGCAGAGTCAGGAAAACAGCAAAAGCAAAGCCAAGTCCTATCAGGTAGAAAGTCTGTTCCAAGTAAGAAGTTCCAAAGCCAAGGTCAAACAATTCAAAGTCAGAAAATAAACAGATAAGAGCAACACCAGACAAGGATAGCAAAACAGAAAAATGAGACAGTCTAGGGTCATACAGCAACATGACCAAAAAGAATCAGAAATACAGACAGCTCTCCAAAGAGCATCAACTACAAGACTATTGTTCTCAGTACTAACCCTTGTTTGAGGTGAAGTTCATATTTTTCTGCCAGAAGAGAGAAAGCATCTCTCAGACAAAGGTGTGGGCCATTTTGCTTTAAGCCTATCTGTGAGCAGTGTCCTATATGCAAGGAGACAAGAAAATCACTACTCATGAAGATATCTTAATTTGAGTCAAACATTCCTTCTGGTGGTCTCATGTCTAGCTCTAGTTTTGACCTGCCATCTCTCTCATGGCTTGGGAAACGGTCCAGCATCCTCATTTCTTCCAAGCAAGGGGCTGAGAATTCCTCCTCAGGTGGGTCAGCTTCCTGCAGCCCAGAGGATTCAGGGTGACATACATGTGCATAACTCAGGGTTATGGGTGAATATGTCTGTCCTGGGTGCTGCACAAAGTGCTATTCTATAGCTCCTCTTTCAATGTCCAGTCCCCACATCAGCCAGCAAACCTGAGGAGCACTGTCATAACTGGAGTGAAGGCAGTGGCATCTCTAGGATTTTTGTCACCCCCGGGCTTGGAGACACCAGGACAATGGGCCCTTAGGAGTAGATTGGACCAGTATGGAAGAGAAAGGTCTGGTCTACTTGTTGGCAATGCCTGTTTGACTGGGGCACTCAAAGGGACTGTCTGTGTTCTGGGTTGTTCTGGTCTCCCCTCCTTGTTTGCTAGTCCTGAATGGGTTTAGGCACCATTCAGAAATAGGAGACACCTCCAGGAGTTTACCGTGGTATGCCAACACCATCCCACTTGGCCATCTTGCTGCCTCTGTGTGGGTGAACCCCTTCAGTCTCTGGGGGTCCTGGCCTACCCACAGAGAAATATGGTGGTATACTCCACATTGGAATGCAGACACTCCTCTCTGAGCTGTCACCCAGAGTTGTCCAGACCCCCTGCACTCTGTAAAAGTGTCCCTGAGTGGAGAAGACAATTGGACAACACCTGTGTCTAGGAAGCAGTACTTACAGAGGGATCCACCCCAACATCTTCAACTTCCATATCCAATCTTGATGGTCAACAGTTGCTTGGGTTGCCAGGCATGACAAATGAGTGGAGTCACCACTGGTTCTACATAAATACAGAGAATCCACCCAGGAGCCAAAACAGTGGTTAGGCTGGTATTCTTCAAATACCAAAGTAATGATTTTGTATCAAATACTTTTACTGCTTGGTGCACCTTTGAGCAATCTAGATCTTTGTCATTACTGTATTTGTATATTTGTTCTGTGTGTGTGTTCAAATGTATTTTCTTTTGTGATTCTAATACAGTCCTCCCTCTGTTCTTACAGGGGATCCGTTCCTGACCCACCCACCCCCGAAAATGGAAAATTGCATATATTCAAGCCCTATTGGCTTGAATGGAGGTGCACTCCGGTGGGGGTGTGCAGGCACATGCCATGGGCATGTGCCCCATTTTGTCCCCCTCCGTTCACCTCCCATATCTAAGCAAGGGACATGGATCCCAAGTCCACAGGAATGGGGGGAGGACTGTACTGTATTGCACTCACTCACGTTTTGAGGCTGGTCTTCAGCTGGTCTGATCTGATGTTGCAGTGATCTTGGCCTGTCTGTGTCCCAGCCATCCTGGAATAGCAATAGCAATAGCAATAGCAATAGCAATAGCAACAGCAATAGCAATAGCAAGTACATTTCTATACCACTTATCAGTGCACTTAAACACTCCCTAAGTGGTTTACAACATTAAGCTAATTGCCCCCAAGCTGGGTACCTTGCAAAAAACGGGAAAATCTCGTTCTTTCATAAAGTGTGGGAGAAGTTTGGATTTGGTACAGGATGCCATGATTGGGTACAGGATGCCTCCTGCCTGGGCACAGAGTTATGCAATAAAATCCACATATTAAAGTTTACATCCCACACCTGGCTCAGGAGGAAAGGATGGGAAAGGGCAGTGTGATACTCTCCTTGTACAGTTGAAAATACTTTGATTGTTAAGCAGTTATGCACAAGCAGTATCAACAACTTTTTATGTAATATGGATCTTCACTGTCCATTCTTATTGAAGCTAATTATTAGTTTAGGTTCTGAAAAATGTTTTCTTACCATTAGGTTTTCCTACACAGGATTAGGACGAGAAAGGAGAGAATGATTGTTGTATCATCAGTTTTCCTTATCATTCATTATAAATTTGAACTGAGTACTCATGAGCAGGTCAATTCATTCATATTTGGGCTGCCTACTATGTATCAGCTAGATTATTAATGTATAAATTTAAATACATCTTTTATTGCCATGGCTAAATTTATAGAATTCTTGTTAGACTGTTTCATTATTTGGTGTAACATTTTATGATGGAAACTTCAGTATTATAAAAATCAGAGCTGCTGGTATCTTTTATGGGTGGGAAAGTAGCAGTGAAGTGAAGGGTAGTTTTGAATGTACAAAGAGCAGGAAGGAAAAGGGTTAAGCAGTCCCTTCCTCCTCTGTTTCCTGCTTTCACTGTAAACTCTGACACTGCTTTCCATGTTAATAAAACCTATTGGGGAAAGGATAGCACCAAACATCAGGTATAATTTGAGTCTTACATCCTGTAAACAAGAACTAGATGTTCTCTAGCATGGTGTAGGGGTTTCATTGTTGGACTATGACTCTAGAGACCAGAGTTTGATTCTCCACTCAGCCATGAAACCCACTGGGTGACCTTGGGCAAGTCGTATTCTCTCAGCTTCAGAGGAAGGCAATGACAAGCCCCCTCTGAAGAAACTTGCCAAGAAAACTCCTTGATAGGTTCACTTTAGGGTTGCCATATGTCAGGAATGATTTAAAGACACACAACAACAACAACAACAACAACAACAGCAATATCTTGTAAACAAGGACTAGGGGGGAAGCAAACGGGCGGCCGTGGGCCGCCCCGGGAAGCTGCACCGGGAGGGCCCCTCCCCTTCCCTGCCCCCAAAACGGCTCTTTAAGCCATCTGCTTCCCCCCCCCCCCCCTAGAAAGATTAACATAAAATGGTGGCCACCTGAAAGGAAATTACAGTCCATTTCAAGATGTATTCTACCTGTATGCAGCAGTGCCAATTTCTCAGCTTTGTTTGCCAAACTTGGATTACCCTTAGTTTTCCCCAGTCTCCCTTTTGTGAGACCCTCAGCTCTAACACAGTATTTTTTCTTTGTGTTTCCATACAACAGCTGCACTATTTATTCCTCTTAGTGGTTGCTCACATTGAAAACATGCCAGTTTCCCCTACATTTCTTAATGCAAAAGATGCAGTTAGGTCTGAGATTAGCATTGCAACTGGTCTAATGACTGCTGTTTTCTGGGCCAGTTTAGAGGAGGCCCTGGAAAGGTGCCCAGCTGGAATTCCCAGAGCTGCTTTGCTGGACTCTTCTGTTTTATTTGGCTGTTTAATAGAGATGCCAGTTCTAGCTTGGTTTACTGTCACTTGGTGGATGAGATAACACACACACTCACATTCACAATTCTTCTTACTAAAAGAAAACTCTCTTTAGGTGTCTCAAAGAGATGTTTCATAAAACAGAAAAGGTGATAATAGCCACTTTGTTGCAGGGACTAGTAAAGGTAGTATCATTAGGTAGATTGTAAGTGCCATTGTGATTATCCAGCCTATTTTTTATGTGTGTTTGAGCACACATGCATGCACGCTTAGCTGCACAATGGGAAAAAAGAAACTGGCTTTGCACAGAAATAGCTTTCTGCAAAATACATATTTGCACAAATTCTAGAAACCACAACAACCCTTACACTCAGAGGAGTTGGAGAATCCTCAAGACAGTGTCTCATGTTGAAAAGCTATTCTCACCTAGAATCTCACCAATTTCTTCTCATTTCTAGAGGGTGATTGATGCAATGCAAAGCATTGACTGAGGCTGCAGATGACCATAATTTTCTTTCCCATAGCATTCCTCTTGGTCTCAAATAACAGAGACTGTCTGGAGCAAAGCAGATAGTGTCTACCGCTTCAGTCAATGAATCACTGTAGCATTGCCCTAGTGTATGTAAGAAAGAAGAGGAGGTTTTGTCTGATTGTGCTGGTGCTGATGTTGAGACTGGCTGTTACACCAAATCATATTAATGTCACAGAGCAACTAATGGCACTACCAATCATGGAGGGGGAGGGGGAACCTATGCTGTCCCATATGCAGATTAAGGGGAAGGGGCATTTATGAAGTTTTCTATCAGGTCTCATACAGGCACAGTCTACTATCTTCCTATCTGTTTCATCTAGGGTTTATAGGAGTCCTGTTTGGTACTGTACATCTCATATTTGGGATCCTACTGTTAGGTCTTGTATCATGGTGATGTAGGATACCTCAAATCTAGTATTTGAAAGTAGGCACCACCTGTGCTCCCACAAGGGTATAGATGGTATATATGGAGCATTACATATCAGTATGCTGGCCTCATGATCACAGAGTTTTCTTTGACAATGTTGGCTCTTTGGCTTTGTAATGTAGATGAGCACCACCCTCTACAGTTGGACATGACAGCCTTGTCAAATGGGAATATCTTTACCCTTTTTCTAATTAAATTTTTATTGAGTTTTTACAACAAAATACATAAAGTCTCTAGAATAATGACAACAACAACAACAATTAACTACAAGGCCAAGGTCATTGAGAACTAGTGAACTAGAATTTGGGATATGTGGTTGATGGAGAAACTGTCTGCTGTGATGAGGTTTTGTATTGGAATATCTTTGGGCCTTTACAGACTGGCAGAAATAATGCAGCCTGAGGCCACTTTAACTGTCTTGGTTCAGTGCTAAGGAATCATGGGAACTATAGTTTATTGTGTCACCAGAGCTCTCTGACAGAGATGGCTCAATGTCCCAGAAAAGTATACAATTCACATGATTCCTTAGCACTGAGCCAGGACAGTTAAAGTGGCTTCAAGCTGCATTATTTCTGGCAGTGTGTAAAGGCCCTTTACCTTTTATATAGCAAGTGCCATACATATTAAATCCAGGAGGGTCAGATTGTAGTCAGTGAAGGCTGGCCTCCCATTGCGAGATTTTTATGAATTTTGAGGTTCCCAAGAGAGCTGAAATCTTCCTCACACAAGCTGTATTCAGAAAATTAGTCAACACTACTCTCATTTTTCAGATGGTATTTTGCACTTTCATATTGGCCAAGTAGTTGTGTGTGGGTTGAATCCATAGAGTATGGAGAGTCTGTCTAAATATCTATCTATGTATCTATCCATCTATCCATGTAGTTTATCACTAATTTTATTTTCAAAGAAGTCATGAGTAATTTTGCATAGAAAACAGCATTTTCTGAAGAAATATTGTTTTCTGTACAGAAAACC
Source organism: Phrynosoma blainvillii (assembly GCA_026167975.1). Lineage (NCBI taxonomy): Eukaryota > Metazoa > Chordata > Lepidosauria > Squamata > Phrynosomatidae > Phrynosoma > Phrynosoma blainvillii. The sequence continues at coordinate 63,580,876 of JANUYF010000002.1, read as the reverse complement.
CCCCAAAACAAAACCCACTGTTTCCTTCACAGAAAATGTTGTTTTCAGTCCAAAACAATCATGTGTGAATTTTGCATGGAAGAAGGCCTGCACTGTGAAGTTTCTTACCAAGCCATGAGTGTTCTCTTCAAGGTTTCTTTATCCTTGAAAAACATGCTTTTCAATCGTTTTTGAATATATTTTTAAATATCAATTTATTTTGCTCTAAATTCAATTTAGTAGACCCAATGAAACAGTGAAACCTACATAAGTGTTTTTTTTAACCAAGTTCTTGTTCAATTGATATATTCTAGTTGGTCCTAACAGTTAGATTTTGGCCCTTCAAATATCATCAGACTGCAGCTCCCAGCATTTTTCACCACTGGCTATGATAGCTAGAACTGGTACAAGGTACAGTGCAACAACACCTGGAGAGCCACATGATCCCACCCTGATGTGGAATAAATGCTGTTAAACATAAAACAAAAACATCTGTCTGGAAAAAAGAAGATGCAGCAAGCCAAATCAACTGTGATTTGATGTACACATGAGTATTCAGTTGTGCCTCTAAGAAGTACTATGAAACAAACTTAATGGAAAGAAAATGTTTTCCCCCCAGAAACTTATTGTGAATAATTAGTAAATTATTACTAATGATCATGCAAATCTCTCACATTCTGCAACTGCTGACTATGAGATATCATGATTTGTACATGGGGTTGAAGGGGATGAGACTTCACCTGGCATACTTTTAATAGAATTGGTTTTAAACAACAACAACAACACACCTTTGTATAATAAAATCTTAGCTGTACTTGGTCTGAATTTGTTCTAAACTGCCTGGGGCCTCATGTTGGGGAAAAGGTAGGATATGAATTGAAAGTGGAAAAACAGGCTTGCTGCTGAACATAAAGAAAACAAAAATAATGACAATGGAGAATCTACATAAATTCTACCTAGACAATGAGGAAATTGGAATAGTAAAAGATTTCTCATATCTGGGATCAAACATTGTTGAGAACAGAAACTGCAGTCAAGAAATCAGAAGAAAACTAGGAATGGGAAGGGCAGCAGTGAAAGAACTAGAGAAGATCCTAAAGAGTAAAAATATACAACTGAACACTAAAGTTAGAATCATCCAGTCCATTGTATTTTCTATCTCCATGTGATAACCTATAACAAACAAGTCATTTGAAGAGTATTGGTGTACCAAGGTGGGACAGTGGAAGCACTCTGCTCAGATAGGCAATAAGTAGGTGCATTCTCTGTGTGTGTGCATGTGTGCGCCTTCATGTCTCCTGATGACTTATGGCAACCCCATTAATTTCATTAGGTTTTCTTAGGCAAGGAATACTTAGAGGTGGTTTATCAGTTCCTTCCACTGAAATGTAGCCTACAGCACCTGGTATTTGTTGACAGTGTTCTATCCAAGTATTAATCAAGTCTGATCCTGCTTAGCTTCAAAGATCAGATGAGATCTGGTCCCTTTAGGGCAGGGGTAGGCAAACTGTCCCCTTTAATGGCCGAGGGACTTCAGCTCCCAGAAGCCTCAGCCATGTTGGCCAATAGTCTGGGATGTTGGCCAATAGTTTGGTTGGCCAATAGTCTGGGATGTTGGCCAATAGTCTGGGATTTTGGGAGCTGAAGTCCCTTGGTCCTTAAAGGGGATAGCTTGCCTACCCCTGCTTTAGGATATTTGCATTTTCTGTGGATTTTTAAAAAACAAACAAAAACACCAAAATTGTCTGAGGAGCTTGAAGAGAGACTTTTCCCAAACAGGAATGTCATTTTGTTTCAGAACTGGGAAAATTTACTCTATTTGGGCTGATTGGGCAGCCAATGTAGAGAGGGTTTGTTTTGGGATGACAAGATGGCAGCATGCTGCACTCTGAGAGAAGGAAATAGAGCAGGGATGGAGTAAATACTGCAAAGTTTATCCTTAGAGGGGAAGAACTGAACTCCTGAAATTCCTAGTAAACATGCATAGGTATACCGTTTAGTGCCACATGATGTAGTGATGGCTTTGAAAACAAGTTGAATCTTTATTGTTATGGTTACGTCTATTAATTTGTTATGTTTTGTTTTTATAAATAAAATTTATTAAAAAAAATGAAAACAGGTTGAATGACAGTTCACCCATTCTGGAGTATTTTTTTATTATTATTTTACTGGTATGACAGTATATATGCATGCATGTGTGTATGTGTGAGAGAGAGAAAGAGGATGACATTTAATAAAAGAAAACTTAGAGTTTATTTTGTAGTCATTATTATTTGTTTCATTTCATGATTATAACTGAAAATAATTGTGTCAAACAGAGGACAGGGAGGGTTAAAAAATTATCCACTCTCGTGTCAAATACTTTAGGTACACCACTGTCAATGAGTAAGGTGTATGTATTGGGAGCAGTTGAGAAAAGAGATATGCTGATGACAAATTCAATGGCAAATTGAACGGAAGAGGTTGAAAGTTGAGAATCCATGCTTTAAGACACCTTTTCTCAACCTGACACTTACTAAATTTGTTGAACCCCAATAATTCCCAGGCATTAGTCATATAATGGGCTCTGTAGTCTATTTAACGGGAGGGAAACCTACAAGGAAGGCAATATTTAAATGTCAAAAACAACACTTTTGAAGAAGTCAGGAAGAAAATGCATCCCTAGGGTTAAGAGTGACAACCTCCATTGTATTCTTTGTAAATGCCTCGGTGTATTCCCAATATAAGATTTTCAATGACAAGCTAGCTAACAGCAACTCAGGGTGCATCTACACAGTAGAAATAAGGCAGTTTGACACCACTTTAACTGCCATGGCTCCATCCTACAGAATCCTGGGATTTGTAGTTTTGTGAAGCAGCAGCACTCTGACAGAGAAGGCTAAATAACTTATAAAACTAAAATTCCTAGAATTCCATAGGATGGAGCTACATCATTTAAAGTGTGTCTAAGGGCCTTTGCAGACTGCCAGAAATGGTGCGAATTGAGTCCACTTTAAGGGTTAGGGTTAGTGCTAGGGAGTCATGGGAATTGTTTTTTTCTGAGACATTGAGCCTTCTCTGTCAGAGAGCTCTGGTGCCACAATAAAATACAGTTCCCATGATTCCCTAACCCTAACCCTAACCCTTAAAGTGGACTCAATTTGCACTATTTCTGGCAGTCTGCAAAGGCCTAAAGTGCATCATTTATATAGTGTAGATCAGGGGTAGGCAACCTTTCCCCTTTAAGGGCCGAGGGACTTCAGCTCCCAGAATCCCAGGAGCTATTGGCCAACATGGGACTATTGGCCAACATGGCTGAGGCTTCTGGGAGCTGAAGTCCCTCGGCCCTTAAAGGGGAAAGGTTGCCTACCCCTGGTGTAGATGCACCTTACATCAACCAGCTAAGTTCGGTCACTAGCACTAATGATAAAAAAAATACAGTTTTGATGTTTGTAATATTTAATATTATAAAATTAATATCAATATCTCATTTCAAGCTGTGGGTGAAAAAGAAAAGCTGTGAGAAATCCTAATTACACATTGCCGCCCTACATCATGTGCCTTGGCAAGAAGAGCCTTCATAATGCACAAAGCTGCTTCCCCATAGTATGATTCCATTTTGCTCTGGTAAGTGGGTGGACAAAATGAACCAAATAGACAGGACCAACTGTGTTGTTCTTGATTGCCTAATTGTTGCCCTGCCCCAAGTTTCTGGTTCTAGTGATTCACCTGATCCAGCCTCAACGTAGGGCCACTACAGCAGCTCAATAATTCTGTAGCCATCTGGGCTTGTCCTAGAAGGATTCTATTTCCATTTGGCTCTGGTTGAGTCTGAAGGGAAAATCCATGAAACCATGATTAAGAGAAGGTGCTATTTCAAAGAGATGTGGGCAATGTGATAATCTAGCATTTCTAGGCAAAAGATAATTGATTGTTTTTAACAGCATGAGGTGTTTCTGTCTTTGGAAACATGAAAGATTACTAGAATTGGGATGGAATGAATTCAAGAATTTTCATGCTAAATGACGATTTGGGGTTGCAGACTGCCAGAAATAGTGCAAATTGAGTCCACTTTTAGGGTTAGGGTTAGAGTTAGGGAATCATGGGAACTGTATTTTATTGTGGCACCAGAGCTCTCTGACAGAGAAGGCTCAATGTGTCAGGGAAAAAAACAATTCCCGTGATTCCCTAGCACTAACCCTAACCCTAAAAGTGGACTCAATTTGCACTATTTCTGGCAGTCTGCAACCCCCCTAAGTGTGTGTGTGTGTGTACACACATGCAGACATGTATATATGCACACACAAATATAGATACATATACATGCCTATATACATATGCATATGTGAAGAGCCAGCATGGTTTAATGGGATGGCTGTTAAGTATGTTACTGTGGATCCCAGGGTTTAAATTCTGGCTCAGCCTTATAAGACGAATGGGTGATCTTGGGCAAATCATAGGGCCTTTGCAGACTGCTACAAATAGTGCAAATTGAGTCCACTTTAACTGCCCTGGCTCAGTGCTAGGGAATCATGGGAACTGTATTTTATTGTGGCACCAGAGCTCTCTGACAGAGAAGGCTCAATGTCCCAGAAAAAAAATACAGTTCCCATGATTCCCTAGCACTGAGCCAGGGCAGTGCCTCAATTTAATGTGCACTATTTCTGGCAGTCTGCTTAGGCCTTTAGCCTCAGAGGATGGCAATGACAAACCTTCTCTGGAGAAACCATCCCCCCCTGCAGACCAGGGCGTCAGGGATGCCCTGGTCTGGAGCGGCGGCAGAGCTCAGCCTCCGCACCGCGCCGCTCCTCCGGCGACTCTAAAAGGAGCTCCAAATTGGCGCTCCTTTTAGATGTCAGGGAAAGTGTGCCCTAAAAGCGGCGGGGGCACTTTCCCTGACTCAAACGCCGCGGCGCGTCCGGTCGCCGCGGCGTGAGGTCATCCCCGGAATGCCGGCTGTGCGGAGGGCCGGCGACTCCGAGGGCGACCTCAGGAAGAGGAAGGGGCGCCGCTCGTGCGGCTGCCCCTCCTCTTCCGGGCCCGGAAGACGGCTCAATTAGCCATCTGCCGAGGCCTCTAGATAGGTTTGCTGTAGGGTTGCCATAAGTTGGAAATGATTTGAAGGCAACAACAACAACAACAACAACAAAATAGGCATGTGTTCCTTGGAGAAGCTGAGTGCATGAGATATAATGTCAGAATGGATTGATTGCATTGTTCTGCGCCTTTTGTGGGATTTCTCTGATGTTAATCACCAAAGCCACCCCTGCATCAGTAATTATGCATGGAAGGGAATGATGCTTGGTCATTTTTGACCTGGTCTCTATGGGTCTTTGAGATTGCCTAGCTAACAATGGCACTTCAACCAATCTACATATATCTGCACATGACGTGTGGCACAGGTTGTTACTGCACCCCCCCCCCCAACATTTTGGCAATTCATCAGGAGGAAGGGAAGTAGATGTGGTGTGGTCCCCATTGCTTGCCATATTATGGCCTATCTGGGCATATGCTTATCTTGGACAGGGTCCTGGCTTCATTCCTTCCTTGATGATCTTGTACAGAAACCAGAATTATATAATTTGTGGAAACATCCCCTTCTGGTTCTTCTCTGTAAACATGTATTTCAGAAGTTTCATACATGGCAGTTTAAAATTAGTTGCCAAACAGTCTAAAGCACCCAGCAGTGTTAGTCATTGTCTGGATAGTGGTCTAAATATTTGTGGCCAAGTGAATACAACATTTTTCAGTTCTTCAGACAATAAACAACAGAAGTCTGGCCCTTGTAAGCTATAACATTTTCCCCATTTTAGATGAATAAAAATGTATTTTAAAAAGAGAGCAAGCAATCACAACCAATTGCCCTGTAAAACTGTATGGCTTAGACTATAAAAGTAAAGACAGGGTAACTTGAATTTACAGGCCATGCTGTCATATTGTAAGCATGCCCATATTTTGCTTTATTAATGTTTCTCCTCTTATTTTAAAGATTATATTCACTTTGCCATTATTCTGTCCCTTTTTGTTGCTACAGATGGGAGAAACACTTCACAACCAGTGGAGTCATGAGGAAAGACATTTCCTTCAGGTTTTAGTGGGAATATTACCTATGATGGGTTAAATGTTACATTTTCAAGCAAAATAGTTCCTGAAGTGGACTCCAAAATAATTTCAAAACCTTACCAGTAGGTGCCACTGTGAGAACATTAATGTTGACTCCTCCCTGTGACCAAATTCAAAGGTCTCTTTCTCTCTTTCCATAGGGAAAAAACTTCCTCTGTATCCAGCTCCTTAACAAAATTATAATTGAAAATGAGGGACTTTTTACTCTGAACTTCATTTTTCAAAACACATTTAAGTTTCCTTCTTCAAAACTTTTGTGCTACTTGGCATTGCTGGAACTGAACTTTTAGAACTGTCAAATTTACCCCTTGCCATTTTCCTTAAGCTGCATGGATTTCCATATTCTAAGATTAAATGCCCTCATTATGTAATATTAAATGACCTCATTATATGTCAACAACTGTAGGTACAACAATAATAATTTCAGCATTATACCCCACCAATATCCTGTGAAACTAAATGTCTCATTTTTCAGGTATGTTGGGCAGAATAATAGAAGATGGCCTTAGATTATCCAGATTTTTTTTTAATGGCCCAGCAGGGATTTAATACTGAGCTTGACAAAACATTTTTCCACTCTACCATGGTGCCTTTCTGTAAAAACAAAATCTTGAAATGAGTTGAGAAAATGTTTGTCATTTTATTCTATCCTATGTTACTTGTCCACTACCCCCCCCCCCATACATGGAGGAGTTTAAATTGGTTCATTCAAAAATGGGGTGCACAGAATACATAATTTTTTTAACAGTTAGGACTTTAAAAAACCCCTCTTCTTTCCAGTATTTTGCCAGTTTTCATAAAACACATATAAAATCAAAGTGAATACTAAACTTTCTTTTTTAAAAAAATCATGTCTTGAGTCTGATGTCGATTGAAACACTGGAAGATTATTTATTATTTATTTAAATTGCAAATTTATTGTAAAAATTGCTTAAATATGTAGAATTTGTTTATTTATTTATTTATTTATTGGTTATTTCCAGAAAAGAGGAATGTGTGGGTCCATCTAAAGTATATAGTTTAACTCTTTCCAGTGTATACCCAATATTTTAAGCATCTTTAAGATGAAAAATATCTTCACAGTCTGATGTGTGGGCAGAAACAAATTATTTCCTTTTGGTAACCTTTCCAACCTCACCGCCTGTACACTCATCATCAAGGAGAAGCAACAGACGTTGCCACTTCTTTTTGCTCAGCTCAATTAACTGCACATAGAAGTATTTTTTTAAAAAAAGAAAAAAATAGAACATAAGGAAAACATTAATCCTTTTAACAGGCAGGATTTACATGAGCTAAAAGGACTTTGGATCAGATGTGCAAGCAATAAAGCAAACACAGCAATGATCTAGGAAAGGAAACATATTTGCTTTACTAGATTGGGCAAATCATGTTCCCCTTTCCACTGATATTGTCCCAGTCAAATGATGTAGCCAACTTAAAAAATATGAAGACAGAAAGTGCTTTTAAAAATAGCTTCCATTGCTGACTAAAGCAGAAATCTTTCCAGTATGGACTGTAAGGCTTACATAAACCTATGCTTTGAGTGAAGTAAAACACACACACACACAGACTTTGCTTCAGTGATGTATAGTGGAGAGAAACTATAGAAAGAGAGATGACAGATATCAAATATTGTAAATTGTAGTGGTGCTAACAACAACCAGAAGAAGATGAACCTGAGGGAGCTGATGGCTTCCATGTCAGTGGACTGGTGAATCCATTCTGGATTCTAGTCTAAACTTTAAAGAAGCTATCCATGGTGCTTAACCTAATCCACAAAGTACTGTATATAGCTCCTTGAAAGAGTGGATGAATGCCTGGAGAGGATTTACCACTGTTGATATGAAAGCAACCATCTCTGACAACAGCCCTTAGCAGACATGGGAAGGTGTTTACTTATTGGCCTCCACAATTATTTGTTACCACAATCCTAGACACTGACTAGATATATCCTGTGGGTTTTCTATACATCCAATTAGTTATGATTTATATTTAAATAAATAAATAAATAAATAAAATAAAGGCACTTTTAATAACAACAGTAGTATAAGTGGCTCTTGAATGGTGGAAGAATGAAATATTATCAGTACAGTAAACAGGAGAGAGTCAGTGTAGTATAGCAGTTTGAGTGCTGGACTCAGACTACAGGTGACCAGGGTTTGATCCCCACTGAGCTATGGAAACACACAGGGTAACCTTAGACAAGTCATAGGATGTTTCCACACTGCAGAATTAAAGAAGTTTGTTATCTCTTTAACTGTCATGGTTCCACCTGGTGAAATCTTGGGATTTGTAGTTTAGTGAGCTATTCAACCTTTAGTCTGTCAGAGAGCTCTGGTGCCTCACCAAACTACAAATTCCAGGGTTCTGTAGGGCAGAGTCATGGCAATTAAAGTGGTATCAAACAGCTTTAATTCTGCAGTGTGGATACAGCCATACATTCTCAGCCCTAGATGAAGGCAATGGCAATGAATAAATCTTGCCAAGAAAACTCATGATAGGGCTGCCATACATCAGAGTCAACTTGAAGGCTCATAACAACAACAGAGCAAACAGGAATTCATATTGTAATAACAATAAATACAATTATTTATTCACTTGGATAGTTTCTTTTCAATGGCATGTTATGGACTGATAAAAGAGAATCATGTAGATGTTCATAATGACTAATGCATGCTCTGAAATCCCAATATATTTTGCTTCTAAGATTTCCCTTTGCCATCCTCAAAACACTGCTGTATTTTGGCAAGCTTTCAGTTTTTATATAACTAGGTGGTAAGGTGAAAAGAAAGCAGTTTAAAAATTCTCCTTTAGAGCTTTAGAGCTGAAACTCCACTCTGTTCTTTAGTGCTTCACTGATACAATGCAATCTGAAATCTGGAACAAGGGAATAAATGGAAAGGAGGAATCCTCTCCTCTCATGCTTTAATTCTGGAAGTCCTTAAAATCCACAATATTTTCTACCTCTACTCAGAAATGAAAGTACACTCAAAGCAGAAATGAGGAGAAAAGCCTTCATGAATATCCTTCGTTTTGCCTCATTCCAAAATCGTATTTACCTCTTGACTGTGTAGACAAACCTTCAATTGAAGCAAATAAGTGATTGGGATATTGGAAAACATGAAGATGTAAATGAGGACTCACATGGGTAAAAAAGATCAGAGTCAGTTTTCTGACTGGCTCCATCACAGACTAGAACTTGTTTACTTGCAGAGAAAATGGTGCATTTAGCCCTCATTCAGAACACACTTGCTGGATCCTTCTTGCATGGCTGTTTCTTCAGCTTTACAAATAGCCTGCAGGTTACAGAATAGGGATGGACCAATAATGTGCTACTATATCACGTGGTCCTTAGTGAGTTTTTAAATATCAGAGGTAGAGCACAGGTTTTGCATAGAAAAGGTCCAGGCTTCAATTCGTCTTGCTCCCCACTCAACACTGTAGAGATGTAAATGTTTTGGATTATGTGTTTCCAGATTAAAGGGATTTATACAGTGTCAGGGGGAATCCCAAAGGTCAAAAGTTATGGGAGAGGTCTCTGACTGATCCTTGGAGAGCTGCTATTATAGATTTTTTTTTTGGAAAAGGATGTTGTATTGGGACCTCCCAAAGATGCTTTACCTATAGGTTCTGCTGTGTCAGGGTGCCAAACTAGATGGTCTTTGGGGCTTCCCTTCCAACTTAAAGGGTCTGCAAGTCTATGAATCTATTCACACCCATTTGGGTGTGCTCATATTTATGAGATGAAAGAACATGGGGATGGGTCATGGGGTCATGTAGAGTTGTCTTACCTCCAGTTAATGCCTGTGATAGCTGGTGGATCCATCTCAATGGGACAGTGTATCTGCTTTAAGGTTTTGTCCAAAATTTAAAGAAGATATCCAGTATGTTGAATCCAACACCCCCTAAAATGTTCAGCAACTTGGACAACTCCTTCAAATGCTGGACCTCAGAGAAGAGCAGATTCATCCTCCTGCTGACATTGGAACCGTCAGCTGCTAGTGTACAGTGCATCTACATTCTTGTTTCTAGAGCCCATTGTGGAAATGCTTTTCTCCCTCTGTGTATCCAAACACCCTCACCTGATTCACCCCTATTTGGGAGGAATTCTATCCATGTGCATAAGTATGCATAAAGAGTCTTTTCCCCACACTATTCAAATGTCCAGATGGTGGGTCAGCAGCATGATGTATTCCTGTGGTGGATATCAGCACTGGCTGGGCAGACCAGCCTACAAGATTACTCAAAACTTTCAACAAATGTGATGTCGTATGAATCTGCCTAGTTTGTGGACACTGAGATGAGCAACCTCTCTCTTCTAAGGCTGTTTTTGCAGTCCCCAACCCTCCAAAACATGCTGCTGACATGTCTTCATGATTTACCACCGTCATTTGGCAGTAAGTGGAGAATCTTACTTAAAATAAGAACTTATTGCTTGTTTTAATGATTTTTGGTGATTTGCTGCTGAAATACAATAGTAAGGCATGCTGGAGTAACGGAACCAAATGTGGGATTGATCCTTAGATACTCCAAAGTTGCTCACCACTCATTTAAACTAGATGGTCTAACCAGACCTGATACTTTATATTTTACATCAGGAGTAGGCAACCTTTCCCCTTTAAGGGCCGAGGGACTTCAGCTCCCAGAATCCCAGGAGCTATTGGCCAACATGGGACTATTAGCCAACATGGCTGAGGCTTCTGGGAGCTGAAGTCCCTTGGCCCTTAAAGGGGAAAGGTTGCCTACCCCTGTTTTACATGCTGGGTTTTTGACCATAATCAATTTTTACTTACTTGCTTACTATGTTCTTAACCTCTTTTTGCTGCTGTCAAATGACAATCCACATTTAAATAAAAATCATACCAGGAGTTCCTCAGTAGGAGAAATATGGTTTTCTTACTTGGCTGCTGTTTGGTTCAGCCTTTTAATTACTTTTCCCTCCCAGTGTTCAGAGTTTCACCCTTGTTTTCCTCACCAAAGGTTTACTTTCTTAAGGGGAATATTTATTAATTCTCCTCCTCCTCTGCTGCAATTGTCTATTATTTTGAAAAGGACACTGTCTTTCTAATTATATAGGCTTTGATATACTGAGCAGGTAATTTTTTTCCAAACCATCAAGTTATATCCAAGGGATTTTTTTGGTAGTATTATTAATGCCTGTCATTTTGAAGATAAATGTATTTCCTCATTTTCTGTGTTGAACAGATGGATTTGCTGGCATATAAAATTTGTACCTTTCAGTATCTGAAACTATGTTATATCTTAGTGACCCAATTCTTTCTTATCATCACATTCAGTGCTGTGCAGGTGCAAATGTCTTAAACGTATGTGTTTCCATACAGATTAAAGACATTTATATTGGGTCAGGTGCAATCCCAAAGGTGAAAGGGTATGGGGTTTTCTTTTCAGTGGTACAAACAGATGATGAAATACACTTGTTATAGTGATATGGCTATATATAATAACTTCTGGCCTGTGAACAGGAATTCCCATTGTGAATACATTAGCAAGAAGTGGAAGGAGAGTTGGATCTTCCCTAGCCTAGGATGTTTCCTTTCCCTTACACTCAAACATAAATACATATTCCTGTGAGCATAGGTTGGAAGAAAGAGATTGTACCAGTAGTACCAATTCCAGGACCAGCACTACCATGAGACAGAATGAGGCTGCTTCATCAAGCAGCAAATTTGTGATGTCATGAAAATATAAGTTATTATTTGTTTATTCTATTTTTAGAGTCAATAACAAGAAGAGATGCTTGTTGGTTTTTCAGTCTCCAAAGTAATTTGGTTGGGCTTACCTACTGTGAACTTTGTCAGGGGCATTTTCTGTTCTCTTTCAAGCACCAAAAATGTCTTGGGTAATTTCTATGTAGATCCAACGTGATCCAAGATTATTCATTACACCATCTGCACACAAGCATTTATGCACACAATCTCAGTATGTTGAAGATTCTGCAGAAAGCACACTGGTACACTCTCAAGAATTATATAATACTTTTTCCCAAGAAGGGGCAGAGACATTAATGTGAAACAATAACAGAACAGTAAAGCAAAACAAACTTTTTTTAGAACCCAGAAGTGTTCCATAACCAGGAATGTGTTGGACTATTAATATACATGCCTGTCCAAAATTATGTTCAAGTACCATTTTAGGCTCTCTCTGACATTGGCAGATGTTCCTGGCATTGGATTGCCTATGGTCATCATGGGATGGTAAATCAAATGTGATAATTCAGTGAAACTAGTGTGTTGAAAATTGCTCGAAGAAGGTGTTTGTTGGGAGGCCTAATTGTTCTGGCATCAAATGCCAATTCATTTTTTCCTTGTTGTTGCAGGCATGCTAAACCAAACTGATTTACAACAGGAAGTCTGCATGAAAAGATGTGTAAAACCATTGTGTTGAAGCCAACACTCAAGGCTTTTTTAATTAGGTCATTTGGAAGAGAAAAAAAGAAGAAGAAGAGATGACCTTTTTGTTTCTTTGTTGCTTTTTTTGGATCACGTGTTTCCAATTATCATTTGCATTTTATTAAGCCATTGGCATGCTCAGACTGTGCGTGGATGTGAAAGCCTTTGTATGTGAGTGAGGGAAGAAGGAAAGGAGGGAAAGAAGGGAAGGTGGAGAGAATGCAGGCTTTTGTTGAAGTCCACCATGTGGCTGTCTCCAAGTATGTAGCAAATAGATGAGGACCAAAAGAATGTGCACACTGATTTTATTGTCACAGCAAATGGAGAGTTAGTTCAGATGGTTTAACCACAATTTCAATGTAGAGATAAGAATTTAGGGATTTTTTAAACCTCAGGTTTGTTCTGCCCAGGATATGAATAAATCAAAAACAAACTGAAATAACAACAGAAAAATAGATTTGAACTGATAAATGCAGTTCCTAGCAACGTGTGAACCATGGTGCATTCGGCTGCCATATAGGTGTTAGAGATAAGAACCTTTCAAACTAGGAGCGAATAATGATATAGTACTATAGTCACCCCTCTTTATCTACAGACTTAACTATCTACAGCTTGAAAATATGCCAAAAATATATAAATTCCAAAAAGCAAACCTTGATTTTGCTGTTTTTCACTTTATACAATGGGACTTGAGCATCCACGGATTTTGGTATCTACAGTGCACCCTGGAGCTAAACCCCAGCAGATTCCAAGGGCTCAGTGTAATATCATCATCTACACAGGAATCAAAACCCAAACCTTTAAGCATGAAACATTCAAAACTTTGGATATGGATGGATTTGCCATTTAGAAATTTAAAATTTCAAGTTCTTTCCTTCCCAAACATGAAGATGATTGTGAATTTTAGCAAATTGAAATGAAACTATTAGCCATCTTCTATTAACACACTCAAAAATTTCAAAATCTGATAACAATACTAACTAAAGTCCTAAAGGCAGTTTTCACAAGCAGTGCAGGAGAAAACCTGTGTGGAAAATGTAGATTGTATTCTATGGTGTGATAGCTACCATAGGATACATTTCTATTTTTGCTAGGTTTGTCTCTTTATGTTCTAGAATGCACCAGAATAATTCAGAATGTCAAATTTCTGTAGTGAGATATGTAGTTCTGAAGCTGAAAAAACTACTCTGGCCTGAATCCTATTGTAAGTTTCAATAAGAGGAAAACAATTGAATAAATTAGATTTACATAATACTTCTTTATTGAACACAGGGAGCTCTTGTATGTAGAGAGATCTTGTAGCACCTTTGACTTTGCAGACTGCCAGAAATAGTGCAAATCGAGTTCACTTTAACTGCCCTGACTCAGTGCTAGGGAATCACGGAAACTGTAGTTTATTTGTGGCACCAGAGCTCTCTGACAGAGAAGGCTCAATGTCTCATGAAAAAAAAAAATACAATTCCCATTATTCCCTAGCACTGAGCCAGGGCAGTTAAAGTGGACTCAATTTGCACTATTTCTAGCAGTTTGCAAAAGCTAACTAAAGGAAGAATTTGGCAGCATGAGCTTTCATAGACGTAAGTCTGCTTCCTCAGATGCATAATCTGATGCATCTGAGGAAGTAAACTTAAGTCTATGAAAGCTCATGCTGCCAAATTCTTTCTTTAATTAGTCTCAAATGTGCTACAATTTCTTTACATACTGATTCTACAGACTAACATGGCTATATCTTTGAATTCTACCACAGGAAGAACTTGGTAGCTTTTCTGGTACTGTTAAACTGCAACTTTTTGAAGGCCCAGGAGTCTTTATTCATGTCCAAGGTTTTAAGAGTGCTTCTCTCTTAAAACTTTGGATTTTGCTCCCTGTGTAGCATATTCTACAACTGTCCTGATTTGGCAGGGACAGTCCAAATCAATTTTCTGCTGTCATAAGTGTTCAACTGCTTTTAAAATTATCAGTTTATCTTTCCTTCTCCCCCTTTTCCCTTTTGTCTTCATTTTAGTTGAATTGCTGCAAATTGAATTTAAAGAGAAAAATTTGATTAACTCAACAGCAAACTGCTTCAGCCTTTTGTAGATTGTATGATCTTCTTCATTAGTTTTTTTTTTTTTTTTGGCCATCTTGACCATATTCTGATGGCGCTTGGCCACATGTGTCCTGGTTTTCATCTGTGAAATGTTGGAGGGTATGGTATAGTCAACTGTATTAGAACTATATTAGTACTAATATAGTACCTCTGACTCTATCTGTTCAACTTGTATGCAGAAAATATTATATGAAAAGCAGGATTGCACACAGAAGAGGAAATGAAAATAGGAGGAAGGAATATCAACAATCTAAGATATGCAGATGACACCATAATACTAGCAGAAAACCTCGCAGACCTGCAACACCTACTAAGGAAGATCAAAGAAGAAAGTGCAAAGGCAGGCTGAATGTTGAACATATAGAAAACAAAAAATAGTGACCAGCAAGCAACTTCACAAGTTCAACCTAGACAATGAAGAAATAGAAAGAATTCCCATATCTGGGATCAAACATTGATAAAAATGGGGACTGCAGTCAGGAAATCAGAAGAAGATTAAGAATGGGGAGGGTGGCTATGAAAGAACTGGAAAAGATTCTAAAATGCAAAGATATACAACTCAGCACAAAAGTTAGAATCATACAAGCCATTGTATTCCCTATTTCCATGTATGGATGTGAGAGCTGGACAGTTAAGAAAGATGATAGGAAAAAAAATCAATTCCTTTCAGATGTGGTGGTGGAGGAGAGTGCTGAGGATCCCTTAGATAGCCAAAAGGGCAAACAAATGGATCCTAGAACAAATGAAGCTGGAAATCTCTCTGGGAGCCAAGATGACTAGACCGAGGCTGTCGTACTTTGGCCACATTATGAGAAGGCATGACTCACTGAAAAAGAAACAAGGATGCTAGGATAGGTGGATGGAAGCAGAAAGAGAAGAAGGCTGCATGCTAGATGGATAGACTCTATTAAGGAGGTCACGGATAGGAATTTGCAGGACCTGAGCAGAGCAGTGGAGGATGGGGAGTCTTGGAGATATCTCATCTACAGGGTTGCTATAGGTCAAGATCGACTTGACGGTGGATAACAACAACAACAACAACAACTAGTATAGCAGGCCATTTCATATAGGGAGAAATACTGTGAGTTTCAAAGCTTGGATACCACAGAAGAGAAAGCCCACTTCCATATTCCCATGCAATAGATTGGTTCCACTGGTAGAACACAGAAGAGAGCAGAATGCAGAAGAGAGAAGAGACAAATTGATGCCTTGTATGTAGGTTAATTTAAAGGCAAATGAGCCATTTCACAAAACAACACCTAATAATTCTAAAGATAATCTGGAAATTATTTGAAAGAGCAAACAAGTGGGAATGCCTCAGTGGAGAAAATCTAAGAGATAAAGTAGAAAGCTCTATGCACTGCAAAGATGTTCTTTTTTTAATGTAAGCAAACAGGATAGCCACACCATGTGTCCTTGTTTACTAATGTTGCCAAGTTTCAAAATAGCAATAAAGGATAGTCAAAATTCATGTCATGCAGGGTTGACAATTAGGAAGTAGCTATTAACAAGTTTGTGTTCTACCTCAATACCAAATGAAAGTGTTGATTTCAGTTAACCTAGCCTTATATTTTTCTGTAAAATTAACATATTGTCCACATTAGTAAATGACAAGATCCACATAAGATGTCTTTATGTAAGTCCCACACCCAAAAATTCAGGATTTTTTTGCAACTTGTTCAGTCTCTATAAAAGGAAACCTGCAAATAAGGAACATCCCTTATAATATGGAATACCTAGTAACCCTGTTGTTTACAGAGGATAGTCATATGTTTGAAGAGCTGTCAGAAAAGTCCTGTCTTTTAAAGCATCCCAAATGGAATACTTTCCAATTCTTTTTTCTCATCCAGATGGCAGGGATGTATACATATACTGTCCAATAAATTATACAGACTCTGGGTTTATACATGAAAAATATGAATATAATTTTGTGTACTCATGGTCTTCTGTTGTTTGTCTCTAGGCCTAAATCTCCATGACCAGAATGGATATAGCTTTGGGACACTTTCTGATTTTCCTATTAATCAGTCTGAATCTGAGGTTATGCTCTGTTGGGGTCAACAACTAACTTAAGAGTATTTACTAACTGGAATTTCATTGGCACCTGCAAATTGGATATATCAGTTCCTCAGTATATTACCCAAATGATTAAGCAACCTGTCTGCACTGTTGGCTGGAATATATTTTGATCTGGAGACTGTCACTCAAATTAAGGTAGGTATCATTCAGGTTAAGTACTGGGGGTGAGAATAACATATTTGATATAAACATTTACCATAGATAGTGGCTAGTATCATGCGTGTACAGCATCATGCTACTCCCAGCTCCTGAAGGCAGCTTTCAAGTCCCAGAATGCCTGACATGCCTGTTTACTGGCCAAGGGTAGGGAGCAGGTGTAGTGACCAAGCAGTGCTCAACTGCAGTTCTGCATCCAAGGGAGGTAAAATAAAATTGCTTTCTCAGATCTTCAACAAGTAAATTGAGATCCAGGAAAGTGACCTCATTTCTCTTCCCCCTCCTCCACTGTACAACTGCTTCTGGGATGGGGGCTGCTTGATCATTTCCCCCAGACAGTAAATGGTCATGGCAGTGCATTATGGGTGCTTTGGTCTGATGCCAGGAGCTAATGAATAGCTCCTTGGAATACATCCAAGAATTAAAATACATATATGCAAAACTCTGAGTTATGTGCATGTGTATGTCTTCAGCAGGATTGTTGTTGTTGTTGTTGTTGTTGTTGTTGTTTGCCTTCAAGTCATTTCCAACTTATGGCGACCCTACAGCAAACCTATTATGGGGTTTGCTTGGCATGTTTCTCCAGAGAGGGTTTGCCATTGCCATCCTCTGAGGCTGAAGGAGTGTGACTTGCCTAAGGTCACCCAGGGGGCTTCGATGACCAAACCAGGATTCAAACCCTGATCTCCAGAGTCATAGTCCAATGCTCAAACCACTACACCAATTGCAGCCATTGTATATCCTGCAAGGCATTTCACTGTATATTCCTCAAACTTATTTCCTGAAATTTATTTCAGACTTGAGTTTGTATCATATGGCATAATAATAATAATAATAATAATAATAATAATAATAATAATATAACAACAATAACAACTATTATTTCATTTATACCCCACCTTTTGCAGAGCAATCAAGGTGGCTTACAACAATAAACAAAGTTACAATAAGAATAGAACCCCCATTAAAAATATATTTAATGAACATGTCAGTTAAAAACACAACATAGAATTAAAACATTAACACATTAGCTCTCTAGGACACAGTGAGAAAGTGGGAGGGAGATCAGGTAGTCTGTTTCGGGTAGGCCTGCCAGAAGAGATCCATCTTGATGGCTTTTTAAAAGCCATCTAAGCTGGTTATGTGACAGATCTCTTTTGGCAGGGCGTTCCAGATTCTGGGTGCTGTGGCAGAGAATGTCCTCTGGGAGGTTGCTGCCAACCTAGTTTTTATTGGTTGAAGCAGCTTCCTCTCAGAGGACCTGAGGGTGTGGGGCGGATTATATGGAAGAAGGTGATCTCCTAAGTAAGCTGGGCCCAAGCCATGTAGGGCTTTGAAGGTCATCACCAACACCTTATATTTTGCTCTGAAACCAATAGGCAGCCAGTAGAGAGATTTCAAAATGGATGTGATATGATCACTCCTGGATGTTCCAGTGATCAACCTGGCTGTCATATTTTTACTAGTTGTAGTTTCCGAGTTAGGTATAAGGGTAGCCCCATGTAGAGTGCATTGTAGAAGTCAAGTCGTGAGGTTACCAGTGCATGTACTACAGTTTGTAGGTCTCTTACTTCCAGGAAAGGACGCAGCTGGCGTATCAGCTGAACCTGATAACAGGCGCTCCTGACTGTTGCATTCACCTGATCTGTCATGTGAAGTGATGAGTCCAGGAGCACCCCCAGACTACGAACACAGTCCTTAGTGGAGAGTATGACCTCGCCCAGGACTGGAGGTTGCAACCCAATACCTGGTTTGGGGACCCCTACTGTAAGTACCTCCGTTTTGTCTGGATTCAGTTTGAGTCAATTTTTCTTCATCCAGTCCATTACCGCTTCAAGACATTGATTGAGGGGAGAACTGCCATCTGCTGTCATAGCAGCTGACTGAGACATGGAGAAATATATTTGGGTGTCATCAGCGTACTGATAACACCCCGCCCTATGTCTCCTGATGATCTCTCCCAGCGGCTTCATATAGATATTAAATAACATTGGGGACAGAATGGCATCCTGAGGAACACCACATTTAAGCTCCGTTTTTTAGGAGTGACTGTCCCCGAGCGACACCCTCTGGAACCTGCCTGAGAGGAACCACTGAAGTACAGTGCCTTCGATTCCCAACTCTCTCAGGTGTTCTAAGAGGATGTCATGATCTATCGTGTCAAAAGCCACGGAGAGGTCCAGAAGCACCAACTGGGTCACGCTCCTCCTGTCGATGCTCAGGTGCAGGTTATCTACCAGAGTGACCATGACAGTCTCCACCCCATATCCAGGTCTGAAGCTGGTTTGAAATGGATCTAGAAAATCAGTTTCATCCAAGATCACTTGGAGTTGGAAGGTGACGGCTCGCTCAATCACCTTGCTCAAGAATGGTAAATGGGAGACTAGTCTAGTTTTTCAGGTCCAGGGAAGGTTTCTTCAGGAGCGGTCTAACAACTGCTTCCTTTAAACTTGATGGAACAATTCCTTCCCTAAGGGATGCGTTGATGACTCTTTTAAGAAAAGCCATCAAAGCATCACCTCCTTGGACGACCAGCCAAGATGAACAGGGATCGAGGGAGCACGTCATCTTCTTCACTTTTTTTTTTATTAAAAAGAGAAAAGAAAGTACATATATGCGTAAATATATACATATCATTCCTTCAAACATATGATTCTTTAATCTAAAGATTTACAACAAGTTTTGAGAAATCAAAATAATAAATCAAAATCAATTTTCGTACCGTGTACTTACTTTCAAACACAATTTCTAACATAATTTCAAACCAAACGTCCTTATATTATGTATTTTATTCATTAAAGCCTTATAGTATTATATATCCTATTCCTATCATGCTATTACATCCAGATAATTTTCTATTTTAGCCCATTTCCTGGCGTGTTGCGTAGCCTGTTTATCATTAATCAACATCGTCAGTTTGTCCATCATCATGTCCTTTAGCTTCTTTTTCCACTCTTCTATTATGTACTCATTCTCTTTTTTCCAATATCTAGCAAAAATTATCCGTGCCGCAGTTATCATGTATAAGACTACCCCTATCACCTCTTTGTTCAGTTTGCCTTTACAATCTTCGGTTATATTCAGCAAAAATAATTTTGGATTGAAATCTATTTTGATAGTAAATAATACTTGTATTATTTTATGAATTTCCCCCCAGAATTTTTTTGCTACTTTACATAACCACCACATATGAAATAAATCTCCATCCTGTTGCTGGCATTTCCAACATTTTCCTTCTTCTCTTTTCCCTATTTTGGCTAGTTTTTTAGGATGTAAGTGCCACCTGTAAATCATTTTGTAAAAATTTTCCACTAAGTACGCACTCTTAGTAAATTTCACATTTTTTGTCCATGTCTTTTCCCATATTGATAAATCAATATTCTCCCGTAAGTCCTGCATCCACTTTATGGTACATTCTTTAATTGTCTCTTGCTCTAATTCAATATCCAATAACATTTTATACAATCTCGTAATCAGATGTTTCTCCCCTTTCACCAAAACTTTTTCTAATTCTTTTTTTTTGGGTCAAGATGGCGAAACAGTTCTGTTGGACGAGATTCCGCAGACGCAATACGTGCAGAGGAGAAGGATTTCTTCACTGCACGTATTGCCTCTCCATAGGAATGAAGAAAGTTCCTATGATGCGTCTTATCAGATAAGAGTTGAGCTTTCCGCCAGGCACACTCTAGTCGTTATCCAATCTGCTTCATTTTCTTAAGTTCCTCTGTGAACCAGGGTTGTAGATTCAAAGCGGGTTGGAAAGGACGCTTGGGAGCATTGTGTCGATAGCCCTGGTGAGATTAGTGTTCCAAGTATTCACCAGAGCTTCAACAAGATCGCCGGCTCTACCAACCAAGGAACCCTCCAAGGCTTTCTGGAATCCAATTGGCTCCATTAGCTTCTGAGGGTGGACCATTTTAATAGGTCCTCCACCCCTGGTGGGGTGAACAGTGGCTCTTAGTCCAATCTTGACCAGGAAATGATCTATCCATGACAGTGTGGTGGTATTGATTATCTCTGTCCATGGATATGCCTGTTCTGTACTAAAGACTGCATCAAGTGTATGACCCGTTGAATGTGTTGGCCTAGAAACCAATTGGGATAGGCCCACGTATGTCATGGAATCATGAACTGCCGAGCCACATCTGTTAGACTGGTCTCGAGTGGGATATTGAAGTCACCCAAAACTAAAAGTGTAGGTGACTCCAGCAACAACTCCAAGACCAGCTGCGTCAGCTTGGATAGGGAGTCTGTTAGGTAACTGGGTGGATGGTATACTAACAGAATCCCTATACTATCCCTGGTTTTCAGGCTTAGGTACATACATTCAAAGTGGTCTGTTTTCCAGATAGGTATCCTGGTCAAGGAGAGGTTATCTTTATGAACTAGTGCCACTCCACCACCACCACCCCGCCCACTTTCCCTCACCTGCTCATAAACAGAATACCTGGCAGGGAGAGCCTGATTCCAGGTGATGGCACTATCCCCCCCCAGCCAGGTTTCTGTAAAACAGGCCAGGTCGGCTACTTCATCCTCAAGAAGGTCGTAAATAATATGAGCTTTGTTTTTCACCGACCTGGCATTGCAAAGGAGCAAGGTGAGGTTCTGTGGCAAGGTTGGTGAGTTCCCCAATTTACTTTGGGCAATAGAGTGAATTGAAAGCAGAATCGCTTTTAAACATCGAATCCATCTTCTTTTGCAACACAGCTCCCCTCTGTTATCGCCGTATCTTCCTCTGCCCCACAGACCCTCAACTGACATCCTGCATAATTCCTCTACCTGCTCTCGCCTGCCATCCTCCATCTAGAAGGCTGTCACCTGCCATCCTCCATCCAGAGAGCACAAGCAGATCATCCCCCAAGTCTTCAAGGGAGACTCAGCCCCTGCTGCTGCCAACAGTCCCAGTGGAGAGGGGAGGGAGGGTTTTTTAAATACCTCCTTCACGGGAGACTCACGCCCCACTGCTGCCAATGGTCCCAGTGGAGAGGGGAGGGAGGGTTTTTTTTAAAGGCCTCCTTCAAGGGAGACTCAGCCCCCACTGCTGCCAACAGTCCTGGTGGAGAGGGGAGGGGGGGGGTTGAAGACCTCCTTCAAGGGAGACTCAGCCCCCACTGCTGCCAACAGTCCCGGTGGAGAGGGGAGGGAGGTTTTTGTTAAAGACCTCCTTCAAGGGAGATTCAGCCCCCACTGCTGCCAACAGTCCTGGTGGAGGGGGGGGGTTGAAGACCTCCTTCAAGGGAGACTCAGCCCCCACTGCTGCCAACAGTCCCGGTGGAGAGGGGAGGGAGGGTTTTTTAAAGACCTCCTTCAAGGGAGACTCAGTCCCCACCCCCCAAAGCATAGCTTTTGACTTGTACATGCAAGTAGGTGTTTTTTGGATCAACTTATTTAGTATCCTCCTTTGGCTGGGCTGCCTTGGGTTCTAACTAAGAGAGAAAGAGATGATTCCCCCTGCATGTTGTGCAGCCAGGATGACCTGTGTATGATATTTCAACTAGAATTTGATTTATATGCTTATGCTAAACCAACGCTATAGGACAGTAAATCCTCAACTCTTTTACCCTCACTCCAGAGGATGAATAGTTACTGTAGGCTTCTTCACTCTGCAGGCAAAATGAATATATCTCTACAGTATTCTCCCTGTATTTTAATGTCCCATGATGTTGTGGAGAATTATTCTCCAGAGAAAAATACAGATCTTTTTATTTAAAAACACAAAACCAAACCGTTTTCTGTGCAGAACACAGGATGCTTCTACAGGAAACTGCTTTCTGCACAGGAAACCCACTTGCTGTGAAAAAACAACAACAGGATTTTGTGCCATATATTTTTATATGCAGAATTATTCCTCCATAACACTTCTGGACAACAAATGTGTGTGTATGTGCCTTCAAGAGACCTGTTGACATATGGTGACCCTGTGAATTTTACATGGTTTTCTTAGGAAAGGAATACTCAGAGGTGGATTTACCAGCTCTTTCCTCTGAAATATAGCCTACACTATCTGCTGTTTGTCATTGGTCTCCCATTCAAATGCTGACTCTGTTTAGCTTCCAAGTTCAGACAGAATCTGGCACTTTTAGGGTATTTAGTCCTCTAAGAAAACAAATACCTGGATAAAATTGACCAGCATTCTCAGTGATTTATTATTCTTCCCAGTGGGGTTTCCCAACTGTCTGAAAATACATTTTTCATCCTGGTAATGAATAGTTATAAATATTCTTTTTATTTCTCGTATTGGGCAATCACAATTAAAAACCTGTGAGACAATCCTTTTATCAAAAAAGGTGGGGGCAGAAATTAGGTTCTGATTGTGGTGTTTATACATTAGATCAATTGAAGGCCAGTACAACAATTTATGTCATTGTCAGTTTTACATGGTATGTACCATTTTACACTTTGGTGCAGTATTGCAGTACCTATAACAGGGGTTGGCAACCTTTTTTGGGGTGGGGCTGGTCTCTCTGTCCCCCGATGTCCCCCAGGCCGTGGTGGTGCGCGCGACCACACCGGGCCTCGGAGAGGCCTAGCGCAGCTGTGGGGGTCCCCCAGGAGGGCTCCCATGACTGCACCGGGCCTCAGAGAGGCCTGGTGCGGCCTCGGGGCCGCCCAGGAGGGCTCCCTTGACTGTGCTGCGCCTCAGAGAGGCCCAGCGTGAGGGCTCCCTCGACTGCGCTGGGCCTCTCCGAGGCCTGGCGTGGCCACGGTGGTCATCCGGGGTGCCATTTTGGATTCCAAAATGGCACCCGGAGTCTCGCGCAACCTTTCCCCTAGTGGGACAGGACAGGAAAGGTCACGCAAGACTCCGGGCACCATTTTGGAATCCAAAATGGCGCCCTGGAGGACCACCGTGGCTACGAAAGGTGGTGGCAGTGGCGGCAGTGGTGGCAGGACCGGGCAGGGGCCGGTCCAAAGGCCTCCGTGGTCTGGGTGTGGCCCACGGGCCTTAGGTTGCCGACCCCTGACCTACAATTTCAACCTGTGGTGTCCATGCATCAACCACCAGCTTTGAATACCTCAGCCACTCCTATGTGCCTTCTGTGCTGGGAACACTAATAGTTTGTTGTTAACTGCCTTCAAGTTGATGTTGACTTATGGAGACCCCATGAATGAAAGATCTGCAGGTTATCCTATCATCAATAGCCCTGCTTAGGTTTTGCAGGCTTGGGACTGTGGCTTTCTTGACCAAGTCTATCCATTTGGAATTATGGTCTTGAAATCAACAAGTTTAGATTACAAAGCACTATGTTTAATCTCAGTGAAGTTAAAAATGAGTGAATGAAGTAAAAAAAAATCAATGAAAAAGGAATTAGATTGTCATGTACAGTGGAAAATTGCCTTAGGAACAATAACTTAAAACTTTTTAGATTTAAAATTGTATTTGCTTCAGCAATACATACATACATACATACATACATACATACATACATGTTTCATGTATATTGGACACCAACATACCTTTTTTGGGGGGACAGAAACTGAGCACTTCAGTTAAATATTAGTAATGTAATAATAGGTAATGCTTCTTGCATATAATGTGCCTGTTCCCAATTACCACGTCTTTCTCACTGAATGCATTGCAACATATTAATTTTGTGTTAGAAAAGTTTAGATAGTTGTAGGTGCATATGTACATTTAAACATTATTCCTGTGGCTTGAAATTTAAGTTATTATCAAAACAATTGGATCCTATATGCTGTTTACTGTAACTGTTAAAGACTCATACTCCAAGACTGGAAAGACAAATACTCACCATCTATCATGCAATAGTCTGAAGAGTTTACTGCTTTAAATCACATATGAACATGTATTCTACAGACACCAATTCTAAGTATTTTTTTCAACACACACATGCATAGCCTATGCATTGTTTCTCCCATCTCCCCTCTTCTTTTCCATTTCTTTGTATTCATATTTTGAGACTAATCTATATCTATGAAAATATTGCCTTTATTATTAAGATTAAGATATATAAGCATCTTCTGGAACCCTGAAGTTGCTCATGAACGGTTAGCACTTTATCACCAGATCGCAGTCTCCCCCACTATGGTGAGATTATTATAGTTAGATATTCTATTTAAATTAAATAGCTTCTCTCTCTCAGGGCCAAAACACACCGCAGAAATAATCCAGTATGAGACCACTTTAACTGTCCTTGCTCAGTGCTAAGGAATTCTGGGAACTGTAATTTGTTGTGGTACCAGAGCTCTTTGACAGAGAAGGCTAAATGTTTCACAAAACTACAGTTCCCAGAATTCTCTAGCATTGAGCCAGGGCAGTTGAAGTGGCCTCAGATTGGATTATTTCTGCAGTGTGTTTTGTCCCACAGTCTTTCTGTCTCCCCTCCTAAAAATTTATCAATACATAACCCCTTAAGTAAAACCATGTCCTCTTTGGTGCTCTGTTTTGGTGCTGCATTTCCAATTTCTTTGATGTCTTGGAAGTGGATCTCCATAAAAAGACTATTTTCATCTAGTTTTATGAAAGCCCAGGCCAGAGCCAATATGCTGAGCTTGCACCTTCAAAAAGCTGTGACAAAACAGAAAAGAGAGGCACACCAGTCCTCTTTGTTCCCATATGGTGTAGGCTGGCTTTCTCTTGGCTTGATGAGGAGAGGAAAGAGAGGGAAAACAGTTCCAGGAAGAGAGAATTGGGAAACACTAAATAACCTTGTACCCCACCCCTACATTAACAAAATTGTTTGTATTCTCAGATCTTCCTTGCTTTTCATTTTTCAGACACCATTTCTGCACTGCATCTCTTGGAGTCAGTGGGAGGACATAGGAGAAGAAAGTGAGAAAGTAAATGTTTCTACTGGAGGACTTTCACTCTTTTGCTAACAGAAAGAAAAGTGCAAACAGAGGCAGCAATATTCAGGTGGGCTAAAGGCAAAAGGCCTGGCTTAGTGCTACATGCATTAGTAACTTCTGTAGGAGGAAGACTAGTTCACTTATGCTTCTCCATTCTCAACCATGTGCATGAGTAGGCTAATGCCTAAAGGAGATGACAGGTAGAGTTACTGAATGTTTACAATGTCTGATCCTCATTCTGCTCTGAAATGGTCATGCCATTTGTTGGGTAAACAACCAGCACTTTTCTTTACTAAATTAAAGCCACTGCTTGATACTGTGTTGTGTACAAGAACTTAAACTTGCTTCTGTTTTGTGTCATAGCCAGTAACAGCAATTCTGGTCTGCTCTCATTGCTGTTCCTAGCCAGAGCGCAACTGGGCAGTGGAAAGCCTACTTTGCACTACAACTTTCTAGTAACTTATGGAACTAAATGGGAAAGTTCAATATAATTTTACAAGATTTTCTAATTTTCTTCCACCCCAATCATTTATCCTTTTCATTCAGAATGGTTGACATTAGAAATATTATTTAGAGCAAGGGCGGATATCATGTGGGCCTTATTTGACAGCATGTCCCAACATCTCACTCATAATTGCAATCCAGCAATATCTGGAGTGCCTCAAGTTCCTCATACCTGATTTAGAATCCACCAAAGAGTGATACCTTTATTGGCCAACCAAAATGCACAATATACTTGTTGCAAGCTTTCAAAGCTCCACTGGCTTCTTCATCAGGCAAGCTGTTACAAACCAAATAGGAGAAAAAAAATTGGAGATGTTAGTCAGATGCCTGCATTTTGATGTTTTTGTCCTTAGTTAAGATGGTATGTGGAGGGTATCTTTTGCAGGCTGCCCCCTCCTCTTTCCAAAATGTTCCTGATGCAAATACATGAAGACTCCTTGAGGAATCCATTGTCCTCTGCCCATAAAGAGGCTTGTGACATAGGAATGGAGGCATATTGAATTGCAAGATAGGGGTCCTTGTTGAGATGCAAATAGACTTTAAATTTCCTGATCTTTGCACATCTCCCAACAGCCACA
Source organism: Phrynosoma blainvillii (assembly GCA_026167975.1). NCBI lineage: Eukaryota > Metazoa > Chordata > Lepidosauria > Squamata > Phrynosomatidae > Phrynosoma > Phrynosoma blainvillii. Next base: position 63,554,168 of record JANUYF010000002.1, on the reverse strand, counting down.
TGGACAGAAGGGGGAGGGGGCAGCTTGCAAAAGATATCCTCCACTTACCATCTTAACTAAGAACAGAAACATCGAAATGCAGGCATCTGACAAACATCTCATTTTTTTTCTCCTGTTTGGTTTGTAACATCTTGCCTGATGAAGAAGGCAATGGAGCTTTGAAAGCTTGCAACAAATATATTGTGCATTTTGGTTGGCCAATAAAGGTATCTCTGTTTGGTGGATTTTTGTTTGAATTTGTTAAATGGCCAACACAGCTACCCCTGCATGTTTCCTGATTTATAATGTTGAACTAGGGCCCCAAGACTGGAGAGAAAAGGGTCTGGATTCTGATTCAGCCCTGATGCTCCATGGGTAGCTGTGGAGACCATTTCCTAGCCTCAACTACCTCACAAAGTTGTAGTGATGGTTAAATGGGAACAGACCATGTATATTCAATGGGGAGATAAATTGACTCCTCATTTTTAGTCCACACTGTAAAAGAGGTATTCAGGATACTGAACCTATCTTGGGATAGAGTTCCACAGCCTGGACAATGCCTTTAAAGCCTGGTGCAGATTCACAACTCTGTTGACATCACAGCCACAGACTGCCACCATGTATCTTTTTTCCTGGCAGAATAACAACATAATAAAAAATACTATGTATTTGTTCCTCCAAGGGAGAACAAATGCTTTTATCAGTTTTCCTTAGATGTCTTTGCAAACTATGTAGTTATGGATAGTGGGAGAAAGTCTCCAGAAGCAGAGATCCTCTGCTGGAATCCTCTCCTAGCTTACTCCCACAACTGTCCCACATGCCACCAGAAGGTAGGAGAAGAAGTCAGGTGAGGGTCAGTTGACTTCAAAAATCTTCTCTAGCTTCCTGTCACACACAACATTGAAAGTGGGGAGAGGCAGGCAAGGATCAACAGGGTATAGCCTTCCAGGATCCGTAACCTATCTCTCACTCCGTCTTCCTCATGTTATATGAGGACAATGCAGGAAGGCAGCTGAGTATCAATAGGTTGTAGCCTCACCAACAGTGTTCTGTTAAGTGATTCACAATGATGTAGACATTATTGTTCTGTGTTAGCAGAACAACTGGAGTCCTGTTGAGACATTGTGTCAACAGGACTCCAGTTGTTCTGGAGTGGACTTACATGCACAGAAAATATAATTGCAAAGATGCACAACATCCAGATTCAGTAGAGGCTGATGCTTTGTAAGTGTGTAGCAGACCTGGCAAAGGGAGTGATGCACAGTGAGACACCAACTAGGGGGTCCCAGTGTGCATCAGGCACTCCCAATGTGTATAAGGTCCAAAGCACACAGGCCAAAAGAAGTGGCTTCTGGCTGCTTTGAGGGCATGGTATTCAGATGACACTCCACCCTGAAAGTGGCTGGAAATTGCTCTGGTGCCATGATCTAGTCCTTTGGACCAGATAAAAAGGAGCTGGAACAATCCAGCTCCTGGCAGCAGCCAGTGTGGAACCATGGCAGCAGCCTGCTTTGGAAGTGGGCCATGTGGTCCCCATGGTTCCAGTGTGATCATAGTGTGATTGTGGCTGGAGCAGCCTCTGGCCACTCCTGGTGGGCCATTTGCTTTGCCCCTATGTTACATATCTTTGCAATTCAGTAACTGGGTTTCTTAGCACCTTTGCTACTTGATTAAGTGCATGCAAATTTATGTTGCATGAAGGGGCATACCATTGTCCCTCCCTGTTCACAGACTTTGAGTCTGCAGTCTCGCTCTTCGCAGGAGGGACAAGCTGTTATAGAGAAAATGGCGGTATGTGCCTGCGCACAGCCCCGCACATGCGCCATCTGTGTGCACGCCATTATTTTCAATGGGGCTCAAATATCTGCGAGCTACCATTTTTGTGGCGGGGTCCAGAATGGATCCCCCATGAATTGAGAGGAGCAATTGTACATGATTCCAGCCATACTTTACAGGTTGTTAGCTATATCTCTTTTTGCTTTTGCAAACCACTTTGAATCCTGGTCTGTGAGCATAAATAAATAAATAAATAAATATTACAGCCCACTACAATGATCCTCCTCATTGGGCTCCCCTTCCATCTTGCTCTCTGTTGGAAAATAGGAAATAGGTGATTCTGGGGTGGCGGTGTCAATAGTCTATTTGAGCAATGTGGTAAAACAAGACAGGTATGTGAGAAGAATCCTCCGCATTGTGCTTTTTGCACACTGAAAAAGCCCCTTTCTTAATTTCCCCCCTCAGACACTCAAATGCTTTTTCCATCCCTATTACAATGGAAAACAAAATAAAACAGACAAGAACCTAGAGATATTTTGTATTGTTCTGAAAGTGGTGATAGTCAGTGGTCCTTACTTGAAGGTGTTCAAAGTACACAAAGTATTTGTGAAATATTTCTACATATCCTCAGGGTTTAGGTCTGTGGTATCTAAATATCAGTGGGTAGATAGATTTATCAGAAGATATATAGTTACAGCCAATATTTATTTTTCGGTGATATATAGATATAACCAATATATGCTGCACTGCAACCACATGACTGGTTGTAGTTAGCAAAATCTGACAGTGCAGTGATGCTCAACTAATTGATGAGAGTTTTGGCCTCAACAGCACCCTACTGTGCATGTATACAATTTAGTTTCCTTCCTATGTGTACTTTTTTAAAAACAGCAAACACACAAATGGTAGCAGAACTCTGAGGTCTTCTACAAGGCAGTACTTGTTGCAGAAATGAGATTCGTCTTTTTATTTCTTACAAGAAAAAAAGAAAAGAAAGAGAAAAGCTGTTTATAATGAAGGCTAAAGAAAAAAAGAAGTTCCCATCTGTGAATCTTGCTTTATTATAATTATATCAAAAATTCCAGTGAAGAAAACACTTCTAATTTCAAAGCAATGCAGTTTTCAGTGTTTAGTTTAAACATGACTAATTCTAGTAGATACCAACATCTCTTTTGAAGACAAATGACAGGAAAATGATATGACCATAAAGAAAAAAATAATCAGCAAACCATCCCTTCCATGTCCTGGCTACCAAATAATCAAGATTTATTTTATTACTGGAGGAGGATGAAGGGTGACATTGGGTTGAATGTAGCCCCTGACTCCCTTCTTGAAAACTATGAGTGTCATTTTAGAATGTCTGAAAAGGTTCCATGTAGACAGCCTAGACATCCAGTATGATAGGGTGATCACACATGTTGCTTCACCACAGATTTACTGCCTGAGGTGAAGGACAGGATGACACTTCCTCTCTCATTCAATATCCACAAACGAATTGAACTGCCAATTTGAGCTTGAAAAATACAACTTTTGAACAACTTTCAAACTTTCTTACCCAGTAAATCCATGCCAACAGAGGGATTTGGGGAGTTGTAGTTCCAAAATAGTGAACCATCATGGTGTAATGGTTTGAGTGTTGGAATAGGACACTGGGAGACTAGGGTTTGCATCTCCCCTCAGCCATGGAAACCTGCTGGGTGACCTTGGGCAAGTCACATTCTCTCAGCTATAGAAGAAAGCAAGGGCAACCCTCCCCCTGAACAAATTCCATCAATAAAACCCCATGATAGGTTCACCTTAACGTTGCCATAGGTAAGAAATGACTTGAAGGCACACAAAGCAACAAGAAGTTCCAAAATAACTTTTTCAAGATCTGGTTGTATTGTGTGCCTATACCTATGATGGGACATTGTATTTCATAAGACTCTGGTAGCTGGTGACTTCCTCATCACTGGGACAGTGAATCTGCTCTTGATTTTAATCTAGATTTTAAATGAAATATCCAAGTTTCCAAATCTCTTGTGGAGATAGTGGTCAGCTCCTTGGTTTCTTCCTTTAAAATCCAGGCAAACCCACACATCTGGATCACAGATGCAACAGCTTCCCATGTTTTGAACAGGCAGTTAATGTATATATATTTTTTGTCAGTATTGTGCCATTAAAATTGTCTGAAAAGGAAACATTCTGCATCATGTCACAGTAATCTCTCCTATGTAGTCTGGTAAGGTAATTAATAGGGTCACCTGCAGTGTCTTCTATGCCACTGAGGCAGTGAATCCATTCTAGATTTTAGACCAAAATTTGAAGGAGGTATCTATGGTGCTAAACTTATTTTGGGGATAGGGTTCATCACATTGGATAGCTCCTTTAAATTTCAGACTAAACACACAAGCAAATTCACCATTGATATCAATGACATTAACCATTACAGATCATCATCAGTGATGTAATGATCTAATACAATTTTATTCGCATACTGAAGAACAATTTGTATGATGTGAATAATATGGCAACTATGACTGGCCACTCTTATGGCTCTTGTCGCCTCTTCTGACATTCTTGCTTTGTAGGTAGATGCCTAAAAGTTACTTTCTAGTAGGAAAACAGAAAATTAAAATCACCTTAAATCACCATTTGCTCTATTGTTTCCATATGTATACTTAGAAAACTTGAACCTAAATAATAGGGCATAGGTCAGGGCATGTGAAATTCATTGGGATACTGTTGGCTGTCCATATTTACAGATTCTGCATCCATGGATGCAACCAATAATGGTTTGAAAACATTCATACACACACACACACACACACACATTCCAAAAAATAAAGCTTGATTTTGCCATTTTATGTAAGAAATGTCATTTTACTATGCCATTGTATATAATGGGACTTGAGCAGCCGCAAATTTTGGTATCCATGGAGGGAGGGTGTCCTGGAACCAAACCACAGTGGTCTGAGGATCCACTGTATAATAGGGTGGCTTGCTCCCCACCAAGTGGCTAATTACTATCCTAATTTTGTTCTAATTCATTATGTTAGCATTACTTTTTTATTAGCAAGTATCACTTCCAGTCTATGGTTGTTAGTGAGTAGATAAAGTTTTTGTAGATGATGATCATAGAATCATAGAATTGTAGAATTATAGAGTTGGAAGAGACGACAAGGGACACCCAGTTCAACCCCCTGCCATGCAGGAACTCCCAATTAAAGAATCCCCGACAGATGGCCATCCAGCCTCTACTTAAAGACCTCCAAGGAAGGAGACGCCACCACACTCCGAGGGAGTGTGTTCCACTGTCGAACAGCCCTTACTGTCAGGAAGTTCCTCCTAATGTTGCAGTGGAATAGCTTTTCCTGGAGCTTGCATCCATTGTTCCGGGTCCTAATCTCTGGAGCAGCAGAAAACAAGCTTGTTCCCTCCTGAATATGACATCCCTTCAAATATTTAAACACGGCTATCATATCACCTCTTAACCTTCTCTTCTCCAGGCTAAACATCCCCAGCTCCCTAAGTCATTCCTCATAGGGCTTGGTTTCCAGACCCTTCACCATTTTAGTTGCCCTCCTTTGGACATGCTCCAGTTTCTCCACATCCTTTTTGAATTGTGGTGCTCAGAACTGGACACAGTATCCTAGGTGAGGCCTGACCAAAGCAGAATAGAGTGGCACTATTACTTCTCTTGATCTAGAAACTATACTTCTATTGATGCAGCCTAAAATTGCATTGGCCTCTTTAGCTGCCGCATCACACTGTTGATTCATGTTCAACTTGTGGTCTACCTGGACTCCTAGATCCCTTTCACGTGTAGTCTCATTCAACCAGGTGTCCCCCATCATATATCTGTGCTTTTCGTTTTTCCTCCCTAAGTGAACCTTACATTTCTCCATGTTAAATTTCATTTTGTTAGCTTTGGCCCAGCTTTCTAGTCTGTTGAAGTCATTTTGAATTTTGATCCTGTCTTCTGGGGTATTAGCTACTCCTCCTAATTTGGTGTCGTCTGCAAATTTGCTAACTATGCCCCCAAAACCGTAATTCAAGTCATTAATAAAGATATTGAATAGCTCTGGGACCAGGACAGAGCCCTGTGGCACCCCACTGGTCACTTCTTTCCAGGTTGAAAAGGAGCCATTGTTGAGCACCCTTTGGGTTTGGCCAGTCAACCAATTACAAATCCATGTAACAGTTACTTTGTCTAGCCCACATTTTACCATTTTGTTTGCAAGAATGTCATGGGGAACCTTGTCAAAGGCCTTACTGAAATCAAGATATACTATATCCACAGCATTCCCTTCATCTACCAAGCTGGTAATTTTATCAAAAAAAGAGATCAGATTTGTCTGGCATTACTTGTTTCTCTGAAACCCATGCTGACCTTTTATGATTATGGAATTACTTTACAGGTGTTCACAGACTCGCTGTTTAATGATCTGCTCCAGAATCTTTCCTGGTATTGATGTCAGACTAACTGGACAATAATTGTTGGGATCCTCTTTTTTCCCCTTTTTGTAGATGGGGACAACATTTGCCCTCCTCCAGTCCGCTGGGACTTCTCCTGTTCTCCAGGAGTTCTCAAAGATTATTGCCAATGGTTCCAATATTACATTTGCCAGTTCTTTTAGTACCCTTGGATGTAATTCATCTGGTCCTGGAGACTTATATTCATTTAGATTAACCAGGTATTCCTGTACTATCTCTTGACTTATTCTGTGCTGAAATTCTCCTATTCTGTCCTCTGCTCCATTATCATCAGGTTTAGCTCCCTTTACCTTTTCTGAGAAGACTGAAGCAAAGAAGGTGTTGAGTAATTCTGCCTTTTCTCTGTCCCCTGTTAACTTTTTGCCACCTTCCCCACACAGTGGCCCTACCATTTCCTTCTTCTTCCTTTTGCTGCGGACATACCCAAAAAAGCCCTTATTATTGTTCTTAACCTCACTAGCAAGCCTGAGTTCATTCTGTGCTTTAGCTTTTCTGACTTTACCCCTACACGTGCTAGCTATTTGTTTGAATTCCTCTTTAGTGATTTCCCCATTTTTCCATTTCCTATACATGTTCCATTTAAAACTTAGTTCAGTTGAAAGTTCCTTAGTCATCCATCCTGGTTTCTTGAGCCACCTTCCATTTTTCTTTCTCACTGGAACTGTTTGAAATTGTGCCTTCAGTATCTCCCTTTTGAGAAACTCCCATCCATCTTGAACCCCCTTCTCTTTTAGTATTCCTGACCATGGGATCACCCCCAGTATTTCTCTAAGTTTACTAAAATCAGCTTTCCTAAAGTCTGCCTATGCCTGGCTTCTCCTTTCCACTGAATAATAAACTCCAGGAGAACATGATCACTCCCGCCTAAGGATCCAACCACTTACACCCCATTAACTAGGTCTTCCCTGTTAGTTAGGAACAGATCCAAAATAGCTGACTCCCTTGTTGCCTCTTCCACCTTTTGGCCAATGAAATTGTCTTCAAGGCAGGTGAGGAATTTGCTAGACCTTGAGGATTCTGCTGAGTTTGAATTCCAGCAAATATCAGGATAGTTGAAGGGGGGTTGCAGACTGCCAGAAATAGTGTGAATTCAGTCCACTTTTAGGGTTAGGGTTAGAGTTAGGGAACCATGGGAACTGTATTTTATTGTAGCATCAGAGTTGTCTGACAGAGAAGGCTCAATGTCTCAGAAAAATAACAGTTCCCATGATTCCCTAGCACTAACCCTAACCCTAAAAGTGGACTGAATTCACACTATTTCTGGCAGTCTGCAACCCCCCGAAGTCACCCATCATTACTATATTTCTCCTTTCTGTGTGTATGGTCATCTGTTCTAGAAAGGCATTATCCAATTCCTCTGCCTGAGTCAGGGGTCTGTAGTAGACTCCCACAATAACATCCCTGTTGTTTTCCTCCCCTTTAATTTTTATCCAGATGCTCTCCACCTGGCTTCCAGGATTGATGTCCTGGATTTCTTCACTGGTGTAAATATCCCTGACATATAATGCTATTCCTCCTCCTTTCCTGTTTGGCCTGTTTCTCTTGAAAAGGTTATATCCCTGTATTTCTACATTCCAATCATGAGACTCACCCAACCAGGTTTCAGTGATGCCTATTATATCATATTTGTTTGGTTGTGCTAGGGGTTCAAGTTCATCTTGCTTATTTCCCATGCTCTGTGCATTAGTGTAGAGACATCTAAGACCATATGTCCCCTTTACTTGCTACCTGTACATGTTTTTTTGCCTCCCACTGTTGGGTCCTTGCACTGTTTGCCTTGTTCCCTCTATGACACTTTGACTATTTTTTCCAGACTTTTTGTCCTCCAGAATACTGTCTCCCTTCCCCAAATAACTCAATTTAAAGCCCTCCTGATCAAATTCTTGAGACTGTTGGCAAAAACGTTTCTTCCAACTGGCGTGAGATGCAGCCCTTCCCTTGCCAGGAGTTCGCCCTCATGGAACCACAGCCCATGATCTAAGAATCCAAATCATTCTCGGCGACACCATCTGTGGAGCCAATTGTTGACATCTGCTATTTTCCTCTCTCTTCCTGGGCCATGCCCTTCAACTGGCAGAAGAGACGAGATGACAATCTGTGCATCCATTTCTTTCAGCTTCTTACCCAGAGCCTCGTAATCCCTTGTGATGTTCTGAAGACTGTGTCTTGCTGTGTCATTCATTCCCACATGGACCAAAAGGAAGGGGTATTGGTCAATAGGCTTGACCAGTCTTGTCAGCCTCTCTGTCACGTCTTGGATCTTTGCCCCAGGGAGACAACACACCTCCCGCTACATCTTGTCAGGCCCACAAATCACTCCTTCTGTACCCCCTCAGCAAGGCATCCCCTACCACAACCACATGCCTCCTCTGAGGCTTAGCAGCGACTGTTCCCTGTGGTGGAGCTCCCAGGGTCCCCTGCTATGTCCCTGAAGTCTGTCCATGCTGCTCTTCCTTGTCTTCGTGGATAAGGGAAAGAGCTTCAAATCGATTCTGTAGCTGTAAGCTCCCAGAACGATCCCTGGTCTCCCTACTTCTGTGTGTGACATTCCTCCAGTTGTCTACCTCCTGTGTATGTGATGTAACCTCCTCTTCCCCAGCAACTTCCTCTGTGTGGTCCCTGTCCAAGACAGTTTGTTCTGTTCTGTCCAGGAAAACCTCTTGTTCCCTAATATGCTGAAGTGTAGCTACCCGTGCCTCCAGCTGCTGTGCTTTCTCCAAGAAGGCTACCAACTTGCACTTGGGGCATGTGAAGTTCCCCACCTCTGTAGGCAAGAAGACAAACATCCCACAAGTGTTGCAGGTAACGGCAGCACTTCCCTCAGTGTCCATACTGAGAAGTCTTAATTAGTCCCTGGAACAGGACTATGGCCTTCCTCCTCAAAGAAAATCCCTCACTAAACACCAGTGTTGAAGGCTCCTGATAACCCGAACTTTTCACCAATTGCTGCTGGTGGCTCTGAGAGGAGTTGTATAGAGTTAGACTGCTACCTCCAACCCCTAGTGACTCACAAATGTGACTCACAGAAGCTCCACCCCCTCAGCAACAACAACACATTCTCCCCAAGAGTTTTTAAAAGTTCAAAAACTCACCCCCTTAAAATGGCTGTGCAGGAACTGCTCACCACCTCCTTCTCCTCCTTCTCTCTCACTGGAACTGGCCTAGAAGAGTCTAGAAGGCTCTTAGAGGAGTTGTATAGAGCTAGACTGCTACCTCCAGCCCCTAGTGACTCACAAGTGTGACTCACAGAAACTCCAACCCCTAGCAACAACAACACACTCTTCACAAGAGTTTTTAAAAGTTAAAAACTCACCCCCTTAAAATGGCTGCCCAGGAACTGCTCACTTCCTCCTCCTCCTCCTCTCTAGCAGGAACTGGCCTAGAAGATAATTGCTGTAAAGCTGACACTCACATAATGGTGACATTATTGTACTTTTTTTTTTTTTGGCAAGATGTATTTAGAGCTTTGCCAATACCTTAATCTTAGGTTGAGTGAGTGTGACTTGCCCAAGGTCACCGATTCCATACATCATTGATGAATGGGGATTCAAACTCTTGTCATTCAGATTCTAGTTCAACATTCAAACAAATACATCAGACTACACCACCAAACAAGGCCACATTGGATCATGTAACTCTGTAATACAATAAAAAATCCATTTTCTGTACCCAGGACAGGCATTGCTGCAGGAGCATTCAACAAAAACTGGAGAATCCCATTTGTGTGAATGGAAGTGCCTTCCACTCATTGTATCTCAACCATGAAGTATTAGAACCCGTCCCTGCTGTAATACATGAACGAACCATTAAAAGTTGGCAAAATCAAATAGTTAAATAAAAACATCCAGCCAAGTCTGAAGTCTTGGCTCTTTTTGTCTTTATAAGTTCAACCTTTGTTTGAATAAGCATGTATTTCTGGTTTGGGTTAAAATAGCCATACTGAAGTAATAAAGTAATAGGACTATTCCAATTTAAAACTTCACATTTTCTTGTGGAAAATAAAGGCACCAGGCAACCAAAAGCTCTTTTTATTATTTTTGAGACTAGCAACAAACTGTGGTGCTAATCAAGCAATGCCGACACTATTTGATCAGTATTTGAGCAGCTGTCTCCTGTGCTAAGGATGCACTTTTTAGATTTTGTGTTATTTTGCAAATAGCTGAAAGGTTTCATGGATAGGGGGAAAATAAAAGTGAGAATTAGCATAGAGGTAGTTTGTGTTCAATAGTACAGAACACATACTTCAAAAGGAACATATCACTTTTTTCACTGTTTAAATTCTGAAGATCTTATGCTTGAAAGCCATACCTTCTGTTTGAGAGAGTGGGAGTACTATCCACATTCTCAGAGTCTTCACAGTTCAGGGCTGCTTCTTCACAAAATTCACACTGGCTGTCTATGCAAGAAATATTTCATGTATTAAGAGACATAGCTATGGATGCTATTCACCAAAACCTATTTTTGAAGTCATGCAGCCCCCTGTCCCCCATTCCAGTACAGCCATTTTGATGTGGTTAGAGTCTGGGGGATGAGGGAAGAGATGTCCAACTCTTTTTCTATAGTTAGACATACTGTGACAGGTGACTGTTGCAGTGTGTTCAGAAAGAGAGCTGAATATGTCCCCCTCCTCTCTGGTAACACAGAAATGGCTATATTTGGCCTGGGGAGAGCACTGCAGTGCTGACAGAGAGAGCACTGCAGTGCTGACAAGGTAGATTCTGGTGAGATGTTTGACTGTTGCATGTGCAACCACTGTACAACTGAATTGCAATGTTGTAAAGCAGACTCAAAACATCAAAATTACTGAGCAGGATACCAGACATTATTTTTGGTGCAAAAATATTGCTTCCTGCACAGGAAATGCTACCTGTTGCACAGAAAACCCATGCACATATTCTGCATAGAATATGTCCCGAACTGCAAAAATTCTTGTGGCAGTAGGTTTCGACTTGTCAGGGTTTTCTGACACTCATGGAAAAACAACAACCAGTTTTCAAATATTTTTGATTATTATTTCCATACCTATTACACAGCAGGAAAAAAGGGGACATTCTATGGCTTTGTTGGGGGGATCCTCTGGATTTGCAAGGTTCAAAGCCCTCCTCTCAATTTCTCTCAATATGCTCTCAGAAAGGGATGGGAAACCCCTAGGTATTCTTTTTTCTTGCTTTTGTTGGGCAATGTGTAAGTGGCCATGGAAGCTGCTGGGAGCAGACTATGCACATCTTTAATTTAGGGCCTTTGCAGACTGCTAGAAATAGTGCAAATTGAGTCCACTTTAAGGGTTAGGGTTAGTACTAGGGAATCATGGGAACTGTATTTTATTGTGGCACCAGAGCGCTCTGACAGAGAAGGCTTAATGTCTCAGAAAAAACCCAGTTCCCATGATTCCCTAGCACTAACCCTAACCCTTAAAGTGGACTCAATTTGCACTATTTCTGGCAGTCTGCAAAGGCCCTTAGTCATTCTGGTTAGGAGATTTTGGGAGATTTTGAGAGCTGTATGCTAGAAAAGTAATATTTCCAGTGCTCTATAGAGAGAAGTAGGGAATGAGGGACAGAAAAAGTCTCAAAAAGAAGTTAAAGGGCTGGGAAAGGTCAAAAAAGAAAAGAAAAACATACCCTTCAACATTTCACAGATGAAAACTGGGACAGAAGGAACAGCCCTCCCCTTATTCTTGCTGTTGCAGCTGCCACTATCACCACCTCCAAATTCAAAGAATGAATCGCAATTGCAGCAACCAGCCCCCTTGTACAGATTCAGCAGCTTTCTGATGGGTCCTCAGAGAAGGCTCAGTGAGAGGGGAAGGGAGTGACCAGGGAAATTGTCTGTGTTGTAGCATGAGTAGCTTCCTGAATTACCTTATTTCTTTTCCAAACAGCCTGCTGCTGAAAACCCAGGCAAAGAGCAAGAAGCAAGCATCCTCCTTTCTTCATTTGATTTGGAGGTGGAGGAAGGAAGGAACAAACAGCAAGTCAGCAAGTGTTTGCTGTACAGCACTGCAGACACAAGGGCTGAGAGGGGAAATGTGGGACACTGTGACAACCACTGAGAAACCAGGAGTGAAAAGTGTTAAGTGTGGCCTTCCTGGCTGATTTGTAGCACCTGGAGGGCTTGGAAACCCATAACCTTACCTTCCAGTCTTCTGGTACAGGGATGGCAGGATGTTGGATGTAGCAGACATCTACTATGTTCCCTCATCCACCCCAGATCTGAAATGTATCCTACCAGTCTTCATTTTATGCTAGGTGTGCAGAGGGAGAAACAGGATCAAATAAAGAATGGTTGGGATGAGGGGAAACAAAGTCAGACAGACCTGTTACTTACGGGGATCAGTGTTCTTTCATAGAAGATACACAATATCTGAAATAAAGTTGCATTTAATCTGTGAGGCATTTGAATCCCTTGAGCATGCTGCAGTTATACCGCAGCACAGAAGTGCTAAATTCAGTACAGTTTCTATCTACTGAAATACTAAGGAAAAATACCATGTTCACTGAATTAATACCAAAGATATACATCTGTAGCTATATAGCTGCACATACAGTGAAACTCTACAGTATTTTTGAAATGAAGGATGTTTGCATCTTTGAAAATGTGCTTTGTTCTGAAGTAATTTCTTCTGGCATTCACCTCCTGCTCTTCTACATCAGCCTCTCCAGTTTTCATGCTAAATCCCCTGTGCCACACTTATGGTTTCTGGAAGAGTTTGAAAATTGAAGAAGGTTGCTTAAAGAACATCTTTATGATTGAAGGGCTGCTTCTGATGTTCCAGTCTCTGTTCGTGACCATAAACCTCCACGTCACTCCCACCATGTTAACTAGAGCAGCTGCACAAAGACTTACATCACCTATGTTGAATCATGAGACAGATACAGAACTACTGATTGGGATTCTTGACATATATGCAAAAATCATCAGATTGTTACAAGGTATAAATCAAGGGTGGCAACAACAGTGGGGGTTGAAAGCCACTTGTCTTCCCCCGGGACCATCTGGGGACTGTGTGGGGTGCCCAAATTGCTACCCTTCCTTCAAAGCAAAGCAAAATCAGAAGTGGTCAGAAGTCACTTAAATTTAGGGGGAAAAGTGGGGGAGGGATCATCATCATCATCATCATCATCCCTATGGATGAAGATGAGGAACAAGAAATTAAAATATAGCAAGAAATAGACATAGCAACATAACACACTGAAAAACACAAACACCAATTAAAAATACATAAAAATTAAAATAACATATCAGTTAAAAAGATATGTTAAAAACAATCAATTCGTAATTAAAAACCTCCTAATTGAAAAACTATCTGGATAGGCTTGCCAGAAGCAGTTGATCTTTAATGCTTTTTTAAACACAGGCAGCACAATGCCAAAAGAGTGTTCAGTACCAAGATTGGCTTAAGAAATTTTGCTTCCATAGAGGTGAAACAGGCAGGCAGGAAAAGGCACCTTGAAGCTACCTTTTCTGAAAATGATTCAAGTCCCCACCAACTGCACTGCCAGCTCCCAAGGCAGCTGGAGTTTATGTCATGACCGTATAGCATGACCTCAAGCTGTGTCACTGGGTACTTTTTTTAAATTGCCCCTCACCATCCCTGCACACTGTCATAGGATGGCCATTTCTGTGAACCTGCAAACAGTCGCATGTGCAGCGCTCCACTGGAACAGGACATAGGAGCAGAGGTGTGCCCATGCAGATGCCAGCCTTGCCCTCCCTTCACCCCATGCCCCTTCTTTGATTGTCTGGTTTGTGTATGTTTTACTTATCTCCATGAGAGGTGTCACAGTTTCTCTTTTGGGCATTGCCACCCCCACTGCTTGGATATGACAGCTCCGTCCTAAATGTGCTCCTGCGATGAGGCATTTACATGCACAATTAGGATTAGGGTTTGTATAGACCACACCTTTGGAGCCACTCTAGTGTTGCAGCATTTAGACGTATGAGTGAAGGTGAGCACTTTCTGGGAAGAAGTGGAAAAATCCAGCTCCTTTTTAGACTAGCTTTCCACCCTGTAGTGTGGCTTGGGAGCAGTTTCCAGCCAGCTTCAGGATGTGTATCATCTAAATGCCCCACCTTGTAGCCACCTGGAAACCTGCTAATTTTGACCATCTGTTTTGCCCCTTAAACAGGCAAAGTTTGGAAATGCTGCCTTTTTTTGGGGGGTGGGGAATGTAACTCCCAGAGGCCAAGATCCTACATGGTCATGTATTGTGTAAGAGTTCTGCATGCAGAACTCTGCTGCCATTCCTCTCTCACCAGCCGATGGACTTTTAATTTCATATGGAGAGATCTTGTAGCACTTTTGATAATGAAAGAAAGAAGTTGGCAGCATGAGCTTTCATAGACTTCAGTCTACTTCCTCAAATGCTTTTTTGTTGGGGTATGCAGACAGGCAGGATCTAGCATACACACATGCAGAGTTGAAGCACGTAGGCAGGAATGCCAAGAAGATGGTCTTCTGTGAAGAATCTTGGTCAGGAAAATCCTCTCACACAGGCTGCTGCTTTCAGCTTGGAGAAATGAATCGCTGGTCAGTGAGACTTCACTCAGTGAGGGCTTTAATCTTTGTTGCAATATTTACAAAGACACATAGAGTACTAGACGTCCATCTTGAATACTCACAGCTATACAGACCAACAAATTGCTTCGCCAACCACCAACCACAACTAACCAACAACGGAGATTGTGACTCTCTCCCATATATAGGTGGTCTTCTTGGTAACATATGACAGCCATGCACGAATGAAACCTGGCTGGTTTCATCCCCAGTGCCTGTTGCATCAGACTTCCCATGATGCATACCTGGCTTGTCTTATCCACTATGCATGTTTCTGATGACATTACAGCACAGCCCTCAAGGTTCTTTAGCTTCCTTCCCAGATCCTCATAGTCTTTTGCAATATGTCAAAGGCTATATCTTGCAGTATCATTGTTCCAACAGGGATCAGAAGTAAGGGGCAATGATAGCTGGGTTTGATGAGGTTTGTCAGCTTCTCTGTTACATTATGGATTTTTACCCCTAGGATCAGCATGGTTGTCAAGACATTTTATCAGGTCAATGCACCACTGCTTCTGTGTTACCTAAATTGCTCCAAAATTGAATTTGATAGAGGAATTAATTAATTAGCTCAAAGGAGCAGTGAGAAGGCTTTTCTGTAATTTTAAAAGTGGGGAACTTTTGCCTTTGTATACTGAATCCAAACAATAGACAACAGAATGCAAGGTTCAAATGTTATATTATTGATACACCAAAGGGGTTGCAGCATTCACACAAAAGAACACACATACTTATACCAGAGCTGAAGAGATAAAGGGAGATTAAACTGTATAGAGAGTAGCAGATTAGGGCAGTATTTACCTGAATCTTGAAGTCAGGAATCCAAATCAGAGGAAAGATTGCAGGGAAGATGAACTCAGATTGCTGCCTGGAAAGTGGGGCAGACTAGCAATTTGAGGATCCTAGATGAACTCTGACAGCATAACTGCCTGATTTCACCTGAAACTGAAAACAAAGAGCAAATAGCTCCACTTTATACTTTTTAGCTTTAGGGGCAGGCTTTGGGGAATCTTTGGGATGGAATTTTCCAGGGAAGGAAACAGCTGAACCCTGGAATCAACAGGGCAATAAAATGTAGCCATCCTAAACAAAGAAATGGCCAATCCATATGGTCTGTCTTTTTGTTGTCCAGAGGGCTGACAAGTATCAGAGCCATCTATGCCTCTGAAATTGGAAGAATAGATTTGAATTTCAAAGGATACCTTTGTGCCTACCTGCCCCTTGTTCACGCTCTCACATGGGCAGTGGAAAGGGGATGGGATGGGGTAGCAGTAAGAGGGAGGAGGGAGGGGACCTGGGATGGGACAGGGGAGCACAAGGAGAGATGGATACACATTCCCCCATTCACTCATACAGATGGGTAATGGGGGGGGGGGAGGGATAATCCATCTTATTTGCAATAAAATATTCATATGTAAAATTATTTATTTGTTGTGTTCAAAACATAATTCCATAAACAAATGAGTAACAAATGATATTTGTTTGTTGTTAACTGCCTTCACATTGATCTTGACCCATGGTGACCCTATGGATGAGACATCTCCAGCCCCCCCCCTACTGCTCTGCCCAGCTCCTGCAAACTCATTTTTATGGTCTCTTTAATAAAGTCCATCCATCTAGCATGTGGCCTTCCTCTTTACTTTCCTCCACCTTTCCTAACATTATTGTCTATTCCAGCGATTCATGTCTTCTCAATGTGTCCAAAGTACGGCAGTTTAAGTCTTGTCAACTTGGCTTCTGGGGATATGTCTGGCTTGACCTGTTCTAGGACCCATTTGTTTGTCCTTTTGGCTGTCCATGGAATCCTCAGCACTCTTCTCCAGCACCACATCCCAAATGAGTTGATTTTCCTCCTCTCTTCTTTCTTGACTGTCCAGCTCTCACATCCATACATGATAATAGGGAATACAATGCCTTGTATGATTCTGACTTTTGCTCTGAATTGTATGTCTTTTCATTTTAGGATCTTTTCTAGTTCTTTCATAGCTGCCCTCATCATTCTTAATCTACTTCTGATTTCCTGGCTGCATTTCCCTTTCTGATCAATGTTTGATCCAGGTATGAGAATTCTTTTACTATTTCTATTTCCTCATTGTCTCTAGATTGAATGTGTGTAAGTACTCTGTGGTCATTATTTTTGTTTTCTTTCTGTTCAACAGTAAGCCTGCCTTTGCACTTTCTTCTTTGATCTTCTTTAGTAGTTGTTCCAGGTCGGTGAGGTTCTCTGTTAGTATTATGGTCTCGCCAGCATATCTCAGATTGTTGATATTTCTTCCTTCTATTTTCACTCCTCCCTCTTCCTTGTCCAAGCCTGCTTTCTTTACAATATGTTCTGCATATAAATTGAATAGGTAGGGTGATAGGATGCAGCCTTGTCTGACTCCTTTGCCAACTGGGAACCATTATGTGTCTCCATGTTCTGTCCTGACAGTAGTCTCCTGTCCTGAGTACAGATTCCTCATGAGGACTATCAGATGTGTTGGCACTCCCATGTCTTTAAGGGTGTCCACAGCCTTTCATGACTTATACAGTCAAAGGCTTTGCTGTAGTCTATAAAGCACATGCTGATTTTCTTTTGGAATTCCCTGCTACGCTCCATTAGCCATTGTATATTTGCAATGTGATCCCTGGTGGCCCTTCCTTTCCTGAACCCTGCTTGGACCTCTGGGATTTCTCTCTTCATATATGGTTGGAGTCTATGTTGAAGAATTTTGAGCATGATTTTGCTTGCGTGGGAGATTAGTGCTATGATACTATAGTCACTGCAGTCTCTTGTGTCTCCTTTTTTTGTGGATGGGGATCTATATTGATCTTTTCCAATCTGTTGGCCATTGTTTTGTTTTCCATATCTGTTGACATATGTTGGTTAGCACTAGCATTGACTCTGTCAATGTGGATTGCAACTATTCTGTTGGAATATCATCTGTTCCTGGAGTCTTGTTTTTTGCAGTTTCCTTTATTGCAGCTTCCACCTCCGTTTTTAGAATTTGGGGTTCATCTTCATAAGGCTCTTCATTCCATCTGTCCTTCATGTTGTCATCTCTTTTATGTAACTTTTCTGTGTATTGCATCCATAATCTTTTTATTCCTTGCATTATGTTATTTTTATTGTCATAGAATGTCCCAGTCCTTGGTCTGAACTTTCCCTTGATTTATTGAATCTTGTGGAATAGGTCTCTCATCCTTCTCTTTTTGTTATTGTCTTCTATTTCTCTACATTTGTCATTGTAGTAATTTTCCTTATCTTTGTGAACTAGCCATTGTACTGTTGTATTCATGGTTCTTAGTTTATTCTATCTGCTTTTTTTTGTTTCTCTTCTTTCCTTTATTTCTTGTAGTGTTTTGTCATCCATAGTTTCTTCAGTTTCTTTTGTCTGTTGGAAGTGTCTTTTGTTAGCTCTCCTCTGTGTCCTGCAGGTGTGCAGCGACCAAAACAAACAAAAAACTAGGCCAACATCCAGCACTGTAGCTCACAGCAGAGTGTGGAAGCCCAAACCAGTATGCAGTATTTGGCAATAAAGCACTGACCAACCTGAAGTAAGGCACAGACACAGTTGACTTCTTCCAAAGTCCTTGGAGGCTTTTATCTTCCTGTTGCAAAATATATACAAAGTATTTACAACAGAAGTTTTGACTTCTGTCAACATACACTGTCTGCTAAAATCCACTTCTCCAACAAACAAACTCTCCAACCCACCACACCAACTCCTCTCTTCAACCCACACCTGTCCTAGGTTCCAGAGCCCTTATATACAGTAGTGCTACCATTAGGGTTGACACCTGGTGTTTCTTAACCTTTACAACCATAGAAATTATTTTACCACTTCTTAAAGGGACATTTTACCCAACATCTATATACATTCTTCTTTTGTTATGTTCCTGGCTTCAGACCAAAACTCTTCTGGTTCACGATCTATTATTCTTAGTACTGCAAATCTGTTCCTTATATTGTCAATGAATTCTGTGAAAATGTTGTTTAAATCATATTTTGGTATGATGACTGGTTTTGTTCTCTTCTTGAGTTTTACTTTTATTGTTGAAATGAGTAGTTTGTGATCTGTGCCACAATCAGCTCCTGGTCTAGTCTTGGCCACTAGTATGGAGCTTTGCCATCTTTTACTTTCAGTTATGTAATCTATTTGGTTTTTGTGCTGGCCATCTGGTGATTTTCTCTGTTTGTATGAAAAATGTGTTTGCAATGAATAGGTTGTTGGCTTCACAAAAATCTATCAGACACTCACCTGCTTCATTCCTTTTGCCTAGTCCAAATCTGCCTACTGTTTTTTTTATCGTTCTTTACTTCCAACCTTTGCATTCCAATCTCCAATGATCAGGTTGACATCCTATGTTGGTGTGTTGCCAATTACTTCCTGTATTCCTTCATAAAATCTATCAGTTTCCTCTTGTTCTGCTTCAGTGGTTTGTGGATATGCTTGAATTATGGTGATATTCATAGGTTTCCTTGAAGCCTTATTGAGGTTTTGCATTGTATCATCTGACTGCTTTTCACACATCTTTTCTTAGTATGAAAGCCATGCCATTTCTTATTGTCTTTTCATTCCCTTAGTATGAAAGCCATGCCATTTCTTATTGTCTTTTCATTCCCTGTGTGGTTATCTGATTCAAAGTGGCCCAGTCCTGTCCATTTTAACTCATTCACCCCCAGTACTGCTATGTTCATGCCTTGCGTTTCCATTTTCACTATGTCTAGCTTCCCTTGGCTCATGCTTCTCACATTCCATGTCTCTATTTTATGTGCAGTGCTGCTTCTGGTGAGGTTTGTCTTTCTGAGAGTGTTTACTGCTTGCTTCATAATTTTTGACTGCCCTTAGCTGCTCTTGCAAGTGTGTTTTCCTTTAGTTTGTATCTATCTCTCTGTTAGTGCTCTTGACTGGCTGGTGTGACACTTTTGATGCTTCCTCATAGGGTTTTCTAGGTGGGGGGTTACACAGGAAGACTACCTACACCTCCCTATGTGCAGTGCTAACAAGTGTTAGCTATGATGTTACTGCTGTTCTTCACTTTAGTGACACCCACCACTACTGCTTCTGCCCAGTATCTGTTTCCCTATGTCATTCTCCCTCCCCCCATTATTGTCAAATTGATTGTTTCCCTCCCCTCCCCTCCCCCCTCCCCCTCCCCCCTTTTGTCTTCCCCTCCACATGTCCTTCTTTATTTTAGTCTCTCTTGTGTCTTCTGGCTCCTTTTTGATTTTTGTTGTCTGTCCTCTCTGTTTTCTCCTCTCCTCCCTCTTGAAGGCAGGGGGGACTGAGATAGTCTGTGCCAGGGCTGAGATGGACTCAAGTGGCTGGCTTTTCCCTTCCTCTTCCTCCCAGCTGTTTCTCCTTTGCTCTCTCTGGATGGCATGGGGAAGGCTGAGATGGTCTGTGCCAGGGCTGAGATGGACTCGTGTGTCTGGGAAGGGGTTAGATGGAGTCTTTTCCCACCTCTCCTTGCTGTTCTCCTTGCTGCCTCCTGAGGCTCCTTCAGGATAGGGGAGGGGATTAGATAGAGTCTTTTCCCCACCTCTCCTTGCATTTCAGGAGTCAATAACATAACTCACAGCATCAGAAGTACATTTACTTGCTCTTCCTCCAGTGTCATAAATGCCAACCTATGCCAGCAATGCCATTCTACATTGGACAAAAAGGACAGTCTCTACACAAGAGGATTAATGTTCAGAAATTTGACATTAGAAATGGCAATACCTACAAACCAATTGCAGAACATTTCAAACTTCCTGAACACACAGGAAGGGATTTACAGGTTGTGGCCCTTGAATAAGAGAATTACAAAGGAAGACTAGCAAGAGAAACTGCTGAACTGAATTATATCCACAAATTCCACTCCATTAGCTGAGGTATGAACAAGAATAATGTCTTCATGGTATACTACTTATATTAATACAAGAGTCCTTGCTACTGCAGATATAACTAAAATATTTTTTTTTCAGAGAGAGTTTTGAACCCTGGAAAACTGACCTTTGATAAGCAGATTTCTTGCTTTCACACAACAGCACTAGCTCACCACAAAAGATCTGAAAGTCCTGTATCACCTTATGTAGCTGTTTGAAAAATTAGAGCAATGACAATGATTTGCATCTTTCTGGATCCTACTACATTCTATCCCAGTTCCACATGTATATAAATATGCTTTTTGCCAAAGGCCTTACTACCACCCAGTACTGCATCTGAAGAAGTGGGTTTAGATCCACAAAAGCTCATGCAAAACTAGAAACCAGTTAGTTTTAAAGGTACTGCCACATTTCTTCTTCCCCCTCTTCCTCTTCCTTCCTTCTTTTTATGCTGCAAAACACTAACACAACTACTTCTTTGAAAACTGATGTAACATAATGAAGTAAACAATTACTAGTGATCAGCATGATAGTGAAAAAATCAGTGGCTATCTGAGACTCAAAGTGATGTGATCAGATATTTGGGAGCAATTAAACCAAAACTAACATTTTTCTCATTAAGATAATTTTCTAATCATTCTTATAAGGTTTTAATGAGTGACACGCTGACACTAAATAGAAATTTATCAGTTCCTAAAATAACAATTTGATTGGCTTGAGTGAAATCTTAATTCTTTCTTCTGAAGAGATTTGACTTTGCTAATCTATCACATCAGTAGTCTTCAATAGATGTATTTCAATAGCTTGTACTGAGGAATTCCTCTGGAGACAATCTGCTCATTTTTGGGTATATCACATGTCAGATGATCAGTAGCAGACACCACATTCTCCTCTTTCTCTTGGGGGCATCATTGCTATGGAAGAGTGTGTAAGGAGGCAGAATGGAAAAAACAACAGCAAAACAGTCCCATACTCAAGTGTTTTATTGCTATATAATAGGGGTAGGAACAGTGCAGCCCCCTAGTGGCATTGAATAGCAACTCTTGGGGTGAGTCTACACTGAGCAGAAAATCCAGTTTACCTTTGGGTAATATCAGTCTGGAATTGGAACAGTTAATAAGGAAGATCAAAGACGAAAGTACAAAGGCAGTTCTGATGCAGAACATAAGCAAAAATAATGATCACAGAAGAAATACACAAATTCAATCTAGACAATAAGGAAATTGAAGTAGTTAAAGAATTCCAATATCTAGGATCAAATATTCACCAGAATGGAGACTGCAGTCAAGAAATAATAAGAAGACTAGGAATGGGAAGGGCAGCTATGAAAGAACTGGAAAAGATACTGAAGCGCAAAGATATACAACTGAGCACTAAAGTCAGAATCGTTCAGGCCACTGTATTCCCAATTACCATGTATGGAATGGAGAGCTGGACAGTGAAGGAAGCAGACAGAAAGAAAATAAACTCCTTCAAAATATGGTGCTGGAGAAGAGCGCTAAGATACCGTGGACAGCTAAGAAGTCAAACAAATGGGTTCTTGAACAGATCAGACTAAAGCTCTCCTTGGAAGCTAAGATGATCAAGTTGAGACTATTGTAATTTGTCCACATAATGAGAAGGCACAGATCACTAGAAAAAACAATAATGCTAGGAAAGGTAGAGGATAGAATAAAGAGAGGAAGACCACAAACCAGATGGATAGACTTGATCAGGGGGGTTATGGGCAAGGGCTTGCAGGATCTGGGGAAGGCTGTGGAGGATAGGGATTCTTGGAGATGTCTCATCCACAGAGTTGCTATGAGTCAGAGCTGACTCGAGGGCAGCTAACAACAATCTCAGTCTGCAGCAACCATGGGCTTGTCTAAATACACTGAAGCAAGTTTTTGTGAACTGTCCACACAGTTCTTCCTTTTGAACACACTCCAATCTGATAAATCAAGATATGTGGCCACACAGTTGTGACTGCTCTGTTTTTCTCCTCTGCCCCCTATGTATACGGATGTATGTATTTCTGAACTCTTCCCTTCCCCGGCCTCACACTGATGTTGCTATGGAGCACAGTCCACACACATGCACGAATATCTGGATTTTCTTCTCAAAACAGGGATAAATCTCCTCTTTTCCCTCTCCAGATTAAAGCCCTGGGGTGATGAAAAGGTCTCTTTTTTGACTAAATGTTTGTAGGAGGACCTATCATATAAGCTCAGTGGTTGAATGAGAGACTTAAGCCCTGCTGGATTACACAGATGAATCCACCTAGTCCAGCATTTTGTGTCGACTGTTTGTCCAGCATTCTGCACCCAAACACCAACAAGACTTGAAAGCCAACTATTTGTAGTCTCTCTTTCAATCAATGGGCATTCAGTGACATATTGCTAGAGTTTATGTTTATCTGACAAGGCAGATGACCATCAAGTGTCTTTAAAAAACAAACAAACAAACAAACAAACAAACAAGACACTTCACATTCTGAAGCAGTGCATTCCACTGTTGAACACCTCTTACTATCAGAAATTTCTTCCAAATATTTAAGTGGAACCTCCTTTCCTGTAGTTTGAATCCATTGCTCCATGTCCTAGTCTCTGGAGCAATAGAAAACAAGCTTGGTCCATCTTCAGTATCACATTTTGTTGAACTGCAGCCCCCATTATTATTCACCACTGGTCATATTAGCTGGGGCTGATGGAAATGGGGAGTTCAAGAACACTTGGAAGAGTTCAAATACCTCATCAAAGCCAAAGATGGTTTTCTCAGAACCAGGCTGAAATCCTCATTGCTGCTGATAAAGCTTTGTTAGGAACACCATCATGTCAGCAATGTGTACTCAGAAAAACAAACAAACAAACAAACAAACAGACAGACAGACACACGATATTGAAAAAAGGAACAGATAAACAAGACAGCCAATCTTAAGGTAGCACAGAGTCCAAAGTCCAAAAGAAATCTCATAAAATGCCATTTTAGGTATGTAGATTTATATCTAGCATCTACACTGATCTTTTTTTCATTGTCAACCCACAGCAAGTTCTGGATGTCCAGAAGAAAGTTGATAACATCCTTGCCTGTAAGCATTAGTAATCTGAAGACACTATATCTATACATGGCTATTTTTGGCAAGTTAAAGGAAAAAATAGCAGGCTGCATAGAACATCTGGGCATTTGCCAAGACTGTGATATAAACCTCTCCAAGTGAAACATTATGGCTGAATCAGTAAAGGATATCTGAGTCAGGTTATGCTGCATGATCTTGAAAGCTATATAGAAGGGAAGTAGTAATTCATTACTTACTACTAGCTCTGGGCATTACTTACTACCAGCTCTGGGGAGGGCCTAAACAAGCAATGGTATATGTTGCAGAGTTCATTTAAGTAGAGGCAAAAATACACAATTCAGTATTCACCGTTTAGATATTAAGAAGAAAGCATTTGCCAGCTAAATAAATTAGAAATTTCTAATAGAGGAAGAAGCCAGGTTGCTAGTATTTTCCTATTGCATTTTTTTTAGTGCAAAAACTTTATTATATAAGTGTGTATTTACAATATATTTCGAGCAAGAAACTTCAATAAAGTATACAGTTAAAAGTACCTATACATGCAGTACCTATACATCTTTTCTTCTACAACTATTTACTTCCTTTGATAAAAATTTGTGCTGCGTGTTTATTTTGATATATTAATGCACACTTCCACTTACAGTCTTATTTATTATTAACTTCTGTATTATCATCGTTATCTCAGCTATTCATGATCTTATTATCTATATGTTATATATTCCACTATTATTATGTTACTGTCTATTTCCATCTATTTTTACAGTATGTAACCACCAACATCCATTCTTTCTCTATTTCCTCCTCCGGTTTGTCATGTATCATACTTGTAAGTCGGTCCATCTCTATCATGTCTTGCAATTTTAGTAGCCATTCATCTGTAGTTGGTAGAGTATCCATTTTCCATTTTTGTGCTATCAGTAATTTTCCTGATGTTACCATATATAGTATTTTTTCCAATTTTGAGATTCCACTTTTTTGGGTAGTTTATCAGTCATGTTGAGGAGATATAGTTCGGGGGTCATGTCATATTTTACTTTTAACATTCTTTCTATCTCAGTGTGGATATGCTTCCAAAAGATCTTTATTTTTGGGCATTCCCACCATATATGGATCTATGTACCTCTCGCCGAATGACATTTCCAGCAAGTATTTTTTGCTTCCTTATAGATTTTTGCGATTTTCACCGGTGTGAGGTGCCATCTGGTTTCCATCTTCAAGTAGTTCTCATGTAGATTTTGACTTCTTGTAAATTTCTGGGTTCTTTTCCTGGCCGTTTGTCAACTATCCAGACTGATCTCTCTGCCTATATCTTTTGCCCACTGAATTATGGAATCTTTTATTACATCTTTTTCTAATTTCCTTTATTCTAGAAGTTTATAAAATTTTGATGTTAATTTCTTATTTGCTTTCATTAGTAAGCTATCTAATTAATTTTTTTCCATTTCAAAATTATCCTGATTCCAATCTTTTTTGAATCTCTTGGTAAGCTGATGATAAAGAAACCAGTGTTTTTGAATTTCTATCATTTCTATTTTTTCAATGGGTAACAGTGCAAAATTGTTTTGTGTGTTCTTATATAAAATGTCCTCATATCTTAGCCATTTTGTTAGAGGGGTCCTGTAAAAAAAAGCTTCATGTGGAGAGATCCAGCCAGGGGTTTTCCTGTAGAATATCTGTTTTATTTTATTCCAGTTGTTTAGGATGGCTCTACGAACAAAATGATGATCAAAGTCTCTGTTAATTTTGTTTTTTTCATACCAAAGGTATGCATGCCACCCAAAGCGTATATTATATCCTTCCAGATTCAGCAATTTGGTGTTATGTAAGCTCACCCACTCTCTAATCCAAATCAAGCAGTTGGCCTGGAAGTAAAGCAAAAGATCAGGAAGATTACAACTGCCATTTATATTGGTATCAGTAAGCGTTTTCCATTTTATTTTGGTTTTTTTCTTACCCCAGAGAAATCTCCTTAGGTCTCTATTCCAAGTTTCAAAAATGTTATTATTGGATATAATTGGGATATTAGTGAAAAGATAGTTGATTTTCGGGAGAACCGACATTTTGATAGCTGCTAGCTTTGCCAAGCAGCAACAGTTTTAATTTGGACCAGTTTTCCAGATCTTGTTTAATTTTTTTCCATGTGAGGATATAGTTATTTTCAAAAAGTTCTGTATTTCTCTTCGTAACCCATATTCCTAAATATTTGGTCTTTTTAACTATCTTACAGTTCATTGTTTTTTGCAGCTCCATTTCTTCTTTTGGTGATATATTTTTAGTTATAAACACAGATTTTTGTGTATTCATTTTAAAGCTTGCTGCCTTGCCAAAATTGTTGATGGTTTCTATAAGTTTATGTATGCTTTTAGCTGGGTCTTCTAGAAAAATGACCAAGTCGTCTGCGTAGACTTTGAGTTTATACTCATATTTTTTGATCTTTACATTTTTAAAACAATGTTTTGATATATTTTCTAAAAAAACCCTGTCATATGTATATTCAAATTGCTTAATGCAGAATGGAGAAACTTTGAAATTCTTCCTTACTAGCATATTAGTTTTTTCAGTATACCCCATTACCATTGCTGTCATCACTCTATACAAAGTGTAGACATGATTGGCAACAAGATAATCTTTTTTTGAAATGAACAGGAATAACTTTGAATAGGTTCAATAATCGTGCTAGACATTATATGGTTAGGGTTGCTGACAGGTTTTCATGATATCTCATCAAAAAAAGGAGTGGTTCCTCCCCTCTTTTCTATGTAGATTATCATGCATGCCTTATCTCGTCTTTTTCCTGATGGGAAAGATGGACGTTTAAGTGTCAAAGATGGGTCTTATCACATTCTCCTGTGGTTGGGTGTATGCAGCCCATATGCAGTCCATATGCAATCTGGGCTCTTCCCACAGCTTTTCAAGGATAAGTCCTGCTTGCATATGGACTGCATATGCCCAGCTCTAGGAGAATAGGCTGCATATGCCCAGCTCTAGGAGAATGCAATAAGACCTGTCTTTGACACTTACATGTGCATCTATCTCATAGGGGAAAAGATGGGATAAGCTGAGTATGATAATCTCCTATGTCTTTTTTCAAGTGGACAGTGGAGAGTGTCACTGATCAGATGAAAAGATGTGCCCTTTGAAATATGACTAGCTTTCAGTGGAACACTTATTAGAACTTGTTTCCTGGGGAAATATCTCAGCAGCATACCAATATACTATGGCAGACTTTTTTGAGCAGTAGGAGTAGTATCTTGTAACATGCAATACCTGTCTGTTTTAGATGTGGCCTTAAAAGGGATAAGGTATACTATTTTTATGTATGTAGGTGTAGTTTCTTTACAAGTTTGGCTAGAACTGGTTGGAGAAGATGATCTGCTTTCTACAGCGATTCCATGTGATTATGTTCCTGTTGACTGTTGCTTTCTTTAATATTATCTTTTTAACCATCACATTAGAACCAGCATGGTGTAATGGTCTGAGCATTGACTAGAATTCCAGGAGACTTCAGGTTGAATTCCCACTGTGCCATAAAAACCCACTGAATAATCTTGAGTAAGTCACATTCTCTCAGACTTGAAGGAAGGCAATGGTTAATTTCCTCTAAATAAATGATAGCAAGAAAACTCTATATGATCAGCATAAGCTGGAGTTGACTTGAAAGCACATAACAACTACCACCATAACACTTTTCATTAGAAATGGATCAAGTTTTCTTCCCCATGGAAAATATTCAACATCTTTTCAAAGTAAATGAACACTACCTGAGCATCTGAAGTGAAGTGAAGGCAAGTTTGTCATCCAGCTGTTTTCTATTGTCCATACTTCATTGGGGGAGATCTCTATCTGTAGATAGCACCTCTTTTCTGAATTGAATTCCTGTCGCAAGAAGTAAGCAAAATATTCAGCAATACTCAGTCCAACAGTTTTGATGAAAAATGAACCTGCTGCTCTATTTTAGTATATTCATCCAATAAGTAAAACCACGTCTGTGATTCGGATCACATTTTTGGATAGTAGGTAGTTAAATAAAAGCTGTAGTTGCTTTGCAACTGATGCAGGAACACACTCAGATATCTCTAATTGCCTGTATTAAATCTTAGCTCATATTATATCCTCTATATGTGAGAGCCAGTGGTGTAGTGGTTTGAGCATTGGACTATGGCTCTGGAGACCAGGGTTTGAATCCCCACTTGGCCATGGAAACCCAGTAGGAAACCTTGGGCAAGTCACATTTGCTCAGCCTCAGACGATGGCAATGGCAAACCCCACAACTTGATGGCACACAACAATAACAATCCCTCTAAATTGGCAGCATGAGCCAATTTCTTTCTTTAGTTAGTCTCAAAGGTGCCACAAGTTCTCTCTACATACTATTCTACAGACTAACATGACTATATCTTTGAATCCCTCTATATGTGATATTAGGTGAATCATATACTTTTAAAAGTTATATGAGCAGGTACAGGGTTGACAACTGAATAATCTGGTCTGTAACACCAACCACAAAAAGCCAGGTATGCATATTTGGGCCATTTAAACAATTTTAATATGATTTCTCTTTAAGATACTTGAGAAATCAATGAAGACTAGATCAAAACTTTGCACAGTTTTCCAGAATGTGAGGAGGTATACCAAAATAGTAATTAAATGTTTAGCTAGTGAAGGCTTCCCCACAATGAAGAGGGAGAGAAGGAAAAGGCTAAGAAAGGTTTAGCAAGAGAAAGGAAATCACTGACAGAGAAAAAGGGAATTATATTGCAGGGAAATCAGTGAACTGAGACAACCTATTTTGCAGCATATTAAATGGCTTCAAAATAATTGTTGCAGTTTTGAACTCACCCTAATCAATCTTTGGTGTTTAACCACTGAAACGAAACTTTTTGCACACCACTCCCTTGGAAAAATAGATGCAGGATGTGGTTGTCAGTGTCTGCAGGAAATACTTTTACAGTTGCCCTTCTGTTTTCATGGACTTGGAGTCCACGTCCCTCGCCTGTTCACGAGCAGCAAATGGAGGGGTAGAAATGGGGTGCGCACCCATAGGCACACATTGCCATTCAAGCCAGTGGGGCTTGAATATTGGCGATTTTCCATTTTCACTGGGGATGTGTGTTCCAGAATGGATCCCCCACAAAAATGGAGGGGTGACTCTACTAGCAAAATTGGCAGACCTCCAGCAATGTCTACAAAGCCATTTCTCCACAGTTCAGATAAATCAATATCTGATTTTCTCAAGAATATACTATCACCTGATCATGCAGCATTCTTCTGTATAGTTTTTCTTCTTTCTGGATGCAGCATCTTCTCTGACCTTTCTCTTCAACATGGGCACAATGCCCTATGAAGACTTCTTGTGCAAATTTAATTGGAATGAATGAATGAAAACTGAATAACAATTTTCCCCCAGGTCTCATTCATGTCATTGGCAACTGGGCCCAAGTGTCCATTCCCTCTATCTTGCACTGCTTTTATGCCTCCAATTTCTGTATTTTTTACCTTGTGAGATAACAGTGCAGTTCCCACTCCATAGTCCATTGCCCTTCCAAAATGACATTTACTCTCTGCTCTTTACTTCTTTTAATCTATTTTGCAATATTACATTTTGTTGGCTTCAAGTTTCCTCCTTTCAGTTGTCTTCTAGTACAGTAACACCCATACATTTTCTCCCTCAGGAGAATAATGATTACCTCTGTGACCGCTGAGTTACACAGGATTCTTCTCCTGTCTTACCCTAAATCGTTTGAGGATTTTCCTCACTCAAAACTATTTCTCTAACCCTTGGTCCTCCCACTTTCTTCAGCTTCTTTACTATTAAGTGTTTTTAATATACTTGGTGGCATTTTTTTTATGTTGTTACTTATAAATCACTTCCAGCCACTCCTTTGTGAACAAGAAGAAAATAACTTTTATTTACAGAAAGAAGTTATGAAAGTATCTCTTTTGGTAGTAGATTCTCAAAGCTTGTTGTCGCAATGTGTAAATCACTTCACTTGTTACAAATTGACTTTGTTTCAGTTCACTCAATGGCTTTAGTTACACTTCAACTGTCATAGAATCATAGAATCATAGAATCATAGAATCATAGAGTTGGAAGAGACCACAAGGGCCATCCAGTCCAACCCCCTGCCATGCAGGAACTCCCAATCAAAGCATCCCCGACAGATGGCCATCCAGCCTCTGCTTAAAGACCTCCAAGGAAGGAGACTCCACCACTCTCCGAGGGAGTGTGTTCCACTGTCGAACCACCCTTACTGTCAGGAAGTTCCTCCTAATGTTGAGGTGGAATCTCTTTTCTTGCAGCTTGCATCCATTGATTCGGGTCCTAGTCTCTGGAGCAGCAGAAAACAAGCTTGTTCCCTCCTCGATATGACATCCCTTCAAATATTTAAACACAGCTATCATATCACCTCTCAGCCTTCTCTTCTCCAGGCTAAACATCCCCAGCTCCCTAAGTCGTTCCTCATAGGGCTTGCTTTCCAGACCCTTCACCATTTTAGTTGCCCTCCTTTGGACACGCTCCAGTTTCTCCACATCCTTTTTGAATTGTGGTGCCCAGAACTGGACACAGTATTCCAGGTGAGGCCGGACCAAAGCAGAATAGAGTGGCACTATTACTTCTCTTGATCTAGACACTACTCTTCTACTGATGCAGCCTAAAATTGCATTGGCCTTTTTAGCTGCTGCATTGCACTGTTGACTCATGTTCAACTTGTGGTCCACCTGGATTCCTAGATCCCTTTCACACGTAGTCTTATTCAGCCATGTGTCCCCCATCGTATATCTGTACTTTTCGTTTTTCCGCCCTAAGTGCAGAACCTTACATTTCTCTGTGTTGAATTTCATTTTGTTAGCTTTGGCCCAACTTTCTAGTCTGTTCAAGTCATTTTGAATTTTGATTCTGTCCTCTGGGGTATTAGCTACTCCTCCTAATTTGGTGTCGTCTGCAAATTTGATAACTATGCCCCCAATACCGTCATCCAAGTCATTAATAAAGATATTGAATAGCACTGGGCCCAGGACAGAGCCCTGTGGCACCCCACTGGTCACTTCTTTCCAAGTTGAAAAGGAGCCATTGTTGAGCACCCTTTGCGTTCGACCAGTTAACCAATTGCAAATCCATGTAACAGTTACTTTGTCTAGCCCACATTTTACCAACTTGCTTGCAAGAATGTCATGGGGAACCTTGTCAAAGGCCTTACTGAAATCAAGATATACTATATCCACAGCATTCCCTTCATCTACCAAGCTGGTAATTTTATCAAAAAAAGAGATCAGATTTGTCTGGCATGACCTGTTTCTCTGAAACCCATGTTGACTTTTTGTGATTATGAAATTATCTTCCAGATGTTCACAGACTCTCTGTTTAATGATCTGCTCCAGAATCTTTCCGGGTATTGATGTCAGACTAACTGGATGATAATTGTTGGGATCCTCTTTTTTCCCCTTTTTGAAGATGGGGACAACATTTGCCCTCCTCCAGTCCGCTGGGACCTCTCTTGTTTTCCAGGAATTCTCAAAGATTATTGCCAATGGTTCTGATATTACATTTGCCAGTTCTTTTAATACCCTTGGCTGTAATTCATCTGGTCCTGGAGACTTATATTCATCTAGATTAACCAGATGTTTCTGTACTATCTCTTTACTTATTCTGAGCTGAAATTCTCCTATTCTGTCGTCTGCTCCATTATCCTCAAGTTGAGCACCCTTTGCCTTTTCTGAGAAGACTGAAGCAAAGAAGGTGTTGAGTAATTCTGCCTTTTCTCTGTCCCCTGTTAACTTTTTGCCATCTTCTCCACACAGTGGCCCTACCATTTCCTTCTTTTTCCTTTTGCTACTGACATACCCCCAAAAGCCCTTTTTATTGTTCTTAACCTCTCCAGCAAGCCTGATTTCATTCTGCGCTTTAGCTTTTCTGACTTTACCCCTACACGTGCTAGCTATTTGTTTGAATTCCTCTTTGGTGATTTCCCCATTTTTCCATTTCTTATACATGTTCCGTTTAAAACATAGTTCCGTTGCAAGTTCCTTAGTCATCCATCCTGGTTTCTTGAGACACCTCCCATTCTTCCTCCTCATTGGCACGGTTTGAAATTGTGCCTTCAGTATCTCCCTTTTGAGAAACTCCCATCCGTCTTGAACTCCCTTCTCTTTTAGTATTCCTGTCCATGGGATCACCCTCAGTATTTCTCTAAGTTTAGCAAAATCAGCTTTCCTAAAGTCTAGAATGCGTGTCTGACTATGCCTGGCTTCTCCTTTCCACTGTATAATAAACTCCAGGAGGACATGATCACTCCCGCCTAAGGATCCAACCACTTGCACCCCATTAACTAGGTCTTCCCTGTTAGTTAGGATCAGATCCAAAATAGCTGACTCCCTCGTTGCCTCTTCCACCTTTTGAACAATGAAATTGTCTTCGAGGCAAGTGAGGAATTTGCTAGACCTCAAGGATTTTGCCGAGTTTGACTTCCAGCAAATATCCGGATAGTTGAAGTCACCCATCACTACTATATTTCTCCTTTCTGAGTGTGTGGTCATCTGTTCTAGAAAGGCTTCATCCAATTCTTCTGCTTGAGTTGGGGGTCTGTAGTAGACTCCCACACTAACATCCCTGTTGTTTCCTTCCCCTTTAATTTTTATCCAGATGCTCTCCACTTGGCTTCCAGGATTGATGTCCTGGATTTCTTCACTGGTGTAAATATCCCTGACATATAATGCTATTCCCCCTCCTTTCCTGTTTGTCCTGTTTCTCTTGAAAAGGTTATACCCCTTTATTTCTACATTCCAGTCATGAGATTCGTCCCACCAGGTTTCAGTGATGCCTATTATATCATATTTGCTTTGTTGTGCTAGGAGTTCAAGTTCATCTTGCTTATTTCCCATGCTCTGTGCATTAGTGTAGAGACATCTAAGACCATGTGTCCCCTTTACTTGCTGCCAGTGCACATTTTTTTGCCTCCCACTGTTGGGTCCCTGTACTGTTTGCCTTATTTCCTCTATGACAGTTTGACTATTTTCTCCAGTCCTTTTGTCTTCCAGGACGTTGTCTCCCTTCCCCACACAGTTCAGTTTAAAGCCCTCCTGATCAAATTCTTCAGACCGTTGGCAAAAACATTTCTTCCAATTGGTGTGAGATGCAGCCCATCCCTTGCCAGGAGTCCGCCCTCATGGAACCGCAGCCCATGATCCAAAAATCCAAATCGTTCTCGACGACACCATCTGCGGAGCCAATTGTTGACATCTGCTATCTTCCTCTCTCTTCCTGGACCATGCCCTTGAACTGGCAGAAGAGACGAGATGACAATCTGTGCCTCCATTTCTTTCAGCTTCTTTCCTAGAGCCTCGTAATCCCTTTTGATGTTCTGAAGGCTGTGTCTTGCTGTGTCGTTCGTTCCCACGTGGACCAAAAGGAAGGGGTATTGGTCGGTAGGCCTGACCAGTCTTGTCAGCCTCTCTGTCACATCTCTGATCTTTGCCCCAGGAAGACAACACACCTCTCAAGACATCTTGTCAGGCCCACAAATCACTGCTTCTGTCCCCCTCAGCAAGGAGTCCCCCACCACGACCACACGCCTCCTCCGAGGCTTAGCAGCGACTGTTCCCTGTGGTGGAACTGCCAGGGTCCCCTGCTCTGTCTCTGAAATCTGTCCATGCTGCTCTTCTGCGTCCTCCTTGCTAAGAGTAAGAGCTTGAAATCGATTCTGTAGCCGCAAGCTCCCAGTACGATCCCTGGTCTCCTTCCTTCTGCGTGTGACCTTCCTCCAGCTTTCTACCTCCTGTGTGTGTGATGTGACCTTGTCTTCCCCAGTGACTTCCTCTGTGTGTTCCCCATCCAAGACCGTTTGTTCTGTTCTGTCAAGGAAAGCCTCTTGTTCCCTAATATGTTGAAGTGTAGCTACCCGCGCCTCCAGCTGCTGTACTTTGTCCTCCAACAGGGCTACCAACTTGCACTTTGAGCATGTGTAGTTCCCCACATCTGTAGGTAAGAATACAAACATCCCACAGGTATTGCAGGTGACGGCAGCAGTTCCTTCAGTGTCCATACTAAGTCTTAATTAGTACCTGAAAGTGGACTACGACTTTCCTCCTCAAAGAAAATCCCTTGCTAACAGTATTTAAGTCTGGTGGTTATAAAATTCGCGCGCCTAGCGGCGCGCGGCTCTGGCAGCAGTTGTATAGAGCTAACTGCCTAGCCCACCCCCTATTGACTTTCAAATGCCACTCAACAAAGCCCCACCCGCTGAGTCACAGTCACACTTCCCCCAAGTGTTTTTAAAAAGAATTTAAAAACTTACCCACTCAAGATGGCTGTCTGGAAACTGCTTTCTCCTCTTTCCTAGCAGGAACTGGCCTTCTTCTCTGTCTCCTTTCCTGGCAGAACTGCCTAGAAAGTCTCTTTCTCCTTTCTGTTAGAAACTGGCCTGGAGAGCCTCCTCCTCCTCCTTCCCCTGTCCTGGCCGAAACTGACCTGAAACTGGCCTCTGGCAGCAGTTGTATAGAGCTAACTGCCTAGCCCACCCCCTATTGACTTGCAAATGCCACTCAACAAAGCCCCACCCGCTGAGTCACAGTCACACTTCCCCTTGTGTTTTAGTTCTTTACACATGCCTTCCACTAAAGCACATTCATTAGGAGTATAAATCCTATGAATCTCTAGCTTTATTCATAAGTTACAATTCTACAGAATAATGTGGATTCAAGCTTTCCCTTTCCTGGCTCTCCACGTCTCAAAGAACTTATCACTTTAAACTGATTTCATAGGACTTATTTTGGGCCTTTGCAGACTGCTAGAAATAGAGCAAATTGAGTCCACTTTAACTGCCCTGACTCAGTGCTAGGGAATCATGGGAACTGTATTTTATTGTGGCACCAGAGCTCTCTGACAGAGAAGGTTCAATGTCTCAGAAAAAAACCAGTTCCCATGATTCCCTAGCACTGACCCTAACCCTTAAAGTGGACTCAATTTGCACTCTTTCTGGCAGTCTGCAAAGGCCCTTAGTCCTTCTGAAATCTTTCTTTATATGGGAATCTGAATCCCCTTTAAGGCTAAACCCTTAGTTCCAACTGCATTCTTGGCAGTTCTAAGACACACTTGTCCCTCTCAACAGCTCCTCCTCCTTTTTTATAGCTGCTCATCAGGCAGGGCCCCACCTTTTTGCCAGCCTGACTCTGACTGGCTGTTCTGAACAATCGATCTTACCAGCATCGCCCCACAACCTTGCTTATGGTAATTTTTTGATCTGATTAAAATCAATTAAAGTTATTGGACATGGAGTATTGACACACTCAACCACTTCACACTTGCTAGTAAAATGAAAGTTTGGAAAAGACTTCCATTGCATTGTGTCTTTGGCTATTATTATTTTAATAGAGCCATTGAACATCTGCTCTGGATTCTCTGCTTGCTTCCTGCCTGGCTACACTGTAGGGTTTGTTTTGCTTTTGCTTTTGCTCTTCATACACTTAGTGTTCACATATTTTTTGTCTTTATTCCACTGGTTGCTGCAATTTACCCTGAATGCACTTTGCTTTTTTATCGCATTTAACTCTGTAAAGTGTTTTGGGAGGGCAGTTTATTTAAAAGGCAATATTTGAAATACTGATGTGTTACAATGAATTGCTACTTCCCATGATGATAATTTACCCACCCAACCATTGCTTTTGCCACTCTTCTTGTTTCTTTTCTT
Source organism: Phrynosoma blainvillii (assembly GCA_026167975.1). NCBI lineage: Eukaryota > Metazoa > Chordata > Lepidosauria > Squamata > Phrynosomatidae > Phrynosoma > Phrynosoma blainvillii. The sequence goes on along the minus strand of JANUYF010000002.1, from coordinate 63,518,787 downwards.
GTTAAAGCTGCTCAGGTCTTTGAGGGGAATATGTGTGTGTGTAGCCCTTCCCTAGCTACTGTTGTTTCAGTCATTAATGAGCTCTTTTTCTTTAGGACCTACATTTTTGGCCCAAGGTACTCTTTTAATCTTGTTACTTCATGAATATTTTTTGTACCTTTCCTCTGGGAGTTTAGTGCTGAGACATTTCCTTCTAGTACCATCCTGTTCAATTAGAATCCTATGGCAGGTTGTGGTCCCTATTTGGGAGCAACCAGGGAGCAGGAACATAAGTCTGTTTTTTGTCTGACAGCTCTACAGAGGCATCTCAACCTGGTGAGCATCTAAATGAATCTCATTCTCAGCTAATTTGCATCTTATACCCAGTATCTTTATTTTCATTTATATTGGTGATGCATCCTAATATATGAGTAATTCCTTCAAGAGCAGTTTTCTGGATGCCATTAGCTACCGAGATACCAACATTTTACAAATGAATACTGGGACACATGTGGCTGAGCTACAGCACAATATGAGCATCAAGTGGGTCCCCTACCTGCCTTTCGTCAGCAAGCAAAAGCATTTTTATTTAGGCAGACTTTTTAACATAATGATCATGATAGGGTGATTTTAATATGGGATGTGTGTTTTAGTTATGTTTTAAACTTTTTGTATGTTTTAATGTTAATTTTATACTGTTTTAATTAGCTAATTTTAACTGTTTTTAAAATTCTTCTTGTAAAGTTTTAAAAATGTTTTTATCTTGTTAGTCGCCTTGGGTCCCTTTCTGGGAGAAAGGTGGCATAAAAATGATAATGATGATGATGATAATAAACGTATTAATCAGGAAGAATACACACTGCTACTATTTTAAGCAGAGAAACTCTGAAATTTATATACTGAGTATCATAAGAGCAAGATAGTAGTTGCCTCCTCTCCTCTTGCTGAAATTAGTGCAAGGTACTTTTGCATTTTGAATTCACTTTGCAATAATTGAAATAAGCTAAGGGTGTGAAGTGGAAAAGTGGAGGAAGAGAAAGAAACTGGGACATTTAAAATGCAGCTGAAAAAAATGGAACAGCATAGGATTAACCAGGAGTGTCCCTTCCAAAGCAGGACAGTTGGATATTATAGTGAAGAAGCACTTTCTTTTATGTGTCCTGAATCTTTAACCAATCAACTTCAACAGATGACCCTGTATTTATGAGCAGAGGTCAGGAAGAATTATGTTTTTCTACTACAACTCCCGGAATCTCCTAATCAGATTTTGTTGGAGTACACAAGCATCACATTTGAGAGTTCCATGTCCTTTTATTTTGATGTCGTTTTCATTCTCTCCTCCATTTCCTCTTGCTCTTTCCCTCTTTTACATGCATGCACATGCACACACAAAATACAAATACTTTGAATTGATTTCCCCTTCTAAGCCTTGCCAGTTAAAGGTTGGACAGTAATAAGTACATACTGATTTGTTCTGTAAAGAACACCAGCATCACATGGGTGAACATCTGTGAATGGATGTAACAAATAGCATTCTTCTGACAGCACAACTAATTTACTGTACAGATTCCAAAAAGATTTTCCATTCAGATAGCTAAAATTTCCACAAGAAAAATAAAATAAAATTTAGTGCTGACATGCTCCAAGAAGGTGATTTTTTAAAAAAATAATAATCTGATATTTATCTAGGATTCTACTCTCCAACCATCCAGATCAACTTTCCCTTGGCATTGCTTCCCTTCCACTGATATTAACAATGCAAACATGTAGATATTTGTCTTTTAAGAAAATTGCTCACAGAGTAATGACAAACTAATTATACCCTTAATATTTTGGCAGCATGGCACTGCATGGCTCTGCTACACTTGGGTATTTGCAAATAAAGGCTGAAATCTATTGGCAAAAACTTGTGTCAAATGTAAAAACTGAAGACAAAATAGCTGAAAGAAAAGTGGCATAATTTCCTGTCAAACTGAAAGTTAATAGGCATGATGGAGAGAAATTATATTGCATGCGTTCCACCTGAGTTTGTTTTTAATTGAACTGGAATCTGTGCTCTCTGTATAGAAGTTACTGTCACCTAGGGAAATAGCTAGCTACCTTCCTCCTACTGTTCATGTACAATAAGAGAAAGAATCTTACTATATAGAGAATTCACTACAAATTCACTCTAAAGAACAGAAACAAAGTTTGTTCTCTTTGAGGCTTTTAAATGAATGAAACCTTTTGCTTTCTGTACCTGAGTGGTACTTTTTCTTTGTCTTAATTGTGGTTTGTATCTTTAGTTTAAGCTTGTGTAGGAACATGCTACCTCATATGCACAAAGTTACTTGGCTGATAATTGTCTTGGACTTTTGCTCTTCTGCTACATGCTCAATTCAGCAAAACAGGGGTTAGTTCATTGATTCCCTCACACTCTAGAGACTTAGCAGTGATGATTAAGTTGAGAATCCCAACCCTGATAATTAGCTCAGAGATTCTGGATGTCTGCTGTGAGGAAGTGCTTTTTGGAGCAGTTAGCCCTGGGGGTTGCTTTTCCAGCTGTCTCAGATTTGGGAGCTGTCAACAGTTGGCTAGTCATGATAGGTGTACTGTATGAAGGTGGGTTGGAAAATGGTTACATTCCTGTTTCTCATGGTATTCTCATTCATATTTTTCTCATTGAGTATGTGGGGGTGTATTTATGCATTCATTTTTAAAGAGAAATTTAAAATGGAGTCAAAATCTGAATGGATAAAAAGTCAGGTACCAATGTAACCAATAAATCTGGTAAGAAAAGTACCACTAATTCTTTTAAGAAACATAACAGATGTTTGATAACAACAGTTTTTAATAGCTAAAGAATAATTTCAGGATCTTCTGGATGTTGCGCTCTGAGCGTAGCTGCAAAGATATGAAAGAAGACATTAAAGTAAGGATAGTCCAAGCCATTGGATTCCCCATCACCATATCTGGATGTGAAAGTTGGATAGTGAAGAAAGCAGATAGAAAGAAAATCAACTTATTTAAGATGTGGTGCCGGAGAAGAGTGCCGAGAATACCATGGACAGCCAGAAAGTCAAACAAATGGGTAATAGCACAGATCAGGCCGGAGCTCTTCCTGGAAACCAAGGGGGGTTGCAGACTGCCAGAAATAGTGTGAATTCAGTCCACTTTTAGGGTTAGGGTTAGTGCTAGGGAATCATGGGAACTGTTATTTTTCTGAGACATTGAGCCTTCTCTGTCAGACAACTCTGATGCCACAATAAAATACAGTTCCCATGGTTCCCTAACTCTAACCCTAACCCTAAAAGTGGACTGAATTCACACTATTTCTGGCAGTCTGCAACCCCCCCAAGATAACCAAACTGAGGCTGTTGTTCTTTCACCACATCATGAGAAGACATGACTCACTGGAAAAGACAAGAGTGCTAATAAAGTAGCTGAAGGAGAGAGAGACTACATGTTACATGGATAGATTCAATTAAGGAGGCCATGACATTGTTGAGGACAGAGGGGAGGACACAGGCATATATCAAACACACAGACACACATTATGTACTGATAAAATTAGCACGCACACACACACACATGACACAGCTGAGGACAAGGGTGTGTGTTTTACTCATGGGGTCACTGTGAGTTGAAGTTAACTTGAAGGCAGTTAACAACAACAACAACAACCTCCTTCCTACCCATAACCCTGATCCTTTGTATACCTTCTCTTGTTCAAATCCCAGATATGGACAGAAAAGTGTGAGTGCAGGGGAAGAAGAGTGATAGTGTTAGGGCTACATGCCTGCATCTTGCTTTAGAAGTTTGCTTAAGAGGTTACTTAAGGTGGCCTGGAGGAGGGTCAATGCAAGTAGAGGGCACACTTCTTCGCTACAAGGAGACTGAGAACAAAGGCAATAAAAGAAAGGGAATAAAATTTCCTTCTCTACTGATAACAACAAAGTAACTTCTAGTCTGTTTCTGTCCTGGATAAGGCTGTAACTTCATAGTGATAGTACAGTGTGAGTCTCTTAAGAAGCTTCTGTACTGGAGATTGTAACAGATAAACATGATGAGAACTCAGACACTGTAGTGGTTGGAGTGTAGGGCTAGAACTCTTGGAAACATGTTTAGCCATGGAAACCCTTTCTCTCAGCTTTAGAAGAAGGCAATGACAACCTTCCTCTGAAAAAATCTTGCCAAGAAAATCCTATGATAGGGTTGCTATGAATTGGAGTAATCTTGAAGGCACAACAAACTGCTAAATCATGCCAATAGGAGGCAAATTCAAATTGCTTTTTCTTATGTTGGAGGTAAAAACCTCAAGATTATAAGTCCCAGAATCAGTACAATGTGTGTTTTGAATTTTGTAGTTTCAACAACACTGCTACCTGTGCATTTTGTTTATTTGTAGTGTGTGTGTGTTGGGGAGGGGGAATTTGATGATACCAAACCTAATCACTGCACAGGAGAATCCTAAACCAGAGGGAGCAAACTGGCTATAGCTTATTGTGTGAGAGCTTCTAAAGATAGCATGAAGTATTCTGTGCCTTTTGGTGGGCTGAATAAAGGTATCATTGTATTTTGATGTATGGCCAATAGAGCTATTCTTGCATATATGGTATATTTAACATCATGCAAATTTATAAGTTTTCATGCCCTGCAATATCTCCTTCACCAGCTCCTTGCGCCCCTTCCAAAATCTGCTCCAATTGACCCTCCCAACACTTCAGCAACAGATTAAAGTGCCCTAAACATACTTTAGGACAGGTTGCACCAAAGTGACTGCAAGGTAAGAAGGATCTATCTGGCTCCCCATTTCCTTGATGAAAGCCATCTATCGTACAATAGCTAGACATGACCACTATTGTAACTGTGCTGAATGAAAGGCATTTTCTCCCTTTTGTATTTGTGATTTAAATAGCATTTTAATTTAATAATAATAGAAAATAAACCCATACAGACCAGAGCACTAATGCTCCCCTCATACACTCAGAATAAACAAAAGTTTGCTTAAAGCTTTCATTGCATGCTGCTGCTATACTCAGGTGACCATGAGGAAAAAGGTCAAGGAAATATAGGGTAGACTGAATAGCATTCCAGGAATGGAAAGAACTGATATTCCCTAAAAGAGGGCAGGCAGGTTGCTTGACAGATTTGCTTAGGGAGCAGGTTGTGGGAGGAGGAGTAAAAAAAAAAAGGGGGGGGGGAGGGGAGAGAGTTTGTTTTAATCCCCTTATTTTATCAAGGAGAACTGACATTTTTTCTCACCTTAAGGCAGAAAGTGTGATCCGCTAGAATTCTCAGAGTGCTTAAGAAGTGTATTTTACTTTCTCAAAACAGTGCTGTGGAGATCAAGCATTCTCTCTTCCTTGGAAGACTGTGTTTGACTTATGTCCTTTCACAAAGGTTCCTCTGGCTAAAGTGAGGTGTTTTGGATTGTTTTCTACTTTCCCTATTTCTACATTTGTGTTCACCCCCACACTGGAGTTAGGTGAAAAGCAAAACCAATTCAAATGAAAATAGACAATAGGTCAGCTGATTACTACATAAACAAAGGACCTTATCAAACGCTGGCCATGAAGCAAAGAAAAAGCGAAGAAAAACAGAAGTAGAAATAAATTCGGTTCCGTAGCGAAATCGCCCTTTTGGCCATTTCGCAATTAATACCAAGGCTCCCTTCTCTCCCGTCACAAAAAGCCGGGAGGAAAGGCAGCCATGGGAACCGGGGAGGAGGAGGGCTGGAGGACTGGAGAAGGGAAGGCAGCCCATGGAGAGAGAGAGATCGCCTCCCTCTTCCCTCTTCCCTCTTCCTCTCCTCCTCTTCTTTCCAATCCGGTTTGCCTTTTGCCAAGGCAATCGCTTCCCCTCGCTGGGATTTTCGCCCTGCCCACCAATTCGCCTTGCCCACCAATTCGCAATGAATGCGAAGGCTCCCTAGGTACATCCTCTACAAACCGAATGTCAAAATCTCCCTGCTCCTGACGGATTAGCTCCGTATTCTGCCGAGTTCTGGGGCAGCGTCGTGTGTAGACACGGGGAACAATACGGATTAGCTCCGTGTTCTGGGGCAGCGTCGTGTGTAGACACGGGGGAACAATACGGATTAGCTCCGTGTTCTGGGGCAGCGTCATGTGTAAACACGGGGGAATAATATGTATTAGCTGTGGATGCCCTTTGGATTAGCTCTGCTTCAGACCCCATGTGATAAGGGCCAAATAGTGGTAGTCCTCAGTGGTTTTTCTTTTTCTTTTTTAGGATGGGACATCTGGCATTGCTCTTTCAGAAGTAGGTCACTCTAAAAAGCCTACATGCTGTATTTTGTTGGAATTGTAGAGCAGAGTAATTACTCAAAATGTGAAAGCTATTCAAGTGGCTTCTGAACTCCAGGGAAAAGAAAGCTCTTCCATCAGAAGGTGAGATTCTTCCCCCCCCCCCCCAAAAAAAAATAATGGTATGTTTTTGCAACTGAAAGAATCAAAGACAAAAGCTTTGTTCCATGAGTCACTTCAATAGGGCCAAAGCAGACTACTCCCCCCCACCTAAGTCTGCCAAACATAAAAGGCATTGTTCTTTTAACACAATGGCTGTGTCCCTCCAGTAATTGTTTGTGGGGATTTCAGAGGAATGAAGATTGTGGGATACCCAATCTCTGTGCAGCATGGGCACATTCTGTTTGGTTTAGTTCACATTTTCTAGGTGGGCCTTTTCCCCACAGTCTCTGTCCTGTGTATGGTTACTATCCATGTGTACATTGTGGGTTCATCTGTTTACCTGTTGGAGGGCTGGGCAGAATCGTGTGTGTGTGTGTGTACTCCAGTTGTGTGCATCCCTTTCACCTACTCATGTTGTGTATTTGGGAAAGTGAATTCAGTTTTATTTACTGGGTTATTTGTCACATCTGGCAGGTGTTTTGGGCACCCAATAAACATCCTGAAGTATTTGTGGGGTGAGGGGAATATTAACAAACCTACCTACCTCTCATTGCCAACTGGCTGGAGGTCCCATGCATTGAGTGTTGACCAGTGTCATGCTGTGGGTATTAGCATGGTCTCCAAAGTTTGCCTTTATGATGAAGAGTCAATGATAAATGTACATTGCTAGATTGACAAAGCTGTGTTTCAAACCAAGGTAAGATTATCCAAAGGGATATTTTAGATGTTGTCTACTCTCTCAGAAGGGAATGGTGTCTGTTCTTTAGCTTTCTGCATTGATGTCAATGATTCTCTTTCTCTCCCCGCCCCTCATTAAAGTTGTGGTCTTTCATTAACCCAAGTTGTGATCCCTCATCTATCTTTCTTTGATGAGTTGCAATTCTAAACATTCTAAGGCAGAAAAAAATCTAATGGATCCAAAAACACATTTAGTATAGTGCTATATATAAATATTTTCATCAATATTTCCAAATTCAAACTCAGAATAATCTGGGGGGGGGATCTGTTAGTCTTGCTTTTCTTTTTAAAATTAATGTTCAACCTCAAGTTCTCACCATTTCAAACATAAGAAACTTATAAGTTTTGGTAAATTCTTCCAAATGGTTCTGAAATGTATCACCTCTGTTTGCACCAGCACTAGATATAGCTATTCCATGTGTTGAGAAAACCATGTTGTATCTGCTTGCTTTCAAAAATGACATACCTTAGGAATGAAGAGAGGAAGGCAAACTAGTTCAGCACTAATACATCTGAATAAACAGGAACTCAGTCTCAACTCATTTACAAATAAAGAATTCAGTTGAATAAACAGCAACTCAAACCCCAGTTATACAAGAGTTTGTTAGGTTTGATTTTCCCCAAATCTAGCCATTTAAAAATCAAGTTAATTCTATCCTGAATATGAAGAAATTTGTAAATTTTTGTTTCTATAAAAAAATAATGAATTGAACCAAAATGAATTGAACCCATCTATAGTTTGATGCTATATAAGGTACCCTTATGGTTTATGTCATTCAGTATGCTCCTTCCTCCATGTTACAGATAATTAACAAAATGAAAATAAACTCACAAAGCAGCACTTTGGCAGAGGCTGGAAAAGCCATTGTTTTGGACTTTCTTGTTCTTAATTGCCATCAAGGTGACTTTGATTTATGGTGACCCTATGAAGAGAGACGTCCATGTCACCAAGAGCCCTGTGCAGGTCCTGCAGACTCAGGGTCATGGCTTCTTAGATTGAGTCTATCCATCTGTAATGTGGTTTTCCTTTTTCATGCTGCTTTCTATCTTACTAAGCATCATCACCTTTTTGAGAAAGAGGTCAGGTTTAATCTAGGACCTATTTATCTGTCTTTTTAGCAATCCATGTTTTCCATGGAACTCTTCTACAGAACCACATTTCAAATGAATCGATTTTCTCCTGTCAGCTTTTTTCACTGTCAAGTTTTTACAAGTACAACCATATATAGAAATTAAATTATGGCATGGACAATCCTGATATTAATATTCAATGATATTCTCTTTACAGTTAAGAATCTTGTCTAGTTCCCTTATAATTTCCCTCCCAAGTGCTAGACTTCTGATTCCTTGATTGCATTCTGATTAATGACTAAGCTAAGGTCTGGAAAATCTGGAATTCTTTTAGTGTCTTTATCATCTGCTTTAAAGTTATGTAAATCAGCTGTGATCATTATTTTTGTTTTCTTTGCACTTTCTTCCTTGACTTTCTTCAGTAATTATTCCACCTCTTTGCTGTTTTTGTTAGGTGTGGTAATGCAGCGCGTGGAGACCACGTAACGTGAAGCACCAGGATCCAGACTTCTCCAATGAAGCAGGCTGCTTGTCAGCTGGAAAAACTCCTCTCCCCTTCCAGATAGAGCACAGAGACTCTACAGCCAGATGTCTCACAAATGAGGCTTTAATCTTTGTTGCTCTGTATACAGATATGTACAGCATCCACCAACGTAACTCCAACAGCAATACGCAATCCACCACCAACAATTCACAACCCACATGTGTGTCCAGAGGCTTGTGCCTTATATAGCCTTTGCTCCACATGACTTCCTGGCCCTGCCTCTTCCTGCTGGACACCTGTCACTCACCTGAGTGGCACTGCAGTTTTTCAGCCCTTTTGCAGCAGTTTCTGTGCTTTCCAGCACCAGGTGACTACCTCCATGATGTCATGTTCTGTTACATCAGCATGAGGCTGCATGACTCAGCTGTGGCCAAATGCTGTGTCATCATGGCTGCTGCACTATCCCACAATGTACATATTCCCTTGAGACCCAATCCTAACAATCCCCTCCAAAATGTACAATGTGTGCACATCTCTTAGCTCACTTTCATGGAGTGTTTGTGTGTGAACCTCTCAGTTTCCTTAGTGTGTCATATCCCACCAGCCTGACATCACCGATGTACTCCTGCTGGCTCCCAGTGCTCTGGTCCCCTGTCTGTGCCACTGTCAACCTGACCTAGTGCTCCCCAGACCTCAGAACCCTGTTCTAGGTCTAGGTCTCAAAACCCCGTTCATTTCCCCAGCAGCACTCTTCTGATATGCACCCCTATACTGGAAACTGTCCACCACTCCAGGCACATCTCTTCTAGTGCAACTGCACTTTGGCCTAGATCTTCTGGCCCTCTGGCCAAGATGTTCTCCACTCTGCCAATACCTTGGCTCAACCTACCAATTTCCAGAGCCTTGAGCTTCCGCTGCCGCTTCTGGTGCCAAGCCTAACTCTGATGTCATCCGCTCATGCCTTTCCACTTGCAGAGCCTTTGTGAGGATGTCTGCCACATTGTCCTCTGACCTGATGTAGGACAGACACAGAACACAGTTCTGGACCATCTCCCTCACATTCTGGTATCTGACACCTGGCGCCTGTTCCATGTAGACCTCCTCCTCAAGCTTGGCATTCAGGTAGACAGTCTTAAAATCAAAGTGCCTCACTATCTGTCCTTTCCTGGCACCAAAGCAAGCACCAATCTCAGACTTTCTGGCTTTGCTGTGGGAGAAAAGGTCCTAGCGTAGCTTTCAAACCTCTGTTGAGAGAATCCTCTAGCTACTAGCCTGGCTTTGTACTTGTAGGTCCCATCAGGCATCTCCTTCCTTTTGTAGACCCACCAACAACCTACGACCTTCCGGTGACTTGGCCTACTTACCTCCTCAAATACCTCTCTCCTCACAAGTGAGTCAAACTCACTCTCCATGGCCTGGAACCACTTCTCCTGTTCCTCTCTGGGATATGTGAGAAGCTCTTGAAAACTCTCTGGTTCCTCTGCCACTGCAGCACACACCCTAGCGTTCTGAACTGCAAACCGCTCTGGGGATCTTCTGACTCTTTGAGTCCTCCTGGGAATGATCACCATTGTCCTGCCCCTCTCATCCTCACTATCACTACTGTTCTGCACACCTATGTCGACGGATGTAGGTGTAGTGATAGTGGAGGTTTGTGTGTCTGTGGGCTGACTGAAGGTGCTTGGCTGGCTTTCAGATGTTTGTCTTGGTGTTTGCACCCCTCCAGTCCCAGTACTACCACCACCCTGTTGTCCCAGTCTAACAAAGACTTCATGGTTAGAGTGAATCCTTTCCCACCCAGAGTGCTTCTCAAAGTTAGCACTTCTTGACAACAGGATGCGCCCATTCCCCAGGTAGAACCTGTAGCTGTTCCCCTCATACCCCACAAACATCAGGCATCACCATTTGGGGGTCACCTTTCTTCTGAAGGTTTTGGGGAACCAGCACATTGGCAAACTGCCCAAACACCCTCAGATAACTCAAATTGGGTGGCCTCCCATAGAGCATGAAGTATGGGGTCTGTTTTACAGCTGAATGCCACAGTCTGTTAATGTGGCATGTTGTCAGGATTGCCTCCCCTCAAAGACATTCTGGGGCTCCAGCATCCAGCATCAGACAATCCTTTATCTGTGTCAGCACCCCTATCTTCCTCTCTGCCAATCTGTCCTCCTGAGGGGTGGCAGGGTTAGTGGTATTGTGGCGGATACCCTTCTGCTTCATCCAGTTCCCCAGACTGGAAGAAAGGAATTCACCACCACAATCTGTCACCAGGGAGCCCACCTTGTAGTCGAACTCCCTCTCGACCATCTCCACCCAGGCTCTAAATGTGGGAGCTGCCTGATTCTTCTCCTTCAGGGTGAAGGCATAGGTGTACCTTGTGTGGCGATCCACAACCACCATCAGATATTTGCTGCCTCCTATTGGCTTGGTATAAGGGCCTGCAATATCTGCATGCACCACTTGGAATGGCCTCTGGGTGGTGCACTTGCTCCTTTTTGCAACAGGATAAGCCCTCAGCTTGATCCTGCTGCACACAGAGCATTCCAAGTGGTTGCTAAAGTCCTCCCACTTTAGCCCAGGACATACCCCCTTCAATCTCTCCAAATTTGTGAACCCGGTATGTCCTAATATTCTGTGCAGATAGTGTAAACAGTTTGAGTGCAATGGCACATTCCAAACTGTAGCACACCCTGCTTGGGCATCCAAATAGTACAGCTTATTGTGTTTGTAAGCTTTAGCACAAACCTGCCCCCTCTGGTGATGAGACATTCATTCCCCTCAAAATGCACTGCATAGCCCTCTGCAGCCAGTGCTGAGACACTGATTAAGCAATTCTGTAACTGGGGGGGGGGGGGCACAAAGTACATTTTCAAAGTCCTTGTCAAACCCTGGGAAATGCACTGTCCCCATGTCTCTGATTTGGCTTGAACCCCCATCAGCCAAGCCCACTTTGTTGACACCCTCTGCTTCACGATGTGGTGAGCCATGCCACTATCGACCATCCATTGATGTCTGGCAGCATCAGCATGATGGGTTTGAGAGTCACTGTCCTTTACTGCCAAAACAACTCCTTTCCTGTTCTCTGGAGACCGATGTTGTTGTTTCCCCCGGCAGAAGGTGACCTCTTGCAGTTCCTCTGGAAATGGCCTGGCTGTCCACAAGCAAAACATCTCGTGACCTTGCAGATAGCAGCAGTCTCAGTCCCTTGAATTGCCTCTGGTGGTGTGATTGTTGTTGTTTGTCGCTGTCTCTGAATGCCAGTCTCAAAACGTCGTCTCTGGCATTCTTCCAAAACACGTGTAGTTACAAGGTCTACTGTGAGCTGACTCTCTGGTACTCCCTGGAGGCTGTACAGTATATGGTCAAAATCAGAGGACAAACTGCTCAACAGAAGGTATGCCTTTTGCTCCCTTGACAGGATGATTCCTCTGGACTGCACTTCCAGGAACAAATGCTTCATGTTGGCTAGGTGCTCCTCTGGAGGCTGACCCTGAACCATTTTGCAAGCATAGAGTCTTTTTGACCAAAGCATTTTGACAGGGAGGAGTCAGACTGATGCACATTTTTCAAAGCTAACCAAACCTCTTGGGCAGACCTTTTACCTCGCATGTGGTCCAGCTGGCTCGGGTCCAAGCTTAGACAGATAGTTGCGCGTGCTTTTCTGTCTATTTCAGCATTCGCAGCAGTTAGACCTTGTTCCACCGGTTCCCAAAGATTCTGTCTTATCAAAAAAGATTCCATGTACACAGCCCATTGAAAATAGTTGCTGTCCATTAACTTAGAGGACCTTAAGAATTCCATTCTTGCCAGTAATCAAAACAAAACTCAGCATTGGCAGCCTTCCCAGCTTTCACTATCTGGAGTTGATAAGAAGACACAGCTAAACAGCAAGGCTTCTTAACTCTTTGCCCTCCACCACTATAGACAGTAGAAAGCAGCTCTTCTGGATGTAGACACAAACAGCCACTTACTTGCATCTAGTCCGAACTGCTGGCACGAACTGGGCCCATAACCCGTGTTAGGCATGGTAACGCAGCGCATGGAGACCACATAACATGAAGCACCAGGATCCAGACTTCTCCAATGAAGCAGGCTGCTTGTCAGCTGGAGAAACTCCTCTCCCCTTCCAGATAGAGCACAGAGACTCTACAGCCAGATGTCTCACAAATGAGGCTTTAATCTTTGTTGCTCTGTATACAGATATGTACAGCATCCACCAACGCAACTTCAACAGCAATACGCAATCCACCATCAACAATCCACAACCCACATGTGTGTCCAGAGGCTTGTGCCTTATATAGCCTGTGCTCCACATGGCTTCCGGCCCTGCCTCTTCCTGCCGGACACCTGTCACTCACCTGAGTGACACTGCAGTTTTTCAGCCCTTTTGCAGCAGTTTCTGTGCTTTCCAGCACCGGGTGACTACCCCCATGATGTCATGTCCTGTTACATCAGCATGAGGCTGCATGACTCAGCTGTGGCCAACTGCTGTGTCATCATGGCTGCTGCACTATCCCACAGTGTACATTTTCCCTTGGGACCCAATCCTAACAGTTTTCTAGTACTAGTATGGTGTCATCTTTATTTCTTAAAATGTTGAAGTTCCTACCTCCAATTTTCATGTCTCCTTTCTCCAAATCTTACTCTTCAGTTCTTCAGTAGCCATGTTCAATAGTGATATCACTTTAACTTTCATGGCTGCATCCTACAGAATCCTGTGATTTGTACTTTAGTGAAGCACTAGAGCTCTCTCATAGAGAATTCTAAGCATATCACCAAACTATCAATAGAAGCATTCCATAGGATAGAGCCATGTGAGTTAAAGCAGTGTAAAAGTATATAATTGTGCAGTGTGAAAGAAACCTTGAATGGCTGCATGATTTTCACTCCTGGATTATATCCTTCTGACACAAAGTGGTATAATACAGATTTACTCACAGGTAAATCCCACTGAGTTCAAAAGATCTGATGTTGATCCAGAAGGAGGTTTTGCAGCACCACCAATTAAAGGAGTCCGTGCAGCTATTCTGTCTTTTCCTCCCATGTCAAAAGGGAAAAAATGAAATGGTGGGAAAACATGGAAATACTACTAGTGGATGATGACTTTGGGCTTTGCAGACTGCCAGAAATAGTGCAAATTGAGTCCACTTTAAGGGTTAGGGTTAGTGCTAGGGAATCATGGGAATTGTTTTTTTCTGAGACATTGAGCCTTCTCTGTCAGAGAGCTCTGGTGCCACAATAAAATACAGTTCCCATGATTCCCTAACCCTAACCCTTAAAGTGGACTCAATTTGCACTATTTCTAGCAGTTTACAAAAGCCCTTTGAGAATTTCTTTGAATAATATAAATTGACTGAATGATAAAAGTATTGTTTGGTAGGACCCTTTCTCACAGGTAATTTTCACAGCATAAATAATCTCAATCTATCTATATCCTATTTCTGATATTACTTCATTTTATTGTTCTTAGCCACCATGCTGTTTATTAGAAGAAGGAAATGGTATGTTTAAATTAAAACAAACAAACATGCAAACTTAGATCCTTATTGGCAGGTACGCATGGCATGAGTTCGGTCCAAGGGGTAGCTCTCTGCTTGGCAAAATCAGACGGGCTTAAATGTGGGAAAATATCTTAATCAGAAGCATCTGCTACTTCCCCTTAACTAGTAACCAATCCAAATCAGCACACATGGAAGCCATTGTTAAATCAGAGCTGGAATGTGAAATGTAGAGGATGTGTTCTCACAGGCATACTTCTTTCCTTGTTCTTTTAAGGCTTTCTGATTTATTATGTCTTGCAAGTTCCCTTCTTTCTTATAGTTTCTAAAATTGTCAGAATTTGGATGTTTGTTCCTAAGGAAGTAAAACCTTTGCTCAATGGTGTGGTTGCCTTATTTTTGCAAAAAAGAGGTGATGCTGTAGAAAGGCCATGGAGGCTTTTTTCTTAGAAGAAAACACAAACTCAGAAGTAGCCATTTGAACAAAACAAGCTTGGAAACAAACCCCTCCAGTGATTCTTTGGCCTGAATCTAAAGTTGTAATTGTGATCACACCAAGTCTAATGTGCTAGTGAAAGTGAGCTTAGTTCAAGGAAGTGATCCAGCTTGTTGAATGAAAGATACTGTGTATGTTGTTGCTTGCACTACTACTTATTGCAATGGTTAAATCCACTAAAAGTAATTTAATTGAATTACGATCCTTCCACTAGCATCCTGTTGGATCCATACGTTTCATATGCTTTTTGATTTTTTTTTACATTGGGGTTATTCTACATATCTTATTGAAAAAAAATGTAGTAATAAATAATTGCACATAGAAATTACTGTTTCTGTTAATAAGCGTGGAATGGCATAAGTAAGCAAAGCAAAGTAAAGCAGCTTCATTTATATACTGCTATATACTGTTATGGGGTGTCTAAGTGGTTTACAACTGTAAGCTCATTGCCCTCCAACAGTTGGTTACTCATTTTAGTGACCTTGGAAGGATGCAGGCCTGAGTCTAGCCTGAGCCCTGGCTAGTATTGAACTCGCAACCTTGTGGTCTATGAGTGAATGGCTGCAGTACAGGCATTTGACCACTGCACCACCAGGGAAAGAAAAAAGTAAAACTTAATTTAGAAAAGTGATATATTTCATGGAATAATTGAGCTGGAATTATCAGAGGGTAATCCATTTAATTTAAAGCTCTTCCTCCAGATATAAGTATCTACTTACCACAGGGGTAGGATATGTGCTGTCCACAGACCACCAGTGTCCCCACAGGGAGCCCCTGTCCTTTCAACACTTTTCAAACCATTATTTTGATTTCTTTGACACTCAACAACCCCACACATACCTTAGAGAATGACTTCTGGTTCACCTTCTTTGGTCAACAAAGGCCTCTCCCATGCCCCAAAATATGCTGGGCTTGAGAAAAAGTAGCAAAATGTTTTGTGAGTGGAAAGGGGGGAATTGTAAAATTCTGAGGTGGGTGCAACAGTGAGGAGCATTGTGTGTGTGTGTGTGTGTGTGTGTAGGCAGCAATATGCCTTCCAATACCTGATAGTTGCCTACTCCTGACTCCTAAATACACTACAAAATCAAGGTCTCCATGTGTGCTAACCAAAAAAGTATATAACCCCAATATTTGTGCCTTTTTGTTTGTATTTTAAATGAAAGATCTATATCTACATCTATCTATCTATCTATCTATCTATCTATCTATCTATCATCTATCTATCTATCTATCCTTTAAAACACCCACCTACCTCAACCATTACAGGGAATCTTAGACAGCAGAAATCAATACCTTATCTTCAGTAAAGACAGCATAGGAGAAATCTTGTCAAAAGATCATAAACAAAGAATACATTCTAGAGGCTGTGTGGAGCCACTGTAGGGTAGTAAATCTTCACTTATCTCCTGCATGCAATAACCAATAATTTTGAAAGTTTTCTCCCCACTGTGTGAGATTATAGCACTTTTATGCCATTTTTAATTATTTTTCACATTTATGAAAAAATGTTTGCACCCTGGGTTTAGCCCTCAACAACTGGTCTTTGTGTCCAAAAGAGGATTTTCTACCAAAAAGTGCCTATTTTTTTCCAGAGAAGTTCCAAATATGTAAAATCTTGTGGTTATTGACCATTTTCTTAATGGGATGTGCTGATGACAGCCTTTCTCACTGAGGATGGGAATTTGTGAGCATTGCTTATCCTTAGCATATCATAGCAAACACAACAAGGAATCCTATGGAATCTTCAAGAGTAGCAAATTTATAGTGAAATAAGTTTTTCTGAGCCAGACCCATTCATCGGATTAATGAAGTGGAATCCTAATAGTGGGTGTGTATAGGTACACACACACTCACCCACCCACCCACCCACACCATACATGGGCCTAACCAGGGAGGGGAGAGGTTTAACACTGCAGTCTAAACTAGCCAATGAAATAGAAACACATTGGTCAGTGAGTTGAAATATATACATGATTAAGTCTAAGTGTTCCATGTCCCTCAAGAATAACTGTGGTAATACTGAAATGTCTTTAATTGTGCTATTTTGACTTCAAGACTGTTGCTTTTTTCTTGTGCTGCACTATAGTGACTTGTTAGTGGGACTTTACTTTGTCAAGCTGCAAGCTTTTCATGACTAATGGGCTCTAAGAGCAAAACTATAACAAGTCTATTTTGCACTGGATCCAATTAAAAATTGGCAATAAGATCAGCTACAATTCCAAGAGGCAATCCAGGAAAAGGCCCAACAAAAAGCCTGTTTTTAGGCAGAGGGAGGGACCACCTCTGGTTGCGGTTATTGTGGGAGAGAGTAGTGGCAGGTTTTTGGAGATTTCTCCTGAACCTCCTAACAATTCTATGTTGGGAGATGCACCTGTGTATGCCACAACATATCCTGATCCTTCTAGTAAGTCTGCTCACTGAGATGTGCTGGAAAACAGTACCCAACTGTAAGTTATTTCTCATATCAATATGTTTCTCATATCAATCCATCCCATACATAGGATGGGGAAAGCGTACCATCTTTACCTCATGCAGCAAATTGTCTTGTGCTAGCCCTGAGGACCAAGCTAAAGAGAAATAATTAGTTGACCCTCTGTATCCACAGATTCTTTATCAATGGATTCAACAATCCATGGCTTGAAAATATTAAATAAATTTAAAAAAGCAAATCTTGATTTTTCCATTTTATATAAGGGACACCATTTCATTATGCCATTGTATTTAATGAGACTTGAGCATCCACAGATTTTGGTATCCACAGGGGCTGGGGGGGGGGGGAGGTGACCTGGAACCAAATCCCAATGGATACCAAGGTCTCACTGTACAGCAGGGATGACAGTCCTATGTCTACAAATGATCAGTGTTTGAAGACCTTGCATGTCTCATTTGGCCACAGCTCTGTGCTTCCTGAATCTTGCTGTGCTACACATTACTCTTCTCCTACAAGTCTTTATTTTCATAAGTGTATTCAAAAGAATTAAAGCTTACTGTAAAGGTTTGTGGAGCATTACACTGAACAAAAGAAAAGGATGATGAGTTACTTTCCACCATAAGAAAAACTTCCTCAGTCATGAATAAATCTGAATTTTATAGAGTTCAACTTGGAGTGTGTCAAGATACTGAATTTCCCCCCCTCCCTGGTTTCCAATATTCTCATCTTAAAGATTCCAGCTTTGTGCTCTTATCTTTTAGAAAAGTGAATGACCCTATGTAGTTATCAGAAAGGTTGTGTTGGACACAATTTTATGAAAGATCATTAGTAGATTTTATGGCTTGCTAGAAATGGTGGGATTTGTAGTAGTCTTGGTTGGCATTTGAGTGCTTTTAATTCAGTGTGTAAACAAATTGGCAATAAATGAAGCTACTGTAGTATATTCTTACTGATCTACGCTTCTTGGTAGACATATATTCATAGAGTTACCAGGTCTATGCCAGATTTGAGGAATTTCAGGCTCCAGACCTAAAGGATAGATGTAATTTGGGTAGATCTTTATAATGTCAGATGTGGACAGGCTATCTAGAACTGCTTATGGATCAATTAATTGTGGAAATGAGCATGAAGGCAATCAGGTTAAATGGGTAAAACCCAGCCAACCAGATAATGTAGAAATCCAGAATGGGTGGGTAAGTATCCAAAGCGATTTTTGGCATCTGGTCAGATAACAAAATGCAGTTGCAATCATTCCTGAATCCCCACGTGATAATGGAGTCCCATGTGTCCTTATCTACATACCTGATATGAAGATTTTTCAAGGCTTACACTGTTGCTGGGGCTTGTAGAAATCTCACCACCTATCCTGATTTTTTCTCTCATTCAGCCCCCCTGCTGCGATCTCTGTTGCCACCACCTTGGTTTATATAATAATGTTCATGAATCAAAATGTTGTTGCTCAAGTCCCTGCCTTGCTCCAGTGGGAGCAGTGAGCCAAAGTACATGCACCTACCATGTCTCCTTCCAGTCCTGTCTCCTGGCTTTCAGTGCATACAAAGAGACAGACCAATTACCTGAGATTTTAGTCAGGTCTTTCAGACATGGCAACCTATATTCTATATGTGTAGTGTCTGAACTGTTTTCAAGGACAACCCTATTTATAATTTATTGCAGTAATCTAAACAAGAATCATGAAGGCACTTATGAATGATAGTAGCCATACATCTATCAACAGTATGCATATTTATTGCACTTCTGGATTGGCCTAAGATTTTTTAGCATGACAACTGAGATAAAGAAAATATACTCAAAAACATATGTACAGGAGCCAAATTGCATTTTCCTTCAAAAATAGTGAAGAGATGATGTTCACCACCATACTGGAGGGTGGCAGGGTAGTTTGGTATATACAGGACAGACCATCTGGCACATACAGGCCTGTGCTCCAACAAAGAAGAATGACAAATTAGCTTGGGAGAGCAGCTGAAAGTTTTTCCCCTCTTCTCCATATCTACTGCTTGAGGAGTTTGCTTCAATCTGCCCAATGGTAGTGACATATGAGCAAAACTACCTTTTGAATATTTAGTAAGATATCCAAATGTACATCTATGTTAAATGATTAACTTCCCCTCCAGGGGAAAATATGATGCTATAAAGCAGAAGTGGGAATCATATGGCACTTCAAATGTTGTTGGACTACAGGTCCCCATAACCCTAGCTGGGAATGTGTTAAATTATTCATTTCCACAATGAAGAACTAATCATTTTTACCCATGGCCAGATGTTGTAAAAATAATGCGGTTTTTAAGGAATCTTATAGTGGGGGGGAAAGTATCTGGCAGCAGAGTGGGAGAGCTGCATCCATGTGACATCAGGACATTGAGGAAGGGGATGAGTGAGGATTCTTTCTAATCTGCCCCCCCCCCATCTTCTTGATGTTGTGTTGGGGTGGAGAGACTACTGAGAGGCTCATGGAAGGCTACAGCCATCTTGATCTTGACTTGG
Organism: Phrynosoma blainvillii; assembly: GCA_026167975.1. Lineage (NCBI taxonomy): Eukaryota > Metazoa > Chordata > Lepidosauria > Squamata > Phrynosomatidae > Phrynosoma > Phrynosoma blainvillii. The sequence continues at coordinate 63,499,178 of JANUYF010000002.1, read as the reverse complement.
TTATCTGCACCTCCCCTCTTTCCTGGCATTGGAATGTGGTGTTGAAGCAAGGCAAGGATCAAGAAGCCTGCAACCTTCGATGATTTTCTCTTGACTTTCCTCAGCCTATTTCTCATGTGACATCGAGTTTCTTTCAGGACCTGGGGGGGGGGGGGGACTAGAAAGGGGCTAGAGGAGGCTTCCCCTTCAGGATTTTGGACTTTCAAGAAGTTCCTTTCTCATTCTTCCCCCCACTCTTAAATGACTGAATATTTTTTCTATCCCTAGCCCTATGCTTAGCTAATACAGCTAAGGATGAGACATATTGGGAACTACAGTCCAACAACATTAGAAGGGCCACAAGATTCTCATGCCTGCCCTCAAAGATAGCCCTTTCTCTGGTTCGTAAGTCCATCACCACAATCAGGCCTGTCTTATGTGGACTTATGTGCAGTGAATTATGTAATTATTACATTCATACCAGTTGCAGCTGGGACTTCCATGTCAGTGGAGTGGTGAACTGAGGGGCTGTACAGATGGCCCTGAAGAAGTGGCTTTGTGCCACCCTTTTGCTTGCCGGATTGGGGCCACAGCAACCGCATGCTGTGGCCCCAATCTGGTGTTTTTCAGGCCCCAAAAGAAGAGGCAAAATGCAGCTCCTTTTGGGAGTAGAAAAAGGGCACCTTTGCTATCACGGTGGCACTTTTCGCCATTCCTTTTGGTATGCAATGTTTGAATGCCATGCCAAAGGAGTGCCGTAACACTGCTCACCATCTGGTCAGGCAGGCGATGATGGTGGCATCAGGGCAGAGTCAAAGTGTGTGGTGTGAGGTTGCCATGCTCCCACTCCACTTTGATGCCAGCATATATTGCTGGTCTGCATAGCCCCTGAGTCTAGGTTCTTGTTCCAAACTTTAATGAGATGTTGAAGTACTGCACTAATTGTGGATTGAACTTCAGCACCTTGGATAGCTTTCTTTAAAATGAAGATTAAAGGCTAGAGTGGATTCATCTCCTTTAGATAGGGATGCTACCTGCTGCCATGGAGTTATGCCTCAATAGACATCTGAATTTCTGTGTTGATTTTACTTGCACATAGTTCCCCTCCCCTGTTGTCCTCCAGAAAACTTGCACTTCTTTGACAGAAGCAAGGATATAGCCAAAAGGTTTATTACCACAAGAACAGGCAGTCAGAAATGCTCAGGAAGGAGAAGTGAGAGGAAGAACACATCCATCTCTCAAGTGTTATCTACATTGTTGAATCTCTCTTTTTCATTCTGTTCTAGCTCTCTGTCTTAAACTGAGCAGCAGAACTGGAAATGTGTCATTTTCAGTATATTAAAATTATTATAAATGAGACTGAAAATATAGTCACATATTGGATCAAAGAATATCATTAGTGGGAAAAACGACCAATTAAGAAAAATTAATTAGCAGTACATATCTTTTTTGAAAGGCACAAAAGGTGTTTATAACAGAAGTCCATACAATTTTATCTTATCCTTCTGCTACGAACTATTTTTCATGCACTCCATAATTATGCAAACATATTGTTTGAAAAAAGGAGATCTTGCTCATATTTGGGTAACTGCATCAGAAAATATAAAGGTGCTTGATGCACAAAAGTCTTGAACATTTTCTGTGAAATATAGCTTAATTAAAAATCTTATTTTCACTCTGAGCATCTCACACTGTTGAAAGTACCAATGTGGGGCTTTGGGGAACTAGACTCTTTCTTTGGATTAGAACTCCCATAGTTCCACAGCCAGATGGCCAATGGCCCCACTAGCTGGGGCATTTTGGGAGTTGTAGTCCAAAAAGTAACATTTCCAAGCTCTTAATTATCATTATAGAAAAGAAAAACTGACTTGAAGTTCAGAGACAGGAGTTCAATTTTTGGTACTGCTGAAGAACAAAACAAGCATGCAGGACAACTGCCTGGAAGGATATTGACATATTACATTCAACACAGATACAGTCTATGTACATAATTTGTTGAGGAATATACTATAAATGTATATATTGTTTATAAACTATACCTAATATGTGACTGTATAATAATCCTGACCCTTTATAGAAACTAGAAAAATAAGAGTTGTTGGTGTAAAAAAAAAAGACATACAGTACTTAATATAGTTATGCAATTGTAAAAATAGGACAATTGGTTCCACAGTCACTGAAAGTACTTATACACATCCAGATGTGATGTACAGAAAGATCAGAAGACAATAATGCTGAAATGATTCAAGCAGCTCAGACAGGACAATAAGACATCTGTTCCCAGGGTATTAAATTAGATGTTTCAACCTGATAGGTCTTCTTCAGCTTGTTTTCTTCAATTAATATTGTGGTGGGCTTTTTCACTGATAAGGACTGTGTTATAAGTAACTGATACAAGTTCAGAACTCCTCAGAAGCAAACACATTTTCCCCATACTTCTAGGTCTCTGCACTGATTCAAAGTCAGGTATGTTGGAAATCTCTACTTATTTGTCCTAATTCTCTTTACTATCATAGATAAATATTACAATCACCAGGCAGCAAATCAGTATGCAAGTTCCCAAACTGTTGAAGAGGAATTATTCTTCATAGATTTTTTTTATTTTTTTCTTTAATTTCCACAATCATACATACATACATACATACACATCTTTATTCTATAACTTTCAGTAAAGAGAAACCCTTCTATCCCACCACCCTACCTAACTACATAATAACCTACGTTATCCCCCCAATTTTATTCCTATCATTATCACATCCCTAACATACTTAACACACACAACACTTAAAACCACAAAAAATATTCATTCACACATTTATGACTTCCTTCCTCTCAAGGTTATTTAACTATCTCTTGGGTCCGTTATTTAAGTCCTTTAAATTTCCTATACTGTGTTATAAACTTATTCCAAACTATAAAATACAATTAAATCCTCCAACTTAAACTTATACATAAAATATTATCCCCCTTTGTGAGTACCTGATTTCATGAGTATTTGTCCTTATCTAAGGGGTATTAAATTAATATCTCACCCCTTGCTCCTTTATATACTCAAATACTAAATGCCAATCTTCTTTGATTTTAACTGGTGACTTATTTTTTAAGATTTGTCTTAATTTGTCCATCTCTATTATCTCTACTAATTTCATTATCCAATCATTTTTACTTGGAATATGCTTTGATTTCCATTTTTGCACCAATAATATTCTTGCCATGGCTGTCATGTAAAACAACAACTTTCCATATTTTTTTTCAATTTCACTATCAAAAATTCCTAATAAAAACTTTCTGGTTTTAAATCCAGATCAATATGAAGTATTTTACAAATTGTTTCCTTAATTTTTTCCCATTTTTTTTACTTGTTTGCAATTCCACCAGCAGTGTATAAATGTCCCTGTTATATCTCCACATTTCCAACATTTATTGTTTGTGTTTTTGTAAATTATGGCTAATTTCTCCAAAGTTAAGTACCATCGGTAAAACATCTTATACCAATTTTGTTTTATATTTTGGGATGCTGTATGCCTTAATTCTTTCATCCATCCCCATTCCCATTGATCTAATTGAATATTGTAACCCAAGTATTTGGCCCATTTAACCATTGTATCTTTCACAATTTCATCTTCCATTTCCAATTCTAATAATTTCTTATATAATTTCCCAATAAGTTTGCCATTCTCACCACACAATATTTTTTCTAGATCCAATTTGTTCTCCTAACAACCAAATTCTTTTACATCTTTCATTGTTCTTTCATGTAACTGTCTATAGGAGAACCATCCCCAATCAAACCCTATTTGTTCCAATTCTTCTTGAGATTTTAGCTTAATTTTACCCTCAATTTTCTTTGTCAGTTCACTATATTTAAACCATTTATCCTTTCTAATCATTTCTTTCCTGTACAATGTCTCTTGAGGTGACACCCACATAGGGAAGTTGTGTATAATATTATTTTTATATTTATTCCACACTCGTACTAAAATTCTCCTTATACAATGGTTATTAATCATGTGATTAATTTTGTCTTTCTCATATGCCAAGTATGCATAAAACCCAAAACTTAACCCTTCTCCTTCTATTTCTAGAAGTTTTATACATTCTAATTGGATCCAGTCACGGATCCACATAAGGCTACATCCTTCAGAATACAATTGTAGATTTGGAAGTGCCAATCCACCTCTTTCACGGGCATCTTGGAGTAATTTTAATCTAATTCTTGGTCTTTTGTTTTGCCAGATGAAATGTGATAGATCTTTTCCCCAAATTCTGTAAGATTTATTTGATGTTATAATTGGTATCATTTGAAATAAAAAAAGCATCTTCGGCATGATAGACATCTTGATAGCTGCTATTCTACCTATAAATGATAAGTGGATGGTTTTCCAATTTGATAAGTCTTTTTAAATTTCTTTCCAAAGTCTTTGATAATTATTCTCGAATAATTCATTAGTTTTTTTCATTATCCATGTACCTAAATATTTTACTTTTTTAAAAATTTTCATCCCCATTTTCTCTTGCAGATAATTTTCCTTTTCAATTTTAATATTTTTGTTAATATTGCCGATTTATTTCTATTAATTTGACATCCTGTATATTCACCAAATTCATCCAATACTTCCATTATAATCTTTATGTCATCCTGTGGGTTTTCTAGATTCATCACCACATCATCTGCAAAAACATGAATTCTGTATTCAAATTGTTTGATCTTTACTCCTTTTATTGTTTCACAATTTTTAACTCTATTTAGTAAGATTTCCATTATTAATAAGAAAAGTAATGGGGACAGTGGGCATCCTTGTCTCGTGCCCCTCTCTATAACAACTGATTTTGACAAATCTCTGTTAATTCTTGCTGTTTGTTTCCTATAAATTTGTGATATCCAATTTCTATAGTTTGGTCCGATATTAATATTTTCCAAAATTTCCATTAGAGCTGTCCTATTTACCAAATGGAATGCTTTTTTCCATATCTACAAAAATCAATCCTAATTTCTTTTCATTGTGTTTTTCATAATATTCTAATATATTTAATATATATCTCATATTATCTTTCATATGTCTTTGGGGAAGGAATCCACATTAGTCTGGATCAATTAAGTACTGTAAACATTTTTTTAATCTTTGAACCATAATTGTTGCGAATAATTTTTAATCCAAATTAAGTAGGGATCTAGGTCTATAATTTGATAGTTCCAATTTGTCTTTATTTTCTTTTAGTATTAATATTATTTCAGCTTCTCTCCAGGTCTCAGGCAGTTTCCCTTTTAAAATATTATTCATTAATAGAAACAAAGGATCTTTTAATTCTTCTTTAAATATTTTATAAAATTCTATTGGGAAACCATCTGAGATTTTGGCTTCTAATTTCATCTTCTGTATGTCATTTAATTTCAAAATTTTATCTTTCCCCATAAATTCTTTAAATTCGATATTTTAGTTTTTTTGTTTTTGCATATAATTTATTGTAATATTCTCTGAAATTTTCTAAAATATCTCTTGATCATTAATTATTTTATCATTTTTCTTTATCTCTGTTATTAATCTCGATTCTTTCCTTTCTTTCAATTTATAAGAAAGCCATTTCCCCAGTTTGTTTACATTCTCAAAGTTTTGTTGTTTAACCTTTTTCATTTTGTTATCTAGATCTTCTGCCAACTCCAGGGATATTTGATCTTTCAATCATTTAATCTCATTAGATATTTTCTCATATTCCAAATTATTATTAAGTAAAATTTCTTTGAGTTTCTTATTTAATTGATCCAATTTTAAATTCTGTTTTTTCCTAATAAATGCATTTTGTTGAATTAGAAAGCCTCTAAATACAGCTTTCACCGCATCCCAGACAATATCTATTTCTGTTCCTTTGTTCAAATTTTCTTTTAAAAAATTCTTTGATATCACTATTTTTATATCCCTAGTTATTTCTTCATTTTGCAAAAGGTTCATATTCAATCTCCATTTAAACCACATCCTTTCTTTTTCAAAATCTTTTAGTTTCAGGATTTACAGATTGTGATCTGATAACAATCTGGGCATGATTTCCATTTCCTTTAGGAGTTTTGTTATTGTTGGAGTTACTAATATTGTCAATTCTGGCCATAGATCTATGTCTATCTAAAAAATGGGTGTATTCTCTAGCATTTCCATATAAAAATTTCCAAGTATCCATTAAGGATAAATTTTCCATTAAGTTGAAGAAAGATTTAGGTAACTCTCCTTGTTTCTCCTTTATGATCTTACTTGAATTTCTATCCCATTCTGGTTTAATAACGCCATTGAAATCTCCTAGCATAATTATGTTATCATATGTTTCCTGTATTAACAGTTTTTGCAATTCCTCATAAAAATTAAATTTCTTACCCTGTGGTGCATAAATTCCCATCAGAAATAACTTTTTTTCTGTTAACTTTGATTTGAACTCCCAAAATATGACCTTTCTTATCATTACAAATTTCTTTGGATTCTATTTGTTCTTTTACATAAGTTATTACTGTTTTTTCCCCTTTTACTATTTGAGGATGTATAATCTCTACCCAGTCTATTATTGGTTACATATTTTTCTTCCTTTTTTTTTTAATGTGTGACCCTTGTAAACACACAATATCACATTTTTGTTTTACCAAAAAATGAAAAATCGTCTTGTGTTTATATATTGAATTCAAACCATTTACATTCCAACTTAATATTTTCTTCCCTCTCTTTTCTTCCCTCCCTTTCCTCCTTTCTCTTCCCCCTTCCCCCCTCTTCCTTCTCTCCTTCCCTTCTTTTTCTTTTTTTCCCTTTAATATATCTACAAAGGTAACTAATACAATGTAATATTCTTAATGAATCAATTTAAGCTTTGGCGATATAAAGGAGCAAGTATCACATAATCCTATCAATTTATTACTTACCGTATTTTCCAGTGTATAAAATGACTTTTTAACCCAGGAAAATCTGGGTTAAAGTTGGGGGTTGTCTTATACACCAGGTATAAGGGGGGGAAGGATGAGGAGGACAGGGGTGGAGGTGGCAAGAAGCCTTGGGAAAAGAAGAGGATGAGGAGGACAGGGGTGGGGGTGGGAAGAAGCCTTGGGAAAAGAAGAGGATGAAGAGGACAGAGGTGGGTGGGAAGAAGCCTTGGGAGGAGAGGAAGATGGAGGAGAACAGAGGTGGTGGTGGCAAGAAGCCTTGGGAAAAGAAGAGGATGAGGAAGACAGGGGTGGAGGTGGCAAGAAGCCTTGGGAAAAGAAGAGGATGAAGAGGACAGAGGTGGGTGGGAAGAAGCCTTGGGAGGAGAGGAAGATGGAGGAGGACAGGGGTGGGGGGCGGCAAGAAGCTTTGGGAGGAGAAGAGCACTAGGAGGACAGAGGTGGGGGAAGGAAGAAGCCTTGGGAAAAGAAGAGGATGAGGAGGACAGAGGTGGGGGCAGCAAGAAGCCTTGAGAAAAGGAGGATTAGGAGGACAGAGGTGGGGTCAGCAAGAAGCCTTGGGAGGAGAAGAGGACAAGGAGGACAGAGGTGGGGGTGGCAAGAAGCTTTGGGAGGAGAAGAGCACTAGGAGGACAGAGGTGGGGGAAGGAAGAAGCCTTGGGAAAAGAAGAGGATGAGGAGGACAGAGGTGGGGGCAGCAAGAAGCCTTGGGAGGAAAAGAGAACAAGGAGGACAGAGGTGGAGGTGGCAAGAAGCCTTAGGGAAAGAAGAGGTCAGGGAGGTGGGGGTGGGAAGAAGCCTTGGGAAGAGGAGGAGGAGGACAGAGGTGGGGGCAGGAAGAAGCCTTGGGAAAAGAAGAGGATGAGGAGGACAGAGGTGGGGTGGGAAGAAGCCTTGGGAGGAGAGGAGGACAAGGAGGACAGAGGTGGGGGAAGGAAGAAGAGGAGGAAGAGAGGAACCCTAAGGCGATCCTCTCCTGGGGTTTTCTTGGCAAGACTGGTTTAGAGGAGGTTTGCCATTGCTTTCCCCTGAGGCTGAGAGTGTATGACTTGTCCAAGTTCACCCAGTGGGTTTCATGGCAGAGTGGGGAATCAAACCCAGGTCTCCAGAGTGGTAGTCCAACACTCAAACCACTACACCATGCTGGCTCCTATTCCCATGTACTACCTATGAAACAATTGCAGACTTTTATGTTGTTCTTATGTGTCTTCAAGTCCTTTCCACTTTACCAGTATTTTTTTTTCTATGGGCCTTTGCAGACTGCCAGAAATAGTGCAAATTGAGTCCTTTTAGGGTTAGGGTTAGTGCTAGGGAATCATGGGAATTTTTTTTCTAAGACATTAAGCCTTCTCTGTCAGAGAGCTCTGGTGCCACAATAAAATACAGTTCCCATGATTCCCTAACCCTTAAAGTGGACTCAATTTGCACTATTTCTAGCAGTCTGGAAAAGCCCTATGTCTCTATTTATCTTATCCAGGGATCATTTTATTTCCCCATCTCTTTTTGAATCTCATTCATTACTTCTAGTCTTAAATCTTCTCTCAATTTGACATTATCCTCTTTCAATTCTTCTTTCATTTTTCTTATCTCATCCAACATTGTTGTATCATTTTGTTCAGAAGGTTTTGCAGAGGGTTCCAATGATGGCCTCCTTTGTGGTAAGAGGGAGGTTTGAGCTGTTATTATCTTGTTTGAAGACATTTTCTTAATTGGATCAGGTGAAGCAGGTAAAAATTCAGAAATTAAACAACCAAACATACAAAAACCCACTTATCTCTAAGGACTGTATATCTGAAAAGTTATCTCTATTGCTGTTTTTTACACCTAGATTTAACCGCCTTACACAATTAAGTTTACTAATATAAATTTACCTTTATCTCCCCCTTAAGTTACAGAGTAAATCTCTAATTTGTATTGTTGGTTCTTGATTTAACCACTTTCCAATGGGTATCACTCTACTCTTTTCTAGTAGAGCTGACTGATGAGATGTGTATTTAGCCTTATTTTGTCTTTCAAATTTGTATGTCTAAACAAAGCTATCCATCATGCCTTCTTATCTATCCTGTGCAGGTCTTCTCAAGGTCCCAGTTAGGCTCTTTCAGATACAGCTTCTCAAAATACAATTCTTACAGGCTTAGATCTCCAACTTTAAAAGAAAAGGGGGAGATATTGAGAGGAGAAAAGATATAATTCCAATTTTATAAACTAGTACCTGACTACCCTTACCATTTTCATACAGAAATTTTCTCACCTCTACTTTGAGAAATAATTAAGTTACTAATTCTAGCTTCTTCCCCCACCTATATTCAAAATAATATAATCAAACAGTTACAAGTTGTTCTTATTTCTAAGTAATTCCATGTTCAAAGAGACGTTGTCCCAATTTGTAGGGGATCCACTCTATTCCAGTTCTTAAAGGTTCCACTTTTCAGATTTTCCGAAAGCCAAGAATTGCAGTTCCCAATTATAAGTAGACCACTTGTAATCCAATATATTCGAGTATATTCCAAAGTCTAAATATAATTTTCCAATTTGTAGGTAATTTGAAAACCAAATCCACTATCCCAGTTAGGATGGTCCAAATTTAAAAGACACAGTTCCAATATGATCCAAATTTAAAGGACACAGTCCCAATTTGTAGGAACTTCAGAACTCCAAATTCAGACATTCTGTCCCAATTTTAGCTGATCCAACATTAAGGCACACTGACTCAGTTTGAGAAAGGGGGAAGAGAAAGAGAAAGGGGAACAAAAAGAAATCTAAAAAATCCAAACACGCTGTCCCCTTTTACTGACGATCTGAATTTAAAATGAATGGTTCCACTTTATAATAAATCCATAATGTTTTATGTGGTATTTATTTTGTTTAACTCTGTTTGTTAAACTCTCCAGATGTCCCCCACTTACAGCAACACTCTCTTTCCGAAACTTCCGCAGCTTCTCAAAATGCAGCTGGGGTACTTTTCTTAAGCACACACACACTGGAGGAAGTGCAAGTAGATTCCCACAAAGGGGTTGATAGAAAGAACTATTAAAAAGAGGAATAGGTGTTGTTTACTTCAATAGCTTTGTTGAAATGGAAAGTAAAAAAGTGGTGGTTTTGCTTTCACCGCCAGAACAATTGATGGGTGGTGCCGGCTCTGTGCTCACCCGCGTGCTCCTCCAATCTCCCTGCAGCCCAGTCCCTTCAGCATGTGCTTTTACCTCACTCCCTTTTTTATCATCTTCTTAGAATTTGGGTGAATAGGAGATCTTGGAGCACCAACATGGGCGCCTCTGGGTCCCCCTTACTGAGGGGATCACTTGGGCTCTAAAAGGATGGTCACCGGCAAGTTGTCTCTACCAGGAGCCCTCATGATAACGACCTTTGCGATCAGCCATACCACTGGAAGTCCCCATACCATCGGAAGTCCATAGATTTTTTTTTAAAAAAAAACACAAAATGTTTTCCTTTTTTGTGTGTGTGCAGAAAGCAAGTTTTTGTGCAAAAATCCAGTGTATTTTCCTACACAGAATAATTCCTTTGTACACTTCGGGGCATTCAAATATCAGGGAAAAAGCTGAAACTTCTCTTAGGTTTAATATTGTTCCTGACTGGTTTTACTGATAGTTGGGAAAACAAATTATTGACCCATGAATAAATAATTCTAAATATTATTTATCTCCCTAGTTGTAGCTTGTTAAGAGGTTTTCATGTGTGACAGTCAGATCTGTACCCTGATATAGTAGTTCACATATAATACAGGCGACTCTGGATTCAAATGTAATTCAGGGTTTTTTAGATTTACATTGTTATTCAAGAATTCAGACTTCATTAATAAACAGTAGAAATAAGGAATTGTATAAACTGATTTTTTAAATGCAGTTATTCATAAAAGTACTGTAGCTGTTTTACACAGAACCATGTGCTCTCTGGAAAAGTTACTAGTTCTACCTAAATAATTTTGAAAATAAATCAATTGTGGAATTTTTTTAAAAAAATCTAGCCACCCAAATACTACTATAAAATTTTGAAAACTGCATAAATACCTTAATTGAAAGATAAGAAATAAATTCTTATGACAAGTATTTATTAAGAAGAAAGAAAGGGGAAGAAAGTAATAGTAATAATTCAGATACCTATGTAATTCAAGTCTCACACAAAGCAGTGAGGAAGGAGGTGGTCCACCAAACCAGATTATTACTTAGGGGTCACCTACATTTTCCAGAATACCCTGGGCTGCCCCTGGAGTCTTCTGGTCCTGAATTCCCCCCCCACCCCCGCTTGCTGAAGATTTTCAGCATAAAGCAGGTGGCTGCCTTCCCATGCAGTCCCTGTGAGCCAGCTGGTGCTATTGCTATGAGTGCAAATTGCTCTGCAGTCAGAACCAGGGGCTCAACCATGTTATCAGTGCTGGGCATATTGTTCTGACCTCATATTGACTTGTGTTGGCAGATAAACTCAGTAGGGATGTTTGCAGGGACTTCATGAGAAGGAAGCCAGCTGTCACTGCTGCCTTTTGCTCTGGGTTTTCTGGAAATCCTGGAGCAAAAGCTGTCTTTTTAATGCAGGACAAGAGGTAGAAATCCTGAATTGGGTCCTGGTGTTCTGTAAATAGCCCAGTCTTTTACTATACTTCATAATGCCATAATCAATAAAAGTCAACATGGGTTTCGAAAGGCAAGTCATGCCAGACTAATGTGATCTCTCTCTCTCTTTTTTTAAAAAATAAAATTACCAGCTTGGTAGACGAAGGGAATGCGGTAGACATGGCTTATCTTGATTTCAGTATGGCTTTTGAAAAGGTCCCCCATGATATACTTGCAAACAAGATAGTAAAATGTGGGCTAGACAATGCAACTTTTAGATGGATTAGTAATTGGTTGACTGACTGAACCCAAAGGGTGCTCAGCAATGGTTCCTTTTCATCCTGGAGAGAAGTGACCAGTGGGGTGCCACAGGGTTCTGTCCTGGGCCCAGTGCTATTCAACATCTTTATCAGTGACTTGGATGAAAGAACAGGGACCATGCTTCTCAGATTTGCAGATGACACCAAATTAGGAGGAATAGCTAATACCCCAGAGGACAGGATGAAAATTTAGAATGACCATAATAGATTAGAAAACTGGGCCAAAGCTAAAAAATGAATTTCAACACAGAGAAATGTAAGGTACTGCAGGGCAAAAAATAAAATAAAAATGAAATGTATAGATATAAGATGGGGGACACCTGGCTTAATGAGACTACATGTGAAAGGGATCTAGGAGTCCTAGTAGACCACAAGTTGAACATGAGTCAACAGTGTGATGTGGCAGCTAAAAAGGCCAATGTGATTTTAGGCTGCATCAATAGAAGTATAGTATCTAGATCAAGGGAAGTAATAGTGCCACTGTATTCTGCTTTGGTCAGGCCCCACCTGGAATACTGTGTCCAGTTCTGGGCACCATAATTCAAAAAGGATGTTGAAAAAGTAGAGTGTGTCCAGAGGACGGCGACTAAAATGGTGAAGGGTCTGGAAACCATGCCCTATAAGGAACAATTTAGAGAACTGGGTATGTTTTTAGTCTGGAGAAGAGATGGTTAAGAGGTGATATGATAGCCCTGTTTCAATATTTGAAGGGGTATCATATTGAGGAGGAAGCAAGCTTGTTTTCTGTTGCTCCAGAGAACAGGACCTGGAACAATGGATGCAAGTTACAGGAAAAGAGATTCAATCTCAACATTAGGGGGAACTTCTGGACAGTGAGAGCTGTTCGACAGTGGAACACACTCCCTCAGAGTGTGGTGGAGTCTCCTTCTTTGGCCATCTGTCGGGGATACTTTGATTTTGAGTTACTGCATGGCAGTGGGTTGGACTGGATGGCTCATGTGGTCTCTTCCAACTCTATGATTCTATGATTTCTTGCACTGGAGTGCAACTCTAGACCTCATCCTGTTGCTCTCTGACTTCAGTGTTGCTGTTGGATGAAGACTGTGATGGTATTTTCTGCCGTTATATCCTGTACTTCTTTAGTCTGCTGCTTTTTAATTTGATCTCTCCTTGCATTCTCCTCTGTCCCATTCATCTTTCCTTTAAAATTTAATTTCACATACACAATATTCACCTCAACATTTCCAATGGCAGCTCCTTAAGGGCAAAAAGGGTTGTGCTGCATACAATTTCCATAAAGTGAGCATATGGTCATCAATTCACACAAACATACTTGCATTTGTTCTTACCAGGTCCACTGGATCTGTACTCTGGAATGAAGAGGATTTGTGGACCTGGGTGAAAAATAGGAATTAACTCAGTTACAGAGATTCTCACAAATGACAAGGTTCCCCATGACATTCTTGCAAGCAAGTTGGTAAAATGTGGGCTAGACAAAGTAACTGTTACTTGGATTTGTAATTGGTTGACTGGTCAAACCCAAAGGGTGCTCAACAATGGCTCCTTTTCAACTTGGAAAGAAGTGACCAGTGGGGTGCCACAGGGCTCTGTCCTGGGCCCAGTGCTATTCGATATCTTTATTAATGACTTGGATGACGGTATTGGGGGCATAGTTATCAAATTTGCAGACGACACCAAATTAGGAGGAGTAGCTAATACCCCAGAGGACAGGATCAAAATTCAAAATTACTTGAACAAACTAGAAAGTTGGGCCAAAGCTAACAAAATGAAATTCAACACGGAGAAATGTAAGGTACTGCACTTAGGGCAGAAAAATGAAAAGTACAGATATACGATGGGGGATACCTGGCTGAATGAGACTATGTGTGAAAGGGATCTAGGAGTCCAGGTGGACCACAGGTTGAACATGAGTCAACAGTGCAATGCAGCAGCTAAAAAGGCCAATGCAATTTTAGGCTGCATCAGTAGAAGTATAGTGTCTAGATCAAGAGAAGTAATAGTGCCACTCTATTCTGCTTTGGTCAGGCCTCACCTGGAATACTGTGTCCAGTTCTGGGCACCACAATTCAAAAAGGATGAAGAGAAACTGGAGTGTGTCCAAAGGAGGGCAACTAGGGTCTGGAAACCAAGCCCTATGAGGAACGACTTAGGGAGCTGGGGATGTTTAGCCTGGAGAAGAGAAGGCTGAGAGGTGATATGATAGCTGTGTTTAAATATTTGAAGGGATGTCATATCGGGGAGGGAACAAGCTTGTTTTCTGCTGCTCCAGAGACTAGGATCCGAAACAATGGATGCAAGCTGCAAGAAAAGAGATTCCACCTCAACATTAGGAGGAACTTCCTGACAGTAAGGGCAGTTCGACAGTGGAACACACTCCCTCGGAGAGTAGTGGAGTCTCCTTCCTTGGAGGTCTTTAAGCAGAGGCTGGATGGCCATCTGTCGGGGATGCTTTGATTGGGAGTTCCTGCATGGCAGGGGGTTGGACTGGGTGGCCCTTGTGGTCTCTTCCAACTCTATGATTCTATGATTCTATGTGAACATATATACAGGCAGTATGAACATGTGCAGAGTGCAACATGTAAGCACCCCTACCTGTGTTCTACTTTAGAGGACAAATCTTTTTGGAAGGCTGTTAGGGGATAACATTCTATCTGAAGGTATTCTGAGTTTGAAAGGATATCCAGAATTGGTGTTGCTGGAAGTTCTGAAACCCAGAGTTCAAAGACTCCTCCCCCAGAAAAAAAATGGAACTTTTCATCTTTATCTTACTCAGAATTCTATGAATGCAAGAGTTCTATCTCAGATGGACTCTCAAATAGATGGAAATCAGTCTTGAGGTTCTGCTTGTTGTTGCTAACTGCCCTCAAGTCACCCCCAATCATGGTGCCTCTATGGATGAGATGGCTCCAATCCCCTCTATCCTCCACTGCTCTGCTTAGGTCCTGCAGATTCAGGCCTGTAACCTCCCTGATTGAGTCTATCCATCTGGCATGCAGTATTCCTCTCTTTTTGCTACCCTCTATCTCTCCTAGTATTATTTTCTTTTCTAATGAATTGTGCCTTTTCATGCTACAAAGAGTCAAAAGTTTGTTTCCTTCTCCCCATGAGTGTACTGATGATACATAGATCTGCCAGTACCATGGGAATAAGGTGAAGACTGTAAGTTCTTGACCAGTGCTTGCCATCACTAATGGCCTGAATGAGGGCCAATAAACTGAGCTTGAATCCTGGTAAGATGGAGACCTTTAAAGTGGGCACCTGTTTTGTCTGTTTTATTAGGGATAGCCAGGTCAAAGTAGTGCAGGCACTGGCAACCTCAAATTTGAATTACTATAAGACATTAATTTGAGGCTGATTTGGAAAGCTGCATCTAATGAGAATGTTGCTGCTCACCTGATGTCAAGTGCTGCTCCATATCAGCGTGTAACATCTTCCTGTCTATTCTTATCATGTTAGGTTCAAGGTTTTGGTAAATAACTTTGGATCAGATATTTGAAGATATAGCTCGTCTGTCATCCTGCCAGATCACTGAGGATTTTTGCGGTGATACTCTACTAGTTTCACATGGGTCTGAAGTTTGCCTGGACAGTTTGTAGTGTTTTATCAACCATCCTGTGTAATACTCATGCAACAGAAGTTCTAAAATGTTATACAAGTTGTCATTTTCCACATTAAAAAAAACAACTTTATTATACGCTACTCTTATTTTTTTTCTGGTATAGCCTATAGGTTATAAATTCTATAAATAAATCAAATTAAATATGAACAGCCAAGCTGACTGTTTAATGGAGCCAAAACAGCAATACAAATAAATGAGAGTTCATTTTCTATATCTTTCTCTAGAACAAAATGAGAATAATAAATAATTCTAATGTATCCTTCAGTCACTATATAAATGTAATTCAGTTTTATTCCTTGCTAAAGTATCCCTTGCTGCAAATATGTATGATCTGTATTGGTTCCAATATTGCATAAATGTAGAACAGTATTTCTGAATGGTCTGCAACATATTACCGTTGCCTTCTCATAAATGCTTATATATCTAGTAATTGCATTCATTAGCGTTGTTTTTCATATTTTCCTCCTTCTCTGCATCCCAACAGTGGGCAAGGTAAACATTTTCCATTCCTTTGCCAATAGCTGGCATGTTAACATATAGTTATTTCTTCATGTTCTTTTCTATGGAGTTGAAAATCCTGTGGTCTGAATGCCCCTGTCAAATGAGATAAGGCAGGTCATCACTAAGGAGATATCCTTTTCATTGGAAACACCAGGCCAACAAAGCTCGCCTGGTGCCATCTTTACAGTATTTTCAATGCTAGCTAAATAATTTTCTCTTGGGTCTTTTAGATAACGTATGTTTTTTTGGTTTGTGTCTCTGAGTTTTAAATCTGTGCTTTTATTATGTCTTAGGGCCTTTGCAGACTGCCAGAAATAGTGCAAATTGAGTCCACTTTAAGGGTTAGGGTTAGTGCTAGGGAGTCATGGGAATTGTTTTTTGTCTGAGACATTGAGCCTTCTCTGTCAGAGAGCTTTGCTGCCACAATAAAATACAGTTCCCATGATTCCCTAACCCTAACCCTTAAAGTGGACTCAATTTGCACTATTTCTAGCAGTCTGCAAAGGCCCTTATTTATAGCAATTAGTTCAATTAAACTAATTTAATTAGGTAAGTAAAATTAAAATAATGTTATAATTTCATATCGAATGTTAATGTTGAGGCCATGTAAATAATGTTCATTCTGTAAAGATAGATATAAATTACAATTTAGGAACTTATTCAGATTAAGATTGGACATTTTAATAGCTAACTTTATGCTGAAGTGTATGGATTTCTTCATTCACACCTGAATTTCTTCATCCATACCTTGATTCAGGGCCCAATACATATATTACCATTGCTATGTTGGAGATCCTTCTGTATAGTCTTGTCCCAGGTGGACAAGATTGTGGATTATTAAAATGGATGACAGATGTTAAAGTGTTTGGGATGTTTACGTATGGTATAGCCTTTGAACATCAAGATCATCAACAGAACATATCTCCTTACCCTGATTATACTTGATATTTCCCAGAGACTAATGTCAGCTGTCATAAGAAGAACTTTCTGATGGTCCTAAATTATTAAATAATTGGTCAGAATTGTGTTTATTCAACCTTCAATAGGCTACTAGAACATGGGTTTCCATAAAAATGAAGTGAGTCCCACTGAAACTTGTTGGAAACTTTGCCATATATCAATGCTGTTTTATGGGGCTAGGTGGAAATGACTGAAGGGGGTTGCAGACTGCCAGAAATAGTGCAAATTGAGGCCACTTTTAGGGTTAGGGTTAGGGAATCATGGGAACTGTATTTTATTGTGGCACCAGAGCTCTCTGACAGAGAAGGCTCAATGTCTCAGAAAAAAAACAAAAAACAATTCCCATGACTCCCTAGCACTAACCCTAACCCTAAAAGTGGACTCAATTTGCACTATTTCTGGCAGTCTGCAACCCCCCTGAATCTGAGGACAACATGCATTGTGATAAATATAAGAGTTGCTCCATGACATTATAGACTTATCTAATTCCATGGAATCAGAGGTAACTCGTAGATCCTCCATCGCAGCAGTGAATCCACTTTTGATAGTTCCACTGTTCTTCCTTTAGCTGCACAGAATTAAACAGAATCTCTGCTAGCCCTAAATCTCTTGTCCAGAACTGGAAGATCTCCTATTCAACTTAGAGCAGTTGTTGGAGCAGCAGCAGTGAAATCAAGAGTGGATTCATAGTCCCTGTGGTGGAGGATCCACCAACTGGACTTGGTTTGGACATAGTAACACATGTCAAAGTAAATTAGAGTGCAAATCATAACAGAGCATGAAAATACTATTGCATTAGAAGCAGGCAGCAGCTATGTTTCAGGGGACTTGGAAAAGTCTCTCTATGAGACTACAACTTCTGTTGAACTTGGTGGCTAGAGAACTTTGAAGTGTAGTAATGATGTACGTTTTTGAAATGAGGCAAGAAAAATGACCAACATTCCTCCTCCTGTGAGAATTTTAAAATACTGCACAGTTTTCAAAGGCTATATGTGACTTATTCAGTGCAAAATTTGTATGTGGCATTTTTGCACAGAAAGCATTTTCTGCAGAAAATGCACAGAAAAATGCTGTAGGTGGGCATTTATTCTGCACAAAATTTGTGCATGTTTTTTTTTTTTTGCACAGGAATTTTTATGTTCTGCACAGAAAATTAAATATTTCTATACAAAATATTATTTCTTTACTACAAAATGTTATCTGATAGAAAAAACGAACAAACAAACAAAAACAAAACTGTACAATGTTTGTGCACAGAATAAGTCCTGAACTGCAGTGATTCTCATCTATCCAGGATTCTTCTCATCAGGGTTTCTTGTAACATGCAAAACATGTTTTTTGACCATTTTTTAAAAAATGTAGTCCAATAAGAAACTTTTACAATATCGTCTTCTGGATTCCTAAATTGGAGTGATTTGGGTTTCTGCCTTGCTTTGAGCACTATCCATTGTCTGTTTACCCAGCAGTGAACTTCATTTTTTAAAATGGGGCTTACTCATGGTCATAGGTTCTCTTAGATGGCTATGAAGGTAAGTTAGAGTTACTCATATACATATTGCTACCAACCTTCAATGTACTTTGCTTTTTTTCTTTTTTCTTTTGGAGGATTACAAATTCTGATGCACTAGAAAGGTCATTACTCAGGTCTGGAAGCTGTTAGAAACCTGAGTAAGGAAATACATTTCTCTATGTAAGCAAGACTGACAAATCAATAGCTGGTACTCTATGCTAGAGCAGGGTGAGTGGGGGGAGGGAGGCTGAAGAGAGAAACAAACAAAACCTTAAAGCTGCTCTGTTGCATCACAGAATGTACAGATCATTTTGCAATTTTTGTTGGAACTGTACAACTCCCCCTCCACAAAAAAGAGAGAGAGAGAGAGATGGATGGAATAAAGGGAGTTGGGACTCTGAAGTATTAGTAGAGCATCTGAGTGAAGGTCAGCTTAAGTGAAATCAGTTCCTTGCTTTGCAGGAACAACACCCTGAATTTGTCTGACGTGTTTTGGCTCCCTTTCCCACCCCCTCAAGTCTCAGTAGCTTGGGAGCGATGCTTTCTGACAGACAAAAGATAATCTTACACTTGCCTTCCAATATCAAGGCATTTTAAGTGGCACACTTTATATTGAATAATTCATGGGTATTCAAGCTTTACTTCACTCCACAAAGAAAGTGCTTTCTCTTAGCAGCGACAGTAGATATGAGCAGCTAATTCATTATTTAAAGAGATTAAGTATTAGCAACTGGTATGGGCTCTTCAGAGCTCTCTTTATTCCCTTTGCTCATGTTATCCCCTGCCATTCGCCTGCCTAGTACAGAGTTTAGATTTATTTTGTCATATTAAAATCATCTTTAAAAGAGATGGTCTACTGCTTTCAGAATGGCACTACATTGTTTTGGGGGAAAATGTAAAGGAATAAGGAAATTGGGATTACTGACAGGTAGTCTGAATGTTTTAAATCAATATGTTAATCCAAACATGCTTTTTATTTTCTAGATTGGAAGACAAACATCAATTTATTTATTTTTAAAATGAAGACAATGAAGAAGAAGGGATAGTTTGAGGAGGCTAGCAATATCATTTGGTGAAACTTGGTTAATTGTACTTGCATTATCATGAGTTGAATTCTCTTCCATAAACTGGAGCCAAGCATTAGTTCTGCAAAATCTAAGTTGCTTCTACTATATTAACTTGATTCACTTTTTAGTTTGCCTCTAGATTAAACATATCATCCTGTTGCATTGTGGTGTTTTCAGTGTTGTCCTGCTATACTCCCCAAACAGATATATGGTGATTATTTTTTTAAAATAAAACACATTTGTACTAATCATACTTGTCTAGTGTGGACAAGCAAAATGCTATTATTTTAAAGACTCTTTTGAATATGCAAATTTAATCCACTTTATTAACTTCTGATGATCACAGGTACTGTTCCCTGTCTGGGCTGTGGATGGAAAGAATATTAGAAAATATTTGAAAAAATGTTGAAAAACACATTTTTCCCCAAGTGTTAACAAACCTTGGTGAGACAATCCTGGAATGATGAGAAATCTCACAGTTTGGGACTTATTATGACCAAAACAGCATTTTCTGCACAGGAAATAGCATCTTATGCACAGAAAAAAAAATTTCAATGCACAACTGTTAATTCCTGTACAGAAAAATGCTGTTTCTGTTGCAAAAATACTATTTTTTTGTGCAAAACAACTATAGGCAAATTTTATACAGAATAAATCCTGAATTTCAAATAGCCTTCAAAAACTGTTTTTTGTTGAAGAAAAGTGTTGGAATTACCCATTGCTACCTTCTAGAAGAAACTTAATGAAGAATTACATCCTTATGGTGAACAAACATCCAACTGACCCAAATCTTCTTCCTCACTCTAACTGTCAGCCTGGGCTTTTATACTACTCCCAGCTGAACTCCCATTGGCTGGCTCTCAGTTGCCTCCTGATTGGCCAGCTGGACCTCTGTTCACCACATACCTGGAGAGTGGGAATCTCCAGAGGAAAGAGAGCCAGAAGATGTGGTATCGTATGTCCAGAACCTGATGACATCCTTAAGACATTTGGGCCAGCTGGATCTCTGTTCACCACAATCCCTAGTAGGGATGCTGTGGCTTAGAGGTTAAGACACCAATTCTGAGGGTCTTCAGGTCAGAATGTTGGCATTTTGAGGTCCAAGTGCTGCATGATGGGGTGAGCTCCTGTCACGTGTCCCAGCTTCTGCCAACCTAGAAGTTCAAAAGCATGCAAATGCAAGTAGATAAATAGCTACCACTTTGGTGGGAAGATAACAGCATTCAGTGCAGTCATGCTGGACACATGACTACCAGAGTCGTCTTCAGATATGGTCTGAAGTCATCTTCAATGAGTCACCTTAGTAACGGAGATAAGCACCACCTCCTACAGTCGGTTATGATTAGACGTTCATGTCAAGGGAAAACCTTCACCTTTACCTTTTACTTGGGCTCTAAGACCACATGCATTTAAATTCAAACTGAGAGCATGTAATCAGGTGACTACAAATCCAAACACAGAACTCACAGACAGTACAGGGCCAAAAGTGACACATAAAAGTCCAGTACAGCTAGGAGCACGTGGTCAGGGAAAATACAAACTGGTTCCAGAAAAGTCATGCAGGCTGTGCTAGTAGCCTTCACCATTGATGGGTGGTGGCCCCCATCCAGTAGAATGATGAACTTGCTCTGGGTTTTAGTTTAAACTTTAAAGGAATTATCCAAGGTCTTGAAACTGTTTAGGAGATAGGGTTCAGTATTTTAGTTATCAGCTCATAAAGTTCAGCTAAAATCCAGACCATATTGATTGCCTGACTGACATGGTACCCACCAGTTTTCACTGGCTTTTTCCCACCCGAGACTTGTAAGCTCCCAAACCCCCACACATGGCTCAGGGAGGGGTCAAGTAGAAGCTCTGTTCATGGAAAGGGCTTTGCTCATATCAGAGATTTTTACCCATGAAGAGTTTTTCTCAGCAAGCAGGCACTCTTTCAGTGTTTACTAGCCTAGCCTATCATCTTTACATGGCCACTTCTTCTTTACTTCTAAAAAAGTGGTTCCCTAACTTTTGATTGTGAATATTCTACCCTGTTCTTCAGACACCCACAATTTTCTTAGTTGGTCTTGGGTCCCTCAACCTAGCCTGCTCTTCTCTCTCACAAAGCTCTGGATTGTCTTTCTCTAATGGGGTTATAACAGGTAGGTGTGAACAATATGTAGCTCAAGAGCCACTTAATTATACAATAGCTTTTCACTTTATGTACTAGTGGCCTACCTTGTCATTTATAAAGTAAAAGAGGACATATAAAGTAATATGCAGATTTTATTCTCTTCCTGCTTTAAGATATAAGTTTTCAAGATAATCTTTTTATGAAATTCTTTTTTGTGTGTGTGTATTGATTAGCTCATCTCATTTTCTCCATATTTGTGTTCATATAGGTATGTAGATGGAGAAATTGGGCTTCATCCTGTTCTCAAAACTGAGGATGAACAAGCAGGACCTTGTGGTTTCATTCTCACATGAAACTGAGAAAGCCTGGGGAATTCTGTGGCATGCCTAATAGTCCTGCATGGTTGAATTTCACATCTTTTATTAAAGTGCAATGGAGATGTCCAAATATAACTTCTAATCTACAATCTACTCTCATTTTCAGCATAGAACTGTCCTTTATAGAAACCACTAGACTCCACTGGTAAGTTTTCCTCCCTTGGAAATTCACACAGTAGTCTGTATTCCTTTATGTAAAACAGGTGCCATTTATGGAAAACTTCCAGCTATGTGGACCTCAACAATCAGGATTTAGGACCCTAATTGTTTCCATATGACTGGCACCCCTAGCATTTTATTTTAAACATGCATTTATACTTTTCCTGTACAGAAGGCAATATATACAGCTCACTTAGAATTTCACTGTATCTATCACCTTGAATGGGACCTGTGCAAAAATACAGCTCTTCAGAATTTCCTAAGCATTTCATTGCATTTAACACAGAAGGCATTCATAGTGGATAATGTCCTTTCCAATCAGAAAGAGGTGGAAAGGTAATGTCCATTCACAACTGATGATATGTCCATGAACTTTCCCCCAGCTTGTTTCTAGTTGTTCTGTTCTATTATTTTCATGATCTCTCTCTGCAAAAAAATAAAGAAATCTGAAGGACCAAACCTTGAAGCAAGCCCATCACTCTTACAAAGCTGCTCATGTGTCTTCTCCCCCTTCACAACACACTCCACAGTACATCCCTTTAAATTGAGTGAGATGGTTCCTCTCCCAATCTACATTTGTAGTAAACAAAAATTCATTTTGTTCAAGCTATCACCAAAAATATAGCCAAAGAAAGTTCAAATCCTAGTCTTAGCAAAGAAATGAGCAATAGATAAATCCATTCTAAGAAACCTAATTCACACCACTTGTTTTAGATTTTGTTTGAAATAGAAAGAAAGAAAACAAACACATTTTTGCCATTTATAGAGAAAGAGGCCCTATATTTTCCCATCCCTCTCTTTAGGATACCCATAGGAATATTTGGTATGATTTCTACTGTTTAAGCCAAGCCCAGTAAGCCAACCCATGGCTAACCTAATAAAAACATTGTTTCCAAAGAAAGTGTAGAATGCAACTGCTCATTTAAGTGTATGCAATGCTACAATATAGAAAGATTTGTGTATTTTCCCTATGTAGTCACTAAACAGGAAGCAGGAAGAGACTGTTAACCTCACTCACAGGAGGCTATTACTTTAACAGAGACTGAGAGGAGACTGTTTAGAATCCTGAGAGAAAGCCTGTTAAACAGTCTCCAAGAGTAAGTGACCAAAGTCACATGTTTAGATAGAATGAGACAGATAGAGGGGAGTCCCTGTCTATCTAAAGAGGGAAAGGAGAATGTAATACATAAATTTTCCAACAAAAACATACTATTTTAAAAGTCTCCCAGCATAAGAGTTTTGCTTGCCAACAGTATGACAACAAAGAGGTGGCCATTCTGACCTCCCTCAGAAGGGAGTTCTAGAGTCTTGGGACAGCCACCAAGGTCCTTTTTCTTGTCCCTACCAACTGTGTCTCTTCTATGATCTCAGGGTCTTGGCAGGCTCTTACAGTGAGATACGATCAGCAAGAGAGCTGGACTTGAGTCATATAGGGCTTTATAGGCCATAGTAAGCACTTTGAATAATGCCTAGAAACAAATAAAGCACCCAGTAGAGCTGTTGTAACAGGAGTAGTATGGTCCCTGTAATATACCCCAGCTACAGCTCTTTGGATGAGCTGAAGTTACCAAAAACCCTTTTAAGGCAGCCCCAGGTAGAGTGTATTACAATAGTCCAAATGGGATGCAACTAATGTATGTACTACTTTGGTGAAATCTGCTGTCTCAAGGAACTGGAGCAGCCGTACACTAGCTTTAACTGTGCAAATGCACTCTTGTACACCAAAGAAAGGGGTCAGAGGTGAATCCAGGAGTACATCCAAACTGTGAACCTAAATCTTCAGGGGACCATAATCCCATCCAACATTAAATTGAACCCCTATTTCCTCATCTGCCTTATGACTGTGGATTAAGGAGTGAAACAGACCACCCCGAAGCTGCAGCTTGACACTGTTCCTTTGATCACTGGATTGGGGCCATAGCAACCACATGCTGTGACCCCGATTCAGCATTTTTCTATCCCAAAAAGAAGCAGCAAAATGCTGTTCCTTTTTGGGGTGGAAAAAAATGAGCCCTTTCCGCCACAGCAGTAACTTTTCTCCGCTTCTGTGGCATGTGGCATCTGGGTGGGTGGGCAGCGTGATGCTGGCCTGGGGGCAGTGTTGGCATGGGCGTCATCTGAAGGCCACACCCCCTACACTGCCTCCAAGCCGGCATTTTGTACCAGTCTGTTTAGCCCCTAAGTTTCAATTTGTTGTCCTCATCTAATCTGTTAGTGATGGCAAACACTAGTTGGGAACCAAGACAGTCTCTGGGTTGAAGTGGAAAGGAGTAGTACAGCTACTTCTACAGCCTATAAATTCTAGCTGCATACCAACACAAGTAATGGGAAAAAGAATAGATCTTGCTGTCTATGATGTTTCCACCTTGTACATTGACAACCACATAAAGTTCACTGTATTAAGGAACCTCCTCCTTTCCCCTCTCAATCTAGCTTTTGCAACATCTTTGGGTTTTTTTATATAGAAGAAAATCTGGATTTTTTTGATGGATTTTTTTTAAACCTGAATTTTGTGTTCATCTTTTTTTCAAGTGATATGCAATGTTCTACATCCAGTTGTTAACTACAATAGGTCTACTAAAACGCATGGATTTACATAAGTGCTGGTTTACTATTCAGCATTTGATTCAATGTGTCCACTTTGGCTGGAACTAGCAATTGGATTTAGGTCATCCCATGGACACACCAATGCTGTCTTCAACTAGGCATGCCTGTTTGAAATGGGCATACTTTCTATGTGGATTTAAAAATGTGTAAATCTTCTCAGGTACATTTTCTAAACTCCTGAAATGTGTGAATATTTGAAGACAAAGTGCATGTGATATGCATTTTTTTCTAGATGGTGTGGAGAATCCATAAAAAGATAAACCGAATGAGATAGATCAGTGATTCCTAAATAGGCAGTATGGGGGTGGTGAAAAGATCCACAGGGGCAGTGAGGGGAAAAGGGGGCAGCAGGGGTCTTCAGTTAATTGGCATGGGATAAAGACAAGGGAACCTGCTCAAAGCAACAGCAGGACCATGATGGGACTGAAATTTGCATGAAACTTCTTTTCAGGATCCCTTAAAACCACCACAAAGCCTCACTGACTGTTTTGTGTGGTGGTGTCTCCTGCTGTTCCCCTACCTGCATGAGCTCACCTACTTAGCTGCATCTTGGGCTCAGGGCACTGCTTCTGAGGTTTGATGTGGCACAATTCTGAGACAGACAGACTGAAGCAAGGAGTTAGAACATGTGGCAGCAGGGGAGAGATGGTGGCAAAAAGTGCTTTCAAAATCTAAGACCCTGCTTAAGCTTTGTCAGATTTGCTGGGACTTGTCTGGCAGGTTGAAGCTGCACTGCTGCTCCTGCTTTCTTTCATCAGACAAGCTAAGAGAAGAGGTAGCAGAAGAATCAATGTTTGTGGGCAAGGGAGGGACACTTGAAAATATGGGGGACACACATGTTTTTGGGGAAGGAGTGGGAGGAGTACCCAGGGTCAGTTCTTGGAAAGAGTTCTTCACCTTGGAGTGGTTCAAAATCTCTCCCTTTCCCCATCCACAGCAGTCTAGAGCATGTGTCTTCTATAAACCTCCTACACACACACACACACACACACACATTGCACCTCTCTTCCCACCCCCCAACCCCTGATGAACAAGAGTTCTTCCTCACTGAGGAGAAGCTTCTCTCTTTGCACCTGGTCATCTTGGGAGCAGCAACCAAGGATCTGTCTGAGCAGTGACCAAAAGGCCTCATGCCCACACTGGCCTTTGCTGTAAGGCCAGCATGGGTGAGAGACTTTCAGTTGCTGCTCAGCCAGCTGCTTGTTTGCTACTCCCAGGGTGACTGGCAGCATAGGGAACAGTGACCAAGCAGCCAGGTGGGCATTGACCAAGAAGCCTCTTGCCTATACCAGTCTTTGCCACAAGGCTAGCACAAGTGAGAAGCGTCTCGATTGCTGCTCAGTCAGCTGTTCAATTGTTGATCCCAAGGTGACTGGATGCAAAGGGGGCAGTGACCAAGATTGGTTGTTCAGAATTTTCTGAACAGTAGAACTAATATAAAGAAATGTGGGGTGGGGGCTAATGTTGTTACCCAAGAGGAAAGCGGGGTGGTAAACCCCCCCCAAATGTGGTGACCACTGAGATACAACATATTTCTCACATATATTTGACCTCCATTGGATCCACAGTGCTGAGTTTTGATCCACAGATTTTATTCTTATGGTTAACCAGTAGGATTCCCCTACCCCTTGTGACTTCTCCCTTTGTAATTAATGATTCCATATAAATTTAAGATAACAAGGCCTTTCAACACCATAACATAATATGGATTTTATTTACTTGGAATTCACTCTTGTTTTACAAAGAAATAATTCTATTGGTGTGCTTTATTATATCCTTAAGGGAAAAATTATTAGAAGAGTAAGTGTGAAGAAAAATTTCTGTGCTATAAAGTTAGTTTCTAAAGTCTTACAGAATAAGATTATTAAACATCTCAATACCACTTTCTACACATAAAAAATACTGTTAAATCTCTGCTCAATACAATATTGCAAACAATCTCATGTTATTGCTACTGGTTCAAATTTAGATTTACAAATCCCAAAATCTTCTTGCAGAATAATGATTATAATAAAATACTTACAAATTGTAAGTTAATATGGGTGAAGCTACCAAGATATATAACTTTCACAGGAAGAAACTGAAGTTTATAAACCGTAAATATGCTTGTGGAGAAATAATGCAATACATACTTGCCAAATTCCCATTGTGTCTGGGATATTTCCAGACCCACCAATAAAAACTGGCC
The DNA here is from genome assembly GCA_026167975.1 of Phrynosoma blainvillii. NCBI lineage: Eukaryota > Metazoa > Chordata > Lepidosauria > Squamata > Phrynosomatidae > Phrynosoma > Phrynosoma blainvillii. The sequence goes on along the minus strand of JANUYF010000002.1, from coordinate 63,472,318 downwards.
ACAATGTAGGGTCCCACTGGTGCTTCTATGCTCATTTGAACTTCTGTATGGAAGCTCTTTCTGTTCATGGCAACAGGAAAAGGAACATATCCATCAGAATATATACAGCTGCTGCTTCCACTGAAGAAAGTGTAGGATTTTTTCATGAACGATTTTGGTGTGCCCACAGGAGGATATACAGAGTTCTTGACTGAATGCATTGTTTACTGTCAGAGCTAAATAAAATAAATAAATAAATAAATAAAAAGCTATACATGTTCATTCTGATTCTATTTGGAGCCTGATTGGGTGCTGCTGATCTAGCCCTAATTTATTCCAGATCAATTCAGACCTGATCTGATGATGTTATCACACAAACCTCATTCTTGCTGTGGTCACACTAATTAACAAAAATGCAAACATACTTGTTTGACAGTAGCCATTATCACACATCTCCACAATCATGTGACTGGGGCTGCTGTCACCATTGCTCTCTTTTCTGGACTCCTCTTTAACCCTGCTTCCTTGCCCTATGCCTTACCCAGCATGCCTTTTATTTAATTTTTAAAACTTTTTAATGCAGTTCTACATTTATGATAATGCTATTTAAGTTTTTTTTTTTAAATGAATACATAATAAATAAAGGGAATCAGTCTGCTTGGGGAGTGGGGAAGAGAAGGGGAGTGCAACACCATGTGTCTGTCAATATTGCCACTGTTACAACAGTGATGTTTTGCAGATGAAGAGTGCTGGGACTGCTGCATGATTGGGAACTACTGATGGATTTACCCTGTCAATGAAAAAGGGTGCCCTAACCACACTTGGCAGATGCAGCAGCCATGGATTAGAGACAATGTTGTGTGGTAAGTATTGCCAAAGGTGCTATTTTACAACAATAATTGTAATTTAAAAGCCATGTGTAGTAATGTCCTGAATCTGAAACGAAATTAAGAAATTAAATTATTTTTTCTCCCATTGATATGAAATAGCTCTCCAAGTATATTGACATTTTCTGTGCATAAAGCACATTTCCTTCTTTTTAAAAAAGCAGTAACTTCATAGAAAATTACAATTATGAACAGAAAATGTGTACACATGCTTTTTCTGTGCAGAAAACACTTTTTTCTGCACAAAATAAGTCCCAAAGTGCAAAATGTCTTAGAAACTACACAATTTCTGACAACTTTCTCACTGTGGGGAGAAAATGATAAAATTATTCATTCTTGCAGGTGAGAATGAAATTTACAGAGATTTACATCCCTGTCATAGAATCATAGAATCATTGAGTTGGAAGTGACTGCAGGGCCATCCAGTCCAACCCCCAGCCATGCAGGAATATATAACTAAAGAATTCCAACCTCTTTTAAAAATCTTTTAAAAAGGAGAGTCCACTACTCTCCAAGCAATCCTATTCCATTGCCAGACAGCTCTTACACTCAAAAAGTTCTTCCTAATATTTAGGTGGAATTTCTTTTCTTGCATTTTGAATCCACTGGTTTGTTTTCTAGTGCAGCAGAAAATAAGCTTGCGTCATCTTCTTCATGATATCTCATGTGTACATGTATATGTGTGTCATGTATTCATGTCTTTATTTATCTATTTAGCCATTTACTATAATATTTATATCCCACCCTATATTACACATTTCCAGAATGAGGTGAAGTGAAATCAGTATGTAGAGTCACCCTTTCTATGTAAGAAAATAGGAGGCCTATTTATGCAGGTATGGGCATTATGTTAAGATCTACCTTCTCTGCCTCATCTTGAACTTATGGAGATGGGAGAACAAAGTAGACTTTTAAGTATTTACCAAATCAAGCCAACAGCAATAAGATTACCAGGAAAATGGGAAAAAATTACTAGATAAGAAGCAGGATTCAGAAATATTTTATGAACTGATATATCAGTTTCTATGGTACTTTTGATGTCAAATTATCCAGTAAAATCACCATTTCTGGTATATATAATGGAGATATTGATAAAATGTGATTTTATACAAGAGGGTATCACAATGTAATAATTATCACCTGGAAGTTATTATGGTATATTGATGAAATTTTGTCAGTGTCATAATTGGTGCCTAAGTGAATGATGTTGAGAAAATCAGCACTTTGTGTCCTTTATTTTTCTTATAGGTTGTGCCAGAAATTACTAAAATATAAGATGGAGAAGATTGGGGCTCACAGCATGATAAAGTTCCTGCATTTGAAGATTTAATAGTGCCCGGCAAATTCATGATGAGATGATGGTAGTGCCCGGCAAATTCATGATGAGATGATTGCCCATCTTATGACACTATTGTGAGGTGGAGAAGGAAGTTCCAAACTGGTCACATGTCCTTCACAGATGAGCCAAAATGTGGACGACCATCATTGATGGACGATGTGGCCACAGTGAAGAAAGTGGAGTATTTATACCTGGAAGACAGATGAGCAACCATCCAAATGATCATGAATGAAACTGGTCTCAGTTCATAGAATCATAGAATCATAGAGTTGGAAGAGACCACAAGGGCCATCCAGTCCAACCCCCTGCTATGCAGGGACTCCCAATCAAAGCATCCCTGACAGATGGCCATCCAGCCTCTGCTTAAAGACCTCCAAGGAAGGAGACTCCACTACTCTCCGAGGGAGTGTGTTCCACTGTCGAACCGCCCTCACTGTCAGGAAGTTCCTCCTAATGTTGAGGTGGAATCTCTTTTCTTGCAGCTTGCATCCATTGTTTCGGGTCCTAGCCTCTGGAGCAGCAGCAAACAAGCTTGTTCCCTCCTCGATATGACATCCCTTCAAATATTTAAACACGGCTATCATATCACCTCTCAGCCTTCTCTTCTCCAGGCTAAACATCCCCAGCTCCCTAAGTCGTTCCTCATAGGGCTTGTTTTCCAGATCCTTCACCATTTTAGTTGCCCTCCTTTGGACACGCTCCAGTTTCTCCACATCTTTTTTGAATAGTGGTGCCCAGAACTGGACACAGTATTCCAGGTGAGGCCTGACCTGATGGTAGTGTGTGGAAAATTATTCATGATGAACTGCACATGTCTAAGGTATTTGCACACTGGGTTCCACATTTGCTAACTCCTTTCCAGAAACAAATATGGTGTGACCTTTCAAGATAGATGTTGACACTGTTGGAACAGGATGAAGAGGATTTTTTTTTTTGGTTGTCTGGTAACCAGGATGAATGTTGGATCTATCAGTATGATCCAAAGACCAAAACTATGAGCATGGAGTGGAATCATGCCAATTCCCCTCCCCGCCTCAAAAGGCAAAGGTGCAAAGATCAGCAAAGAAGGTCATGTTCTCATTTTTTTTGGGACTGTTGTGGAGTCATTCTCACAATTACCTTGCAAAGGGACAAACCATCACTGGCACATACTACAATCTTCTGGACAAGTTGTGAGATCCTCTGAAAAAGAGACACCATGGTATGCTTTCCAGAGGCATTCGTCTCCTAGCTGACAATGCACCAGCTCACCCATTTCAAGTTGCAGTTAACAAAGCAAGGGCATGTGGCTTTGAGATTTTGCAGCATCTGCCTTATTTTCCCGATCTTGCACCAAGTGACTTTTTCTTGTTCCCAGAAATGAAAAATCCATTGCCGGGTCACCAATTTGACAACACAAATGACATCATTCATGAAGTGGAAGAGTGGCTTAAGGTGCAATCTGCAGACTTCGACAATAACGGTATTCAGAGGATCAAGAAATGCTGGGAAAAATGTGTAAATCTGGATGGTGACTACAAATCAAAACAAACTTTGTCAATTTTTTAGAAGGTGATAATTAAAACTTTACAATACCCCCTCGTATCTACAGTAATGTTTTTAATACTTTAGATTTTCCTTCTTTAGAACTGATGCTGAAACTCATGCAAAAACAAAACAGAATTTGAGGCAGTCCATTCTCAACTCATCTTGCTTCTATGTATGAGTAGAAGATATTTAGTCCCTATTTTTCTTCAGTGATTTTTAAAATGCCTCAGGATGTTATCACACGTGGCCCAGAAAGCAAAAATAAAGTGGAAATGAGGCATCCTGAAAATAAACGGGAAATAAACCTTGTTTCCGCAAACGTCATTACCTTAATTGCAAATTTACAGTAAGTGCATTGAACGTCCACACACAAGCGAAAATATCCCGTAAATGTAGTAGAAATTAGCCTCTTGCACATGCACAGATAGAGGAATGCTCGTGGGAACCATGGGAAATGATGGGGAAATGCTCCCCAATACGTATTTGGTTATCATACGTACGGTAAATGTGAAATGATCCTCATCGCGCAATTGCAATTCCTCAAGAAACCGAATTTCAAAAGATCTCGGTTCTTTCCACTTTCTGTCCACTTTCTGTCGGGGTTCTGTGTGACGTCGTGTGAAAACACAGGCCAATAATCCGGTATCGGTCTGGATTTCGTGTGGATTTTGTTTGGATTGGGCCCCGTGTGATAACGTCCTCAGCTTTGGAATTCTTGGCTCACACATTTTCCTAGGAGGGTGATATAAAGCTATATCAAAAGATATATTTTTTATTTAGAGCACTTCTCATGCTTTTATTTTGTAGCTGCTGAAAATGATAGACTAGATTTATATAGCAGAGAAGAGTTAGCATTCCTCACTCTGTTTATTTTATATCATAATCCTGTGTATGTTTACTTGAAAGTAACCCTTACTGTGTTTAACAGGTGTATTCCCATGTTAATGGGCATAGGATCACCAACTTTACACACAGAGAGACTAGTTCCAACACTTGTTCCATAACTAGAGAATTGGTGAAGGACTGTGCTGTTACCCATGTTTGAAAGGAATCAAAATGAGAAAAAAGAAAATAAATAAGTATCGAGCCAAAATAAATGATTTATTTTTCAGAGTACTGAAAAAAGTGTACAATGTCTTTGCTGTTCACACAATCTGTTGTCCAGATCAAGTAGAGCTCTTGAGTAGGAAAAGATTGAGGAGTCATAATTTATGTAGGATATAAGTTATTCAGATAAAAAGTAGGTTCTATGACAGGATTTTCATAAGATCTGGTGGTCAGAGATTGGCTCTTGGAATCAGCTTACTGATTGTTTAGAAAGCCTGGTTCTGGAGTGTTGATGGTACCCTCAAAGTGCTGAGTTCATTGGCCTGGATTGTCATATAAAAAGAATGATAGTAACTCAGGAGATAAGGCTCCATGACACTCATACCTTCCTTTTTTGTATATATCTGTTTCACCTCCCAGCCTACAAGGACTCCCAAGACAATGAACAAACAAAAACAAATTAAGCAGTACAATGATAAAAACATTTAAAAACAAATTAAATAATCTTCAAACTCCTAAAAGCAGCCTAAAAACAATCCTAGAATTCAGCTGTCATAAAGTTTGGTTGGCAGTTTAAAAAAGTAAAAACAGTTTTAAAAAAGCAATTTCAAACATGAAATGCCATGCGGAAAGATACCCCCGACTCGTCGGGAGGGGTATCTTGTTGTACTGGTCAAATAAGGGCAGGGACTCCCCATTGGTTGATGGGGGTGCAAAATCTTACCACTGAGTATTTAGCCATTGGCTGTAGTTAAAATCATGTTTGGGTGCATGAGATTCTGAATGAGAGTTTGTCATTTATAACTTGTTGCAAATACGTGGAGGCAGCCATTTTGATAATTGAGACAGTGCAAGCTCATCAAACTGTTCTCGACTTTTGGTGAGCTTGGCTTTGCCTTGCTTCTTTGGTCATGTTTTGTGGCTTGAGCCTTATTATCAACAGCTTGTTCACCCCGTGGGCTCTGGTTTTACAGAGTTTCTCACAGGGGTGGGCGAGTGGCCTTCGGGCCAGCCTCTAAGGCCAGCTGGCTTGCTCTCCTTCTTGGGGTTTTTTCACCTGAGTCGCAGGGTCTGTTTTCACCAGGTGTGTCTTCTGTCCCTTCAAGCTCTGAGATGCCCCGGCCACTCGATATGGTAAGGTCAGGACCCATTGCTGGGGGAGGGGGGCTCGCTGCACTTTCTTCCAGCGGTGAGTGTGCGAAGACTTGGTCTTCGGTGAAGGTTCTGTGTCGGGCCTTCAGTGGACACTTTTCTAGGTGGTTGCCAACTTGCTCCCTGGCCGTGGTGTCCTGAGTGACTTTGGGAAAGAAGGCCTTTCGGCCGGTTGGAATCATCCCTGTGGTGATTATTAGGGCCTGCGTTCTTGTCATCTGTGCTCAGTATGCCACGCAGTAAGGCCCAATCTAAATTTAGGGCGGCTGTGACCATTCTCCCTGCTCTAGCCTCTAAAAGACCTTCCAAGCCTGCTAGTAAAGGTGAGGATCTTCTGGCCCAAGTTTCTCAACTAGGCAAGACAGTCCAGGCTTGTGTTGCACTTTGTAATCAGCTAGCGCAAAAGGAACTCCAGGCTACTGCCTCTTCCCCGAGTGCCAACCCTTCGGGTGTTGACAATACAAATCCAGCATCTTACATGGCTACACCTGAGTCCCAGTTGGCTGCTTCCATACTGGGCCCACTGGTGACTTCGGCAATGGAGCTCGGGCACCCCACAGTTGCTGATGTTTGGGACCTCTTGCAAAGAGTCCTGGGTTTGGGGACTCAGGGTGTGGATCCCCCTGCATCCGGGCAGCCTACTTTGGCTGATTTGTATAACCTCTTACAGAGGTCGGTTGCTGCAAGTGCTGATATGGAGCAAGTGAGTGCCGCGCAAGGAGGCGATCAGGTGGCCGCTGCCTCTGCTTCTGTGGACACTCGATCTGTTGCAGGCCCGCAGTTTGGGGGACCTTCGTGGTCAACTGCTGATGCTGCTCAAGCTTCAAGCTCAGATGTGTCTCTGGGCACTTTTAATGCTAATTGGCCTGCCTCGGTATGGGCTCCAGGTAGCCAGGTTGGGCGGGGGGCGGCTTTGCAGCAGCCTAACCCACAGCTTTGAGCGCGCCTGCTCAGGCCCTTGCTGTTTCACAGGCGCCTGATTCACAGGCACATTCTAACCAGCCCCTCTCTGCAGTTACCTCTGCGCCTGTGGTGCAAATTGCTGATACACACCTTTCTGGAGTGGTTGGCAGTGTGGAACCTACTCCTCATGCTAGCATGTCTACACCCTTTGGTTCTCACCTTCCTGTTTCCACTAAAGAACAGATTTGGAAGGGGGAATATATTGATTTATTTACTTTAACATTTAGAGATCCTGAACCTAGGATCATGGTTAAGGATGATATTGTCTTCGGCTTACCTAAAGAATTTCAGGCGCTCAAACGCCCTAAGCTGGAGTGCAATTTTGTAAATTGGATTATGGGATACACCATTTACAGAGGTGTAATTGAAGAAAAGCAGCCTCTGAGATCTCCTGATTATACAACTCCAGAGGGGCTGCTTGGTTACAATATGATGAGCAGTTTAGAATGCATGCAGCCTAAGATCCCACTTTATCCTGGAGACATGTTCAGTCTGAACTTTGGGCAGATGTCATGGTTGGGGCCTCCCCCTCGAGCAGGTGTAACAATGGCTTTGTGCCAATGGTCACTTTGCCGAGAGGGCCAAATGCGAGGCCTAACATGAGTGATAAAAGACAATTTGGCTTGTGTTGGGATTTCAATGCTGGAAAATGCAAAAGACAGCCTTGCAGGTATGAACATAAGTGTAACACCTGTGGAGGTGGACACCCGGGGAACTCCTATATTAAAGGAAAACGAACAGGAGGCGGTGTTGTTTCACAGCCAGTGCCAACTGGAGCAAAAGGCCCCATCAGCAATTAATTTGGCTAATATGGAGCCATGGCTAAATAAATATCCCAATATGGAGGCTGCTGTATACCTATTTCACGGGTTTCACTCAGGTTTTCACATTCCTTATTCTGGTCCTAGGGTTTTTCGTTCTGCACCTAATGCTCATTCTGTGAGGGAATTGTCAGATATAGGCAGGGCAAAATTGGCTAAGGAAATTGCTGCAGGGAGAATTTCTGGTCCTCATGATTCCTTGCCTTTTCCTACACTCTGTCTATCCCCTCTAGGTATTGTTCCTAAAAAAGCTCCCGGGGAATTTAGGCTAATACATAACTTATCATATCCCAAAGGAGATTCAGTGAACAATGCCATTGACCCAGGGCTTACCTCAGTTAGATACACGTCATTCGACTCAGCAGTCGCAATGATTAGAAATTTGGGTTCAGGTGCCCTGCTTGCTAAATGCAACATCAAGTCAGCTTTTAGACTTCTACCTGTACACCTGGATGACTTTGATCTACTGGTTTTCCAGTTTGAAGGAAAATTTTATTTTGACAAGGCTATGCCAATGGGATGTTCAATCTCTTGTGCTGCGTTTGAGACCTTCAGCACTTTTCTCCATTGGTGTGCAGTGAAGAAAACGGGTAATAAGGCTATTGCTCATTACTGGATGATTTCTTATTCATTGGTTCTCCTGACTCATTACAATGCCATAATACTTTTGTGCAATTTCAGGAATTGATGAAAGAATTGGGAGTCCCTTTGGCTGAAGAAAAAACAGAGGGTCCTAGCATTCAATTAACCTTTTTGGGCATTGAGATAGACACTACGGCTGGAATTTCTCGTTTGCCCTCTGAGAAGTTAGTGGCAATGAGGACACAAGTTCAAACTATGTTAAATAAAAAGAAGGCTACCCTCCTTGAAATTCAGTCACTTACAGGCTTGTTAAACTTTGCTTGTAAGGTGGTAGTTCCAGGGCGAGCATTTTGTGCTAGACTTTACAAGGCCACTGCTGGTTTATTCACTAGGCATCACCACATTAGAATCACAAGGGGTATCCGTGAGGATCTGAGGATATGGCACTCCTTTTTGGAGAATTATAATGGTGTTTCCTTTTGGAGAACTGAAATGCTGCTTCGGGTAGACTTTCAGGTACACTCTGATGCTTCTGGTGCCCATGGCTTTGTTTTTTGGAATGGCCAGTGGGCTGCTGAGGCATGGCCTCCTGTTGGGGTGGAATCTGGTCTTACCAGGGACCTTACCTTCTTGGAATTATTTCCAATTGTGGTGGCTGTTCACCTATGGGGGAGCCACTTTGCTAACAAGACCGTTTGGTTTTGGTGTGACAACCAAGGGGTTGTTCATGTGGTGAATTCGCAATCCTACAAAAATCCCAAGGTTATGGGTTTGGTGAGGGCAATGGTTTTGCAATGTTTAAAGTTTAATGTTCTCTTTAGAGCTCAACATGTTCCTGGTTTGCTTAACCCTTTGGCCGATGCCCTTTCTCATTTTCAGCTTACCAAGTTCTGGCTTTTAGTGCCCCAGGCTACCTTACACCCGCTGGAAGTACTGAAGTTTCTCTGGAACCTTGGAGATTAGAAGTGCGCAGGGCAATGTTGAATTTCATTGCCCCCTCATCACACAAGTCTTATCAATCAGCTTTAAATTCTTTTAGTCAATTTATGTCTGACATCGGAGAACAACTTTCATGGCCAATTAACATTAATTTAGTTCTCCAATTTATAGTTTTTCTCAAACAATCGGGGTTGTCACCTGTCACCATTAGGGGCAGGTTGGCCACCCTTGCCTTTTTCTCCAAGGCTAATGGGTTACATGATCCCACTGGGGATTTTAGAATGAGAAAGGTGATGGAAGGATGGACCTGTTTTGGTTAAGCTATGGGAGCACCTGGCCTTAGTTTGCTATTCACCCGAGGAATTGGTTTTATTTAGGGCAGTTTTTGTGACTGCATTTTTTGCTGCCCTTAGAATTAGTGAGATTGTTCCTGGTTCCAGGAATGACACTTCTGGCAGGGCACTTCTGTTTTCTGATATTACCCTATTGGATTATGGTGTGCAGATTCGCATTAGGCGATCTAAGATTGACCAATCTGGTAAGGGTCAGTCCTTAATTTTGGCTAAGGCCCAGCAGGGCCAAATTTGCCCTTTTATGGTGTTGGCTAGCTACTTACGAATCAGGCCTGAGATGCCTGGATATCTGTTTATCCATTTGTTGGGTTTACCTTTAACACAATTTCAATTCAGGTCAGTTTTAAACGAAGTTGTTAAGAAAGTGGGGCTGCCCAAAGACTTCTTTTCTTTGCACTCCTTTCGTATAGGAGCTGAAACGGTTGTTGCCAATCATGGCATGAGTGAGCATGACATTTGTAGAATTGGCAGGTGGCACTCACGCACTTTTGAATCCTATGTTAGACAATCGGGTAGTGGGACTGTCGATTAGTATGGTTGATCCTTTTTTGTTATTTCAGCTTATTTCAGCATGGGTAACATTTGGATCGTTGGGCATAGCCTGGTTGCTCGGGCAGAATACTTCCTAAAGGAGCACCATTCAAACTCTTCTTTGGGCTTGTCCAACCTGGGTCACATGTTGTTGTTCGGCAGAAGGGGCATGAGGTGTCCGGCTCTCTTGAACACCATGAAGAGTCTACTTCGGTCACACGTACAATTTTATCCCCAGGCAGTTGTGATTCACCTGGGGGAGAACGATTTGGTGCAAGTGCCATGCCTTCAGTTGGCCAAGCAAATTGTGCAGGATTTAGATGCCCTACAAGCCATGGTTCCTTCTGCTAAAATAATGTGGACCAAATTATTGTCTAGAAGTTCCTGGGCTGGGGTTCATAAAGATTCAGCAATTAATGATGCAAGGAGATGGCTTAATCACTTTGTTTCGAAGCAACTTTTAAAGAGGGGCATGGGTTTTATTCAGCACTCAATTTCTCTTGATAAGCCACAACTTTTTTCTGATGATGGTATACACCTCTCCTCAGAAGGGCAATGGTTGTATATAGGAGCATTGTCTGACCAAATTTATGACTTTATCTATGTGGGGTGGGCGAGAGGGGGTACCTAGCTTTGTTGGCCCTCCTTCTAGTGGCGGGGAATGACCCCATCACACAGATAAAAATTAATTCAGCTAGTTAAATTGGGATAGAAAAATAATTTGGCTCTAAACAAATAACAGGAAATGACATAATTAAATTCAGAATTACATCATAACAAATGGTGACGTCATATGACGTCATATGACGTCACTTCCGGGGAGGGGTTTGGTTATTGATTTAATTATTCATTTAATTATTGCTGGATTTAATTTCAGATTTATTGCTTTGCCACAGGTTGTGAAGGACCATCTTTATGGTGCGTTCATCCTTTTTATACCTGTGGCAAAGCTAATTTATTATTGTTTGTTAAATTGACCCTGTAAATTAATAAAGTTGTGGCCTGATTTAAACCCAACTAAGGAGTCTCGTGTCCTTTGTGCCAGTACAACAGCACTGTCCCAGCTGCTCACAAAAAGCTTAAAAGAAATGGGGCTAGCCTAACTTTCCTGGGTAGGGAGTTCCACCACTGAGGCATTGCTTCATAGAAAGCCCTGTTACCTGTACCCAACAATCTTAACTCCATGAGATGTTGGGACATGTAACGGCCGTCCTCTGAAGATCTGAAATTTCTACCAGGCTTATATGGGAGGAGGCAGTCTTTCAAATGCCTGGGCTTCAAGTATTTTAGGGCTTTGTAGGTCATCACAGCCCCTTAAATTGAAGTTGGAAGCAAATTGGAAGCCAATGCAGTTCTTGTAGTACCAGTGTTATATGGTCTATAAAATGCACACTTGATACCAGCAGGGCTGTTCCATTTTGCACAAGGTGTAGGTTCTGAACACTTTTTGAGGGCAGCCCACATAGGGCACATTACAGTAGACTAACTGAGACGTAACTAAGCAATCACCCACTGTGGACAGATTTGCCTCCCCCAAGAAAGCATGCAGCTAGCACATCAGCCAAAATGGGTAAAGGTACTCCAAGCCACTGCAGCATCCTGGCTTTCCAGAAAAAAGTGCTGGGTCCAAGAGAACCCATAAGCTACAAACCTGATCTGTCAGAGGGAGAGCAACCTGATTTAGAACAGGCTGTGACCAATAGCACTTCCATCTTGTCTGGGTTAAATCTCAGTCTGTTCACCTGCATCTGGTACTTTGCTGCAGCCAGAGTACAATTCACTGCTAACACAGCCTCCTTGGCATCAGTTGTAAAGGAGAAATAGAACTCTGTATGACTTTTCCAGTGGTTTCATGCAGACGGTATTGACAACTGTGGAACCCACAGGCTGACAGCCAAAAGGCTTACCAAAAGTCCCTTAGCACCATGCTCTGTGAATGTTCAGCTAAGAAAAACTGGAAGGATTGCACAGCCATGCTTCCAAGCCCCATATTAGTAAAATAAGCCAGAATGATACCATGGATGATGGTATCAAATGCTGCTGAAAGTTCCAGAAGGACCAATAGGGACTCACTCCCCTATCCAACCCACCAAGAAGACCAAAGTTATTTCTGTCCCATAATCAGGCCTGAACTCAGATTGGAATAGATCCAGGTAATCTGTTATATCCAGGAAAGCCTGTTGCTGTAGGATCTTATTTAGAAAGGGGGGTTAGAAATTAGCCAATAGTTACCGAGGGCAGTTGGGTCTAATGATTCCCCCCCCCCCCCCCAAAAAAAAAAGGCCTTACAGTTGCTTCTTTTAGAGAGCTTGGAACCTAGCCCTCTTTCAAAGAAAGATTTACAACCTCCACCATCCAGTTGGCCAGTCCTGGCCTCACTTCTCTAAGCAACTTGTCTTCATCAACTATATCATGCTCTTTATTACCATTCTTGAGCAAGGTAATCGAGAGAGCGGTTGCTCTTCAACTCCAAGCTGTCTTGGATGAAACCGATTATCTAGACCCATTTTAAACTGGCTTCAGGACAGGCTTTGGAGTTGAGACTGCCATGGTTGCCTTGACCGACGATCTGCGTCTGAGCATCGACAGAGGTAATGTGACCCTGTTGGTGCTTTTGAACCTCTCAGCGGCTTTTGAAACGATAGATTACGGCATTCTCTTGGATTGCCAGAGGGGGTTAGGAATTGGAGGCACTGCACTGCAGTGGTTCCATTCCTTCCTCTCAGGTAGGTCCCAGAGGATGCTGCTCGGGGATAGCTGCTCCAGTAAAAAGGAGCTCACTTGTGGCATTACTCAAGGCACCATTCTATCCCCGATGTTGTTTAACATCTATATGAAGCCGCTGGGTGAGATGATTCAGAGTCATGGAGCTGGGTATTATCAGTACACTGATGGCACCCAAATCTATTTCTCCATGTCTCATTCATTGGCCTCGAATTCCGATGGCGTCTCCTCCCTCAATTAATGTCTTCAGACAGTAATGGGCTGGATGAGGAAAAACAGATTGAGAGTGAATCCAGAAAAAACAGAGGTGCTCACAGTAGCGGCCCCGAAACTGAGAATTGGGTTGCAACCTCCGGTTGTGGACAGGGTCACACTCTCTGTAAAGGACTGCATTCACAGTCTGGGCGTGCTCCTTGATTCGTCGCTCCTGATGACAAATCAGGTAAATGCAATGATCAGGAGTGCCTATTATCAACTTGGGCTGATACGCCAGCTGCGCCCTTTTCTGGAAGTAAGGGACACTGAGACTGTTGTGCATGTGCTGGTAACCTCCTGTCTGGACTTCTGTAATGCGCTGTACATGGGGCATAGTTTTCAGACATTGATCTACCCTTGTGCTTGGTCTGGAAACTTCAGCTAGTACAAAACATGGCAGCCAAAGTGGTCTCTGGAACATCTAGGAGGGACCACATAACTCCGGTGTTAAAGTCCCTCCACTGGCTACCTATTAGTTTCCGGGTCCAGTATAAGGTGTTGGTTATTACCTTTAAAGCCCTAAATGGCTTGGGTCCAACCTATCTCCAGGACTGCCTCCTCCCATACAATCCTCCCCCCACACTCCAGTCCTCTGGGAGGAACTTGCTCCAGCCATTAAAATCTAGGTAGTCTGCAACCTCCCAGAGGGCATTCTCGGTAATCGCCCCCAGATTGTGGAACGGCCTGCTGGATGAGATCCGTCAGATTACAATGCTAAACAGCTTCAAAAAGGCTGTGAAGACAGATCTCTTCTGGCAGGCCTTTCCAGAATAGACTTCCCGGCTTCAGGAACCCCCTTATTCTGCCCTCTCCCAATTTGGATGCTGCCGCTACTCTGCTTATCCTATTATATTTTGCTGTCTATGGTTTTATTTTATTGTATGTTATTTTAATCTAAAATGTTTTGTGTTTGGTTTAATACTCTTTTAAGGGGGGTGGGTATTGGGTCTTTTCGGATTTATACTGTATATATTTTTAATTGTTGTTAGCCGCCCCGATTGTGCACAGAGGAGTGGGGTACAATTATTATTATTATTATTATTATTATTATTATTGATCTGAGTTTTGTTTTTGACCGACCTGGCATTGCAAAGGAGTAAGGTTCTGTGGTGTGGTTGGTACGCTCTCCAGTCCATTCAGGGAAATAGAGTGAACTGAAGGTGGGATAGTTTTCAGACATTGATCCCACCTTCCTTTGTAACAGATTTTCATCCTTTTCCCGCCATACCTTCCTTTTCCCCACACAACCTGGATTTTTGCCCCCAGATCGCAGCCGGCCACACATGCCTGTCCCTTATCCAGAGAGTCCTCCAAGTCCCCTCAAATTGCTGCTGCGCAGTAAAGCCTCCAGCAACCTAGGAGGCCCTTGGGAGCCAGCTATTTAACATTAGCTGAGAGGTTCTTGAGCTGCCTTTGGCCCCGGAATGGGGTAGAGGAAGGCTGCTCCAGCATCCTCCATGTCTTCTGGCTGGGTGGTAAGTGTTCCTGGGGGTGAGGTGGGGAGTGACTTTCAAAGCCAGCCACTCCTGGCCACACCCCCTCTCCCTGCTTCAGCGGTCCCAGCTGCCTTTGCCCCCGGTGGAATGGAGAAAAGGAAGGCTGCTTTAGTGTCTTTCGTGTCTGTGCTAAATTTTGAGCCTTCTCCTGATAAATATAAATTAAAAGTAGTCTTACATTTAAAAAGGGCTTTCCCCCTTACATTTACAGGTGTGTCTGTCTGTCTGCCTGCCTGCCCTCCCCCGAAACTGGGATAGATCAAACTTCCCCAAACTAATTAGTCTAAACTAATCCATGTCAAAGAAAAGTCAGCAGCTACTGATTTATTTATCTGATCTATCCCCATGTAATATTTAGTATGTCTGATGGAAGAAACAGCCAGAAAGTAACATAAGAAATAATTTCTTTTATTAAACTGTAAGATTGTTTTGGCTTTTCCTTACACTTCCAGGTGTGTGTGTGCATGTGTGAATCACTGCATCATAGCATTATAGAGTTGTAGCAACAGAACAGAGCTAGAAAAGGAAGGATGGTGTGTGTGTGTGTGTGTGTGTGTGTGAGGGGGGGTGAGCAAATTTTGGCTTCTGTAAAGCTCAAGGGGAGCAGTCATTTGGCAAAGGATTTTTTTTATAGAGAAAAAAGTTTAAAGGTTTCTTGCTGTTAGTTTGCCATTTGAAATGTCCACTGCATTCTCCTCCTTCTCCCCTGACTACTTTTCCCCACACACAGTACATCCACTAATCACCCCTGACCATCAAAAAATCACAATTAAATCACAATTTAACTTTTACACTGCAAATCATAGTATGAGAGTGGCAGGAAAGGAGGTCATTATGAGATTTTTTTGTCAATAAAGAGAACTGCTTTCAAGACTGTCTCAGGTGGGAGAGTAACAGGAGAGAAATAGTGTCATGCAGTAACCCTCAACTAAAGACATAATTATCATGCTCTAGTTCTGATATACCTGACACATGCAACAAGGTTCTTAGTTTGTCTCTTTGTTTGCTTTTGTCTGAGTAGTCATGGGGCTACTTCCCCAATATGGCTGCTATCTTACATTCACACAAGAAAGCCAGCCTTTAGGGGCTGTTGTAACCAAGAATAGGTTGTCAGTAAGAATTTGCCTCAGATTGTAGAATGTCTCAGGTGCATGCAATAGGTTAAAGAGAAAATGCTGACTCAGAGGAAGCTGATGCAACTTGAGCATGGAGATGAGTCATAGCAGATCCAAACTGCACGGTCACTGTGGACACATGACAGGAAGCTGATGAAACACTAGCAGGGAGTTGGATCAGAATCCTAGCTGTGTTTGTGTATATAAGGATGAATGCTCCAGTACACAGCATGGTGGTATGGATGTTGGTTGATGGCAGAGCATTAATTCAGTATGTGTAAATATTGCTGCATTGTGCTTGTAAATACCTTGCTGCAACTAAGATTAAAAAGCCTCCTCAGAAGAACCCAGCAGTCATGAGTGACTTTCCAGACTTGACAGTGGTATCTGTTTCCTAGCTGGCAGCCTTCAGCGTATGGACTCAATTTTCCCTCTATGCTAACATAGGTTACCATTGGGGTGAAGCAGATGGGTGGCAAGTAGTGGCCCTTGGCCACTCCAGCTGCGATCGGGCCAGGACCATGGCAACTGCATGGCTCACTTCCAAAGTGGGTCATCTCCACAGGTCTCAAACCATGCCAGCCAGGAATTAGTTTTAACCGACTTCTTTTTAATCAGGTCCTTTGGACCGGAGCGTGGCCTTGGCATGGCTTCTGGCTGTTTTGGGGTCCTGTGTCACACCCTGAAAGTGGCTAGAAGCTGCTTTATTTGATCCATGTGTTTCAGGCCATCGGTTGTGTATCTCTTAGATGTCTCTCACCCACACTTAATATGTAACAAGAGAATAGGGCCACAAAAGATCCCAGGTTAAATCCCCAGTATTGCTAATTAAGAGGATATGATCATAGAATCATAGAATCAGAGAGTTGGCAGAGACCACAAGGGCCATCCATTCCAACTCCCTGCCATGCAGGAATTCCCAATCAAAGCATCCCCGACAGATGGCCATCCAGCCTCTGCTTAAAGGCCTCCAAAGAAGGAGACTCCACTACTCTCCGAGGGAGTGTGTTCCACTGTCGAACCGCCCTGACTGTCAGGATGTTGAGGTGGAATCTCTTTTCCTGCAGCTTGCATCCATTGTTTTGGGTCTTAGTCTCTGGAGCAGCAGAAAACAAGCTTGTTCCCTCCTCAATATGACATCCCTTCAAATATTTAAACAGGGCTATCATATCACCTCTCAGCCTTCTCTTCTCCAGGCTAAACATCCCCAGCTCCCTAAGTCATTCCTCATAGGGCTTGGTTTCCAGACCCTTCACCATTTAGTTGCCCTCCTTTGGACATGCTCCAGTTTTTCCACATCTTTTTTGAATTTTGGTGCCCAGAACTGGACACAGTATTCCAGGTGAGGCCTGACCAAAGCAGAATAGAGTGGCACTATTACTTCTCTTGATCTAGACGCTATACATCTACTGATGCAGCCTAAAATTGCATTGGCCTTTTTAGCTGCTGCATCGCACTGTTGACTCATGTTCAACTTGTGGTCCACCTGGATTCCTAGATCCCTTTCACACGTAGTCTCGTTCAGCCAGGTGTCCCCCATTGTATAGCTGTGCTTTTTGTTTTTCTGCCCTAAGTGCAGTATCTTACATTTCTCTGTGTTGAATTTCATTTTGTTAGCTTTGGCCCAGCTTTCTAGTTTGTTCAAGTCATTTTGAATTTTGATCCTGTCCTCTGGGGTATTAGCTACTCCTCCTAATTTGGTGTCGTCTGCAAATTTGATAACTATGCCCCCAATACCGTCATCCAAGTCATTAATAAAGATATTGAATAGCACTGGGCCCAGGACAGAGCCCACTGGTCACTTCTTTCCAGTTTGAAAAGGAACCATTGTTGAGCACCCTTTGGGTTCGGCCAGTCAACCAGTTACAAATCCATGTAACAGTTACTTTGTCTAGCCCACATTTTACCATCTTGTTTGCAAGAATGTCATTTGGAACCTTGTCAAAGGCCTTACTGAAATCAAGATATACTATATCCACAGCATTCCCTTCATCTACCATGCTGGTAATTTTATCAAAAAAAGAGATCAGATTTGTCTGGCATGACCTGTTTCTCTGAAACCCATGTTGACTTTTTGTGATTATGGAATTACCTTCCAGATGTTCACAGACTTTTTGTTTAATGATCTGCTCTAGAATCTTTCTGGGTATTGATGTCAGACTAACTGGACGGTAATTGTTGGGATCCTCTTTTTTCCCCTTTTTGAAGATGAGGACAACATTTGCCCTCCTCCAGTCCATTGGGACTTCTCCTGTGATCAAAGATAATGGGAGAAAAGCTTATTGTCTGAGATGCTAGATCAACTGAAATTGAAAATGATGGAATCAAATTTATTATTTATTCATTTATTGAATAAATAATAAATTTGATTCTATCATTTTCAATTTCAATTTTACCGGTGGCCCATCCACACTACACAGAATTATAGTGCTATAATAATAATAATAATAATAATAATAGTTTTTATTTATATCCCGCCCCTCTGCCAGGCAATCGGGGCGGCGTACAACATTTCAAAACATGAAAACAAATAAAATCAATTCAAATCCCATCCCTCCTTCCCACACCCACCCATCCCCCAAAAAACAATCAAACTAAACAGATTAAATAACAACAATTAAACAATTAAACAATTAAATAATAAACAATTAAACAATAATTTAAAACCTGCCGGCGTTCTCCCCAGTTCTGCACCGTCCACAGCTGCTCCCGGCTGCCCCAGGTGATGACAAGGGGCAAGAGAGTTCTTCAGGGGCCTGAGTCCTCCAAGAGCACCATAGCGGTGCCAGAGCCGCGTATAGGCAGTATTTCTCTTCCAAGGCCGCCCACTGTTGCCGATGATCTTGGTAGGCTTTGAAGGCTCAGCTCCCTTGGGGCCAGGTGTTCCAAGGCAGGAGGGGGCAGGGGAAGACTCTCACCGCCCAGCTCCTGTCCTCCAGAGTCCTCCTTCCAAGGCCTCCTGCTGTAGCCAATGGTCAGGGCTTGGGAGGCTTTGAAGGCTCAGGTCCCTTGGGGCCAGGTGTTCCAAGGCAGGAGGGGGCGGGGGAAGACTCTCACCACCTGGCTCCTGTCCTCCAGAGTCCTACTTCCAAGGCCTCCTGCTGTAGTTCAGTAGTTTGATAGCTACATTGTATTATTCTACATTGACTGTCATAGTTTCAGCCTCTGGAATCCTGGGATTGGCAATTTAGGGAAAGAGTTCTCTGCCAGAGCATCTAGTGCCTCACCAGACTACAAAGCTGAGGTCTCCATAGGAGGGAACCATGGCAGTTAAAGTGGAATAATGGCACTATGTGTAGTGTGAAACAGCCCCTGGTAAATGGCATGTATTTGTTCTTAAAATAAGGACTTCTGGTAAGCCCCAAAATTCATCTTTGTGGAAGATATGAATGTGATCATTTTCCAGGTTGTAGATGATGCCCATTGAAAACAACAGAAGAGCTGGGAACAGTAGGCACCTTCTATGCCAACTGATGTTAAAGGTAGCATTTTCAGGGCTTGTGCCAAAGCCACTGTTCAGTACAGTATGAAGGAAGAGCTGGCTGTTGACAAAGTATGGACATGGTTTGATTGTAATTATCTCCTGTCATATAATTTTGTGAAAACAATATGGTGGTGAAAATATAAATACAATGAGTGGAACTTGCCTTTTGTTACACCTTATCTCATGCATACAAACAGAGCAAAGTAAAATATACAAAAGTCAGGGTCTCCTAAAACACAAAGCAAGAGGGATGATTATACAACTGGAAACCAACGCCTGATTAGGCTAATACTAAAGGTATCCGTAATTTCTAACTACGATATACTCAGGCAGAACTGATTGCCTGTGAAAAAGAACACACTGATGACAAGAGTAGCTTTATTTTGCACTAGCCAAGGGGAATGCTGCATGTTAAATTAAAGAGCCCAGGAGAAATATATTGAGAGATAAGTTTTTAAAAGAATAAATGGACTGTGTCCAGATTATCGGTGAAGCTGCACACATGACAAATCTTTAATGCAAACAGTTGATGCGTGCTTTTATTAACATGATGCTCTCATGTACATAATGACTGCCTGACCTTTTTGTTCTATGGAACAGACTACGTAGAATTGACTATGGAAAATGTATGCAAATATTTGGCTTTAGCTCAAATCAGACAGAGAATTCATTTTGAAAATGGAAAGTGAACACAAGCGTTTTTCTTTCTGTTTCTTTCTAGTATTCTGTTTTAATGATAGGAGAAGTTAATTAGGGTAATATAAATTGAAATCAGTGGTGGAGTCTCATAGTTTTACACTATGGAACAAATTGTGTTATTAGACATAATGTATATTCAGTATGTTCAAAATATAATAAGCCAGTACTGCTGAACACTATGAAAAGGGTGGGGATCCACTATTGTTTTTTGTGCCTTCATTTCTGACTTATGGCAACCCAAAAGTGAACCTATCATGGTTTTTGTTGGCAAAATTTGTTCAGAGGAGGTTTACCATTGCTTTCCTTTGAGGCTGAGAGCATTTGCAGAATAAAAATTGATAACTATTTCAATAATATATAATACTAAAATACATTACCAAAATGCAGTATTTTTTTTTAAAAAAAACATGTGCATGTGCACACACACACAATGCAGAATAAAACAAAATAGTCAGTACAGATAAAGATATATAAGGCATTAATCTGAAATTCCAAAATATTATTACCCTCAATGGCTTCCTTGCCAGTGGGATAGTGAATTTTAGCCTGAAGGAGCTATCAAACTACTGAACTTATTTTGGATGTAAGGTTCAACATCTTAGATAGCTGTTTTAATTGTTGAAGATGGAAGCCATTGACTTCCACTGTCCTAGAAGTAAGAGGGTGGGAGGGTGTTGCATGCTATTGGGGTTTGTTACCCAAAAAGCTGGGGAAGACTTGGGGTCCTCACCAACAGTGATAGCATCTCCTTGGTATCTTGGGAATTTTATTAGCTCAACAGGAGGACTGCAAGAATTTGGGTAACCTATGGGGATTTTTCCACACATATATACCAGTACTCACTGCAGAGTCTCTAGTATCAATGAATAAAATAGTTTTATTTAGAAATGTGCCAAGTTGCACACAAACAAACAATTCCAATGCAACTTTGGAACCATACAAGGCTAGCAGAAAGAAAGGAATGAAAGGATGGATAGTGAGAAATTGAAAGTTAGAGGGGGTGATAATTACTAGTACTGAAGATAGGTCGACAGAAGATGGATCAGGGCTCAGACAGCATCCAAGAGACTTTCTGTGCACACAGGATCTGTGGGCAAATTGTGAGCACAAATTGTGTTCCAAGGGATGATGTCTGGGGCTGATATATATTTATATTGAATTTCATAGCCTCAAGGGGCACTTGGTGCTATTCTTTAGTGCAACAAAGAGCTGATGGTCTTCCAGATTCCAGAACCAATGATGGTTTTAACTTTGATTGGATTTGAGACAAGTCTTGGATAGTTGGAGGGGAAGGAGTGAATACAAACAAAGCCCTGGGTGAAAAGGAAATACAGGGCCTGAACAGACTGCCAGAAACAATCCAGTTTGAGATCACTTTAACTGCCCTGGCTTAGTGCTAGGGAATCATGGGAATTGTATTTTATTGTGGCACCAGAGCTCCCTGAAGGAGAAGGCTCAATGTCTCAGAAGAACTACGATTCCCATAATTCCCAAGCATTGAGTCAGGACAATTAAAGTGGTCTGAAGCTGGATTATTTCTGGCAATCTGTTCAGGCCCATGGTCAGCCCTCCATATCTACAGTTTTTTTTTATCCATGGAATCAAGCTTCCATGGTTTGATATATATATATATTACATTCCTAAAAGCAAACTTTGTTTTTGCCATTTTTATATAAGGGACAGCATTTTACTATGCCACTGTATTTAATGGGACTTGAGCATTGATGGATTTTGGTATCCATGGGGGGGGGGGTTTCCTAGAATCAAACCCCAGTGAATACCAAGGGCCCACTGTATGGTCTTTAACTGATTTGTGATGGAACTCACTCTGCCCCTATTTAGAGATGACATGTGGAAAGCTTGGGGGACAATGGAGTTTTCTGCAAACCCATTTAACCTTCATTTAGTGCTATCTTTCACATGTCTTTGGGCCAGCATGCTTTTCCTATGTGAAACTTCCTAGTGTTCCAAAGGTGTGACCTCTTAAAAACATGCCTGCTTCTACATATCAAAATATGAAAATATGAAATATGAAAATATGAAACAGTGGAATTTTAAGTTATTATGGAATGTAACTAAAGAGGAGGAAAGAGTGATATTTAACATAAGGAAGGGTACCTTTGTCCCACCATCACCAAAGAGTAACTACATTTTTCACTGCTGCTGAGTTATTAAAATAAATACAAACTTCCCAGATTCCTTTCTCTAGCTGCAAATCATCTTAATGAATAGGATTGCTTTTCTAGATAAGGAGTGAAGTTTAGACAGGACTGATAATTCATGTTTGAAATTAAATTCTCTCTCCTTTCTGCTGTTTTGGGATAACTTAAACAAGTACAGGATTTAATCAGTAAAAATTGAGGGGTTGACTAAAACATTGTTGCTGTTGGTGATCTGTGTCTTCAAATCATTTCTGATGTTGGGAAGCCAAGACCTAATTTTGGGGAATTTATAATTAGCTCAAATGAGAGAGGGAAGCACCCAACAATTGGATAAGGTCTTCTAAGACCTTATCCAATTGTCTATGGGAGACGTAAGAATTCTGGCTGGGAAGACACTGAAACGGACCAAGCTCCAAATAAAGTCTAAAATATTTATTTGGCAACAATAAGCAAACATCCAAATGCAGCGCACACACACACACACACACACACTAGAAGAATAAGTGGGGGAAGAGCGAGAGCGGGGAAGGCAAAGAGGGAAACCAGGATAGAGGGAGATATACTCACACCCGAGCGACTCCTCTGGGCTTTGGCGGCGAATGAAGATGAGTTCCGTGGAAGGGGCATGACCAGCAAGAGGGGGGTCGTGGGAACTGTCTCAGAGTACAGACTGACAGAGTTTCAGCATGCACTTCCAAGGTAACACGATGTCTGCTAAAATCCAGGGATTTTTAAGGGCGATTTCTGCCTTCCAGCCATGGGCTGGACAATAGCTAGACAAAGGCGTGATGGGCTTTTCATTGTTTACTTAAGTCTGGGCATAGTCTAAACAATGCATGTGGTTTCAAAGCAATCAAGGAAAGGAAGCTAGAGAAAGGAGGTGCCATCAAATCTAATCACTGTCTCATCAAGTGTGAGGCTAGGACAAACAAACACCATTAGGTATGTTTTCCAACATAATGGGATATTCCCAAGGGCAACTACCAAAACCTGCCTGTCCAGGAAATCTCTAGTGTTTTTAAGCAATTTTTAGCTTGCTTACCTGACCTCACATCTAGGGGATTATGGCTGCCATCTCCCAAGGGTCAGGCTGGGATCATAGGGAACTCCACATGGCTAAAATGTATAATAAAAATGGAGGATGTCTGCTAACGATCAGTTATGGTGACCTTAAGGCAAACCCATCATGGAATTTTCTTGGCAGAATTTGTTCAGAGGGGGTATGCCCTTGCCTTCCTCTGGGGCTGAGGGTATGTGACTTGCCCATTGTCACCCACTGATTTTCATGGCTGAGCAAGGATTTGAATCCTGGTCTCGTGATAACCTAGTCTAACATGCAAACTACTGCAACACACTGGATCACAAAGAAAACATACAGATGAGAAAGCAGTTTTGTTTTGCTTTTAAATTAAGATTTCCCTGACACACACAGAGCAAATAATCTATGAAACAAGTGGGCTGGTGTCTGGTGATTTTCAGTAGACAAATAGGTTTTATGGCAATTCCTAAGCTTCACAATAGCATCTAACAATGTGGTAATGTTGCTATTATAGGTGGCAAAACCAAACAACCCAGAATCAAAAGGAGGAGAGGAAAGTGTTAATCTCTGTAAACATCCTTACGTCGAGAAATGTGGCATAAACAACAAAGGGAATGAGTGTTCAGCTCAGCCCTAGACTTACCTGCTATATCAACAATGAGTGCCCAGCTTTGTTTTGTCTCTTTGGTATGTGTCCCTTCAGATGCACAACATTTTTACACTTGTTCATCCCCCCTACCCCTGTCAGAGATGTTCATGTGGGGGCTAGCAGATTGGATTAGAGGGTACATTTGCCCCTTAAACCAGTTTCTACAACCTGAGATGAAGAGATCCAATCTATTCTATAGTTCCAGGTTTGCAGTATAAAAGTGTATTTGTAATAATACTGGGGTGTTTTTCTTCTGCTTTTTTGTTTTTGGAAACATATATGCAAAGCACAGTGGAAAACAAGCACTCCTTCAGCAAGTAACACATCCCTTTGTTTGCAACATGTGTAGCTCTTTCATCCCAGCTGCGCCTACAGTTTTGTTAACTTCAGCTGTAAAGATGCAGTTTTTGATTTTGTTTTTGAATGCTCACTTTTGCAAGCTGCTTTCTGACACTCTTTCCACTCACTCTTTTGCTGTAGCAATTATTTGTTATTATTTTAATTTGTCATAAAATGTATTTGTTTCATTAGTTTATGCCTTTTAAATGTTTTATTATAGAATCAGAAAGCCTTCTGATTCAGAAAGTGAAATGAGTAATGAACCAGTTTGAGTACTTGTGCAACAACACCTGTATAAATTGAGACACCATCATAGCATGAACTGAAATGTTCTGAAGTTTGCTCAGAGCAACCCCGTGGATCTGATGGGCTAGCTGTGTGTGTGAGAGAGGTTAAGTGACTACTTAACAGTATAATTCAGGAGTCATTCAGGAGTTCTCCAGATGATTCGGATCTCAAATAAAAAAAACTATTAGCATGGCTAATGCAAAGTGGTTATGGTAGTTGTACTCCAAAATATCTAGAGAGTCAAATGTTCTCCATTCCTGGTGTAGGCATCCTGAATTCAACGGTAATTCAGTATAAGATATAATGACATTTCTGCTATGCCAATAAAGTGTTTGATGTCGTATATTTTTATACTATGTAGACATTTTAAGGCCAAACTCACCATATTCTTTGTAGTTTATATATGCTCCACGCAATACATTGCCAGGGCTTTAAAATGCCTCAGCTCTCCAGATTGTTAGGTATTTTCTTTTACCTGTCTGCTTCATTTTCATTTATGTACCAGAAGACTTTTAGACCATGATACTACTGAACAAAATTATGGGTTTTTATTCAATCCACTTTGGTCCATATGAAACAGATGCTTGCTTTTCTAAAATGTCACTTTGCATCTTTCTTCTCTAATTCTTGCTCTACATCAATATGCCCCCCCTTACAATTCATATTCATATATTGTATCCTCATGTCTTGCTTCCTTATTGTATGTGCTTTGTGGAAAGAAATTCTGAAGTTTCTCTTTCTGCTTTGGCTTCACTGTGGTCCAGTGGCAGCCCTTGGATGTGTGAACACAGCCCACACTGTTGTCAACATGAGCTGAACATGAAAGCAGAATGCGGGCATGTTTTTGAAAAGATGCTACAGATTCATGCATTGTGCCAGCAGGTCTGTCATAAACCACAAAATATTGAGGCTTCAGATTTTTAGGTTAGGAACTTAATATCATTCTTCCACTACCACTGCTAATTGACATATATTCATTATTGCAGAAATGAGAACCTATAAAATGTGTCTGTGAATAAGGTCCTGAATTTTGTACCCCTTTCTACAGGCATGTTATGTTTGCAATCTGTGCATTAAACATCTGTTCACACATACCATTTTCTTCTGCAAACACACAGTCCTGGCCATCCCAGGGAGAAAAAAAAGCACTTGTGAGCTGGGCATTACAGCTGGAGCTAGAAGCATTTCCCACAGCTGTGACAACTATGAAAAGAGATGCTGGGTACACAAAGTTTATGTGCATATATATATACACACACTGAGATTCATACAGTCACCTTTTCACATTCTCAAACATTTTAGGCTTTGACTGTTTGGTACTGGACAAGTGAAAGGTTAATTACTTGTAAAGGTGAACTAGAGCTATTTTAACTCATCTTGAGATTGAGATACTGTTAAGCACACACATATTTGACCAGGAGAAACCCAGAAAGAACATTATAGTTTTCAATTTTATTTACATGTAAAAGTGTAGGAGATGTATGATTATATATGTTTCAATTACAAATAACAAATAGAGCACAGAAGAAGCAAAACAATTCCTAAAGAAGGTAGGAAACCCCTGTAAGGGCAAGAGGATCCCAGTTGTAATATCTGTTTTAGCTAGATCCAGTTACAATTTCCCACCTTCTTTGCAGAGAACTGAGGCGTAGGATTCTCAGCATTGACTCTTTTGCTTTGTATGAAATATCTCTATTAGTTCTTGAGGGAATTAACTTCTCTTCCTCAGTCAGGGGTCTAGCACGTTATATCTTAGTACTATACCAACACATTTTAATATGGCAGTGCTTACACAGTGTTGAATTTTGTTCTTCTTAGTATGAGCTAGTTAGTATCTTTGGGGAATATTTTGTAATGCAAAATCAGATAAAAGAGCAGATGCCCCAGTGGGAATTGATAATACCAGAGATGTTAAATCTCTAGAGTTTTTATCTTTATTTCACTACTTTGTGTTGAGAAAAGGGTGTTGCTTTTCAAACAGATTTGTATAAGAGTTTCAGTTAATGCAACCAGTAAGTTTACACCTGTGATTTGCTAGTACTGAGGAATTTTTTGGATAGACTGTATGCATCTTTCCAATGGTGGTGGCAGTTTTCTATTAGAAGGAAGGAAGGAAGGCATTCACATTAAAAATGTAGGGCACTGCAAATTGATGAGGGAGAAGGGATAAATGTCTGCCTACTCATGTTTTTTAATAATTATGAAGCAGAAAGAAATACCCTAAGTTGAGTATTGAGGATTAAATCCAGACAGGTCCTTAAAGGTTCCATTGTTGTTGCAGTCCGCAAAAATATTGTGCAAACAGAATAACTGTAGTGCTATGATACATCACATAGAGCTGTACAAGAGTCCCAAAGGTGCAGAAGACAATATTTGGTATCTGAATTGCTGTGTTTTCAGGATATCATCATCACCATTTCTCACCTTGTTATTTGTATTTCACCCTTTCCCCAAGATTGGGACTCAAGGCATCTTATAAATTAAAATTATTACGGTACAATTAAAGACATTAATTTAGACATATTAGATAACTATTACAGGAAATATATAAGATAATAGGGGACTGTAGAGATTGTGAGTTATATATGGAAGTAGATGTATGGATGCATTAAGAATGTTTGAATGTAACCATTCTGAACTAAAGCTCTGGTTATAATTATTTATATCAGCGAATGCCTTTGAACAATGTTCAAAAGCAGCCCCACTTACAGCTCAATATGTAACCAAGGCATATGTCACCACGGCCAGATCAGGCATTTATAAGAATGGGTGTAGTTGATGTACTAGCCTCAACTATGCAAAAGCACTCCTGACCATTCTAGAAACCTCAGCCTCCAGGAGTACACTGAAGCTGCAAACCTGTGTCTCCAGGGGGACTGTAATCCCATCCAGAAAAGGCTGAATCCCTGTTCAATAATATGCCTTTCAGCTGCCCAGGAGTACCTCTGCTTTTTCTGGACTGAGCTTCAATTTCTTTGCATTCAGTGAATCTATTATGGCTGCCTGACACTGGTTTAGAACCAAAACAGCTTCCTTGGAATTATGAGGTGGTATTGTAGTTTTAATTATCAGTTTAAATTTTTTGGACAAAATTTATTTTGATTTGTATTTGTTAACTTTTATCTACATAGTCACCATCCAGATTTAAACATTTTCCCCAGTGTTTCTTGAGCCTCTGAATACCATTATTGTAGAGGTCTACTGATTGCACCTTACGAGGATTTTACACTTTAGTCAGTTCTGTCACAACCTGTCACAAAAATAAAGGACATAATGAGCTGATTTTGTCAACATCATGTACTTAGGAACCAATGATGACACTGACAAAATTTCATCAATATACCATAATAACTTCCAGGTGAGAATTATTACTTTACAATACACACTTGTAAGGTGCAATCTGCAGACTTATTTTATTTATTTTATTTTTATTTGGAGTATTTATACCCCATTCTTCAGCCACAAAGGCTCTCAGAGTGGCTTACAAATGGTCAATTAGACAATTCCCTGCCCTCAGGTTTACAATCTAAAAAGACATGACACAAAAGGAAAAGGGAATGGCAGTGGGGAAGGGAATCAGGTCCAGCAGTAGTTCTTCTTTCCCTCTGAGGCCTAGACCATGGCAGATGGACTAGAGGGAGGTCTCTCCTTCTTACTCTAGGCTAAGCCTGATGGAGCTGGCTTGCCTCTCTCCCTCTGTGGCTGAGGAGGTAATGCAGGCAACAGAAGTTTGTTTCTGTCCAACAAAAGGACAATAATTTGCCCTCTATACCCAGTGCAAGAATAAAGTGTAAGTGTAAAGAGCAGTGTCTTCTAAAACAGAGCTTCAGTCCTGCAAAGAGCTAGACCACTGAGGGAAGCAGAGGTCCAAGGCAATATAAAACACAACAGCCCCCTGATGGACTCTGTGGTCATCAGTCTCTCCCCGGATGTCTCTTCTCTCTGTCAGAGGCCCCAGAAGTGGCATTTGGAATGGAGGGAGGATGCCTCACCAGTGGCTGGGATTAGGCTGGGATTAGGCAACAATGGGCCTAAGCAGACTGCCAGAAATAGTGCACATTAAATTGAGGCACTGCCCTGGCTCAGTGCTAGGGAATCATGGGAACTGTAATTTATTGTGGCACCAGAGCTCTCTGACAGAGAAGGCTCAATGTCCCAGAAAAAAATACAGTTCCCATGATTCCCTAGCACTGAGCCAGGGCAGGGCCTCAATTTAATGTGCACCATTTCTGGCAGTCTGCTTAGGCTTAATGACTCTTTTTTTCCTCAGAGGCCACAGCCACAGCAGTGGAAGTTGGAATGGATGGAGGATGCCTCACTAGATGCTGAGGCTAGGCAATGATTACTCATCTCTCCCTTAGAAACCAATATCAGACTTCTACAATATCAGGTATTTGGAGGGTCAAGAAACACTGGGAAAAATGTGTAAATTTGGATGGTGACTATCTAGATAAAAATTAACAACTACAAGTCAAAACAAACTTTGTCAAATTTTTTAAAAATATGATAATTAAAGCTTTACGAAACCCCCTTGTAGGTGGTAAGGAAAAATACAGTTGGGTGTCATCAGCATACTTGTGACAAAGATTCCTAAACCTCTGAAGCTGTCCCAGTGGTTTCATGCAGATGTTGAATAGCATGAGGGAGAGAGGAGAGCCCTGAAAGACTTTCTAGACCATTAGAATCTTCTAGCCCCATTCTTTGGGCCTGGCCCTCCAGAAAGGATAGGTTACTGTAAAACAGTGCCTTTGAGTCTCACCTGTACAAGGTGGCCCAGGTAGAAATACTACCACAAGGTGGAAATATTTATCTCCCTCACTTGCTGAATATGTCTTTCTCTCACTTGCTGAATATGTCTTTCTAAGGGTTAGCTAGCTTCTGGGACCAACTCTTGCCTTACTGCCAGGAATAGTGCAAATTGAGGCCACTTTAACTGTCCTGGCTCAGTGCTAAGGAATCACGGGAACTGTAGTTTATTGTGGCACCAGAGCTCTCTGGCAGAGAAGGCTCAATGTCCCAGAAAAAAATACAGTTCCCATGATTCCCTAGCACTGAGCCAGGACAGTTAAAGTGGCCTCAATTTGCACTATTCCTGTCAGTCTGTAAAGGCCCTATCACATATACAAAAAGACACAGCTAACCTCTTCTGAATTGGAGCCCAGTTAGGGCTGAACCTGGGTCTTATCGCATGGCTTTTCCAGCTTAATTCAGCTTCTGAGTACATCCCCATTCCAAAAGTCGCTTCTGACTTTTAAAAAATGGTTACCAGAGCATATTTTTGGACCTGCATTGGAGCGGGGATGTACTCAGAAGCTGAATTAAGCTGGAAAACCCATGCGATAAGATCCAGCTTCAGCCTGAATTGGGCTCCAATTCGGAAGAGGTAAGCTGGGTCTTTTTGTATGTGCAATAATCTCCTTAGTTTAGTAAGGCACTGAAGCTCTCTTGCAGAGTATTCTAAATGTTTCACAAAAATGACAAATTCCAGGATTCAATACAATGTGGCCGTAGCAATTAAAATGGCATCAAAATGATATAATTGTGTGTGAAAGAGTCCTCAGCAAGATACCTGCCCAATAGTACTCCCCCCACACAATTTTAGAGTTTATTTATTTTTCTGTCCTTTTGAATCTTATGCATGTTGCATAAGTAAGCTGATCCAGAGCATTCCAGTGCTGAATGATGAAGTGCAAACCATTTCCCCCCTACAAAGTATGCTCTTGCATGAGAGTAATGGTCAGGAATACTTTGCTTAGCCCTTCCATCAGCTCTTTCCTCATTTTTGCCAGTGTTTTGAACACCACTTACCTCAGACACCTAGGTCAGGAACCTTGAAATAGAGGAAGAAGAAAAAAGATCTGAGTTAGGGGTAGTTTCCGAATTACCTCCAGAAAAGGATTAAATGGGGAGGGGGAGACTTTATTCTTTTTTTTTAAATGAAAAGTTACCTGCTTAGCATGCCCTCAATCAACATTCAATGCCAAATTCAGTTGTATTTGGGTATTTCCACTTTTCTAAATTTGATGGTGCAGTTCTCCAATCCAAAACAGCATACAACAATGCAGATTGGCAAAAATAACACACACAAATGAATTGTATCTGAAGGAATTGATTGCAAAAATGTGTATATTAAGAAAAGAAAATGAATCAACTGATATGCAAAAAAGGACAAAAAAAGGATTTAAGGTTGGGAATGTGAGGAAGGGCCTCTGCAGACTGGCCCAAAAGGTCGACCTTGAGGCAGAGATGGGGTAGGACAGCCACACACTGGCCACCACAACCCCATGCTGATACCATCCTGACACCACGCACCATTACGCATGGTGCGTGGTGTCAGGACGCCCTTCCGGTGCAGTGTTTTGATGTGCTGCGCTGGAAAGGGTGAAGAAGAGCTGCATGCCAGCTCTTAGGGTGGCCTTTTGCTGCCCTTGAAAGGAACAGCATTTTGCCGCTCTTTTGGGTGGTAAAAGGGAGGATTGGGGCTGTGGCATGCAGTAGCTGTGGCATCAATCCGTGGCTAGCAAGGGTGGCCTAGAGCCACCCATCTGCACAGCCTTGAACTGAATGAAATACAGACTGACCATTTGCACATCCCTAGTGTTAACCACTCATTCTTCGTATTCACTTTCTGATTTAAATCCCCCCTCTCCACATCTCTCCCTTACATAGAATCAGGCAATCTGAGCAAAGAAAAAAAAAATCACCTCATGCCCCTCTCTTTCCTTTTACATTTACTGGCTTGCAGCTCCACCCTTCCTCATTAAAACATTTGAACTTTCTTTCTCAGATGAAACTTTTTCAAAGGCCACAGAGAAGGAAGATGTAGAAGTCCAATGCTATCAAATGGGAATGTAATCTTTTTACAGAGAACATTGATTTATAAAGCCAACTCCCGGAGGTTCAGACAGGTTTATCATTCTGCTATAAATGTCTGAATGCATAATGGAATACAAGGTCTAATTTCTGTAATGTGTTTGGATGATGCATTGCTCATCAGGAACCACAAATGAAGCCAAAGAGGAAAGCTCAAGTATATTCTTTTGAAACTTTGGGCAACTAATGCATTATTAAGGATTCTAGATAAAAAGAAGAAAATGCCATGCAATCTAGCTCAATGGGAAAAGGGTTCACATGTTAGCATTTGACTGCAATTTAATCTATATGAATGATTCCTTGGCTTCTGAGCATTTGCAAATGTACTAGAAACACACAGCTCCAAAAGCTTAAATTGGAGAAATATGAACAATTTATTATGATGTGCTACAACTTTCTAAGCATGCACATAGCCCCTACTGTGGTCTTAACAAGGGTATCAAAGTCATTGTTTCTTATTAACAGATTGTACCATTTGAAAACCCCATGCTAATGATTTAAGCAATTGTATCTTGATTGCCATCAAGTCTACATTCACCAGTGTAACTCTGTTAGATGGTTCACATTATATACATATATGCATGTACAGTTAATCAAGTCTGATCTGGAAGAATCTTTTGGTTTTGGGGGAGAAGGCACAGTAATATGAAAAATATGCATTCATACAAATATGTGAAAGGAAACAAAACATTTCATTGTCCAAATGGCAAAATTTTCAAAGTTATAAAGTTGTGGTGTTCAAAATCCTGCAAAACCTTATTGTTAACTTATTAAACTAAATATAACCTTCTCCTGGATTTTTAACTCTTCACTTTCATTTATCTTAAAGTCTGGGAGTGGGTATTGAAGAATGACATACTGCAATCTGCTATCCAGTCTTTTGAAGCCTCTACTTATGTTTGTCTTATATAAATATGGCCAAATCTATCACTTTCAGTTTCTCTAGGTTATTTTTTCCAGTATTATGTTTATGATAGCCTATTATCCAGTGTTTTGTATTTTTTTTTTTTTTTGTAAACCTGCCCTTTCTACAATAAATATACATTTCCATGCATATTTCCCTAACATAGACTCGGTGGTATGAAGTTTGGTCTATGACACATTTTCCCCTGTACCTTCTTCTGATGTTTTTAAGCAGACTGGATGGCCATCTATTGGGGCTTGGGCTGGATGGCCATTATGGTCTATTTCAACTCTATGGTCCTAGACATATTTTCTCAACAAATTGTTCTAATATAATGTAAATTTAGCATGCTCAGTAATCTATGCATTTGTGTGCACTGTCTCCCCATATGTGACACTATTTTGTACACATTTTTGATTGGTGAATTACATCACAAAATTAAGAGAATTCTGAATAGTGAAGAATAATTTAATTTTGATTCATGTACAAGTTTCCTAAATGTGGACTAGGTGAACTAATATTAAAATGTAAGTAGAACAAATCTCTACCTCATTCCTTCTCACATCTGGACTGGGTGGATACAGGATGGTTGATCTTTAGATTTAAGGCTATGCAATCTGAGAAGTGATATTAACTAGGTCTGTTAGATGTGTACTTTAGTTGGTCCTATCCCCTATAAAATACAAGGGACACAATCCACCATGAAGTCTTCTGCACAAATCTCACTGAAATACATAGAAATTTCATAGCACATCTCCTATGGTTTCTTACAATAATTATGTGGGATATTCCAGGGACAAATGTCATCACAGTTCCCTTTTGGATAGTTTCATGTCTGATTTTGAGTAGCCTGGCTATAACTTGGGGGTCTTGGGGCCTTTATAGACTGCCAAAAATAATGCAACTTGAATCCACTTTAACTGTCCTGGCTTAGTGCTAGGGAATCATGGGAAATGTATTCTTTTCTGAGACATTGAGCCTTCTCTGTCAGAGAGCTCTGGTGCCACAATAAACTACAGTTCCCATGATTCCCTAGCACTGAGCCAGGGCAGTTAAAGTGGACTCAAGTTGCATTATTTCTGGCAGTCTGTAAAGGCCCTTAGTCTGTCCATTTCCCCAACATCATCCAGAAAATACATGCCATAGCTTGCAATAAAATGGAAATGTATAAAAATATCAGGTCTAAATTTATTTGAATGAGATGTGAAAAGATTTCTTAGTTAATTTCCTCCTCTACCTTTATAGCAAACATTTTAAAGTACAGTTGGTAAGGAACAGTTTTGCTACATTACTAATTCCATTTTGTAATCAATACCTCCTGGAAATGATGGCATGCCAACAGGTTGCAGATGGATCACTTAAAAATGTTATAGGTCTCCATTTATACAACAGGAACGTGCATAATGGGTTACTATTTAATGCTGCCCAGACAGACCAAACTGTTGGAAGTGGAGATTGCATTTATACTTGTCTCTATGATAATTAGCAGTAGAGAGGGAAGTTCCTTAATTCCTTGTCTTGTTTATCTCTCTATAGCAATAGCAGCTAACAATAGCAGTTTTATTTATATACCGATTCATACCGTGCTATGTAGTCTCTTGCAGACTGCCAGAAATAGTGCAAATTGAGTCCACTTTAACTGCCCTGATTCAGTGCTAAGGAATCATGGGAACTATAGTTTATTGTGGCACCAGAGCTCTCTGACAGAGAAGGCTCAAAGTCTCAGAAAAAAATACAATTCCCATGATTCCCTAGCACTGAGCAGGGAAGTTAATGAGGGGAAGCAGATGGCACAAAATGCCATTTTCAGGGTAAGGAAGAGGAGGGGCAGCTGCACGGAGGGTGCCGCAATCCCTTCCACAAAATGTCCTCGGAGCAGCCGGCCCTCCGCATGGCCGGCGCTCCGAGGATGACCTCCCGCTGCAGCGTCCGTACACGCTGCAGTGGAAGAGTCGCCGAAGGTGCGCTGGCAGCCTTTTGCAGCACACCTTCAGCGATTTGTGGAAGGAGCACTATTTTAGCTCTCCTTCCAGGGGCGGTGAAGCTGCGCCGCGGGGCCGAGGTGTGGCGCAGCGTCCTGGGGCAGCCCCGTGCCGTCCGTCTGCTTCCCCCCAAAGTGGACTCAATTTGCACTATTTCTAGCAGTCTGCAAAGGC
This sequence comes from Phrynosoma blainvillii, assembly GCA_026167975.1. Taxonomy (NCBI): domain Eukaryota; kingdom Metazoa; phylum Chordata; class Lepidosauria; order Squamata; family Phrynosomatidae; genus Phrynosoma; species Phrynosoma blainvillii. The sequence goes on along the minus strand of JANUYF010000002.1, from coordinate 63,438,015 downwards.
CCTAAGCCATTTACAATTGGAAGCTAATTGCCCCCAACAAGCTGGGTACTTATTTTAGTGACCTCAGAAGGATGCAAACTTGAGTTGAGCCTGAGCCCTGGCTGGTATTGAACTCACAACCTTGTGGTTTGTGAGTGAGTGGCTGCAGTACAGGCATTTAACCACTGCACCACTAGGGTTCCTCTATGTTTCTTTGGTCAAGGTAATTTTATGAAGAAGTCACTTCCTATTTCCTCCCCTTCTCTCCTAAGAAGTTAAGAATGGGAATTTTACAACACTTTGTTCACTCTGTTCTTCCTGTCCTTATGTCTGAGAAGGACAGAGGAGGCATGAGGTTCTTTCTGAGAATACCTTCCCCCTCTTACATCCACTCATAAGATGCCTCAGAGGGAGAGAAAAGCATAGCTGCACCATGCCTAGCCCCAGATTAAAATCCTTCCCTCCATCTTAATTGCTGCCACCCTGGCCTTGGAGGGAAAGAAGAAGAGGCAGTCACAGCTCCATCATGCCTAGCCCCAGAGGCAGATGAAAAGACTTCCCCTCTATTCCAACTACCTCAGAGAAGAACTGGCAGAATCTGTTGGATTTGATCCCCTTCCTCACTGCCATTCACTTTCCCTTTTGTGCCATTTAAAAAAAAAGATTATAAGGCTGAGGGAAGGGAACTGTCAAACTAGAAATCTAAGCTGCTCTGAGAACCTTTGTGTCTGAAGAGTGGGGTATAAATAAATAGACTACTGTATTTAGGTGGATTTCTTTGTAACAATAAAGTACGGTAACCTTATCAGAGTATCCTGTTTATTATCAGAGGCTCACTGGGGCACACTGCTGCTCTGCTTAATATGAATACTAAATCACAATGCAAGCATCAGTTAACATATAGTAAAACAAACAAATAAGAGGACATTCTCAGCACACTAACAGATTGCTTGAAAGAGCTTTACTTTTCTCTCTCTCTGTATTTGTTTCCATCCTCAACTGTGACAAACTTGTAAGTGCAGTTGAAAGCTCAACTGATTGTACTAGTTAAGGCAATTGAGATCTCATGGCTACAGGTTTGCAAGTTTGTAGCAACAGTGGATCAGCAGAAATTTATTCTAATTGTAAAGCAGTGTCTTTATTAATTTTACTGATGGCCATGCTAATATTAGAAGATATTTCTTCTTTTTTAGTGATAAGGGATGCCCATTCATTATGATAGATTTTAAATGCTTCACACATAAGATGCTGTGGCTTAAAGCTGTAATTCATAGGAGAGAAAAAACAACAACACTATTTAAGATAGCCCTTTCAGCAAAACAATACAGAAAACAAATCACAGCACCAGCAGATCAAAATTCATACATAGCAATCAACCAGAAATCTGAAGCGTGCTTAAATAAGTAACTTGTGACTTGTCTACACAGGAAGGCAAACAAAGAACTAGGAACTAGATAGAAGACCTCTTGGGGTGTGTAATCATAATCTAGGTGCCATTACAAGAAAGACCCTTTCTGAAATATTATATTTGTGAATATACACAGATGATTTTCCTGATGTCTAAAACTGACAGAACCACCAGACAGAATCTAATCATTAGAAGCCATGAAAACTTTTGATACTCTTTAAAAAATGTTTTTCTCCTTCCACTTCCAGTCAACAAGGAAATTATACTGTCTGTTTCTGCTTCAGTTGATAATGGAAGCTACAACAGAATTTCAATATGAAATTAGAGTTAATTTAGAGCAATTATGCAGTTTTAAATTAACAGCCTGACTATCATTAGTCTTGGCCACAGGTAAGGTTTGCTATCTGAAAAGGGCAGTTTTGATGATGTCCTATTCTATTTTGTATTTTTAATGTTATTTAGATTAAAATGTATAATCTGATTTTTTAATGTGATTGATACTGAAGTTTCTCTGGGCAATGAATACTCAAAACAGTTTCACAACAAGATCAAATAGAAGTCCAATAAAAGGACAGGCAATAGGTCACAGTCTTCTTGAGATGGAGATCATGTGGTTTAAAGTAAGCTCAGTTCAATTTGTATGTTTTTCTCCCAAAGTATCTGTGAATTTTTTTTATGGGGAGGGGTGTGTATCCCACCTTTCTCACAGCATGACAGCAGGAGCATTACTGTGGTCCATCAGTCACATAACATAATAAGGACATTTTGCTCATCAGACAATATATGTTAGCTTTAGCTCAGTTCTACGGAACATACTTGGAATGCAAAGGTTCCAGGAGCAGTCCTTGGCATCTCCAGGCAAGGCTGAGGATACTCTGATAAGGTATCCTCCTAAATACACCTAAATACAGAAGTCTATTTATTTATACCCCACTCTTCAGACACAAAGGTTCTCAGAGCAGCTTAGATTTCTAGTTTGACAGTTCCCTTCCCTCAGCCTTATAAACCTTGTCTGAGGCCCTGAAGATGCACTGCTGGTTAGCAGTGGCATCACTCTTTGTGTGTGCATGCATGTAGGAGGGTGGACTACAGCAAGTGACACCACAGAGGAGGGGTGACACCTGGTTGGTACCTCCTCCTGCTATGTGTGTGTGTGTGTGCGCTGCCATTTTTCTGCTGCTATGGCTCTTGAGGGAGCAGAAAAAGTGGGATGAGTGCACACTCTGCTCTCCTACCTCGCTACTCTTGTAGTATGGGTCCAGTGAGCCAAGACAACAGGCCTTCCCCAGTGCTTCAACCACCTTCCCCAGTACTTTGCTTGGCTTGCCTGAGCTGGCCAAGGCATCAGGGAAAGAGGAGCAAGCACATGCACACCCTCCAGCCTTCCCTAGTGTTTGGATAGCTTGCAAACCCTGCACGCACACACCTGCCTCACTTGCTTGGCTGCCCCACTTGCCTGCAGTCCTGGGAGGGCAACTGGGTGGTTGGCAACCCCCCCTCCACCAGCACCACTTGGCACCCACACTGGTTAACACCAACATTAGGGATGCCACTGATGGTCAGTGAATAAATTATTAAGTTAGATAAAACAATAGCTTGATTCAATTAAAGGCAGTTTTATATTGTCTTAGAAAAACATATTTTTTGGTACCAGGCTAAGAATTTCTATTTTCTCCACAGCACTCCCTTTTAGTAATGCATGCTCAAAAATGGGAAAATGCTGGATGGGACAGAACGTAGACATAATTTGTTATTCAGGAAAAATTATAATGAGGCAGTGTTGGTTATTCCTTTCTTCCCAAAAGAAACCAATGGCTAGTTTAGGAAAATCTAAAAGTTTCTTCACTGAGAAGTGGCAGAATTACTATTTAGCACAGGGGAAAGTGGCTAGCAGCTCATCTTGTAAACAAAGGGTTCTTTCCAATATCATAATGTAATATTTTTGCCATTTGAATTCCCCCCCAAAAGAGATTCCCTTGAATACTGGCAGACCTGAAATAGATATCAACCCCTGAAAAACAAATTTTGTTATCTAATGATCTCTAATGGTTCCAATTTAGTCTGATTAATCCTCTGTTGCCCCAGTCTTCCAACTGTTTTTAAAACATCCCAGTTTCCCTTTTCCCCCTCCCACTTTTAATAATAATAATAATAATAATAATAATTTATATCCTACCTCTCTGTAAAAAACATCTGGGGTGGCTTACAAGATAAAACAAACAATCCCTTCCCCCAATAGTCCACCCCCCCTTAAAATGCAATTAAACAGACAAAATTTAAAAACATACTTAAAAATTACAAATAACAAATAATTTAAAATGGCTATAGCAAACATCAGGGACAGGCTTAACTATTTTCGGTGGCCGGTTACCTACTCAGGAAAGGCCTGCTGGAAGAGGTCCATCTTAACAGCTTTTTAAAAGCTGTTTAAGGTGGTCAAATGACAGATCTAATCCAGCAGGCTGTTCCAAAGTCTGGGAGTGATAGCTGAAAAGGTCCTCTGGGTAGTTGCAGATAATCTAGTTTTTATAGGTTGCAATAAATTCTTCCCAGAGGACCTTAGTGCGTGGGGTAGATTATAGGAGAGAGGGAGCCCCGAAGATAGGTTGAACTCAAGCCATTTAGGGCTTTAAAGGTAATAACCAACACCTTGTACTATGCCCGGAAACTAATAGGCAGCTAGTGAAGCGATATTAGGATAGGTGTTATATGGTCTCTTCTGGTTTTACCTGAGACCAGCCTGGCTGCCATATTCTGTACCAGTTGTCCGAACTAGGCACAAGGGTAGCCCCATGTAGAGTGCATTGCAGAAATTGAGATGAGAAGTTACCAGTGCATGTACCACGTTTTCGAGGTCCTTAACCTCCAGGAAAGGGAGCAGTTGGCGTATCAGCTGAAGCTGATAGCAGGCACTCCTAACCACCGCATTCACCTGATTTGTCATCTGAAGTGACGGATCTAGAAGCACTCCCAGACTGTGAACACAGTCCTTTGACGAGAGTGTGACCCCATCTAGGACTGGAGATTGTGTCCCAATACCTGGGTTTGGGGCCGTTACTGTTAGTACCTCCATTTTGTCTGGATTCAGTTTCAATCTGTTTTTCCTCATCCAGTCCATTACTGCTTTAAGACATTCATTGAGAGGGGAGATGCAATCTGAAGTCAAAGCTGAAGAGCGAGACATGAAGAAATATCTCTGGGTGTCATCAGTGTACTGATAACAACCCGCCCCATGTCTCCGGATGATCTCTCCCAGCGGCGTCATATATATGTTGAATAGCATTGGGGACAAGATGGTGCCCTGAGGGACCCCATAATTAAGCTCCTTTTTTTGTTGAGCAACTGTCCCTGAGCATCACCCTTTGGAATCTGCCCAAGTGAAAAGAACGGAACCATTGCAATGCTATGCCTCCGATTCCTAATTCTCTCAGGTGTTCCAAGAGGATGTCATGGTCTATCGTGTCAAAGGCCGCTGAGAAGTCTAGTAGCACCAACAGGTGCTTTCCCCCCATCATTATTTTCCTACTTCAATTGCTTCAAACTGTGTTTAAAGTGCAATAGAAGTTTAACCCAGCAGTGTATTCAGTTCAGCAAGATGGGTTGGAATATTGCCTTTCACTGTAGACAAATGAAAGCTGCTATAGTCTCTCCTAACTTGTCTGTTTTTCCTCCTTAATAAATGTTACCATCTCAACCACATTCTGATATTGCTTGGACACATGCATCTAGTTTTAATCTCTGAAATGTTGGAGGGTAAGTTGTTCTGAGGCCATGCCTTTTTAGACAGCTGTTCCTAACTGCTTTAATGGTTGCAACTTTGTATTCAGTAGGCCTGATATGACACCACTATACTTTGTGGACATTAGAGCATAAAAGGAGCCATGTTAGATTAGATGATAGGTCTACCCAGTCCAACATTCTGTGCACATAGTGAACAATCACTTTGTCTGTAGGATGCCTACCAGCAGTACATGAGTAAAACTATACTATCCATCTCATGCTCTTTAGAAACTGATATACAAAACCATACTGCCTCTAATACTGGAGGTGATAAGTTGATACATAGCTAATCTGCATATTAGCATTGATAAAGGATTGTACTTCCATACACTTGAGAATCTTATCCTTATCCATGGCTTTAAGGCAAGAGTGAAGTATGTGTGTTCTACAATCTTCATGCAACCCAGCTGTTTGTTGCAGTCTGACAATACCATCAAAAATTGTCTTTAAAAAAAGTTGATTAGTTTGTCTACAAAACTTAAGGCTGCATCTGCACAGAGGAAATAATGCCATTTGACACAGATTTAATTGTCATGGCTCAAGGCTCAAATTCTGGGATTTGTAATTTTGTGAAATACAGAGGGCTGATGCAGACCGGCCTAAAGGGGCAGCACAGAGCTGCCCCTGGGGGTGGTGAATTGGGGCCATAGAAACCATATGCTGCGTCTCTGATCCTCCCTTTTGCTGCCCCCAAAAGAGTGGCAAAACATTGCTCCTTTTGGGAGTGGCAAAAGGCTGCCCTTTCGGCCTCAGCAGTTGCTTTTTCGCACCCTTTTGGTGCAGCGTGTGCTCATGCTGCGGCAAGAGGGCATCCTGATACCGTGTGCCATGCGAATGGGTGCGCATCATCAGGACAGAGTTAGGGTGGAGTCAGGGTGGCTGGTGTGTGGCTTCCCCACCCCCACCCCCAACTCCACCCCCAGGCCAGCCTTTTAGGCCCATCTGCAAAACCCCTTAGCCTTCTCTGTCAGACAGCTCTGTTGCCACAGCAACAAATCCCCACATTCCATAGCATTGAGCAGTGACAATTAAAGTGTTGTCAAATTGCATTATTTCTGCAGTGCAAAATGTATATGAATGATTAACTTGTGTGGATGCTGACTACAGCTTCACCTGTTGCTTTGTCACTGGGACTGAGATGTTTCATTATTCATGCAGTGAGCAAGATGTTGCCAAAACTTGGTGAATACATTTAAGATCACAGTGTGTGACTGTACATCTTATAACCCCTCTCCCATTTTCTTTATATGTCTGCAACTCCTCTGCAAGCCTATAGCTTTTGTACGGTATTTCACATAGCCCTTGACTTTATAACTATCTTTGTGAAAAATGTTGTATTGTTTCAGTGCTTGAGTATTTAGAGACTGAGGGAGAAAACTTGACGTAACAACTGAGTAGAAAAGGAACAATGGTGCTCATGTATTCTGGTAGAGACTAAATGCTCTTCCTTTTAACATGATTTCATGTCTGGCATTAAATGAGATCATTGAAAAAGTGATATGATTATGGAAGCAATGCAGTGGATCTTTCAGCTAATTATTATAGACACTGGTTATACAATTCATGGCACAAGAACAACATCCACTCCAAGTTAGACTATTAATGGTCCCAAGGAAGGAAATATAGCACTTAGCACCACTTCCAGAGAAAGGTCAAAGGCTGTGAGAGCAAAACATGCTGGAATGGCAAATACCTTATTTATTTGTTGAGCAGATTTATGGTTATTGGTTATCAGATACTGAGTTGTTCTGTGTGTTTATAAAAAATGGAGTCAGTTTTAATGGATTTCTTATTGTCAAGTGGAATGCCTTGGGATATAGTACATGGAAAAGTACCATTATAGTCTTTACCAGACTCCTGAAATACAGTAACTTCTTTTTTTTCAGCAGAACCATGAAATCCTTAAAAGGCACATGGGGAAGCAGTCAAAAAAGGAACAGACAACAGTTCTTTGTAACATGCAAGAATTAAGTCTGTACCAGGAAGCAGGGATAGTAACTGAAAGCTCATCTGTCAGAAGCATGTGCCTTTTGCGGTCTTAGATTAGCTGAAGTATTAAAACAAAATCCAGCGTTCAGGCTGTACATAATACTTCTGCTTTCAAATGGCCCCACTCACACTTATGAAGCAGGTCTCAGCAGATCTGGGGAGGGGGTTTACAAAACTACAAAATTATTTTTAGAGCAGTCAAATGGTGCTTATTAATTGATTTCTGTGCTTTTATTGCTGAATTTGTTTGTAGTGACCCTATGAGCCTCATAGAATACTATCTTCTTCCCCTTGACTAGAAAGATGAGATTAATCATTTAGTCAAATCTGTAGTCTTTAATAGAAGCAATTCACATTTTGTAACAGGTATCCAAAGGTGGACTGTTCGGCCTCCCTTTTGGTTCCTAGTTCTGACAATGGTGGTAGGACTTTTACTTGTAAGCCATTATTTTTATGGTATCTCTTTTTTCTTTCAGTATTACAGACATCATTGGTTAGTTCATCCTAATTTTATATAGATTTGAGTTCTCTAATCATTCCTTAAATTAATATTAAACCATATATCAGTTAGGATTGTGCACACATATTATATCCACATTGGGAAGCTTCTTCCTTGCTCACCCTCCATACCCAGCCTGTACCTACTTTTGCCATTAATTTTATTGTGCTGAAATATGTCCCTACTGGCACACATCCCTATTAACTAAAATATGGCTTTGATATGTTTTTACACACATGTGAAATGTGCAAATTTTTCTATGCACACTAGTCAAATGTATGTATTTTTTGGATATGAGCACAGCTGTCTAATAATGGTCAGATTCTGAGATGCAAAGTGTATCAAGTTTGTGTTCAGTCCAGACAGTGCATACTTGGAAAATACACATTAAAAGTCCAGCAGGGAAATGTCATACACTATTCTTGTCTTTGTTCTTTGACAACTGGAAGTTATTCTAGGAACATTAAATTAACATATAAAAATAAATATCTGAGATTGGAATCCCAGCCGCTTGCATATTATAAAGATACCAATTCCAAGTAACTTCCATATGTCCTGTAGCATGGGGGGAGGGGGGAGCAGCATGAGAAACTTCACAGATATCACACAGTAACTTGTGCTTGTGTTTATCCTAATTTATGATGATCCATGCAATTTGGCTGTACTGCACTCATTATAAATAAACAAGACTATAAAATGTATATTGTGTTTAACACAGAATAATTAAATGCGAAAATGTGTATGATGTGTATGATAAGGTACAGAGTTAGCTCCTGTGTTCCAAAAATAAGAAGACTGAGAATCCCAGAAGGCATAATCTAAATAAATGATAGATTTCAGGAGTAGGATCAGTCTGGATGCACAGAAGTTGTTGCCAATATCTCCCCTTGTAATCAGTGGTATGAAGATGATCAGATTCAGGCAATGGACACCTTGGGATTTAGTTCATATTATGCATAAAGTGAAATAAATCATGGCCATGTTCAGCACAAGATAGGCAAAAATGCAGGAATGGAAAAAGAAATCTTGGCAAAAATCAAGCAAGAGAAGTAAAAGCCTGTGATCAGTTACTAAGGCATAGATTACTGACTTGGTTGTAGCACATATTCAAACACATGATAAGTGTAAACACTTCCTTGATTTCAAAAGCTCATGCAAATTTTTCACAACAGCAATACAACATATAGTCCTATTTTTGTTCTTTCAAAAACTGCAATGCTTGATCAATTTCCTTCTTTAATCACCAGAATCAGTATGTCACTTCATGACCTTACAGCCAGTTCTAAGTTTTACAGTCTCAGCTCATGGTTCTCAGGTATCCCACAGGTTTTTGGCAACTCAGGAGACATTAGTTCATTTGTGGTGGATAGGTACCATTTCTTCAATGTCTGCAGCACTCACTGGTCAATTATTACAATGTCATTGGTAGGCTCCAGGATCCAGTCCCATGTGGAGCTTCAGAATGTTTGGTCCCTTTTGCAATATAAAGAGAGCTATATCATGGATTCATAGCTGATTAGTGAAATATTTTGCAGGGGCTTCTGGGAGGGTAACAAACTTTACCTTTTGTTTGATGCAACAGGTAGGACTGGAAAATTAATTCTCAAAAAGAAAAAGAAAACACATCAAGGCATATGTATGTTCTCCAACAGGCTTTACTCTTAGTTTACACCACTTAGGTGGAATAGGCAAGCTAATGTTTTGGATGACAACTCCCATGCAACCCAGCCAGAATGGCCAATGTTCAGAGATATTGGGAGCTGTAGTCAAAAGCATCTGGATGGCACCACCTCTGGCCCTTATGATGGTCCTTAGTTAACATATGACAAGTGAATGAGAGACAGACAGACAGACAGAGACATAGACAAGGGGATTCTTGGACTGACTCATATCTTTGGTTCTAGGGCCCAGCTATCAACTATAATGAGTCACAAAGACCAATCAATAGAGAATATACTGTTTTCTATCCCTGAGTTATCTGATGGACCCATCCATGATCCACTAAACTGGATATTGGTAACTGTGGTGATAAAAGTGAGGAAGCTGACTCAGCCTTTTGCTTGAGAAGCCCTCCATTTTATTTAGAACTTCTAATTACAGTCCTGACTTTCATTTTCCCCATTCCTCTCCAGCTAGTGTACTCAACTGCATCATGACTAAAAGCTGGTTTACACATGTATGTTCATTATCAGCTCTCCATCTATTCTTGAATTTTCTTCCTCTAACAGATCAATGGAGCACAGATCAACACTTCCAGTGTTCATGTTTATTCTAGAGCCTGTGATCTCAGAAACAGATCAACACTTCCAGTGTTCATGTTTATTCTAGAGCCTGTGATCTCAGAAAGCTATAAAAGGAGTTGTGAGTGTGTGGCAGCCATCTTGTGACTGATACAAAAACTATAATACAAAGGTTTGAATGCAAAATCTATTTAATTTTTTTACTTTGTCCTTTGAGCCAGTACCAGTCGGAAAATATAGGGGTTATGGAGTACAATCAGCTCTTCATACTCCATTTTATAACTCTTCCAAACTGACACAAAGAAATGCACTACTAGTTCAAATGCACGTACCCAAGAACTCTCTAAAATATAAAGGAAAAACAGCACAAACAAGTCCAAGTAGTCTGTTTATATAGCTCTAGAGATTCTGATAAAGAAAAACAAACATAACCTTTTCAGCTGTTCCTCACAAGGGAAAAAGAAAATGAAACATTTGATTATAATTGTTTTAATGAGCTGTGATTCAAAATGAAGTCGTAATGGTCTGGCTAAAAAATATTCTGTTAATGAGCTTATACTTCTATCAAAATGTGTGAGATATAAAACTCTCTGAGGATAAAGTTAAGCAGCAAGAAATCTTTAATTGCTGGAAGGAAAATCTAAACAATATTATGCTAGTGTTAATATTAATAGTGGAGTTGAAGATCCAGTGCTTGTGCAACAGCCTTTAGTAACTTTCATTCTCTGTGACCCTAAGACTGAATAGTTTCCATGGCCTGCATGACAAGCTAAAGTGCCTTGTGTGACAATTTCTATACCCTTTACATCTTGTAAAATTATTTCCCTCTCTTTTTGTTTAAGGAATGACCCGCTAGTATGGCAACTTTGTGGATCATGCTGTACACTTGCTGTTGCTTAACACTTGTTTATTTGTGACAAACCCAGATACTGCAAAATCTGAAAGGACGGGCCAAAATAATCTGGGACAATTTGATAATGTTAGTGTTAAAGATGGTTGGAAAGAACAATGTAGTCAGTTACTACTGCTATCAATACAACAGCCACAAAACTGTTGGTAGAAACAAGAAGACAAACATGTATTATACCAATCTTACAACAGAGTTTGTTGATTTTTTTGTATCCTCAATTGAAAGTGCTCCATTACCCCTCTTTCTTCCCACTTTTAGACCGGCTTTGAAAACTTTTATTATGAGGAAAAAATGTATTGGTTCTTTTATATTTTATATAATAGCCATATCTTTTGACCCCCCATTAGTATTAATAAATCATCATTGTAGTTTAATTGGAGTGGACCGATGGGTTAGTGCCCATGCAGGGACACGCTAACCTCAGCCTAATTTAAAAATGGTGGTTTGAGTATTTAATTGGCTTAAAGTAATAATAATAATAATAATAATAATAATAAAATTGAAATTTATTTATATATGCCCCTTTGAGGTCAATACTAATTGCAACTAATAGCCCCTTTGAGGTCAATACTAAATCATTAATTTTAAGGATATATCTTGAAAAGAACAATATATTTGATACACATTAGTTTGAAGTGTTAATGTAATCTTTTGGACAATAATGCCATGTGGTAAGGCCCAATCTAAACAGCGCACAGCACTGGCTGACTTAAAAAAAAAAACAAAAAAAAAAAACAGGCTTATAATCCACAAAAATAGGGTGATGAGATGGCTGCACATTTGGCCCAGATTGCTTACATGATGCAGGCAGGTGCAGCGGTCTCTGAGCAGTTAGCTTAACAGGGGCACTCGGAGTGGGGGGCTAAGGTGAGGTCACAGGCTAATATTTTTTAGGTTGTGTATCCAGGTGTATGTGCACTCCCGATTCAGGTGCAACTGGCTATGGCACATACGACACCTCCGGTGGTTATGGCACATGGTTTCCCTACTACCACAGCTATGGAGGTTGGGCATCCAACCGTAGCTGGTGTATTGGAGCTTGTAAAGAAAGTTCCTGGTGTGGGACAACAGGGTGCAGCTGCCCCTCTGTTGGATCAATCCACTTTGGCGGATCTATTAAACTTAATTCAAATGGTGATTGTTTCAGGTCAAGGCAATGGGCCGACTCCTGAGACTGTTGGCTTGCAGCAGAGACCTGGCAAGTGTTTATGCGAGACAACATAATACACGAGCTGCTTCTGCAACACTTGCGGTGGGAGCTCTGCAAGCATTGGCTGATGCTTCACACCATGCGAGGAGCTCAGGTTTGGCGCATGCTGTTAATCTGGTGGCATGATGGCCCTCTTCAGTAGGGGCTTTCGGTGGGCATAAAGGGCTGAGCTCCAGAATTGAGTGCCCTACATTTGCAACACTGGCGGCACCCTTGACAAATCCTGGGCTACCTCAGGCTGCGGATTTGAGGGTGCAGGGCAACCAGAGTCTGGCTCATATGATGGGGATGCAAGGGGAAAGGCACTGGTGGGAGCTTTGGACATTTCTGGGGCTGACAGCGTGGTTGTCTGTAATCCATATGCAGGTATCTCCACACCCCTTGGGATCACACCTCCCCTTTGCTACTAAGGAGAGAATATGGAACAGGTTTTTACCATATGCAGGTGTGCTATTGATGAGAGAGAACCGGCTAGATCTCTGGATTTCTACAAAGATCAGGAGATAATGATCATGGCATACACATAGTGCCAATTTAATTCTATGGGGGTCCGCCTGGCTGCAATATGATGAGTGGAGGAGGCAGCCCTGCAGGTTTGACCATAAATGTAATAACTGCAGAGGTAATCACCTAGGATCATCTGGGAGGGTGTGTGAGGCTTCAAGGGAGGTTGACGAGATGCAAAACTAAGGCCACGTTACACGAATTTCAATCCATTACAGGTTCATTAAACTTTGTGTGTGAAGTTGTAGTGCCAGGTGCACGGTTGTAAATCACCACTAGGGGTGTGATGGCCCCTCCCCCATCACTGCATCAGAATTAATTCTGGGATGGGGAGGATTTATAGATCTGGGAGCCAATTTGGATCATTTAATGGTGTGTCTTTGTGGGGAGATCTGAAATGCTCTAATGGGCAGGACTTCAGGTACACTCCGATGATGGTGGGGCACATGGTTTTGGGGTATATTTCTAACGGTAAGTGGGAGTTTGAGGGATGGCCTCAATCCTGGGTTGATAATGGGTGGACAGGACCTCACTTGCTTAGAATTTTCCTATCGTGGTTGTGGTCCATTTGTGGCAGGACCAATTGCAAACAAAATGGTGTGGTTCTGGTGTGATGACAATAATGTTGTCCACTTAGTGAACTCCCAGATCTCTAAATATATTAAGGCATTAACACTGGTGTGGAATATGGTGGCACAATGTTTGAAGTTTAATGTTTTGTTCCAAGCTCAATATGTTTTTGAATGTTTAAATCTTTTCGAGGACTTCCTTTCATGTTTTCAGTTTTGCAGGTTCTGTCAACTGGCTCCCGAGGCAGCTGCCTGACCATGGGAGGTATCAGCGCATCGTGGAAGCCTTGGACAATAAAAATCGACAAGGCGACTCTCCAGTCCATAGCCCCTTCAACAAGCAAGTCGTATCAGCTTGCATTATGAGCATTGGGGGGTAGAGGGTTGGCCCTTGAGGGTGGAGGTGATCATTCATCTTGCTGTACACCTTAGACAATTAGGTTATCTCCAGTGCCATTAAGGGCCGGATGGCAGAGATGTCATTTTATTTTAAAGCCAGAGTTTAATGACCCTAATGCTTAATTTAGAGTTCATAGGGCTTTCAAGGGATGGGCTAGGGAGTCCATGTGTTACGGGATAACTGATTGCCATTATCAGGTACAATACTGATTAAGATTTGGCAATATCTCCCATCAACATGTTTCACACCCGAAGATGTGACATTGCCTGGAGCAGCAATTTTATTTGTCTTTTCTGCTGCCTTGGTAATTAGTGAAATCGTCCCTGGTTCTATCCTGATGAATCTGGCTGGACTCTTTCATATTTGGATGTCCATATTTCTGAACAGGAGATTCATCTGACCGTTCAGCGGTCAAAGACTGATCAATTGGGGATTAGGACAATCTGTAATTTTGTTAGGGCACCTGACGGCCATATTGACAGTGTCGGAATGCCTCAGAATAAGGCCAAGAGTAACGCGATATTTATTTTCGCATTTCTCTGGCCTTCCATTAACACAGTTTTAATTTGAGGCAGGAATGCGGGAGGCTTTGAGACATGTTGGCTGTGCCAGCGGCACAATTTTTCTTTCATTCTTTTAGGATTTGGACAGCGACGGCTGCTACAGTACTTGGTTAAGCAATACTTCAAGTTGCAAACTTGGCTGAGGGCATTCTAGGACTGTTAAGTCTTATGTGCGCACTTGATGCAAATTGCACTTTTATTTCACTGACATGTTTACTATTGTATTTAGCAGATTTGAATAGCAGGGACATATCGATGCTTGGACACAGCTTAGTGTCTGGGGCCGAACGGTACTTCATCGAAGATTCGACCATGGGATTGAGAGATGTCGGAACCATGAGGTTGTTGGGTCGTAGAGGAATGCTGCGGGGGGCTCTATTACCTAGAATTATTGAACTGTTGGCGTCTTTTATACACCCTAAGATCTTACTATTTCAATGACAAGAAACTGATTTCGAAAATGATGGCTTTACACTTAGCAAAAAAGAATTGTTGCTGGAACACAAGAGGTGAAGCAAAGGATCCCAATTAATGTGATCACGTGGTCAAAGTTGTTACTTCGGTGATCTTGGTAGCATTTGACGTTGGCTGCTTAGAGCTGTAGACAAGACCTTGGGGGGGACGGGAGTTGTTATTGTTGAGTATGAAGGAATTCAGGTTTTATGCCACACTTGTACAGGGCTGATGGAGTTTATCTCTCCCCGGTGGGAAATGAAGTATTTGACTTCTCCGGAATCATACATTAAAAGATGGGGGGGGGGGGATGCCAAGCTAGGCTGGCCCCCTCCTGTGGTGGGCAGCCCCTCCCCTCTCGGGGAATAATTAGGTTAATTGGAAAATACTAATTGGGTTAATACAAAAATTCTAAATTCGGTATATGTCATTAGGTTAACCAAATTTGTATGATGTCATTTTAACCTTGGATGATGTCATAATGTTATGATGTCATAAGAATCCTTATGACATCATATCCGGTTGGGGGAGGGATTATTTATTTTTGTAAAATACTGCATAAACTGATGGACTTGATGCATGCTGTGTTAGAAGCAATTAGTCCATAGCGCTTGCGCTTAACTACATGTACGCATTCATCAAGAATGAATTCTTGTTTAAGAAAACTGTTATTTAAATGTTTAATTGATTGATATCAAGACCCTGTACAAAATAAAAGTTGTGGCCAATGATTTACCCAAAATAATCGCGTTCGGTGTCCTTTGTGCCAGTGCAACAGCCCCTTCATGACCTAAAAGCAGCACAGATATTGCATGCATAATTGTCATAGGGCGAGCATTAGAGGTTAGACCCCCAAATTGCAAAATGATTACTTTTTGCATCCAACTTTTTCACTTTGAAGGAAGTTCACATTTTCAACTGGGCTTTCTGAGATCCTGCTGGGCTTGAGTCATTCTCGTCTTAATTATTGTCTTTTGTGGGGTCTGTGCTTGTTTGCTCCTTTTCTTAGAGGAACTTTAACATCTCTCTCTCTCTTTAAAATAGATACTAGAATATCAGCTGCACTTTCCCCTCCTTCTCTCCTTGTTGAGAACTATTTATGGGTCCCCTTTCACCCATCCTTAAAGTAAAGAACAAAATGTTCCCTGAAATGTAATTTTACTTGGTATTGGACAGATTCTGAAAAGCCTAAATCCTGAAGGTGCATGGTCTACAGGTTGCCATGGTTACATTTTTCTGTGGCTCAGATGGGGATGGGACCAATTATCAAGTTTTGTTTGCTTGAATTTAAGTAGTTTGTTACCTGGATACTCAACAACCAGGAAAACGGAAAACAAGACTTGTTTTCTTTCTTAACTGAAGAAAAGGGGAAGCAGTCATACTTGGGATTTTTTTTTTTTTTTTTTTTTTTAGAGCACAATATTTCTTGGCTCCTCAGTGAACTATTTAGCTGAGATGCAGACTTTGTGAAATGTTGGCTTCACTTAAGGCTAGGGAGAGATTTTTGAATTAAGGTAGAAAGAAACTGCCATGGGAATGAATTTCTGGCTAAGTCAGTTGTCAGTGCTACAATAGTTGAATCTCCTCCTCCAGCTCCCCACTTCTCATCTTCCTGCCGTTCTAATATGACAGTTGCATTTTAATACATAATTTAGTGAAAGAAAGAAAAAAAAGATACCACATGTCATTTTGTATGGGTAGGGAGGGAGAGCATTTAAACCAGGGAGGCATATTGTACAACAGAATATTGTCATCCTACAATATTTCTTGTAATAAACAGATGTTCATCTGATTACCAATGAAATGTGCCTGTTATGTGAGTGATTCTTTTTGTGTGTTGCATTGTATCAGAGTGGTAAGTGGACTTTGGTCCAAAATGTACTGCAGAAATAATCCAGTCTGGGACCACTTTAACTATCCTAGATCAATGCTAGACAATTCTGGGAACTGTAGTTTTTTGAGACATTTAGCCTTCTCTATCAGAGAGCTCTAGTAATAATAAACTACAATTCTCAAGATTCGCTAACACTGATCCAGGTAGTTAAAGCAGTTTCAAACTGGATTATTTCTGCAGTGTGTTTTGGACCTTTGAATGAGGAACCATGACCAGGAAAAACTATGAGCTGTTTTTAGAGGTGTCAGAGAAGCCACTATTTAAATTTCACATGTCCTGAAAATCTAAAAAGATTTACAGTATGAAAGTTGCTGCTTCTCATTTCAACTTCTGCTATCTTATTTATATCAAAAGAGTGCATAGGATGAGAAAGAGACTCTGGATGCTTTGTTTTCAATAATGGTGCTAAGGTGCTGGATAATTGTTCATCAAGCTGTCTCAGTACAAACCACTGAAGGAGTGCATCAAGCATAACATGCCACTACAGATCCATCCTGTACTTCTTCCTTCAACTGAATGGCATACCACACTAGAGTCATTCAAAAATATATGTGCAGTTCTCAGGGAACCTACAAAACTGCCTGGGAATACCACACCGCTTTTTATTTTAATAGAATTTAAAGACATAGCTGTATTAGTCTGGAATATCAGTATGCAAAGGGATCTTGTAGCACCTTCCAGACTAATTGAAAGAAAGAAGCTGATAGCATAAGCTTTCACAGTCTTGAGTCTTCTTCCGCAGATGCATGGAATGGTGTTTTAATCTTTCTCTGATTCTAATTCAGCCAAGTAATTCCAAATCTGGAATGTTATGGGGGCAACAGATAAACATTGAAATATGAATTTATTGTCAATGTTAAGCTTAATAAAAGTTTAAATAAAAAAGGAACATAATATTTATTTTATAAAACTACTATTTTTATTCAATATTTTTATTCAAAGAAGCAGGAATGGTGTTTCATAACAACTTTAAAAGAGGAAGTTGCCATAATAGGTGGCAATCTCTCTTCATTTACTGAAATATTTATAAATATCCTTTCAAGCCAAACGTCACCATAAGGTGGTTTCCATGAGAAAAAATACACATCAAAAATAAAAGGAAGCAAACAGACAAAGACCCACTTAAAAACTAATCAGCAGAATAGCCTCAAAAACTAACTAGATTCATAAATGTAACAGTATTCCACAAACTGTACTGGGTTTTTTTTTTTAAAAAAAGTTTTGGATAACTGAATTAAGTTCAGTGTAGCAGTGATGAAATTTCCCCCTCAAATGTGATAAACACCTCACTGATTCTTCTTAACTTGAAATTAATCCTTAGACAGATGAGCCCAGAAGTTGATATACATTTAGGATTAGGATTACAATATCTATAGTATCCTACATTTTTATGAAAGTCACAATGAAAGATTTCATATGGTGCTATAATCTTACATTTTGAGCCTAAAAATTAAATGACAGCAGAATAGCAAAGATGGCGGGAGTGACAAATTTGAAAGGGCAGAATAAAACAGAATAAGGGGGTTCCAGAGGCCGGGAAGTCTATCCTGGAAAGGCCTGCCGGAAGAGATTTTGGTTGGCCAATAAAGATATCACTGGTTGGTTACAGACACATTTTTTTTTTTAAAAAAATCCTTTAGCTGCTTTCTGTCAATAGCTGAATCACAGTTCAGGTCACTCTCCACTTGAAAATTATTTTCTTTAGAAGCAATTGCATCAAAAGAACATTTCTAGAAAAAACACACACATTTCCTAGCAAGAATGGGCTATTCCATTCATGTCCCAAGAGAAATGCACTCACACAAGGGAAAAATGCATGAAAGGGGCAAATAACAGGACTTGTTGAGGATTCATTGTGTTCAAGAAGCTAAATAACCACTGAGAAACCAACAAAAACCATCCAACCAGTGATACCTTTATTGGCCAACCAAAATCTCTTCCAGCAGGCCTTTCCAGAATAGACTTATCGGCCTCTGGAACCCCATTATTCTGTTTTATTCTGCCCTTTCAAATTTGTCACTGCCGCCATCTTCGCTATTCTGCTGCTTTGTTTTTGTTTTGTCATTTCCGCTGTTGCCATTCTTTGTTTGGACTTAATTCTATGTTTTTATTCAATATGGTTTAATTGTGCTTAGTTTAATACTTTTTTAAAGGGGTGGGTGGGTATTGGTTTTATGATTCCATACTATGTATTTTTACTGTTGTTAGCTGCCCCAATTGTGCTCAGAGGGGCGGGATATTATTATTATTATTATTATTATTATTATTCACAATATACTTGTTGCAAGCTTTCGAAGCTCCACTGGCTTCTTCATCAGGCAAGATGTTACAAGCCAAACAGGAGAAAAATTGGAGATATTAGTATGATCCCTGCATTTTGTTGTTTCTGTCCTTTATTAAGATGGTATAGGGAGAGCACCTCTTTCAGGCTGGCTCCTCCTCCTACTGACCATGTGGCAATTGGGAGCTTTTCAAAGTCCAGGAAATTTAAAGTCCATTTGCATCTCAAAAAGGACTCCTCTCTTGCAATCCAATATGTCTCCATTCTTGTGAGGCCCCAGGCCTCTTTGCAGGCAGAGAACAATGGATTTCTCAAGAAGTCTCCATGTTTCTGCATCAGGAATAATTTGGTAGGTGCAGAGGTAAAACATGCTAATCCAGTCCAAATTCAAAAAGAATTCACTGGCTCAGTCTTTAGGGTTCCCCTGTTGCAGCAACAATGTGGTATCTCACAATCCAGAAAACATGCAGGGGTAGCTGTGTTGGCAAATTCAAACAAAAATCCACCAGTTTATTTTAGAACAGATTGCCCCCCCATCAGCTTAGCTTTCACTGTAAAAACAAACCCTTAGCACTAATATAATGACTAGCTTTTCTTCCTTTCATGTATCTCCTACTGCAACTGTTTCTTGATGTGATGAAAGTCCACAGCAAAAATCAACCCTAACCCTGACTTTTGTGAGGTGTATGAAGATTACAGGACAAAACTTCCTATCCTATAGGGGGAGTTATCATATGCTAAGAGGCTACTAGAGTATCATTTTGCGCAAAAAAGGGATATAAAATGCAGCACCAGGTCAGAATACTGACAAAGGAAAACAGTTCTCTACTACTACTACTACTACTACAGCTACCACTATTATTATTATTATTATTATTATTATTATTATTATTATTCTCCTCCTTCTCTTTGTCCTTCTCCCCTTTATTTGTATCCATTTCTTTTTCCAGAGTGGCTCACAATATTAAAAGAACAATACAATTAAAAGCACACAAAAGTGATACATTAAAATATAATTAAAAGACAGATTATATCTTTTAAAACTGTATTTTATTCGTTTCAATAACACTTTTAAACAATATAACATATCAGCCCCCTTTTAAAAACTTTCTATTTTAAAAGCCTGTCTACATAAGAAGGTTTTAGCCTACTGGCAGAAGGACAACAAAAAAGGGGCCAAAAAGGGAAGTTCCAGAATCTAGGGGCAGCTACAGAAAAGGCCGTCTCTCACGTCGCTATGAACCATGCTTGGGATTGTGATGGGACTGAGAGAAGGGCCTCTCCTGAAGATCTCAGAGCTTGGGCCAGCTCATACAAGGAGATATGCTCTGCCAAATAGTCTGGACCTGAGCTGTACATTGTCTGCAGCTTATCCAATATTAAGCTGTCTATGCCTTTCATTATTACAAGGGCTTTGGGATCTCTGAATCCCGAGTAAGGATGTTTGAAGAATTTAGTTTTGCAAATTTGTGTATAACACGACTTCATCTTGAACTAATGCAGAAATTGGAACTTAGCTATCCACCAAACTGAATATTTCAATACACTTCTTAGCAGTTTAAATGTACCAAAGTGTGCATTTTAAATATGTATTTTGAAAGAAAATAGACATTTAAATATGTATTCTAAGGGGAAAGAACATTTAAATATGCATTAAAATTAATATTTAAATATACATTTTGAAAATGTTTTTTTAAATTGTACTTTAGTGCTGTCATTTCTCTTCAGATTGTATAAATCTTAAAGTTTAGAGCAGGAAAGGGAGAAATTATGGATAAGAACATGTTAAATGATACTGACAAGAAATAAGCCTATCATCTAATGTCTAAGCCATAATGAGATCAGAAAGTATTGTAGCCATCTTGTCAAAAATTGGTACGTGCTTCCACTTAATCCAGATATCACTGTGCATCTCTATGATAGCAGAAAGCATCTCTTTGATAGCAGAGAGTAGATCCTCATGTTCAGACTGCTGATGAAAATCCACCAAGCAAGGAAGCAAGAACCTGCAGAACCAAAGGTAGCTTCCACTGAGTGCAAGTGCTTGACTCTTGGAGCTTGGGCTTCCCCATACTGCCTTCTTTTCCCCATACTGCCTCACTATTCCACCCCATGTCTCATTGAAACCAATCCCAGGCAGGAGTTAACTCAGGCAGGCAGAAGCAGAGGGAGAGTGTAAAGCAGCAACAGCACACCCAACATCTGAGATTTTGGAACTTGCTGCTTCTGCCTGCCTGAGTTAACTCTTACGTGGGATTGATTTCAATGAGACACAGGGTGGGAGAGTGGGGGAATGGGAGGCAGCATTAGCAAACTCAACCTCTGATATTGTAGCACTTGCTGCTTCTGCCTGCTTTAGGACCTTATCACACGGGGCTCAATGCAGACAGAATCCAAACGAAATCCCGACCTAATACGTATTATTTTTCCATGTGTCCACACGACGTCACACAGAACCCCGACAGAACCCCGACAGAATGCGGAAAGAACCAAGATCTTTTGAATTTCGGTTTCTTTAAGAATTGCAATTGTGTGACGGGAATCATTTCGCTTTTACCGTAGGTATGAAAACCCAATACTTATTTGGGAGCATTTCCTCAATACGTATTGGGGAGCATTTCCCCGCCTGCGCTCCAAGGAGGATCTCCTCAGAGAGCTGGCTTTCCGAGGAGGACCTCCTTGGAGCGTGGACCCTGCGTGGGGCCTCGCTCCAAGGAGGATGTCCTCAGAGAGCTGGCTGTCCGGGGAGGACCTCCTCGGAGTGCGGACCCTGCGCGGGGCCTGTGCTCCAAGGAGGACCTCCTCAGAGAGCCAGCTCTCCGAGGAGGACCTCCTCGGAGCACGGATGCCGCGCTGGGCCTCACTCCAAGGAGGACCTCCTCAGAGAGCTGGCTTTCCGAGGAGGACTTCCTCGGAGCGCGGACCCTGTGTGGGGCCTCGCTCCAAGGAGGACCTCCAGAGAGAGCCGGCTTGGGAAGGGGTGACAGCCGTGGCTGTATTGCGCATGTGCTATAAGAGCATTTCTAGCACATGTGCGGGATTTTCTCACTTGTGTGTGAATGGCAAATACGGTTCCCAGGAGCCCCTTCCTTAAAAGCGCAATGAAGGTAATTGCGTGTGATAGCCATTTGCGTATTGTGGGGTTTCGTTCGGTTTATTACTGGATTTATTCTTATTTCACTTTATTATCGCTTTGTGGGCCACGTGTGATAACGTCCTTAGTTAACTCCTTTCCAGGATGGATTTCAATCAGCTAGGAGGGAAGGGGAGGCAAGCCCCCCTCCCAAGCACTATACCTACATTCTCCCTGCAACAGAAGCAGGTAGAATGTTTTGCTGGTGCCTGGAGCTTGCTACCCAAGCCTCCCTTACTGCCCTGAGACTGCTTCTCAACCTGGCTGCCATCAAACACAGGTAAATTTCAAATTTAAATACTGAATTGAGCATCCACATTTTTTTTTAATCCATAGGGTGTCCTGGAACCAAACCCTTGCAGGTAATGAGGGCCCACTGTACTAGAAATTGAGGATCTTAAAGCAAACCAAATCAGAAACAGGAACAGCAGCAATGCTTACACCATGACCACCAAGTAGACTCCACAAATCTAAGATATGTCCTCTTTTCCTTTATTGAGCATAAAGTTGCATCTCAATGTAATACTAGGCATGGAACAAAAATTATCCACACAATGTCCCATGGTTAACCTGGGCTCTCAACCATTATGACTGTAGCATTACAATGCCAATGCAAGGCTTATCCAGTCCATATATAGTGTGCCCTCACCATATGCAGGCTTGCCATCTGCAGACTTGAACTCATGTGGACAGCAAGCCCCTAAACATTATAATGGCACACATGTGGTGTGCACGAGTGCACAACCATAGGGAAGAAAAAAGTTTTTTTTGCCATATGTGTGGGAGGGTGCTGACTGGCTTAGAAAAGATGACCCAGTGATTGTTTTTTTAAAGAGACCTGACCAAGTGGAAGTGTCTCCTTAAATCAAGCTGCAGTGTTCTTCTATCTGGATTAAGTGCAAGCATGTACTAATTTTTAGCAAGGTAGCTGTAGTACACAACAAGTAAAGTACAAGGACAGTGATGTGGCCCAAGCGAGAAGGCACTGTGGAAAAATTGGCATTTTCAGATAACTACTTCCATCAAAAGCATGCCAAAGGAAACAGTGCCAAATAACATTTAAAGACTTTGTGGTATTAATGGTAATCATTTACATTGTTATTGCTACATCTTGACAGTATTACTACTATCAAATGGCTCTAGCTATGGTTTGATCTAGTGGGGAGAGCACTTCAAATCTTCAAATCTTGGGCAATTTGACACCCTATGTTTTTTAACATAATAGCTGCCTGTTTTCAATATTAGCTCAGAGTGTGTGTTTATTCAAAAGCTCACAATGGGCTACATAGTTTATTCATTTGAAAATGAATTGGACAATATGGCTGTTCTTTCCTCACTCACCTAGATCTAAACCACTCATCCATGTGCATTACAGATCTTCTTGTCTATGACCAATGCTTTAAGGTTTGTGGGTGTTCCACATTTTGGGTTTGGCAAGAGATACTTTGTTTACTGCATTCATTAGTTCTGTTTAGTAGCTTTAGTTTTACAAATGATACCTTGGAGAAGGAAGGTCCAAGGTAACTTTGAACTGAAAATAAAATGTAATTTTGACCTTTATTTATAGACAGTTCTTTCTCTACCAATTGGGCACACCACAGAGACCAAAATTATAGCCATGTACTTCAGTTACTTTCCAAATGCTAAATAAAAAGCAAAACATTTTAGTGCAAAATTAGATTTAAACATCACTGAGAATACAAGCATGTCTATTACCTGGATCTCAAATGCTTTCTGGAACACAACACTTCTGTAACAGCAAATGATGATGACTTTTCACCTCAGTATGACCTAGGAATGTGGCATCAATCCTCATAAAGGTCTTCACACAAGAAATAGATATTTATGGCAATTTTCATCAGTTTGAAGGAGACATCTGCATGTCACTGGGAGACTAATTATACATTCTGATGAGTTCTTAAGATCTGTTACCAAAATTTAAGCATCAAAGTTCACTGTTCATCTTACAGTTTCCAAAGGTGCCTCACTTTCTTAGCTGAACAAATGATAGACATTGCAAACTGGGTGTCCAAAATAGTGCTCAGCTGGTGGCCAGTAGAAGAATTGTGTGATGTGGAAGTTGTCTAGATGGGACACAGGTTTTTTTGTAGTAACTGGTAATAATTAAAAGAGGATTATTTCAATTTTCAGCTATTAATTTGTGTGCATTTGCTCTCATCCATACTACTATTGTTGTGTACTCTAAATAAGAAGCAGATTTTCCTCATTTTTAAGAGCTATTTGGCATGGAGGTATAACATGGTCCTCTCCTGTGGATGGCAGTGCCTGTAGAAATAGAGGGAAATAGAAGAGATTGTCATTTTAGTTTGTTTTTAAAGATTTCACCAACATGTGCACATTTCTTTATTCAAACAAAAGTCCATCCTTTTTTGGCCAACCAAAATGCACAATATACTTTTTGCAAACTTTCAAAGCTCCATGGACTTCTTCATCAGAGAAGAATGGATTCCTCAAGAAGTTTTCATGTTTTTGCATCAGGAATATTTTAGTGGATGTAGAGGTATTCCTGAATACCAAAATATTCCTGATGCAAAAACATGGAGTCTTCTTGAGGAATCCATTGCATCGGCACAAAGGACTCGGACACTATTATTTGGGTAAAACATTTGGCCACAACTTTATTTGTACAGGGTCATAACATTTACAAATTTACAATTAAATCACCGTTTTGGATAAACCATTATATATTTTCTTGACGCATGCGTTCATGCGAATAAGTTTAATCGCTATTCTTTAATTATCCTCAAATACTGCATGCGTCAAGATATTAGATTACGTAATTTACTACCTTCAAATGAATCCCTCCCCCAACCGGATGTGATGTCATGTTGGTCTTAATCCTACTTAACTTATGACATCATTCATTTCTATCAACATGTCATACTAATTTGTGTTAACCTAATGACATCATCTAAATATTCAAATTTTATTTATTTAGCCAATTGTGAATTTCCAATTAACCTAGTTCTACCCCTGAGGGGGGGGGGGGGGGTCCCTGCCCGCCAAAACATTCAATTTCATAACAACCTCATGACCCCATAACGTAAGTTGCGACGATTAACTTATTAACGAATGCAGCTATCTTAACACTTGTAACAATCATTGAGCAACACATTAATAACTTTATTGCCCATCAAATTAACACATTGTACTTTTACACCCTTTTATTATTATTAATGTTATTTGTTCTCAGGGAGGGCGAAAAACCCAAAATATCAATTTGGGAAAATTCCCTCCCGGCCCCCGCAGGCGACCAGCCAAAGCCTGAGAGTAAACAACATGTTCACATATTTGAGGGTGGGTGGGATGGGCTGCTCGCTTGCTAAAATCAAAATGGCTGCCGGCTACGAGGCAGCTTCAGGCTATATAGCCCTTCCAAATCTCGCTCTAATCAACGCGAGACCTCAAATCTCGCGTCACTAGACGCAAGACTTGCCTTTTATTGGTGGAGCAGCCCGGTGAGGGCGGGACTTCCGGGCTGCTCCACCAATCTTGCGTCGAGGCCCTTCTATGGCCGACGCAATAGAGGACCCCTCCCGACAAGTCGGGGGGATATCTTTGCATCGGCACAAAGGACTCGGATGCTATTATTTGGGTAAAACATTTGGCCACAACTTTATTTGTACAGGGTCATAACATTTACAAATTTACAATTAAATCACCGTTTTGAATAAACCATTATATATTTTCTTGACGCATGCATTCATGCGAATAAGTTTAATCGCTATTCTTTAATTATCCTCAAATACTGCATGCGTCAAGATATTAGATTACGTAATTTACTACCTTCAAATTAATCCCTCCCCCAACCGGATGTGATGTCATGTTGGTCTTAATCCTACTTAACTTATGACATCATTCATTTCTATCAACATGTCATGCTAATTTGTGTTAACCTAATGACATCATCTAAATATTCAAATTTTATTTATTTAGCCAATTGTTAATTTCCAATTAACCTAGTTCTACCCCTGGGGGGGGTCCCTGCCCGCCACAGGAGGGGGTCAGCCTAGCTAGACATCCCCTCCCCCCCATCATTCCTTTTAGGTACGACTCGAGAGAAGTCAGATAAATGTCATTTCCTTTCGGGGAGAGATGTACTCCGTCCCCCCTGTACAAATGTGGCAAATTAAACTGAATTTCAATGTGTTCTATAACAGCAACTCCCAGCTCTCCCAAAGTCTTGGATAAAGATCTATTCAAAAAACGTCTAGCTTTGTTGATGGCCGATTCACTTCGAGCTCCGTACCAGGTTCTCCTGGGCAGTAATTTCATCCAAATCAGCACAGTATCCGGCAACAGTCTCTTAACTTCACACATGTCATTAATAATCATGTTAGCTAACTTTAGGGAAGTCACTTTTCCCAAGTCGTTTTCTCCTAGATGGATTATCAAAATCTTAGGATGCTTGAAAGACTCCAGTAGTTCAAGAATTCTAGGGAGTAAAGCTCCCCACAGCATTCCTCTGCGACCGAACCATCAAACCATTCCGGCACCTCTCCATCCCAAGGTAACATCTCGACGCTGTTGAACAATGTGCCGCTCTGCCCAGAAGACCAAGCTATGTCCTATTATCCACACACCTTCTGTCGACGGTTGTGCTGAAACAAAGTTGAATTATATCAAAGTATTAATAATCTGTTTGTCTCATTTCCAAACATAAGATTTAAACGCTCTAGAGCGCCAATGCCCAATCCTGCGAATAGCAGTCTCGCTTAAACCCTGCATAGCTGCATAGCTGCTGATGTTGCTGCTCCAATTCTAAAAGAATGAGAAGCAAATTGAGCTGCTGGGAGACCCGCATGTCTCAACGTTTCTTGCAAAACAGCCCTGAACTGAGACTGGGTCAACGGTAAGCCAGAGTTGTGTAAAAACAAATATCCTAATCCCTTTGGCCTTATCTTGAGATACTCCATTAATGCTGACACCGGACAAATTTGACCACTAGGTGCCCTGGCCAGAATTATTGACTGACCCTTACTTAACTGATCCGTTTTTGACCTCCTAATATTCAAGTGTAATCCCTGTTCCGTAATTTGTACGTCTGAAACAGAGAGAGCCCTACCGGATTCATCATTGCGTGAACTCGGCACGATTTTGCTTATTCTCAATGCCACAAAAAACGACAAAGAGAATACTGCTCTAAATAACATTACTTCCTCATGAGAAAAACATGTAATGGGAAGACTTTGCCAAATTTTTATCAGTATTGGACCTGTTATTGGCAATCGACTATCCCTAACTGTAATGGATTCTCTAGCCCAACCTTCTAAAGCCCTCCTAACTCTAAAGTCAACTGTTGGGTCATTGAAACCCCCGGCTCTTGAATAAAATGACAGCGCCGCTATCCTGCCTTTTATAGTTACTGGGGATAATCCCGCTTGCCTAAGATGTACCGTGAATCTAAGGACAATCTCAACATTTAACGGCCAGACCTCCACCTCCCCGACAGTTGACAAGAAACATCTAAACGCTCACAACGCGAGCTGATATGACTTGAGTGTCGATGGAGCGATGGACTGGACAATCACCCTGTCGATTTCTACTCTCCAAGGTTCCAGAGTCGTGTCGGTACCTCCAGTGGCTGAGTTGCTGCCTTCGGCGCCAATTGTTGGAACCTGGAAAACTGGAAACGCGAAAGGGCGTCGCCAAAGGATTTAATAAACCAGGAACATGCTGAGCTTGGAACAAAATATTGAACTTTAAACATTGAGCCACCATTTCTCTAACCAAGGTCATCACCCTAAGGGATTTAGATGTCTGTGAGTTCACTATGTGTACTACGGCTTGGTTATCACACCAAAACCACACTGTTTTGTTCTTAAATTGTTCTTTCCATAAATGAACTGCTACCACAATTGGAAATAATTCTAAAAATGTGAGATCTCTAGTCCATCCTTTATCTTTCCAAGGCTGAGGCCATGCCTCAGCTGCCCATTGCCCATTAAAATAGACCCCAAAACCGTGAGCCCCTGAGGCATCGGATTGTACTTGAAAATCGGCCCTTAGGAGCATTTCTGATCTCCAAAATGACACCCCATTGAATTGTTCTAAAAACACTTCCCAAATGCTTAAATCCTCTCTAATAGCAGAAGTAATTCTGATATGATGATGTGGAGCTTTTATGCCCTTGGTGGCTTTATATAAACGTGAACAAAACGCCCGCCCCGGCACTATCACCTTGCAGGCAAAATTTAATAAACCTGTCAGGGATTGAAATTCCCTAAGCGTGGCCTTAGATTTGCTTCTCATCGTTTTAACTTGAGACCTCATAGCCATGAGTTTGTCTACTGGAAGGCGCGATACACCTTCAATAGTGTCCAACTCGATTCCTAGGAAGATAATATTTGTGTCAGGACCCTCTGTTTTTTCTTCGGCTAAAGGAACCCCCATCTCTTCCATTAGCCTTTGGAATGCCAATAATGTATCTAAGCAATCTGTCATCCCATGAGCCCCTGCAAACAAGAAGTCATCCAGGTAATGTGTAATTGCTGGATTATTAGACCTCCTAGCGGCACACCAATGTAAAAATGTACTAAATGTCTCAAAAGCTGTGCAGGAGATGGAACAACCCATTGGCATTGCTTTATCAAAATAATATTTCCCTTTGAATTGAAAACCCAGCAAATCAAAATCATCAGGGTGAACTGGTAATAGCCTAAAAGCTGATTTAATATCACACTTTGCTAATAACGCTCCCATGCCTAAATTTTTAACCATTTTTATGGCTGAGTTAAAGGACGCATACTTAACTGATGTCAGCTGTGGATCAATTGCATCATTAATAGATTCACCCCTAGGATAAGATAAATTGTGAATTAATCTAAACTCCCCCGGTGCCTTCTTAGGGATTACACCAAGGGGAGACAGTCTCAAATTTGGAATTGGCAATTGATCATGAGGGCCTGATACTCTCCCTGCTGTGATTTCTTTGGCCAGCTTATCCCTTACAATCCCTGGAAGTTCCCTAACTGAGCGTGCGTTAGGAGCCGAACTGTGCATGCGAACACCTGTATAAGGAATATGAAAACCTTGGGAAAAACCCTCCCACAAATACTGTGCGGCATCTCTTTTTGGATAAATCCGCAACCAATTCTCCAACACGTTTAAGTTAATTGGTGTTGGTGCCCTTTCCAGCAACCACAGATTGCGAATAAGGGGCCCCTCCACCCGCTTTCTTACCTCTAAGGCATGATGATCCAGGGTGAGGTCCCTTGCACGCACTGCATTTGTGGTCGTATCTGCAGGGCTGCCTCCGACACCTACCTGCATTGAAGTCCCAGCACAGTCCGACTTGCTTCCTATCCCCCGTGCTAGGCCTCGTATTCTGCCCTCTCGGCTGCGTGACCATGGGTACAAAACCATTGTCACAATGGCTCGTAGGGGAGGCACCTAACATAACATCCGCCCACAGTTCTGACTGCACGTGACGCCAAGATAGAGAACGGTCTAATGCCGCCCTCATTCTAAACCGTTTGTCATATTGCAGCCATGCCGACCCCCTGGTGTTAAAATGACAGTTTGTATAGGCCTTAATCATTATCTCCTGGTATTTTGATAATTCAGATGATCTATTGGGGTCTTTTTCTTCAATAATGCCCCTGTAAATTGTAAAGCCCATAATCCAGTTGACAAAATTCCTTTCTATTTTTTGGCGTTTGTGTACTTGAAATTCCTTGGGAAGTGCAAAAACCACTCCATCCTTAACCATGATCCTCGGTTCTGGATCACGGAAGGTGAGCGAAAATAAGTCAATAAACTCACCTTTCCATATCCTTTCTTTAGTCGAAAGGGGAAGGTGCGATCCCAAAGGTGTAGACATACCTGCATAGGGGTTGCATTCAATGGTCCTATCTGGTCCGGAAATATTTAATGCTCCCACTACCACTGTTCCCAAATTATCCCCTGTAGTGTTATTAAGATTTGCACTATCCTGCACCCATGTCCCTACGCCCTGGGGGCAAACAGCATTTGTTGAAAATGCTGGTAAAGGTGCAGGCAAAGGGGATTCGAATCCGGGACTCAGTCCTGTTTGGCTACTAGTAGTCCAAACTGATGATGGCCAAGTTACGTGTGTATTGCGATTATGAGACACACCTGGGCTCGTCCCTTGACTTGAAGCATCCTTTGATGCTTGTTGAGCTCCCGCCGAGAGCGTAGCAGTAGCTGCTCTGGTGTTGTGTTGTCTCCCAGCAGTACTTGGCCTGTCGCTGTTGACAGTCTCCATGGTTTCAGAATTTGGCGCGTTGCCCTGTCCTGAAACAACAACTTTTTGCACAAAAGTAAACAAATCTGCCAACGTGGGTTGATTAATCACAGGGGCTGCTGCACCCTGTTGTTCCACACCGGGAACTTTTTTCAAAAGCTCCATTATATCTGCTACGGTTGGCTGCCCCACCTCCATAGCAGACGTCCCAGGGGAACTCTGTGCCATGTCCACTTGTCTGTTAGCATGATTCCTAGCTTGCTGAAGTGTACCATGTTGTGTATCAGATGAACGGTCTATAGCCGTAGAAGCTACAACCTGTGAACTGGATGAGCCCACCATCAAATGTTGCTGAGCTAGTTGCTCACATACTGACACACATGCTTGCATAGTACGGCCAATTTGTGCTAAATGTGAATGTATGTCTATTTCCTTATTTTTGTCGAGGTTGATCCGTTTAGTTGCCAACTGACCAGCACTATGGCTAGCTGAAGACATACGTTTTTTGTACTGTGCCTTACTTCGCGGCATGATAATAGCTGGTGGACTATCGTTAGCGTCTATTGTTTAGAAATGAGTATTTATACTGTGAATAACAATATTGCTATCTGTTAGAAATTAGGAAACTGTGGTGAGTGCAAAACCTGGTGGCACAGTCCCCCACCAAACCTGCCACCTGTAAATCAAGATGGCTTTACCAATTCTATTATTATTATTATTATTATTATTATTAATCTGCCACCCAAAAAATTGGCCCCAAATAGGCCACCACTTTCCAGACCTGCAGGCCTACCAAAGTCAGATGAGCACCAAACACCCAGCTGATTGGCCCCAAATAGGCCAGCAACTTAGGCCCCAAATAGGCCAGCAACCAAGGCCTCAATCAGGCCTGCAAAATCCGTTTGCACGGATACCCAACACCCAGCTGATTGGCCCCAAATAGGCCAGCAACTTAGGCCTCAGTCAGGCCTGCCAAATCCATTAGCACGGATACCACCTCCTTATATATAAGTATATATATGTATTAATATATATGTGCTTTTTTTTTTTAACTTGCGTTCGTCGTCCCTTAAGCGAGGGTGATCTGCTGTTTTCAATTGAAGAAACGCGGTCGGTCCCCACGTGCCTGCTGTCCCTTGAGGCCTTGGGAGGCCTTGGGCCCAGACCAAGCCTCAACTCTGGGCGCGCCAGAAGCGAGCTGCCCGCTCGCTCGTAAGGAGCGATCCGCGGCTGCTGATATTAAAGGGCAGATGCTCCTGGTGCGCTCGCCATCCCACCAGGCTTTGGGCCCACTCCAAGCCCAAAACCCTGGCGAGCTGGAAGGGCTGCCTGCTTTCAAGGGGCGAACCGCGGCTACAGTTAAAAGCGTGGTCGCTCCCTCTCACTCCTGCCATCCTCCGAGGCTGCTAGCCCAAGCGCTGGCCTCACGGCTCTTAATTAGGGCGAGAGCGAGCAAACAAGCGAGCTACCTGCTCGCTTGCTAAAATCAAAATGGCTGCCGGCCACGAGGCAGCTTCGGGCTATATAGCCCTTCCAAATCTCGCTCTAATCAACGCGAGACTTGCCTTTTATTGGTGGAGCAGCCCGGTGAGGGCAGGACGTCCGGGCTGCTCCACCAATCTTGTGTCGACACCCTTCTATGGCCGACACAATAGAGGACCCCTCCCGACAAGTCGGGGGGATATCTTTGTTCTCTGCCACAAAGACCTCACTGGAATGGAGACATATTGGATTGCAAAAGTTGGATCACTGTTGTGATGCAAATGGATTTTAAATTTCCTGGACTTTGCAGATCTCCCTTTAGCCACATGGCCAGAAGGAGGAGGAACCAGCCTGCAAAAGATATCCTCCTCACCATATTCCATCTTAACGAAAGACTGAAACAACATGTAGGCACCTGACTAACATTTCCAATTGTTTTTCTCCTGTTTAGTTTGGAACATCTTGCCTGATGAAGAAGCCCATGGAGCTTCAAAAGCATGCAAAATGTATATTGTGCATTTTGGTTGGCCAAAAAAAGTGTCACTGATGGATTTTTGTTTGAATTTGCTAAATAGCCAACACAGCTACCCCTGAACATTTCTTTACATTTTTGATGGAAAGAACTTGGAGTTTAAAATATTCAGATGTGAGAAAAAGTGAAACAGAGAGATTCCCGATTCCTTTATGTGAACTGAGATCTTGTCCTAATTAAGTCTGCTCATTAGAAAGCCCTACTTATGCAGTTTCATATAGCAGGGAGCAGTACAAAGAGCACCTTGGCACACATGGACATGGTTATGTGTCACCTTACTAATTCTTTAAATGAGCAGGTAGTTGAGGAAAGAAAGAAGCCACCCCGACCTGTCGGGAGGGGCTTAAGGTTGTATCGGCCTTGAAAGGCCTCAAAGCAGTGGATTGGCCGAGTGGTCCGCAAGTCCCGCCTTTTGGGGACTACTCGGCCAATAGGGAAAGAAAAAAGGCTAAAATCTCGCAGGTTTGTAACTCACGCGAGAGTAGGAGCGAGATTTGGAACAGGCTATATAAGCCTGGGCTGCCTCGTGGCCGGCAGCCATTTTAAAATTGAAAGCGAGCAAGGAGCTCGCGTCTCCGCTCTCTCTCCAGCAACGCTCGGGCCTACAGGCCTTGGAGAGTTGAAAGAGAGCGGACGACTGCTAATCAGCAGTCGACAGTGGAAGGAGCGGGTGGCTCCGCGCCGGCCTCCCCAAAGGGCGAATCTACGCCCAAGACACAATAAGCTTTGGTCTCAGGGAAGGCCGTGGAGGCGAAGGAGGCTGTTGCTCCCAGTCGCCCGCGCTTAGTGGGAGACTGCGCCCACAGCCTCATCGGGCCTTACATTCCAGCCCGGGGGACGGCCGCTGATTGCGCGGCCCGTAACTTACATAGCCCTCGCTCGTTAACTGTGCGACGGGCTGAAAACGGCGCCGCTTACATTTAATTGCCCTCGCTTGATTACCAAGCGGCGGGCTGGAGTACGCTCCGCGGCTCTGACCTTAGGCTCCCCATCAGTGGTGCCTCAGTCAACCGCGGAGTCTGTGAGGCGGCTGCAATAGAAGACATCTAACCGCAAGTATAAAAAAAAAAAAAAAAAAAAAAAAAAAAAAAAAAAAAGACGGATTGAAGCCTAATTAGGGCACAATTCCTGCGGCCCATTTGGGGGCCTAATCATTACCTTAGGCCTATTTGGGGCCTATAGTGGAAGCCTATTTGGGGCTTATGTTCTGGGGCCCATTTGGGTCCTATGCTGGAGGCTTATTTGGGGCCTAATAGTGGTTCAGGCCTATTTGGGGCCTTGGAAACTAATCGGCCTGACTGAGGCCTGCATTTGGACAGCCTTTTTGGGGCTTTGCCTAATATCACTTGATTATTGGAGCTATTGTTATACTGAATTTATTATCTGTTCACATTAAGAGTAATAATAATAATAATAATAATAATAATAATTGAATGCATATATACTTCTCTTAGACATATATAGATTCACACAATTTATATTATATAGCAACATCACAGTGTAAATAAATTGTGAAGTGTCTGTTGGAAACTTTACACTTCACCTGTGGTGCGTTCATTTTGAGGCTTTGAATTTAGGTATTTGTGAACAGTGTTGTCCATTACAGTTATCATGCCGCGCAGTAAGGCACAAGGTAAGAAACGCGCTGCCATGCCAGGTCAGAAAACTGGACAGGCAATGGCTAAGCGTAGTAATACTGATATGGACAAAGATATGGACATTCATACTCACCTGGCGCAAATCGGCCGCACTATGCAAGCGTGTGCCTCTGTATGTGAACAATTGGCTCAGCAACATTTGATAAGGACTTCACATACTTCGCAGGTTATAGCGCCTACAGCTATAGCCCAAGCTCCTTATTCACAGCAAGGCGCTAATATGGCCAACAGTGGTGTTCTTGCGATCCAGGGTTCCCAAGAAACAACTTCTATGGGAACAGGACAACCTTCCATTTCAGATGTAATGGAATTATTAAAGAAAGTTCCAGGGGTGGAGCTTCCGTCAACTTCAGCAGCAGTGGGCAATCAACCTACGCTGTCGGATTTGTTTAATTTGGTTCAGAAGGCTGTCGTTTCAGGTCAAAACAGTGTCCCTGTCGCTGAAGCCTCAGGCCTGACATGCAACACCGTGCAAAACTTGGGAGGGAGACGCCACAACACCAGAGCAGCTACTGCTACGCTCTCGGTGGGAGCTCCACAAGCATCGGCAGATGCTTCAGGCCAAGGGACAAGTTCAGGTGCGTCAACTGTTAATAATCTTCAGGCGACTTGGCCGGCTTCGGTGTGGTCTTCTAGTTGTCAAGTCGGTACGTCTATCAGTTTTGACAATATGGAAAGTGCACGGTCTACATTACCTAACACAAATGCCAATGGCACGCAAAGCACGGAGGCACAAACCCAGGGGAGTGGTGCTTCGAACGACTTAGGTAGTCATAACAGTGAAATGGTAGTAGTAGGGGCGATGAATATTACCGGGTCCGACAGGACCAATCAGTGTAATCCTTATTCAGCCATGTCGACTCCTTTGGGTTCACACCTGCCTGTGTCCACAAAAGAAAGGATTTGGAAAGGCGAATTTGTTGATTTATTCTCACTCACCTTTCGTGATCCTGAACCAAGGATCTTAGTAAAAGATGGGGTGGTCTTCGCCTTGCCTAAGGAATTCCAAGTACATAAACGCCCTAAATTGGAAAGGAATTTCGTCAATTGGATAATGGGTTATACTATTTACAGGGGCATTATTGAGGAAAAAGACCCCAATAGGGCGGCAGAACTGTCAAAATATCAAGAGATTATAATAAAAGCGTATACAAATTGTCATTTTAATGCTAGGGGATCGGCATGGTTGCAGTATGACGAACAATTTAGAATGAGGGCGGCGTTGGACCGTTCCCTTTCCTGGCGCCATGTGCAATCAGAGCTTTGGGCGGATGTGATGTTAGGTGCCTCCCCTACGAGCCGTTGTGATAATGGGTTTGTGCCCATGGTCACGCAGCTGCGAGGGCAGAATACGAGGCCTAGCACGGGGGAAAAAAGACAGATGGGTCTCTGCTGGGATTTCAACGCAGGCAGATGTAGGAGGCAGCCTTGCAGGTTTGATCATAAATGCAGCACCTGCAGGGGGCCTCACCCTGGATCATCCTGCAACCGAAATAAAAAAGCCGGGAGTGGGGCATCATACTCACAAACCACGGCTGTTGGAAAGAGCGCCAACACCAGTTAAATTGAATGTGTTGGAGAGCTGGTTGCGAATCTACCCAAAAGTGGATTCTGCTAAATACTTGTGGGAAGGTTTTTCACAAGGTTTCCATATACCATATTCAGGTGTTCGAGCGCATAGTTTAGCCCCTAATGCGCGCTCAGTGAGGGAACTCCCAGGGATAGTAAAAGTTAAGCTGGCTAAAGAAATTGCAGAGGGAAGAATCTCGGGCCCTCATGATCAATTGCCATTGCCAAATTTGAGGTTATCACCACTTGGTGTCATACCTAAGAAGGCACCGGGTGCATTCAGATTGATTCACAATTTATCATACCCAAAAGGTGAATCAGTTAATGACGCAATTGATCCACAGCTGACATCTGTTAAATATGCATCTTTTGATTCGGCGGTAAACATGATAAAAAATTTAGGTCAAGGTGCATTACTAGCAAAATGTGACATTAAATCGGCTTTTAGATTACTGCCTGTACATCCTAATGATTTTGATTTGTTAGGTTTTCAATTTGAAGGTAAGTTTTATTTCGACAAAGCAATGCCAATGGGTTGTTCTATCTCTTGTGCAGCATTTGAAACATTCAGTACATTTTTACACTGGTGCGCTGTTAAGAGAACTAACAACCCAGCTATTACACACTATTTGGATGATTTCTTATTTGCTGGGGCTGAGGGAACATCAATTTGCTTTGACACTTTAAATGAATTTAAAAATTTGATGGAGGAATTAGGAGTTCCTTTGGCAGAGGAAAAAACGGAGGGCCCTAGCACAAAATTAGTATTCCTGGGAATAGAATTGGACACCAAGGAAGGAGTATCGCGCCTTCCAATAGAGAAGCTTTTAGCTATGAGATTACAAGTAAAGCTGATGAAAAACAAAGCCAAAGCCACGCTTAAAGAATTTCAATCCCTGACGGGTTTGTTGAATTTTGCATGCAAAGTTATCGTTCCAGGGCGAGCCTTTTGTTCTCGCTTATACAAAGCCACCAAAGGGGTTAACGTTCCACATCATCACATACGGATCACATCTGGTATTAAAGAGGATTTGGATGTATGGGAAACATTTTTGGAAAATTATAATGGAATATCTTTTTGGAGGTCAGATATGCTGTTAAGAGCGGATTTCCAGGTGCAATCTGATGCTTCCGGGGCATTCGGTTTCGGAGTCTTTTTTAATGGACAGTGGGCAGCTGAACCTTGGCCACAGCTCTGGAAAAATAAAGGGTGGGAGAGGGACCTCACATTTCTGGAATTGTTCCCAATAGTAGTAGCAGTCCATTTGTGGAAGGAACAATTTCAGAACAAAACAGTTTGGTTTTGGTGCGACAACCAAGCTGTAGTTCACATAGTAAATTCGCAAACATCCAAATCTCCCAGGGTGATGACGTTAGTCAGGGAAATGGTGGCTTTATGTTTGAAGTTTAATATATTGTTCCATGCTCAGCATGTTCCCGGTTTATTAAATCCCCTGGCGGACGCCCTTTCGCGTTTTCAGTTTTCCAGGTTCCAGCAACTAGCACCGGACGCGTCGTCGCAGCCGCTGGAGGTACCAACCCGACTCTGGAGCCTTGGCGAATAGAAATTGATAGGGCGATTACCCAGTCTATCGCTCCAGCCACACGCAAGTCGTATCAACTCGCATTACGGACATTTAGATCTTTTTTGTCATCTGTGGGGGAGGTGGAGCTTTGGCCATTGAAAGTGGATTTAGTTCTTAGGTTTGCTGTTCACCTTCACACAGCAGGTTTGGCGCCAGTAACTATAAGGGGCAGGTTGGCGGCGCTATCATTTTATTCTAGAGCTTGGGGGTTCTCTGACCCCACAGTTGATTTTAGAATTAGAAGAGCGGTAGATGGTTGGGCAAGAGAAGCAGTTACGGTGAAGGACAGCAGATTACCAATTACAGGCTCTATATTGATAAAGATTTGGGAAGGTCTTCCTTTTATATGTTTCTCACATGAGGAGGTAACATTATTCAGGGCGGCATTTTCTCTGTCATTTTTCGCAGCACTAAGAATCAGCGAAATAGTGCCAAGTTCGGGCGCAGACGAGTCCGGCAGAGCTCTTTCTATAGCAGATGTTCGAATTGACGAACAGAGCTTACATGTTAGAATTCGTTGGTCTAAAACTGACCAGATGAGAAAAGGCCAGTCTTTAGTTTTGAATAGAACAACTGGGGGGCAAATTTGTCCAGTAATGGCTTTGGAAGAATATTTGAAGATTAGGCCAAATGGTATGGGTTATTTGTTTTTGCATAATACTGGACTTCCCTTAACCCAGTTCCAGTTTAGGGCTGTTTTAAAAGAAGTTTTAAAGAAAGCTGGCTTGCCGTCGGCGCATTTTGCATCTCATTCTTTTAGAATCGGAGCGGCAACGTCGGCGGCCAATCAGGGTTTAAGTGAGACGGCTATTCGTAGGATAGGACGTTGGCGCTCTAGAGCGTTCAAGTCTTATGTAAGAAAATGATTTAGCATAACGGTTGATTTATTGTTTTAATTCAATTTGTTGCAGCACAACGGTCAACAGAGGGCGTCTGGATTATTGGGCACAGCATTGTATTCTGGGCAGA
Organism: Phrynosoma blainvillii; assembly: GCA_026167975.1. Taxonomy (NCBI): domain Eukaryota; kingdom Metazoa; phylum Chordata; class Lepidosauria; order Squamata; family Phrynosomatidae; genus Phrynosoma; species Phrynosoma blainvillii. The sequence continues at coordinate 63,400,180 of JANUYF010000002.1, read as the reverse complement.
GAAGCACTTGGTCCAAAAGCACAGCAACACTGATTTGGGATGGAGTGGTCCAGGATCTGTTAATTGGTTTGGACGCAGAGGAATGATGTGGGGAGCTTTACTCCCCAGAGTCTTGGAGCTCATGGAAACATTCAAACAGCCGGAGGGATTAATCATACATCTTGGAGAGAATGACTTAGGAAAACTTACGTCTTTGAACCTAATTAATATGATTTTGAACGATTTACGAGAAATCAAGAGACTTTTGCCAGGCTCAGTGTTGATTTGGACAAAGTTTCTGCCCAGAAGGATTTGGCAAGGAGTGCGAAATCAGACTGCCATTAATAAGACTCGACGCTTCTTGAACAGATCGTTGGCAAAATCTTTGGGAGACCTAGGGGTGTGGATGTTGAAGCATGACGGTATTCAATCTGATAGGCCTGATTTATACAGGGGTGATGGGGTGCACCTCTCCCCGAAAGGTATTGACATGTATTTGGACTCGGTAGAGTTATGTTTAAAAAGACTATCGAGGGGGGGGGGAGGGGAGGTCTAGCTAGGCTGACCCCCTCCTGTGGCGGGCAGGGACCCCTCCCTCTCAGGGATGGAAATAGGTTAATTCTGAATGTTATAGGTATAGGATTTGAATACATTTAAATAATTAATGATGTCATTAGTTTTAATTAAATTGATTGACGTAATAGTTAAATTTACTGACGTCATTTGTTAAAAAGTTATATGACATCATATTCAGTAGGGGGGGAGGGGGTTTAATTGTTAGGGGATATACAAGAAACTTAACTTGGCGCATGCTAGAAATAATATGGTTTAAAATAATGGCGATTAGAATAATTGCAACTACGCATGCGCTAAATAATAATTTTGTGATTAATTGTTAATTTTGATGACCCTGTATAAATAAAATTGTGGCCTAAAGTGTTTACCCATAACAATGCGTGTGAGTCCTTTTGTGCCGATGCAAAGAAGCCACCCCGACCTGTCGGGAGGGGCTTAAGGTTGTATCGGCCTTGAAAGGCCTCAAAGCAGTGGATTGGCCGAGTGGTCCGCAAGTCCCGCCTTTTGGGGACTACTCGGCCAATAGGGAAAGAAAAAAGGCTAAAATCTCGCAGGTTTGTAACTCACGCGAGAGTAGGAGCGAGATTTGGAACAGGCTATATAAGCCTGGGCTGCCTCGTGGCCGGCAGCCATTTTAAAATTGAAAGCGAGCAACCCATCCCACCCACCCTTAAGTTGCATTTGTTGTTTACTCTCAGGCTTAGGCTGGTCGCCTACGGGGGCCGGGAGGGAATTTTCCCAAATAAAGTCTGTTTGGGTTTTTCGCCCTCCCTGAGAACAAACAACATTATTGAGTGTGTGAATTATAATTGCTTAAATGTTACTATGTTATTTGGTAATGGTTGATTAATGTATTTTCTAATGGTTGATTTGAATTGTTTAAATATCAAAGTTATATGTCGCAATTTAGAATCAGGGTCGAAAGATAGTAGAAAAAGGTATGTTTGGCGGGCAGGGACCCCTCCCTCTCAGGGATGGAAATAGGTTAATTCTGAATGTTATAGGTATAGGATTTGAATACATTTAAATAATTAATGATGTCATTAGTTTTAATTAAATTGATTGACGTAATAGTTAAATTTACTGACGTCATTTGTTAAAAAGTTATATGACATCATATTCAGTAGGGGGGGAGGGGGTTTAATTGTTAGGGGATATACAAGAAACTTAACTTGGCGCATGCTAGAAATAATATGGTTTAAAATAATGGCGATTAGAATAATTGCAACTACGCATGCGCTAAATAATAATTTTGTGATTAATTGTTAATTTTGATGACCCTGTATAAATAAAATTGTGGCCTAAAGTGTTTACCCATAACAATGCGTGTGAGTCCTTTTGTGCCGATGCAACTACCCATCTGATACTCTGATACCCACAGATTCCATACAAAATAGGACAGAAGCTCATGGGGGAAGGCAGAAAGACAGTTCAGAGGCTGTGCTTTCATTGTCATCCCCTACAGCCCACACCACTGGAAAATTTTGTGGGGTTATTTCCCCCCCAAAAAAGTCCAATAGTGCCCCTGACCTCTCTGAGGGGCTGCTAATGTCCATTTTGATATTTGTGTATGTTTGGCCACTTTATAACTGTTTTAAAAGTAATCCATAGGCCTTTTTTCAGAATAGGCTGTTACAGGGCCCATTAAGGCTGGTGTAAAAATGATCCTGGGGTAGAAGACTGGCTTCATTTTGTCCATTCCTAATCTACAGTATACAGACTGAGAAGGATGCTTAGGTATTTAGCAACTGAAATGTTGGCTGTAGACTTTTAATAATCAGCTATGTCAAATCCGCCCTTCACGTCTATGAGAAATGAAGTTCTTATTGTGTATGCTGACTTCAACTACAGGGTGTTTTAATTACTTTGCCCCCTGTTCCCCTTCCCATGCTTAAGATAACATGTGCTTGTGGTTCAGATGTGCATAGATCTCTTTATTGTGTACAACACTGGTGCTGAATTTTAAATAGTCATGATATTTAAAGACTATTGCCTGGCAAAGGCTCTTTGAATTTGAGGGAGACAGGGATAGAGAGGGTTCAAGTGGAAACTAAAATATTGTCTATTAAAATGGAATCTCTGAGCATAAGAATGAATGAATGACATACAATGTCAGCTGCATGATGATACCTACAGCTAGTTCCAAGAAAATTTTAATTGTACAATGAATTCATGAAAATCTGTAAAGGAAGAACATTCTTGTGGCATCTTAAACATTTTAAGCTTTCCTGGGCCACTTTAAAGGAGATGTCCAGGGTGCTAAACCCTTTCCCTTAAATAGTTTCCAAATTCTTGGATAGTTCTTTTAAAGTTTGGAGTAAATTCCAGAACAGATTCACTATTTCACTGACAAGGAAAATAACAGCTGCCACTGATGCTGAAACAAAACTTCTTCTATCATTACAGTCACCCACCCCTGCTCTTTAATATCCCATTGGAGAGAAAAGGACACTAGTTTAATGCTTCTCCTGGGATGCCAAATAGCTTGTGGTTATTTCTCTGGCATACCTCCAAAATACCCAACCTTGTCTCTTTAAGGAAAGTGCATTTGGCATAAGCACAGTTATTGTGCTAATGAATTTCTCAAGTCACAAGAATAATGGCCTTTTTAATCTTTGTAAGAGTAATTAAACAGACATTTGTTATTAATGATTTTGTTAATGGCAGCAGATATTATACTGGAGATATGCTAGAATAGCATGCTTTTCAGTTTAAAAAACAACAACACAATTTAGGCCAAGTTCAGTTAGAGAGTAGATCTAAAACATGCCCAGCATCCTTATAGCTAGAGCAATTGATTTTTGTGGTGTGTGCATTGAAGCAACAGCTTTCTTTTTGCTATATTCTTGTGGGGCTGTAGTTATCTTCTAAATAACAAGTTACCTTAGGACAACTTGAACCTTGTCTTTTTGTGGTCTGCAAGCAATGCCACTGTGATATTGACAAAGCTTTGCTGCCAAACAAATAAAGAAGCAAACAACCTCCTTGCTGTTCCATCACCTTTTCCTTGTCTAACTAGCTCTCTTCTGTTTGTAGGTTAGGACCTAAGGTCAAATCAGCTGCTGGAAACCAATATTAGAAGTATATTATATGGCCACAAAGTTAACCACAGTTCCTTGTGGCTTTACATTATCATCATAAATGGACACAATACAAAGTTGCTGCAGGAACAACTTAGCATGTAAGTATAGGGCTATATGCTTTATATTTCTTAGACCTGCTGGTTTATTGTGCAAGTGTAGCTTCTGGAAGATTAGGTACATTTCAGCATTCCAAAAAGCTATGTCTTTGGAATGTACCTATGTGGCTAGCCCTTGTGATTTTGAAAAACAGACTGGAATATTTACAGGGTGGTCAGAAATCAGAATGTGGTTGGCAAAACACCCTGCTTATTGCAGAAATAGAGTTTGCAGCCTCTTGAGGTGTTCAGCACATAAAGAGGGAAAGAACTTTAAAAATAACTTTTTTGACTACAACTCTGGTAATCCCACAGAAGGATTCTAGGAGTTATTTTCCAAAAAGTTGTTTTCCAACTTTCATCATTACCATCCTCATAGCCCTCATAACCCTCCAAAATTGTCCCTTTCCTTTCTATCACAGTGCAATTACTGGAGCCTCATCTGCCATCTGGGGCTTGAGCAACTTGACCAGAGGCCCTTGGGGACACAGTTCCAAAATGGACACTTCAGGTGGGTCTGTGCCTAGATTAAGGAGTCTAGGCACACCCCAATGGCCAAAATTTGTTTTCATGTTCTCAAGTTCTTTATTCCAATGGTGGGTAATGTCCAAGAGAAAACAAGAGGGTCAAAAATACCAGCATAAACATTTGAGCTTCTTAGAAAGAGAAAAACCTGTACAGAAGCTAAACAATTATCAAATATTGTTATCCTCAAGAGGGGAGAGTGGTCCTCATGAGACAGGAAGCACACAGGGCCATTTTGGAACCTCAGGAAGACCAAATTCAACCCTGAGCCAGATATTTTCCACCAGTAGCCTAGATGTGCCAGTTTGTTGTTGTTGTTGTTGTTGTTGTGTCACTTCAAGTCATTTCTAATTTATGGCAATCCTAAGGTGAACCTATCATGGGATTTTCTTGGCAAGTTTCTTCAGAGGGCATTTGCTATTGCCATTGCCATCCTCTGAGGCTGTGAATGTGTGACTTGCCCAAGGTCACCCAATGGGTTTCATGGCCAGGTGGGGAATCGAACCCTGGTTTCCAGAGTCATAGTCCACTGCTCAAATGGATGCGCCAGTAATCCGGGACAGTTTTCACTTGTGCTTGTTTTTTTCACTTTCCAAGGTGTCCTTCCCCAACATCTTCTGAGTGAACTGCAATAATAAAGAACCTGAATGTGCAGAAGATATCTGGTTCATGCAGCTGTATTCACATATTCAAGAAAGATATCTGGTGAAGCTCAGTGTATTCATTTTATAGAGGGGGAAAGTGGCCACCCTGCCATAGCTTGTGTCAGTAAGAGAGATAATTGATGTAATCTCTCCCTTGTTGTTTTGTTTTTTTTTTTAAAAAAAAGACCTCACAGGTTTGGTTATTGTTCTCCCCCCCCCCCCCCCCCCCAGAGCATTAACTCTGTGAAATAAGGCTGTTGTTTTTTTCCTTATAGTAATCATAGTACTTCAAGGGAGGGCAGCATATTGCTGAACTATTTGTGCTGTTTAGGGACAAGTCTTTCTTTGCCTCACCCGATCTTGTGAACTTTTTTGGCTCCTCCTGCATTTTGAAACACTAGTTCCACTGAGAAAATGTTTTGCTACTTGCTTCTTTTGGGGCACTATGCATTAATGTAACTTCCATGCTGGCAAGCTTTGCAGATTTCCAGCTCATACCTCTTCAGAATCAATGACTCCTGACATTGCATTTTCTTGGGAGGATTTCACTATTCTTGTCCTGGACCTGCTATCATGCCACATCCCTTTTTTTTTCTTCCCTCAGAGATTTTATAGAGTAACAGCACTACACTACTGTCTTTGGTATCCCCTCCAAACCTGGAATCAGTTGCTAATTTTTCTTGTTCTGTCAAGATTAGGCAAGCAGTTCTGTGTAAGCCTGCTTTGTTTTCTCAAGGGAGCATGCCTGAAATAATCCAGTGTTTATTTTTATTCAAATTCTCACAGTACTACAAGGTTTCGCTGACTTCCTGGGATGTTTCTAGTTTTTTTCCACCAGGCCAAAAGGCTATTCTCAGAGGTAGCTCATTCATGTAAACCTAAAAATGGAACTTTCCCACATTACAGCTTAATGAAGAGTTTAAAGTTCACTTGTCTGTCTCTCAGGAAAGTTAAGCAAAATGCATACAAGCAGTTCACATTCTGCTTTCTGATGAAAATGGTAGCTTAGTCATTCCAACTAGAATATATGAGGGCTGAGTGGATTGATAGATGTTTGAGCCATCTTTCTAGAATGGATTATCTTTGTATGCAAACACACACACACACACACCAATATATGAATACATTTGTGCTCCATTAAAGGCCTCTTTCAATAGTGTCAAAAGAAACCAACACTCATACGCAGTATACATTGAGTTTCACCAGTGGAATCAATACATTACGTGCAGAGTGCAGATGCAAGGGAGGACCTTCTCTGTTGTGGCACCCTGGTTGTGGAATGTCCTTCCCATGAAAATCCAGTAGGAACTAACATCACCCTCATATTGGCACCATGTTAAAACTTAGCTTCTAAGTTTTTGGGTCTGACCAGCTTATGGAGTTCCAATATAGTATACATTGTTTTAAACTGTTTTGAATGGTTTTAGACTATCTGTATTCTGCCTGAGATCATTCAATATCACATGTGCACAGCCTCCAACATTTCACAGATGAAAAACAGGGCACATGTGGTCAAGCAACATCAGAATGTGGTGAAGATGACAAAATTTATTAATGAGGAAGAATGCACAAGCTAGGAAGTTTGCTTTTGCCTAAGTCTACTGGGAAGAGAAAGATTCATCCCCTCGTCTCCTGTCACCCTTGCAGAGTTAAATGTGTGCAAACTGCTTTTGAACTTTAACATCAGTTTGCAGAAGCTGAAGTAACCTGAGGGCAAAGTGGAAAAGTGGGAGGAGGAAAGAAAATTGGGACATTTTAAATGCGGTTCAAAAGGTGGGATGGCAGATGATTACTCAAGAATGTCCTTGCCAAATGGGGAAATTGGAGCTTTCCCACTAATAATTTCCCACTAATGGCCCATACAGTGTGTGCATTCTCTACGTAATGTTTGAAAATGAAAAATGCTATTTTAATTTGTAGGGCAAAACTACGTGTTACGTGACAAAGTTTCCCACAAATGAGTTTGCCATGTAAACATAAATGCCTAGGATGAACAAGGAGTGCATTTGAAGGGGAGAATGGGGAGGGGGGATGGAGTGTTTAATCTTTCTGTTGATTCCTATTGATTCTGCCCTACAAATCTCCAGATTTGTTCCCTGCCAATATTGTCTCTCCTCTTCCCCCCCCCCCCCCGCCATAACCATGTTTGCTAGGTGATTTTGAAATTGTTATCTAAAAATGTAATTTTTCTAAGTTCTGTGAAAGGATGATGAAAAAAAAAAAGGGGGGGGGGACATTTTATTTATTTATTTATTTATTTCTCCCTGAAGGGACCCAAAGTGACTCGCAAATAAAAATTCTAAAAACATATTACAATAAAACAATTAAAAATATAATCTAAAAACATTATAAAATTACATACATTAAAACCACACTAAAACTAACTGGTTTCATTAAAACCACATTAAAATCAATGGGACATGGTGGCTCAAGTGGTTAAGACGCTGACTCTGTTGATTGCAAGATGAGCAGGTTGGCAGTTCGAGGCTCAGATGCCACATGATAGAATGAGCTCCCATCACTAGTCCCAGCTTCTGTCAACCTAGCAGTTCAAAACCATGCAAATGCAAGTAGATAAATAGGTACCACTTTGGTGAGAAGGTAAACAGTGTTCTATGCAATCATGCTGGCAACATGATCACAGAGTAGTCTCTGACAATGCTGCTCTTCGGTTTAGGAATGGAGATGAGCACTGCCCCTTATGGTCGGACACGACTTGACAACCTTATCAATGGGGAATACCTTTACCTTACCTAAAACCACACTAAAACAATGATACCCACCCTATATAACAAATACCCAAGCCACTCCATGATTATACATCAAAGCCTGCCTGAATAAAGTAATTTTTGCCTGATAAGGAAAGGCAAGCAAGGAGGCAGCTAGCTTTGCTTCTGATGGAAGGGCATTCCAGAAGGCAGGAGCAGCCATCAAGAAGGCTCTCTCTCATGTCTTCACCAGGCAAGCCTGTGATGGTGGTGGGACTGAGATAAAGCCTTCCCTGGAAGATTTTAGGGCTCTAGCAGGTTTGTATGGGGAGATATGGTCTCTCAAATAATCTGGACCTAAGCCATGTAGGGCTTTATAAGTCATAACCAGCACTTTGAATTGTTGGGGTGTTGCCCTTTCAGGGTTCATGTAATAATGGCACCAGTGTCTTTCCTGATTTATCCTGGTTAGCATGAACTCCTTGGCTATCCCTGGTGTGTGGAGGTGTCTCATGCATTGGAAAAGCTATGCTGGCCATTTTGTTGTTGTATTTTGTTGTGTTGTCTGGGCACTTGTGAGGTGTTGGTAGGATGAGGCTTCACTATGGCACTTGTCTGCTAGTTGTGCTTTTGTTTTCATACTGCTGTGATGTAATTGTATTTAAACATTTGCTCTTGCTGATATATGCATGTGTCTGTTTTAATCTACCATTACTCTGAGTGATTGTGGGTGTGTGTGGATTTATATTTTGACATGATGAGGACAGGCTATAGTTCCTGTTGTTGTGATGTTAAAAATGTCTAGCTAATTGCTTATATTGGATAGTTTAATTAAATATAGACATTCTGCTACTATATTTTTGAGGTAGATTGCAATTGAAATGTGCTAATATAAATTAAATTGTTTTCATTTGATGTACAGGTTAAAGGTTCTTATCAGCACATATAATATTGTTCTGTTGGTCATAATTTACTTTTATTGTTAGCTACTTCAGGTTTTCTTTGGAAAATAAAATCATGGTATAAATATTATGCAGAAACCCCCTTATCCCACCCTTTCCCAACTTGGTTGTCACCGCTATTCTGTTTGCTTTATTCTATTTCTGTTGTCTATGTCTTGATTTTATTATATATCATTTTAACTTAGATGTTTTAATAGTTCTGGTTTAATACATTTTTAAGGAATGGGTGGGCTTGGGCCTTGGGATTTATATTGTATGTAATTTTAATTGTTCACAAAGGGGTGGGGTACAACTAAATTATTATTATTATTATTATTATTATTATTATTATTATTATTATTATTAAATAACTTGATACTGATCTCCCAGCTAATACTCTGAAAGGTCTTTGTGAAGAAGGTGAGGAGTAGGTTAATTTGTTTATATTTCATTATGTATTCTGCTTTCTCCCTCTTTATGAACTTGCTCGAAGCTGCTAAGAGAACCTAACAAATAGGAAAAAATAAGATGATACTAGAGAGAAAGGCTTTTCTTCATGGGCAGATCACTGAAGAAGAAGGAAATAATCTAAATTCACGGGGTAAAGATTTCCACAAGCATAACATTAAACTTGTCTTTATGGTTTGTAGAAATATGTCACAATCATATTGGGGTTCACCCCTAAATATCTAAATACATATGCTTTAAATTTGACAACATGGCACTAGGATATGGCAATGAATGAGTCATAGTGGCACTAGGAAACAAAAAGATTGTAAGGATAGTAATTCTACAGGAGGATGGGAAGTACTGAAGAATGAAAGAGAAAGAGAAACTTAAACAGGCCTAAGATGAAATGAAGGGCTCTGTAATGTTAATAAAGAGGCAGGGAAGCTTGTGCACAAGGGAGGCCAAGGAAACATGAATGGAAGGAAGTTAAATTTCATACGTTGATTTGACATAGCCAGCCAAAATTCTGGCTGCAAGTCTCCAATATTATTTCAGTCAGGCAATGAACCACATAAATCTGTTTCCCCAAGATGATGTTTCTTATTTCTATAAATGTTGATGCCTACTATGTAAATGCAATGAGGTAATGTGGTCTTGCAGCTTTCCAGTGTGTATGTGTGTGCAATTTCCTTCTCTCAGCTCTTTTTTTCCTTGGCACTTGTTTATAGATCATAGCTTCAGCCAAAGACATTTTCAGTGTCCATAAAGTGATGGCCAAAAAGTGCAAATCTAGCTCTTGTATTTCCACCTGACCAAAACCAAACTGTTCATCTGGTATTAATGATACTGTAATTTTGTTGGAAGGAGCCAGAGGGGGAGTGAAGAATAACAACAACAAAAAATCTGGAATAGAAGTCAAGTGTCTAATTTCTCTCAGAGCCAAATGTGAACCTATAAAATGAAAGAAGCCCCACTGCCTTAGAAATGGGGGAAAATGAGCCATTTCCAATTGTTCCCTTTGGCAGGAATTGAGTTCAGTAATTTCCTGAAAGATAATTATGAATAAATTCAAAGGTAATTATAGCCGAAACCTTCTCTTCAAGCATAAGTAGTTGTTTATAATCATTTGATTCAACTTGCATCAGTCACAGAGGAAACAAGCATATGCACTCGACTTGGCACAGTGTTGCTATTAAACAATCCAAAAAGAGCCATGGCTCCAACATCTCTGCCCAAACGTTTCTGCATTTTTCTCCCCCAGGGTTCTAAAACCAGATTGGAGCCCCATGTTGGCTACATTAAAAGGTCTGGCAGTAGCTGTTGAGGTAATGAGTCCTTTGCTCAACATCTTATAGTGGAAACTGTGCAATGTACTTATTTCTTCTGTGAGGGGCATCAGTCCAGTTTGGAATCATACAGAACTGAAAACACTATAGAAGTCATGCTAAAAGCCATATCAGGCTCCAGATGTGACTGGCAATGGAGTCATTATGTTCTCAGAGGTGTAGCTTGCCTCTCCATGGGGCAGGGTGAGAAGCAGAATATATGGGATACATGACATAGTCGTCATATCCTGTTGCTTAGAGACAAGGTATGGTACCTTTTATGATTTCAGAAAGAAACAAAGTGGATTGGGCTGTAGGATCCATATTTCAGCATCCAGAATAATAAAATATTTCAGACATTTAAGTGTAGGCTTCATTTAGAAAGACCAGTCCTTCTTAGCTTGGGTCCAGGTTAGGTAATAGATCACTTCTTTCCATACTTTTCTGCTGGTAGAAAGACCTGTCTCTATGTCCCACTGAGGCAGACACATGGTTGGCTGTAAATGGACCATCCTTATTGCTGAACCCAAAGGGTGGAACAGTTTGCACTTTGAGCTTTGGTGATTCCTCTGCCTTCTCTTTTCTGTCAGTTGGTCAATATGTTTCAGTAAAATTATTTTGGCAGGCTTTTGCCTTGCTGGAAGAACTGTGTTTCTATCCTGTATTTGCCTGATACGCCTCTCTCTTGTGTTGTATTTTAATCTATGTGACATTGTTATTTCATTATAAAATTTTAATTTTATTTGTGGTAAAGCTGTCCTGACTGATGCATCAGCTTTGAAAGGTGTATATATAAATAATATGAACATGTGTGTGAGAGAGTGAGCAAGAATGGTGTTTTGGTTAGACTAAAATTATGGAGACTGAAATTGAAGTCCCCACTCAGCTATATAACTCACTGGGTGACTGGGTCAATCACTATCTCTCTGCCTAATCTATCTTGCAGGGTTATCACTTTAAGGTCCTTGCCACTATATATGCCACTCTGAGCTCCTTGGTAGAAAGATAGAATATACAACCTGAAATGAAATTCAAAAATGAAAGCTGCCTCACATCTTTCCAGCTGAAGAAATAGGAAGATTACCCATGATTGGAATATGCAAACAACTTCCAGATCTACTAAAGCACAGGATATGAAAATTACTCAGGAGTGACTCTTATTGGTTACTCACCACTAGAGTATATCAGTTAAATCAAATGTTAAATGATGAGTTGATGCTTAGTAAAACCCATTGTTTCAGTGAAATCTCCCTACATTGTTACCTACATTCAAGACTTGCTCCTTATTTTATTACATTTCTCCAAATCCCACCTGGTTTGTTTCCCTATCATTTAAGGGGAGTTGTGATACTTCTTCATATTTAAATTAATGTATATTTTGGTACTTCTTAATGTTTTAATTATTTTTCTTTTTAAAAAAGAGATTTGTTTGATGTACACTTTTCTCCTTAGTGACTAGTCTAGAACATGTTTGTACACATTTTTCAAACTTAGAATAATAAAATCATAGACTTGGAAGAGACCACAAGTGCCATTCAATATCACCTCCTGCCATGCAGGAATTTACAATCAAAGCATTCCTGGCAGATGTTCCAGCCTCTGTTTAAAATCTCCAAAGAAGGAAACTCCACCATACTCTGAGGCAGCGTATTTCAGTGTCAAATCAGGAAGCTCTTCCTAATGTTTAGGTAGAATCTCTTTATCTGTAATTTAAAATCCATTGCTTCATGTTCTAGTCTCTGGAGCAGCAGAAAACAAGCTTGCTCCTTTCATATATTTAAACATGGCTATCATGGCACCTCTTAACATTATTTTCTCCAGGCTAAACATACCCAGCTTTCTAAGGAGATTATTGCATTAGCTTTGCTCCCAGCATAGCAGGCAGCCTGTTTGCAATCTGGGCTTCTCCCACATCTTTTCATTAATGGGATTTTCTCATTCTTGAAAAGCTGCGGCAGAAGCCCGGGTTGCAAATGGGCCACCTGCTGCCCAGTGATGGGTGAATGTAATAAGATCCACCGTCTTAAAGTTACATCCCACATCTATGCTGTGAGCAAAGGTAATGTAATAATCTCCTATGCTGCTCCTCACTGAGCATCATCATTTTGGTCATTCTCCTCTGGACACACTCCTGCTTGTCAATATTCCTCTTGGACTGTGGTGCCCAGAACTGTACAATATTCCAGATGAGGTCTGACCAATGAAGAATAGAGTGGTACTATTGTTTAATCTAGACACTCCTGTTCATGCAGCCTAAAATCATATTAGCTTTTTTTTTTTAGCTGTTGCATCTGTTAACTTATGTAAAAAGTTATACATGTATAGTTTTCAAAGATATACATTTTGAGTTGTGTACATTAATTTATCTATAACTGTAAAATAGAAAAAAGAGAGGGGTAGTCTGATACTTGCCTTTTTAAACAATGACACAGAACTGAAAAAAACAGGGGCACACTTTTTCCTAATAGCCTTGAAGGGCACAAATTAGATAAATTCATTTTAAAATGGTTAAATATTATTTTATTTTCCATCTGGGAGTATGGCTATGGAGAATAGGGGTTGAGGGCATTGCCCCTCTAAATAAGAATTCCATCCCAATGAAATTTTCCTTCAGTCCAAAAATTCCTTGTATTGTCTGTATTCACATTCCTTTGGTATCCTTGCTTGCCTCCCCTTTTTTGGGATGCCTAAACTGTATTTCTAAATGTTTGACTGCATATTAAAATTCCTGCTAAGCTAGAAATGTGGGGACTGAAAGAAAATCCCATTGGTGGTGTGAGGGGACAATGCCCTAATTCCTCCACCCCATAGCTATACTCCTGTTTCCATCCCTAACTAATAGCCTTATTTGAATCTTCACGAGGTGGAAAGTCTTTGATTAGGATTGATTAAAAAACACTTCTAAGCTGACGAGGGGAAAGAACTGAAAGATGAACCTTATGTCAGTGCTGGAACAGAGGATCATCTCTAGTATATGTGACCTGCACTGTATACTTGGCTAGCAGTGTGAGGTAGAAATCCTCTACAGAAAACTATCCTGCCCCTCATGAAGAATCCACAGAGAATGATAGATTTTTGCTTAAGAAAAGAAGGAGCTGGATAGCTTTGTTCTCACACACACACACATCCAGCCAATATGAATAATCTCTATCACATGTGGCTGCACCTTTTTGGTCTGAGGGGCCTTCTTCATCTTTAGTTGCTGTATCATAGGCAGAAATTTAATGGATAACGAAGTTCCAAATTCAAGTGCTTGGAAAATATTCACCTCTTTAATTTCTGCCATCACACAGCTCTTAAAGGCATAGGAGCCCTGCCAGGAAGAAGCGGGGGGGGGGGGGGGGGGGCGCAGGGGAAGGGAATAGAGATCTGGCAACCTTCCAGGATATCTCTCCACATTTCCCCCTTGATGCCTGAAAATAACAGCTCAGTAATTACTGAACTAATGTTATCAATTCCAACAGATATCACATTTATTAAATATAAAATGCTAGATTGCTGTTCATCAGTTCACAATGTGTATAATTGAAACATGAATATGATGCCTGTAAGAATATATGTGATTCATCATGAATCTCGTAAGCTTAGCACACACTTTCTCCTGTTCTTAATTAAACTGTCAAATGGAAAACTGATAATTAATGCAACAGCATATTTTCTTTCTTACTTCCCCTAACATTCTGCACAAATGTCAGAGGAATTTTCCATACACCGTTAGTATACTAACTAGAGATGTAACATTTCCAGAAAGCATGGGAAAAGCTAAGCATGTATTTATTTATTTATCTGTTTGTTTACTTAATTCATTGAAGGGGACAGAAATATGTGCAGTATTTATTTGGCCATAAGTTTTAGTTATATTAAGTTGAAAATAATATATAAAATAGAGGAGTGGTTGTGATTATCCAGTTCAAGAGGAAAGGACAGATACTACTAGTTACTACTGTAGAAACTGAAATTCTTCTACTAAGATGTAATGAATTCTCATTCCCAGTAAATTCCTAAGCCAGGGCTGCCATCCAGATGTCATTGGACTACATTTCTTATCAGATCTAGTATGTATACTCAATAGTGATGGATGATGGGAGTTGCAATTCAACCATCTCTCTCTCTCTTTCTGTCATTACATATTTCCTATCCTTGCTTCAAACACTCCCAAAACATGCCATTCAGAATGCATAGATTCTTTTCTGCATATATCATAGCATTGTAGCACATGGCCATATCTCTGAACAGGTATAAACAGAGTATATGTTTATTTCATATTCAAGAAGTGCTTCAGCCTTAGGTAAAGTAAACTTACCTTCCTGGATCACATGAAATGTCCATCAGGATTATCTCCAGTAGTGCTGGACATGTGTTTTGTTTTTGTTTTTAATTTCATGAATGTGTACAATGGGAATAGCCTGATTTTAATTTATGCTATAACCAAGAAGGAGACTCTATTTGAATACAAAGAGTAGCTAATATGATCACTACTATCTATTGCCAGATTTACAGTCCATTAAACTTGTTAAATGAATGTAAGAGGTAAATTTATGAAAAGCTGTGGGTTTTTTAAAAATCTAGAATGGTCACATCCACCGATCCACTCACCCATAATTTAAAAGCTGAGGCACTTCTCTGGGTAACGTCAACAGAATGAAGTGTTGCGATAGGTTATTAAAGCGAGGGACATTTCAATAGAGCATTCTGGGTAAGAAATCTGATAAATGCCACACATTTATATCTGTAAAGTAACAAGCCTCCAAGTGACCCAAGTGACAACAAAAAATGTTAACCATGATAGATAACTGAAAATGTGCATGAAAATATGTGTATGTTATAAAATAACACTTTATTTAATATGTACTTTTCAAAAAATGTAAACAAAAATGCATACATTTGGAAAAATTGTACACCAAGCTATGTACAAATTTCCCTGAAAAAGAAGAAAAAGTTTTAATCTGATATGATTAAAGTTTGCTAGTATAGACTTTGAGGTGGAAACTAGACAACCTTGATGAGTTTATTTTGTGTATCTCTGTTTCTCAGTGGTTACTGCACTTTGGGAATGAAATGTCCTTGTTAGAATGGGCCAACCAGTACCCACCTGCACAATTTACAGCATGAAGTAATTAAAAGAAATTAATCTCTATATACTTTTAAATTCCTTTCAGTGCTCTTCTTTATTATTGTTATTATTATTATTATTACTTTAAACTGTCCAGCTAACTTTTTATTATTGGGTGGAAGATAAGGATGATGTTTTTATATCCCATATTTTCCCCAGTCTTGGGACTCATATAAATGAGTTTCTAGATACAGGAAGTCTCAATTTGTATTGCCCCAATTTGCAATATTTCAAATTTACAATTTTTTTCAGAAAGAAAGGAAGGAGGAAAGGAGGGAAGGAAAGACTCTGGGCCAAAACAGACCAGCTCAAAATGCCAGCTTCCCAATGGCTTGTGGGTATGGCATTTAGACACTACTTGCCCCAACATGGCCCTGAAGCTGACATCACACTGACCACATGTGGGCCAGCTTCAGGGTGCTCCGGCAGCGTGGCGTTTACACACTGCATACCACAGGAGTGCTGCAAAGTTGTGGCAGCACAGAAAAAGTCAGCTTTTTGCTGGCTCAAAAAGGAGCACAATTTGCTGCTTCTTTTTGGACAAGCAAAAAGCCGGGTTGGGGCTATGGCATGTAGTTGCCATAGCCCTAACCCATCTCTCTCAGGGGCAGCTTCAAGTCACCCCTTTGGGGTGGTCTGTTCTGCCCCTCTGTCAGAATGCATAGCTATCCCAGTGGGCTGGAGCATTTGAGTGAGGTGAGAGAGTAAGGGAGTAAGGTGGGTGAGGTGAAAGAATGAAGCTGTTTGAGGTTTGGGGATGCAGATTTCAGGGGTTAGAAGAGATGACTGACTAGGGGCCTTTGCAAACGGGTGGCTATAGGCTGCCCTGAGAAGTACAGGAATGGGGCCGAGGCTGCCCCATGCTTCGGCCCCAATCCACCCTTCTGCCAGCCCTGGAAGGAGCACTAAAATAGTGCTCCTTCCAGAGCGGGCAGAAGGGGCACCGGAAGAGGCGTCATGCGGCTCTTCCATGTCTCTTCTGTCTCAGCCCGTGCAGAGGCTGGGCCAGGAGGACATCATCAGAGTGCTTGCCATGTGCAACGGCGGGCGCTCCGATGATGTCCTCGGGAAGGGTGTGGGGCATCCGGTGTCTGGCTGCCCCTCCCCTTCCATGGCTCCAAGATGGCACTTAGCTCCATCTGCAGACCCCCTAGTTTTCTTTTATCTACATGGTTGGGGGAGATAGTGTGGGAGAAAAGCAACTCTAGTCTTGGTGTTGCTGGAAGGAAGGGCTTTCCTTTGCCTGCTTAGGATGAGAGGGAGAAGGGGGAGGAAGAAACTCAAATCTTGCAGTCATGTGGAGGAAGGCATTTCCTTTGCTTGCTTAGAAGGTAGGGGCATGACTGGGAGGAGAAAATTGGATTCTTGGAAGTTTGGTTGGAAGGGGTTTCTTCTGCTTCTTTATGTGAAGAATGAGCAACTGGAGTGCCTGCAGGGGAGGACACAGAAGGAGATACATTTTCTCTCCTCCTGTTGTGCCTTCTGCACCTGCTGCAGAAGACACAGCAGGAGATATTATGCTTTTTTTCTTTCCTGATATGCTTTCTCCACCTGGAAAGCCTTCTGGAGAAGGCAAAGAAGAAGAACACAGTTTTTATCAGGTGCTTTCTGTGTGCTGCTCTGGAGAGGAACTATAATCTAATGGCAAATCACGTCACCCAATCCAACCCCATAGGATGAGCAGTTGCTGCTGCTTCTGGTCTCTCTGGAAAGCATCTGCACATTTTTCTAGCCCAGAAAAGACAAACTCTAATGTTTTATCCTTTAAACTCCTTTAAAACTGGTGATGGGTTGAGTGAAATTGGTAACTTTTGGGCTGTGAGTTCATGAGTCCATGAATGCAACTCCATTGTAACTTGAGTCCAGAATATATTGGGCTGCACCGAAAATCATGCAAGGAGACTTTTCTTCTATTGCTTCCCTTTGCAGGCCTCCCTATTCCCCATGCTCTTCAACTGTTCTAGTGTCCTTCCAACCCTCTAGACTACACTGGGGAATGACATGGGTAAGGACTGCATAGGAAAGGAGAAATCTTTCCACCAGTGGTGTCTGTTCAGCTACTATTTGGATACAATTAGATACAACACATTGTCAAATTGCCCTGTGCAATCTACTGTACTGCCAAACTTTCTCCAGTGTTTCAAATGGCTTCTTCAGCCCCATTCTACCTGAAATTATTTAATAAAAAATGACAGGGATTCCCTACAGAATATTATATGCAGTCTACTACAGAGTTAGTGCAGAAACGATGGGGAAAGAATTAAAGCATTCTAAATGTCAAGTCTTGCCTACAAATACTGTGTGGCCACTCCTGGTCATTGTTATAGCAACTCATTTTATCCACTGAAAAGAAGCTGGACAAAATGCCAGTTTTATTTCAGAGGACTAGAGCACACAGCATAAGAATGGGTTCTTCTCGGAAGGGGAAAAAAAAGACCCTCCATTTCTTTGGGACTAGGGTGGCCACAAGATTTCCATCTGCCTTTTTACACCTCACATCAGATTACAACTGATCCATTTTTGTGCCAAAAGAAATACCTAAGCAGCAGACAGAGGGAGGAATTGGGATTTGTGGGTAGTTGTAGCTGCCAAATGGAGCAGCTGTATTGCTGCGGGTGCTTCAGAAACCAATTAAAAACACATGGGGTGACCAAAATTAAAAAAAGAAGAAGAGAAGTACATAACATAAGATTAACACAGTAAATGTTGTCACCTTCTGTGAAACCAGGCAAGCAATGGCAGAATGGCACCAGGGATTGGCAGAGGCAAAAGAGAGAGAGAAAGAGAGAGAGAGAGAGAGAGAGAGAGAGAGAGAGAGAGAGAGAGAGAGAGAGAAATGTATTGATGGTGCCCTAAAGACAAACTGAAAATATTCTGTCTTGACTATGATTGTGGTCCCTAGAGAACAAAGGGATAAAAATCATAATGTCTGATTGCTACTGACTTTTATGTGATTTTCCTATTTTTTGTTATTTTGATCATGGTAAAATTCAGAAGCAGAGTTCAGTAAACACAGTATTTGGGCTCCAACTCTCCTGCCAGCTTGGCTAGTGGACATTTTGCCCAGGGATTCAGGGAGTTGTACTTGAAAAAGTAACTTCCCTGAGCTCTGTTCAAAATGCATGAACCTCTTTTAAAAAGGGGAGAGGGATCACTATTCCTCTCCTTGTTATCATGTTCTTTTTGGCCAGCCATGCTGCCTTCCAAAGATGCTGGAGAGGTTCCTTATGGAGGATCCCTGTGCAATGCAGATGCCTGGATAATAATATGGGGAACTTGAGTGAGGTTCTCATGGAAGATCTTCATCTTCCAGTATGTGGAGGCTGATAGGTCCAGGCAATAGGAATGTGACTATGGGTGCTGGACTGGTAAGTGTGTTCCTGCGTTCCCTACATTGGACACATAAGATTCTGATTGCAGGGAAAAGCTGTTTCCAGTGGCATCATTCGGGCCATGCAGGAGGTGCAGAGTGTGCTGGGGGACACCTAGAATAGAGGTGACACCCGGTTGGGTCCTTCTCCTCATTCAATAGAAGGGCTGGTTGGATGCTTCTCCCCTTCACATGCGCCCTTGTAGGTGCTCCATCCCCAGGATTCCTTCCAAGGGAGAGAGCCTAGGGATGGGGGAGCAGGAGGGGTGCATACACATGTCTACCACACTGGGTGAAACGATCGTTAGTGATACCACTGGATGTTTCCTGGAGCATGATGTCCACATATGCATAATATATTTACCTTCTCTTGGACAGATAACATATTTAGATAACTTTCTCTTGGACAGACAACTCTATGCTCTGATAACATCTAGGACTGACTAATATATAACTGTTTTTTGGTCTGTCTTTAAAGACAGTTCAGAAATTTTGATTCATTCAAATTGCAGCCACTAGCAATGTCATGTGGATCAGAGAGTGAGAACATATATCAATAGTACTGAAAGAATGACACTGTCTTCTGAGCTTTAAAGCCCCACTGTTGAAGGAACCTCCACCAAGTTGCCCATCCATTGAGACTGTCAAACTGAACTGCCAGTACATTAGATTACCTCTGGAAAATGTTCTCCCAGGTATCTCCTCTACTTGACATAAAATGGATAGTGAACACAGGGATTAATTTCTCAGTGATCATTTCAAAGCCAAAAACATTTCTATTTTTACTTGAGATGTTTTTAAGAGTTTTATATTTTTAACTTAGTGATGAAACAGACCGCCCCTTTGCGCCGGCTTCTAGGTGGCTTCAGAGCACAGTGATTTGATACCACACAATCTGAAGCTGCCTGGAAGTTGCCATCAAGCTGCCCGCCCACCTAACCACCCACATATGGGACGGTTTCATGGTGCTCCAGTGGCGCAGTGTTTAGACGCTGCATGCCGCCTGAGCACCATAAAGCTGCAGTTGTGTGGGAAAGGGTGGCTTTTTGCTGCTTCTTTTTGGGCCAGCAAAAAGGCAGATTGGGGCTTCAGTATGTGGCTCCATGGCAGCCCCAATCTGCTATTTTTGGGTGGTGTGTTTTGTCCCTTTATATTTTTTAAGGATTTTGCTTTTTTAATTTGTTTTAAATTACAATAAAAACTACAAAAAACTACAAACACAAAACAGAACAATTTTAAATTAAAATAAAACACCACATATGTTAATGTGGTGTTTTATTTTAATTTAAAATTGTTCTGTTTTGTTTTTGTAGTTTTTAAGCTTTTGTGAGCTGCTTTGGTCTTTGGTCCAAATTGGGAGAAAGGCAACAGACTACTACTACTACTACTACTATTACTAATATTTTACATACACACACTCTCTCTCTCTCATGCAGACAAACTATACATATTACATGTGTATTTTATCTCCTCCTCCTCTTCTTCCCTTTTCTCTTCCTTCTTGCCCTACAGATGAAGGTGATATATAAATGTTTAAAGTACATACATAGAGACAAATATAAGTAAATGATCCAGCTTTCTTAGCTGGAAAGCTTTCTTTACCTTCTTGAGAGCTCTGATCATAACATAGGGACAAAGCAAACTGGCAGTTTGGAGCGGCCTCTGGCCACTCTAGCCCAGGTTGACCTTCGATTGGCATGGGACCGTGGCAGCCAGATAGCCCACTCTGAAAGCGGGCCACTGCCGTAGTCCCAAACCCAGCTGCCAGCAGGAATGGCTTTTCTCTACTGCTTTTTGGGCCAGCTTTTCTGGGTTGGCACAGACTTGGCATGTTCTCTGCACTCCTTTTGGCCACTTTTGGAGCATGCATCATCTGCACACCCCACCCCCAATGTGGCCTGAGGCTGGCACTTTTTGCCTATCTGCTTCAGGCCATAGACATATTTCAGGAAGGATCCAGACCACATGGTCAATTGCTTATGTTTCTAATAATATGCAGAGTCCAAACATGCAGAAATCATCCCTGGTGTCAATAGATGTTGCATGTAGTTGTTCAGCAGGCTCACATGAGGTTTAAGGATATATAAACAAGACTGTCCTCTGACCCTGCTCTCAAAAGTTCTTTATTTAGCTGTAAGGGCTTTTACATCTATTCACTTGTGGATATGTAGATGCTTCCATGTGATCAGGAACCCCAATAAAGCAGGATTCCCAATCATTCAGAGGCTTCTATTCACATTCTAGTAAGCTAGAGTGTGGTAGCCATCTTGGGCAGTAGCTGCAGGGGAGAAGTACTGACAGGATAGAGGATAGGTTTGCATATGTCACAAGGCCTGCATTATACCTCTTAAAGTAGCCTGTTGTCCTCAAGTATAGTGAAAGATAACATCTGCTAGTTCTGCATTGCCAATGCTGAGGATTCAGTCACCAGTCCTGTTGCCTTCTGTGTACGGAACTGAAGTAGAGTTCCAGCTTATCCTTCACCTTCAGGTAGAGGTAGAATGAGGATTAATCAATTTCCTGACTATAGGTGAATTTGGGGTTCCCAAACATCTGAGAAACTTGTGCGAGAATTAAAACAGCATGTTGAAACTTCATGTAATTTTGTAAGAATTTTTTAAATTCCTGACACAACATAAACTGCACATTTTTTTCTAAAATGAGAAACTACAGCTTTGCAGTAACTCCCTCTATGCTCACAGTCTTTTCACTATACACAGAAAACTGGTCAGCTTTCTGAGACCCGCCCCTATATGCTTGTGTTGCTTTCGCTATATACTTAAGGAAAGTGCTGAAAATGCCAAACTAAATTACACACTACACCTCTATACTAACAACATAGTAATGGCTTCAGCATCATGGCTGTGGCTTTTGCTGGTTTTAATGTTGTGCAATTTTCTTTCCATGCAAAAAGCTGTACACTTTTCAGGGAAGGTGGCATATTTTTTGGAGAAGTTGTGTGGTTTCTGGGAAACTACAATGTATGGGCAAGGTGTGCAGTTTTGATGGGAAAGCTGTACAGTTTTCTGTCAATTCAGAGGCAGAATTCTCAAGTGTCCTGAAGTTCCAGTGTTACATGTTATGCTCAATAAATATGATTTTGATGTATAAGACAGAAAAGCTGTCTTTTGTCATAGTCTGAACAAATTGCTAAGAATTCATAATGGGCAAGGAAATGCTGTGGTCTGGACCCTTTGCCCACCTTGGAAAAACCCAAGCCTTTATTCTAAATACCAAACTCCCCACCACCACCACCACTGCTGACAAAGAAATGGTTGCACTGATTGAAAGCAATCAGGGCTTAACTGTCTTGAGGGCACTTTAACTCTCCTGGCTCAGTGCTAGGGAATCATGGGAATTGTATTTTTTTCTGGGACATTGAGCCTTCTCTGTCAGAGAACTCTGGTGCCACAATAAACTACAGTTCCCATAATTCCTTAGCACTAAACCAGGACAGTTAAAGTGACTTCAAGCTGCATTATTTCTGGCAGTCTGTAAAGGCCCTTTATCAACAAGTCTGGAAGCCTAACTTATCCTGGTATGTAACAATTATCCCTATCCATGTGAAGAAGAAATAAGATGCTTTTGTTTACCTAAAGTGAAAGAAATTCTGAAATCCAAATAGAAATTCTGAAGCCCAGATCTGATATCCTTATTAGGCTGATCCTCTAAAGCAGTGGTTCTTAACCTTGTTGGAGGTACTGACCCCCACCAGTTTCATATGTGCATTCACCGAACCCTTCTTAATTTGAAAAATAAAATATGATTTATTCAACTTCAAAACATAGGTATATATTTATACTTAGGTATATTTTTATACATAGGTGCACAAAATGAATAAGACCATTAAGAACAAAGAACAAAACCATCAAAATATTGAAACATGATTTTCACACAAAAACAAAACCATAATAATGAATATTTACTGCAAATCAGTGGGACTTCTGCTGTTGCCTTTCAGAGACCACTTCAGAAATGCGCGGCTTTACCTTGGCAAGTGCCACTCTCATGTCATTTTCGTAACAAAGTCAGTTCCTTTTCTTCGTTTTTATGTCCAGCATCCTCGAAAAGGATTGCTCGCAAAGATATGTTGTAACAAACGATATGAAAATCTCCAGAGCTTTCT
This sequence comes from Phrynosoma blainvillii, assembly GCA_026167975.1. Taxonomy (NCBI): domain Eukaryota; kingdom Metazoa; phylum Chordata; class Lepidosauria; order Squamata; family Phrynosomatidae; genus Phrynosoma; species Phrynosoma blainvillii. The sequence continues at coordinate 63,377,245 of JANUYF010000002.1, read as the reverse complement.
TAGCAATAACAGGGTACTTTACCATTTGTTGACACCAGAACGTTGAGAGCGTTGTTGTCCTGAAGAGTTGCTGTTGAACCTGGCTTTGCTGAATTTCAATGATTTCATCAAGGTATTCATTATTGACATCTGTTGTCTCAACAGTAAATGTGAACGGCTGTCTCACCCATGCTGGATATGACTCTCTTGTAGGAAAGTATCCATTGAGAGACTTTGCAAGCGAATCTAAGTGCGTGGCAATTGCTTGCTTCAGTTCCGCGGGTACAGAAATGTCTCCGATTCCAGATACATCTTCGATCTTACTTACACAGTCATCTAGCAGGGGAAAGTTTGCAAAGTTATCGTTCTCTATTCATCGTTTCCATAATGGTAGCTTTTTTTAAAAAGTCTTCAGGTTTTCTTCCACCTCGATGATGTTGACTCCACCGCCCTGCATCTGTTGATTGAGATTATTGAGAGCTGCAAAGATATCAGCCATGTACGCTAAAATGAGAATGAACTCAGAATTTTTGAAGCAATCTACATGACAATGTTGGTGCTCTTGAAAAAACAGGGCTAATTCTACACGCACGGCAAAAACACGATTCATCACCTGTCCCCAGGATAACCACAGAACGTTAGAATGGTACAGAAGTACCTCGAATTCAGATCCCATTTCTTTACACAGCTCCCTGAAGATGCGGTGTCTCAGAGCACTATTTCACACATAGTTCACACATTCCACTACAATTTTTAATACTTCTGCCAGTTTTAAAGGCAAAGTTTTTGTTGCCAACGCATGCCTGTGCAGAATACAATGTGTAACAATGATGTGTGGTGCATTGGCTTTCACTAGCACACCAAAACCAGACTTTCTTCCCAGCATGGCTGGAGCTCCGTCCGAACAAACTGCAGAAACCATATCCCACGAAAGATTGTTGTCTTTGAAGAAGTCAAGTCATCCACAAGTTTCTTCACAGCGGCTGCCTTAGTTGTTGTTGTAAGACGCTTACAAAATAAAAAATCTTCCTTTATCACGTCGTCTTTCACATAGCACACGAATACTGCAAGCTGGCTTAGATTGGAAACGTCTGTGCTCTCGTCGAGTTGAAGGCTGAATTTTACTGGGCCTGAAATCAGATCTGCAACTACTTTGCCCATGTCCTCTATTCTGTCGCTAATGTTGTCATTTGAAAGAGGAATTTGGGATAACTTAACTTCAGCCGCTTTTCCCAGCATGATATTCACCATTGTTAGCACAGCTGGTTTTATGAGTGTTTCAGCAATTGTGTGTGGTTTGCCCTGCTTCGCGATCAGGTAAGCAACTTTGTACAATGCTGTGAGGATCGGTTTGTTGATGGGTACAAAGCTGAGAACAGGCAGAGTAGCCTTTTCATCAAATCTAGCTCTCTTCACCTTGAATTCAGCGAGCGTTGTATTCTTGTGATTTCCATGCAGCTTAAGGAAGTGTTCTCTTAGTTTTGCCGGTGCTAGACTAGAATTGCTCAACTTGGCATTGCAAATCATGCAGTTAGGACGCTGAATCCCATCACATTCCGTTATACATGTGAATCCATATTGTACATATTCGTCCAACCACTTTCTTTTTTTGCTTGACATAGTTAGTATGAAGGGATTAAAATATCAAGAAAGAAATCACACGCCGTACCATCATGACAGTTACAATTCGCATACTGGACGCGCCAAATTCCCTGCAGCACAGATAGGCCGCCTAGCGACGTGGCATTATCACCTGCAGCCAATGATGGACGAGCGGGGCGTGTCATCATGAATCATATGAATCGGATGTGTGTCTTGACTTCCGCCGAACCCACGAGACTGACTCACCAAACCCCTGGTGTTTGATCGAACCCAGGTTAAGAACCACTGCTCTAAAGCATTACATTCATTACTTACAGCCTTCTTCACTATGCAACAGTAGTCAAAAAGCATGCAAGGGAAGGAATGTGATTTGGTTACACTCTAGTTTCATACCCAACATTTCACAAATGAAAACTGGGCCATTACTGTAGCTGCATCCACACTGCAGAAATAATTCAGTTTGACACCACTTTAACTGTATTGGCTCAATGCTGTTGAATTTCTGGGAATTATAGTTTTGTGAGGCATTTAACCTTCTTTGTCAGAAAGCTCTGGTGCCACGACAAAGTACAGTTCCAGGAATTCCATAGCATTGAGCCGTGGCAGTTAAAATGATGTCAGACTGGATTGTTTCTACAGTGCAGTGCATCAGACCACTGTCAAATGCAAATGCAATCTGTGCAGAGTTTGGCCAAGATGACAAAAATTACTGTTGAGAAAGAAAGCACAGTACTTTGCTTTTGCCTGAGCCTACTGAATATGGCAAGGCTCTGTCTCTCCCTTCTTCTTCCCCAGCTCCCTGGCTCAGTTTAGTGAGCACAAACTACCTTTGCACTTTGTTGCTGCTGTATCCTTGCAGATCATTGCAGACCGATGGTGACCCTAAAGTGAACCTATCATGGTCTTTTCTGTGGCTGAGAGTGTTTGATTCACCCAAGGTCACTTAGGGCCTTTGCAGACTGCCAGAAATAGTGCACATTAAATTGAGGCACTGCCCTGGCTCAGTGCTAGGGAGTCATGGGAATTGTATTCTTTTCTGGGACATTGAGCCTTCTCTGTCAGAGAGCTCTGGTGCCACAATAAATTACAGTTCCCATGATTCCCTAGCACTGAGCCAGGGCAGTGCCTCAATTTAATGTGCAGTATTTCTGGCAGTCTGCAAAGGCCCTTAGTGGGTTTTCAGAGCAGGTAACTGAACCTTGATTTCCACTCTACTAATCCTATGTTCAAACCACTACACCATGCTGGCTCTCAGTGCAGACTTACAGCATAATAATTGCTAAACAGGATGCCATCCAGCATTTCAGATAGCAGCAGACATCATAAAAACCTTTCAAGTTAAATTCCAAGTTACCAAGTTTGTGATAAACTTTAAAGGGTGAAGAGAGAAGAAAGAGAGAGGCCAGAGTCGATGAGAGATACTTTCCATTTACTTATTCAAGTCTTGCAATTTATCAGCAACAATAAACACACTGAAGGATTTCAGAGAGGCTCAATGGGATTTGTTTCTAAGTAGACATGAGGCAGGCATGGGTTGGTTAACTATGGCCTACCTTGGATTCTATGGGCCTTTGCAGACTGCCAGAAATAGCGCACATTAAATTGAGGCACTGCCCTGGCTCAGTGCTAGGGAGTCATGGGAATTGTATTTTTTTCTGGGACATTGAGCCTTCTCTGTCAGAGAGCTCTGGTGCCACAATAAATTACAGTTCCCATGATTTCCTAGCACTGAGCCAGGGCAGTGCCTCAATTTAATGTGCAGTATTTCTGGCAGTCTGCAAAGGCCCAAAGTCTGCATTACACCATTGCAATTATCTCTTAGTTATTAAAAACAGTTATTGTGAATGCAATAACAAAACTTCCCAAAACATACCTTTTTGGCATCATGGCCCCTTCCAACATGGCAATTTTGGCATCACTGGAGAGCAGGGAAATAATTGGAGACACACCCAGCTCTTATCTTTTAGGTGATGTGTTGGGAGAGGCATCTATATTTTTAGTTTTCTTGGGGAAAATATTGCCTTAAAAAGTGGCTAATGAATATATTCAAGAAACAGATAAATTAATAAATAAGTAAACAAACAAATAAATAAATGTGTGAACTATACAGAACACATTGTATAAGTGATCTACAAAGCTTAAAAAAATTGGACTACAGCTCCCAGCATCTTCTAGCAAGCATGGCTGGAAACTGTATTATCTGGGGGATTTTGGGAGTTGTCATCCAAAAAGTAATTTTTCCAAACTCAGATGCTATCTACAGCTAAACTCTATTTGTCTGAAATTACAAGTATTTCCCTCTATTGCAAATCCTAGTGGAATTACAGTGGAATGTAGTGCTAAAACTGTGTAGTGTGAATGGGCCCCAAGACACATTTAAAAACAAGGTTCCCTCTACTGTTACAGATGTTCAGATGACATAGCAGAGGTGGGAAAATTGTGTTATCACTAATTACTGCTGTTGTGAATTGGCTCTATGAATGTCGTGCGTACATTTGAGTTTTGCTGAAAGTTACAGACTGCATCTAGCATTTTATAGCCTTTTGGCCCCTACAGTTTTTATTCTTTGTCTCTCTGTATCCCTGTTTATATACATTTGCCAACTGAAGATAACACTTCATGCATCTGATGAAATGAGTTTTGGTCCACAAAAGGTTATGCCACAATAAACATGCTTCTTTTTAAAGTGGCACTAGTCTCTCTCTCTGTGTGTGTGTGTGTGTGTGTGTTTGTGTGCCTGTGTCCTTATTGCAGTAGAATAACATGGCTACCACAGTGGAATTTGTACAATAAAGTTCAAAATCTGTTTCCATGAGTTTTGACTTCTTCTTTAAACTCAAAATAGCACAAGAGGTGTTTCTAACCTCCTGCACCCGTGCCCAATCCTTCATTTCCATTTATTGAGACTGCTACTGAAGTGAGAATGTGTCTGTCTGTTTTATGCATTATTTTTGCATCTTCACGTCTATGTGCTGTAGAACTTGCTCCAAAACCTGCTCTCTGAGTAACAGCTCAGATGGAAAGATCAAGGGTGCATCGCTTCGCTGGCATGGCTGCAGAACGAACAACACTTTGCCAGCCTGTCACATTCTGTTGCCACTTTTGAAAATGAATTTGGAAATAAATGCAAATTTCTAGCTCTCTTCTTTTTAAAAAAAGATTGGATTTAGATGGGATTCCTCTTTGCTTCAACCCCAAATTAGCTTCCCCTCCCCCCATGGGTCAGACATGAAATCTATTTCTGAACTTGGAAACTGAGTGCACAAAACCTGGCATATATGTCTACATCTTATGGTTGGCTCAGCCTAAGCCACAAGTCCAACACTTCCAGGCACATTTGAGGTTAAATGAAGTTGGGATCCAAATTTCTCTCCTAGTTTTGCTGAAGATATGGAAGATTTATTGTAGAAATGTCTAATGAATTAGTTTCCCTACAGTACTGGAATTGTGATCCTAGTATTGACAGGTATATCCCTAATGATACCAATACAGTTACTAATTCCTTGTCTTCTGAATAATTAAATTCCTTCTCTACAAGTATCATTCTGTTTACTAGACCAATTGCTTCTAGTCTACAGAGCAGGGGAAATGATTTATTTATTTATTTATTTATTTTTGGTAACAGAGAATGCCAATGTTGTTATTAGAGAATGCAAAACTTCCTGCAGAATGTTACAATTGTAACTGATTTATAGTCATAAAGAAGGTTATACTAAATAAGTCATTTTGTTCTGTAGTTTTCTTAGAGAATGCCCTAAGCTATATTTAATGTTCTATACTTGTATAAATGTCTTGTCAAGATGTTTTTGGACAAATAGCCATATCTAGAACATTGTGTTTGCATTTTTAAGGAGAAGCTTTTGCTTGTTTACTTGGTGCAAAATCTCAGTGTTTTTAATAGGGTTTACTCCCAGGTAATTCTGAACAGAATTAAATCCTGAAGTGTGAAAAAGTCATCAAGAAACATGCAAAACCTGTTACAATCTCATGCAGATGAGAGAAAACTTTTGAAATAATTCATTTTTATATCTGAGAATAAAATAAAGTTTTGCATTCTTAGTGTCTAGTCATGAAGTTATTAATGTTCATTAATCCGAGCTTCTTTAAGTTTTTCTCTCTCTCAAGTTCTTGCCTCCTTTCTTTCACTTTTGCCTCGTTAAATTACCAGGCCCTTTACCTAGGAAGTCTACTTTCAATGTCTTGACTGGTTAATTTACTGTGGATGTGAAATTTCCACATTCTCCTGCTTCTTGGATTTGATTGCTCTTTTTAGGGAAATGATTGCAACCCTTCATTGACAGTAGAAACCTAAGCTTGGAAAATTCTTCTGCTGTGTTATTTTAAAAAAAGAGCAGCAGCCTCAGTAGGGTCTAGACTAGTAGCCTTCAACCCTTTCATTCTCGGAATCTTCCACTGCTCCCAGTATGCAAGAAAAAGATCCAGCTATCCTTTTTTAAAAACCACAGAGCCCTCTGTATTTATTTTTCTCTAAAGGAAAAAGTACAGTAATCATTAATATTCTATCTAGCCATACCATTTATACCTACATTTATTAGAGAGTACATTAAGTTTATGCATCCATACACCTTTTTGTATGATGATGTATAACAATAATGCTGAGATTTTTTTTAAAAAAACTTTCAAATATTTTCCCTCAATTTTCAGCTGTAATTCCATCTAGAAACTTCCACCTGCATCTCTTTATGTTTAAGAGCTTAATTTTGAATAATGATCATGGCTCTTCTTCATTGATCGGTCTGTCCAATAAATATGTACCCAAAGCCATCCTGGGACAAGGCAGAATGCCATAAATTTACTGCTGAGTCAGCTTGCAGGGGAAGAGCTAGGGCTAAAGAATAACAGCTGTCTCTTGGCTGTGGGAAACAGTTCAAAGATCATTAGTATTGGTCATTCCCATGAACTTGAAGTTTGCAATAGGGCAGCCTGGGAGGATAACACCAAAGTTCATGAAAATCTCAAATCCTCAAGGATGATAGATTGCCCTCAGATAATCAACAGGTTCATGCTTCATAAAAGATGGATTTCTTACACAGAGGTAGATTCCATTGACTTCTCTCAGCAGTGATAGAGGGGTAAGTTACAAACAAAGCTAATATAAATAAGTAGTTAGCAGAGTGAACATGCTTGATATATCTTAAGGGGCAGGAAACAATGCTGTGAAGTCTTAAAATTTGTGCTGTGACATTTTCCTGGTGTCACTTGCTTACTGTGGCTACAATTGCATTTCACAGACAAATTTTTTCCCCTGCTTATTTTTACCAAAAACCTTGAAAAAGCTGAATCAACACACACAAGGTGTTATTCAAAAGCCCATGGCACAGATACAATGTTTATGTGCTCCGTTTCAACAACAGATCATTGACCTTGGAATCAAACTCTAGAGACCTGAGAGTCTTCCTAAGTACTCTGCAAATAGCCATGGGTTTCCATGGCTAAGCAGGGATTCAGACCCTGGTTTCCCAGAGTCCTAGTCCACCACTCAAATCACTGCATGAGTTTTTGCAGACTGCCAGAAATAATGCAAATTGAGTCCACTTTTAGGGTTAGGGTTAGTGCTAGGGAATCATGGGAATTGGTTTTTTTCTGAGACATTGAGCCTTCTCTGTCAGAGAGCTCTGGTGCCACAGTAAAATACAGTTCCCATGACTCCCTAACCCTAACCCTTAAAGTGGACTCTATTTGCATTATTTCTAGCAGTCTGCAAAGGCCCAAAGTTTTCCAAAGATTGTTCTGTTATTGTTACTGCCTTTAAGACCATTGGAGAGCGAGTGTTTTCCAATAATGCTTTGATGACACAGCAAGGCTTGAAAATCAAAACTGTCCTAGCCATTCAGACTGTCATAAGGTTAGCTGGACATCAGTGAGAGCCACGGAATAGATTAGGGTTTTGGAAAACTTTTTAACTTAGTTGTTGATAAACACATGGTGTAGCAATTTGAGTGGTAGAGTAGGACTCTGAGAGACCACGGTTTGAATCCCTGCTCAGTCATGGAAACCCACTGGGTGACCACGGCTGCCTCTACACTGCAGAACTTATATAGTTTGATGCCACTTTAACTGCCATGGCTCGATGCTATGGAACAGGGGTAGGCAACCTTTCCCCTTTAAGGGCCGAGGGACTTCAGCTCCCAGAAGCCTCAGCCATGTCGGCCAATAGTCCCATGTTGGCCAATAGCTCCTGGGATTCTGGGAGGTGAAGTCCCTCGGCCCTTAAAGGGGAAAGGTTGCCTACCCCTGCTATGGAATTTAGCCACAACAAACAACAACTCCCAGGATTCCATAGGATGGACCCACAGCAGTTAAAGTGGTGTCTAACTACATTACGGTAATTCTGCGGTGTTGCAGCAGCTTTTAAAAATGCCACATCCTCTCAGCATCAGAGAAGGGCTGTGACAAACCTCCTCTGAACAAATCTTGCCAATAAAACTCCTGTGTTAGGTTTGCCTTAGGGTCACTGTAAGTTGGAAATAAGACACCACACACACACACACACACACACACACACACTCATTTCAAAGTTTGAGCACATGGAATCCTAAAATGAGTGTTTAAAGCATGTATTGCATAAATATTCTTTTTAAAAAGAAGTAAATGATGTATAAAGCACTGATTTCATTAGTGGCATGTCTTCTCATTGCCCTATCTCTACTCTCTCACACATTGGAGCATTCATGGTAGTACATACCTGCAGATGAATTACAAAGATATGTCACCCAATCACAGTTTTCCCCCCCCCAAATTACTGTAAATTCATTCTAGCATTGGGCTGCATAAGCTGAATATCCCTTATCTGAAATGCTTAAAACCAAAAGTGTTTCCTATTTTGCATTCTTTTAGATTTTGAAATACCTGCATTTGCAGATACATACATAAATAACATATATTGGAAATGGGACTCAGGTCTAAGCATAAAATTCATTTATATTTCATATGCACAGAGCCTGAAGATCATATACAATATTTTAAAATAATTTTGTGCATGAAACAAAGTTTGTGTACATTGAACCACCAGAAAGCAAAGATGTCATGATCTCAGTCACCCATGAAAAAAAAAGTTTTGGATTTTGGAGTATTTTGGATTTTCAGAGAAGAGATGCTCAACCTGTAATCCCAGCATTATACATTATCATGCAGATATAGTGTGTGCTTTAAAAAGTGTGATAATGGGGTGAAACAGATGACCCCAAAGGAGTGGCTTGCTGCTGTCCCTTTGGGTTCTGGATCAGGCCATGGCAACTACATGCCACAGCCCCAACCTGGCATTTTCCCAGCACAAAAAGAAGTGGCAGAAAACTGCTCCTTCCCGCAGTGGGAAAAAGGCACCTTTGAAGCCACAATGGTGGCTTTTCAGCATTTCTGTGTAAATGCCACACTGTAGACATGCCATGAAGCCACTGCACATGCGGTCAGCCATGTGGCTTCCCAGTGGCCTGGGGACATGCTGCTGTCTAAATGCCATGCCCCCAGGCCATTGGGAAGCTGTCTCTTACTGCCAGTCTGTTTCACCCCATATCTATGCATTTGTGGTTTGCTAATCAAAATCTTGCAGAACAGAAACCTAAAGTTCTTTGTTTAAAAATGGTGAGTAGTAGGGGAGAGGAACTAATGAGGAAAAAATATATATAGCAAGAAACCAATCCATAGGAGATGTTTGACCCATACTGTTTCTCAGTTCTAATGTTTTTTGGTCACTGACATTTTGATTCAGTTTTGAAGACTGCTGTTGTAAGTATACTGCAGCTGAGTATGAGATGGTCTTGGTGATCTTCTTTACAACTCTGATTGTAATCAATAGTAGCCAACAGGGTTGCTGTTAGCTGGGAGTAGAAACACTACTTCAATAAGAACAGTATTTTCTTATGACAGAAATAATAATGTAACTCAAGAGAGCTTTGTGGATCTAACTGTGATATCAGGTTAAAGCCTTCTGGGTGATTGATTTCACTATTATCTCAGTAAAGGGAGAGCTTGTAACCACACATAGTTCATTTTAGGAGAAACAGGAAAGATGTGGGCTTGATATTGACCATAAAATGTTATAATTAATGTGCTGTGCATGTATGCACACACATTTACAACAGGAAGGGAGAGAAAGAGACATTGCAACTGACAGACATGTCTTAAAATTGCTAAGCCTTATGATAGTTTTTTGTGGGTTTTTCGGGCTGTGTGGCCTTATGATAGTGTAATTAGGTAGTCTTTGTTGTGAGGGTCAACATGCCACTGGATTCATATTCTATTTTGCCATTTTTTCATTGACTTTACAGTCCTTATTTACTATTTTTTAAACACTTAACAGCATAATCTTATGCATACCTATGAAGAAGAAAACATCTGAAGTAAATGTGTGTAAGATTGCAGTATTATAGTATATTCTATTATTGCTTATTCAAAGGTAAGTCTCACTGTGTTCAGTGGGGCTTACATCCAGACACAGATGTTAAGAATGAGAAAACTGGACACATACATGGGAGGATGTTTGTGTACTCTTATCTTTGATGCCAATATTTATAGAAAAAAATGAATTCCTCTCCACCTCTGACACACATCTACCCTAAAATAATGGATGGACAGATCTCCCATTTTAGATGATATATTTACTATCTTTCTTCAGCTACCTCACCACTGACACCCTTGTCCTTTAGTTTTTCTCACTCTTCTCATTTGGCTCCCTAGTCCTCAATTTTTTCTGATTGTATTTACAGGTCTATCTCACTCTAATATAAGGTTTTCCTAATTAAACTGATCTTTCTCTGACAAATATGTATTTTACAAACATTCTGTGGTTAACTTTACCTGCCTCAGCGATTAACATGTCATGAAGATTCCATGAATTCACAGCAATTTGGTCACTTGTTAAAGGAGAAATGCCTCACAAATAGGCAGGAGACATGCAGGTAGTTTTTAACTTACGGATAAATTTCTTTCTTTTCTTTTTTTTAAAAAATAGAACCAAGTGTTATGGAATTATGGAAGCAGGCTTCTGCTCTGACAATGCAATATGCCCCCCCATTCCCTTTGAGCCCCCTCAAATCTGTTCTAGAGGATCACCAAGAGTCTACTTGCCCATTCATAGACATTTCTTTTCTGTTTGCTGTCCTGCTTTAAAAGGTAAGACTGGGCCATAAGGCAGCACTACACAGGGGAGAAACTCTGGAAAGAAGAGTCAAGAAAAGTGACCAGGACACAAGTTTCTGTGTACCCAGACTTACCTTCATAAATGATCATGGGTGCAGACTATTGGAAAGAACCCTTGAGACAAGTATGGAGAAATTATGATCCTCCAGATATGTTCCTCCAGATATTGTTAGATATCTTTGATAATTAACTTTGCTGGCTAGGAATAGTGGGAACTGAAATCTGGAAGTCAATTTATTTTTACTTAACAAGTTTTTTTAAATCCCAATATATTTGCAATAGCAATAGCACTTTATATTTCTATACTGCTTCATAGTGAACTAAGAAATCTCTAAGCGGTTTACAGTGTGTTAGCGGATTGCCCCCAACAAGCTGGGTAATCATTTAATGGAAGGATGAGTCAACCTGGAGCCCTGCAGGTTCGAACTCACAATGTTGTGGCTTGCAGTACAGTCATTTAACCATTGTGCCAAAAGGGCTCCCTAAAATACTTGGAGTATCAAAGCATCTCAGAATGTGGGAAAGAACTTTACTGTATAAACAGTCTTTACTGTATGATCAGTTAAGCAAATACTTGACAGTTTCTCCCCTGATGTGATGCCTGCTTAAGAAAAAGCAGCCTATGAAGAGGGCATGGAGTTGTGGATGCCAACGCCCACTCTGTCTGTTTGTTCCTGTAGTCAGACATGCTCCACAGCGAGGTCTGAAAAGGCTTTTATTTTAAATCACTGGAACACAAGTAGAAGTCCACATATTGGACCAATAAGGCAGGTCTAGGAATTGTGCAGTCCTCCTGGCCAAAACTGCCAGCAGCCCTAGATTTTAATTGACAATGAGGAGTAATGCTCGGATCAGGAAAAGCCAATGGAGCCACTCACTGCAAGAGGGCCAGTGAATCCATGCTGGAGCTGACCATCATTCTTCCCTCAGTTTATCCAATGAGAGTAGGATTTCTTCCAGAGCCAATTTAGGATCCAGCTCTGACTAAGGGGGAAAACAGACCAGCAAAATGTGACATTTTATTGGTGTCCTGGGGGTGTGGCATATGCATGATGCACCCCCCCTCCCAAGATGCCAAGAAAATGCTGTGAACCTGCCCCAAACTGCCACATGCTGGCAATGTTGTGGCATTTTGCTGGTCTAGCGTTTAGGTGCTGCACACCACTGAAATGCCAAAAAACTGCTGCCACAGTGGCAAAAGCACGTTTTTTTTCCACCCCAAAAAGGATGATATTTTGCCACTTCTTTTGGGGCTGAAAAAATGCCAGGTTGGGGCCACGGTGTGCAGTTGCTATGGCCCTGATCTGACGTTCAAAGTGGCGGCACAGCCAGCCTTTTGGGGCAGTCTCTTTCACCCCAAAGTCCTCATTCAGTTCAAAGCAGGTATGGGAGGGAAAGTGTCAAATTCAGAATGGTTTTATTTGCTCCAATAGTGGTAGATGCACTGGCTGCCCCTTGCTGGGAGTTTCAGTCCAGCATCATAAGGAAGGCCCCATGATTTTCACCTTTGCTATAATGGTTTGGTGCCTAAATAGGTGTTCTGTAAACTTCAAAATGTGTGTTAATCAAATGAAAAATGCAACTGTAATATTGGTTGGTCTCCTGTTAGTGACTTATACAGGTGGATGTCATGCCCTACCTGGAGGAGGACTCAGAGGACAAGCTAGAACCTTCTCTGGGACCTGAGCCTGCAGCTGTGGAGCCCCAGCCCAGCCCCAGCTCTGCTTTGCCAGCTCCAGCAGAGCCTCCTGGTAGCAGAACCTTCAGACATGGAGGAGGATCAAGGGAGAATACCTACCTTCAGCTAGCGTTGAGCAGAAAGGGGAGGCCTTCAGCGTTCAAGGAGACCTTATGAAAAATGCTGGAGTAATCAGCCTCAGCTGAGCTACTGCAGCTTGGTAATTTAAGTAGGTGCAGAAGGGTTGCCTTAGTGCCAGAGATTAGCTGAGCTTCCTAGTGAAAGTCTCTGGCTCTCCTTGTTCCTTGGCCTGAAACCTTAACTCTCGGACTGCGGACCTATCTTGAACTTCTGGAACCCTTGACCTTCAGACTGCCTTGCCACTCTGCTTCTCTGGCCTCCTAGACCAGGGGTCAGCAACCTACGGCCTGCGGGCCGCACCTGGCCCACCAATCCCCGCCACCCCCACCACCGCTGCCCGCCGCCACCCCTGCTGTGCATGCACAAACGAGTTGCAGCCACCATTTTGGCAAACAAAAGGGTGACCGTGGCATGTGCGGCAGCGGCGTGGCGGGGGTGGGGGTCGGCGGTGGTGGGGGCCACGTGCGAGCACGTGAGAGCGCACACTGCCATTCCCTCCCCCCAGCCCGGCAGAAGACCTGGGGATCAGCGACTGGCCCCAGGTAAGTAAATCTTGCCGACCCCTGTCCTAGACCCTCGGACTGCTTGATCATTCACTGGCTGAACCCTTGGATTGGTAATATGGACCTTGCTTTCTTGCTTTGCATTGGCAAAATACTTTCTTTGCCTTCCACCCTCACAAGAAGCTGCTATCAGCCCTCTTGGTGGCTTTCCTGGAGAGTGTAAGTCCCATATATGTCTGTGTACAATATATAATTGTGTACAAGTTAACTGCATGTATAAGTTGAGGGCAGATTTTGGGGCCAAAATTTTGGATTTTGATATGACCCACGCATAAGTTGAGGTAACAACTTAGGGGCATGTAACAAAGGATGTAAATGACCCCCCCCCCGCCACACACATGCACTCTCTCCTTGCAAAAAGCAATTGGGGTGTTTCTTCCCCCCTGGGAAAGGAGGGAAAGAGAGAGACATACACACACAGGTGTGCTTTGCAAAAAGTAATTGGGCTGTTTCCCTCATCCCTGGGAAAGAGAGAGATATACAGAAACACTAGGCCTAAGCAGACTGCCAGAAATAGTGCACATTAAATTGAGGCACTGCCCTGGCTCAGTGCTAGGGAATCATGGGAACTGTATTTTTTTCTGGGACATTGAGCCTTCTCTGTCAGAGAGCTCTGGTGCCACAATAAATTACAGTTCCCATGATTCCCTAGCACTGAGCCAGGGCAGTGCCTCAATTTAATGTGCACTATTTCTGGCAGTCTGCTTAGGCCCACTGTCTCCTTGCAAAAAGCAGTCAGGGTTGTTTCATTCCTCCCTGGGAAAGAGGGAGACATATACACGTGCACGCGCACACACACACCTTGCAAAAAGCAATTGGGACTGTTTCCCTGGGAAAGGAGGGAGAGAGAGAGAGATTCAGACACACACTCTTTTCCCAAAACTCAATCGGAGCTGTTTCCCTGCTCCCTGGGAAAGAAGGGAAAGAGGGAGACGTACACACGCATTCTCTCTCTCTCTCCTTGCAAAAAGCAACTGGGGCTCTTTCCCTGCTCCCTGGGAGAGGAGGGGCACTCACAAACTCTTCTTGGCCGAGCAACAGCTGCATAGGTAAGGGGTGTTGGGTAGAACTTTTTTCTCAGCACTATTCCCATATTGACCCATATATAAGTTGACCCAGGATTCTGGGGTCAGGTTTTTGGCATAAACTTACAGACGAGTATATATGGTAAGTCACTTCTTTATTTGTTGCACAGGTCAAATTACCTGTGGACCTCACACAATGACAAAACTTCAACCCAAACCCATCTTTTATCTGCTAAAGCTGCCCTCAGTATAATAGTTTAGGGGCTAGTAAGAGTGTGGAAATAGCAGAGAAACACTGACATCCTCCATGACTTCTGGAGGGCCCCTGGATATAGATGCCTTGTTGTGCATCCAGCTAGAGTCACACAGCTGGATGTTTTGCTTCCCCCCCCCAAAAAAAACCCCCTGTCACTAATAATAATAATAATAATAATAATAATAATAATAATAATAATTTTATTTCTAGCCCACCCCTCTGCTAGGCAACCGGGGCGGGGTACAACATATTAAAACAGGCAACAGTTAAAAACATTGCCTCAACTCTCTCCCCAACCCACCCCCCTTAAAACTGAATTAAACAAGCAAAGATTAAAATACAATAGTACAATAAAATATAAACCAGCGGCGGCCTTGGTGAGGACTCTGAGCTGGGCGGGGAGTGCTCTAGCCCAGCCCCATCTCCCCTGAAACACCTGGCTCCAGGGAGGCTTTATAGCCAGCCCGACAGCCCGAACACTGGCACCAGTGGCGGCCTTGGCATTCTAAGGCAGCGGAGGACTGTTTTGGCTAGCCTACAGCCCTCGGAGGACCACCTGAGCGGCTTGAGCCGCCGCATCTGCGTGCAGCCGGGAGGAGCACTAGCGGACATAAAGCCCCCGCCTGATTCCATCTTCCTCCAGCACTACGCAGCAAGCGGCGGTGTTCTAAGGCCGCGGAGGACTGTTTTGGCCAGCCTGCAGCCCTCGGAGGACCATAACGATATTGAAAGATTATGTATTTTTAAATTGTATATTTTTAATTATTGTTATTTAAGTTGTTTAGTTTGATTTGTTTTTGGGGGATGGGTGGGTGTGGGAAGGAGGGATGGGATTCGAATTGATTTATTTGTTCTGATGTTTGTTTTGATGTTTTGAAATGTTGTACACCGCCCCAATTGCCTAGCAGAGGGGCGGGATATAAATAAAAATTATTATTATTAATTATTATTATTATTATTATTATTAAAATATAATAAAAACAGAAAGCAGCAACAATACAAGGCAGAGGGGTGGCAGTCACTCCGATTGGGCCGGGAAGTTATTCTGGGAAGGCCTGCCAGAAGAGATCCATCTTTACTGCTTTCTTAAAGGCAGCAAGAGTGGTAATAAGACAGATCTCGTCCGGCAGGCCGTTCCATAGCCTGGGAGCGGTTGCAGAAAAGGTCCTCTGGTCTTCATAGACTGCAGCAGATTCCTCCCAGAGGACCGAAAGGCACGGGGGGGGGGGCTCATATGGGGAGAGGCGGTCCCTGAAATAAGATGGACCCAAGTCATGTAGGGCTTTAAAGCTTAAAACCAACACCTTGTACTAGGCAGTAAATGTCTGTCTGTGTGGGAGGGAGATGGAGATGCAGCAGGTAAAAGGTGGGTTTTGAAAGCAGATGAGGGAGGATACATGGTAGAATTCCACCTGGAAGAATTTTACAGTAGGTTTCCCTTATCCAGTATCTTAACAAATATTTCCTAAACCCTCAGCTTAAGAACACAATATGGCCCATATTATAGTTGTTTTAATTGTTGTGCCTAACAATTGAACAGAAGATAAAAGAGAAATTGAAGCTTTGTAGCTGAATAGAGTAGAGTTTCTAGGAGCTTGCAAATGTTTGGATGCTAGGAACTACTCACATAGCTGAAGTTTCTCTCTGACTTTTGCTGCAGAGATTCCCTCATAAATGACATATTGCAAAGGGTGGCCAGAGACACTGCACCTAAAGCTGTAAATAATGTTCTGTTGATATGAGACTATTTTCATTCTTGTATAGGATTTCTTTAGATTGCAGCCTATTTGCTTCATGTATTATCCACTGAAGTCATGAGAACTAGAATTTTGACAATGAAAACAATAAAATACATAATGTCAAGAACTTTAGCATTGTGACCAAGCCATCATGTTCCATGCTTCAGGGCCAGAAATGACATTCTATAAGTCATATTAGCATGGCATTTTTTTAATACCACCTTGTGTTCAGGAAGAAACAATTCATGTAATAAACTAGATTTGAACTTGCCATTCCAAGCTTTTATCCTCACAACCTCTAGGGAGCTAAATGTCCTAAATGTACAAGACCTCTTTCTGATCTTGGAAGCTAAGCAGGGTCAGCCCTGATTAATACTTGAATGGGAGACAACCAATCAATGCCAGGTGCTGTAATCTATATTTCAGAGGAAGGAAATGGTAAACCACCTTGGAGTATTCCTTGCCTGTGAAAACCTAGTGAAATTAATGGGGTCATCAAGTTGCCAGGTGACTTGAAGGCACATATACACACACTTCTGCAGATATGGCATACAAAATTTAGTGGGAAGGTGAGAAACTTTTTCTGAGGCTCTGTTTCCCAAAAGAGTAATTGTTGAGTCCATACAGAATGCAAAATAATGTCACATTGGTATGACTGTCTGTTAGTCTTTTTGAGTTGGGAACCAAGGAGAGTTTTGTGTGAGAAGTCTCCTCCCCCCTTCTTTTTTGGCTATTAAGCTGCCCTTGGAAATAAAAACATTCTGTTGGTATTTTGGGAAAGGATTGATTAAAAATGGATTTTGTGGCCATAAATCAGGGTTTCTTTCACAGGTTCAGCACAAGAGCTGAGCTGTGCATACTCTGCTAAATTCACATGGTAAACAGTACAAGACCCAAGATTACTCCAGTTGGTTTTGTGGTTGGGTCACAAGGGAGGGGGACAAGAGCACAAGAAAATCAATTATGGTCACAGACAAGCGGTATCCCTTTTTATGCCCATTCATAACACTAGGACACATGTTCACAGCAACAATTTCACAGGGCTGTGTTTATTGAGACTTGAGGGGAAAATGACTGCAGTCCCTGGCAAAAAGACAGTGTGGCCACAGAAAAGAAGTACTCTAACATGCTCACCTTAGTTGCCCTTTCCTCTAGCATAAGTCCAAGATAACTCTACTTTTCTGCTTTGGCCAAAAATGAAAAGTGGGGCTCATTTTGGATAACATGGCTTTAATGCAAAATTGTGCTAAAGAAGAATAGTACAATTGCAAAGTACTGGTAATGTGGTGAGAGAAGTAAGATATATCATACAACCTTAAAAACATAGTGTGTTTCTTAGCAGGAAGTCTTTGTGAGAAATTTCTGCATAAAAATCAGTCCTCCTGTTAAATGTACAGTGAAGACAATAGTGTACATTCCTCCCTCTGCAACCATACAAGTGTCTTGTGGAGTGCAACCATTAAAGACAGAGGAACAGGGGGAAAAATCAATGCCATTATTGGATCATACTATCCAATGGTATAGAAACACTCCAACTAGTGAAAGACTGTACATAATGAATAGCTTTATCCATGTTAGTGTATACTATTTATATACAGTGAAAACTAATAAAACAACTGATTTATACTAACCAGCTTCTCAGTATAAGACAGCTTCTTTTATAGAGTTAATAGGCAGAGTAATACCAAGAGGTATAGGAAGAGGGTGATTTTGGCAGTGACACTATCAATGGTGGTGCCTCTCATGTCAGTGGAACAATTAATCTAATTTGGGTTTTAGAATGAACTTTAAAATAGGGACTGAACACACAAGCCAAAAAGCCTGTGTTACCTTTGGTCTGGCACCCCCCTGGCCAATATGGATAATGCAGGCCAATAGTCCAGTCTGGATGCTGATCTGATGGTTCCAACCCAACCCTGGCCCAAAGGGCCCTTAACATGGTTTACAAAGACTGGCTGTTTGTGGTGGATTTTCCTGGAAACATTGTCACAACAGCTGGCAGACCACATGGCACCATGTGCCCTTTATCTGCTGCCGCCATTGTGTTCTCGCTAAAGGCCCCAGTCACAGCCTGTGATGCCTGGCCATGTGGTGTAGCCAGGCAGCCTGTTTCCAACCTTATGGGATGTGGCAGGTGTCTCCATAGTGGACACAATGATGGTGGTAGGTAAGGGGGTGTGCGACCATGGCAGCTTCATGATGGCATATGGGTATGTGAACACCTGTCATGCTGGCCAAGTGAAAGAACTAGGTCAGAACCACAGTCAGAATATCACTGGTTTGATCTGTAGTATCCTGCCCATCGGTGTAGGATTGGAGTTACCAAATAAGTGAAAAAAAACATTTTGGTTATAGGTCAGCACCTTGAATAGCATCATTAAAGTTCAGTCTAAAACCTGGAGCCCTGGTGGCACAGTGGTTAAATGCCTGTACTGCAGCCACTCACTCATAAACCACAAGGTTGCGAGTTCAATACTAGCCAGAGCTCAGGCTAGACTCAGGTCTGCATCCTTCTGAGGTCGCTAAAATGAGTACCCAACTGTTGGAGGGGAATGAGCTTACAGTTGTAAACCGCTTAAACACCCCATAGCGTGGTATGAAGCGGTATATAAATGAAGCTGCTTTGCTTTGCTTTGCTTTTGGAGAAGATTCTGTGGCCATGACTCATTGACTCTGTAGCCATAGCTCACCAATGACCGCTATCTTTTAACTTTCTGTCTCCTATGTTTTGTAAGATTTGCTTAATTGAAGTCCAAAACAGATAGGCAGATGGGGCATCTTCTGGCCACTCTGGGAGCATGGTGTTAACATGACACACACCCTTGGAGTGCCCAAAAGCTGCAGAAAAGATCTACTCCTTGCAGTGGCCCACTTGGAACAGCAGCAGGAGACACCCTTGGGACCACGGTGTGTTTTGGCCATAACCCCGGGGTGATCGGGCTTGGAGCACTTTCTGGCCATTCCTGGGTGCCCATCTGTTTTACCCTATAGTTTCAATATTAGTTTAACACTGAACATTTTTAGAGCTCCCCCCCCCTGCCCAGTAATTACTAGTTCACACAGTCATGCAGATATTTTATGACTTAGGGCCTTTGCAGACTGCCAGAAATAGTGCAAATTGAGTCCACTTTAATTGCCCTGGCTCAGTGCTAGGAAATCATGGGAACTATATTTTTTTCTGAGACATTGAACCTTCTCTGTCAGAGAGCTCTGGTGCCATAATAAACAACAGTTCCCATGATTCCCTAGCACTGAGTCAGGGCAGTTAAAGTGGACTCAATTTGCACTATTTTTAGCAGTCTGCAAAGGCCCTTAGTTACTTGATGGCTTTTAGTTAAATGTGTGAAGAGTTTTTGCTGTAAAATTATGGTTCTTAAATCCATATTGGGTGACATGAATTTTCTGTTTTGATGAATATTGTGATGACTTATTCACATTTGTATTTTACCACTGCACAGATGAACTAGATTTTTTTTACAAAGTTCTACAAAATACTTAGTAATATTAAAAGATCTGTTTGTTATGGTTTGTTTTCTAATAAAAATGTTAAAATCTTAAATAATTTACATTTAAAAATGAAGTTTCTTTTTTATTATTACATGTAATTCCGTAAGTTGTTGGTCATTAGCTTAGCTTTAGAGATAAGTGAACAAATGGTTTTAGTTCGCTTATGATCAGAATTTATCAAAATTCTTAAAATTCTCCTCAAACAGAGGTACGGTGACCAAACATAAAGCAAAGGTGTCACCAAAAATGAAACTAAGTACATGTAATTAATTAGTCAACATTCTCCCTTTCATGGTTTAAAGTACATCATGTATGACCCTGATAGCTGGGTAAAGTTTGAGTCTTATTGGAATGTTGTCCTATCACTCTAAACCAGGGGTAGGTAACCTTTTTGAGCAATGGGCCAGTCCTCCTCTCTGCCAGGCCGAGGGGGGGGGGAATGGCAGTGCGTGCGCTCATGCGCGCACGCGACCCCCCGCCACGTGCGACCTCGCTTTGCGTGACCACCGCCATCACTGCTGCAGCACGCACGGGGCGCCATGCTGCCACGCATGTCATGGCTGCCATTGTGATTTCAAAAATGGCTGCTGCAACATGTTCGCGCATGCACAGGAGTACTGCGCATGCGCAAACGAGTCACGGCCACAATTTTGGAGAATAAAATGGTGGCTGCCACTCGCGGCTGCCATTTTGTTTTCCAAAATGGCAGCTACGACTCATTTGCGCATGCACAGTACTCCTGCGCATGCGCAAACGCGTCGCGGCTGCCATTTTGGAAATCAAAATGGCGGCAGTAGCGTGTGCGGCGGCAGCAGCAGGGGTTGGCCTGGGCCGGTAAGTCTGGTGACCTGGGTCAGAACCGGCCCAGGGGCCGTAGGTTGCCGGCCCCTGCTCTAAACTGAATGATCATCCCTGCTTGGGATACTTGATTGTTGGATCCCTATTTTCTTTCAAGGAACTTTAACTAAAGAGGTTCAGTATATCAGCTCTATAGCCACATTTCAGTTAATCATGCTTGCAATGTACTTTAGAAAGGATATATCAAGATAAAAGCATTCTGCTAAAATAAGTGGTACACCTATTACAAGAAGCTTCAGATGTTTGAATTCTAGACATAAATACTGGATGCCTATGATTAGAGAAGAGTTGCCATTTATTAATATCTCCTTGAGCATTTTTTTAAAAAATTGCTCACATATTCTGATTTCTCTAAAGATAGAAATTAGGTAGATATCCCTTAGCTATTTATTATAGTTCAAAAACAGACAGTAGAAATATTTATTTTTAATAGTTCAATATCTCTGGGGGGGAAACTCTGCTTGTTATTCCTTTGATGGATACAGTTCTTAAACCTCCTATAAAAATTGTTGTATCACATTTTTGGATGGCCATCTGGTTTGCTGACGATTGGAAAATCTGCCTAACACCAACGCAGAAATCTTGTCAAAAAGAAAAAAAATCTCAAAGAAATCACTGCAAGCATTGACAACAAAACAATTTAAAGGATGGTGTGTGTAGCTGTGTGTGACATCTCCCCACGTCACTCTGTAGAAAGAAATCTAGGGACAATATCATAGGTACACATAGTGTAATCCTATAAATGACTACTGAGAAGTCCCAGTGAGTTGGACTCTTAGGTAAGTGGTGTGTAGGAATGCAGCGTGCGTTTCCTTCACTTTAAAAAGAACACTAAAGACACTCTTTTAGTGTCTTTCTAACAGAGTACAATATGAGTAGACTGAGAGGACTAGTCTTACCATTAGGAAGAATGAGGCAGCCACCACAAGTACCAGTTCACAGAATTATAAAATCATAGAACCATAGAGTTGGAAGGGGCCATACGAGCCATCAGGTCAGTGTGGGATTCCCTGATCAGTGTGGGATCTTCAGTTAGAGCAGGGGTAGGCAACCTTTCCCCTTTAAGGGCCGAGGAACTTCAGCTCCCAGAAGCCTCAGCCATGTTGGCTAATAGCCCCATGTTGGCCAATAGCTCCTGGGATTCTGGGAGCTGAAGTCCCTCGGCCCTTAAAGGGGAAAGGTTGCCTACCCCTGAGCTAGAGCATCCCCAGCAGGTAGCTGTCCATCTGTCCAGACATTTAGATCATCAATCTGTATATTTTGGGCTGGCCCTTCAGCTAGACAATAAATATTTCTGTGCCATATTCTGCACCACATTGGCATTCTTTCATCTGCACAACTGCCAAAGGTAGAAGAGCCTAAACTACTTTTTCACTTGACCATTCTTGGTGATAGCAATAGCAAGTATATTTTACACTGCTTATCAGTGAACTAAGCACTCTCTAAGGCAGGGGTAGGCAACCTATCCCCTTTAAGGGCTGAGGGACTTCAGCTCCCAGAAGCCTCAGCCATGTTGGCCAATACTCCCATGTTGGCCAATAGCTCCTGGGATTCTGGGAGCTGAAGTCCCTCGCCCTTAAAGGGGACAAGTTGCCTACCCCTGCTCTAAGGGGTTTACAACATGTAAGCTAATTTCCCCCAATGGGTACTCATTTTAGCAACCTACAGAAGGATGCAAAGACAAGTGGACCTTACAGCCACTGGGATCAAATTCACAACCTTGTGGCTGCAGTGCAGGCATTTAACCTGTACTTGTGGTTGCAGTACAGCACTTTAACCACTATGCCACCAGGGCTCTCTGGTGATAAGCCTTCTTCCAAAGGAAAGCATGCCACACCCTGTTATGGTATAGAGGACCTAGTTTGCAGTGCAGTGATGAACCTGTGCCTGAACTATAACATCTGGAGGTGGGGCTTCACATGGTTAAATGCCTATATGTAAAATGAAAAATAAAAAAATGCATATCAGGAAGAAGACTAGGCCAGAATTCTCCAACACATAATTTGCTGTGTGGAGGAAACATTTTTTAAAAAAGAGCATGTGAGCTCAGCTCATCTATCTGCAATGATAGATCCAAGACATAGGCTAGGGCAGAGATACTACATGGTATCCCTGCCCCAGTTTGATGACTTTACTGCTGCACACATCTGTTTTAATCCAAACTGAAATCAGTTTGAAAAGGCACACAGAACCCCATTATAGAGCCACATTGGTGCAAAGGGATGTTTGCACTGTGTGCAGGTGTTTGCCATATTGGTTATGTCTGGTCACATGACCACAGCCACTGCATTTTGGGTGTGTGTGTGATTTTCACGATGCATGTGCATATTCCCATATTTGTGTAATCAAATAGCCATTCTTTTCCTGTTGTTCTGATTGCTCACCTGTGCTTCTAAAAATGAAGGTGGTAAAGTGTGTGTGTGTGTGTGTGTGTGTGTGAAATGCTACCTGTGAATATGTGCAATACTATGTATGTGAATGTTTGCATACAAACCCAAAACCTCAAAGAAAAAAAAGACACCATCTTTTCTGGGTGCAGATACCAACAAGGGAGTTATGCTTCCATGACGGGAACAATGGAGTGACCCACCAATCTAGCCCAACTGTCCCCATCTCCCCACCCCCAATTCCACTGCAATCCCAATTCAGAAGCCAAACCACACATTTAAAAATAAATTATTCCCCAAAACAGTGGAATAAACTGGAGATTTAAAAAATGCCTTAAAGCAGGGGTCGGCAACCTACGGACCCCGGGCCGGTTCCGGCCCAGGACGCCGGACTTACTGGCCCAGGCGGACCCCTGCCGCCGCCGCCACCGCCACGGCACCTCCTCCGCTTGTATTTGTCTGCGCATGCCGCGGCCGGCATTTTTTCTCCAAAATGGCGGCCGCAATGCGTTTGCGTATGCGCAGGATTTGCGCATGCACAAACGCGTCACAGCCGGCATTTTGGAAAAAAAATGCCGGCCGCAGCGCACGCTGTCACGCGTCGACAAAAGCGGGCATTGGTGGAGGCAGCGGCGGCAGAGCCAGAGGCGGCAGCGGAGGTGACGCCGCCTCCGCTGCTTCCGCCGCCACTGCCTCCACCAATGCCCGCTTTTGGGAGGCAGCAGCGGCGGCGGAAGCAGTGGAGGTGGCGGTGCCACCTCAGCCGCCTCCGCTGCCGTCTCTGGCTGCGCCGCTGCCTCCGCCTCCACCGCTGCGCCCGCTTTCGTCAGCGCAGGACGTGGCCAGCATTTTGGAGTCCAAAATGCCGGACGCGTCATGTTTGCGCATGTGCAGGATATGCGCATGCGCAAACGCAACGCGGCCGACATTTTGACTCCAAAATGCTCGACACGTCGCGTCTGCACATGCGCAGGATTTGCGCATGTGCAAACGTGGCGCGGCTGGCATTTTGGACTCCAAAATGCCGGACGTGTCCCGCGCTGACAAAAGTGGGCGCAGCAGCGGAGCCAGTGGCGGCGGCGGAGCCAGCGGCGGCGGCGGAGCCAGCGGCGGCGGCGGAGCCAGCGGCGGCGGCGGAGCCAGCGGCGGCGGCGGCGGCGGCGGCGCCAGTGGCGGCGGCGGAGCCAGCGGCGGCGGCGGCAGCGGCGCCAGTGGCGGCGGCGGCGGAGCCAGCGGCGGCGGCGGAGCCAGCGGCGGCAGGGGTCTGCCTGGGTTGGTAAGGGGACTCGTGGGGGGGCCGCATGCGTCCGTGGAGGGTGCGCATGCTGCCATTTCCCCCCTTTTGGCCCAGCTGAGACCTGGGCTAGTGGAGACCGGCCCAGGTCTCAAAAAGGTTGCCGGTCCCTGCCTTAAAGCCTTAAAGCATAAAAAAAGAAATGTTTTCACATTGCAACAAGAGGAATGTTGTGTGTTCCAATAGCACTGGGATTTAGGTTAGAATGCATTATTTAGCCCATGTAGATTCAACCATTGGTTTATTAGATTGGTGAGAACAGTGCCTAAGAAAAACATTAGCTTCATCAATAGTGACTAGTCAGGATGGCTATGTATCCAGTATCAGAAGCAGCATGCTTCTGCACAGCTCTTCCTTTGTAATGAATATAGGAATATGCATTCCTATATTTTTAAGGAATGGATATTTATATGCCTGTACATCTCCTGCACTGCTTCTTGGGCACCCTTGCTCTATAATACTAGTGATATTGGGCACCAGTGAATTTGAACTTAACTTCAAAAAGAAGAACCTTAAGCATTATCTTAAAGCAAAATAGGCAGAAAGAACAAACAAGCAGGCAAGGCTTTTACATCCTTTGCATTAATATTTGAAATATGAAGTTATCTGAGTTTTGGATATCTCCATGAGCATTTTCTCATGTACCTCATTAAAATCAAAGGGACTAAAAGATAAGAATTTAGAAATTGTCACACAAGTCCTTTTTCAGTCATGGGAGTGTCACCTTTTTATACACTTGCATCACCATCTGAAAATTTTGTTGTTGTTTGGGATGATACTTTTAGATTCTCTCCCACAGCTCTTTCTTAGGACAGCATTTATTTAATGTCTTTACTACTTTTAAAAATCTGCTTATCTGTTCGGTTTAGATATTTTAAAAATATGTTGTGCATAGTCTCCAGGTAGAAGGATAAGGAAGTGCTGATAATACTTCTTTCTCTAACTTCTTTTACTCTTTTTTCTTGATTTCTTCAAGGGATACTCCAGTTTCGGCTTCCCTCTTCTTTTCCTCAGAAGTCAAAAAGCTACTCAGTTCTGTTCACCCCCACCCTCAATCACTAGTGGTCATTTTCTCCTTCTGGGAAGCCTATTAAAGTCAGTCACTTAAATTGCTACATATTATATTTCATCAATAATCATATTTTTTTCTGGAAAGGGTCTGATCTTGTTTTCCTGTCCTCCCACTGGGTACCTCATGAGGGCACTCTGCTTCACTGACTTAAACAGTCCCAGTGATGAGCACACAGCATCATATATTTCATGGTTTTTTTTTAAAAAAGCACAAACTCTAACCAGCTCGACAGAGTAAAGTTAAACATGTTGTCTAACTGATCAAAGCCAAGCTTTCAGCAAGTAGTTTTTAAATATATCTATCTATCTGTTTTTATGTCTGTTTGTATCTATATTGATACCTGATTGTAATCTTGTTTGAAAGAATAAGTTTACAATATTTCTGATGTTTTGAATTAGGGATACCTTGTATCCTCATGCTAGAGAAAATATGAGATGCAAGTCAGATAGCTAGACAGACAGATAGATAAGGCATGTTTGGGAGTACTTGCCTTGTGTATTTTTTATTTATTTTATTTAAGGAATTTGTTTATTGAAGAGCCTAAATATCCTAAAGGAACCAGAATTCATAAGATCTTGGAAGCTAAGCAGGGTCAGTCCTGGTTAGTACTTGGATGGGAGACTGCAAATGAACAAGCGGTGGTGTAGGCCATACTTCAGAAAGAAAATCAGCATGTGCTTTATAGACTACAGCAAAGCCTTTGACTGCATAGATCATGAAAGGCTATGGAACACTCTTAAGACACAGGAGTGGCAACACATCTGATAGTCCTAATGAGGAATCTATACTCAGGACAAGAGGCTACTGTCAGAACAGAACATGGAGAAACAGAATGGTTCCCAATTGGCAAAGGAGTCAGACAAGGCTGAATCCTATCACCCTATTCAACCTGAATCATCCTATTCAACTTATATGCAGAACATATTGTAAAGAAAGCAGGCTTGGACATAGAAGAGGGTGGAGTGAAAGAAATATTAACAATCTGAGATATGCTGACGACACCATAATACTAGCAAAGAACCTCACAGAGCTGGAACAACTACTAAGGAAGATCAAAGAAGAAAGTGCAAAGGCAGGCTTACTGTTGAACAGAAAGGAAACAAAAATAATGATCACAGAGAACTTACACACATTCAAACGAGACAATGAGGAAATAGAAATAGTAAAAGAGTTCTCATATCTGGGATCAAACATTGATCGGAATGGGGACTGCAGCCAGGAAATCAGAAGAAGATTAAGAATGGGGAGGGTGGCTATGAAAGAACTAGAAAAGATCCTAAAATGCAAAGACATACAACTCAGCACAAAAGTTAGAATCACACAAGCCATTGTATTCTCTATTACTATGTATGGATGTGAGAGCTGGACAGTCAAGAAAGAAGATAGGAGGAAAATCAACTCATTTGAGATGTGTTGCTGGAGAAGAGTGCTGAGGATTCCATGGACAGCCAAAAGGACAAACAAATGGGCCCTAGAGTAGATCAAGCCAGAAATATCCCTAGAAGTCCTAGACTGCCATACTTTGGACACATCATGAGAAGGCATGAATCATTGGAAAAGACAATAATATTAGGAAAGATGGAGGGAAGTAGAAAGAGAGGAAGGCCACATGCTATGGATGGATTTTATTAAAGAGACCACGAATATGAGTTTGCAGGAGCTGGAGGGAGCAGGAGAAGACAGGGCCCCCTGGAGATGTCTCATCCATAGGGTCACCATGGGTTGAGATCAGCATGAAGGCAGTTAACAACAAGAACAAACACTCTTTATAGCAATGAGTTTGATGAGATTCCTGTATTTATATTCTCCTGTTGTTTATTATAAGTATGAAAATATTTGAATGCAGGACTCTTATTATTTTTTTTAATTGGTCACCCTTACATTCCCATCTAATCAAAGAACACCATAGTTGAACAAGGACCAAACCTGGATCTCTCCATATCCAAAACCAGAAGTCTATTTCCTGCATTCCAAATATGGGCTGGAATACTACTTGCACTGTCTAGTTAAGTTTGCATAATTAAATACAATCTCCTGGCCTGACCCATGCAAACTTATTGTACTAGATGACAACTGAACTGAGAGAAAGACATCCATTCTTCTGGCAAATGGGGCACAGGTAGATGATGTTTACACTCCCTTCTGTCAGTGAATGAGCCTGCACCAGTCAAAAGCAGGAGTCTAGTTCCCTCAGCCTGACAGTCATCCAGTCATGCCCCTATCACCTGCAGAATGGACCTCCTTCTCTTGGTGTGGCTGAAGTTTGGCAAAGTAGATTTCTTGGGGGGAGCAGTTATGTGATGTCACTATTGTTGTTGTTGTTATATCTCACCTTTTCACCAAAATTGAGACTCAAAGTGACTTACAATTTAAAAGTTTTGGAAGAAACATATACATTATTTCTCCCTGCATTATATAGATGGGGATTCCAATTTAGGTCTCTCTCTCTTTAAGACTAACTGTCTCTCTATCAAGATTCTAAATTGTCTTTATCTGACAGTTAGAAACTCTCTCTAGCCTGGCTGCTAGTCTAATAGTCTTTTCTCCATCTTCCTGCTATACCCAAACCATCACCAGATAGGATAGGATTTAGTTTGCTATGCATTTATTTATTAAAGTCATTATTATTTGTTTTTAAACTACAAACTGCATGTTTGTCATTTTTTGGAGTAAGTCTTTATTCTTTAGGAAGCCAGATTGAAAATAAATAGTCTGACCCACACTTTTGCTGTTTTTGCTGATGAAAGCTGGACTCTAACAAGTTTAACTTTCATACTTGCATAAAAAGGTTAAAAGGGTAAAACCTGGGAAACTCAAATTGCATCCCACAAAAAGAATACTATGTAGTATGTATACACTATGTAGGGATCATGATATGGCTCAACTATGGATCTGTAAGTGTAGTAATGAATTCTGGCCATATTTTTTTAATGTAATCATACTGCCTTGTTCAAGGAACTTTTACAGGTGATGCAGATGTAGCCTGTATTTTCCTAATACCTTCAATTTTTTTTCTTACTGGAAAATATCCACTGAAGAGGCAAAGTGGGATTAGTTGTATACTGCCTTTTGACTGGCAGCATGAAGAGCTCTCACTCTGGAAGCACCTTTGGTTTTGAAAGTATAATTTTACTCAAATATAATGAAGATTAGTGAAGATAGTTAAACTTCATTAACCAGATAGTTATGCTTCATTAACCAGGTAATGAGATTGATGAAATCAAATGTACTTACCATTGTCTCATTAGAATCATCTGATTATCCTATGGCATGGAAATTCATTCTGTAACCTAACTTGACTTCATCAATTAACCATGATCAATTCAATTTGTTTCCCTGACAGGATTGTTTTTCCCCAAACAAAATGTCACCCTGACTCTGAAAACCAACCTTTTCATATGGAGAAAACACTTTTTGACCACAGAAACCCCCACTGAAGTTCAAAATCAAAGTCCTTATCACAAGGGACTTGGATGCAACTATCCCCGATGGGATAGATGCATGTTTAACCCTCAATGGTGGATCTTACTGCACTCTCCCATGGTCAGGCCATAGTCAGTCCATATGAAGCCCATGCTTGTCTCATAGCTTTTCAAGAATGGGATTTCCTCAGAACCTAGGAGCAACCACCAAAATGACCCCTTCCTTGCATGCTCATGAGATGTGCATGTAAGAACAGCTGATGGATGGAAGGGCCTCTCCCAAAGATTTCAAGGTTAGGCAGGTTTATATTGGAGATTTTTTTTCCAGATAGACTACAGCTGAATCATATGGGGAGTGTAGGCTTATATTGGATAGTCCAGGCCCCAGACATATGTGCTTTATAGAGAATAGCCAGCACTTGTAATCATGCATGAGAATGTCCAATAGCCAGAAGAGCTGCAGCAACAAGGAAGTTGTATACTCCTTGTAAACCAATCCTGGTCAACAGTTTGGCCACATCTCTTTGGGCCAATTAAAGTTTCTGAATGCTTAAAACACTAAATCTAGATGGAATGTAACTATGGAATGTGTCACTGTAGCCAGATCAGACTTCTTCAGGAAAAGGTGCAGTTGGCACACTAGCTTCAACTGTGCAAACTCCTGGGGCAAAACCTTGGGCTTGCAGCTTCAAGTGCTGAATCCAGGAGCACACTGCAACAATGCACCTATAATAATACATTCCTTCATTAAAAATATTCATAGCATAACCTTTACTTTGGGGTCTCAAGGTGGTACATGTATCTTCAGGGGAAATGTAACCCCATCTAGAATCTGCTATGCCTTAATCTGCTATGCCTTAATCTACATTTTGAATGACTGGGAGCACCACTGTCTTGTCTAAGCTTCAGTTTGTTCATCTGCTTCCAGTCAATTACTGATGCCAGATGCTGGTTTGTAAGTAAAATATCACCCTTGGAGCTGAGTAGAAATTTGGTTTAAAACCCAGTGACTCTCTTTGCTCCCAGAGCTATTCTGGGAAGTCCATTGAAAAAGTTTTATTTTTGCTCACCTCCTATATTTAGAAAACCTTATGTCAAGAGCTAATAATCTGGATTTCCTACTAGCAGGTTTTGATACAAGCAGCTCAAAGACAAGAAATGCTTAAGATCTCCTCGGACATGTGGTTTAATTACAAGTTTGCTGATAACAGAGCAGGGTCCTTTTGGAATGGTATAATTAGAATTAATTATTGTCATCAATTCATTATACAGCACCAGAAATGGGCAGCGAATTTTACAGACAAATAATAGTGCCCTGTCTGTATTCTAAAGGTGCTCTGTAATCTGAATCAGACTGCACACAGCAAGGGATTGGATTTAACAAAGGGTGGAAGTGGTCCTCCTGGGAAAGGAATATTTTCATTGCAAACATATTTATTATTATTATTATTATTATTATTATTATTATCCCACCCCTCTGCTAATGCAATAGGGGTGGCTTACAACAATAAAACACCATAAATATACAATGCCCAAAACCCACCCACCCCTTAAAATAGTATTAAACAAAGGAGAATTAAAACAACAACAAAGCAATAGCAATGACAATTAAACAACTAAGATAAGTTGCAATAATAGAGCAGACAACCAGCAACAAATCTGGCTACAAGTAGAGGAGGGGATGTGCTAACTCATAAGGCTGGGAGATCTAATCAGGAAAGGCCTGCCGGAAGAGATCCATCTTCACAGCTTTTAAAAAGCTATTTAAACTAGTAATCTGATAGATCTTGTCCGGCAGCCCGTTCGATAATCTGGGAGTGGTTGCTGAAAAGGGCCTCTGAGATGCTGCCTTTCCAGAGGACTTGAGAGTGTGGGGTGGATTAAATGGAAGGAGGCGGTCCTGAAGATAGGTTATGTAATACACTTCTTACTTTGTAATGTTTTCAAAGCAAACATTGAAAACTTAACTCATGCACATGAGACCCCTATCAGATCCTTGTTCACCCAAACTTCTCAATAGTTTTTATTGGAAATGCAGCTTGGAAGAAAACCTAGCAGGATCTGCAGGAATTTTGCACACAGATAAACCAATGTAATAAAAGTCAATTCCTTCTCTCATAGTGATGTATTTTGCAATGTTATATCTGGAGCTGGTTTTTCCATCTTGGCTTTTCTTGTTAATGGGCTTGTTGCATAGCTGCAACATATTCTGTTATTTTCTCTTTCTCCCCCCCTTCTTTTCAACACTGAATTTATTACTGTCCAAGTTTTCCAAAATAAAAGTGGAAAGCTTCATGAGTATCAAAAAGGATGCATTGCTAAGGAGCATTGCCTTGCCATGACAGAGCAATTTTTCCCTAGCTTTACTTAATTACATTCAATGTGTTTAAATGTCCCATGTCATGAGAGCTAACTCACCATCACAACCAGTTTATCTTGTTCCTTGAAATGCATGCTGCTTTCTCTTTCTTTTAACTATTACTGTGGTAATAATACATTTTGTCATTTTTCATTGGAAGTGACAATCTAGTAGTCCGAATGAGAACTGGTTGAAATTCTGTTCTCCCCGAGACATTGGTAATAAAAACTGACATACACCACAGCTATAAGCTTTACTGATGATAAATGATACAGCAGGAGGTCCACAGCAAAGAAAACATTCCAGTCTTTAGCTCAGTGATCCCCAAACTGTGCCCTTTAAGGGATTTTGGACTTCAGGTCCCAGAAGCCTCTAGCTGATGGGCCCCAGTACCCCCTTGCAACAAATGGTAGAAATGAACACATACGGTAGTTGATGTCCTAGTTCCATAGTGATTGTATGGCTTGCAAATGGTATCCCCTGATCTGGTATCCCCTCCTAAGATGAACTCCCAATAAATATTAGAAGGCTGCTAACAGAAAAATTTACTCCTATTTCCAGCAATGAATTGCCTGGTTGAAGTGAAACTATCTAACAGAGCCTACTAAAAACAAATGAACTCTTTCTATGTCACTGGGCAGCTGTTAATATATGATCAAGATGCTGACAACAACTCTAAACCCCTTCTGCATGGTGCATCAGCCATCCTTACTACATATACCATTGTTCTTTGAACTTTATGGCTGAGAGCCAACATCAAGATTGCATAACATGTAGAGTGATTATTGTCCTATGGAAACTTTGTGTTCAATGGCAACATTGCACAACTGAATGCACAGTGCAATGTGCAATGGCATCATATGCCCTTGATGGCAACCTTGTGAATGTGGATGTTGGGCAT
This sequence comes from Phrynosoma blainvillii, assembly GCA_026167975.1. Classification (NCBI taxonomy): domain Eukaryota; kingdom Metazoa; phylum Chordata; class Lepidosauria; order Squamata; family Phrynosomatidae; genus Phrynosoma; species Phrynosoma blainvillii. The sequence continues at coordinate 63,345,303 of JANUYF010000002.1, read as the reverse complement.
TCGCACTGAATGAATCTTACACATACACAAGACATCAATAGGATTCTGGCAATTCCTTCATTTTCTCTTGTACCCGGGGTGTTCATAACTTTGATGCTTTTGAAGAAATAAGTTTGTAGAACTTAACAGAAAGAAAAAATAATTGTGGAAGTTTATTTCTGTTATATATTTTTAGTATATGTAAACTGTAGTGTTCGGTCTAGATGTAATTAATGTTTGTAATATTAGATTTAAGATGTTACGTTTTGTCCTTTTGTATTTCTTTAGGTTAAGACTTTTTCCCCTCAATAAAACCCATTAAAAATAACTTTGCTGCTTCTCACCCAGGAATAAAATAAAAATCCACCCAGTAATTCTTTGTCATACATATAGTGATCCTCCCACCTTAATGGCTCAAGTGACAAAAATCTCTCAAGTGATGGTAGTTGACCCTGAATATAATTTCTGAATGAAGGCCATATCATAGCATTCATTATATAATCACAGCAAATTCCTTTCTGTAGCTCTGACCATAGTGAAAGAAGAAGAATAATGACTTGTACCTCTATTGTGTTAGTGCTCAGTGGTCAGTGGGAGCCACCTTTGATGCCTTAATGCCTGCAATGACACAAGGGCTATTTCCCCTACAGTTTCCATCTGAGCTGAACAACCAATGTGTAAGTTGCCTTGAGTCCCAGTCTTGGGGAAAAAGTGAGATGTAAATAAAGCTCATTGTTGTCATCATCATCATCATAATCAAGCAGAAGGAGGATGAAGGTATGAGGCTCTGCACATCTCAGGAAAACACATAGGCCTGAATTATGTTAATAACCCCCAATTAGAGTGGCTATTGAATCAGTTGTTGTATGGTCAGTAAATCCCATTGATTCTATGAGTATACTTTGATTGAGAATAACAATAGGGTTCCAGGTCACTAAATTCTGTTCTTTGCACAACAGATTTGGAAAGACTTGCACCATCTGACTCTTCATAGAAGAGTCAAGCAGCACCAGCAATAAACAATAATCCTGCCCATGTCCCCCAACTGTCAACTAACAGCAACTAGTCCAACAGGTTACTTGAAGCATTTCCATCTAGGTAGCTATCTGAGCAGAGAGCAGGGGCTAGTCTTTCCCCAGACTCCCCACCACCACAGGCTGCACTCCCCACCATGCCAAAATACCTCTGTTTTTCTCTTGCTTCACTTCATGTCTACGTTATCTGTACTTTTCCTGTCTTACTTTCTGTTACCATTTTCAGAGAGACTTTGATGAAAGCTGATATATTTTGGGGTAGGAGCTCAGCAGTGGGAGGCTTTGGATGATTTTGGTGCATGGGGGTGTGGTGGAGTGGGGAGTTGTAAAGTTTAAAGGTGAAAATTGTATCAAAGAATTAAACATGGATATTTTGAGGGGTTGAATATTGGTGGGAATGGTTCAGGGACTGCAAAAGCAGGGTACAGGGCCACATGTGTCTTAGAGCTCGTAGGTAATACTTTCCTCACCCCGCATTTATCTGGTTCATTATAAACATCATACTAAGGGTACAATGCTATTGGTGCACAGTCCAACATGCCCACTTTTATCAGGATCGCAAAACACTAGCAAGAGAAGGCAGACAAGCCAACATCTTATTGCATGCTGGTGATTCATCAGGTATACTTATACAGAACTCCAGAGGCTGAAAGGGTGCTCCCTTTTTCTTGACTCTGCAGTGGCAGCCTGATAACAGCAGAGCACACTCCCACTGCCAATGATTGGCTGTTTGGGGTGAGGGCAGACCTGCACACTAGCACCTACTGACTGTCACTGAGAAGCTAAGGAAAAGGTGTTGCACAGGGAGGTGCTAGAAACCTCCTCCTACAATGTCAACAAATGTACTTATGCTGATGTAGCCAAGGGCCATGACAAGAAAAGTCACTAAAAGGATCCCAGCCAAACTCTGTCATAGCTGAGCATATTATTAGACCAATGACTTGCTTCCATCACAGCTGCAGGTATAGTGGGCTTTTTTTCTCCTGCTGAGTCCCATAGGCTAATGGGCATAGTGCAACAAGAGTATTCTACCCTTGTTTCCTCCCCTAACTTTCTTTAATCTCTCTCCTTTTTTGTTGTGTCATATTTAGGTCACTGACCTGAGGTCAGGGAGTTTCATAATATCTATATCTTAACTACTCTGGGAGCCATGTTGCCTAAGGGACAGCACAAATATTTTGAATGAATGAATGATACAAGTGGGCCCTGATTCAGTGTGGCAGTATAACAGGGACTTCTTGATCAACCATGAAATAACTAGACCAGACAGAAATAAGTGGATTAAATAAGGGCCATTTTATTGACATAAAACCTATTTAACTGAGGCCTGGGAAACAGCAAGGAGGGAGCAACCTGGTGCAGGTCCAGCTGCCCAGATGACATTTTCCCAGCTATCCCTTGGGTGAAACAAGAGATCTTGAGGACAATCCAAAAAATTGGTTGCTACCTTGACCAATCATATTTGGAAGTCAAAAATCTGGAGAGCTCCCTGTCAAGCCATGAAATTTTATGAGAGAGTAAACCCCAAATCAGTCCCAAAAGGGCTTCCCCTACCCCCTGGTCTCATGCCCCATGGAGGCAATTCCAGAGACCAAACCTACACCACAATGGGGTGCCAAGGTGTACATCAATCTAAAAATCTTATCTGCACCACCACACCTGCCAGAGGAAACCTATTTAATGACACCACCTCAAGTCAATTGTACAAGTCTCAACATATACCCTATGGGGTAGGTGAAAAACCCCAGGTAATGGAGGAATTTCCTACCCAGTCCCTAGATGAACAGAAAAGCTCACACTACACTGAAGGTGGGTGGGTTGCAAAATATGATGAAGTGCCAACAGGCTTAAGTAGCCTTCACAGTTACCCCTGTCACCCACATCTGGCCTCTTTTCATGGAGCCCAACAAAGAGCCCCCCTCACCCACGGCAGCTCTGCTGTTCAGGTCAAGGACTGATTACCAAATTCCTTCTGTAAAAGCATTGAGATCCATGGCAAACTGGCATGTCAGAACTAGCTGAAGACAATGTGCAATATAATTGGAAAAGGAGGGAGGGTGGGAGACAAGAAGCAAGCATAAACTCCAGTGGCTTATGCTATTTGCTGGGTTCTGCTATTGTACTTCCTTTCCGCAGAGCCTGATAAAATGTTGTGAATCAAACTTCCAGAATCCACCCACCCAGTGGGGCTTCTGCTCTTGCTGGCTGAAGGACTTGCAAGCTGTTGCTCAAACAACAACAATTACATACATTAATGTGTGCTATTCTCAGCAAGGAAAAAAAATACAGCAAGAACTCTGGGTCTTTGGGTGTACCACACCAAGTAAAAGATAAGATGACTGGATCAAGTGATCCTCCAAGGTAGGAAAAATGAATAAAGCAAGCAGTGAAGATAGAAATCAATGTGTGAATGGTGACTGTTGGATTCCATGTCAGGGCTGAAGTAAACCCAATTTTGGTTTTCTTCCATATTTTGAATGAACTGACAAAGTGACTGAGTCCAATCCTCAAAATAAGTTCAGCACTTTAGATTGTTCCTTTACCATCTTGACCGGGCATATTCACCACATTCTCTAACATGGAAGCCCCTGATTGCCCTTGGTTGACCAGATCAGCATTTGCACTCTGCTCAAAAGCAAATAAATAAATAAATAAATAATTCTTGAGGTGGCTCTGGGTCTTTCTCAGTGGCCTTATTCAATGGTACAGGGTTGGGCTTCTCCTGCCACAGTGTAGGCCAGGGGTAGGCAACCTTTCCCCTTTAAGGGTTGAGGAACTTCAGCTCCCAGAAGCCTCAGCCATGTTGGCCAATGGTCCCATGTTAGCCAATAGCTCCTGGGATTCTGGGAGATAAAGTTCCTCAGCCCTTAAAGGGGAAAGGTTACCTACCCCTGGTGTAGGCACTGATTCTAGCAAGTGGCATCATTCTCTGCTCTGTCTCTACTTTGAAATAAACTCTGGTTTTCTCTCCCCCCCCCCCTTTGATTTAGCAACTATCAACTTGAGGCTAAAAAGCCTGTAAAGGAGGCAAGGAAGCCAGATTGGAGGAGGAGGCGGTGAGAGTTAAGAGTCGGGGGAAGAAGGAGAGTGTGTGTATGTTTCAGCTGTACCATTAAAACTTAAAGCTAAGGAAGAAAAGAACGTCGATGGTGTGGTAATTAAACTAACTTGTTGCTTTTTCTTTTTTCAATTATATCTCTTAGTGCAAGTTTTGTTGCTTTTCATTTGGAACTGTTTTTTTGTTTTGTTTTGTTTTTCTTATGCACAAATCCAAGACTACAGGAGATTTTTTTTCACTCCACACTTGGCAACAGTTTTTAATGCCACAACAAGATATTTTAGGGTGTATTGCTGAGATAATATCAGTAGTTGGATGGCTAAAGCATATCACCTTTGGCCTCAGCTCTGGAAGACACATTGGTATCCTAAGGAGTGGTAGAAGCTGCTGTGTCATATCCTGGGGAGAAGAACCTGTTCCCTTCTTTCAGCACTTCATGAAACTGCAGTATGCAGTTCAATTGTCTTCTCTAATATTAGATATGCAGATGTCGCTTCAAGATTTTTGGCAGACCAACCTTTACTGAAACTAACAGGTTCTCCCACAACTCCCTATAAAGAGATCTTACATTTTAACATAATATCTAGATCCAAGTTATTTGGCTGAAAAACTACTGGAAAAAAATGCAAGATGAATAAAAGGGATCTTTCTTCCATCTCCTTTTAAGAAAAATGAATTAAGAACTCAAGACCAAAATGCCTGTGCTTTCATATGAACACATAAAGCTCCCAAGTTTTGCAAAGTTACCTGTCAGAATTTGAATCCTATTACTTATCCTAACTAGAGTAAACCTACTGAATCAATGGTATTTCCATAAGTGTTGACTTCAGCAAATGATTTTATGAGTCTACATTAGACTACCAAGAGGATTCAGGCCTTTACTACAATTTCGAGAATAATCGCTGGAGAATTCTTGGAGCTGCAGTCCCCAAAAAGTAACTTTTACAAACCTGATTGACACAGATGAATGGCTCATGTCATCAGATATGATCTTCTCCAGCTGACAGAAGCTGTCTGACCACAGTCTTCCTCCCTTTCCCACTCCCTAAGATCCTTTTAAATGGAGACGTCTGAGACCTGGACTGTTTACCACTGAGCTATGGTACCAATGATTGATTATGTTCATTAAGCTGTGTTTAAGATCTGGTTCACCCATTCAGTTTCTTCCATGTGTGAACAGCTGTGGCCTGTCTGCAGAATACAGTTCACAGGGGGAAACATTAACATGAAGCATGGATAGACATGTAGAGAGTACTCTACTTAGAAAAGCTGAAAACAGTGCTGTAATGTGAAGTCCATGAACCTCCATTTTATAAGGATTATATGTAGACCACACCTAGAAGAATCAAATGAATGGATCAATGGTATTCTACTCCCTCTTGCCCCAAAGTTAATCATGACAAAGCCTACATTAATAAAGATGAATGGTACAGGAAGACAGTGACATATAATATAGGGGTGGAGAATATGTGGCCCTCCAAATGTTGGCTTACATCTCCCATCAGCCTAAGTTAGCATAGCCAGTGATGAAGGAGGATATGAGCTGTAGTCCAACAACTTCTTGGTATGTCTCCCACATCTGGTAGAGACTGGATCAATTTCAATCTGTAAGTACTGATGACGTGGACAAGCTCCTTGGAAGGGTGAGGAAGATGACTTGCCCCCTCGATCCTTGTCCATCTTGGCTGGTTGTCCAGGGGGGGACGTGTTGAGAGTATTCCTTCGGGAGACTGTCAATGCGTCCTTCAGGGATGGCACTATGCCATCTTGTTTGAAGGAGGCAGCGGTTAGGCCACTCCTGAAAAAACCTTCCCTAGACCCCCTGGATAGAAACAACTATAGATCTGTCAACTTGCTACCTTTTTTAAGCAAGGTAGATTAGGCAGTTGCCTCCCAACTTCAAGCTGTCTTGGATGAAACTGATTATCTCGATCCATTTCAAACTGGCTTCAGGACAGGATTTGAAATGGAGACTGCCATGGTTGCTCTGACCGATGACCTCCGCTTGGGCATCGACAGGGGTAGTGTGACCCTGCTGGTGCTCTTGGATCTCTCAGTGGCTTTTGACACTATAGATCATGCCATCCTCTTGGATCACCTGAGAGAGTTGGGAATCAGAGGCACTGCTCTGCAGTGGTTCCGTTCCTTCCTCTCAGGCAGATCCCAGAGGGTGAGGCTTGGGGACAGTTGCTCTTCCAAAATTGAGCTTAATTGCGGCATCCCTCAGGGCACCATCCTGTCCCTGATGCTATTCAGTATCTACATGAAGCTGCTGAGTGAGATCATTTGGAGGCATGGAGCGCGGTGTCATCAGTACGTTGATGACACCCAGATATACTTCTCCATGACCAGATCATCGGCCCAGACTTCAGATGGCGTCTCTCCTCTTGATGACTGTCTTAGAGCGGTAATGGATTGGATGAGGAAAAACAGATTGAAACTGAATTCAGACAAAACGGAGGTACTGACAGTCACAGGCCCGAAACCAGGTTTGGGAATACAGTCTCCGGTCCTGGATCGAGTCACACACTCCTCTAAGGACTGTGTTCATAGTTTGGAGGTACTCCTTGATTCGTCGCTCCACATGATGAGCCAGGTGAGTGTGGTGGTCAGGAGTGCCTGTTATCAGCTTCGGCTGATACGCCAACTGTGCCCTTATCTGGATATGAGGGATCTGGAAACTGTAGTGCATGCTTTGGTAACCTCACATTTGGATTACTGCAATGCACTCTACATGGGGCTACCCTTGTGCCTAACCCGGAAACTGCAACTGGTACAAAATATGGTAGCCAGGCTAATTACTGGAACATCTAGGAGGGAGCACATAACACCAGTGCTTAAATCCCTCCACTGGCTGCTGACTAGTTTCCGGGCACAGTACAAGGTGTTGGTTTTAACCTTTAAAGCCCTACATGGCTTGGGTCCATCTTATCTTAGGGACCGCCTCTCCCCATTTGATCCCCCACACGCACTCCGGTCCTCTGGGAGGAGTCTGCTACAGCCCATGAAGACCAGGCTTTCCCAGACCTCCCAGAGGGCCTTTTCTGCGATTGGGCCTTTTCTGCGATCACTCCCTGACTATGGAATGGTCTGCTGGATGAGATCCGTCTTATTACCACTCTTGCTGCTTTTTAAAAAGCAGTAAAGATGGACCTCTTCTGGCAGGCCTTCCCAGAATAACTTCCCGGCAACGATGGAGGCTTATCACCTCCCCCTTAACCTTAATTTTTAATTTGCCCTTAATGGCTGTATCTGCCATTGGTTGTATGTTGTTTAAATTTATTGAATTTGTATTGTGAGTTAATTTCTTTTAATACTATTTGAGTTTAATTCAGTTTTAAGGGGTGGGAGGGTTAGGGTGTGGAATTTAGGAATGTTTTAACTGTTTTTTGTTTTAACAATGCTGTACGCCACCCCGATTGTGTTGCAGAGGGGCGGGTTACAAATAATAATAATAATAATAATAATAATTAGAGTAGTTAAGTGTTGGACTTCAGCCAGAGAGACCAAAGTTTAAGTCCTCACTCAGCTAAGAAGCTAATTTAGGTGATCTTGGATCAGTAATTCTTTCTCAGCCTAATCTACCTCAAACAGATCCATCCAAAGTCTGGAGAAAGTGTGAGATATTAATAACAACAAGAAAAGAAACAGCAACAGCATTTGATGACCAACTATGGAATAATGAGACCAGATATAGAGAGTTGGGTTAACTAAGGGCCACTTTATTTGACATAGAATCTAAATAAGTTGTGTTGAACCTGGAAAGAAGCAAGAGGGGGTGTGTGGCTTCAAGTGACTCAGGTGTCACCCATTGACTACCTCCTCAGCCTTCGCGTGGGCAAAACACCTGAGCCTTGAGGGCAATGCAATAATTGGGTTGATCCCCAGCTGGCCATTTACTGGAAGGCAAACTCAGAACACTATCCCACCCTGCCCCCCCCCAGTCCCAGGAATTTATGTGAGAGCAAACCCTCAATAACATCCAAAATCCACAAAACAGTGATACATTTATTGGACTAACCAAAATGCAGAACATACATGATGCAAGCTTTCAAAGCTCCACTGGCTTCTTCATTAGGCAAAGATGTTAAAAACCATATAGGAGAAAAAAAATGATGTTAGTCACAGGCCTGCATTTGTCAAGATATTGTAGTCTTCTCAATTCAGATGGTACTGGAGGGAAATTCATGCAGAGAAGCCCTCCTCCTTCTGACCATGTGGCACTCCAGGAGATAAAATTTAAATAAAATTTAAATTCCATTAGGAAAAAAGACACTTCTCTTGAGATCCAAGTTGTCTCCATACTCTGTGAAGCTAGAAGCCCCTTTGTTAGGCAGAGAAATGCTGAATTTCCAAAGAGCCCCCATGCTTTTACATTTGGAAACATTTTTAGGTGTTCTTTTGATAAAACATGCCAAATATAACCCATTTTTTTTAAAGAAAAATGTTTTACCTTTGTTGGAGGTAGAAATCTCCAATGTTAAAGTCCCAATCCCCTGGTGTGGCTAAAATGTGGTATTTTACATCCAGAAAACATATCCAGAAGTAGCCATGTTGGCCCTGTAGCAAGGTATAGTAACATCAAAATCCACAAAACATTGCTACCTTTATAGGGGAAACCAAAATGCACAAAATACATGTCGTGGAAGGTTGTTTCCAGGAAGGTTAGTTGTGTACCAATTCTAAAAGCCCTTTATGGGCAGAGTCCTAAACTTCCAAGTTTTAATCTCTGGTGGGATTTTTAAAAACTGCTGCTTTTACTTGACTATTTAATTTGATTGTTATGTCAATCCTTATTTGCTGACATTATTGTTGTTCTTAGTGCAATTTCTGTGGAGAATTAGAAATGTTTTTACTTTGAGAAGAGGAGTAACCATTAATGTAAATAAAGTAATGTAAACTAATTAAGAGCAAGAGTATTGTATCAGAGATCTCTTTTCAGTCACTGAGCATTGGCTTTTTAAAATTTCAGAATAGAGAATCACAGAAGTTTAGAACTAGACAGTATCTTTAGAGGTCATATAGTTTAGCCCTTTGCTCAATGGAGTAATCATATGACTGCTGCTTTCCTGACAGATGGTTGACCAGCTTGTGCATAAATACTTCTAGCAAATGAGGGGCCAACTATCTTCCAGCACTGAGAGTTCTAGACATTATGAAGTTTCTCCCAATGTTTTTAGCTGAAATCTGCTTCCTTACTCTTTCTACTCATCACTTCTAGTCCTGCCTGTTCAAGCAGAAGAAAACAAGTCTGCTCCATCTTCTACATGACAGCTTTTCAGATATTTGAAGACAGCTACCAAGTACTGCCTGCAAGAAGCATCATCATCTTTGCAAAGGTGTTTGTTTTGAGTGTTAAAATTTCCCACTTGTGACTTAAACCTTGACAGAAGGCTTGACTTGATTACTTTTATGACCTTTCTGGATTCTTCTTGTTTTTTTAAAGTATTGTTCTTTGATTCAAGAAAACACCCAGCATAGACTTAATTCTATAGACCAGGAAACCATTCTTTGTTGGTTGAAACAAACAGACATTTACCTTTAAGTAAATTAAAGACCTTGATGTTAATTGTATACTGTGAACAACTGCAGTTGGACTATGTGAAGAAACCACCATCTCTGCCATCTAAGGGTTTTGTTTATTTTTAGTATTTCTTTATGTGATGGACTCCTGTATACATCTCTTTTTCTTAAAGATAACAATAACATTATGTACTACTGGTAATGCATTTTAAAGCTCTGTAGACAAACCAAAGGGAATTGTTTGGCATTTAGCTCTGATTGAATATTAATATTTTTTAAAAAAAATAGATACAGCCATTGAAGTCCTTGGTTATGTACGTTAGCATGGTTATGCAGCATGTGATGACCATGTCAACATGCAGCACGAGGATCACAATCTTCTCAGATGCAGGCAGTAGCGTGTCAGCTGCAGAAGCACCTCTCCCCTTCCAGACACAGTAAAGAGACTCTACAGACATCTCTCAGATGAGGCTTTAATCTTAGTTCCTCTATGTACAAAGCTATATACGGCAACAACGATAACCATCCAACATGACTCTATCAACCACTGATCTCAACACCACAGCAACCACACATGTGTCCAGAGGCTTCTGCTTTATATAGCCAGGGCTAAACATGTCCCTCTGGCCCTGCCTCTTCCTGTGGACACCTGTCACTCACTTGAGTGACTCTGCAGTTTTGCAGCTGTTCTCTGTGCTTTACAGCACCAGGTGACCATCTGTCCAGGAAAGCTGCCAACCCATGGCTGATAAAGACAGAGGCCTCTTCCCAGATAGCAACTCAGTTGCAAATGACGTACCAACAAACCAAGAGTTCCGAAAGTCAGGTCCAGAGAGCACTCCAAAGTTCAGGGTTATAGCGAGCAGGTAGTCCAGAGCTGTTCCAAAGGTCACAGGGTGTAAGCAGTCTAAAGTCAAGCCGAGAGCCAAGAGCTTTCACTGGGGAATCCAAGATAAGCCTTGACAAAGAGCTTGGCTTTTCCCAGCTGCTTATCTAGCCTCAGCTCCTCTCCCCCAGGTGTTTCTCTTTAGCTGCGCGTTTCTCAGCTAGCCTTCGAGAACGCCGCAGCCCCTCCCTATCTGTTCTCCTCTGAGCAAAGGTAGGGATTTCAATCTCTTGCTCCTCTACTTCTTCCTGGCATGAAACCTCTGCTGGGGAAAGGCTTTCTGCTGGGGAAAGGCTAGGCTGCTGAGGAGGGAGGCTAGACTGCTGAGGCAGGGGCTGTTGCTCACTGGGTTCCACACAGCTAGGTCCAGGTTCAGCTAGGTCTATGGGGGCTGGTAGCACCAAGCTAGGATCAGGCCCCACATCCTCCCCCTCAGAGTCCTCCAAGTCCTCCACCTGGCTGTCCCTGACACCATCTCTATGATGTCACTTCCCATGCTGTGTCATCATGGCTGCTGCTATTCCCCACATTGTACATTTTCCCCTGGGACTCCTTCCTAACAATCCCCTTCAAAATGTAGAAATGTGTGCACATCGCTTGACTTGTTTTCTTGGAGTGTTTGTGTGGACCTTCCTGTTTTCCTGTATCATATCTGTCCTGGACTACAGCCAGCCTCAGTTCCAACAACTGCTGCTAGGGATGGTGAGGATGAGCAACAAACAGCAGAGCCAGCTACAAACTTTCCTGTAGTTGAAGCACAAACAAAGCAGAGTCCAGAATTCGAAGTCAGTCGGTCTAAGGTCAGGGCAGGCAGCAATCAACAGAAGTCCAGTCCGGTCCGAGGTCAAGGCAACAGGGTTCCACAAGGCAAGAGGCACAAAGCAGGAAACAAGGAGCCACACCAACCATAGTCTCACAAGGAAACTACAATAAGCCTTGGCACTGAGGAAGCCTTTTGCAGATGTTTAAATAGCCAAATCCTACCTCAGTGCCAGCTGAGGCCTGTTGAGCAGCTGCTTCTCGGCCAGCCTCTTGGACCTGTGAACGCCAGCACTCTCAGCTTTCCTCTGCCTAAAGGAAGGTACTGGCCCTGCTGTATCTTCCTGATTCTCCCCACTAGGCAGCTGAGCCTCCATAGGAGTAGCACTAGGACCTGGCTGCTCTGGGGCTGGGAGAACAGGGCTTGGCTCAGGCAGAGCAGAATGAGAGCCAGGTGGAGCCTGTATCTCTTCCTTCTCTGGAGGAGACCCATCCTCCTCCTCGTCCTCCTCGTCCTCCTCATGGCTGGCCATGACAATATCCCACCAGCCTGACATCTGCCGATATCCTCTTGCCAGCGCCCAGTGCCCTGGTCCCCTGTCTGTCATACTGTCCACTTGACCTGTGCGCCCCAGATTCAGAACCTTGTTCTGATTTCCCCTGCAGCACCTTTGTCGATATAGGCACACCTTCAGGAAACCTGTCCACCTCTCCAGGCACTTGACTTTCCAGTGCTTTCGCACTCTGGCACAGATCTTCCGCCACTCTACACATGTCTTTGGGCTAGACCCACCATTCTCTTAGGTCCTCGAGCCTTGAGCTTCTGCTCCCACTCCTGGTGCCAAGCCCAACTGCATAGACATTCTCTCATGTCTCTCTACTTGCAGAGCTTTCATGAGGATGTCTGCCACATTGTCCTCCAAACAGATATAGGACAGACACAGAACACCATTCTGGACCAGCTCCCTCATGTTTTGATAATGGTCCCCAATGTACTTGGTCCTATTCCTGAGGTTCTCTGCCTCTGACATGGCAATGCAGGCCTGAGAATCCTCATGGACAACAGTTGGACCTGTGCACTCCTCGCCTAGATCTAGCAGAAGCTGACTCACCCACTGCACTTCCCCTGCCATCTCTGATAAAGTAGCAAACTTTGCTTCTGAAGTGCTAAGGGCTACAAAACTCAGCTTCCTGCTCCTCCACACTATTGTCAGCTGTCAGCATACATAATGAGAAACCCTGTGACCGACTTCCTGTCATGCAGCTCTGAAGCAAAGGAGCTATCGACAAAACAATCTAGCTGGGCTTCAGATCCCTGTAATACCAGCTTCCTCTCCTTGCTGCTCTTTAAGTACCTCAGTAACCTCTTGACAGCTGTCCAGTCCTCAACCTTAGGACTGCTGACCCTCCTACTCAGGACACCCACAGCAAATGAGATGTCTGGCCTGGTGGTGTTGGCAATGAAGATCAGACTGCCTATGGCTGGTCTATAGAGATCAGGATGCTTGAAGACCTTGTCAGACTCAGAACTGCTGGTAAACCCTGGAGTTATGGGGCTCTTCACCACTTTGGCATTCTCCAAGCCACACTTCTCCAGCAACATCTCTATCTTCTTTGTCTGACTCAGCATCACTTTGCCATCCACAGTCCTCTCCACCTCAATTCCTAGGTATGCCTTGAGGTTCCCTAGATCTTTCAGAACAAACTTTTTAGTCAACTCTACCTGCACTGCCTTCACTTCCTGTTCAGTCTGAGCAGCCACACAAAGGTCATTGACATAAATCACTAAAGTGACCCCTCCTTTCCTATACACACAGGCACCTGCAATGCTGCATTTGTAACCCAGCCTCACCAGCTCCTCATGGATACACAAGTTCCAGCAGCATGCACTCTGCTTCAGCCCATAAAGAGCTTTCTTAAGCCTGTAGACCAGGGGTAGGCAACCTTTCCCCTTTAAGGGCCGAGGGACTTCAGCTCCCAGAGTCCCAGGAGCTATTGGCCAACATGGGACTATTGGCCAACATGGCTGAGGCCTCTGGGAGCTGAAGTCCCTCGGCCCTTAAAGGGGAAAGGTTGCCTACCACTGCTGTAGACTTTGCCCTCCTTGGCATCATCAAAGCCTGGTGCTTGTTCCATGAAAACCTCATCTAGCTTGGCATTCATGTAAGCTATTAAATTGAAATGCCTCACTACCTGACCCTTCCTGGCAGCCAAAGCTAGCACCAGCCTGAGGCTCTCTGATTTTGCTGTTGAGAGAAATCCCTGGCTACCACTCTGGCTTTGTACTTTTAAGTCCCATCTCCTTTTTCTTGAAAACCCACTTGCAGCCTACAACCTTCCAGTCACCTGGCCTGTTCACCACCTCAAATACCTCCCTTTTTACCAGAGAAGAAAATTTTCTATCCATAGCCTCAAACCACTTTTCCTGTTCTTCCCTGGAAAAAGTGAGAAGCTCCTGGTAGTTTTCTGGCTCTTCCACTGCTATGGCACACACCCTAGCATTCTGCACCACAAAATGCTCAGGTGGCCTCCTGACTCTCTGAGTCCTCCTAGGTGTGATTACCTTGGTCCATCCCTTCTCATCCTCACTATCACTACTCATCTGTACCCCCATCTCTGTGGATGATAGTGTCTCAAACTTTTGTGTAGTGATGGGTGAGGTTTGTGCACCTGTGGGCTCGCTGGAGGTGCTGGGTTGGCTTTCTGGTGTGGCCTCAGGTGTTTCCACCCCTCCAGTCCCAGTACTGCTTTCCTGTTGTCCCAGTCTTACAAACACTTCATGGTTTGAGTGAATTTTCTCCCACCCAGAGTGTTTTTCAAAATTTGCGCTCCTGGACAACAGGATGCATCCCTTGCAAAGGTGAAACCTGTAGCTGTTCCCCTCATACCCCACAAACATCAGCCTGTGCCACTTGGAGTCACCTTTCCTCCTGAAATTTTGGGGAACCAGAACATTGGCATGATGGCCAAACACCCTCAGATAGCTAAGTTTGGGTGGCCTCCTGTACAACATGTAGTAAGGGATCTGCTTGACTGCTGAGTTCCACGCCCAGTTGGTGATGTGGTAGTCAGTCAGGATTGCCTCCCCCCAAAGACCCTCTGGGGCCCCTGCATCAAGCAGCATGCATTCTTTCATCTGCTTAAGCACCCCGATTTTTCTCTCCACCAGACCGTCTCCCTGTGGGGTGGCTGGGTTGGTGGTATTATGCCGGATGCCCTTCTGCTTCAATCAATTTCCCAGACTTGCAGACAAGAATTCGCCCCCACCGTCTGTTACCAAGGTTCCTACTTTGTAATCAAACTCCCTCTCAACCATCTCTACCCAGGTTTTGAATGTGGCAGCAGCCTGATTTTTCTTTTTTAGAGTAAAGGCATAAGTGTATCTCATATGGCGATCAATGATCACCATTAAATACCTACTTCTCCCTAACTATTTGGGAAAAGGGCCTGATAAATCTGTGTGCACTGCTTGGAATGGCCTCTGTGTGGTGCACTTGCTCCTCTTTGCAACAGGATAAGCCCTCAGATCAATCCTGCTGCACACAGAACATTTCAAGTGGTTCCTGCACTCATCCCACTTTAGCCCTGGACACACACTTTTCAGCTTTTCCAAACTTGTAAACCCTGTGTGTCTCAACACCCTATGGAGATAGTGTGCACAGTTCGAGTGCAGTGGCACATTGCCAACTGTGGCACACTCTGCCTGGGAATCTAGGTAGTAGAGCCTGTTGTGCTTATGATCACACACTCATCCCCCTCAAAATATAGGGCATACCCATCTGTAGTCAGTGAGGACACACTGATGAGACAATTTTGTAACTGGGGAGCACACAGTACATTCTCAAAGTCCTTTTCAAACCCTGGGAAATGCACAGTCCCCATGTCCCTTATTTGGCTTGAACCCCCATCAGCCAAGCCCACTGAGTCAACATAGGAGGACTTCCTGTCCTTCAGCAAGGACCTCTGGTTCACTAGGTGGTGAGTTGCACTGCTGTTGATCATCCACAGATGTCTGGCAGCAACAGCAAGATGGGCTTGGGAGTCACTGTCCTTCACTGCTGAAACAACTCTTTTCTTCTTCCCAGGAGACCAGTGTTGTTGTTTCCTTCTGGCAGCAGGTGGCTTCTTGCAGCTCTTCTGGAGATGCCTTGGCTGACCACAATTAAAACATTTTTTCACTTTGCAGACAGCTGCACTCTTAGTTCTTTGAACTGCCTCTGGTGGTTTGCTTGTTCTTGGCTTGGCTAGTTCAAAATGCTGTCTCTGGCATTCCTCCAAGATACGTGTTGACACAAAGTCCATTCTGAGCTGACTCTCTGGCACCCCCTGCAGTCTATACAATATGTGATCAAAGTCACTAGACAAATTGCCCAACAGGATGTATGCTTTTTGTTCTTTTGGGAGGATTCCATCTCCAAGAACAAATGCTTCATTGTGGCCAGATGCTCCTCTTGGGGCTGTCCTTTCTGCATTTTGCAGGCATACAGCCTTTTGCTCCAGAACATTTTTGAAAGGACAGAGTCAGAATGGTGCACATTTTTCAAAGCAAACCAGACCTCCAAACCTCCTGGGCAGATCTTTTATCTCTTATATGATCCAGCTGGCCTGGGTCCAGGGAAAGATTGATAGTCATGTGTGCTTTCCTATCAAACTCAGCATTCTTGACTGACAGCCCTTCTTCAATTACATCCCAGAGACCTTCCCTCACTAGGATTGCCTCAGCATACACTGCCCACTGAGAATAATTCTGGTCATTCAGCCTTCGGAACTTTACAAAATCCATGCTGGCAACAAACAAAACAAATGCACAGTGCTGGCAGCCTTCCCAGCTTTCACTATTTGTTGGAGATAAGCAGCACTGCAAAACAACTTGGCTTCTTAACTCTCTGCCTTCTGGCACCCAGACAGCAAAAAACCTCTCTTCTGGATGACTGACACAAACAGCTACTCATACTGTTGTTTAGGCGGATCCGCTGGCACAGACTGGGCCCATAACCCTTGTTAGTGTGGTTACGCAGCGCATGAAGATCCACGTTGACGTGCAGCCCTGGGATCACAATCTTCTCAGATGCAGCAGGTAGCGTGTCAGCTGGAGAAGCACCTCTCTTCTTCCAGACAGAGTAAAGAGACTCCACAGACAGACATCTCTCAGATGAAGCTTTAATCTTAGTTCCTCTATGTTCAAGGCTATATACAGCAACAACGACAACCATCCAACATGACTCTATCAACCACCGATCTCAACACCACAGCAACCACATGTGTGTCCAGAGGCTTCTGCTTTATATAGCCAGGGCTCCACATGTCCCTCTGGCCCTGCCTCTTCCTGTGGACACCTGTCACCCACCTGAGTAACTCTGCAGTTTTGTAGCAGTTCTCTGTGCTTTACAGCACCAGGTGACTATCTCCATGATGTCACTTCCCATGACACAGCATGAGTCAGCATGACTCAGCTGCAATCAAATGCTGTGTCATCATGGCTGCTGCTATTCCCCACATTGTACATTTTCCCCGGGACTCCTTCCTAACAATATAATCAACATGATCAAAAGCCGTAGGAGTCAATAACTTAAGAAAGCCAATTATTTAAATGAGATACAAATTAAATACATTACTGCACTCTGTACCAATTTCAGACCAAATGTGGGCATGAAGAGAACAATTTTGAAATGATTTCAGACTGGTCAATGATCAGTCTTCAGTGTTTGTTTTCCTCTGAGAGATGTGACAGCATTACATTTCATCTTTCAAGAGGGCATATGAGCAGCAACACTGGCTCCCCTAATGAAACACACACACACACACACACACACACACAAAGAGCTTTTACCTCTCCAAATTATAGTCAGTATTATTACCCCACACTTGTACATTTTAATGCTCTTTGTTAGAAATCACGATACCACATGTATTGTTCCCTTTCTGCAACAGTAATTAAGAATTAAGCAGCAATACATAATACATCATTCACCACTATGGGGATTCAGTGTTCTGACAGAAGGGGGAGAAAGTGCACAGCAAAGGTAGAAGTCGCAGCAATCAATTATGTACCTTCAATGAACAAATGGCATGAATCAAAACCCAGTTGCTAAAGTGCTGCATTTCAAAAACATGGTTTTATTTCATGACAACAATACACTAGGAGTAGTAAATTTGCTTGCCTGCAACAACAATCTCTGTTAGACATCTTATACAAAACATGTAACCAGGTGAATCAGCCTTGGGTAGCATTACAATGGTATCTAAATACTTCACTTACGGCTTTCTTGCATGGTTTAGAAGGAATGTTTGAAAAGTAGTCTGTGGAGTAATTTATTCTTCATGGTGGTGTTGTGTGCCTTCAACTCGTTTCTGACTTATGACACCCCTAAGGTGACTCTATCACATCATTTGGGGGGCTGAGAGTGTGTGACTTGCCCAAGGTCATCCAGTGGGTTTCCATAACCAAATGGGAAATCAAACAGAGTTGTAGTCCAATGCTCAAACCACTGCACCATGCTGGCTCTAAATTCTTCACAGACCACATATTTTCCTTTCAGGTAGTGCTAATGCTGGTGTCACACTACTGCCTTCACACATTGAAAGTATATGTGAGAAAGCGGTAGGGGCACACTGGTTAGTCCTGAATTGTGCCCCATACCAGTGCCCCATACCATTGTGCCCCATACCATTAAAAAAAAAATCCCAGAGATTGCAGAGTGAGAGCATGAAACATTGCTGTCATTCTGAAGTGACTTCCAATGCCATCATGCAATATTGTTCTAAAGTCATACCAGAGTGTGAGTAATGCTTTCCCCTATTATCCAGGAGTCTTGTGGGCAAAAAATAAAATAGTCCTCACCAGCAAGTGATCACTTGATTGTTAGAAAGACTGACCCATACTTTTTCACCCCCAACCTTGAAACTGTTTCAAAACCCCCAACTTCCCATACAAAATCACCATACAAATGTTAATAAAATAGGGAAGGGGAAAATTTCAGCTTAGCACCAGGTACCATTTATGACAATCAATTTTCAGACTATGGGGGGTTGCAGACTGCCAGAAATAGTGTGAATTCAGTCCACTTTTAGGGTTAGGGTTAGTGCTAGGGAATCATGGGAACTGTTATTTTTCTGAGACATTGAGCCTTCTCTGTCAGACAACTCTGATGCCACAATAAAATACAGTTCCCATGGTTCCCTAACTCTAACCCTAACCCTAAAAGTGGACTGAATTCACACTATTTCTGGCAGTCTGCAACCCCCCTATATGAGGGGGGGATCCTGAGTCACATAATCCAGCATGAGTTATGGCTTTTTGAAGTTTAGGAACTTCAGCTAAAATGTTTATAATGCTTGTTTTATAGCATGTCTTGATCAGGGAGGCTCTATAAACTTCAACATACAAAAGTAATTTTTATATGCTTCTGAAGTCTGAATTTTCCAGATCTCTTTTAGTTGGTAGAGAGGAATGCAGAGTGTGGTTGGCAGATGTGTTGCTAATTAATATCCTACTAGGTTAATCAGCAGAACCTTGGGAGATGCTAGAAGACTTTTGATGTACTCTGGAAAAAAATTATCCTTGATCTATGGATTCCTTTTAAAAATTACACTCCTAGTGCTTCCATTTATATGGTACTTCCAGATTATGTGACATTCTTAAACAGTAAATAAATGTTAGTAGGAAATTAACTTTTTTTTTTTTGGTAAAATAATTCTGTAAGTCTCTTTTGTCACCTTCACTGACATGTGCCTGACATTTATATTTTCCAATATATGTGTTCCTTGTGTAAGACATATTTAATTTAAGGACTTTCTTTGCTCTTAATATTTTTTCAATTATTTCAGCCCAATGTATCTTCTTTTACACTGGACACATGCTTTATGACAAATATTGGATGACTGGTTTGAGCTACAGCAAGGTATTAGTACAGTAGCCTCATCGTCTTACAAAGACCTTTAAAACATTTTAGTAAGACATCTTTTCTTTTAAAAGATCCTGAATTTGCACTATGCTAATATTACTCATCTTTGAGGGAAATGTTATATATGGAAAGCGATAATCTTATTCAAGGGATGTTGATGCAAATTGCAAATGGACTTTATGTAACCCTTTGAACAGATGGTTCTGTCCCTTTCCATAAATATACTGTGCAATACTTTGCAGGTATAAAATGACAAACTGTACTTGCATTTGTTTATATTTATTTATATTTATTTTCTGAAGGATTTTTAATTTATCCTCCAGGGCACACTGACCTCAGAAGGCATCCTATTACTGGGGGTGGTCACATCTGTCCATTTTGCTTTTAGATTTTCAGAGTCATACATCCGTTCTATTCAATTTGTGGCAAAATTCATGGAAATAAACTAAAGAAAGTTATCTACCATGGACCAAATTTAAAGGTACTACATGGCACAAATCATGTTATGCCTGCCTGCAATGTAGCTTTAAAGAGTACAGAGCCTGGAAGAAAAAGAAAGATGTTGACTCTGCATCTCAAACGTGTTGAATACAGAGAGATTCAAACCCAGGCTTTTATGAACTCAGCACTCAAAGATTTCTGCCAGGATGAGTGAGGACCAATTCAAATGGCCCATTTGGGGTGGCTCTTGGCCGCCTCTGGGAGCGGCAGATCAGGGCCGCAGCAACCACATGCTGTGGCCCCAATCCTCCTTTTTGCCACCCCAAAAAGTGCCACCCCAAAAAGTGCAACTGCTGCCAGAGCTTTTTTGCACCCTTTTGGCGCAGCATGTGAGCACGCTGCACCAGAAGGGTGTCCTGATGCCGCGCACTGTGCGGATGGGTGTGCAGCATCAGGACAGCATCTGGGTGGAGTTGGAGAGGCTGGCATGTGGCTGCCCCAACCCAACTCTACCCCCAGGCCGGATCTTTGCGTCATTCTGCATCGGCCCTGAGTCTATCAGTTTTCCTTTATCCAACATTTGATTTTTTAAAAAAGTATTGAGAACATTCTTTCTTTTACATTGATGAAAAAAATCTGCCTATTTTGGAAATTTCTTATTAAAAAATGAACCAAAGGAAATTCTCACCTATTCCTATTTGTAAAGTTATAAAACATATGACAATATGATTAAAATTGGCTTGGAAGTTTTCTCAGGGGTCAGAGGGTACAAATGTTTATTCTGCTAATCATGGCAGTGCTTGCTGCTGGGAAGGCCTGGAAGATGCAAAGCCAGTAAGAATTCTTCCTTTGCTAATACATCAGCTTCTACAGTGGCTTCTGGCAGTGCAACTAATTTGGTTGCCCATATTGATTCCCAGTTCAATAGCCAGGAGTCCAAGGTTCTTGAGGAGGCCTTCTTGGTGACCAGCTGTTGAGCAATTGGAAATGATTGACTACAAATAATTCATTAGCTACAAATAACTAATCCCATATTTTTTCCTATTTATTTATATCCTGCCTTCCTCCCAGCATAGAGACTCAATGTGGTTACCATATGTACCTGAGTCAGGATGAGCTTTGAGGTAGAAATCAGGGAACATCAGAAAGGGACTCTACAGGTGGGCCCTTGGGCCATCCTGGAGGCAGGGATGGGGAGGGGCAGCCTCACGCTGGCCGCCTCAACCCCTCCTCAAAGAAGTCCTGATGCCACGTGCCGTTATGCACATCACGCTGCATCAGGACATCCTTCCGGTGCAGCCTTTTGATGCACTGTGCTGGAAGGGGCACCAAAGAGCCACACAGTGGCTCTTAGAGCAGCCTTTTGCCAGCTCTGAAAGGAGCGGCATTTTGCCACTCCTTTCTGGGCCAGCAAAAGGGAGGATCGAGGCCGCGCTGTCTGGCAGCCTCGGCCTTGATCCTCTGCTTCCCAGGGCGACCCAGGGCCACCCATCTGCATCCCCCCTATGGTTGCTTTTGATCAATTCACATTCCTAGAATCTATCACAGGAAATCAAATCACACCATAAAAAACAAACTTTCTTTTGCATAAAACAGGGGTAGGCAACCTTTCCCCTTTAAGGGCCGAGGGACTTCAGCTCCCAGAAGCCTCAGCCATGTTGGTCAATAGTCCCATGTTGGCCAATAGCTCCTGGGATTCTGGGAGCTGAAGTCCCTCGGCCCTTAAAGGGGAAAGGTTGCCTACTCCTGGCATAAAACATCCAGGTGTAGCCGTGTTTACCTTATAGCAAATTCAATAACATCTAACATCCACCAAACACTGATATCTTTATTCACCAACCAAAATGCACAATATACATGTTGTAAGCTTTCAAAGCTCTACTACCTTTGATGTTATTGGATTTGCTACAAATACCAGGATCTGTAGGATGGAGCTACAGCACTTAAAGTGGTGTGAAACTGCATTATTTCTACAGTGTAGATGTACCCTATGAAAATATACTCCTGGGCTAGCAATGTGTTATGTGCTTCCAGTAAAGTTGGTGGACATTTAAATAACACATGGCATGATCCCAAATATTTTTTTTCTTAAAAATAAGTCCCACTGAGCTTAGTGGGATTTATTTCCTGATAGGAACCCATTGGATTGCACCCTCAACATGCATCTGTATTGAACTCGGTGTGACTAGCCATAGACACAGTGTCACATTTTGTGGTAATTCCTTTGGTTATGGTGGAGAGAGTAGTGACTTTGCTTAATTTGGCAGCAGTTAGGGGATGGGACTTGTGGATTTCACTACGGTAAGTCTTGCCTCCTGCTTCTCTTCCTTGAGGAACCTGTAGCCATCTGTGAGATGATAGCTATCTTTAAATATCTGAAGGACTGTCAGGGAGATGAAGGAGCAAGGTTAGTTTCTGCTGCTCCAGAGGGCAGGATTTGAATATGTGGATTACATACAAGAAAGGAGATTATGGGCCTTTACAGACTTTCAGAAATAATGCAACTTGAGTCCACTTTAACTGGCTCAGGGAATCATAGGAACTGTAGTTTATTGTGGCACCAGAGCTCTCTGACAAAAAAGGCTCAATGTCTCAGAAAAACCACAATTCCCATGATTCCCTAGCACTAGGCTGGGATAGTTAAAGTGGACTCAAGTTGCATTATTTCTGGCAGTCTGTAAAGGCCCTTTGACACTGGAAAGAATCCATAGTGGTAAGAGCTGATCACTAGTGGAATATCTTTCCTTGGAAAGTGCTGGGCTTTTCTGCATTAGAGGTTTTGTAACAGATGTTAGAGGTACACCTCTTGGTGGGGTTTTAGCAAACAATACCTGCATGAAAGGGGGCTAGATTAGATGGCCCCGTGGGTCTACTTCAACTCTATGATTCTATTATTCAAATACTGCTGGGCTCAAGCTCTGAGCAGTCCCACCAGTGGTCAGAGATAATGTAAATTTCAGTCTGACAACATCTGTAACACAGCTAGGTCCTTTACACCTCAGCCATAAGTGTCAACAATAACACATGTTTCCAAGGAAATAAATCTTCCAGCAAAGTAATCAGTAATGTCATTGTGAACATTTTATAACATGAAAATAAACTAAATATATTTGCTCAAAATGAGGTGGGAAAAGATGTTATAATCCAACATATCATTCTAATTAATGTCCAAGATGCTAAAAATGTATTAAATTCAAAATGGCATTACATGACAGCATATTGACATCCAATTATGGCTCACAGAACATACTACTGTGAAATGGCAATGCATCTGTTCAGCAAAACAATTGTGGGGAATTTCCCCTCCCCTTCCCCAAAAAGTAGTTAAATACTCCATAAATGGCCTAAAACAGAAAATTTGAGAAATACTGACAACCTAGAGCTTTTAGAATCCTGCAAATGTATGTCAGGGAATGACAGAGAGAAATAGTGTCCTGGAGAATGCCTTCTCCTGTGCCCTGCCTTGTGAATTGTGGCATTTTGCCTTTGGAAAATTCCATTTCAAAGTCAAAAGAAATGACTTGCCTCTTATGGTGACATGCAAATTATTTCCATGGCTAATAACCACTATATATTTGTCATGCTAGCTTTCTAATGTTTACAGCTGGCTATTTACACAGCCAGTCTGTCTTGGTGGGATCAAATCTTAAGTGATGTCAGTGCGAGTGGGAGAAAACTGGGTTCTTTACTTTGAAAGCAATGTTGTGTCAGGCTTTCTTAATTAGTAATCTTAATTAGTCATCTTGATTGTATTAAACTGAGCAAAACAGTAGAAAATGATATATGATCCAACCCTGCACTGGTGAAAAAGTAGGCCAGGACTGAAATTAATCAGAAAAAGCTGCCTTGTATTCTGAGGGTGGTGTCTCATTTGACTCAGTGATAAGATGGTGGAATCTGGTACTTCCCATGTTAAAAACAACTTTATATTATATTTCTTATGGTGTAGCAAAAGGAGGGGGTGGAAGTGACCTTTGTGAAATGACTTTTTTTTAAAAAAAATAATTCTCAGATTTTTTCTATTTATTACTTCTCACTTCAGGACTGTCTGGTACTCTCTTATTTGCGCTCTCTTATTTGTACTCCAGGACTGTCTGGTACTCTCTTTTTTGCATTCCAACAGAAGAGAGGGGCCAGTGACAATGCTGATATTCCTTGAAGTAGTTGTACTATCTACCTAATTGTAGCTCTTTACCCGTCCCTCAACATTAGACTTCATGGCCTCAAATGCAGCAATTTAACCAAGTTGTGGCAGGATCTTTTAGAGCACTTCACTACTATTGCTAATGCCATCCTAGCCACCTGATTATTTGGCTCTTGACTCAAACCCCTCCATTATTCTGAGCTAAATCTCCTCATCTTTAACCATGAGCCCTAATGTGGATGATTCTAGATTGGGATGGGCACTTGAAGAGGTCCAGAGGATAATTTTTAAGTTCACCCAATCACATGGCCCATCTTGTCCCCATATTTTTTTTTGAACTGAACTAGAAGTGATGTTCCAGTTACTTCCCGACACTTTTTGGGTGACACTTTGCTATTCTGGGAGTGAGGGGAAAATGTCATTTAAACTTAAATAATTTAAATCATTAACTAAAGGTGGGTTTTGGCTGGAAATTGTATTTTTGTTTTTTGTTTTTTGTTTTTAAAAAAAATAAAATTAAAAATATGTGGCCCATGGATTCACATCCTGTTCTATATTATTGTAGAGCTGATTTTACATCATGAGTCAATGATTCTCATAGCAGCCTGTAAAGAAAATTGGGTTTGTGCACCAAAGAGATTGTTAAAAAACTGGTTAGAGAAAGAAGACACTCTCTTTCTCAACTATTATTTTCCATGCTAAAATTGTTGTCCTTCAGGCACACAATCACTCCTTTCGCAACTGCCATCACATTTATGAAACAGGATTTTACTCTCTCCCAACTTGTTTAAGAAAGTGAATGTTAAGCTCGCATGTGTCATTATTGTCAGAACATAGATTTGAGAGTCACCATCTGTGAGTACTCACACTTGAAGCCTGATTAGAATCAGATGCATTTGATCGAGGAATAGAAGGAATGTGATGTGACTGACAGGACTCTGTCAAAACTGAAGGCCAAACTAAATATGATGTGAAAGAGCCCCTTTCTTTGCCTAAAAGCATGTCAGGGGAGGGTAGTTTAAGGACATGCCATGTGGGGATAAGGTTGAGAAGAAACAAAAAAGCAACAAATGACATTGCCTGACTCACCAGGCTGGCCTGGTTGCTGCGTGGAGGGAGTTGTCCTGCTGTGTTGGTTCCCTGGGCCTGGCGATTCCCGATAGCCACCAGGGCCAGGGCCAGGAGGTCCAGATTGGCTGCCTGGGCCAGGGAGGGTGGTGCTTTGGCCCCAGGGGGCACAAGACTACAGCTCTCAGCATGCACTGGGAGCAGAAGTGACACCATTTGCCAGCGCTGGGGCAACAAAATAATGGAATTGGTTGGGGATGCCGGAAGGGGTGGGGACTTCTGGGCCTCCAGGCCTCTTTGGTAGACCAGTCTATTTAAGGCCACATGGCATGGTTAGCTAGTGCTATTTTCACTTGGTTCTCCCCACCCTCCCTCCTTCCCTCTACTCAGGGGATTGAGATGTGCTGTCACAACTTCTCCGGGGGCAGTAGCATGGATCTTGGATCTGGTGGGCATGGTTTCTGGTGCTGTGGAGCACTGGATCAGGAGTCCATAGAGAACAGGGGGGCGCCAAGGGCCTTGTGGTGTTGCCATTGCAGGGGCAACACAAGATCAGTGTCCCCAAATGGCAAGGGGTAAAAATGTGAACATGCAATCAAATGGTTACCTGAGATGCAAATGTTTGATCAGCCAATTACACTTGTTGTCATCCTGAAGCTTGGCTGTAATCAGGCAACTCAGTTCATTGATCAACAAGGGGTTGGTCAATGCATGGATACCAGATCCAGACCTCATGCATTTTAAATCAACTCTACCTGTCAGCTGTATTCAATAAAATTGTGGCCTTTGTCCTTCCAAAAATCAGGTGTTTTGTGGTCATTCCTTGTGTTGCCTCCCCCTCCGCAGCAAATAAACAATTTTAGAAATCAGAAACACAGTATTTGGAAGAAAAACAGTTTTGTGAAATGTTTTGTCCTTCAACTTTGTTTCTTCAAACTGATTCTTCAACACATTTACTTGGAAGTAAATCCCTAAATGAGCAAGCAAGCCAGCATGTTTTAGAGATTTGGGCTTTGGACTTTAGAAATTAGGGTTCAATTCCCTACTCAGCCATGGAAACCCACTGGGTGATCTTGGGTGAGTCACACACTCTGAGGCCCAGAAAATTGTAGCTATGAATAAGAAATGACTTGAAGGCATACAATAATAATAACAATAACAATAATAAAATTTATTTATATCCTGCCCCTCAGCAGATGCAATAACAACATAGTCCCTAAGAACTCCATGAGAATTCATTCTGGTTCACTATGCATAGTATTTCATTGTTAATTTCTGTTTCTTCCTACCCAAACTGAAGAAGATTGCGATGGAGAAAAGCAGCAACAGCAGGAGGAGGAATGAGAGTAGTCATCTGGGATACTTCATAAAGCACACCTGGGTGTACTTTCAAATGTAGCATTTTTGTCCCTCTCCTCCCCTAAAATATACTAAAAAGAAAAAAAATGCAATATTTAAGCTTTCCTCCCTAGTTGATGTGAATTAAAAACATTGCTTCATGGAAAGGAATGCTTTGACACCTGTTTCAATTACTGCCTTTTCTTTGAAGGTGTATTTAGCAGCATATAATAGGTGGCTGAAGGAACAACTCATCTACTGTGTCAAAGTTTTTCTGTAGACACTAATTTGCTACCAAATAGAACGCTGCTTCTTAGTGAGTGGTAAAGGAAAGCAACCATCTTTTTATGGCAGCAGCTAGTCTGAATATTTCAGAATTTAAAAGCACTTCACAATAGGGCTTTATGTGAAAACAAAATGGCAGACACTCTGGTTATCTTTCAATGAAAAGACTTTTTTGCCATTCCATCCCCAAAAGGCCATCTGGATAAAACAGAACATTTTGAAGGATGTAAAATGACTGAAGGATATAAAATTTATGACTGCAATTACTGGTGGAAGGTGAGTTACGCATCTACACCATCTTGTTTTTCTGCTGGCATTTATCCCACCCCCTACAATTCATTAACTCTACTTAAAAAAACAAAAAACAAAAAGATTATTACATTCCCCTCTTGCATCCTTTCTCCTGACTTTATCCTCTAACAAAAATAGTTAGACAGGTCATCCTGTTATCATACTTATGTTGTTAGCTGCCTTTGAGTTGGCTCCAACTCATGGAAATCCTGTGGATGAGACATCTCCAAGAATCCCTATCCTCTATTGCCCTGCCCAGATCCTGTAAGCCCTTGCCCGTACTTCCTCTGATTGAATCTATCCATCTGGTTTGTGCTCTTCCTCTCTTTCTTCTACTCTCTCTTTCCTAGCATTACTGTTTTTTCTAGTGATCCTTGCCTTCTCGTTATGTGGCTAAAGTACAAGTTTCAATTTGATCATCTTAGGGGGGTTGCAGACTGCCAGAAATAGTGCAAATTGAGTCCACTTTTAGGGTTAGGTTTAGGTTTAGGGAATCATGGGAACTGTATTTTATTGTGGCACCAGAGCTCTCTGACAGAGAAGGCTCAATGTCTCAGAAAAAACAACAACAATCCCCATGATTCCCTAGCACTAACCCTAAACCTAAAAGTGGACTCAATTTGCACTATTTCTGGTAGTCTGCAACCCCCCTTAGCTTCCAAGGAGAGCTCTGGTTTGATCTGTTCAAGAAACCATTTGTTTGTTTTCTTGGCTGTCCATGGTATCTTAAGTACTCTTCTCCAGCACCACATTTTGAATGAGTGGATTTTCTTCCTGTCTGCTTCCTTCACTGTCCAGCTGTCACATCTGTACATGGTAATAGGGAATACAATGGCCTGAACAATTCTGACTTTAGTGCTCAGTTGTATGTCTTTGCTCTTCAGTATCTTTTCAAGTTTTTTCATAGCTGCCGTTTTCATTCCTTATCTTTTTTCTTATTTCTTGACTGCAGTCTCCATTCTGGTCAATGTTTGATCCTAGATATGGGAATTCTTTAACTATTTCAATTTTCTCATTGTCTAGATTGAATTTGTGTATTTCTTCTGTGGTTATTATTTTTGTTTTGTTTTTTATGTTCATACTTACCAGTTAATAATATGTTCATCATGCTTACCAGTTTTGTATTTCTCTTGCTATTCAAATAGCCAGCTAATAAGGTCTGTTCCTGGACACTTCAATCCATGCATCTGAGGAAGTATACTGGAGTCTACAAAAGCAACCAACTTCTTTCTTTCTCTCAGTTTGGGGGGAAGCAGACGGCTCTTTGCACCATCTTGGAGGTAAGGAAGGGGAGGGGCAGCCTCACGCTGGGCGCCCCAACCCCTTCCTGAACACGTCATTGGAGCGCCCGTCGCTCCACACGATGGGCACTCCGATGACGTCCTTCCTCTGCAGTGTTCGGACACACTGCAATGGAAGAGATGCTGAAGAGGCACTCAACGCCTCTTGTGGTGCACCTTCGGCGCCTTGTGGAAGGAGCGCTATTTTAGCGCTCCTTCCAGGGCCTGAAAAGAGGTGCATTGGGGCCGAGGAGTGTGGATACCTCGGCCCCAATCTGCGGCTTCTTGGGGCGGCCCATGGCCACCCGTCTGCAGAGGTCCTTTGTCTCAAAGGTGCTACAGTATCCCTTTGCTACAATGGTCCTTTGCATAATGACCTACACTAACGTGGCTATGTCTTTGAATTTTACCACTATAGTTTTATTGTGAGGGAAAGATTACTAAAAAATATATTTGGAAAAAGTAGTTGAAAATGGGAAAACAGCATTTTCTGCACAGTATTTTTGTCCCTCTTCTTGTCTACTATCCTTTTTTTATCTACAGTTGACCAAAACAAGGATTGGATTACCACTGCATCTAAATAAGTCAAGCTGATAGCCATTTAAATAGACAAACTGAATCAACTTGTGTTTTAAGAGATAATATCAGATACATTATTGTGCACAACAGATACAGTGACTGTGCTTGTCACTTTTTAAATGTACAAGCAACAATAGTGTTCTTAGCTCTGTCTCCTACTCCAGTTAAATTTCAGGAGCCTTCTATAGGTTAAGAGTTAATGAATGCGGAAAACGTGTTGGTTTGCTCTAACTAGATAACAGCTTGAATTATCCAACATAGAATTCTTATACATCAAGGATGATAAAAGTAACCATATCCAACAACATGTTTCTCTGTTTCTTACCACTTATTCTTGTCAACTGTACTTTTAATGTATAACCCTGAAACAAGACCCTTGGTCCATTTATAATAAAAACCACTAAGTAAAGCACTACATAAATTGAAGCTACATAAACAATATTTACACAGGAAGGAGGACTGAACAACTTTTCAAACTTCCCTTTTTGTAGAGTTATTTTAATTACCTGTTATATCTTGCATTGTTCAAAACATTTTAAAAATTCTTCTACTGCTATCATCTGATCTTAATTTTAGATCATTTTGGACTGTACCTAAACAAAGACAGCCTACAGGCCACATTCCAACATTCATGTTGCTCATATATGTGATCTGACAGCCTTTTGAAAACCCCAAAAACTGAAAGGTGTTATTTGAAGATCCCACCCCCCCATTAGCAAATCTGAGATTTTAACACCTGACCAATAGGAAACAGGCATCTTTTCATGAGCACATTGCTGTGGAGAAAAGGCTGGAGCTCTATTTAATGTAATATGTGTTTCCTCCACTCTGCCATCATGCTTTCCAGACTGGTTAAATCAATTGCAACTTGTGGCTCCCATGCCACTGGAGTGGTAAATCTGCTTTGGGTTTCATTTCAAGCTTTAAAGGGGATGTCTGAGGGCTGAATACCCTTTTAATTTTTAGACTAAGGGGCTAAGCAGATGGCTAATTGGGCCATCTTGGGGGCAGGGAAGGGGAGGGGCAGCCGCACGATCAGCGCCCCAACCCCTTCCCCAGGTCGTCCTCGGAGCAGCCGGCCCTCCGCACGGCCGGCGCTCTGAGGAGGACCTCCCGCCTCAGCATTTGCACGTGCTGCAGTGGAAGAGTCGCCGAAGGTGTGCTGCAGCCTTTTGTGGCACACCTTTGGCGACTTGTGAAAGGAGCGCCAATTTAGCGCTCCTTTCAGGGGCGGCGAAGGTGCGCCGCGGGACTGAGGTGTGGGGATGCCTCGGTCCCATGGCGCAGATTCCTGGGGCATCCCATGGCCTCCCGTCTGCTTCCCCCCAAGCCACAAAGTAAAATCAAAGTGCTCAACTGACTAGAAACAAACCATAAACCTGACATGTCCCTCTGAGAAGAGCACAAGCCAGAGACAAAGACCTCAACCATCTTCCTGTTTTTCCTCAAAGGGAGGGAAACCAGTTTGGGCAGAATATTACTTAATGCCATGAATGAATGAATGAATGAATGAATAACTTTATTACGGCCAAAGACCAGTAGTTAAATTAATGTCATTCCTTCTCACCTTTCTGCCTCTGAAAGGGAAGAAGTTGGGAAAATATAGATGGACAGATAGATAAACAGACAGCTAGATAGTCAGACAGAAGATTATGCAGGTAGATAGATGCTTGATGTGGATTTTATATTCCTGGAAAGTGGGTTAAAATGCTAAAGAAAATATGAAGTCACACTGAAAGGATTAATTCCACATTACTTGTCTTGGAAATATATAGCAATTTGTACTATTTACTCATATGTATGTTCTAAGTAAATTGATCTTACACCTAAATATGTGTGCAAAGGAGATGTATATATTTGTATTTTCTGGGAGTACACCCCATTCCTTACTACAGTTTAACCCATAGCAGAGAAACAAAACATCAGGTATGGGGGGGTTGGAATTAACTATATATCAAGGTAAAGTGAAAGTAAAATATAGCAGGTTAGTGTTAAGGCTACATCAGTTTGGCACCTGCTTTGAAAGTTAAGTTTTTGTTACACAAAGGAACACCTGGGAGGGAAGCGAGCAGTTGCCATTTCAGTCCATAATCATCCTTCCCATGATAAACACACAAAAGGATGCCAAAGTAGGTTCTACTCTACTTAGGATTGTCATCTTCTGGTGTATTGCTACACAGTACCCATGACACATGATTAACAGTGACTCTGAACTCTGTGCCACAACCATCTATGTATTTCTTTTGGTCCCTTCTTTGGCATTTGCTGAAGAATTCATACCTCTAGCTATGCTGACCTAGAGGAGTTTAAAGCAATGGGTACCATCTCCAGATCAAGAGCTTGTAGCCATTCCTAACCATTGTAGCCTTTGTTTTACATCCAAAAGCACTCACCTAGAATCAGACAAGAAAGATCACTCCCCTGCTCCAACAAAAGATATGTTGGTCTTAAGGATATATAAATCATATAAAAATAGAAGCTGCATTTGAAGTGAAATGTATCAGAATGCTATCAGGCCATAAAAACCTTGGGGGATGCGTCTCTGAAAAATGTTCACTTTTAGACATGGTGCTTTAGGGTTTAATGTTTGTTGGGAAAGATGCCATAGGCAGAACTTTGCTAGTTGTTAGGTTTTGGGATGTCCAAATCCATCCTGTTCCTATATTAAAACAGAGCTCCAAAGAAATGACAGATGAATTGAAAGTTCTTATTTACCTCTCTGACTACAGTCAATTGATTTTTCAGTTTTAAGGAGGATCAACTTTTTTTTTCCTTTTTCCTTTCCTAATGCAAACTTTTTCTCTTATTTTATGGAGTCTCAAGTGCCTGCTCTTCTATACATTATTCAATTTCAAACTGGAAAATACTCAAAATAGATCAATTTTGCTGGAAATCATTTCACTCAATAATAGGCCTT
This sequence comes from Phrynosoma blainvillii, assembly GCA_026167975.1. NCBI lineage: Eukaryota > Metazoa > Chordata > Lepidosauria > Squamata > Phrynosomatidae > Phrynosoma > Phrynosoma blainvillii. The sequence goes on along the minus strand of JANUYF010000002.1, from coordinate 63,313,817 downwards.
TTATGGACAGTGAATCTTGTAGAAAGGCATCCACTTGTTATCTCTGAAATACATATTCAGCAGAGTGCAACTCATTGACTTTAACATGAAATGCTACTTTGCAAAAATACAGGGAGACAACAGTGGGAGAAGAAATACTGACCAAATGAAAGCCACGCTAACTTTAATTTTTCTCAGGTTTTTTTTAAAGTCCTGACCCAGCGCATATTATTACAATCTGCTATTTAACAATGAGAACAAGATATCCTTTTAAAACAGTATGGTGTGTAAACTCTATTATGTAAAAACTGTCATTGTAAATTAGTAGCACTGTCTAATGAACACTGAAACAATGAATTCCTATCCATATCTCCTCAGAAGCAAGCCACAGTGTGTCCAAAAGGTAAAGAAAATTAGAGGTAAGTGTGTAGAGTACTGGCAGCAACATTTTGGTCCTCCAAAAACTTCCAGGACCAAAAGATCCCAAGAGATCTTGGCAACATGACTAGTGCACAATAAAGTCTGAGATCTCTGAACGGTGATAGATTGTTGATCACTGATGTATAGCATTGTTGTCTAAGGACACATTGCAAACAAAAGAGAAAGTTTTATAAATCTTTGCTAGGAAAGAGCACTATTGTTCATGGTTATGTAAGCTGAAATATTTTAAGGGTAAACTTAACAACATGCTTCACTCTCTCCCACTGAAACTGACGTGACTTAATTTCTTTGCTTAGCTTTGGTGAACTTATGTCCATTATAACACATGAGATGGGAGTGTATGCATCAATGGTTAGATGTGTAAATTAAAATGAAATCTGGCACACACTGACAACATTATTTTATTTCTCAAGATTCAAATGTGAGTGTTTTGTTTCTCCTCACAGGATTCCTATTTGCAAGCTGTGTCTGAATCACCTGTCTCAGCAGAATAACTCAAGCTGTAGAACCTAAGTGGTTTGTGAAGCCACAATAAATCAGTTAGGCTCTACTGATAGGGATCACTAACTAAGATGACATCTGTATCATTCAAAGAAGAGTTCAATTTCTCTTTAAGAAATGATGTTTGTTTGACTTTTGAAATGCCTGTGGTAAGAATTCTAAGAGACCTTATCAGGATAGACAGTAGAGATGTATATCTTCATGTTCAATATCCTCAAATAAAAAAGACTTTTTTGAGAGGTACTTACATTTTCCCAGCCTTTCACAGAATAGTTTTGCACATGTGCCTCCCTCCCCAATGTGCCAACCTCACTTGTTTTGTGGAGAAAATGGGATTTCTACATAGGAAATAGTATTTTCTATACAAAACAGTTTCTTGTGAAGATAATATATTTGATTGGATGATGATGATGATGATGATGATTTGCACAGAAAAACATGTGTTTACCATAGAAGACTTTGCAAAGTTTGAAGAAACTTTCTATCACTATTTCCATGAATATTTTCCCCCTCCCTAATGGACAGAAACATAGATAATAAGCAAACTTGAATGAATGATTTATTGAACTGGTCTGCAGACCATTTCAAATCCCAAGAAACTTTGTCTGAGAGGAAGGACAAGATTGCACCCCCATTTCATTTGAATCTTTGTTTCATTATGTGAGGCACAATTTTAGTTCCCCAGGGTGTTAACCCTTTTAAAGGGAAACAATATACATAACAAAAACCCTAAATCCTAATCTAACTAAAGATGGTTTTAGGTAAAGAGAGAAAGCATTACCATCTTTTATATAGCAGGAAGATGGAGAAGAGACATGTTAGACATATAATTAGACTAACAGTCAGATTCACATACTAACTATAGAAATCCCTATCTATATAATGAGGGGAATGAAAATGCTTAAGTTTCTTCCAACACATTATAATGGCAGAGATTCTGCATTGGGACACAATCCCCTTTTCATTGTCTTGGACCAACATCAAGGATCTTCATCCAATCACACAGTCTCAGGAATTGATCTTTTTGTAGAGGCTGAGTGAGAATTCTGCAGTCATTACTTCTGTGTTGCCATACTGCAACTGGACAAGTCCATTCTTGCATATCTCTTGCACTTTGTGGAAGGCTATGTCAATGTTCTTCTTAAGTGGTTTTTCACTTTCAGAAATTCTGATGCAGCTTTGATTATCTTACATCAAGATCACTGGTTTGGTTTCTGTTATCCCAGTATCTAGAAATAAGTTGTGCAGCCATTTGATCTCATCACATGTTGCCTTTGCTGAAACACATCCAATGCCAGTGGAAGAATCTGTAATTGTAGATTGCTTCTTACTTTTCCAGCTTACAGCTTCTCCACCATAGAAGATCAAATTTCCACTGGTTGATTTTCTGTCTGCCAGATCTGTAGCTCACTCTGCATCCACATAAGCAGACAGCTGGAGTTGGTGACAGGCTAGCAGCATTAATTTGCAATCTGCTATCCCTTTTAAGTGTCTGGCAACTCACATGACTGCAATGAAATCTCTTTCAGTAGAAGAGTTGACCATTCTGCATAGGATGCCAACAGCATTTGCTATGTCAGGTATAGTGGAGTTGGTACTGTATAGGAGTTTTCCAACTGCAGTCCTATACTTGTCTCCATTTTGCAAAGGTTCAGATTTCTTACTGGCCTTTAAGAATCCTACTTCCATTGGAGTTGGCACAACATTTGCATCTTTCAGACCAAAACATTCCAGAAGATCCAGTATCTTCTGTTTTTGATTAAAGAAGAAAATTTCATCACTATTTCTTTGCATTTGCACTCCAAAATAATGTGAGATATATCCCAAATTCTTTATATCAATCTCTTTCTTGAGATTATGAATTATTTTATCACTATCTGCTTTATCATCAGTGCACGGGATAAGATCATCCATATAACTTATGATGTAAGTCAATTTATTATTTCTGAATCTCTTATATACATATTTGTCAACAGTGCTTGCAGTGAACTTTGATAAGAAGCTGGCTCAGTTTCTCACCCCATATTCTTGTGACCTGTTTTAAACCATAAATGTTCTTTTGCAATTTGCATACAAGATGCTCCTTCCCAGATATTTGGAATCCTGGAGGTTGTTCCATATAAGGTTATTCAGTGAGATCACCATACAGAAAACCTGTGTGAATGTCCAGATGTTGAACATTCATTTTCTTGTAAGCTGTGACAGCTAGAAGAATTTTGATGGTTGTATGAGTGACTACTCCAGCAAAAGTTTCACTGTAGTCCTCACCATACTTTTGAGTATAGCCTTTAGCAACAAGTCTTACTTTATATCTTTGAATCTCCCCTTCTACACCTAGCTTTGCAGACCCATCCACAGCCAATTGTCCTTTTTCCTTCTGGCAATTTTGACAAAGTCCATGTCTTGTTTTCCTATAAACATTGCATTTCCTCACTAGCAGCTTGCACTCACTTCTCAGAATCTGTTTTTGGAATTCCCTTGATCTTCTTCCAATTGGAGGGTTTTGGAATTCTTTCCTCTGTGGCTTGATAAGAGAACCTACCAGGTGGCATGCCTTTATTGGAGCATTTTGACCTTCTCATCTGGATTTGGATACTTGGCTCCACTTCTTGCATGCCATCTGGTTCCTCATCATTAGGCTGGTCCACTTCAGGTTGCAAGACCTTTGGAAGGTTAAATAACTCTACATGCTCTGGTTGCTGGTGGGAGTCTTCTTCCACTGCAAATAAATCTGCATAAACATATTGGTTTGTATTAGATTTAGGCTTTGGTCTTTCACCAATATAAACAACACTTGTTAATTTTATTTTGTGTCCATCTGGATCTAAAATTCTGTAACCATTTCTAGCATAACCAACAAAAATTCCCTCTTCACTTCTGCAGTCAAGTTTAGTTCTTTTCTGCTTGAGAATATAGGCTAATGCTTTGTTTCCAAAAATGTTCAGATGGTCTAGTTTTGGCTTAACTCCATGCCATAACTGGAATGAGGTTACATCTTTGGATTTAGTTGGCAATCTGTTACACAGGTATGTTGCAGTCATGATGGCTTCAGACCAATAGAGTTTAGGCATAAAAGCTTCCAAGAGGACAGTGACTGCCATCTCCTTGAGAGTTCTGTTCATTCTCTTTTGTCAGGGATAATGGGAGTTGTAGCTCTTCACCTCTGGCTCTAACTCACCACCTTGTTATGCAGCAGAGCTGACCAGCTTTGATCAGTGGTTGATGCTTCTTTCCCAAGCAGCAGAGTTTCAGAGAATAGGCTGAAGACCCTGACAAACTCTCCAAGCCTTCTCACTCTTCTTCCTGAGATGTCTCCAAACTTCTCCAGGATTCTTCTGGCTCTTGTATCTTCCCTCAAGACACCAGACAACTCAGTAGTCTTATATAAAAGATCTACTTTATTCTACTATATACATAAATACTATATGCCCTACAAATCACAATCTCTACACTTCACAATATCTCCAAAACTACTCCACAATACTCATTGGCAAACATTGCACTTATAGCCATTGTTAGTCACCACCCACTAGTCGGTTCCCACCCAGTGGGTGTGTACATTCATTTTGATTGGTTTACATGGATCATCCCATACTTAAGACCAACCCAAGTATTTCATCATTTTACCTTGACTACTTAATGGATCTCAGGTGTTTGCAATCTACAACAGGTGTTTTCAATATACACTCTATAACTTTGTCCTTGTCTCTCAAGGCTTCCAAATTACATTATCCTTTTCACCTGTGTAGCTTCATGATTGCTCCTGCTTAATCACTGTGACTTTCACATACACATTTTATTTCTATTACTGTATATCCCATGTTGCTTTTTCCTTAACAATCCCCTCCGAAATAAAATATTGTATGTGTCTTATAATGTCATTCCAACCATTTGTGTCAGTCTTTCATGTTTTTCCGCCGTCAATGCTTTTGTGAACAAATCTGCTATGTTGTGTTGTGTTTCTATATATCTCAATTCTATTTTACCCTTTTGAACCATATCTCGCACATTTTGATATCTTACTCCAACATATTTTGTTCTGTTCTTCAAACTTTCAGTTTCAGCCATTGCTATGCATGACTGTGAATCTTCCAGAATTTCTACTGGTATCCTGTATCTTTCATTTAAATCATTCAACAATTGCTCAACCCACTGTACCTCATTCACTATCTCATTTAAAGCTGCGAATTCTGCTTCAGTCATACTTAACGCTACATTAGTTTGTTTTCTACTTCTCCAGACTATTGGACTTTCACTGTACTTAATTATCATTCCTGTAACTGACTTCTTGTCTCCTAATTCTGATGCAAAAGAACTGTCCACATAACAATCTAAATCTCAACTACTGTTTCTAATTATCAATTTCTTATCTAAAGTTCCTTTCAAATATCTTAATAAGTGTTTTACTGCTGTCCAGTCTTCAATTTTTGGATCATTAACCCTTCTGGACAATACATTTACAGCATATGAAATGTCTGGTCTGGTGTGGCAAGATATGAATTGTAAAGATCCTATTATACTCCTGAATAAAGTCTTGTCTTCAAAATCTCTAGTTGTTTTTTCAGATACAAAACCAGTTGTCATTGGAGCTCTTACTATTTTAGCATTTTGTAATCCACACTTTTCAATCAAATTTTCAATTTTCTTTCTCTGACTTAACAAACAATGTCCTTTTTCTGTCCATTCAACACTAATACCTAAATAAGACTTTAATAAACCTAGATCCTTTAAGACAAACTTTTCAGACAATTCTCTTTTTACTGATTCAATTTCCTGTTTTGACTTTGCTGCCACGCACAAATCATCTACATAAATTACTAACACTATGTCTCCTTTTGTATAGACACAAGCATCTGCAATGCTCCTTTTGAATCCTAGCTTAACTAACTCATCATTAATGCACAAATTCCATGCTCTGGCACTTTGTTTTAATCCATACAATGCTTTTTTCAATTTATAAACTTTCTGACTACTATTTTCTTCAAAACCTTGTGGCTGCTCCATAAATATCTCTTCATCTAAACTAGCATTCAAGTAGGCTGTTTCAAAATCAAAATGTTCTACAACTAAATTTCTTTTTGCTGCTACAGCTAGAACCATTCTCAGACTTTCTGGCTTTGCAGTTGGAGAATATGTCTTATCATAGTTCTCATACTGCTGTTGTGCAAAACCCTTAGCTACTAACCTAGCTTTATACTTAATACTTCCATCTGGCATTTCTTTCTTTTTGTACACCCACTTACAACCAATTACTTTCTTGTCCTTGGGTCTGTCAACGACTTCAAAAACATCTTTATTTACCAGACAACCAAACTCATCATCCATTGCATCAATCCATCTTTCCTGTTCTTCTCTAGACAAACTTTCCAACTCTTCAAAACTTTCAGGCTCTTCCACTGCTAAACAAGCTCTTGCATTTGTCACAACAAACCTATCTGGAGGCTTTCTAACTCTGTGACTACATCTGGGAATAAACTCTGATGATCTGCCTCTTTCATCCTCACTTTCTGTACTGGAAGTTGTAGTTCTATGACTAAATCTCTTGTCTTCAGTCATTCTAGTAGTAATAGGTCTAAATTGTGTCTCATTATCAGAAGAACTATCACTGCTGCTAGTGGATGCTTCTGGCTTAACTGAAACCCCTCCGTTTCCTGAAGTTGGTTCAATTTGTGTTTCTGGCTCATTTGAACTTCCTAACCTCAAGAAAACTTCTTTATTGGCATGCAGTTTGTCCCAACCGGCATGTCTCTCAAAATTTGCAGACCTAGAATACTGCACTTCTTTTCCACCCAAATGAAACTTGTAGCTATTTCCAGAATAACCCAAAAACCTAAGCCTTCTACTTTTGGGTTCTCCTTTCTTCCTGAAACAAGCTGGAATGTAAACATAAGCAAACTGTCCAAAGACCCTCAAATACTTGTAATTTGGCACTCTCCCATACAATACCCTGTAGGGAATGTCTTCAATTTCTGAATGATATAGTCTGTTACTAATATGTACTGCTGTCAAAGTTGCTTCCGCCCAGAAACTATCTTTTACCTCTGCATCTGCCATCAAACAAGCAGTTATTCTTTTTATATCTTGTATTCTTTTCTCCGCTAAACCATCTTCGTTAGGACAAGCGGGATTAGTAGTTTCATGCCTTATTCCCACCTTTTGAAACCAATGAAACAATTTATTACTTAGAAATTCTCCTCCTCGGTCAGTAACAATGGTGCCTACTCTAATATCAAATTGTCTTTCCACCATTCTCACCCATGCTTTTAAACTTTGCCCAGCGTCAGATTTGTTTTTCAATATTCTTACAAAAGCAAACCTTGTAAACCTATCAACAATTACTAGGTAATATTTGCTTCCCCCTAAAGATAAACAATTAGCTTGGGCAACATCTGCATGTACAAACTGAAATGGTCTTTGAGCAATTCTTTTGGTTTTCTTGGCTACTGGAAAAGCTCTGACCTTTACCTGATTGCATACAGTACAATCTAAGTGATTTTTGCATTCAGCAACTTTTAAATCTGGACACATACTGATTAACTTCTTTAAACATTTGAAACTAGCATGACCAAATTTTCTATGGAGTTCATGTATACAGTCTTTGTGAATTGGACTATTGTCTATGTTATTAGAATTTTCAACACTGTAGCTATCAATATTGTCTTCCAAATAGTAAAGTTTATCCTTTTTCAAGCCTATGCCTCGCAATTCCCCATTCAGTTTTATCTTACACATGTTTTTTTCAAAAATGACTGTGTAGTCTCTGTCTGTTAATCTACTCACTGATAACAAATTATTTTCTAACTCCTTTACATGTAACACATCATTAAAGTTTTCCTTTAGCCCTGGAATGTAAACTGTACCCATTTGATTTACAGTACTGAGCTCTTTTCCATCAGCTAAAACTACAGCATTTACATTAGCTGATTTTCTATTACTTATCAAATTAATATTGTTACACATTGAAGATGATGCTCCTGAGTCAATTAACCATTTACAATTAGCATTTTGTTTTTCCTTAATCATGGTTGCAAACCCCTTTTTGTTACCACTGTCCTTCAAAAATGGAGGTTTGGACTGCTTTTGATACTGCCGCGGCTGCCATCTGCTCTCTCCTTGCTTGCTTCTCTCAGCAGCAAATTGTTTACAATGTCTCTGCAGATGACCAATCTTTTTACAATAAAAACACCTCCGTTGCTCCCTTGTAGAAGCTGCTTCTTCCTGCTTTCATAGATCAGGCGTTGTTTGTTGTTTTGGCACAGTCCTTAAACTTGCTGAGTCACCCTGCTCAGACTTTCTTCTCAAGTTTTCTTCCAATATTCTGGCAACAATTAAGTCTCTGTTCAGCTCAGCTTCTGGCAAATTTTGCAAGCTATTTGTAATGTTGTCCAAAGAAGGATCTAGCGATTCCAGCAAAATATAACACTGCTGCTCTTTGCTAATTTCCACTCCTCTCAGTTCAGCTTGCACAAATAAATCTTGCATTGTTTTTAAGTGTTCTATCACACACTGTCCTTTCGTCATCTTTTGTCTGTAAATTCTTTTAGACCAAAGCATTTTTGCAAATGCAGTTGAAGGAGTGTGTAATCTCTGCAAGGTATCCCACACATCCTTGGCGGACACTTTATCTCTTACTTCGTTAATCAAGTCTTCTTCTAGCATGAGATAAAGACATGCTTTTGCTTTAGCGTCTCTTTCTCGAGTGGCTGCATCAGCATCAGCTGCCAGCCCTGTTTCAACTGTCGACCACAGAGACTCCTTTATTAGTAGAGATTGGGCATATATCGTCCAGGTAGAGTAGTTGTTTCTATTTAATTTACTAAACTTTAGTATCTCCATCTTAATTTGTGCAGTGACTCAATTTGACACAGTCCCTCTGAGTATGAACAGCAGACAAAACACAAAATGATTTACTCACAAGGCTCCACAAAACCTTCTTCCACTCTCTGGAACTTTCAGCTTCTGTGGATGCTGGTTGCTCTAGTATCTGGGCCCATAACCCTTGTCAGGGATAATGGGAGTTGTAGCTCTTCACCTCTGGCTCTAACTCACCACCTTGTTATGCAGCAGAGCTGACCAGCTTTGATCAGTGGTTGATGCTTCTTTCCCAAGCAGCAGAGTTTCAGAGAATAGGCTGAAGACCCTGACAAACTCTCCAAGCCTTCTCACTCTTCTTCCTGAGATGTCTCCAAACTTCTCCAGGATTCTTCTGGCTCTTGTATCTTCCCTCAAGACACCAGACAACTCAGTAGTCTTATATAAAAGATCTACTTTATTCTACTATATACATAAATACTATATGCCCTACAAATCACAATCTCTACACTTCACAATATCTCCAAAACTACTCCACAATACTCATTGGCAAACATTGCACTTATAGCCATTGTTAGTCACCACCCACTAGTCGGTTCCCACCCAGTGGGTGTGTACATTCATTTTGATTGGTTTACATGGATCATCCCATACTTAAGACCAACCCAAGTATTTCATCATTTTACCTTGACTACTTAATGGATCTCAGGTGTTTGCAATCTACAACAGGTGTTTTCAATATACACTCTATAACTTTGTCCTTGTCTCTCAAGGCTTCCAAATTACATTATCCTTTTCACCTGTGTAGCTTCATGATTGCTCCTGCTTAATCACTGTGACTTTCACATACACATTTTATTTCTATTACTGTAAGTCCCATGTTGCATTTTCCTTAACATCTTTGCCACACCATTTTGTTCTGGAGAATAAGCCTGTGTACTCTGATGCTCAATACCATGTTCCTTTAAAAAAATCAGCAAATTCAGCATTGACAAATTCAGTGTCATTGTCTGTGAGTAGGCTCTTTGATTTAGCCAAATTTGTTAGAGACTCTGTTAAGTACTCTTTGAATTTTTGAAAAGCCTGACTGAGAAGATAAGTGTATGTATATCTGCTAAAATAATCAATAATAGTCATAAAGTAAGAATTACTTCCTGATGACTTTTGATTCATTGGTCCAGAAAGATCAGCAAGAAAAAGATTCAATGCCTTGTTGGATTGTCTCTCAGTAACTGGCAGATGTGAAGCTCTTGTGGTTTTTGCTTTCAAGGGATTTTTCACATTTTTCATTGTTAGAGCATGCTTTGAATTAAGTCTCTCACAAGCCCTGGATTTGCCAATCTCTTAGTATTTTCAACACTTTGATGAGTGAAATCTGTGATGTCATAAAGTTGAAAAGTCTTTGTGATTACATCTGGTCACACTGTTCACAGATGAATGCAAAATTTGGATCTGATAACAACAATGAAATCCTAATTCTGCTCTAAAAATAAATTTTTTATCATTAAAACCAAAATAGGTTTGCTTTCCAAAACTGACACAGCAATTTGAAATAATTGTTGTTGAATAAAACTGATATTAACATGACTGGATGATTTCTGTTTAGAATTAAAAGCTGTTTTCTTAGTTGTTTTTGCTTTTGGTATTTGGTCCTTGACTTTGCAGCTTTTGCAGTTTAGCTCTTTGCTTTGACTTATTAACATTGCTTCTATTTTATTTAAAAGAAAAGGAAGGTTTTTTTTTTCAAATCCTCTCCAGCAAATTAAAATAATTCTCTGTCTGTAGTTTTTGTATTATAGTTGTCTTTCATCATGTTTTGTCTATTTTGAAATACAACAACTTGAGCAAAGATGACAAACATGTAGTTTGTTGTTTAAAAACAAACAATAATGGCTTTAATAGATACATACATAACAAAACAATAAATCCTAATCTAAATAAAGATGGTTTGGGTAAAGAGAGAAAGCATTACTATCTTTTATATAGCAGGAAGATGGAGAAGAGACATGTTAGACCAGGGGTTGGCAAGTTCCCCTTACCTGGGGCTGGTCCGGGGATCCCCTGATCTTCCACGGGCTGCTGCCACTGCCCCCCACCCCCGCATGTGCCACCATGCACGCTGCTGCCGCGCCGCCCCTGTGCGCATTGCAGTTGCCATTTTGATTTCCAAAATGGTGGCTGAGACTCGTTTGTGCATGTGCAGTACTCCTGTGCATGCACGAATGAGCTGCGGCCACCATTTTGGAAAACAAAATGGCGGTCACGGCTCGTTTGTGAATGCACAGGAGTACTGCGAATGTGCAAATGAGTCACGGCCGCCATTTTGGAAAACAAAATGGTGGCTGCGATGCACGCAGTGGTGGTGTGGTGGCAGCACATGCGGTGGCAGCGGGGGTCAGCAGGGGTTGTCATCGTCAGTGGTGGGGGTTGGAAGGGGCTGGTCCAAATGCCTCGGGGGTCGGACCCAGCCCGCGGGCCATAGGTTGCTGACCCCTGTGTTAGACTAACAGTCAGACTCACACACTAACTGTAAGTTTAACAGTTTAGAATCTTGAGATGGAGACTGTTAGTCTTAAAGAGAGAGAGACCTAATAGAAATCCCTAACTATATAATGAGGGGAATGAAAATGCTTAAGTTTCTTCTAACACATTATAATGGCAGAGATTCTACATTGAGACACAATCCCCTTTTCACTGTCTTGGTCCAACATCAAAGATCTTCATCTAATCACACAGTCTCTGGAACTGATCTTTTTGTAGAGGCTTAGTGAGAATGTCTGCAGTCATTACTGCTGTGTTGCAATACTGCAACTGGACAAGTCCATTCTTGTACATCTCTTGCACTTTGTGGAAGGCTATCCTACCTATATGGTCTAAATCAGGGGTAGGCAACCTTTCCCCTTTAAGGGCCGAGGGACTTCAGCTCCCAGAAGCCTCAGCCATGTTGGCCAATAGCTCCTGGGATTCTGGGAGCTGAAGTCCCTCGGCCCTTAAAGGGGAAAGGTTGCCTACCCCTGGTCTAAATCTTAGCAGTTTTTTCAAATAAACTGCTTTCAGAGCACTGCATTGCTATCACTTTCCCACTACCATTTTGGCTCAGCTCCTGGCTCTAATCCTTGCTTCAACTAGAATTAGGTATTCCTGTACCTAAACAGGATCCTTAATCTGCAAGATCTTGGATCATTTAAAGAACTGTACTTCAAGGTTGGTCAAATTCAAATACAGTTTGGGAAATCAGTAAAGCTATAATGCAAAGTTTCTTTTTCAAACAAAGCTACAAGAGAAAGAAAAAAGAGAGAAGAAATATCAAAATACACAAGAGCAGCTAATGGTAATAGAGAATCAGCTAAAAGAGTTTCCAGGAAATAAGAAAATAAGGGCACAGATAAAGATATGTCAAAATCAAATCTCCTCAATGCTAATTGATGAAATGGAAAAGAAATTAATATTTGTTAAACAAAACCAATTTGAATTTGCAAACAAATGCAGCAAATGGTTGGCACTGAAGTTGAAAGAAGAAAAAAAGAACAGGTTGATTACGAAGATATAAGACAAGGATAGTGTCTATACTAAACAAAATGAGACTAAAGAATGCTTCTTTAATTATTTCAATAAAACATTTAGAGGAGAAATAATAGCAGAAAGAGAGCAAATGAATTATATAGAAAATCAAAAAATTCAGGGCTTAAAAATGAAGATTTAAAGGAATTAAATAAAGAAATATCAATTACTGAAATAAAAGACCTAATAAAAGAGATGAAAACATCAAAATCACCAGAACCAGATGGACTTAGTGTAGTATATTATAAAAGTTTCAGTGAAATACTAACACCAGAATTACAAGTAATCATGAACAGAGTGAAAGATGGAGTAATACCAGATTCGTGGAATAGCGAATATTGCACTAATTTTGAAGGAGGACAAAGACCCACTAGAGATGGGGAATTATTGTCCTGTATTGGTACTAAATACTGATTATAAGATTTTTACTAGCATTTTGGCAAAAAGAATCAAAAAGATCTTAAGAGAAAGACACCCCCTGATGAGTCGGGAGGGGTTTCTTGTCGTGTTGGCCAAATAAGGACAGGAGATGCCTGGTTGGTCAAGGCACGCGGGGGGGAAGGACAAGTACACCTGCGTGCCTTGTCCAATAGGGTTATTGATTGTAGCTCCAAGTCTTGCTGTGTTACTGGTTTCATGAGACTTGGAACAAGAGTTTGCACTTATAGCTCTGCGCTGCCACGTGGAAGCAGCCATTTTAGAGCTGAGACAGAGTGAGTAACATCGCTCCGCTCTTTGCTTTGGGCTTGCTGGGCTTTAGGCCTAGTGCTCTCTTGGCTTTTGCTAATCAGCTTTTGCCTATTCGGCTTTGCTATTCTTATCTCACTTGTATCAGGGGCTCAGGTATCCTTCCTTGAGCAACCCGTGTGGGGGGGTGAGTGAGGCCTTCGGGCTGGCCTTCAGGGGCCTGTAATACCTCTGCATCCCCAATTCTTGGGGATGCACACCCGAGGAAGGCTTTGCGGGAGGCATCTTCATTGGGGGTGTGGACCCGGTACTTGATTTCAGGCCCAGAGACGCCCCGGTTACCCCGGTCTGGTAAGGTCGGGACCCATCGCTGGTTCAGGAGGGTTGGTTACACTTCTCCCCAGCGGTGAGTGTATGGAAGATGGCAGTCTTCGTGTGAGGGATCCGCACAGGACCCTCAGTGGACACCTATTCCCCATGGTGGTTGCCAATGACGCTTCCTGGTTGTGGTGTCTCTTGTGAGACTTGGAAAAGGGCGGCCTGCTGGCCTGGTGGTAATCATCTATGGTTGGCTGATTTGGTTTGGGCCTGCATTTATTTTACTGAGATTAGGATGCCATGTAGCAAGGCCCAATCCAAAAGGCGCGCAGCTTCAGCCGTGCCTAGTTCGAGTCACTCTGCTTCAAAAAGGTCTTCTCAATCTAGCAGCAGAGACGTTGAGATTTCTGCCCAGGTGGCACAACTGGGCAAAACTGTTCAGGCTTGTGTGGCGCTCTGCAATCAACTTGCACAGAAGGAACTGCAGGCTACAGCCTCCACCTCGAGTGCCAGCCCTTCGGGTGTTAGTAACACCGAAGTGTCATTCCCTTTAGTGGCATCTGAGTCTCAGGTGGCTGTTGCTACACTGGGTCGGTGGTTTAGGCAGTGGAGGTCGGGCACCCCACTATTGCCGATGCGTGGGATCTCGTGCAAAGAGTCCTGGGCTTGGGGACACAGGGTGTGGCTCCCCCTGTGTCCGGGCAGCCACTTTGGCTGATTTATACAACCTCCTACAAGGGGTGGTTCTTCCAGGTGGTGCAATGGAGCAGACCAGTGGTGAACAGAGAAGTGATCAAGCTGCTGCTGCCTCTGCTGTCTTGGACACCCGAGCTGTTGCAGGGCCACACTTCAGGGGACCATTGCAGTCAGTTGGTGAAGCTTCAAGTTCAGGTTTGTCTCCTAATATTCCCATGCTAATTGGCCTACCTCAGTATGGGCTCCAGGTGGCCAGGTTGGTCAGGGTGTGGCTTTGGAACGGCCCAACCCTGTGGTTTTGAATGCATCCGTGCAGGCACCTGCAACCTCACAGGTCCCTGACACTCGGGTGCAGGGTGGTCAGCCTTTGGCTGTTGCTAGCACCACACCTGTGGTGTCTATTTCTAGTGCTCCTCTGTTATCTGGAGCGGTGGGGAATGTGGAATCTACTCCTGATGCTGGTATGTCTACACCCCTTGGATCACACCTTCCTCTTTCCACTAAAGAAAGGATTTGGAAGGGTGAATATATTGATTTATTTACATTGACTTTTAGGGATCCCAAGCAGAGGATCATTGTAAAAAATGGGATCGTTTTTAGTTTGCCAAAAGAGTTTCAGGTGCTCAAATGCATTAAGCTAGAACGCAATTTTGTTAATTGGATTATGGGCTTCACTATTTAAAGAGGTGTCATAGAGGAAAAAGAACCACTCAGATCCCCTGATTTTTCTAAATATCAGGAGATCATGATAAAAGCTTACACCAATTGCCATCACAATTCAAGGGATGCAGCTTGGCTCCAATATGATGAGCAGTTTAGGATGAGAGCAGCACAGGATCACTCTTTATCTTAGAGGCATGTTTAGTCTGAACTTTGGGCTGATGTTATGGTGGGGGCCTCCCCCTCGAGCAGGTGTGACAACGGGTTTGTCCCGATGGTTACCATGCTGAGAGGGCCGAATGCGAGGCCTGCTACGGGGGAGAGAAGGCAATTTGGCTTATGCTGGGACTTTAATGTCAGCAAGTGTAAAAGACAACCCTGCAGGTTTGAGCACAAATGTAACACCTGTGGGGGTGGCCAGCCTGGAACTTTCTGTGTTAGAGGAAAAAGAGCAGGAGGGGGTTCTGTCCCACAGCCAGTTTCCCCTGGAGGAAAAGGCCCCGTCACCAATTAAATTGGACTCTATGGTGGCGTGGTTAAAGGTTTACCCTAATAGGGAGGCTGCTTTATATTTATTCCAAGGTTTTTCTGTAGGCTTTCGTATTCCTTATACAGGCCCTAGGGTCTATCATTTTGCACCTAATGCTCGTTCTGTGAGGGACTTGCCGAGTGTGGTGAGGGATAAATTAGCTAAAGAAATTGCATCAGGAAGAATTTCGGGACCCCATGATCAGCTGCCTATCCCCACACTTTGTTTATCTCCTTTGGGAGTAGTTCCTAAAAAAGCCCCTGGGGAATTTAGGCTGATTCATAATTTATCATATCCGAAGGGTGAGTCTGTGAACGATGCTATTGATCCTGGGCTTACCTCAGTTAGATACACATCGTTCGACTCAGCAGTTAAGATGATCAGGAATTTGGGCACAGGAGCCCTTTTAGCTAAATGTGATATTAAATCTCAATTTAGACTCCTTGCTGTACACCCAGATGATTTTGACCTACTGGGTTTTCAGTTTGAAGACAGAGGTTTTCTTCCGGGAAGACAAATTAAGGATAATACCAGAAATTTATTAGATGTTATTGATTTTTTCCAAAGAAAACCAGACAAACAGATTGCAATGATATTTCTCAATGCCGAAAAGGCATTCGATAATTTAAGGTGGGACTTTATGTTAATTTTTTTAGAGAAAATAACCAGAGAGGGAGCGTTTTATAAGTGGGTGAATGTGATATATAGAGATCAAAGGGCATGCATAGTGGTTAACGGTGAAAGAATAAAGCAGTGTAAAATTCTGAAAGATACATGGCAAGGTTGCCTGCTCTCACCTCTGTTATTTATATTAACACTGGAAATCTTGTGCAATGCAATTAGAAAGGAAAAGAAAACAACTGGCATTAAAATAAAAGGATATGAGACAAAACTGAGAGTTTATGCAGATGACATGGTCATTTATCTATCTGACCCCATAGATAATATACAACATTTATTGGAGAATGTAAATGAATATGGTAGATATTCAGGTTTCAAAATAAATAAAGAAAAAATGAAAGTTCTTATGATGAACATGACAAACAAAGAAAAAGATTTGTTCAGTAATAAATCAGGATTTAAAATAGAAAAAACAGTGGATGTTACATTCTCTACAAAGAACTCTGATCTATTTAAAAATAATTATCAAAACACAAGGCATGATATAAAAACAAAATTAAAGAAATGGAATAATTTACAGATCTCAATCCTGGGCAGAATTTTGGTAATAAAGATGTATGTTTTGTCAAAAATGATGTTTCTTTTTCAGACCATTCCTATAATTACAAATGATATCCCATTCAGGAATTGGCAAAAAGGCATAACAAATTTCATATGGGCTGGAAGAAAAGCCAGGATTAAAACCAAAATCCTACAAGACATGCTGGAAAGAGGGCGACTAGGACTTCCGAATCTAAAATTGTACTATTATGCCTGTGTGTTAGAATGGCTGAAAGAATGGATAAGACTTAAAGATAGAAGATTACTATATTTAGAAGTGGTAGACAATGTGTATGGTTGCCATGCTTATTTGCATTATGATAAGTTAAAAGCCAATAAGGAATTAAAAAACCATTATGTCAGGAACTCATTATGGAGGATTTGGGAAAAAAATATAAGGTTAGAATAAACAGAGGCATCCCAATGAACATATCTCCAAATGAGGTATTCCACAGAAGCAATGAAATGGTAGAAAATCAATGGTTAACGTACAAAGAGTTAGTAACTAAAGAAAATAGAAAATGGAGATTAAAAACTACGGAAGAATTTAAGAGAGAAGGAATAAAAATTAATTGGTTTTTACACAGACAGCTTTATGTAAAATTTACAACTGATTTAAAATGTAATAATATAACATTTGCTGATAGTGACATAGAAAAAATATTATTAAATGAAAATGACCATCTAATATCAAAATTATATAAGATCTTACTTCAATGGGAAACTGAAGATGAACAAGTGAAGGAGTGCATGATTCGATGGGCACAAGATATAGGCACACCGGTATATATGGAAAAATGGGAAAAGATCTGGAGATCTAAAGTAAAACACACATTGAATTATAATATGAAAGAAAGCTTTTATAAATTACAATTTAGATGGTACCTTACACCAGTAAAACTATCAAAATTTAAAAAAGATAAAGACAAATGTTGGAAATGTGAAAAATATAAGGGTACTTTTTATCATATGTGGTGGCTATGTCCACTAGTGAAAAGATATTGGGAGGAAATTCAAAAAGAAATCCAGGACATTGTTTAGAAGAGGGAATTTCAGAGGTGTTGCTTGTCATGAAACCAAGGGTTTATTCAGACATTTTTGTTAGCACAACTATGCAAATAATCTCATTCATGCATTCTGGGTTTGTTTGTCACACTATTTTTGTATCAGAACCATGTCTATGTGCTTCTCTTTGAGTTCTATTGCTCACACGTCAGCACTGTGAATAAAGATGGAGTTAATAATAATAATAATAATAATAATTTTTATTTTATTATATTTCTGACTCTCCCTGTGGATCGAGGTGGGATTACAACAATAAAAAATAAAACAATAAAAATATACAACAATATACAAAATACAATCAATAAAATAGCAACATTATTAATAATTCAATAAAGCAGCCAATCATCATCAACACCCAAAAGCCATGCAATCGAATTAGAAATAATACTTATTTAACTTAAGGTCACTTAAGGAGATCAAGTGGATAGGCCCGCTGGAAGAGCTCCATCTTAAGTGCCTTCTTAAAGGCATAAGATGGAACTCTTCCAGTAGGCTGTTCCACAACGTGGGGACTGCAGCCATGAACGATCTGTGGGAAGTTGCACTCAGTCTGGTTTTATGATGTTCTAATGATATCTTCCCAGATGTTCTGAGAGTGCAGGGCGGATTATGTGGGGAGAGGCGTTCCTTCAAGTAGCTTGGGCAGATGTATTCTAAACACATCTAGGCATACAAAGTTTTATCCCAGTTTATCCCAAGCCTATTCGCACCAGTTATTCACATAATTTACAATGTGAATCTTTTAGGAAAACTTGGAAAAACCCCTCAAGATCGATTATCTTGGGTTAAGTGGGGTTTTTGGTAGCACCCCCAAAACTTAATTTGGTGCATTCAAAATGCATGTGAACAACAAAGATTCAACCTACATTTTACCAGGATTATTTTCACTGTCTGAATAACTCCCAAGTACAAAGGAATACTTGCTACTGAAATTCCCTCTTTGACACAACTATTAAATGTACAGGACACTTCTCTCATTTTTATACTAGTGTCTTGTCTACATGGGCCAAATAAAGCAGTCTCATTCCATTTCCACAGAGGGCTGTCCACATGACACACAGCATGATCCAGGCTGAATATGGGTCTTTCCAGCATGTCAGGGCTTTAATCCAGAGGAAAAAAAAGTAGCAATTTACTTTAGATTCCAGTGGAAAACTTGGATGTTCACATGTTTGTGTGGACTCTGCTCCATGGTGGCGCCAGTGTGGGGATAGGGGTTGGAAGAGTATTAGGGGGGCAGGTGAGGTTGGTTCTTGCATGCCTAGTGTGTGTCATCATATTTTATGTTCAGTCATGAGTTCAGTGGTGAGAGAGTAGGTTGGACTGCCCTTTCCTCTCCCCCCCACCAGTGAATGGGTAAAGTGATCAGGTGAAAAAGGAGGTGGGTAATGTAATCAGATGAAAGGGTGTGCATGAATATGGCAATCAGATGAAGGGTGTGTGTGGATACAGTGATCATTTGATGAATTTATCCACCTCTCCTTTCTTTCTGATCACTTTCCCCATACACTGGTGGTTCTGGAAGTGTTGCAACTCATTAGAATACAATGGACTTTTCTCATTTACTCTCAACTGATGCTTAGTATATATAAAGCAGTGGCAGCTTCCATGTCAAAGTAATAACAATCTGTATGTGGCTACAGTTATAAGATGAAAAGTGGAAGGGGAAGTGAATGTAGGTATGCAGATCTCTATACTTGCAAACAATGGAGCGAAAAATGGTGGGTGGAAATTACTGTTTCATTCACTTTCTCACTTAGTGGTATGGAGATCTGCATATCTGTATTAGCTTTCCCCCCTCACCCCTTTCATCTGATCCCTTTTACCCCTTTCACCTAATCACTTTAGCCACATACACCTTGATATGGATGTCACAACATACTACTATATTCACTAAGCATCACTCTAAATGAGAAAAGTTCATTGTCTTCTAATCAGTATTTATATGTATTGTATTTTGCATGCAAACTGCTATCAGTATGTGCATTTCTGAGTGCTGAATGGGTTCTTTGCCTGACCATATGTGATTAACTTGGTAGCCTAAAGTGTTAAAATACTGATAGTCATGTCAAATAATCAGGACAGATACAAGTGGTGAGAGAATAGAATAATCAGGACAGATACAAGTGGTGAGATATGTTATTTGTGATTAACTTAGATTTTTACTCTTCTCTTTT
This sequence comes from Phrynosoma blainvillii, assembly GCA_026167975.1. Lineage (NCBI taxonomy): Eukaryota > Metazoa > Chordata > Lepidosauria > Squamata > Phrynosomatidae > Phrynosoma > Phrynosoma blainvillii. The sequence goes on along the minus strand of JANUYF010000002.1, from coordinate 63,294,170 downwards.
CTAAAGGTTCTGGAAGGGTTGTAAACATCTTTATTGTTGGTGATAAAACAAGCTGTTGAATGTAAATTATCTAAACTGCCAGAACAGAAACATAGCCAGGTAAAAATTGGAAAGCATTCCTCCCCCCTTTCCTTGTATGTCATAGCCTGATAACACAAAAAGACAGCCAAAGAGGAAGTTTCAGGGGCTAATTCACACATTTAGAAACTTCACTGAAAAATGCTGTGCTTGAAGTGACTTGAGCTAACACGATGAAAACTGTGACAATGTTGGTTGATTTGGATTGTTTTTCTCAGAACTGGGGGTGGTCATGGTAGCTGGGAGATCTGGGAGTTGCAATCTCAAAAAAGTAACTTCTCCTCCACACCAATATATATATATGAATTTCTCATTGAACAGTAAGAAATATTGTCAATATCACCAAAGTTTTCCCTCTGTAAACATGGCCCATATACAGGCAAGGAACACACGGGACACTGAAGAAAATGTTCCAGGGAAAGCCAAACACCTAAATATCACCATCCTCTGACTTCTTCCAGTTGGACCACCTTTTGGCATTCCTGCCAATTCCTATTAAGGCCAGAAATTGAGAAATGAGACCATATAATCATCATAAGAAATGATTCTGGAATAGAAGGAAAAGGACAATTTCCTTTGTTGATATCTGGGTTATGCTAGTTGAATTTATTAAACTCATATTTATGAAACTCATATTTATTAAGTCTTGATTTAAAAGCCAAATTGGCAGGTGTCCCCAAAATGGTTGGTACCTGAAACTGTGTTTTTAAAAAGTTGAGGTTAACCTTACCATTACTCCTTACTTATTCCAAGAAAGAGAATTGACCATGTTTCCATACAGACCAAGTGGAATATGTTTTACTTCTGAGCCATACATGATTGCTCTAGAAACAGTGAAGAAAGAGACTAAAGGACTAAGCACAGTACAAGGTGTTGGTGTTAACCTTTAAAGCCTTACATGGCTTGGGGCCATCTTATCTTAGGGACCGCCTCTCCCCGTATGATCCCCCCCCATGCCCTCTGGTCCTCTGGGAGGAATCTGTTGCAGCCAATAAAAACTAGGCTGTCTCAGACCTCCCAGAGGGCCTTCTCTGCGACCGCTCCCAGACTGTGGAATGGCCTGCCAGACTAGATCCGTCTTATTACTACTCTTGCTGCTTTTAAAAAAGCAGTAAAGACAGATCTCTTCCGGCAGGCCTTTCCAGAATAACCCTCCAGCTTGAGGGGAGATGGTTCTACCTGTCCCTTTCCTGTGGCTCACTTCATTGTTGTTTGTTATTGATTTGTTGTGTTTTATTATATTGTATTATGTTTTAATTTTCAATAGTTTAATCCTGTTTTAAGGGGTGGGAGGGTTGGATATGGGATAAGGAATGTTTTTAAATTTGTATGTTTTAAAATGCTGTAACCCGCCCCGATTGCTGTGCGGAGGGGCGGGCTATAAACAAAAATGTATTATTATTATTATTATTATTATTATTATTATTATTATTAAGCAGTCTGCCTGAAGTCTCTGAACCATAATTTTCCATGGCTTGGAAAATATATATATATTTTTACTACAGTGCCCAGAACCCCCTAACAAGCATAGGAGCTATAATGCAAAGAAGGATTTTTTCCAAGCTTTGAGTCTTTATTTGCCCCCCTCCCCAACAATGTATTATAATCAATAAAGGGATCATAAGATGAGACATTTTGACTTAAAAGAAATATCAAATTCAGAAAGAAGAGTACCTTACATGAAAGCCCTTCAGTAGCATTAATAATACATAGCACTGGTTCCTGATGTAATGTTACCTTATCCTTGTTTAGGACCTGAGCCAACGGTTACTTCTGTTTGTACAAAACAAGTAAGTCCATTATGAGTAAGCAAGTCAGTGTCAAATTAACAATGGGGAGTCAATATCATGCCCTAATGCAGAAACATTTTTTTAAAAATCTAGTATGAAGAAGATTTCTGTGCAATTCAGAAGCTGGCATACTGCTTTGTGAGTCATTAGGTGGTGAGAAGAAAAATGGTGCTTTACTAGCATGTGGTATGCATGTAATCTTTAAAATCAATATTTGTAGCTAGTATGGACTGATCGTATTATTTGAATGCTTCTTCTTCAGTGTTTAGAGAAATCAATAGAAATGACTCACTCTATGGCACTGTGAGCCTGGGATCAAGCCTTATGTGTCCTCTGTATCTCCTTTCCCCCTTCTTCCCCCTACTCTCACTCCCAATGTTGCAAATTCATTTATAACAAGTCTGCTCTAATTAGATTATTAATCCTTAGTTAAGTGTCAAAGCAGCCACACTGCAGTGTCTGAGTGGGTGGGTTCCTATTTCTGAGAACTGTCTGTGGATCAAACTGTGTTGTCACCAGATTTGAGTCTTCCAAGTTCTTTAAGCAACTGCCTTTGACTTGCACCAACATGACTTTAAAAAGGTGTGATAAATGCATTTCAACACCAGTGTGAAAAGAGCTACAAGTTCTACAGAAGTTAGACAGTCTAACTGCAAAGGGGGCATTGTAACTCTAGAAATGTGTTTAATTAAAATTTTAAAGAGACAATCAAGGAAGTGTTTTGAATGCATTTAAGTTTTTTTTTAATAAAGGGGGAACTATGTAGCTTCTGTACAATCAGTAGAAATTGCAACTTCTTCATTCTTTATATAGCCCATAAATTTACATGCTACCATTTGAGTTTTAAGCAAATACTTTAAAAACCCTCTTTTATAAGGTGGGTCTTGAATGACAGACATAAAATGCCAAGCAGTCATTCAAACAATTCTTCCCTACAGATCCTCAAAAATGTCATGAATCAATCATCTCTTTCCTATCCTGTTCATCAAAAAGATGTCTCACATGTAAGAAAATTGGATTATCTTAAATAGCATGGCACTGATTGAAACTCATTACAGCCTAATATTAATGTTAATCTTAAAACAGTCAAATTTGCTTTATTTATTAGCTGGAGTTTTTCTCACATCCCAGATGTCCGCTTCCATTGTGAAAACACCAGATTATAAAGATGACCTACATATATCTAGATACATTTGTATCTGGAAACTTTTTGGTTAGATAACACACAGTATAGTGTACTCTGGTCCTCCCCAAACTTTTCTCTCCTCATCCAGAAACCACTTTGATCACTCCTATACAGACTGCAATGGCTAATATTTCTCTCTTTCTCTTTTTTCTTCCCTAAACAGATTTGTTTCCTAACTGTAGAATAGCCAGGATGCTGCCCCCACTGCTCCTCTGCATCTGTTTCCTGAGACGTTTCCCCCACTCTGCTCAAATAGGAATCTTTCTCATACTTGATTCCATTCTTAGTCCCAGTAGGATATAAATGGATTTACTACTACTACTACTACTACTATTCCTCTGCTACTACTAATTCACTGAAAATGTGTTTAGCACATATGAATATCTGATCTCTATTGCTGACCTCTTTGGTTGCCCTCTTGCAATTCACCAAGTGATGTACGTTCTTGAACTTCCACTTTTATGGTTCCTGTTTCCATATTTGAAATAATAATCTTGAGTATGTCCAGCAGAAATATCCCTATCTCTACTTTCTTTCTGCGTATCAGGATCTTTTTTCTTCTTGTTATTCTTTCAGACTCATCTTAATGACTGCCAGTGTCATGGCTTCCATCATTCTCTTCATGTGAAGGGTGACTTTCTAAAGAGAAAATCATCTTCAGTCCAGGAGGCTCTCCATGTAATGTGATACACTGATTGTCCAGTCTTCCAGTGGATTCCCTAACTGTCATAGTTTCCTTAGACACCTTGTTGGCTTCAGTAACTCCAGAGAAGACTGCATAGTCTTTCATGGCATCAAGATTGGCTTTTTCATCCCTTCCTCCCCTCAACTGGCACACTGCAGAACATAGTACTTCTGCTGCAGCCACACGTCTTTTTAGAATGTCCCTTGGGTTCCTATTCTGGGCCTTGCTACATTAGGTGTGAGTAAAGTGTGGCCCACCACATATGTGACCCCAAGGATTTTTTATAGACCTCAAAGGATCCACATATCATCCTGCCTCCCAACCCCAACCCATTTCTTTGGGAGGAGTGTGAACTTTTTTCACTCCAAAATGGCTACTAGTTTTCCCAAACCTCTCTCTCTCTCTCTCTGTGTTTGTGTTTTTTCAACCATTTCCCCATGTCTGGCAGAATTTTTGTCTCCTAACCTTTTAAAAAACCCTCTACAGGTCTCCTTTTTTGAAACAGAAAGTATCTGAATGGAGATTTGGAGGTGCTATTGACCATTTTGAAGGCATTTCCCCTCTGCAAATATGATCAGGGAGAGGTAGGGCAAGACTGGTGGAATGGACCACTATAATCCCATGAAAGAGCAATGTAAGACCTCCAACATCTAGCAATAGCAATAGCAGCTTCATTTATATACCATTTCACACCATGCTATGCAGTCTCTTAGCAGTTTACAACTGTAAGCTTATTGCCCCCAACAAGCTGGGTACTTATTTTAGTGATCTTGGAAGGATGCAAGCCTAAGTTGAGCCTGAGTCCTGGCTGGTATTGAACTCACAACCTTGTGGTTTGTGAGTGAGTGGCTGCAGTACAGGCATTTAACCACTGCAACACCAGGGCTCTAGCAGTTTCCCATCTCTTATCTACATAAGCATTGTTCACATCAGTCTTGTCATTGTCTCTATCAATTAATTTACAAAAGTTCAAAATCTTTTGTGTTCTGTAACAAGCTCTAAGCATTGTTACATTAGTTTCATATTAGTTTCACTCAATAGGCCTAGCCAACATAGGTTGCATCTGCACTGCAGAAAACAATGCAATTTGACACTGTTTTCACTACCATGGCTCCATGGTATGGAATTCTGTGATTTGTAGTTTTGTGAGATATTTAGCTTTCACTGTCAGAGAACTCTGGTGCCACAACAAACTACAAATCCCAGGATTGCATAAGATGGAGCCATGACAGTTAAAGTTGGGTCAAAATGCATTATTCCTGTAGTGCAGATGTAGCAATAGGGGTAAGAGATTATAAGAGTTGCAATTCAAAAGTACCAAGTAGCGTCAATAGGGTTGACGGCACCCAGTGCAGTAACTCATGCTGTCACACACACCCCTTTGATCTTCTCCCATACCACACCATACAGAATCTTTCATATATTTTTTCGCACTAATGTTACTCATAAATCATAATTCCCACATATCACTGAATATGATGACAATAATTATGACATAGATAACTCGCAAAATTAAAATTATAACTTTAAATTACAATATCTTACACATAACCTAAATGTATGTCTATGTCCATAGTTTCATGTGGTTAAAGTGAAAATTTGGTAAGATGTAACACTGTAAATTAAATTTAAAAAGAATACAAATTATTTGTTTTATCTTTAAAATATATATATAAATATATATATATATATATATATTATATACCACTTCTTCAGCATTTTAAAAAGATGCAGGTGAATGTCGCAGCTTGTTTCTACCAAAAGATAGATGTCACCTCCCTTAGAGTGTCACCTGGTGACACTCCTCTAATGATGCCTCTGAAAGCTTCTAGAGACCTATGATTGCCCACCCTAGTATAGGACATTTAGGAAGGTACTCTCATTTTGTCCTAGGACTAGTCATTGTGAGGGATAGAGTACAGACTCATAAACTGCACCCACATGACAGAAATAATACAGTTTGACACCACTTTAACTGCCATGGCTCAATGCTATGGAATTCTGGGAATTGTAGTTTTGCATGACATTTAGCCTTCTCTGCAGAAAGATCTAGTGTCACAACAAGCTACAATTTCCAGAATTCCATAACATTGAGCCATGGCAGTTAAAGTGGTGTCAAAGTGGATTATTTATGCAGTGTGGACACAGCCATAGATTCATAACCTTTGACATTTCACAGAAGAAAACCAGAACATGTGGCCATGCATTATCAGAGTTTGGTAAAGATAGAAAAAGTTATTAATGAAGAAGAGCATACAACATAGGAGAAGAGGACCCTCTGGGAAGGACAAAATTCAATTCTCTCCTCCCTCTCTTGCTTAGTGGAGTGCAAACTACTTTTGCATTTTGAACTCAGTTTGCAGCAACTGAAATAAGTTGAGGAGAAAGAGGGAAAGTGGGAGGAGGAGAGAGAAACTGGTACATTCTTAATACACCTATAAAAGTGGGACAATAGAAGATTATTTGGGACTGTCCCTGCCAAATCAGGACTGTTGGAGGGTAAGAAGACTATTTTACAAGAAGTAACTATTTCCCTTCTAATAACAGGGCTTATAGCTTCTAAATATAAGGAAGTCTTCCCATATCAGCATCTTTTTAAATATCTGTATTCAGTAAAAGACTAGAAATTGGAACAAAAGGTTCACAGCAGAGTTAATAGGCTCTGAGATGAATGGAGAAGGAAATCACAGGCAATGGGTCTCATGTATCAGCCAGTTTGACTTCTTATATTTGAAAGCCCCCATGATACTAAGGTGAGAAAGGGAAACCAGACTTCTAAGTGGTTCCATATCTGCATGATTTTCTCTTTATCCTTAAAACCTTAGCTTTCTGATTTCTAGTAAATACTGGGGCAAAGAGATTGCCTAAAGTTCATTTCAAACAATCTTGTGTTTGTTCTTGTTTTTTTAAAATATATCTTGCAAGTTGGAATTGTGAACCTTCACAAAGCCACTATTGAGTCTTTATTCTTATGTATCCAGTTGTCCAATTAGCAAATATTCCACAAAATTGATAAATAAGGCATTGCAGCAATTCCTGTCCTAAATATTAAGTCAAATAATATCTCAATAAAGGTTTGCTGTTTTTTTTTACAGCCCACAACAATCATCACCCAGTTTGGCTAGCACTCTCCTTCTTAGAAGTGAGATTACTGTGAAATGTGAGGATAGCAGTTGATGTGTTACTATTTGTTGTGAAGTGATTTAATAAATGTTTAAACAAGTAAATGCTACTGTGACAGCATTTCTTTAGTGAGAAGGTGTAGCTTGATTTTTTGTCATACACATTGTCCTGGCACTCCCATCTTCCTAATAGATATCAGTGTCTCTGGAGCAGAATTTCACCCTCATCAACTGAATGTTCTAAATCTACATATCTATTTATCTATAGAGAGCCAACGTGGTTATTGATTTGAGTGTAGGACTAGGGCAAGCAGACGGCTTAAAAGGCCATCTTGGGGGCAGGGAAGGGGAGGGGCAGCCGCACGCTTGGCGCCCCCTCCCCCTCCCGAGGTCGTCCTCGGAGCAGCCAGCCCTCCGCATGGCCGGCGCTCTGAGGAGGACCTCCCGCCGCAGCCTTTCCACGCGCTGCGGCGGAAAAGTCAGCGAAAGTGCGCCGAAGCCTTTTGTGGCGCACTTTCACTGACTTGTGAAAGGAGCGCTAATTTAGCACTCCTTTCAGGGGCGGTGAAGGTGCGCCAGAGGATCGAGGCATGGGGATGCCTCGGTCCCGCGGCACAGCTTCCCAGGGCGGCCCATGGCTGCCTGTCTGCTTAGCCCCTAAGATTCAACTCCCTGCTTAACCAAGGAAAACTGCTGGGTGAACTTTGGCAAGTCACACACCCTCAGACCCAGAAAACCTCGTAATAGGTTTGCCTTAGGGTTAACATAAATCAGAAATGACTTGAAGGCACACAACAAAATTTTATATATACCATTTACACCCTAGAGGGATATGGTGGCTTAGTGGTAAAAACACCAAATCTGACAATTGAAAGGTTGGAAGATTAGCAGTTTGAGGCCCAAGTGCTGCATGATGGGGTGAGCTCCTGTCACTAGTCCCGGCTTCTGCCAGCCTAGCAGTTTGAAAGCATGCAAATGTATGTAGATTAATAGGCACCACTTTGGTGGGAAGGTAACCACATGACCACTGGATTTGTCATTGGACAATGCTGGCTTTTCGGCTTAGTAACGGAGATGAGCACCACCCCCTACAGTTGATTATGACTAGACATTCATATCAAGGAACTAACAGTACTTTTATTTATACCCTGCTCTACAGGTGAAAATTCTTATGGATTAGGCCACTTTGGGCCTGTATAGATTGCCAGAAATAATCCAGCTTGAGACCACTTTAACTGTCCTGGCTCAGTGCTAGGGAATCACGGGAATTGTAGGGTTTTTTTTTTTTTTTGAGACATTGAGCCTTCTCTGTCAGAGAGCTTTGGTGCCCCAATAAACTACAGTTCTCATGATTTCCTAGCACTGAGCCAGGGCAGTTAAAGTGGTCTCAAAATGGATTATTTCTGGCAGTCTGTATAAGCCCTTAAATTGTTTTTAATTTACTTGTTGTTCAGTATAGTGATCTATTGAATTGTATCTTAGTGTAACTTAATTATGATTTTAGTTGTATGTTTTTATAATCATTTTGTGGGGTATGTTGGATCACAGTATTGGGAGTATGGTGGGACAGAAAATAAATAATAAATAACCTACATTTTACTAGCTTTTTTGCAAGGTTATCGTGGAAGACCTTGTCAAAGGCCTTACTGAAATTAGATATGCTACATCCATAGCATTCCCTTCATCTACTTAGCTTGTGATTCTATAAAAAAAGAGTAAAATTAGACTAGCATAACTTTTTTGGTGAAACCCATGCTGACTTTTAGTAATCATGGAATTCCTTTCTAAGTGCTTACAGACTATTTGTTTAATGATTTGCTCTCCAATCTTTCCGGGTATTGATGTCAGGCTGTCTGATCAGTAATTATTTGGGATCTCTTCCCCCCGCCCTTTCTGAAGATGGAGACAACATTTGCTCTCCTCCAGTCTGCTGGGACCTCTCCTGTTCTCTAGGAATTCTCAAAGATTATTGACAGTGGTTCTGAAATTACTCCTGCCAGTTCTTTTAATACCCTTGGGTATAGTTCATCTGGCCCCGGAGATTTGAATTTCATTAGAGTGGCCTGGTATTCCTTTTCTACCACTTTAACTATTCTGTGTTGCATTTCCCTTATTGCATCATCTGCTCCTTTTTCTCAGGTTGAGCAGTGTTCCCCAGGTCATGGATTTTTGTCTTGAAACCTAAGGGGCTGGGATGCCCTTGGTCTTGTCACCATACTCATGAGGAATGGTGGACATCCTTTTTAAATATATTACTATTCATGTATCAACTATGAACCTGTAAAGCACTAAGTTTCTGTTAATTATGGTTAGAAGAGAAATTTGTTTGGTTACCATTTTAACTCATCATGAAGTTTCTTTATTGATATGTGAATGAGAATGCACATAATAATAATAATAATAATAATAATAATAATAATAATAAATAAAAATAATAAATTGTTGTTTATATTTCCTGCCTCTCCCTACAGATCGAGGTGGGATTACACAATAAAATATGCAACAATGTGCAGAAATACAGTGAATAAAATCAATAAAATCACAACATTGTTAATAAATCAGTAAATAAATTTTATAACATAAAATAAATAAAATAAAAATAGAATAAAATAAAATAAAGATAAAAAGCCAATCATCATCTGTACCCAAAGAGGTCGATTTTAAAGTGGTACTATAGAGGTTCGCTAAGAAGATCAGATGGATAGGCCCACCGGAAGAGTTCTGTCTTAAGTGCCTTCTTAAAGGCATCTAGAGTAGTGATAAGACGGATCTCTTCCAGCAGGCTGTTCCATAACTGCTTCCTCAATCTTTCAAGCTCAGTCTCTGAGGTGAGCTCTGTTTTGGGGGTCATCCTTAACCCCTTCACTGTTTTTCAAGGTTTATGTGGGGGATTTGTTTAGCTTTGACCATGTACTTCCCTGAGCACGTGGTCTAAGTGGGAGGGGGCTTCTGCTGAGTCATTGACTTGCTTGCAGGTGGAGGTAGCTGCCACTAGCTCTATATAACTGCTGCCTCAGTCTTTTGAGCTGCCTCAGTCTTTCTCCTCATTGAGGAGAAAGAAGCAGGTGTGCTTTGGGGGGGGTCATTCTAGACTCTTTCACTGTTTTTAAATGCTTGTATGTGGGGCTTTGTTTTTGGCTGTGTACTCTCCCTGAGCTTGTTTATTTCTTGTAATAAGGATCCACTAGAACACTGCTGCTATTCTACTTTTTCCCAATCAAGCAATTTCTTCCAAACTGTTGAACTGTAGAACAACATTTTTATTATTTCTCTAATTTTTCCAAGCAGGAATGTGATATGTGTGTGTCTATGTATACATATATAGTTGCTCATTAAAACAAAATTTTAAAATGGTGAACAAGAGAAACATGACAAGACTCTTTTTGGCCTCCAACAAGATTGTTTTTGACTAGATGACTTAGAGAGCATCTTAAGAGCACACCAGTTCTTGTCATTTCATCAGTGCTGCTTGGCAACAGAACTGGAAATTAATCATATGACACTATTCAAAGAAGGAAGGGGTAAAAATGATAACATCCTTCAGTAATAATAAGCCAAAAATAATCACTTGTTTGCTGTCGAGGTGATGCTCTGGCAAAATCCAACAAGCTTTACCTATTCAAAATTTTCATTAGGTTGAAAACATGGGTTTTATTTCTCATGAAAACTAAACAATTTGTTTGCATATTATGAGTTATGAAAAACTTTGTGGGTTTCTTAGTGGGGGGAGTGTCAAAAAAGGTGTGTGGTACTACATGAGGGCTTTAGTTGCTCCAAGAAGAAAAAAAATGGTATAATGCCAGTGGATACATTTGTAGTAAGAGCCTAAAGAGCTGCCTAATATGGAGTCAAATCATTAGCTCACTTTACAAAATGATGAGAATTTTATTTCAATTCAGTCTTGATAAGCAACTACCAATATCACCACCATCATCACCACCACCATCATATTTATGATCTGGCTTTCCCCCAAAACTAGAATTGAAAGTTACTTACAAATTAAACTAAGGCTGGGGATGCAGACAGGCGGCCCTGGGCCACCCCAGGAAGTGGAGGATTGAAGCCGAAGCTGCTGGATGCCTCAGTCCTGATCCTCCCTTTTGCTGCCTCAGAAAGGAATGGCAAAATGCCTTTCAGAGTTGGCAAAAAGGGCACCCTAAGAGTCAGTGCGCAGCTCTTTAGCACCCCTTCTGGCGCAGCGCATCAAAAGGCTGCATTGGAAGGATGTCCTGATGCCATGCGCTGTGCATAACAGCACTTCGTGTCAGGATGTCTTTGGGAAGGGGTTGAGGTGGCCGGCATGTGGCTGCCCCTCCCCATCCCTGCCTCCAGGATGACCCAAAGGGCCCATCTGTAGAGGCCCTAAGTAAAGAATGACTATCCCTTGTCCAAAAATCCAAAACCCCAAACGGCTCCAAAATCCAAAACTTTTTTCGTGGGTGGCTGAGATAGTGGCATCTTTGCTTTCTGATGGTTCAGTGCATACAAACCTTGTTTCATGCACCCAATTATTTAAAATATTGTATATAATTGCCTTTAGACTATGTGTGTAAGGTGTTTATCAAACAGATGGATTTCATGCTTATACTTGGGTCCTGTCTCCAAGATATCTCATTATGTACAAGTATGCAAATATTCCAAACTCTGAAAATATCAGAAACACTTCTGGTCCTAAGCAAATGGATAAGGGATACTCAGCCTGTACTACATAGATTAAAAACATTGGCTGAAATCCTGCATGAAAGGCTATGGTTTGTAATTTCACAATCACATAACTACACCTCTGACATTATATGTAAGCTTTCTAGTGCATTGTGATAACAGGTATTGGACAATCTTGCTCAGTGTCCCACTGTGCAAGACACATTGTGCAGGATGCCCCAATAAGCAATGTCCCCCTTGCACAACATGATGCATAACATAATGACAGGGATGTGATGAAAGCCCATTGCTATTCATAAAATATATGGGATTTTGTTGTTGTTGTTGTTGTTGCTAGGCTCAAGTACAGTTGGCTCTTGGTATCCTCAGGGGATCCATTGCAGATCCCCCCGTGGATACCAAAATCCATGGCTGCTCAAGTCCCATTGTCCTCAATTGTGTCATTGCCATGCAGCTGCACCAACATTGGAGACAATGACACTTTGCTGCCCCTACTGTCCAAAGCCCATCTCCTCTTCCCACCACTGCCTTCTCCTCCTCTTCCCCTCCACTGCCACTGCCACTTTCTCCTCTCCTCTTCCTTCCTCCACCTCTTCCTCCTGCCACCTTGGCCTCTGCCTCTTCCTCCCCTCTCCTCCTCTTCCTGCTCCTCCTCTTCCCCCATTGCTGCCACCACTACCACCACTGCCACCTCATCCTTCCTCCTCTCCTCCCCTCCCTCCCTCCCTCCCTTCCTTCTCTTCCCACTTCTGCCTCTCCCTCCTCCTCTTCCTTCTCCTTCTCCTCTTTCTCCTCCTCTGCCACCCCCCCCCCATGTGGGTTTGTCATTCATGGATGCTGGAATCTTCAGATAGCAAGTCCATGGATACAGAGGGCCTACTGTATTTTTGAGCTCTGAAATTTGGCAATGACTTGACTGAGGTGTGATAATTTGCATACACTTCATTGCAAAAGAAACAATGGGGTGGGCACTTCAGTGAGACATTCAATGTTCAGGACATTTTAAAAAATGGTTAATATTTTAAGCATATATATATATATATATATATATGCTTAAGTAATAAAAGTAACAGTGCCTCAGCCATTCATTTTAATTGTGTGAATCTCAGAAGCCAGCCAGCATACACTTTAAAATAATAAAAATAGTTGAAAACAAGACAGTGAAAAACATGCAGCAGTCTTGTAAAAACCCTTCCCTTAAAAACCTTTACTTCTAAAATCCTGCTATAATAAAAACAAGTGTGCCTGTCAACAGAAAGTCAGCAAAGAGGAGACATTTCTAGCCTCCCTTGGAAGGGAATTCCTAGCCACTGTGAAGACCCTGTCTCATGTCCCCAACAGTTGTACCTGTGAAGTTGGTGGGACTAGAAGAAGGGCTTCTCTTGCAGCTCTCACACTCATATAAAGAAATATGATCAGTCAAATGACCTTGACCTAGCCTGTATAGTCCTTTATAGGGCGTAACTAGCATGTTAACATTCAATTTAACAACTACAGTCTTCCCTCCCCATTCATGGACTCGAAGTCCATGGTCCTGGTCTTTCGTGAACCACCAAGTGGGGAAGGATAAAATTTTGCACACGTCTACAGTGCACTTGCCCATTGAAAACAATAGGGGCTTGAATATTAGCAATATTTCCAATGTCTGGAATGGATCCCCCACGAATCAGAAGGGATGACTATATCCATATTTCTTTATGAGATGTAAAGATCTTGAGATCTAAAAATTCTGACTATGGGAGAAACTGAAACTCAAAAATTCATCTGTAAGGTCAAGGGCTGGGGCTGCTGCCTGTGGCTTCTGGGAGATGTAGTTTTAGAAAGTTATTTTTTCAATCACTGCTCTAACGTTGCTATGTTTGTAAAGACTTGTAACATTGAACAAGCTGTTGACCTCCTATGCACTAAAAAAAGAAGAGCTTCCCAAAAGGCTTGAGCTACCACATTTCCCAGTTATGTGAGTTACCTCTTTTACATGTGCAAAGAAATCACAGAAGCTCAGTTCAGCACCCAAAATGGCATCTGTTCTTTATACTAAAATGAAGAAGCTGCAGAAGGTTTGTGGAAACTTGCTGAGGTTTGTTGTCACTTAGCAGGAAGTGTTCAGGAGTTTGTGAAGAACAAAATTACAGTTTGTCAAATGTTGCAAACCTTGGAGTGCTCATACAGTGTCTGATTTAACTGTTTCTATAAATAAGAATTCACTTGACATGGTATTTAAGATGACCAACATTTTATCATTTACTAACAATGTTCATGTCTATTCTGCCAGCTTTTAAAGAGAAAGACCACACATACAGAAAATTAAATGATTTTAATAGCAGGACATATTCTTTGTCCAACTATTCCTCAGCATCTCCACTCTGCTGAAGATCAGAATAAAAACATGGCATTTTCCGATAAGCTTCTTCCACTGTGATGTGCTAGTAATATAATATTGCCATGGATTTTGTGTTAGAATTCTTTGTGTCCAGCTTTGATGGCAGCTTGATCTGAAGTGGGTGTATGGCTTGACCCTGGCCAGTAAATGGAAAATTCTGTCAGCACTCATAATACCCTCTGCAGTAGGGATGAGAACTATTTGGCTCTCTGTTTGATATTGAACTGCAACACCCAGCATTCCTTGCCATTGGCTATGCTGGCTAAGACTGCTGTCTTAACAATGTCTGGAGAGCCTCATGATTCCCACCCGTTTTATAGGAACAAGTGGAAAGGATAAATGTTAATCAAAGAAAACAAGTCATATTCAACTTTCTCTAGCCAGGGGAAAAAAGACCACTGACTCTTTGTGAGAATAGCCTGAAGTTTGGAAAGAAAAAGAAGTGCAATGTGAGGCTGCAAGTGTATGTACCACACATTTATAGAAATCTTATACAACTTTAACTGCCTTGGTTCCAACTTAGGCAATGCGGAATGAATGGGTTGCTGAGATATTTTGCATTCTCTGCTAGAGAATGCTAGTGTATTCCCTTGAACTAAAACTCTCTAGAAGAAAATGTAAGAACTTTTACAAAACTATATATCCCAGGATTCTATGGAATGGAACCATACAATTAAGGTGACTACTATAACTGTATTGTATCTATAGACCCTAAGTGTAAGTTATCCATCTTTTGGAGTTCTGCCTGTCTTTCCAGAGATATGATCTATTCCGCTCATTGGTTAGTGAGCCTAGGCTATGGCAGCACATATGTTCAACCTATATATTTGCAAAGAAATACAATGCTACAAAACAGTGATCTTTTCCCAAAGGGAATCAAAGCAACCCTGGGACCTTTCACTACTCACAGAAGTAGGTTTAATGTGATACAAATATAACAGAGGGTCTGTCTAGAATGTAAAAAAAAGTATCTGGAAGTAATGAGAGTATCCAACTCTTTTGTTTTGATCATACCTGCTGATTCATGATCTGCATCTAAACTCTTTCTTGAAATATGCACACACACACACACACGTCCCTTTGTATGATGCCATGACCATGGACTTGTGACTTACAGCTCAGTTTTATTTCCTATACTGTTCAACACCTACATGACTGGGAGATGTTGTCCAGAGTTTGGGGGTTCAATGTCACCAGTATGCTGAGGAAATACTATTCTGTCCACCTTGTTCTAAGGAAACATTTTTGGTACTGAACCAGTGTCTGTTGTCAGTAAAGGTCTAGATGTGGCTGAACCAACTGAAGTTAATCCAGACAAAACAGAGATGCTCCATGCTCCTGGTAAGTAGAAATACAGATTAGGGAATAGGGATTCATCCTAGGTTGGATGGGGTTACACTGCCTCTGAAATTTCAGTCTCACAGTTTTAATGTTCTCCAGATTTCAGTAGGGGCCAGCAGTGCATTGCACACTTAAGACTAGTTTGGCAATTGAACCAGTCAAATCTGGTTATGGTGACAGATGCCTTGATTACATCCCATTTGGACTATTGCAATGTGCTGTACATGGAGCTGCCATTGGAAACTATTTACTTCATTGGGTCCAAAGAATGCTGACTGAGGTCAATTATGGGGGACATATAATTCTCCTGTTGAAATGGCACCACTAGCTACTAGTTCATTTCTGGGCACAATTCAAAGTGTTACTTATGACTAATAAAGCCCTATACCAGGGGTAGGCAACCTTTCCCCTTTAAGGGCCGAGGGACTTCAGCTCCCAGAATCCCAGGAGCTATTGTCCAACATGGGACTATTGGCCAACATGGCTGAGGCTTCTGGGAGCTGAAGTCCCTTGGCCCTTAAAGGGGAAAGGTTGCCTACCCCTGCCCTATACAGTTTAGATCCAGGCTATCTGAAAGATTGCATTTTTCTATAGGAACCTTCTGGAATCTTAAGATCCTTGAGGAAGGCTTTCTTTCAGTCCCACCACCCAGATCCTTTGATAAACTGAGAGCCTTCTTGATGGCTGCTCCCAGGTTGTGGAATGTCCTTCCATGGAAGGCTAGATGGGTCCCTCTGTGCTTACCATTTGCTGGCAGGCAATGATCTTTCTATTCAAATAGGCATTTAATGGTGGCGTGGTTGTGGGGAATCATTTTTATTTTAAAAATGCTGTATTTTAAACTTAATTGTTATGTTTTAAGTAGTTTTATACTTTTTAAATGTTAATAACCTTTTAATATGATAATTTAATTCTGTTTTAAGATTTTAAGATTTTGATTATCGGGTTTAACTTTTTCTTGTTTTAGCATTTTTGTAAGCCCCTTGGAAGAAGATGGGATACTAAAATGACATGAAATGACATGATATGACATAAAATAGTGGACTTTGCTACTGGTGGGACTTTAGAAAGTTGAGAAAAAGACATTGTGACTGGCATGGAATGTTCTCAAAGATATATGTTCATCAGCTCTGTATGAAAAATATGGTAAACATAAAAGACTTTACAGTAAATTTCAAATAATGCAAAATGATGCAAAGAGGCAACTCAGAATTTAATGGTGTAAAGATTATCCCAAAGTGGATAAAGAAGACACTATTGTTGTAAGACTCCAAGCACTCTGAAAACATAATTTGTTGCAGTTTTCAAGATCTGGATGCATGATGGAGTGCTAAAACAATTGTTTTGCCACATTCACCAGATGGTCTAGATAATAAACTCATATGGACAATCATCTCCCAAAATATGAATCAGTTTAGTCTGAGAAATGGTGAGAATTTTTGTACATTTAAATAATCTCAGCAATATCTTGCTGAACTTTGTTTACAGATTGTGTTTTTGAGCCAGTTCACAAGGGGCATATACTTATGATTGAGAGTACTGTTGATCAACATTTAGTAAAGGCTGGATTATTAGTAGTGCATTTGGAGCAAGGAGTGGGTCCCTTGCTACTGTGCTACTATTGGTACTGTTCTCCCTTGTATTTCTTTGGCCTACAAAGCTATCAAGAGACAAATGTTCTTGGAGAAAGAAGGCACTATATGTTTCTTTCCTCATGCTTGGGGGAAGGGAATAGAGGAGTAGTCATTTTCTTACTTGTTTTCTTTACACAAATATAAGGAGGTATGAAAATTGATCCCGTGTATTTATTTGAAAAAATTCTGTACTGCCAGGTATGTGAGAATTCTTTTAGCAGATAACACAGCTATTTATCCTTAAAAAATAAATAAAAATAAAATAAAACAAAAAAGCACTGCACCCATTTTTTACTTCATTTTCAGCCAGCTCACAACTTTTCTCTCCCACTTTCATCAGAATCTAGAATGGAAATGACCCCAAACTGTTTTTCTATTCTATCACATGATTGAAGGTTGTCAGTTCATAGGTTTAATGGCTATTACACTGGAGAGAGAGAGATCCACAGCTATAAAGAGAACATCTTTTGAGGTTAGTTTCTATTGAGGAAGCTGCA
This sequence comes from Phrynosoma blainvillii, assembly GCA_026167975.1. Lineage (NCBI taxonomy): Eukaryota > Metazoa > Chordata > Lepidosauria > Squamata > Phrynosomatidae > Phrynosoma > Phrynosoma blainvillii. The sequence continues at coordinate 63,276,795 of JANUYF010000002.1, read as the reverse complement.
CAGATATTCTGGGGCTATTAGGAGATCATACATAGGATTTCCAGTTTTTGCAAATTTTGATGTGAACTGGACCTAAATCCAGTTGATAACCTCAATTAAAGTAGAATGGTTGACAATCACTATGATTACTGTCACCTAGTCTGGTCATGGTGTCACCCTCCCTTGACCTTCCATACCACACCATACAGAATCCTTAGTAATGTTTTTGTACTAATGTCACTCATAAATCAGACTTCCCATATATCACTGAATGTAATGGTAATAGTAGTGACATAAACAAATAGCAAAATTAAAATTAAACCTTTAAATTACAATATCATACAGCTTAAAAGTATTTACATGTACATACTTTCATGTGGTTAAAGTGAAAATTTGATAAGATGTGATTTCTTAAAAAGAAAATTTACAAAAATAAAACATTGCTACCTCTTAATTTTTTAAAATAAAAATCTTAAAAGTTGACTGTTTTAAGTTATAGAGAAAGGGGAAAAACATATGATAACAAAATTGTATAAAATGCTAATAGATATTGAATTAGAAGAAGAGACAGTTATAGATTTAACAACCTGGGAAAAAACATGGACAAAAAATGTGAAATTTACAAAAAGCACACATCTAGTGGAAAATTTCTACAAAATGTTATATAGATGGCATATATACCCCCCAAAAATAGCCAAAATAGAAAAAAAAGGAGAAGGCAGATGTTGGAAATGTCAGCAAAAAGACGCAGACTTGTTCCATACGTGGTGGTCATGTACAGTGGCAGTAAAATTCTGGGGGGAAATCCACAAAACAATACAAGAGTTATTTGATATCAAGATAGGTCAGAATCCGAAGTTATACTTACTGAATATAACTGAAGACTGCAAAGGTAAACTGAATAAAGAGGAAATTGGGGTAGTCTTATATATGATAACCGCAGCGCGTATAATTTTTGTCAGATATTGGAAAAAAGAGAACGAGCATATAATAGAAGAATGGAAAAAGAAACTAAATGAGATAATGCATATGGATAAATTGACAATATTGATTAATGGCAAACAAGATATGGAATATATTAAGAAATGGGCAAAATTAGAAAATCTGTGGAAGTAACAACATGGAAGGAATAAAGCACTTAGTATTATAAAGATTTAAAGAAATAGATATAGAATTTAAGGTTTATGATTTGAAAGCACGTGCTTACTGCTTGAAAATAAGCTTAAGATATGAAAGCTCAAGAGGCGCAGTTAATCTAATTAAGATACAATTCTAATAGGCCTCTTTATTAACGACAATTAAATAAAACAATCATGATTTAATACATTAACTAAGAAATGAGTTGATATGTAAACTTTATGTTGCTGAAATACTCTGGACTTATGTATGCTTGGATGGATGGTATGTATTTTTTCTTACTATAAAAAAATAAAAAATGATGAAGGAAAAAAAAAGTTGACTGTTTTAAACCTGGGGCCTCTATTTTCTCCTCCTACTGAGCCTAACCTCATTCACACCATCTCTTCAGCATTTTTAAGGGACACTGGTGAACACCACAGCCCATTTCTGCCAAAAGACAGATATTTTGGGAGCAGTGATGTCACTAACCCTTAATGTGTCACCTGGTGTGCCCCACACCCCCAAGTGATGCCCCTGCTTATTGAATCAACTGTTGAGTGTTACATCAACACACTAATAAAAATCTCATTAATTCAGTGAGTCTACTCTAGCTAGCACTAGCAATTGGATCTTGGCCCTGATCTGCACCTACCAGAAGAGTGAGAGGATATAATCCTTTGAGTTTCACATTTGTTTGAATTTTGCAACCTACACCCAAAATACACAGTCCAAATAAAGTGGCTTCTAGCTACTTTGGGAGTGTGGCTTTCTAGTGACGTATGCCCCCAAAGCAGCCAGAATCCACTCTGACACCATGATTCAGTTCTTTGGACTGGATGAAAATGGAGCAGAAATAATCTGGCTCCTGGTAGTGGCCAGTTTGGGACCATGGCAGCAGGCCATTTTGGAAGCAGGCTATGTGGTTGCCATAATGCCACTGCAATTGTGGCCAGAATGGCCTGAGCCATGTGCTTCACCAATTAGTCCTCTTAACAGAAAAGCACCAAACACATTTGTGGGGAAAAAGCCATGTTTTAGGATAAAATATTTCTGAGAATGTATACTTTGGAATAAAACTCATTGATAAATATGTATGTATTAATAAATAAAATACAAATATTCCTGAAGACTTCTCTTTTCATAAATTCACAGACTGTGGGATGGGATTAGGAATGAAGTGGATCAAGACTTGAAAAATAGACATTGGTCTATTCATAAACATTAGCCAAACAAAAGATGGTCTCCCAGCATCTGTCAGTATCATGTCAAGAACTGCCCATTTATTATTAGATCTTTGTATTATAGAAAATCAGGGATCATGTGAATATCTTTAAAAAGTCACAGAAATCTATCTCCATATTCTCAAGAAGTAAGCAAATTAACTTTTAAAAGAAAAAAAATGCAGAATTATAGAACTTGAACTGTAAAGGAACAGGTTCTCCTTGAGTCTGCACAGTTTGTGTGGCAGCCACCTGGGTTATAAAATGATCAGTTGTCACCATTAGGATGTAAAACCAAAGAATTAGCAGCTGTGGTTTACAAAAAGTTTCAGTCCATTTGAAGGATGGGGGGGGAAAAGGAAGAAGAGTATATCCCTCTACTATGCGGGAATATGTCACTTGATAATAATTAAAAAAGAAAAGAAAAGGAAATGGAACATTGGAAAGAGAATGAAAGTATATATGTGTCTGGGCTTGTGTCAGATCAATAATCCATAATTTTCAGAATCCCTGGCTGAATAGTCTTTCCTTAGGCCAACAAAAATGTTGCTGTCAACTTTTCCCATGGCAATGGGAAGTAAATTGGGATTGGACATACTACTTAAAAAACCTGGAAGATGAGCAAATCCAAGATTTTGTGGAAGCAGAAACTTCTTAATTTATCTAACTTTTTCCTTTCATTCTGTGGATGTTTCCTTGAAAACCATGACATAAATGAATTTAAGCTAAATTTTGTATTCTAGTGACTAAACTGCAACAGTCTATTTGGTAAAGCCACCACATCTTGTGGTTTTCTTTATTTCTAATCCAGCAACAATGTGCCAGTGGTGTGCCATGTTCCCTGCAGGGCATCTGGGCTTAGCTGGTGCCAGAGCTTGCTACAGGCTCTAAAATCTGTTTTCTGTGCAGGACCTGACAGGATAGAAAATATATTTGTTAGAGTTGATAGCTATCATGAGAGTAGCCTTCTCATACCACTCAAGACTTCCAGCTGATCACAAGCATTCATACATTTGTGAGATTTACAGGAGTTTTGAAGAAATAAAGTACACAATGCAAACATTTTAAAATGTGAATAGCCAAAAGAACCTATAATTCCAAAAGACAGAGAAACTAATTTTATTCAATGGGAAAAGGCATTGACTAAGTACAATGCATATCTAAATGTGCATATTAACAAAATATGCATTCCAAGATGTATTCAAATTTCAATGCAGAATGCAAAAATGATGGGAAATGCAAATGAGATTTGAAGAAACACAGGGAAGCCAGGATGGAAAGATGTTCACTTCCCTAGTTTATACCCAGTTCTGACAGATAGAAGCAATAACAATGAAAGAGAAATACCTTCTGTAGAGTAGCAGCAATAACAGTTACCACATGCAAAATGGTGGTCACTGCTCTTTCAGGGACTCCAATTCCATGTTTACTACCAGTGCATCTTTATTTTCTCACACTGATAATGACACTCATATATTCACAGACAGAGTTATCAATTCATCACAGGGCCTCTGGAGTACAAGGAATATGGTGTAGTAGGTAGTTCCATTAAATGGAGTTTGAATTTCAAGGTCTGCTACAGTGACTCTGGTGGTGTACTATTATCCTCAGAAAGTTTTGGACTTGCTGCATTTGGATATAAGGTTTAAACTGGTTTGTCCTTATACAGCAGAATGTGAGTGACAGCCAGTCTATAATGTGAATTTAAAAATTACAATGATTTGTACATGGATGAAACAGCAAAGGGATGTTCAAATATACTTTTTGATGTCTGTGAAAATGCCCCTAGATCTTTACCTGTGTATAGGACAAACATGTATCTGGAATGGGAGGGATGATTATTTGAGGAATTTAACCACAGGCTTTTGAATTTAATTGAGATATGCTGAATTAATTAATAAAAGAGCCATTTGAGAGGACAATCAGTAAGGCAGAGGAGGAGATAGCTATGATATTGACTCCCTTGCCTCCTTCCACTGGGACACAGCATAAGAAATGTTGCAGTATTTTAACAGTACAGCCGCCCCTCTGTTTTCACAGACTTGAATCTGTGTCCCTCACCCATTCATGAGTGGCAAACAGAGGAGGGGGGGGGAATGGGGATCCCGCAAGGGCATGCCAATATTCAAGCCAATGGGGCTTGAATATTGGTGATTTTCCATTTTCATGGGGTGTGGGGGGGTCCACAATGGATCTACTGTGAAAACGGAGGAGTGATTGTACACTGTTTTAGCTGAGAGTATATTGGCTTTTCTTTCGGAACTGAAAACTCTGCTGATTTCCAAACACTGCCCCACAAAGAGTAACCATCATCCATTGTCTTAATGTGATGAAGATAATGGGGCTGTCTCATTTATGTCATGGTTTTCAAGGAAACAGTCCTATTCTCTACTTTCAATGAGCTCCCTTTGAGGCTGTTATGGAAATGCATCAAGAATAATCACAGCATGTTTCACCATACCTTTAGCCTACACAGATGCTTTTTTTGGGCGGGGGGGGGGGGGGAATCACATAGGGAGAAATAAAACACACAGTAACTGAAACTATGTTATACTGACTATTCTTACCACTAGTGTTTCCAAACATCAATAAGGGACAGTAGAAAATCATGACATGCAGGGTTGACAATCAGGAAGTAGCTGTGCTTTGCTATATAACCAAATGAAAATATTGATTTCAGTTAACCTGTCTGTAAAATTAACAAAACATCCCTATTCAAATATCCCTATTCAAATATCCAAATTATATGATGCACACATTTGTGTCATTATAAAAGGCCACACTTAAAAATACATGATTTGCAGGCATATTGTTGAGTATGCAGAAAAGAAAAGGTTTTCTGACCCTCAAATAGGGGATGTACATTATAAAAAGGAACATCAACCAGATCTGTATTACCATTTTTCTGGCAATGAAATAAGAGACATCCCTTGTAATAAGAGACATGTGGCAACCATACTTCTCAAATATGTATATACAATGCCTCATTTGCATGATCACTCCCTTTTAGTTACACTGAAAAAAATGTTTCCCCGCATTGAGAACAATGGCCAAGATCCTTTATGCTTTAGGCATAATGTGAATGTATGCCAGGGTAGTTAGGCTGGATCCCACAGTGGCACAACTAATTATGCAAAGGCCACCAAGGCCTTGAACAAATTCATTGCACAATAATCAGAAATAAGAAAGAGGTTGTCAGGATACTTGTGGAAAGATTGGTTACATTAGGGACTAAACCTAACTTCTGAAAAAGAGCACCCACTTGCACAATTGTATTTATGCTAGCACAATAGCCCAAGATGACTCCAGCCAACTGCCTCCACTATGTTCCCTCCTCAAAATCACTGTTGGTTCTAATTTTCATTCTGCCAAGAAGCAGAATGTGAATGAACATGCTTTGAAAGAAGAGGCAAATTAACTCTCATTATTTGTACCTTTTGCATAGGGTGGTCAAATTATATGTTATCTACATCTGCACAAAATATTGGTCCAGTGGTCCTTTCCAAATTGGATATCACCTTCAGGAGGGAGTCTCTTGCAGAGAAGTAATGGATGAAGGTAGTGCTTAATTATTCCCCTGCCAGCCACTTCACCCCTGAACTTCCCTGCTTTCATCCTGTTTCCCCTCATTAGTGGTGCAGTTGTATGTTTACCTCTCAATGGTGAATTAGGTTCCCTTGAGATGAAACCAACCATAGATTAAAACCATTGATGGAGGGTGGAGAGGGGATACTCAAGCAGTAATAAGCCATCACAAAGAATGTCCCTTTAGTTTCATTCAAAATAGAGAAGGAACCATTTTATGCTATAAGGAGCTTGGTTGTAAAATGCATTTTGGCCCAGAATAGGAACATAGATATTCATAAATCTAATTCTCATTGGCAAGAATTAATAGGTTTTCTCAAGGTCTCAAAAACTGCTCAGTTTGGAAATACTATTTACTGTTCACAATATCTGCCCAAATAATAATAATAATAATAATAATAATAATGAAGGATTTTTTTTCAGCAGAAAACAGCATTGAATTTTATCACATGGGAGGCAAGAGTCCTCCTCCTGTCATTAAAACACCATTAAATCCTGTTAATAGCACAATTAAGGAGTAATAATAATAATAATAATAATAATAAATTTTATTTTTATCCCGCCCCTCTGCTTAGCAAGAGGAGAAGAGTATCACACTCCTGCATGCTTCTTCCATCTGCAAACAGTAATGGAGACATCATTTGGTATTAACAGTATCCCTCCATTACCATTTACAGATGGGACAAGAATGGGAGAAGCACACGGGGGTGTGATAATCTCTCCCCCCCCCCCCCATTACACTATTAACATGATTTAATGGTGATTTAATGATGGGAGGAGGACTCTTGCCTCCTCTGTGTGCTAATCTCCATTGTCTGTGTGAAATGTTTTCTGAACAGGAAACTTGCTTTATACAGAGAAAAATACAATTTCTGATCAGAAAATGCTGTTTTCTGCACAAGAAACCCACTTCATTTTCCCCCAAAAAACTGGGTTCTGTACTGTGAAGATTCAAGTTCATCCAGAATTCTCCTTGCCAGGTTTCCTTTGACATTCAGGAAATCCCCTTTTCACTTGGGCTTTGAGTAGTTGTGAATAATCTTTCTCTCCCAGAGATATTTGACACAAAGTAATTATTAATCAAGTAGGATGTAGCAGTTTGAGTGCTGGACAAGGATTCCAGGAGACCAGAGTTCAAATCCTTGCTCAGCTATGGAAACCCGCTGAGTGATCTTGAGGAAATCATACTCTCTTAGCCTTAGAGGAAGGCAACGGCAAAGAGTAAAGTGTGCCAAGAAAACCCTGAGGCTGCATTAAACTTGAAGGCATATAACAACAACAATTACTTCAATAACCAGAGACAGCTGATTCACCACAACTGTGGGAAATCCATCCAGGATTTTTCTGCTGGTCTTCCCACAGCTACTCCAGGTTGAATGAAAGCTCTGCTGATGCCAAATTATAATCTATCACCAGTGGTGCTTCCTTTCAGATTCGAAGAGCTCGAGGAGGAGGAGGAGGAGGAGTAAAATCCAGAGAGGCTTAACTGAGAGCAGATCCAATGGCCACCCCTGAAACAAACAAAGCTCAGAAACAAATTTCAGCACCAGTGACTCCTTCCATTTCAACCATTAGCCAGCAGATCACAGGAGAGTTATTTTTGCTTTTATTTAAAGTCAATATAAAAGGGTCCTTAACTATTGATGATCAACCATGAAATGAGACTAGACACAAGGCATTGGATTAAACAAGGGCCAATGTATTTGACCTACGAACATATTTAATGAACTGAACCTGGGGATAAGCAAATGGGAAGAGCAGCCTGATGCAGGTCTAGCTGAGGACAGGTGTCAACCTGTGACCTCAGCCTTCCCTTAGGTGTATCGCCTAAACCTGAGGGCAATCCAATTTCATGAATTGCTCCCCAGCTAGCTATTTACCAGTGCATACACTGAGGGCACTCCCCGCAAGTTCATAGAGTTACAGAAGAGAACAACCCCTAAGAGGAGGTGGTCCTTAACTAGTATTGGCTTTTACTTGGTTTTTAAAAGAATACTCTTTTCTATGTCCTCCCCAAAGTTACACTGGGATAACAAACATAATTGGGATATCAGGGCTAAAATAAATCATAACTATTGATTCTTGAATTTTATAGATGAATTCAATTACACAGGCCTTCAAATATACATTACATAAATTCATGGAAGATGAGGATTTCAGTCATTCCTAGTCATGGCAAACATATATTCATTCCAATAGAAATTACAATAGCTTTTAAACAAAGTTGTTCCTCTTCTTATTGTTCTTTGCCTTCAAGTCATTTCCATCTTGTAGCAACCCTAAGGTGAACCTATCATGATTAGACTTAGAAGAAAGCAGCTTTGGTGATGCCTGCCATACAATGTTGCTTCCAACCTGTAGCTACTGCATCCCCCAAGTGTGGTTAGGCTGTTCCTTTTCATTAACAGGAGAAACCCATCACTTAGTTCACAATTGCACTAGTCCCCAGGTGCAAAATGTTGCTTCTGGGGCAGTTGCATTATTGGCAGTCACATAGTGTTAGTATTCCCTCCTAGCCCCCATCCCCTCTCTCTTGGTATTCCCAAGCAGCCTGATTGCCTTTAATTTTTTTCTATTTATTTTCCTTTTTTAAAAAATGTTCCATTGCAGTAGCAGAGCAAAAAAATAAAAAACAAAAATAATTAAAAATAAAAAATACCTGGAAGACATGCTGGATAGGGCATAGGCAGGGAGGTGGGGTTAAAACAGTCAGAAAGAGAGCAGGATGGTGGCAGTCATGTGATTGTGAAGATGTGTGGTAATGTGCAGAATACAAACTGCTATAATTCCATTTTCATTGACAAGCAAGATTGTGGTGAGAACAGGGCTCACATGGCAAAGCCCTATGTCTTCTATAAATCAGTTTGTGGAGCACTTGTGGGACATTGCTGTTGCACTCATGTCCTGCTGGTGAGCTTCCATAGTTGTACTTTGTGAACAGAAGGTTGGGCTGGTTGGGCCTTGCTCTTCTTATGTTCTTCATATGGTGTTCACTGATGATTTCACCAAAATGTGTTTATATCTACAAGGGTGCTGTTTGCCTACATCAGGGTTGGGTTAAGTGCAGCTCTCCAGTTGTTGTTGGATGACACCTCCTATCAACCCTAGTCAGCATAGCCAATGGTAAAGAATTTTGTGACATCTGAAGACATTTGCTTACCCCTAAATTATTATAAGTAGTCCAATTTTTTTTTATATCCAGTCTTTCTTCTGATATAGAATTAATGACAATTCATGATATCCTCTCAAGACATTGATCAGATTTGTTTAATTTCAGCAAGATTACTGTATCATGTGTTTTTAGGTCATGTAGTGAAGTTTAATCTTGTTTTAGGGTGTGTGGGGGGGTTATGGGGATAAGGCTTGTTTTAACTTTGTATGTTTTAAAATGTTGTAACCCACCCTGATTGCAGAGCAGAGGGGCAGGCTAGAAATAAATTATTATTATTATTATTATTATTATTATTATTATTATTTCACTATAGCCTAGGTGGAAATGTGGAAACAGCGAGTAAAGAGCAAGCACTAGGAGAGAATAAGTTCCCAGTCAGTCAGTCAGTCCGTCAGGTCAATGAAAATGTGAGCAACCTTCATCTAGATCTACATTACCTGAGTCTTTCCAAAAACTCAGCTAACCATCATCCTCTGAAATTGTGTATTTTTATTGGCACCCTTGTGTGTGGGTTCAAACCATTTTCTTTAACTCAGGCCACAGTATCAGTTTATGCATTGTTTACAGACATGTGACAGCTATGCATAATGGGGATGAGATAATGGTAGATAAAAAAGCTTTAACTTAATTTTCTTCCCACTGTATGCCACATAAGATCATTTTAGTCTCCTTTTTTATTTATGGCTCTCCATAATATGAATGTTAAATAAAATATATGCCTCCCTACAATGAATTAAGGTCCTAACAGGTGAATGAATCCTTGCCAAGCTAATGTGCTTGTCATTGCTTGTGTCCAGCACTTTTGAGTGGTACATTAGAGAACATTCTGATTTTATCAACATTCTATAAATAGGAACTATGTAAGGGCCATTCACATTGTCAGATTCCTCCTAGAGGATATGTACATAGGTAAGTAAACATAAATAATACAAAAAAATGACAATGGAGGACCTACATAAATTCAAATTAGGCAATGAGGAAATTGAAATAAAGATTTTACATAACTTGGCTCTAACATCATTCAGAATGGAGACTGCAGTCAAGAGATAAGAAGAAGACTAGGAATGGGAAGGGGAGCCATGAAAAAGCTAGAGAAGATCCTAAAGAGTAAAGATACACAACTGAGCACTAAAGTTAGAATTGTCCAAGCCATGGTATTCTCTATCACAATGTATCAATATAAGAGTTGGAGAGTGAAGAAGGTTGACAGAAAGAAAATCAACTCATTTGAGATGTGGTACTGGAGAACAGTACTGAGGATACTGTGGACAGTCAAAAAAGCAAACTAATGGCTTCTTGAATAGATTGAGCCTGAAATACCCCTAGAAGCCAAGATGATCAAATTGAGGCTGTTTCTTAGATTCAATTAGGGAGGTCATGGGCATGACCCTGCAAAACCTAAGCAGAGCAGTAGAAGATAGGGTTTTTTGGAGATGTCTCATCCACAGGGTCACCATGAATTGAGGTTGACTCGAGGTCAGTTAACACCAACATCAAGGTAACTATGGGCCTTTGCAGACTGCCAGAAATAGTACAAATTGAGTCCATTTTAACTGCCCTGACTCATCAGTGCTAGGGAATCATGGGAACTATAAAAGCAAAGCAAAACAGCTTCATTTATATACCGCTTCATATCACGATATGAGATGTCTAAGCAGTTTACAACTGTGAGCTGATTGCCCCCCAACAGCTGGGTACTCATTTTAGCGACCTCAGAAGGATGCAGGCCTGAGTCGAGCCTCAGCCCTGGCTGGTATTGAACTCACAACCTTGTGGTTTATGAGTGAGTGGCTGCAGTACAGGCATTTAACCACTATGCCACCAGGGCTGCTAGTTTATTGTGGCACCAGAGCTCTCTGACAGAGAAGGCTCAATGTCTCAGAAAAAAAATACAATTCCCGTGATTCCCTAGTACTGAGCTAGGGCAGTTAAAGTGGACTCAATTTGCACTATTTCTAGCAGTCTGCAAAGGCCCTACAGGGAGAAAATGCTGAACTATTCATAATTACAACTTCATCCCCATTCAACTTACTGTTCACATTCAAAATTCTACATATAAATGTAATTGGCAGACAGGCAGGCTGATAGATGGATGGACAGACAGGCAGGCTGATAAATACTATGTGAATAGGCCTTGTGTACTCTTGAAGTCAATGGGCTAGTGACAATAGTCCATGCTTTCTGCATAAGGGTCTTCAAATCACAGCTGTTTCTTTGACAGAGGATCTTGCCTTCAGTGCAAGCCATGTCTCTGGGGATTGGTCTGTTAGTCTGTGTCAGAAATATATTAATACATTGCCCAAGTGGAATGAGACACTGAGAATGGAGGCACTGAGAATACTTGACATTTCTGATTTACCAAGGCACCAAATTTCCATATTTTCAAAGTTTTAAAACTTGTAGGATGAGCAAGTTCAGCAAGTGGGTTCCTTTCATTCTGTATGGGATGAGCTAATCTTTTCTAAGGATTTGCAAGAGATGATTTTTCCAGTAGTGCTGTGATGAAGAATGGCATGAAATACGATTCAAGACAAGATTAGTGTGCTTCTTATTAAATATCACAGTATAGCTAAGGGGAAATGAATATACAGTATTTTAGAATTTAGCCCAAATTCTCATGACTGACTAATTTTTTTTTAAGCAATGTAGAATGGGCAGACACCACCTACACACAATAGGTGAATGATGCTAATTTACTCTATCAATATTCAATACATGAACATATATTTCCAAAGCATATCTGGTATATGGTAGCTTTTGGTGTATATGCAACATAGGATATATACCAATATCCTCTCAGGTACTTATGAGACTGTAAGCTGGATAAATGCTGTAGGACTACATTTATGGCTGTTAACAACTGAACATGACCCTGAAACCTATCAACTTATCCTGGCAACACCTCAGCCACAGGGTTTCCAATGCACTGCAGATTTAGGTACCTAGAAATGATGTGGAGAGTACTGCAGCTCTCTCCCAGATGTGGGGTACCTTGAGACATATAGTTGAGGCAGAATCACAAGGGTTCTCTACAGCTGCCTGGTCTTGACATGCCATATGACCAGGAGAAAACTGCAGATGTAATTTTCTAATGTCCAGATCAGCAGCACCTTGCGAACTCTTCTACTGAGGTCTTGCTGGGCTGATATGGCAGGGTTTTATAGGAATGACATCATGAGATGAAACTACAACAACAGAATTCCATCTTTGCAGTTATGTCTGATGAAGCAGGATCTTGGTCATTATGTTCATTTACTTATTGATCTATTTGTTAAAGGTTCACAACTGAATGTCTCTAAGGGGTCTTCAGTTGGTAATTACTTCTAGAGATATGCACATATTTGGCATAATGAAGGTCTAAAAGTCACTATTTATTATTTAATCTGATCTTCAAATGCTAAATTAGAAACCACGTGTTGCTACCTCTGAATTAATTCCATATACATAACTCTAAACACCAAACCAGTGTGCTCACCCACCCTTCTCACAAAACTATTTTCTTATTTCTCACAAGAGTTCAGAAACTTAGAAGCAGGGGTGGGAAATCTATAGCTTTCCAGTTCTTGTTGACCCACTGCTGCTTTCAACCCCGATCACTAGAGATACTGACTGGGACTGATGAGTGCTGGAGTCCAAGAACATGTGGAAGGTTACATGTTCCCCAACTCAGCTTTTCAGTTTAAGCGGCAGCAATTTAAGATCTACTTTATTGTTCACTACTGTGATGTGACCTCCTTTCTATGCCCTGAGGTTACCTTGTACTTTTCACTTATAGAAGGCTCCTCATCAATGACACCTGTGCAACATCCACCATTTATATACTTTCCCTAAATGTATAAGGTTTGGGTCCCAAGTATCTTCCTCTTATAAGTTTAATATCTTAGGTAGCATGTTTGTCAGTGCCTATGTAGCCTAGAATTCACTCAGGCAGAGGCTTCTGTTATAACAAATAAATATTAATTTTATTGAATAACGTTTAGCAAGAATGTAGCTTAGGTAGAATAGTTCAAACATGGTATGTAACTGTAACAAGGGAACCAAGAAAAATAGCCTGTGGACTGGGAACTTCAACCAAGGTAAAATATTTTTTCTTCTTCTTAAATTTGGACTGAATTTGCATGTTTCACCTCTACATTCACCAAAATATTCCTGATACAAACACATGGAGACTTCCTGAGGAATCCATTGTTCTGTGCCACAAAGAGGCCTGTGTCCTCACTGGAATGGAGATATATTGGATTGCAAAAGAGGGGTCCATGTTGAGATGCAAATGGATTTTAAATTTCCTGAACTTTGCAAATCTCCTTATAGCCAAGGCCCAGAAGGAGGAGGAGGAGCCTGCCTGCAAAAGATATCCTCCCCACCATACACCATCTTAACTAAAGACTGAAACAACATGTAGGCATCTGACTAAAATCTCCAATTATTTTTCTCCTGTTTGGTTTGTAACAAGCCCATGGAGCATTGAAAGCTTGCAACAAGTATATTGTGCATTTTGGTTGGCCAATAAAGGTATTACTGGTGGTATGGAACAGTTGCAGGTATTTTACAGTTTCCTCTTGACAATCTCCAATACATTTTCTCTCCCAGTCAGTATCCTTCTCTGATCATATTGAAATCCTTTGTCTCTTTCTCCAATTTCTATACTGGCTTGTCAGAATACGTTTCTGACTTTCTCTGGGCCCAGTGAGATTCCCTATCCGACCCTCTCCCTAGACCTCTCACTCAAGAACCTCACCTGAACTCGAACCTTTCCTCAACTCAATTCCCTTCAACTCCTTTCAACTCTTTTAAACTCCCTAAACTCATCCCTGGTTCCCCTTACAGTCACTCACACCTGCCTTTTATATCTATTCCTTCACTACAGCCCCTCCTTCACAGTCAGCCTGAACCATGACTGGCAATCAGGAAACTGTCCAATGACTCCATCACAACTACATAATAGGAATCCTTACCTAGTAATGTAATAGAGCCAGGACTGCAGAGTCAGAGTATTGAAACTTTTTGTTTAGCAAGGACAAGTGCATCCTTTCAGGCTTCTTATCCCCCCTAAACTTAACTTCACAGTAACTTGGTAGGAAATAAATTTTCTCAGCAGCTTTCTCTTCTTGTGAGCTGTCTCTGTTGTAATATAAAGTGCATTGGGACAGCTTAAACTTAGGCAATTAAAATGCATTAGCTTTACAAAAGACATGTTCCTTATGGAGATGAAAACCGCTAGAACTCATTTGTTGATATGGACCAACACAGTATTGAACCTGTAACTCTGGGCTGTCTTTGTAGGTATGGCTATATAGAATGTCATAATAAGTGCTTGCACTTTAAAATTTCAACCTTTATGCCACTGAACATGACAATAAAGAAGCATGTCTAGTGCTCATGAAGCTGCATGAAGCTTAGTCCAGCTAATCTAATCTACTCTGATTATGGCTCTCATACAAAAGGCCTCACACAAAGATGTTTAGGTCTCCACCCCATCTTCGTACTGAGTTGTTTTTTTTAAATTCTTCCAAATTTGAGTAACTGGGGTCTGAACTCGGAGCCTTCTGTATGGAAAACATATGGATGGCTACTATGTAATGGACCCTCTACTACAAATAGTGGAGTTGGAGACAATTTTGGAGATGGATTTGTACCTAGACTCTCACTACACAGCTAGTCATGCAGATTAACATCATTCTTGGAATGTAACTGGAACACCACAGTGTTCTTTTGCAAGGCTGTCCAACATTTTTCATAATGTTGGTAGGAAAAGTATCTTTTAAGCTAGCTTTCAGTAAAGGAATCCCTGGGTTTTAGGATCCCTGCTTTAATTTACACTTAAGTAGAGCGAAGCATTAGCTTGTTCCATAGCACCAAACTAGATATTCATGCTGTGCCCAATGACTTTAAAGTATTTCCTGTGGTGTGTTGTTATAACTTTAACAACTGCTGACCAAAATTATTGATCTGTTTAATCCAGCAACTCTGTCCAGTTTTCCAAAATGATTTCCCAGATATTCCATTGCTCACAAATGTCTATCCAAGTTGCCAACATTTACCTCAAGTGAACCTAGACTGGAACAATGGTAGCAGATACATCATTCCCTATACATCTGTTTTTCTATTTTCATACTGCTTTAAATCCAGTATCTGAGGGACACTTTTCTGATACACAAAATTTAATGTTAAAATATGGGCTTGGACCATAGCGGTTAGAGCTAACTGGAGCAGGCCCATTAAATCAATTGTTGGCTGTTGAATCAACATGTAGGTACATCTTGTTGATTCAATAAATCTACTCTAATTGGGACTAGCAATGGGATTCAGGCTATTCTTTTCCTCATTTACTCTTTAAAAGTGGGCAAACTGGGAAAGCAATAGGTTAGGACCAGCTCTTTCATTAGGTAGAGCAAAGATGCCATCTCAGACAGCTTATTTGCATGTCATGAAAAATCAGCATAGTGTTAATTATTTAATTTGTTGATGTATTTTTACTGCCAGATATAAAAAGAGGTGTTTGTGGGACTTTCTTTCTTGTATGCCAAAATAATTTGTCTGGCTTTGAGTACTCTGCATCTTGATTTGGTTCATGGTGATGAGTTTTTGTTTCCTCTGACAAGCAATAGGCTAGAATGGCACTGAATCTAAAAGAAAGTTAAGCCCTGTATAAAGGTACATAGCCATGGATTCTTATAGAAATAATAGAAACACAGAGTTGGAAGAGACCACAAGGGCCATCAAATCCAACCACCTGCCATGCAGGAAGACAATCAAAGCACCCCCCAACAAATAGCCATATAGCCTCTGTTTAAAAACCTCCAAGGAAAGAGACTTCACCAAACTCCAAGGCAACGTATTCTGCTGTCCAACAGCTCTTACTGTTAGGAATTTCTTCCTAATTTTTAGGTGGAATCTCTTTTCCACCTTAGATGAATATTCTGCAACCCAGGATTCAACTACCCATGACTTGAAAATATATTTTTTAAAAACTCCAAAAAGCAAAGCTTGATTTTGCCATTTTAAATAAGGGACACCATTTAACTACCCCATTGTATATAATGGGACTTGAACATTCACGGATCTTGGAATCAAACCCCCATGGATAGCAAGGGCCCACTGTACATTCTAGTGAAGAAAGTAAGACACATAGGGCCTCAGCAGACGGAGGCCCCGGAGACGCCGCGGGTCGGAGCGCCGCCGGAGTTCAGCCTCCGGACCGCGGTGCTCCTGCGGCGCATCTAAAAGGAGCACCAAATTGGCGCTCCTTTTAGATGTAAGGGAAAGTGCACCCTAAAAGCGGCGGGCGCACTTTCCCTGGCTCAAATGGCGCAGCGCATGTGGACGCTGCGCCGTGAGGTCATCCCCGGTGCGCCGGCCGTGCGGACGGCCGGCACTTCTGGGGGCGACCTCGGGGAGAGGAAGGGGCGCCGCTCGTGCGTCTGCCCCTCCTCTTCCCTGCCCGGAAGACGACTCTTTTAGTCGTCTGCCGAGGCCCATAGACTTTCAATCTTATTCCTATCTACTTAGAGTTAAGATCCATGCTGATGAAATCAAGCCATACCATGCTATAGATTGAATTAAAAGAGAAACAGACAAATACAATAGATAGTTTAAGATTATCATAGGAAGAAAGTGAATAATGAGGACAACAGACTAGTTCATTTGATCTAGGAAAAATTTCTGACTTAAAATATGGCTAGTAGTCCAAACCTGAAGCACAAAGCACTACGCACCATCCAAACATCCAAACATTTCAAAGGAAATGCTTTTCATTACAACTCCATGCCATGCCACTTGTCATGACAATCTAGGGATGGAAAGAATGTTAAGAATATTCAAAAATGGTTGAAAAACAGAGTTTTTGAGTATCAAGAAACCCTGATGAGAATAATCCTGATGAGAATCTTCTCAGTTTGGAACTTAAATTTGCTCATGGTTGCTTTGCACAGAAAACAGCATTTTCTGTGCATGAAACAGCATTTTATGCATGGAAAAATATTTCAACACAGAAATATTGATTCCTGGACAGAAATGTTTCCTGCTAAAACAAACAAACAAAAACAACAACAACTGTAATTGGGATTTGTTCTCTACAATAAAAGTGCACATTAGCTGATTTGCATAGAAAACCATATTTCATGTGCTGAAAACAGCATTTCCTGTTCAAGAATTAATATTTCTGTATTGAAATATTATTTTCCATGTAGAAAATACTGTTTTCTACACAAAACAACCACATATAGAATTTTGTGGGGTTTTTGGTTTTTGAAAACTTTCTTGCAGGTAGAAAATTGCTGAAATTATTCATTGCTACCTTTGAGAGGAAACGTAGTGAAGAATTGCATCCCTATGGTAATTCTTGATGAAGAAGCAGGTAAATGACCAAGTTATTTGCAGCACATGCCTGCATGTCGAGATACAGCAGCGAAGAACTACTACAGTCAAAACTAATCCCTTTCCCTTTCCCTCTCCCTCTCCCTTTCCCTCTCCCTCTCCAGGTTTGACATTGCACATTCTATATGAGATTTTGAATATCAAGTATACAAACAACCTCCTCAATGCCTATCTCAAGCTCAGGATGTGCTTTTACAATATAGCTCATGCCACCAATTGATAAGTCTATCCCATACTGACTTCCAGCATCCAACATAACTGTGTATATTTGGTGCCATTCACTGCAACAGTTACAGTACACAACTGTATTGAATCTAAATG
Organism: Phrynosoma blainvillii; assembly: GCA_026167975.1. Taxonomy (NCBI): domain Eukaryota; kingdom Metazoa; phylum Chordata; class Lepidosauria; order Squamata; family Phrynosomatidae; genus Phrynosoma; species Phrynosoma blainvillii. Next base: position 63,259,023 of record JANUYF010000002.1, on the reverse strand, counting down.
TGAGTCTGCAATGATGGTTCAGCAAAAGCCAAATTGCTTTTGTGATGGTGGGTAAGCAAATGACTTTCTAGACATGGATTAACATATCACAAAGTTAACATAGGACTTGAACAAACTGCCAGAAATAATTCATCTTGAGGCCACTTTAACTGCCTTGGCCCAGTGCTAGGGAATAATGGGAACTGTAGTTTATTGTGGCACCAGAGCTCTCTGACATAGAAGGCTCAATGTCTCAGGAAAAACTACAATTCCCATGATTCCCTAGCATTGAGCTGGGGCAGTTAAAGTGGTCTCAAGATGGATTATTTCTGGCAGTCCGTTCAGGCCCATACTCTGCTTGATTCCCATAGTTTCCCCTGGCTGAAATAATAGCATGAGCCTGTGACTTCAGAAGTATACATGATGAAGAACACTATCAGAAAGACCCAAAGTTTCTTCTAAATCAAAGATTTTCATCATGGAGGTTCACACAGAAAAAAAAAATATGCCACTGAAAAGTTTGATGACTGAACACATGTATATTTCACTGGGCTTTCTTTCACAATCATGGAACTTTTGTATCAGTTCAACTACCATGTGACTACCATGTGACTACATTTCCCATAACAATTCCATGTTGACAAAAACCTCAATATAAACAAAATCTCTTTCTCACAGAATTGAAGCTTGTTAGCTCCTTGTTTGGGCTAAGAACACACCTGGGCTGATAACTGTGAATCTGGTCTCAGAAAAAACAACTTTTCTCAGCAAGGAAAAATACAGACACACATCTTTTACATTTCAACATTTTAACATTGACTCTATATCCCATTTAAACCTAACAATCCCCTCCTGAAATGTAAGATGTATGTATGTTGTATACTAAACTAAAACTGTTACAAAACTAACTTAGCTCAATGGCTAGGCCTAAGCTTGAGACATGCCAAGTAGACGTGACATCTGTTCGTGTCTATCAATGGTCAATGCCTTTGTCAAGGTGTCTGCTTGATTATGAATTGACTCAATATATTGCAGACTCACAATTTCATTTTGTATCATTTCTCTGACATTCTGATACCTCACACCAATGTACTTTGTTCTGCACTTCAAGTTCTCAGCTTCAGCCATAGCAATGCATGTCTGAGAATCCTCATTTATCATCACTGGATCAACACATTTTTCATTCAGATCTTTCAACAACTGTCTAATCCATTCAATCTCATTAACTAACTCAGATAAGGCCCCGAATTCTGCTTCTCCTGTACTTTGCGCTACATATCTCTGTTTTCTACTTCTCCAAACAATTGCGCTTTTTCCTTTTTTTTATTTTTTATTTTTTAAATTTTATTGAAATTAAAACATAAAACATAACAAAAAACACACACAACTACAATCGTTCTTATATCAGACAAAACAATACATCACCACCAAACAACACTTAACAACACTACACACATATATAAAATGACTTCCTAGCTGGAAAAGATCTGTTTGTTATCGCATCTTCAATTAATACTTCTATTATTACAACAATTATAGTATAATGTCACACTTCTATTGTGACCCTCCTAATTTCGCCTACTACATTTGTGAAATTTTATGCTATTACTCTATATCTGAACCTTAAATACACAACTAACCCCTTATTACCCTAATTTAATCCATCTCAACCAAAAAGAAAAAATCTTTCTCAGCATGCCAGTATTGAACCAATGGTTTCCAATCATTTTTGACCATCGCCATATCTCTTTTTTTCATACTCGAAGTTAATTTTTCTATCTCCATAATATCTAGAATTTTTTTTACCCATTCACAGATGTCTGGTACCACCATAGATTTCCACTTTGAGGCGTATATTATCCTTGCTGCAGATATTAGATAAAATAATAATTTCCCATGTAACTTCTCCAGCTTTTCATCCTCTATCATTCCAAGGAGGTATATCAGTGGACTAAATTTCAATTTTCTTTGAAATATTTTTTTCCATTTCTCTATGGATCATTTTCCAATAAGCCCTTGCACATTTATACTCCCACCATAATTGAAAAAAGTACCGATTTTCTTTTCGCACTTCCAACATTTATTTGTATAACTACTTCTCATTTTGGCCAATTTATATGGGGTGAGATACCACTGAAATTGCATTTTATAATAGTTTTCTTTAATATTTGAATTCATTGTGTATTTGAGTCTTGTTTTCCAATTTTTTTCCCATTGTTGTAGTTCAATTGTATGCCCAACATCCTGTGCCCACTTTACCATCTGCGGTGTAATAAATTCTTCTTCCATTTCAAAACTTAATAATAATTTATAAATTTTATAAATTTTATGTTTATCTTCAGCTTTAATTATTTCTTCAAATTCTATATTCATAGGGCCAATTAAACAATTGTGCTTTTTCCAAACTTAATCAACAATCCTGTCACTGACTTTCTATCCTGTAGCTCAGAAGCAAATGAACTGTCAACAAAGCATTCAAGACCAGCTCGACTGTTTTGCAACTTCAATTTCCTGTCTATACTACCCTTCAAATATCTCAACAAGTGCTTCACTGCTGTCCAATCTTCCACTGTAGGACAATTTGCTTTTTTTCCAAGCATGCCTACGGCAAAACAAATGTCAGGCCTTGTGTTGTTAGCAATAAACATCAAACTCCCCACAAAGCATCTTTGAATTTTCAAACTCCTTAGTCCCTTCACTATTCACATACCCAACTGACATTGGACTTTTCACTGTTTTTGCATCCTGCAACCCACACTTCTTAATCAAACTCTGAATTTTCCTCTGTTGACTCAACAAACAACTCCCATCTTCACTCCATTCAACATCTATTCCTAGATAAGACCTTAAAACTCCAAGATCTTTGACACTAAATTTCTGTGACAACTCCTTTCTTACTGTCTGAATCTCTTGCTTTGAATTTGCTGCTACACACAAGTCATCTACATAAATCACCAAGATCACATCTCCTTTTGTGTAAACACATGTATCAGCTATACTGCATCTGTAGCCTAGCTTCACCAACTCATCATGAATGTAAAGATTCCAGCTTCTGGCACTCTGCTTTAAATCATACAATGTTTTCTTCAACTTGTACACCTTTCTATCACCATTTTGCTGAAAACCCAAAGGTTGTTCCATGAAAACAGTTTCCTCAAGACTTGCATTCAAGTATGCAGTCTCAAAATCAAAATGATGTATTACCTGGCCCCTCCTTGCAGCCAAAGCCAACACTAACCTCAAACTCTCAGGCTTTGCTGTTGGAGAAAAAGTTTTGTCATAATTTTCAAACCTCTGTTGTGCAAACCCTTTAGCCACCAATCTGGCCTTGTATCTCTGACTACCATCCGGCATCAGCTTTCTCTTGTAAACCCATTTGCAACCTATCACCTTGTGATTTGTAGGTCTGTCAACAATTTCAAACACCTTTTTGTCTACCAAAGACTTGAACTCCTGTTCCATTGCAGACTCCCATTTTAACCTCTCTTCATCACAACACTCCTGTACTTCCTTGTAGCTCTCAGGCTCTTCTGTCATGACTACACAAGCTTTAGCTTTCTGCACTTTAAAACGATCTGGAGGTTTCCTAACTCTAGTTGTCCTCCTCAAAACAATTGTCTTCGTTTTTTCCTGATCATCCTCAGAATCTGTACTTGAATGTGCCTCTTTGTGTCTCCTTCTTTCTGTCATTCTAGCTGTTGGTGGGCGTGTGTGTGACAACTTGTTTGATGTACTAGCCTCACCCTCTGAAGAATCTGATTCTTGCTTCATTGCCCCTCCATTTCTGGCAGGTGGTGGTGTCTGTGTTTCTAACTGACCTAGTCTGTAAAACACCTCTTTGTTTGAATGAATGTTCTCCCACCCAGAATGTTTCTCAAAGTTTGCGCTCCTTGAAAAAAGAACTTCATTTCCACCCAGGTAAAACCTGTAACTGTTCCCTGTGTAACCAACAAACATCAAACATCTCCATTTGGGCTGACCTTTTTTTCTGAAAGCTGTAGGTATGTACACATTTGCATATTGTCCAAACACTCTAAGATATTTCAAATTGGGTGGTCTCTTGAAAAGCATGTGATAAGGAGTATTCTGCACAGCAGAATTCCAAGTGCGGTTTGTTAGGTAATTAGCTGTGAGAATTGCCTCCCCCCAAAGGTGCTCTGGAGCATTGGCATCAAGCATCATACAATCTTTTATTTGCTTCAAAATGGCTATTTTTCTCTCAGCCAATCCGTCCTCAGCCGCGCAAGATGGGTTAGTGGTAAAATGTCTAATTCCCATTTTTCTTAACCAATTGGTCAAGTGACTAGCCAAGAATTCTCCTCCTCTATCTGTGACCAAAGTTCCCACTTTGTAGTCAAACTGTCTCTCTATCATGTTTACCCATTCCTTGAATCTTTCCCCTGCTTCACTCTTTTCTTTCAAAAGAACAGCATAGGAAAACCTTGTGAAGCGATCCACAATCACCATGAAGTATTTACACCCCCCCTGAGACGTGGGGTTAATTGGCCCAGCTAAATCACAGTGCACATGTTCAAAAGGTCTCTGGGCTTTAAGTTTTGTTCTTTTTGCCACAGGATAAGCCTTCAGCTTAATCCTGCTGCAAACTGAACACTCCAAGTGGTTTGAGCATGGTGACATTTTAAACTCAGGACAAACCTGCTTCAATTTCAAAAGATTTGGAAAACCAACATGACCCAACACTCTGTGAAAATAATGAATGCAATCTGCATGCAAAGGCTGATTTTGTGCGACTGCACAACACTCTTTGTCAATCATGTAATATAACTTGTCTTTCAGAATGGCTTTAGCACAAATCTCACCATCTTTAAAAATTAAACATTCATTCCCCTCAAAACTCAATTTGTACCCATCTGTGGCCAAAGCTGACACACTAACTAAACAGTTTTGCAAGGTAGGTACATACAAGACATCATCAAAATTAGTACCAAAACTTGGAATGCAAATAGTCCCCATTTCTTTAATTTTTGGACCTTCCCCATCTGCCAAGGCAACAGAAGAAACATTTGCTGGTTTTCTGCTATGGAACAGTTCAATTTTATTTGCCATATGGGTGGAAGCTCCAGAATCTAAAAGCCAATTGGTGGATGGATGAACTTGGGGCACACCATCATGGCTTTGAATTGTGGCAACAAATCCTTGGTTAGCACTGTGTCTCTTTTGGCCACCAGGGGGACGTGGCTGCTGCTGCTGCTGTGGCGGTTGCTGTTGCTGGCCCCTTCTGTTATCTTCAGCCAACTTCCTGCAATCTTTTCTTAAATGTCCATATTTTTTACAATAGAAGCACATTTTCCCCTTTGAAACTGCTGTTTTCTCAGTTTGCATCTCTTTTGAAGCTCCCTCTGTGGCATTTTGAGGCTTTGCAGTTGCAGAACCCTGCTTTCATTGCTCTGCCTCAAATCTCCTCCTCTCAGATTCCTCCAAAATTCTCCCACAGACCATTTCCATTGTAAGCTGAACTCCTGGAAGGGCCTGCAAGCCCAGCAGGATATTATCAAAAGATTCATTGAGAGATCCCAAAAGAATGTAAATCTTGAGATTTTCATCTAAGGCAATGTCCCTTGCTTGAACCTGGGCAAACAAATCTCTCATTTTATTGATATGAGCTTCTGCAGAGTCTTTTTCTTTCATTTTGCAAGAAAATAGGCGCTTGGCCCAAATCATCTTTGCTAGATCAGAAGTGGACTGATGAATTCTAGCCAAAGAGTCCCATATTTGTTTTGCAGAAGTCAGATCTTTTACATAATTTAATTGTCCCTCAGATAAAAGGAGAAGGAGGGTTGCTACAGCTCTGGAATTTTGTTCCACCTCCACTGTAGACAGATTAGCCCCCAAATCAGTTTGCACAGCCTGCCAAAGGCCTTCTCTTATCAAAAGAGATCTTACATAAACTTGCCAAGATGCAAAATTTTCTGAATTGAGCTTTGGGAATCTGGCATGCTCCATTTTTAAGTATTTCCCAAAAACAGCCCAGCACAAGTCTTAAAAACGCTTGCCCCTCCCGGCTGCCTTTTCCAGGACTCTCTCTTTAAAACTGCAGCTTTTACAGCCTCCAGCTAATTGCTGCTTTTGTCTTGCTGCTTTACAGCGCTGAGACAGTCCATTTAATTAATTGCTTTGAGATAAGGGAGGTTTTTACTTACAAGCTTCTGTGGTGCCATAAATCAGGCTTGGAATTCCAACTCCTGCCTTCTGCGCACTGCTCTGGCTGGGAGGAAGAAAAAAAAAATGCTCTTGCTTTTTATATCCAGGCTTGGCTTCAAAGCAGAGGTCGATGGCTCGGAACCATCCTCTGCTACCACTTGTTAGAAATTGATGTTGATGAAGTGTTGTAAACAGTCCTTTTAAAACCAAACACCAAAACCTGGAACTTCCATTATGCTTCCTTTATTGTAAAACAGCAAAAGCAAAAAACAAATAATAATAATAATAATAATAATAATAATAATAATAATAATAGCTTCACTTTAGCCAGAAGGCTAAACAGGAATAATGCCTAAATGCTACATGATGCAAAGTTGATGAGTAGCATCACCAGGAGAAAAGTTTAATTAGTTCATTACAGTTCAAAAGTTAAAAAGCAAAGTGAGTAGCTTTCTAATTCCCAGCTCTCAGCCCCCCAATTCTCCACCCTTTTGGGTGTAGCCTTTACAACCTGATTGGGTGATAAAACATGACGTGCTTTAGCCCAACCTTTAATTACCATAACAAATCATGTGACTACATTTCCTATAACAATTCCATGTTGACAAAAACCTCAATATAAACAAAATCTCTTTCTCACAGAATTAAAGCTTGTTAGCCCCTTGTTTGGGCTAAGAACACACCTGGGCTGATAACTGTGAATCTGGCCTCAGAAAAAACAACTTTTCTCAGCAAGGGAAAATACAGACACACATCTTTTACATTTCAACATTTTAACATTGACTCTATATCCATTTAAACCTAACAATAATGGCATGAGTCTGTGACTTCAGAAGTATACATGATGAAGAACACTATCAGAAAGACCCAAAGTTTCTTCTAAATCAAAGATTTTCATCATGGAGGTTCACACAGAAAAAAAAAATATGCCACTGAAAAGTTTGATGACTGAACACATGTATATTTCACTGGGCTTTCTTTCACAATCATGGAACTTTTGTATCAGTTTAACTACCATGGCTGCATTGGCAAATCTGGCATTCATAGTTTGCTGAGGCACTAGAGGTAGTTAACAGGGCATTCTAAATGCCTCACCAAACTACAAATCCCAAGATTCCAAAGGTTAAAGCTATGTCTGTTGAAATGGTATCAAAGTACTATAAATGTGTAGTGTGAAGGATATCTGGATGTCATGTATGAGGAAGTATGAGCTGTTTTTTGTTGTTGTTTTGCATAGCATGTACTTTTTCTTTCACAGAAATGTGAAAGAAATGTTTTATCATTTTGGAAGTGTCTTATTGGAGGCAATTTGATCATCAGTCATGTTTGGGGACTCCTGTTTTAACCTGGCATAATTATCATGTTTAAAATTATTGTTCAGTGTTACTGTAAGCCTTTCTTTTTTATTCTCTTCTGTCAAGTTTCTCACTTTCTTGTGTTTCAGAAAACTTCCTTGAACTAGAGCTTTAAAAAGGATGAAAAAAATATAGCTTTTTTTCTTGAGAAAAACCATGCCCTCTTTCATATCCATTTATATATTTATTTACAGCTGCTGAAGTGGAATTTCTTGGCAATATGGGCAACTGTTGTTCTGTTTAAGGTGGTAAATATTTATAGTGCTACCGAATGGATTTGATTAATGTTGATGGGGTTTCCACTAGATTTCCATAGCTGGGCTCTGATATTTAATCAAAATAAACAAGGAATGGCAACTTAATTCTGTTTATCCATAATAGATGCTATGGCAGTTGTTACTGATGCAGGCTTTGAGATGGAATTTTCCCACCACCACTCCCCACCATCCCAAATATCTGAGTTGATTCAATGTCTGTAACAGAAAGGAAAAGAAAGTCTCCATACAGCAAGCAAGCAGAAACTTCTGCCTATGTGCACTATACTGAAGTGTTCCATTATACTCCATACTGTGAAAAAGCTTTCACTGATATAGGTAAAGTGCATGCAAAGAAACAGTTGAATTCACAACCATAAGATTGTGACAGCTTTAAGAGATAAATTCATTGATATGAGTATCATGTCAGAATCACTGCTTATCATTTCCATTGTCAGAGAACATGTGTGTTGGAAGGTATAGCTGCCCACATATCCCACTGGTAGCCTTCCTAAAGGCTACAAGGGTTGAGCTGCCATGTGAACCAAAACCTGGACTAAATAGGCCTTCAGGCTGATGTAGCAGGGCTCTTATGTTATAATTTTAGCAGTTTCATCTACATGGGCTTATTGCAAATTAGCCAATATTGCCTGTATCCATACTGCACAATTATAGCACTCTGATACTATCTTAACTGTCTCAGTTCTATAGAATCCTGGGATTTGTAGTTTGATGAGCTGCTTAGAATTCTCTGCTTAGAAAGCGCTGTTGCATAACCCTAAAATACAGGATAGAATTCAAAGAACCTTACTAAATTAAAAATCCCAGGATTCCATCGGACTGAGATATGGCAGTTTAAGTGGTATTGAATTGATCCAGTTGTATAATGCAGTTATATCCACTGTGGTGATCAAAGTCTTTCGGGGGTTCCAAAGGAAAATGTCACTCTCATTGCTCCATTTTATGGAATCCTGGGGTTTGTAGTTTGTTGTGGCACCAGAACTCTCAGTTAAGATTAAATATCTCACGAAACTACAAATCACAGAATTCCACAGCATTGTACCATGGTAGTTAAAGTGGTGTCAAACAGCATTAATTCTGCAGTGCGGATGCAGCACACTCAGAGTGGATTCCCTACTCCACTGATGGGAAACCACAAAGTGTTGCAGAGTAATGAATGCTACACATGGTATGTCAGATGAAGTAGAATTTTCAACAAAGAAACAGAGACTGTCCCTTGGCATTAAAATAAACATGTTTCTCACAGTGCATGAGCATCTCATCTTAAAAGGCACTGAACATTTAATAAAAGGCTCAGGAAACCTTGAGATTTTTTTGTGGGTACATTCACTGCAGAAGCTTGAAAAAGAATGCTGAATGGCACCCCCAATAACTAGGGGGCTTGCAGACTGCCAGAAATAGTGCAAATTGAGTCCACTTTTAGGGTTAGGGTTAGGGTTAGGGTTAGGGAATCATGGGAACTGTATTTTATTGTGGCACCAGAGCTCTCTGACAGAGAAGGTTCAATGTCTCAGAAAAAAAAACAGTTCCCATGATTCCCTAGCACTAACCCTAACCCTTAAAGTGGACTCAATTTGCACTATTTCTGGCAGTCTGCAACCCCCCTACTTCCGTCCTTCTGTCCCCCACTATGACCCCATTACTTTCCTGGGAGAAGACAGTGGTAGCTACCAGTCCTGTATTCTTTTGTGGAAAACTGAAGCTATGCAAATGATTTTTCATGAGGATAAAAACCCTTAGAGGTCATGTCCAGCAGGATCTGGCCCAAGTTTTGGTAGAGAAAAGATGTGCCATTGGGGGCTGAGGGAGGCCATCACTGCCTCCCTTTGCTGTGTCCTGCCTCTGGAACTTGGAACTATAAAACACATAGAGTGTATGGCACTATGTAACACACAGAGTGTTCTTGGCAGTGTGGAGCACACAGAATGGAGGCACCTAGGACTCTCCAGTTGTGATACCTCCTGCCCACATTTATTCATCAGAGTTAAGAAGTAGCAATGATATTTTATGTACATATTTGTCAACTTTTTGTCAACCACAATGAGCATAGAAGGCTGCCTTTATTGTGAGTCAAACGGGGGGGGGGGGGAATTTCAACATTTGAGACATTTTAAATTAGCAAAAAAGGCAAGTAAGGGATGACAGAAGTACATGCAACCATGAATGGAGTACAGACATTGGACTAGAAGAAGGTTTTCTCCTTCTCACAAAATATTAGAACACAGGGCCATCTGATAAAGCTGGATGATACGAAATTCAGGAGAGAGCACAGTCAAATTATGGGATTCACAATCTTTAGTGAAGGTGGTCACCCAACGTAATAGCTTTAAAAATAAATGAGACAAAGATATGGAAGAAATGGCTATGAATGGCAACTAGATATGATGGGTTTATGCATCTTTCAGTATCAGAGGAGGTATCCCTTTGTATATCAGTTGCTAAAGAACAGAGTGGGAGCATGCTACTTCACCTGTTTCCTGCTTTTGGGTTTCCCATAGGGTTTCCTTTGGTTGGCTGCTATGTGAACAACGTGCCAAGTTAGCTGGGCCATTAGTCCAATAAAGGAGGGCTCTTACTGAACTTTCTATCTAGTTCAGTAAATAGTTTAGCTTGTCTTTTACAAGTTGATGCACTTAAGGTGTGTTGTATTAGAACTCCATCTGCAAAGTTGTTTCCCGGGCCTGCTTGAAGATGCCAGGATTGAACCTTGGACCCTTTTGGTACAAAGTATGTGCACTATTGCCAAGCTATGTCCCTTCCTCAACTGTATAGCTTACACTGAAGCTTTTGAGTCACCCAGCTACTTCTTCCCCAGTTCAGTATTCTAATAGTGTCATACCATAATGATAGTAAATCCTTGCAGTTATCTCCCCCATACTGCTGCATACAAATCCACATGACAATCAATGTCACACTTCTTTCTTTGTGGATTATTCTCCTTGTTAATTTCACACATTTCACCCTAAGCAATAAAAAAAAAAGTCAGCTCTTCTTGCCTACCAACAGATGTGAACACACAATCCCCCTCAATTCTAGTTTGAGCACACGGTAAATATTGAATATAAATGGGCTTAAAATCTTTTTTCCCTTTAATAAAAATCAAAAGAAACAAGTAAATTTGGAGAATCAACAGACATCTTAATCGCTATCATGCTCAAATCAATCAAGGGGTGCTGGATAGGCTTTTCAAAACAGAACACAAATGCTTGGCATTGTTCAGTCAGATGAGTTAATATATTCAAAAATGCTACAGTGACAGCCTTGCTTTTCAGTATACTTTAAAAGTTTTTTTTTAAGAAGCATTTTTTGCCATTAATCCCCTAATGCAGTGTGATTATGGCTCATTTTTTTACAAGAAGAAACTACTCACAAGGGATAAGAGTGAAACCGAATTAAATAACTCACAAGCAGTGCCACATTCTGTACTCATTTTTAAATGGGTTTTTAAATTTGGTTTTAATCCTGTCCAGGAGGTATACTTTCAAATATGGAATTTTTGCTCCCCTATCCAAAATATGTAAAAGTCTAGCTGGGATATGAGAGAAACACTCTGAATATCCTCAGAGAAATATTACTTCAAGGGTGAGGGCTGCTGACATTCAAAACAGTCTCTTAAGCAAAGCAGCTTCATTTATATACTGCTTCATATCGCACTATGGGATGTCGAAGCGGTTTACAACTGTAAGCTCATTGTCCCCAACAGCTGAGTACTCATTTTAGCGACCTCGGAAGGATACAGACCCGAGCCAAGCCTGAGCCCTGGCTAGTATTGAACTCGCAACCTTGTGGTCTATGAGTGAGTGGCTGCAGTACAGGCATTTAACCTTTGCACCATCTTAGGATATAACATAATAAGATCAGTTCATCATTAACCAGGGTCTTAGAGCCAGAGTCAGGTTCTTGTTACATAGTCTGAAACTACATGTAAAGGATCATAGTGTATGTGTGTGTGTGTGTAAACCTTATTGTACTTCCCAAAACAAAACAAAAACAGGTGGCAACTAGTGATGCAAATATTTCAAACTATATCCCCATTTTTAAAAATCAAAATTTCCCTCTGTTAGTCTCAGAAGGGACTTAGTGCATTTTCAAGATTGGTTATTGTGCCTTTTGGCATAAAATGCACAAATTTGGAAAAAGTGCTAACAGTTGCTTAGTTGCATGGAAAATTAAAAAATGGGGCAATGAATGGGTTGTTTGCATCTTTGTAATGAATGAAGTAGTCATTATGCCCTGGTTTGTGTGTTTGTGGTTAGCTTCACAAAGTGAAATGGAAAACCATTTTGTATGGAGATGAGTTTTGTGCAACTTGCAGAAACCACAATGGGAAAAAAAGTGGAATCTTTGACTGCATCTGCACTGCAGAAATAATGCATTTTGACACCACTTTATTTGCCATGGCTCAAAGCTATGGAATTCTGTGGCAGCACAGAATTGGAATTGTTGTGGCATCAGAGCTCTTTGACAGGCTAAATATCTCACAAAACTACAAATCCCAAATCCCAAGATTCCATAGCATTGAGGCATTATTTCTTCAGTGCAGATGCAGCCTATGTCTCAAGCTTGAAGAGGCTGGAGAGTCTTTGAGGTGCTGTCTTGTTATTTTGAGATGGCCAGTTTTATTCATTTTACCTCTCATTACAAATGGTAAGACTTTGTCATATTTCTAGTGGGGACCCTAACTGAGCAATAAATTTAGTTGAAACCTAGCAACTGAATACTACAACTCTGGTTGCCTGCATTGAAAGCAGAAATCTGAAGAACTATGCATTCACAACCCTGGACCTGGATAGCTGGATCTGTCAGTTCTAGTTTCTCTCACATTGACCTTGGTTTTTGATTTTTGGTTTTTGTTGTTGTTGTTGTTGTTGTTGTTGTTGTTGTTGTTGTTGTTGTTTTTGGCTTTTGAATACCTTCTATCTTCAATAGGAAGAATTTGGAGAAATTTCATAAATTCATCTCAAAAATGAACTGGAAAAATTCACAGGGATCACTGATTCTCGTGAATGAAGCTACATGTCCATAGAGTTCATAGAGTTGACACTGCCTAATGTAAACATGTAAAACTTACATATCCATTGACTGTCTCTGTATCATACAAACACACACACACAGAGTCTTCTGTGATCTACCACCCCATAACCAGCTGCCCTCTTTGGTTGCCCATCTGCCATTTTTAATCCTTCATGCTTCATAACCCAGGAGTACTCAGGATTTTGGCTTTGAACACTCCTTAACCAGCAGCTGAACTTTGTGTCTGGGAGGCCTCTGATTAATACCTTCTGAAAATTTATGAAGTGAGAAATATGACAGCACTGTGGAAGGTCTTCTATGCTTTTTCTAAGTGTTCCAGAAGCAAGAAGTCTGGTGAAGCACTAACCTGCTGGCAGAAGGCATGGCATGTTCAGGACACATCTTGGCTAATGACAGACTTGCAATGCAATTTTTTTAAAAAATCTGGCCTCATAAAATCACTGTCATATTCTGGATTCTTGCTGTCCAATCTGTGGAAAAGTATTTTTGCAGCTCTCTAAAGAAGAGCTATTTAAATGTATTTTTAAAAAACAAAACAAAAAAATAAATAAATTCAGATCTATTGTTGCCACGGCACTGCAGCTGTTGTAGGCTAAAAGTGAGATGGTACATGACACTTGCTAACAGCAGGGGGAAAACATCAAGCTCCTTGCTATGTTTTACTTACACTTTATTCCAGGAAAACTTGAAGTGAGGTCCATAGGATTTTAGAGCTAAATACAGAACTTAATGATCTTAGCATCTGACACAAAGTGTGCATAATTTCTATACAGAAACTTCTGGTGTCACCAGTTACTTCTGAACAGCATTGTTCCATACATTAATATGTACTATTGCTTACATTCTTCCATGAGAAACATTGTGCCCGTCTATCTTGATACACTGCTTTTAAAAGCAGGTGGCTAATAAATTAGTATCCAGGAATTGTGTACAGAATTTGCATGAGTCCTTCTTCCTCTATCAGTGCTGGCCCTAAGCCACAGTTCCCTTTCCTCAAGTCAGGAATTGTAGTACCCAACCAAGCCAGCTTATTTTGGCACCTGAAGTGGAAAATCTGAGAAATACCTCTCCTTGTTTCTGCTGCTAAAAACAGAATTAGAACAAATTATATAACCAAACAATTTGCTTCCTTTTTGTAACATGTAAAATCAGCTGCCTGAGGAGGCTGGCTCCCTACCCCTAATGGTAGGGACACCACTTTTTCCCCAATAGAATGGTTATTTATTTGATGTAGTATGACTGTATTTTTACTTTCAGAAAGGGAATAAAAATACAAGGGATTTTCTGCCTCACATGCCAAAGTAACATTGCTGGACTTTGGTACCATGCACCTGGATTTAGGTTGATTTGTTTTATTGCCTCAGCTTTAGAAGGAATTCTTCTGGGTTCCACTAATTATTTGAGTTCCTTCACACAAACTTTTTTTTTTTTTTTAAAGGAATATATAGTATTTTGTAAGTGTATGGCTAAAAATGTGATTTTTTCCCCAGATATAGTGTGGGGTTGCAGTTTTAGTTTCCAGACTGTTAACCCTTTTAAAGGTAAACTAAAATATGCAGGTATGAAAGTTAAACTTCTTGGAGTTCACTGTCATCAGCAGAGCAATAAAAAACGTGGATCAGACTATTACTTTAAATCTGTCTTCCTAAAGAATAAAGACTAACTCAAAAAAAGACAAACATGAAGTTTGTGGTTTAAAAAACAAACAATAATGACTTTAATAAATATTTACATAAAAGAACTAAAACCTAATCTAACTGGAGTTTATAAAGCAGGAAAAAAGATATTAACTTTCCTTAGAGGAGGTCTGTTATAGACAGCTTACTGCAGTTAATGACTGAGACTACTCACTGACAGTTTAGAATATTCAGAGAGTCAGTTAAACTGCCACTTAAGATTGACTGTTTCGGGGTAGGCAACCTGTCCCCTTTAAGGGCCGAGGGACTTCAGCTCCCAGAATCCCAGGAGCTATTGGCCAACATGGGACTATTGGCCAACATGGCTGAGGCTTCTGGGAGCTGAAGTCCCTCGGCCCTTAAAGGGGAAAGGTTGCCTACCCCTGGACTGTTTGAATGAGAGGAGGGGAGGGGTGAAGTCCTGCCTAACTAAAGATGGACAGGAGAATGTAAAACATAATTTTTCCAACAATCCCTTCTCATTCTCCTGGACCGATGTCAAGGATCTTCATTCCTTCACGTAGCCTCTGGAAACGATCTTTTGGCAGAGGTGTAGTGAGGATATCAGCAATCATTACCTCAGTGTTGCAGTATTCCAGTTGGACAAGTCCACTCTTGTGCATCTCTTGCACTTTGTGAAATGTGATGTCGATGTTTTTCTTAAGTGGCTTTTCACTTTGAGTAATGTTGATGCAGCTTTGATTATCTTGCATTAGAATGGTTGGTTTGGTTACTATTATCCCAAAGTCCAGAATTATATTGTGCAGCCATTTGATTTCATCACATGCTGCTTTTGCTGAAACACACTCAGCACCTGTAGAAGAATCTGTGTTGTAGATTGCTTCTTACTTGTCCACCTTATGGCTCCTCCACCATAGAAGATCAGGTTTCTGGTGGTTGATTTTCTGTCTGCCAGATCTGCAGCCCAGTCTGCATCTGCATAAGTGATCAGCTGTGGTTGTTGACAGGCTGGCAGCATCAGTTTGTTATCTGCTGTTCCTTTTAAACATCTGGCAACTCTCTTAACTGCAATGAAATCTTTTTCTGTAGGAGAGTTGACAATTCTGCATAAGATGCCACCAGCATTTGCTATGTCAGGTCTGGTGAAGTTGGCAATGTATAAGAGTTTTCGAATTGCAGTCCTATACTAGTCACCATAATGCAAAGGTTTAGATAACGTCCTTGAAGAATCCTACATACTAAGTATGTGAATCAGAAGGCTCATTTATGTTGGCTGAGGCTTCCTGTTGAACTTTTATATAATAGCAGCCCTAAATTGCTTGCTTTGTATTTTATGAAATGGACATTGCTATCCTGCTTGAGTGTAATGGTGAAGAATGATTTAGTGGCATGTGCATAAATGTGATTCCTTCTCTGGCACAGCTATGAAGATCAGAATTATCTGCTTAAACTTTTAATAACTGTTATTTGCTGTTTTACTTGAACTGGGAAGAGCAGTTAGTTTTAAGTTTGGCTTATTTATCTGAACATGCCAGAATAAAAAATGCTGGTTTGATTGTGTTTGTTTGCACCAGACATATTTAAATGTAACCACTCTTTGTTTCCATTTAGAGATGTAGGGAAAACTGTCATATATAGGTCCCTGAAGGAAAGAGTAATGTAGAAAATGGAGCAAACTAGTTTTCTGCTGCTGCAGCCATTCAGACACAAACCAAAGATTCAAATTACAAGAAAAGAAAAGAAAAAAAAAGATTCCACCTAAACATTAGGAAGAAATTTTTGACTGTAAGAGCTGTTTGACTTCCTTGACTGTCTCAGAGGGTGGTCGACTCTTGTTCTTTGGTGGTCTTTAAAATGAGGATAGATGGCCACCTCTCAGGAGTGCTTTAGTAGTATATTCCTTCATGTCAGTGGGTGGCTCTTGCAGTCTCTTCCAGCCCTATGATTCTATAATTCTATAATTTTACTTTTTCACAGGATAGATGATGTTGAACTTTTTGGCAAACTCTAACATGTGCTGTATCATACAAACTGAGCTACACAGCAAAAGTAAAATGCTCAGTGAAAAGCAATTGCTTTATTCCCACTATTTTATTTTGTTCCAGTGAGCATATGGAAAGTGACTATTAAGGCAAAGCCATGCTAAAAGTAAAATCAATTAGAAATTAGTGTAGCAACAGACAAAATAGTTTTTAAAAATCATAGCAGTTCAAAAAGCAGTATAAATAATTTGTATTAAAACAACAGTAATAATCATGCTTAAATTACAAGGAGTTACATTGTGACCATTATAAAAGGAAATGATAAAATTATAGATATATATTTCCTGGAAGCTACAGGCATAAAAAAGAGATTCTATAAAGATATAAGAATCATTACCAAAACAACAGCTCTAGAAATTGTTTTAGCCCATTTTTAATATCTTGTTTATTTTAATGCTCATCCTCTACAGATGCCCAGATGCAACCATGTACAGAATTGCATAATGTTTTTTTTAAATGCAAAACATGAACTTTTGATGTTCACAAGATCTCCAGATATAAGAAAATTTAAGTGAATTAAAAATCAAACAAACAGAACTCTCAGAAATAAAATACAGCTTGGAAAAAAAATCAAGAACATAGGGGGAAAATAGCCTCTGTAGAACCAGAGGTTTAAGAAGTGGAGAGATCTCCTTCTGGTATTCTGGAAACCAAAACAAGCAAAAAGCCACACAAAAATGAATTTGTCTGAAAACCAGTTGTTGAGGAAAAAGACAAAGGCCAATAGTTGCCTTAAAGACTGGGTTTAAGATGCTACTCAAAATATGGGGGTGGGGGAGATTCAAGAGAGATTCAACAGGCAATTTGAGCTGAGAGAAGCAAAACAACAATAACAAAAACCCCACAGTTTTCTTGTTTCCTTCTGCGAGAAGTAAATCCAATCAAATAAATAAAAAAATAAATTGACCCCATCCTAAACTCAAAAGAAGATTGTCCCCTTCTTCCTGGCCTTCTCAATAGCCCCTACACTATTCAATCTTTTTCTGTAATTTTATTGTTTCCTTCTTACTGGTGCTGTTATGCATTTATCATGATTAAAGACTGGTTCTTTTTTGAATAATTGTCGGATCAAAAGCTTTAATAGTTTCTGTTCTCCATTGGGTCTCTTTTTCAAATGTTTATATCAGGAGTCATATATTTCTGTTAACTCCTCCAAGTTTGTCCCTAGTACTTTTTTTAAAAAAGGTTAGTTATTATAAATCTGTTTTCCTGTTTTTAACTGGGATTAGTGATCATCAGGAGTTTCTAGAAATTAGGAGTTTTTAAATATATATATATATAACAGTTCATCAAGAGAAACATATATCTAATCTGAATGGATATGAATTCAGAATAAACAGAAATGAAATAATGTTCAGAATCCTTTATCACTCTCTATGTTAAATAATTTTGTGTATGCTTAGCTACACAGCAGAGGTGTTAAGAAATCTTGTTAGTGAATTGTGAAGATGCATAGCAGAACACTGGTAAGAGTGTCCCAATGTACATCAATTACTTTGCCAGCTACCTTAAGTAAAAATGTAATAGCAGTCCCTTACTGGATATGGACATTACAGAACTGCCCAATTCTAATTCCCATAGATGTAAGTCCACTCACAAAGACAGATGTCCCCAGCAGGATTCCAATCTTTCAAAATACAATAACCTTATTTCCACTATGGTGAAGAGAAGAGTTTCAAAACAATAAAGAAAACAACATGAAAAATACCAGGTATTTAAACAAAAATGTTTAAAAAATTTATTTCCTGTACACTGTTCTTGTGTTCTCATTGTCTCTCTCATTGTCTCTCTCTCTCTATATATTTGTCATAGCCAGAGAAGGTCTGCTAAGACAAAAACTCAAATTTCATTATTATGTTTTAATTGGTATCAATGCAGGTGCTGTGTTAGCTTCAAATACTCATTAATTTCAGCTGAAAGGAGTATGACACCCTTCTCATCCTATCTCTCATCTATTATCCTCAAGGACACATCCCCAGCCTTTCATTATATTCAGTACAGCTGCAGAAATTTATCATGGCATTCATGAACCAAAGTTTTAGTCACAAAATGTCTAGGTCTTGGTCAACCTTTTCCTTGATCATCACACATAAAATGAGCCCCTAAAGTAGGAACTGAGGAACAGCCAATAAGAGAGGTATTTGTTGACAGAGAGGGGGACAGCCATATCCTTGTCCATCAAACATCATCTGATGGAGAACCATGGACAAACATGGAACTAGAGATCATGAGAATCCTGGCTTATTTATTTATTTATATGCCAGGTTTCTCCCAAACTAGACCCAAGGCAGCTCTCAAAAGATGCTTAAAACCAACAATGGCAATAAAACTTTACAACATAAAAAACACAGTTCAAAACTTCAAAGAGTCTGCTCCTTTCCCCCTTTCACTGAGAAGCAGGTAATACTGCAATAAGTAAACTACAGTAATTGATGGCCTTCCATATCTGGAAAAAATGAGTAGAATCCCATATTTATCTCCTATTTTCAGGCATATACATCTCTTTTTAAGATTGTTACTTTTAGTGTAAAATATATCTGCATGAAGGTTCCCATATTTCAGGGCCTTCCCTCTGTTCTCTTGGCCTCAGGGCAAAGGAAAGAATCTCAAAGCAAGAGTGATGAGGAACAAGTGAATTCCAATTCTGCATCCCCTAAAAGGTTATACTTGTAGGTAAGGGAAACTGCACATGTATATGTCCTTAATAGGATGAGGGCACACATCTGTATTACCTAATTACCCAGTTACTTTAATATATAACCTAGTTGCAATCAATTTCCTAATATTAAGTTAGTTCTGACATGAGTGCAGCTAATTTCAACCTCCCTGTGAACCTTGAGACCACAAGGAAACATAGAGTGTGCCTGATACAAAGCTGCACACAGAGTTCAGTAAGTGCTTCAGCCCTCTGGAGAGGTTTTGAGAGCATACATGAGGAGGTAAGAGAAAGGAGAGAAAGGGAAAGGTCAATTTCACAAGTTTTCCTTCTGCCTGTGCAACACTGGCTATCATCTATAGATACAAATATATAAATCAACCCCCAAATGGCATTTTTTATATTGCCAACTCTTAATTGTTATTACTGCAATAATCAATCAATTGACCAATTGAATAAAAATGTTTAATTCATTGAAAAGGTGTGTTGTTTGATGCATATGTCAGCTTAACAATAAAAGCATTGTCCCCACTACAGAACTGTTTTTTTTTTTTAGTCACATGAAACTTTCTGCAAAGGTAATCATTTGATTGACCACTGTTTGCGGTTAAGTTAGAGAAGCCTTCTCCAACCACTTGCCCTCTTGCTCTGTTTGTACTACAATCACCACCACATCAGCCAAGCTAGAATTGTAGTACAACACATCTGGAGAGCACCAAGAGAAAAGACTGAACATGTATCCACACTGCAGAATTAAAGCAGTGTGACAGCACTTTAACTGCCATGACTCTGTTCTATGGGATCTTGGGATTTGTAGCTTGGTGAGATATCAGCCTGGTCAGTCAGAGAGCCCTGGTGCCTCATAAAACTACAAATCTCAGGATTCTGTAGCATAGAGTCATGGTAGTTAAAGTGCTGTCAAACTGCATTAATATCTGCAGTGTAGATAAACCCTGAGTTAGAAGAAAGCTTCTTTAATTTGCTGATACATCAGAGGTGTATTAGCCTTGATCAAGTGTGGAATCATTGGCTTGAATACACCGAAGAAGCAAGAGAAAAGATCTGTGAATTTTCTGTGTGGCTTCTTTGCACTACTTAAGAGCTGACCTTGGCTGTTGGCTTGTTTTTGGCTTTCTGCAAACTTGTGGATGTAGGCAAAAGTGTGAAAGTAAAAGTAAAATAAAATGAAGAGAGTCCTTCCTTTGACCCTGTAACTATAAACTCTACTGGGATAATTCCACCAATTTCTCCCACAAGCACACCTAGTTTCTTGGAGAAAGGACAGAGAAAGAGTTGTAGAATAATGCACTGAAACAGAAATGGCCTTTCTTTCTTTCTTTCTTTCTTTCTTTCTTTCTTTCCTGTCTCAGTTTCTCAGAACAATTGCAGTCCGAGACATCTGACAATATCCATGCTTGAAGATTTCTTTTATGTTTCTGCCTTGTTGCTTCATGTAACATCCCCTTATGTCACAGCCTATCAGTGACATGACAGGTCTCAGAGCATCAGCTGACACCTGATATACTAAGAATGGGGAAAATCCTTGCAACAGCAGCTGCAATTCTTGACCTAAATGATTACTCTCAGAATCAGGCCACAGGGAACAGTGTAGTTGAGGCAGTCATACTTCAAATCACTCTTAGATCAAGTCACAGCTTTGTCAAGGGAGAGGACAAAGCAGGAGAAAGGAGGGAATGAATGATGAAAGATCTGTGTCTAAAATATATTTTCCTCCTTTTAAAACTATCCGAACACATTAAATACATTTAACCTGGATATAATTAAAATAAGGCAGTGGTACAATCCAGCTCCATTTCACTTGATTATAGTTGTACTTCTGATGGGATGTGACTTGCCACCTCTTTCAGTAAATAAGTGATCTGTACCATTCTTTTATAAAAAGTATTGACATTAATGGAATACCCTCCCCCCTCCTCCTGCCATTGCAAGTTGAGTAGCAATAATTACAGTAATGGCTGCACAGAAATTTAAACTGTATGATTATTATTGATAGAAGGAACCCAGATAAGCTATAATGTAGGAGCAGATGTGAATAATTATTTTCCAGTGTTAATGTCATATATAAAGCAAAACATAGACCAATTTAGGGAATGGGGTGGCAATGTAATTGAATTGCACAATAGTCACTTTATTCTTCCACTATTCATTGTGAAAGCTGACTAATTGCTATAGAGTAGATATTAACTTTTAAAAAGTGAATTTAAATAGTATGGTTCCAGAGTTGTTTCATTAGTTTCAGTGATTTCTCTTGCTATATTAGAACAATATTAATTGTGATTATAACATCAAGTATTAAAACAATAGAGAACTGTATGGCATTTATGAAATCTGCTCTGTGTGTGTGCATGTGTGTGTATGTGTTAGAGAGAGAGAGAGAAAGGACAAGAGAGAGGAATTACTTAGATGAGTGTTTGATGAGTGTGTGAGCAAACATACATGACTTATTTCAAAGATGTTATAGAAGACTCAGGGCCTAAGCAGACTGCCAGAAATAGTGCACATTAAATTGAGGCACTGCCCTGGCTCAGTGCTAGGGAATCATGGGAACTGTAATTTATTGTGGCACCAGAGCTCTCTCACAGAGAAGGCTCAATGTCCCAGAAAAAAATACAATTCCCATGACTCCCTAGCACTGAGCCAGGGCAGTGCCTCAATTTAATGTGCACTATTTCTGGCAGTCTGCTTAGGCCTTCACATGCCTAAAATATACTAGTGATAACAAGATGATGAACACATTTCTTAAGCCACATTTGATAAGCCATATTGTGCATATGTACAATGTTAATATGCAGGAAGACTGGGATAATGATTACTGACCTTACACATAACCTCCATACATTCATTGGGATTTCTGAGCAAAATCTGTATGAAATAAGCTGCAGGTTCATAGATTCTTTTGTTTGTTATTTCAAATCTCGTGGGGAGGCAACTTCTGTACACATACTTGTGTACATGCACAGAAGTAGATCATGTTGAAAATTCTGAGGTCAGTGATGGGACCAACAGATGTGAACATCACTCCCTTCTTCCCTGCACTCATTCTGTATGCCATAGCTTTATCAACAAGATCCTGCTTTGTAGGTTCTCATGTCCGAAGTGAATCTAGCACACTGTGAAACTTTGAAAGAAATTTGCATCCTCCCAAAAAATCCACCCCCACTATCTATACCTTCTGAGTTGTCATCAGGGGTAGTCCTCCACAGTGCAGTGTGTACACAGAAACCAAGACACACCATTATTATTAAGGCATGGGTGGCATTGGCTAGATCTTTATCTAAGAGGAGAAACCACCCAGAATTCACAAAACAATGGCAGTAATCATCATCATCATCATAACAACAACAACAACAACACACTCATAGATGTTTTCTGACCCTCAAGAATAATATAGGTCATAGAACAACCCAGAGATATCAGTTCAATAAGCTCATAGCATAGCCTGTGGACATATGCTATCGCAGCACTATGCAAATCCCATGCAGATTAGCAACATAGAGCAACATATACAGACAAATGCTAGAGCTGCACAAAGTGCAATGGTTATAGAAGCAAAGAGCCAGCAGCATAGGGGCAGAAGGACAAACTATAATTATTATGTAATGCTGTGAGTTATGAAATGCCACTTCAGACATCATCATCATCATTGATGATGAGGATGATGATGATGATGATGATGATGATGATGTATTTATACCCCACTCTTTATCCAAAAGGCTATCAGAGCGGCTTACAAATGGTCAATTAAAGATTTCCTTGCCCTCAAGTTTACAATCTAAAAAGACAAGACACAAAAGGAGAAGGGAATGGTGGTGGGGACGGGGAATAAGTCCAGCAAATCTTCTCTCCCTCTAAAGCCTGAATCAAGGCGGATGGACTGGAGGGAGGGCCCTTCTTCTTCAGGCAAGGCCTCATGGAGCTGGCCTGCCTTCTCTCTCTCCAGATGATAGTGGATGGAGGGAGAGCCTTCTTCTTCTTCAGGCTAGGCCCGATGGAGCTGGCCTGCCTTCTCTCCCTCCAGATGGTGGATGGAGCACCCTTTGTATTTGGCCAGTCAACCAATTATATATCCACCTAACAGTTACATTGTCTACCCCACATTGTACGAGCTTGTTTTTGGCATGACCTGTTTGGGGAAACCCATTTTGACTTTTTGTGATTATGGCATTCCTTTCTAGATGCGTACAGACTCTGTTTAATGCTCTAGAATATTGCCTGGTATTGATATAGGCTAACCATTCTTTGGTTCCTCTTTTTTTCCACTTTTGAAGATAGGGACATTTGCCCTTTTCCAGTTTTCTGGATCTTCTTCTGTTCTCCAGGAGTTCTCAAAATTATTGGCAATTGCTCTGGGATTACTTTTGCCAGTTCTTTTAATACCCTTAGATGTAATTCATCTGGCCCTGGAGACCTGAAATCATTTAGATTAATCAGGTATTCCAGGTATTTTGAAGAATATTTGGATGGAATCATGGACTCATAGAATTGCATGATCTGGGCATATTCAGCTTGGTGAAGAGAAGGCTGAGAGGTGGCATGATTGCCTTCTTTAAATACCTCAAAGTCTGCCCCAGAGAGAAGGGGGCAGGTCTATTCCCTGCTGCCTGAGGGGGCTTGAAGTCCCAGGAGGGTAGATTTTGATTGGACATCAGAACAATAGCCATTGCTTAGAGAGATGGTGGGGTCGCCTTCTCTGGAAGTCTCCAAAAAAAGCATGACTGCTCCCAGCTGCTGGGGATGCTATAGCTGGAGATTCTGCACTGACCAGGGGGCTGGATTTGATTATGGTGACAAAGAGATTTGCTTTATTAAGCATAATCGACCAGGAACCAGAAGAACTGTTGACAGAAGCCAGGGTCATAATCAAGGACAAATGCAAGAAGACACTATCTGTGGCCAAAAAGAAAGTGAAGAAACAGAAAAAAACACTCCAGGCAGTAAAGCAGAGATGAGAAGCTTGGTGAAGAGAAGGCTGAGAGGTGGCAGAAAAGGGAGATAGATCCAGAACCATGAACGCAGTTGTTCAGCGACTAGTATGTAAGGATAAAGAGAATTACTATCATAAACCATCCAGTGAAACAGAAGAGAACAACAAAAAAAGAAGGATAAGAGACCTTTTCTGCAAGATCCATGAACACAAAGGGAAATTCAAACCAAGGGTGGGGATGCTCTACGGTCAGAATGGGAACATACTAAATGATCAAGATGAAATAAAAAGACAATGGAAGCAATATATAGAAGAGCTATCTAAAAGAGATGGAAAACATGAATGATTCATGGAATGAAGAGCCATATGAAGATGAGTGCCAAATTTGGAAAAGTGAAGTAGAAGCAGCACTCAGAGAAAATAGAAAGAATAAATCACCAGGAATAGACAATATCGCAACTGAACTGCTTCAGACAGCAAAAACAGAATCAATTCCAGTGCTAATCAAAATATGCTACAAATATGGAAAACAATCCGGTGTCCAACAGACTGAAAATGGTTCAGTTTGTTCAGCCTGAGGATGTGGGCAGAATCCTTGGATAGGTGAGAGTCACCACGGGCATACTGGACCCATGCCCATTGCGTCCTAAATGTGCAATGTTCTGTTTTGCACAATGGTGCTTCCACTGTGGCCTTCTGAATGTACTTGCTATGCAATGTTGTGCACCACATTTGCTTCTGTCATTGCCTGTGAAATTCATCTGTTGCACAAGGTTGACTTCTTCACACCACGTGTGTTTCCCCTACTCCGCATATGTACGTCTCTTCCTAAATTCAGACCAGAATGTGGAAATCCCATTTCAGGTACAAGCCTGAAGCTACTTCCAGTTACTTCTAAAAAACCCCACAAAAACCTACTTCCAGTTAGTTTGGCCCTAGCAATTTGATGGCATATTTTATATTATTATTTCAACAAAACATGAGAGCAGATAAAAGATATTACCTAGAGTCCTCTTGGTGCATTATGCCACCTTAATAGTCTGTTATGCCCATGTACTGCACTTATTTGAGGCAAAAGGAAAAGTAGGAAATGTTGTCTCGATTTTCATCCAGAGAGAAAGCTATTGGCTTCTGAGAATTTCCTTGGTGCTTGGCTTCTGACTGGCTCCTCAATGATCAAGATGCTCTAGACTCACTTGGAAAATCACATATATGGAACAGGTGATCTTCCAAAGCAGCTTTCCCAGAACAACTGTAGATTTAAGGACTTGGGACTTGGGATGAATCTGCACTGCAGAAAGTATGCAGTTTGATACCATTTTAATGGGCATGGCTCAATGCTATGGAATTCTGGGATTTTTAGGGGCTCTATAGATGGCCCCTAAGGGGAGGCTTCGTGCTGCCCCTAGGAGTGCCAGATTGGCAACCTCACTCTGCGGCCCTGATCCAGCACTTTGCTGCAGTGTGTCTGTATGCTGCACAAAGGGAGATCCCTGATGCCACCCACCGTGCAGTGGCTCTTTTGGCCAGTCTGTACAGGGTGTTTGTTATGTGAGATACTTAGCATTCTCTGTCAGAGAGCTCTGGTGCCACAACAAACTAAAAATTGCAGAATTCCATAGCATCGAAACAGCCAGAGCTGAGGCTCGACTCAGGCCTGCATCCTTCCGAGGTCGCTAAAATGAGTACCCAGATTGTTGGGGGGCAATCAGCTCACAGTTGTAAACCGCTTAGACATCCCATGCACGATATGAAGCGGTATATGAATGAAGCTGCTTTGCTTTAGCTAAAGCAGTGCCAAGCTGCATTAATTCTGCAGTACAGATTCAGCTCTGGAAGTCATGCGTTGTTGAAATAGGCTCCGTAGGAGCTGACAGTGTTTCGTCTGGGTAGCAACAAAGGAGTCTTTTTTGGTCTTCTCTTTGTTGCTGCGCCCTGTCTGTGCCTGCTACCACTGTGTTTTTGCTGCTGCAGACTACATTTTACATATGTTGGCCAGCTTATGTTGAATTTCAGCCCTTTTGTGAGGGCGGGGGGGGGGGGAGGAGGTTAGTTACTAAGGCAATCTGTCCATAGGTTTAAATAATATATTATTCCAGCACTGTTTGTCTCACCCATGTGATCTGAATTAGACAATCACATATGGATGTGTGGATAGCTCAGATCTTTTCTAGCAATGCACCTTGGCAAAGCACCACAGTTAAAAGAAAACCAAATACCTCTGCTGGACAGGGGCATCACTAGGGGGGAGCAGGAAGGTGGACTGCATTGGGTGACACTCTGTGGGGTTGTACACCTGGTGTGGTGGTACATCAGGTGGGATTGGCACAGCTGCATGACAAGTGATAAAGGGCATTGCTTCCCTTTCACACTCACCCAGCACCCATGTCAGAATAGGCCTTCTGGAGCCACAGCACCTTCCCCACAGCACCAGCCACTGCTGGGGGTAGCTGTATCTGCTGTTTAGGGTCTGGTGTGGGTACTTGCCCAGCAGCCACTCCAGACCCTAAACAGGTCATTTGGAAGCCAAAGAACTGCCCCCAGTAGCAATGCCTTCAATTCAAGTTCTTGCATGGCTGGTAGGCAAGCTAGGCCCTGAACAGACTATCTGGAGGTCACAGCACTGTCTCCCAGTGCCACATTACCACATTAATGCCCAATACCAGAACTGACAAATGCTACAACAGGCCATTGGGAGCTTATTGTTGGATTTTCTGCATCAATGACAAGATGTGCTCTAATAGCACTTGTAGGGCAAGGGAGCAAGGAGATGGAGACAGCATTATGTGATAAGTATTGCCAAAGGTGCAATTATCTAACTTTAATGGCAGTTTAAAACATGTGTGATAAAGTCCTTAGAATGTTGCAAGAAATTCCAGCTAGGGAGGGCATGGGAAAGAAGTCTGTGAGCTAAGCTTTAAAAGGGGCAGGTATAAGAAATGGATAAGGAGAAAAATCACTAAAGAGGAAAATAGCTAGAAGATGTAGGGGGGAAATCTGAAGAGCTAAAGCATAGAATGAACTCAGGCTTGCTAGATAGGGTACGAAAAATAAAAAGGGCTTTTGGGGGTATTGTTTTCATAGAGCATATTCAAATTCTTACAGGGCCTTTACAGACTGCCAGAAATAATGCAGCTTGAGTCCACTTTAACTGCCCTGGCTCAGTGCTAGGGAATCATGAGAATTGTAGTTTTTTCTGAGACATTGAGCCTTCTCTGTCAGAGAGCTCTGGTGCCAAAATAAACTGCAGTTCCCATGATTCCCTAGCACTGACTCAGGGCAGTTAAAGTAGACTCAAGTTGCATTATTTCTGGCAGTCTGTAAAGGCTCACAGTTCCTCCCTTTTAATCACTTTATCTTCTAATCAATTTCTGCACATTTCACCATCTTAATTTACAATATGTCATAATCGGGGACCATTCCTCCTCTACTGCCTCCATACCTTTGTGATTTATGTGACAGGTTAATTTATCTATTTCAGTCATTTCCAATAACTTCATTATCCAATCATCAATTCTAGGTATTTCCTGACTTCCAGTGTTGTACCAATATCATTCTAACCGCCGTTACCAGGTATAATATAATGTGCCAATATTTTCTTTCAATCTGTGATGGAATCTTACTCAACATGTTTAAAAGATATATTTCTGATCGCATCTCGAATTTAATATGTAACATTTGTTCAATTGTTGTATGTATCTGTTTCCAGTATGTTTTAAGTTTCGGTCAGTGCCACCAAACATGGAACCAATAGCTGCTCGACATTCCCAACATCTGTCTGAATCAGTCTTATAAATTTTGCTATTTTATTATGGGTTAAGTACCACCTCTGTTCCATTTTTGAAAAATTATTTTCAAGATTTTGGGATTTAGTTATTTCTTTGTTTTGCTTCTGGCATATTTCCAACTCTCTGTATCAATAATTTGGCCACAATCCAAACACCAGTTAATCATCACATCTCATATCAATTCATCATCCTGTTTAAAATTTCTTAGGAATCTGTATAATTTAGCCGTTCTCTTACTTTCATTGTCAAATAACATTTTATCTAATTCCAATGTGTCGGCGCCAAATTCTTACATTTTCTGATCTGTTTTAAATCTTAATTGTGTATATAAAAACCAATGCATTTTAGGATCTAATTGAGTCAATGCTTCAATAGTTTTCAATTCAAATCTATTAGGTTCTGATTTATATAGAATATATCTATAAATTAGCCACATATCAAGTGATTTCCATCAACCAATGAATGCTTCTTGTGGTGAAACCCAAAGAGGAATTTTCCCCATATTTCCCCCATATACGTAGCAAAGATCTCTTTATGATATGATGCTGAAATTCACCATGTGCCACTGCTTTCCCTGTTGGGGTATGCAAACAGCATGATCTAGCATACACACATACAGAATAGATGCACATAAGCAGGAATGCCCAGAAGCTGGTTTTCTGTGAAGAGTATGTTCCAGATAGCACAGGAAAAAACCTCCCACACACAGCTGCTGCTTTCAGATTGGAGAAAGGAATAGCTTCATAGCGAGGCTTCTCTTAGAGAGGGCTTTAATATTTGTTGCAAATATTTACAAAGATACACAGAGTATCAGATGTTTGTCTTGAATACTCACAGCTATACAGAGTAACAAAGTGCTTTGCCAACCACTAACCACAACTAATCAACAACAGAGATTCTGACTCTTTCCTATATATAGGTGGTCCTCTTGAGAACATGTGACAGTCATGCACTAATGATACCCGGCTGTTTTCATCCCAGTGCCTGTTGCATCAGGACTGTTGCATCAGACCTCCCATGATGCATACCTGGCTTGTCCCATCTACTGTGCATGTTGCATCAAAACTCCCATGATGCACAGCTTACCAAATGCTGACTGATGCACCTGCCACTTGAACTGTAGTAATCCTGTTACTATTGCTCCAGTTCCTTTCAGTGGCCACATCCATGTCATTTTCCAGACCAGGGTGCCACATGGTCTTGACATTGCCATACCAAACATACACATGCCATCCGAACCTGTTATTAAAGCCTTCTAGATTCAATAGCTTGATATTTCCAAGTGTAATCCATTCCACAATCCAATTTAACACACTGGCTTGATAATATAGGTTCAAATCCGGCAGTCTGCCTCCACCTTGTTCCTTCTGATGCTTCATTGTTTTCTTTTTTACCCATGGCTTTTTATTATTCCGTACAAAATAATTTACGTCTTTTTGCCATTTGGTTTTATAGTTATTATCATAGGGAACCATATTTTTATTTGTCATCCAAATTCCTAAGTACTTAACTTTCCTTTTTATCTGACATTTAGTTATCTTTCCAATAATTTGCTCCTCTTTTAATAAGATTTTTTTGTTAACAATACCATCTTGTTCCTGTTAATTTTGATACCAGAGACTTTTCCAAAGTCATCTATAATGTTAAACAACTTTTTTATTTGATTAGTTGGTTCTTCCAAAATTATGACCAAATTGTCAGCGAACACTGTCAATTTGTATTTATGTCCCTGGATTTTTGTACCACAGATATCTTTTTCCTTCCTTATTTTATTAGCCAGGATTTCCAAAACCGTTATGAAAAGCAATGGGGATAAAGGGAAGCCCTGTCGGGTTCCTTTATGTATCTCAATTTTTTTTTATTTGTTCCCATTAACAATTATTTGTGCATTTTGGTCTTCATAAATTTTTATAATCCAAGTTACAAAGTTATCTCCAACTCCCATTCTAACACATTTCAAACATGCAGTTCTAATTGAATTTGTCAAATGCCTTCTCTGCATCTGTGAAGATTAAGGCAAGTTTTTTGTCATTGTTTCTTTGATAATATTCTAATATGTCTAATACAAACCTAATATTCTCCTTCAGATGTTTTGCTGGCAAAAAGCCCATTTGATCTTTGTCAATGTATTCCTTCAAGGCATGTTTAAATCTTTCTACCAAGGCAATTGTAAAATCTTAAGAGTGAGATAGGTCTGTAATTTGTTATATCACTGATATCCTTTTCCTCTTTTGGAATTACTACTATGTCTGCGTTCTTCCATGGATCCAGTATTCCATTGGTCTTTATGTCGTCAAACATTCTTTGTAATGGAATCTTAATTTAATCTTGGAATTTCTTATAATACCATGCAGTAAAACCATCCAGGCCTGGCACTTTATCTAGTTTAAGTTTCTTGATCACTTTAGAAATTTCCTCAACGGTGAAAGCCGCTTTGGAAATTTCCTCAATGGTGAAGGCTGCATTCAATATTTTTTGTTGATTTTTGGATTTTTAAAAAATTTCTTGATTATCCAAATATCCTGTAATTGATTCTAAAGGCACTTTCTATTTCTTCTTGTTTAATGAATATTTCCCCTTCTACTGTAATCTCTATTATAACTTTTTTGGTCTTTCTTTTCTTACTTTATTTGTCAGCCACTTTCTGGATTTATTTCTGTTTTTGAAGTGTCATTGTTTCATATATTTCAAATTCTTTTCCACTTCCAATGCAAATTTTTATCTAATTGTTTTTTCAGCTATTTTAGGTGTTTATCTTTCCTATCATTTGTAGGATCTTTGTTCAGTTCTTTTTCTGCCTTCAACACCTCTTTTTCAAGTTGTTGTAGTGCCTGTTCATATTTGTGTTTAATCTCAGTGCCTTTTTGAATCAAAAGACCTCTCATCATTGCCTTGTCACTATCCCACAATCTTACTTGATGTTTCCCCTGTGCCCCCTCAATCCATGTCCATCTTGGCTGGTTGTCCAGGGGGGGATGCATTGAAAGTGTTCCTTCGGGATACTGTCAATGAATCCTTCAGGGAAGGCACTGTACCATCTTGTTTGAAGGAGGTTAGGCCACTTCTGAAAAATCTTTCCCTAGACCCCTTGGATAGAAACAACTATAGACCAGTCTCCTTGCTACCTTTTTCAAACAAGGTGATTGAGAGGGCAGTTGCTTCCCAACTCCAAGCAGTCTTGGATGAAACCAATTATCTTGATCCATTTCAAACTGGCTTCAAGACAGGATATGGAGTTGAGACTGCCATGGTCACTCTGACTGATGACCTCCGCTTGGGCATCGACAGGGGCAGTGTGACCCTGTTGGTGCTCTTGGATCTCTCAGCGGCTTTTGACACTATAGATCATTCCATCCTCTTGGATCGCCTGAGAGAATTAGGAATTGGAGGCACTGCTCTGCAGTGGTTCCACTCCTTCCTCTTGGGCAGATCCCAGAGGGTGAGGCTCGGGGACAGTTGCTCTTCTAGAATAGAGCTTAATTGTGGCATCCTTCAGGGTTCCATCCTATCCCCGATGCTATTTAACATCTATATGAAGCTGCTGGGTGAGATCATTCAGAGACATGAAGTGTGTTGTCATCAGTACGCTGATGACACCCAGATATACTTCTCCATGACCAGATCATCAGCTCAGACTTCAGATGGCATCTCTCCTCTTAATGACTGTCTTAGAGCGGTAATGGATTGGATGAGGAAAAACAGATTGAAACTGAATCCAGACAAAATGGAGGTACTGACAGTCACTGGCCCAAAACCAGATTTGTGAATACAGTCTCTGGTCCTGGATGGAGTCACACTCTCCTCTAAGGCCTGTGTTCACAGTTTAGGGGTACTCCTTGATTCGTCGCTCCACATGACTGGTCAGGTGAATGCAGTTATCAGGAGTACCTGTTATCAGCTTTGGCTGATACACCAACTGCACCCTTATCTGGATATGAGGGATCTGGAAACTGTAGTACATGCTCTGGTAACCTCATGTTTGGATCACTGCAACGCACTCTACATGGGGCTACCCTTGTGCCTAACCCAGAAACTGCAACTGGTACAAAAAATGGCAGCCAGGCTAATTACTGGAACATCTAGGAGGAAGCACATAACACTGGTGCTTAAATCCCTCTACTGGTTGCTGATTAGTTTCCGGGCACAGTACAAGGTGTTGGTGTTAACCTTTAAAGCCCTACATGGCTTGGGTCCATGTTATCTCAGGGACTGCCTCTCCCCATATGACCCCCCACATGCACTTCGGTCCTCTGGGAGGAACCTGCTACAGCCCATGAAGACCAGGCTTTCGCAGACCTCCCAGAGAGCCTTTTTTTGCGACCGCTCCCAGACTATGGAATGGCCTGACAGATGAGTTCTGTCTTATTACCACCCTTGCTGCTTTTAAGAAAGTAGTAAAGACGGACCTCTTCCGGCAGGCCTTCCCAGAATAACTTCCCGGCAACGACGGAGGCTTATTACCTCCCCCTTAACCTTAACCTTCACCTTAACATGCCTTAACCTGCCATTGAATGTAAGTTCAATCTGTTTTATTTGTATTGTGTTTTAACTCATTTTAATTCTATTCGAGTTTAATTTCAGTTTTAAGGGGTGGGAGGGTTAGGGTGTGGGATCTAGGAATGTTTTAACTGTTCTTGTTTTAATAATGTTGTATGCTTCCCCAATTGCCGACCAGAGGGGCAGGTTATAAATTTATTATTATTATTATTATTATTATTATTATTATTATTATTATTAGTTCTCTCTGGAAAAAAAAATCCTCAGTGTAATTTTTGCTTTCTCCAAAAAGGCAAGGAGGTCAGACAAGGCTTCCTTTTATCTTCTATCTAACTTTTAAGGTGAACATATCATACACAAACCAGGATTAGGTTCAGAGGAAGGAGATGTGAAAATTGAAGGAAGGAACATTAACAATTTAAGATATGTAGACAATAAAGGTAAAGGTATTCGCTGTTGACAAGGTTGTGAAGTCGTGTTTGATCATAGGGGGTGATGCTCATCTCTGTTACTAAGCCAAAGAGCCAGCATTTGTCCAAGGACTACTCTGTGATCATGTGGCCAGCATGGTTGCACAGAACACTGTTTACCTTCCCACTGAAGTGGTACCTATTTATCTACTTGCATTTGCATGCTTTCGAACTGCTAGGTTGGCAGAAACTGGGACTAATGACATTATCTATTATCTATGATATTATCTATGATTATGATAGTGACGTTATCTATTATCTGTTATATTAGCTATTAATAGATAATATCATACTATTATCTACTAGAAAGTGCAAAGGCAGGTTTACAATTGAAGAATAAGAAAACAAAAATAATGACTACGAATAATTTACATCACTTTAAAATAGATGATGAAGACATTCAAAAAGTTCAAGGTTTTCCATACCTTGGGCCAGTCATTAATTAGAATGAAGTCAAGAAATCAGAAGCAGATTAGAACTTGAAAGGGCAGCTATTTAGGGACCAGCGGTTTCACTAGTTTTGGCATTACCTGGTTTGGTAACTCATGGTGTCATGGTGTCACGCCATCCATAGACCTTCCATACCACACCATACCGAATCCTTAGTACTGTTTTTTGTATGATTGTTACTCATAAACTGTAATATATCAATGACTGTAATGGCATTAGTTGTGACATAACCAACTAGCAAAATTAAAATTATACCTTTAAATTACATTATCATATGAATAGCTTAAATGTTTTTGTTTGTTTGTTTGTTTTGTTAACTGCCTTCGCATGTATCTCAACCCATGGCAACCCTATGGATGAGACATCTTCAGGTCCCCTGTTCTCTACTGCTCCCCCCGGCTCCTGTAAACTCATATTCGTGGTCTCTTTAATAAAGTCCATCCATCTAGCATGTGGCCTTTATCTCTTTCTATTTCCTCCACCTTTCCTGACATTATTATCTTTTCCAATGATTCATGCCTTCTCATGATGTGTCCAAAGTACGATTGTCTAAGTCTTGTCATCTTGGCTCCTGGGGATATCTCTGGCTTATCTGCTCTAGGACCCATTTGTTTGTCCTTTTGGATGTCCATGGAATCCTCAGCACTCTTCTCAAGCATCACATCTCAAATGAGTTGATTTTTCTCCTCTCCTCTCCTCTTTCTTGACTGTCCAGCTCTCACATCCATACATCCCCCATAGGGAATACAATGGCATGTATGATTCTGAGTTTTGTGCTGAGTTGTATGTCTTTGCATTTTAGGATCTTTTCTAGTTCTTTCATAGCTGTCCTCCCCATTCCTAATCTTCTTCTGATTTCCTGGCTGCAGTCTCTGTTTCGATCAATGTTTGATCCCAGATATGAGAACTCTTTTACTAATTCTATTTCCTCATTGTCTTGTTTGAATGTGTGTAAGTTCTCTGAGGTCATTATTTTTGTTTTCTTCATGTTCAATAGTAAGCCTGCCTTTCTTTCTTCTTTGATCTTCCTCAGTAGTTGTTCCAGGTCTGTAAGATTCTCTGCTAGTATTATGGTGTTGTCAGCATATCTCAGATTGTTAATATTTCTTCTTCCTATTTTCACTCTCCCTCTTCCATGTCCAAGCCTGCTTTCCTTACAATATGTTCTGTATATAAGTTGAATAGGTAAGGTGATAGGATGCAGCCTTGTCTGACTCCTTTGCCAATTGGGAGCCATTCTGGGAAGTAGTGGATTGAGGCTGCAGCTAACCCACACTTTGGCCTCGATCCTACTTTTTGCCACCCGGAAAAGAGCGGCAAAATGCCTGTCCTTTCAGGGGCAGCAAAAGGCCACCCTAAGAGCTGGTGCGAGGCTCTTCTTTGTCCTTTCCGGTGCAGTGCGTCAAAGAGCTGCACCAGAAGGGCTGCCCCACCCCATATCTGCTTCCAGGCTGGCCCTTTGGGCTGGTCTGCAGAGGCCTTAACTGTTAAATATTGATAGCATATTGGGTTCAAGCATCATTTTCTAAGCTAAGCATAAACTGATGATACAAGGGAAACTACCTGTTCAAATAGACTGTGTATGATTTAATTATAACCCAAAAGTGCCAGTTTCTTTTAAGGGATTAACATCTGTGTTCTGCAAGGTAACTGGGATTTGAAGTTCAATGTGAATGAGCTCTGTTTATTTTTCTGATATGTTTGATTATTCCCATGCCTGTGCTAATTGCCCCTCTGGGTATGAAGCCCATATTGTCTAACTTTTGCAGTGGATAACTTATTTTCTGCTGTGTTAGTCTTGAACACACCTGCAAAAAGATTTAACAGCTTGTAAAGCTGGCAATGTTTCCCTTGCTCCCTGTTGCACAACAATCATGGCTATCTGAGGAACCATCGAGAAAGACAATGTAATAACAGTTGGAAAGGCAGACGGGAAGATGGTGCTGGTGGAGTTGAAATGTTGTAACACTTTGAGGTTATAATGAACAGAGCAGGTGAAGCAGGTTTGAGAACTTCAATGTATTTCTGGATTTAATAATTGGAGAAAGAATTCAAACAGGCCATAGGAGTTTATAAGCCTGACATCCTACCCCCTGGCAATCTCCTCACACTCACATAGTGATTACTCTCAAATTTAGGCTGGAAGGAATACAGAAAAGTTCAGCAAATGTGATTTAAGTTGGTTGAGATGTTTACAGTAATTGGTTAGATACCTCAATGGCATAAAAATGGAATAAGGCAGAAATGGATCTGTGCTGTGAGTTACTTAGGTCCTGATTAGCTAAGGATTTGACAGCACTGAACATTGCTATGGGAACATTATGAATAGGACCTAAAATAAATTCTGGAAACCCTAGTGAGTATTGTTCACTTGTTTGTACAGAAAATAAAACCCAGACAATGCTTCTGATCATCTTGTTATATTATTCTGGCAGCAAAACTTCCCACAAGCTGCATTAGCTGGTCCCATGAGAATTATTTCTGCAGTACCTCAAGCTTTTTCATTTTCCCTTTCCAAGTTTTGTGTTGTTCGCACAAGCTGTGGGTGGTCATTTTCTGCAATGATGGTCAACTGATCAAATAAAAGCACAATAAATACAAGAAACCATAGAAACATGTGGCTTCACAAGAAGTATGTTGGCCATGTTCTACACGGAAATGAAAAAGTAGATCACAGTCCCACTTTGTCTGGGATCTTTTTTTGGGGGGGATTGTCAAGTATGTTTCATCTGAAGCATAAATAAGATCTCTTGGCCATTTGGGACATTTTGTGACCTTGTTCGTTTTGGACAACTGAATGTATCACAGCATGAATTTTAGACAACCCCATTCCAGTTACTATTGTCCAGTTCTTGGCCTTGGTGTGGGGGCAAGTGGAAAGGACATGTACGGTAAAAGAATTACTCCCTGTGGAAGATCACTTTAATGAGGTTTAATTTGGTTTAAAACCTCTTTTTCTAATAGAACATTTAGGATGAGAACTTTCCTCTGCCTTCAAGCAGTGCAAGAGACTACCACTGTGAAGACTGCATGGAGGTGAAAGAAGGGTTATAAACCTTTATATGTCAGTGAGGAGTGCAAAAGAGACAGTTCACTTTTTTATAACTTGTCCTCATTCCTTGAAAAAGAAATCATACGCCACAGATTTTAGGAGGTATACTGTAATAGTTTAAATTGCAAACTCTGTAGGCTTCTCCAATATAATCTCTGTATGCCCCCAAAAGTTGAGAAAACAATTCACACAAAGAAATCCTTGCATACCTCAGATGTACCAAAGCCTTGTGAGAGTGTTCAGCTCTTCTGATATTGTAAATAAGTCATATGTATTATTCCACATTGGTGCTAACATCTTGGTGCATTTGAAATCATGGTTAAATATAATACCCACAATCAGATTTATTTCTCTGAGAGCCTTGTTGCACAAGCAAAGAAAACCAAAATGGAGCAGGAGAGAAGTAGCTTTCTCTGTGCCTCTCTGTATGCTGTTGCAGCACTTCTGTTTTCTTCATGAGGGAAACAGTCATAAAAATGTGCCTTTTGTCAAACAGATTTTTCCAGCATAATGAAAGACACACTTTTACAACCATCTCTCTCAGGGAGAGAACAGAAGCCCTCTGATGGCATGCAGAGAAACATGGAGAAAGCCACTACTCTCCCACTTCATTTCAACTTTCTTTTCTCATGTAACAAAGGTAAAAAACAAAACAAAACAAAAACTCCAAAGTATAGATAAAGGCTCGAAATTGGGAAAAATCTACAAGTTTAACTCCCCCCATCTTAATTCATTACATCCCTATTTACTTTTAAAAAAAATATCCATATGTGCATATTTCCTAAGAGAGACATTTGGACAGTTTTAACCCTTACACACATTTATGTACAAAATTTTGCCTAGCATATTCATTTTTGTGAGCAGTTCTTCAGTGATCAGTTGAAAAATGTTGCTGTGTTTTGTTAAACACTGATAAGCTTTAAAAATCTTATTCACTTGCATTTACATTAGAAAAGCTTTTTTTTCCATTATGAAGTTTATGTTAAATTGCCGTTTGGGTTAAATGAACTCAAAGCTTTACTAGAACGAAGCTGGAAAATGCCATCTAAGATACTTATAGATTGTATTACTTTGTTATTCATACCCATGTGCATCCCAGAAAAGGTTCTGGGATTAAAAACTTCAAAATTCAGTTTGTGGATCAAGCAGTGAGATGCTCATGTGGGCATAGTGATACAACAAACAATCTAAATATGACTGGGATCAAAAGAGGCCATAGCATTATTCATTTTTGCTGCACCAGTGTTAGCATGGTATGAGGCAGAGATCCAGACATTGAACAGATCATTTGTTATCTGACAAACACCAATTTCTACTTGATCCATTTGCCAAGGGGCCAGCCTGGAGTGACAGCTGAGATGGGGAGGGGTAGCCGCATGCCAGCTGCCCCAACCCCAGGCTGCCGATGTCCTGATGCTGCATGCCATTATGCACGGTGCGTGGCATCAGGACATCCTTTCGGTGCAGCAATTGAATGTGCTGTGCTGGAAGGGGCGCTAAAGAGCCGTGCACTGGCTCTTAGGGTGGCCTTTTGCTGCCCCTGAAAGGAGTGGCATTTTGTCATTCTTTTCGGGGTGGCAAAAGGAAGGATCAGGGCCAAAGCACGTGGCAGCAGTGGCCCTGATCCTCTGCTTCCTGGGGCGGCCTAGAGCTGCCCATCTGCAGCCCCCCCACCAACACTTGACTGTAAGGCACTATGTGGTTTCTCATCACCTGAGAATGAGGCTATTCTGACTTATTATTATTATTATTATTATTATTATTGTTATTAAAGTTTATTTCTAAAGCGCTGTCAATGTACCCAGCATTGTACAAAAAGACAATCAAGCATCTGCCCCCAAGCTAGGCTCTACCCTGGTTGCTTGCAACTCTAAGGTCTCTTAAGGAGACCATCAATGGTTTTCCTCCAAAATAGATTCTGCCCCATGCCACAGTGTTGGGATTCTGACAGTTTTGATTGTATAAAATAGCCACAAGTTCAAACCAGGTTTTCTAAAAAGTGGGAAGGAGGAAAGGCAGCAAGAGCCCAAATACTGGAAGAGACAGAGGGGGGATGCAGATGGGTGGCCATGGGCCGCCCTGTGAAGCAGAGAATTGGGTCTGAGGTTGCCCCACACCTTGGCCTCAATCCTCCCTTCTGCCAGCCCTGGAAGGAGTGCTAAAATGCCGGTCCTTCCAGAGCCGGCAGAAGGGGCGCATCAGCCGCCATGAGACTCTTTTGTGCCTCTTCCAGCGCAGCACATGATGACGCTGCACCAGGAGGACGTATTCGGGGTACACGCCATGTGTAACAGCACGTGCCCTGATGACATCCTTAGGGAGGGGTTGAGGTGGCCACCATGCGGCTGCCCCTCCCCTTCCGTGCTTCCAAGACGGCACTTTGCACCATCTACAAAGGACCAGAGGGAGTGGAATATAAAAAACCTTGGTGGACCTAAGTGAATATCTTTCCATGCTAGCAAAGTAATATCTCTCTCTTCTCTCAGCCACTTATCCTATTAGCTGAACTTGAAAGTTTAGTAAAAATGTGCAGGGTCTCAAGCCGTGAAAAAGGCAAGATGAAAATGAAAACTGTGGTGCCCTGCCATGCTGCACAGCCTGCAAAAGGTGAATCTGTAGGCATGTTTCCTGAGACAGATGAAGAGCCTATATGAAGTGTCTGTTGCAGAACACTAGAAGACCACCTTGATGTAAAAAAGACCACCTCCTCTTTCAAGCAGAACTTACTGTTTCTTGGTTTAAAATCTTTTAACTTTAGAATCAACTAGGCTATCATGAAATGCTGGGTGTTTAGTGCTGTCTCTCACTTAATTAATCAATAATTGAATTGTTAACTTAATTTTGGAATTAGGCTAATTCTGGGATTCCAACAAAAGTTGTTAGTCAATTTATTTTTTAGGTTGCCTCTTTTCTTTAGAAAATTTTCAGCATGCTATACATCTGAAATCATTTTAACTTCTTATTTCTTATCTGTTGCTCTAATATACACATTGATGTACTATTTATGTTCATAGAGCTGTAGTGAAAAACATAACACATAATTGTATTCTGGTTTGCATATACATTTGAGAAGTAAACAACAAACTGAACAATACACCCTTCCAGCCTGTTGGGGTGGTCAGAATGCTATGCTTTGTAAACATGATAACATTTTTAAAGGATTACTTTTCCTTCTTTAAGTGAGTGATAACTTTATTTTTGTTCATTCAATTTAAGCCATGACAAATATTACTGCAACCATTGGAACAACTCAGAATCCTCAGAGGGTATATTTGTAGTGCTTGTCCAGTATTTAAATATAATCACTTTATTAACAAGTTGAAAGTCAGACAATAAGTTTGGTTAAGAGACCTTTAATGGGTTAACATCTCTAATTTGCATTCAAGCAAAGTTGCTATTGTGTTGAATGTGATTAATTGGTGGGTATTGAATGGAAATTCCCCCTTTTCTGAAATGTAGGTTCAACACACACTATAGAAATAACCCAGTTTGAGACTGCTTTAACTGCCCTGGCTCAATGCTAGGGAATTCTGGGAACTGTAGTTTTGTCACACATTTAATCTTTTCTGTCAGAGAGCTCTGGTGTCACAATAAACTACAATTCCCACGTTTCCCTAGAACTGAGCCAGGGCAGTTAAAGCAGTCTCAAACTGGATTATTTCTGCAGTGTGTTTTGGACCATAGTGATTTTTTTTTTTTTTTTGTATGCCCATGGTGTATGGGAGTTATGACTTGGGCAAGAGATGGAAAATTTGTTTGTGGAAGTTTGTAGCAGGATGAAAGAGTTTAGGATCCTAGGATCCAGTTTGAGACTACACCTTCCTTCCTTCCTTCCTTCCTTCCTTCCTTCCTTCCTTCCTTCCTTTTTAGTTTTGGGCATAATCTTTCTCTGAATGGCATGTGTTTTTAGTCCACATCACCAGATGGCTCAGCTATAGAAGTACCAGGCTAGATGAAATCCCATTTATGCAATTAGCACTCAATGAATTTGTATTTAGGGTAAAAAGCAAACACAAATACCTCCTTTTTATGAAATTCTAGAATTTGCAAGTTGGAGAATTAGTTAGAATTTTGTTTGTCAG
Organism: Phrynosoma blainvillii; assembly: GCA_026167975.1. NCBI lineage: Eukaryota > Metazoa > Chordata > Lepidosauria > Squamata > Phrynosomatidae > Phrynosoma > Phrynosoma blainvillii. Next base: position 63,218,599 of record JANUYF010000002.1, on the reverse strand, counting down.
AGAGTGTAAATGCTATAGTTCAGAGGAATGTGCTATAGAATTCAAAATCCCTCACCAAACTACACATCTAAGAATTTTATAGAGTAGTGAAACCACGACAGTTCATGTGGTATCAGACTGCTATAACTGTGCAGTGTGGAAACATCCCCAAAGCCCCAAATCTCTGTGTTATTGAACACTGTTCAGCTTGGTAGTTGCAGCTCCCTTCTCTCTCCCCCTCACACACCCTTTGGACATGAATTTATCAAGAAAGAATCACTGATAGCCTGTTAATATTACTTTTCCTCTTAAGCATCTCATTTTTAAATTTTAGCTAATGGGACTAATTTCCTGGCAGCTATGGTGTTTTGTAACAGGTAAAGAATTATTTCTGGCTAAGAGTGACACATGGTCAGTGCCTCAGATTTTGACAACAAGGGGTTTATTTTGGCAGATTTTTGTGTGGACAGTGTGCAGGGGGTCCAAAACTTTAGTCAACTGAGCACCAATATAAGTACTCAAATGTGTATTCACAGTACATTTTCCTCCGGAGCAGCAACAAAATGGCAGAGATGCCAGCTGCCACATCATATACATACACAGACTCCTACACAAACTATGCTTTGTACATCAGATGTAGCATAAATACCATGTCATGTGGCAGTTGCCATGACAACTTTTATTTAATGAATAGCAGATGGAATAAGCATGTAAAACTTACAAAAGTTGTTAGTAATTCGTAAGTCGCAGCAAATCTGCTGCTGCTGTAAAGTTTTTGTTGTTGTTTTTACTGTTTCTATTTTTTTCCCCCTTGTACAATTATCAATCACTCCCTTTCTTCCTGCTGGGTTTATCCCGCTCTGAGAAGCATGCTCTGGTGGTGCATAATAAACAGCATGAACTAATTCTTTCTTGATAAGGTTTCATAATAATATGCTATGTGAAATATCATAAGATAAAGCACATTCTTGTGATAGTGCTTTGCAAAATCTTTCTGTGCAGCCAGGAAAACAGAAGTCTCTCTGTATGTAATAGAGGGGTTGAGGGTGAACTAATGTAGTGGTCCTTCTTCAGATAAATTATAGGAATTTGATTTTAAGAACAGGTAGACTTCTAATTTAGCAATGAGAGATGGATTAGAAATGTATTCTAAATAAGGGTGGGAAGGACATGCCTAACATTCTCTCATGAAGGGGAAAAATAGCTCAGCCTCCAGCAACAGCATTCTGAGTATCATGACTGAGCCTGCTCTTGGATCAGGCAGCATATTTTTGACATCATATAAAGAAACAAATGGTGTGGTGGTTTAAGTGTTGGACTAGGTTACTGGGATACCAGGCTTTGAATCCCTGCCTGGCCATGCAAACCTACTGCGTGACCTTGGGCAAGTCACACTCTCTCAGCTTCATAGGAAGGCAAAAGCAAACTCCTCTGAACCAATCTTGCCAAGAAAACCCCATGAAAGGTTTGCCTCTAGGTCTTCATGTCATGAACAACTTGAAGGCACCTAACAATAACAAAAAGAAAAAGAGAAAGAGAGAGAGACTAGATATTAATTTATTATTACTGGGTTGGATCCTAGACATATTTTAACAATAGGGATAATGTCAGACCTACTTAAATCTTATGGATTTCAGAATAAATCTAAATTTAGCCAAGGAGGGAAGCTTGATGGATTTTCTTGATTTAAAGCTGAATGCTTACTGATGAATATAATCAAAAGTTAGAGGAAGCCTCTCAGCATAGGGATGTTGAATACTACTTTGGACTATCCCACCATGGCCTAATTTTCTGAGATCACACATGGTTTGGTAGAGATTTGGTTCTGGTATGACTCAGCTGCGTCTCACCTTCTTCCTTCTCTGTCCCTCTTTTGGGTTTTTCTGTGGAGTGATCTTAGTCAGAAGATAGGTCTGCCAGGAAATAGTTCTGCCAACAGATCTTTGAGATCACGCAGCAGAAAGATCCTTCTGGTAGAACTGCAGTTCTACCAGCAGAAGAGGTTTGTGCTTAACATGAGTACCTTGTTACTGATAAAGCGGAATATTCTTTCAACTTGAGTCTAGTTGTGTTATTAGCTACAGTGCTACTCATAGGAGTCATCTACTGTAGCTTGCTGAGTTCCATCTATCCTGGGAGTTTTATCTTCTGACACTTTCTTTTGTTACAGTTAGAATTATCTTATCATAGGGTACTTATGGTAAAAGATATTCAAAAAAAGGTTTACCCTGCCTCCTTCTGTACAGTACTGACAAACATTAGCTATGGTGCCACTGCCTTTGTCTCTGAGAGATCCTCTGCCAATGTTAACCCCACTACTGCTTGCTGCCCAGTAGTGCCCAGCCAGCATGATTATAGATGAAGCCAAAAATTCTAACTTTCCCTGGCTTTTTTTAAAAAAAAAAAATCAAAGACCAGTCTTACTGAACAAAGAGGAAACATAGAGCTGCCTTCACATACATTACAATTTTCAGCCTTGAAAATATCTGTACTGATGATATGCATCATGATGGATGCGACGTGGGCACACATGACTGGAGTCAAGGCTGTTCATAACATATTGCCATGCAACACAAAGAAAAATAGACTGTGTTAAATGGGAGTCCTTCCCATTCAGAGCCTTCTCTCCAAACTGCAGAGAGTTAAATGTGGGAGGAGGTACAATTACATTTTAATGAGGTTCAGCATCACAGGTGCTGAGATTGCATTTGCCAATGATAGGCAATTAGGCAGAAGCATGAGCCTTTAAGATACTTCTAATCAGATCATCAGGTGAGCACTAATAAGGGGGGTCTGGGAGATGGATGTTCTGGTTCCCCTGAGGGTTGAGGCTGGTCAAGGGATAGCAGACTCCCATCTACTCCCTGAACATGAGGGGTTACAAATCCCATGTGACCTTTTTTAATTAATATTTTTATTCAATTTTTGACAATCTATTGAAATACAAATAAATCTTCATTCTAACAAACACGGTCTATTATATAAAAGAGAGTTGTCTTTCTTTAACTTTTCTAAATAATAATTCCTTTTCTCTCTCTGACTTCCTGTTTCTTCTGCCACTAAGATGGTTTTACAAATACAAGCATAATTAACCTCATATATTATATAATGTATACATGCCATATACATAACATGAAATCCCATGTGATATTTGAGTAGAATTAGGAGAGTATATTAGCTAATCATGTCAGGTTTTTTATTCTTTTTCCTGATTTGGCTGGAATGATATAAACTGTTTGTAACTTGTAATTATTAATCTGTGCCTGAAGGAAAGATGTCCTTCATGTAAGAGATATCACTTTACAATATAAATTCCTTACTTAGAATAAAACTTTTTTTTTCTCCCCAAGGCACTCTGTCCCTCTCATACTCCTTTCCTTGACTTGACCTAGCTTTTACCCAGGATTGTCAAGGGGCGTGCCAGTGAAATGCCAGCAAGATCCTGTTGTATTGCTAAAGAAGGAGGATTCAAATCAACAGGTGGTGGCAACAACAGTTGATTAGAGGAAAGGTGGTCTCAAGAGGTCCCATCCAGCTCAGGCAGGACAAAGAAAGGCACACAGAGAACCTTCATGCAGACATAATAATCATCATCATCATCATCATCATCATCATAATTTTTTATTTATAACCCGCCCCTCTGCTCGGCAATCGGGGCGGCGTACAACCAATTAAAAAGACAACAGTTAAAACATTCCTTAAACCCACACCCTAGCCCTCCCACCCCTTAAAACTAAATTAAACTACTGTAGAATAAAAATCAAGTTAACACACTTAAAACATAATAAGATCAATTCCAGCAAATGTTCTGAGTCTAGAAATTTGCTTCAGTCCCAGGACTGAACTGAGTTCACAATCCTTTCATCCAAGAATTAGCCCAAGATTGTGTCATCTGAAACCTGAATTAAGCTGCTGTAATTTAGTTCATGGTTATAAACTACATAGGAGGAACACCATAGGTGATGATATTTGTGATGTCTCAGTGCTTTTCTGATTCAAAGTGTTAGTGCCAGAATTTTTCAGATATAAATTTCTGCTTCTGCTTTGCATTATATGATAATAAAAAGAAGTACTTGCTTTGTCCAGCTAAAGACAAGGAGATCAATTCCAGTTTCTAGTGGTCACCAAACATATGTCTCTGAGAAGCACAGCCTAGCAATAATGGATATGGCATATCATGACAATGAATTAAGTTGATTTGTGATGGATTCAGGGCAGACTATGGCTTAGAAATGTTATTTTGGTCCAAAAATACCACTGTCCTACCCAGCAATTGCCATACTGGCTGTAAGATGGAGTTGCAGTCTAAGAAAATGGTTTTTTTAAAGCTCTGAGGCAGACCAAAGAGAGGAATTCACAAAGGATCCAGGTGTCATACCTCCCACCTCTCTTCTTCACTGTTCCCTCTGCCCAACTCCCTCTCTTGCTGGCTACAGGAATCAAGATTCCAGTTCTATCTCCATAAATGTCAAAGCAGATGGCAGGAAAGTGGGGGCAGACATTTCCTCTCATTGCTTGGATAGCTTTACATATGGAATAGACAACTTCTGGCCCTCTAAATGCTGTTGGCTTTCACTTCCATCAGACTGGGGCAACACAGCCAATACTGAGGGATTATGGCTTTTACTGTACAGCAGCAACTAGAAGCCCACAAGTTGTCCTCGCAGATTTTAAATGGATTGTCTTCATCTCTTGGATTGTCTTCATCTCTGGGTGAAAAATAGGTCACTTTTGGAAGCTCTTCATGCATTTCTCTGAAATATCAAATCTGTCCTGTGAGTGGGTAATAGCACAATTCTTTACATGTTTTACTCAGAAGTGTGTCCCATTGAAATTGGTCAGACGTGTGCCCAGGTAGGTGGGTATAGATTCCCAGTCCCAGGCAACATACCTTACTTGTATGCTGAACAACTCATGTTTTGAATAGTTGTCTGTTCAAAAATATTGAAAAATATTATGAAAGTTTTTCTTTCACAGACAGGCTGATGGATGCTTCTTACTGAACTGTGATTGTTCTGTGCATTGTACAAAAAGTCAGCCTGTTCACCTGTTGCTCCACAGCATTCTATTCAGGTTTAAGACATTTTCAAGATTTTCACTAAGGGGCTCTGCAGACGGCCCAAAGTGCTGTCTTGGAGCCAGGGAAGGGGAGGGGCAGCTGGATGCCAGATGCCCCAACCCCTTCCCGAGGACATCATCAGAGCACCCACCATTGCACATGGGGAGCGTTCTAATGATGTCCTCCTGACACAGCATTTTTACACACTGCACCAGAAGAGGTGCAAAAAAGCCATGTGGTGGCTATTGTGGCACCCTTTCCATGGCTTGGGAAAGGAGCACTATTTTGGTGCTCCTTTCCCGGTCGCCAAAAGGGTGGATTGGGGCCAAGGCATGAGCCAGCCTTGGCCCCAATTCTCTGCTTCTCAGGGCGGCCCATGGCCACCTGTCTGCACCCCCCCCTAATTTACTTTGCTCATCTGATTGTTCCTTTTACCAGTCTAGGATTTTAATTTTAATTTTTTTTGCAAGTCCTGATTTTTATTATGTGGGGTTATTAACACAGCTTCCAGACATGAATTTATTTGTACATTTAAGGGTGTTATGCTTTAAATTACAAAGATATTTTAAGATCATAAGAATGAATTATGTTTTAATGAAGTGGGTTACATTTTGGGTTTTTATTATAATTCTTGTTTTCTTTAACACATTTTTGTTTCTTGTATTATGTACTTGGTTGGGTGAAATATTTTTTTTAAAACCCATTTAATACCTTAGGTAGCTGGACATAATGGAGGAGAGTCCAACTGTATTCCCCAAAGAGCACAAACTAGCTTGAGATTATCAATCAAAATGAATAAAGTCTATATAGAAATTGGGAAGCTTCAGCACTTTTCTTGTTAAAAGTCCTTATTTTTTCATATCCTTTAAAAAAAGAAATTTAATATATGGAAAAGAACAAAATGTATTGCAGCTTCAGTCAATGATTTGTTTTAAGTGGAGCCTTTTTGCTACAAAAACTGCACTGATTCTATTTTATATTCAAATGAACTTTACCAAATACATTTGTCTTATGATATTGATTAATTAGATTCAATTAAATAAAAGGCTAGAAGTCTAGTATATATACAATAACCTGAAAGTATTGTATTGTTAAATATCTTTGTAAATGACTTGGACAAAAGAGTAGAGGGAATGCCCATCAGATCTGCATATAATAATAAACGGGGTGGCAATGAATACCAGTCTAATAGTATAAACAGAGAAAGAGATTGCCTTGAAAAGTGAAGAGATTTTAGAGATTTTTAGGAGATAATAGAAGGTAACCTGTAAAAGATGCTGTAATAGTGTATTTCCTGTATTTATAGGAGATTGAACTGGATGATATTTGGTATCCTTCCAACTCAATGATTTTGTGATCCTTCCACATGTGACTAAGCCTTCATGGTCTGATCTTTAAGCATGGACTCAGATAAGCCAAAATCATTGACTTCATTAAGATGTTGTGCCTATGAGATTAGCTTGAAGAAGATTGTGAAGAGGTAGGCATATCCTGACCCAATCAGAACTTGTGAAATTACCATTTAAAAATAACAGCACAGTATTAGAGCTCATAAAATAATTTTAAAGTAATTGCAAATAACTTTCCTACATAACTCAATTCCTTAACAAGATGAGAAAAGGTTTAGTAACTGATTCCATTACTTGTTCCATTATATGTTACCTTTTAGTTATTTTCAAGTTCTTTTTTTAAAATGATGTCAATCTGAAAATGCAATAAAATTACCTATTAAAAAAATCAGAAAACTTAAAACAAAAACTTTTAAGTTAAAAAATTAATGAGGAAAAGGTGAGAAATAATAATTACCGATGTTTCCAGTTACTGCTTTTTTAAAAAGACAGTTGTTATGCCATTGGCACCCATGAAGTAACTTGTTAAAGGTGTCATTGTTCTTTTTAATAGACACCTTATGAGCTCTGAGCTTGCTTAGCTTCTCTTGCTTATTTTAATATATCCATGAAACAAATAATTATTTCACTTTGGGGAAGAATGTGGGGTAGAGAATTCCTATTGATATAACTTGCAGATTTCCAATATGGACTGAATGACCCTTTTGTAATACCAAAATAAGAATATGTAGCTTTGGGTATTGGAAGAGGATAACATCTGCCACCTAAAGGCTGTTGTTGTTCTTGTGGGTTCCTATTCATGTTTGTGTGTATGTGAGGGGGAATCACATCCTCTTAAAGCTTTTCTCCCACACTTATATTACAGTTATTTTGCTATTTTAAGTAATACACCACTTCAACAAAATTAGCCTGCAATTACGCTTGTAATAAAATCTAAATCTGGGGCTGATGAAGATGGAGTGGCCCTGAAATGAGAACACTTAATTTTCACTTAGATTCCCACAGTGAAGGGTTAATTTAGTAAGAGAGATAAGAAGAATGTAATAATTATTTCCTCCCTGTTTCTTCATGTGAAAGAATAACTTCTAAGTTTTTAAATTCCAAGGCCTAAATCAAGAGTTCACATTACCTAGATAGAAATCCCCTGGAATATTAGAAGGTGCAATTAGCATTGATGTACCAGAATATATTCCACAATGGTTAATTTTAAGAACTGGGGGTTGCTTCTTATTGCTTTGAAAATGTGTCACTAGAATAAAAGAAAGCCTTTGGTGTTCTCAACATTAGTAAAAGAAAAGGGGATTCATTTATTTATCTTCTCTCTCTCTCTCTCTCTCTCCCCCCCCCCCTAGATGTTTTATTGAGGGTTTTCTGTATAGAAGATTCTTATGTAAGCAGTATATTTTGATTCCTAACTGCAGAACGTTTGGATTTAATCTTCCCATTCAATATTATTAGGGAATATTACACTCATCTATCAACTTAAACTCAGTTTCAAAACAGGCTCTCCTGGCTTGGATTCTGCCCAACCCACTGGCAGGAAGCACTCAGGCCAGCTTCATCAGTTTCTAAAAGAGGGGGGGTTTCCTGGGTGAGGCTGAGGCTGGATCATGTTTTCTACATAGAGGGCTGGGTAAAGTAGCACAAGCCACATCACAGGCCATGGCAGTTGCTGCTAGTTTAGTCAAAAGTAAAGCTCACTATGGCATTACCTTTCTGCAGCAGTGGTATAGCATGCTCTGTTGGAATAATGTTCCAGGGAAAATGCACAATGTGGTGAATGGCAGCAGCCATGATGACTAAGCATTTGGCCACTGCTGAGTCATGCAGCATCAAGGCTGATGAAACAGGAGGTGACATAATGACAGGGAGTCACCTGGTGCTGTAAAGCACAGCTAGTTCTGCAAAAGGGCTGCAAACATGTTGAGTCATACTTATGATTGACAGTGTCCAAAAGGAAGACTTATGATTGACAGGTGTCCAAAAGGAAGAGGCAGGGCTAGAAAGCCATGTGGAGCACTGGCTATATAAGGGACAAGCCTCTGGACACATATGTGGTCTGATGTGGGTTGATAGTGGAAGGTGGAGAGTGCGTTGGTGTATCATTGTACATAGCCTTTGTATATCGAATGTCTGAAGATTAAAAGCCTCTTAGTGAGACATCTGCTGAGTCTCTCTCTGCTCTGTCTGGAGGGGAAAGGAGTTTTCCTATAACTGACAACGTTGCCTGCTTCATCGAAAACAGTCTGGATCCTGGTGCTTCATGTTACATGGTTCCCACGCACTGCGTCACCACGCTAACATGCTCTTGTGAGACAAAAGGCTATGGTGATGGTAGCAGTGCTAATAGTAGGATCTCCCATGTCAGACAGGCTTTTCTGGAGAAGCCAGACTAAGGGCCATTGCAGACCAGCCCAAAGGGCTGGCCTGGGAGTAGAGTTGGGCAGCCGCATGTTGGCCACCCCAACCCCACCCTGATGGTGTCCTGATGGCGTGCGGCCATATGCACAGCACACAGCATCAGGATGTCCTTCTAGCACAGTGTGCAGACACACTGCGCTGAAAGGACATGGAAGAGCCGCAGTGCTGGCTCTTAGGGTGGCCTTTTGCCCCCCTAAAAGGAGCGGCATTTTGCTGATCTTTTAGGGGTGGCAAAAGGAAGGAATGGGGCTGCAGCATGGGGTTGCCACAGCCCCAAACCACCGCTCCCCGGGCTCTCTGCCACCCCAAACAGGCCATCTGCATCGATCCTAAATGTAGCCAAATAGCTACTGGGCAGCTGCAGTAGTTGGGGGTGGCACTGGTGAAGGATCTCTCAGAGATAATGGCAGTGGAACCATAGCTAACACTTGCTAGTACTCCCCAGAAGAAGGCATGGTAACCCTTTTGAATATCTTTTACCATGAAATTCCAATGATGAGATAATCCAAAATGAAACAAGAGTCAGTGCCAAAAGGTCAGACTCCCAGGGTAGAAAGCACTCAATGAGATACTGTACAACTACAAGTAGTGTTGTAGCTAATAATGAAACTGGACTCAAGCTGAAAGGAGCTGCTGATGTATTCTGAGTTGAAAGGAAAGTCCAAAGTGGCATCATACATATTAAAATTACATGGATTGTGAGAAGCATGAATCAGGAGAAAGTAGATATGATCTAACAAGAAATGGAATGTATAAACATTGCAGTACTTTGGGTGAGTGAGCTAAAGTAGACTGGAATGAAACATTACAAGTCTGATATTCATACAGTGTTTTACTTGGGAAATGAAAATCTAAGAAGAAATGAGGTGACACATACTGAGGAGAGCTGTAGCAAAAGCAGTCAAAGGAAAGTCTGTCCAAATCATGTCAGGGAAAACCCATCAATACAACCTTAATCCAAGTTTATGCTCCAAATACAGAAGCAGAAGAAGAAGAAATGCAAAGTTCCTATGCTGGAGTCCATGAGGGAATTAATCACATGCCAAAACAGGACTTTTTGTTAATCCTACATGATTGGAATGCAAAATTAGGAAACATAGCAGAATCAAAGATGATAGGACAATTTGGCCTAGGCTCAAGAAATGAAGCAGGAGACATCTTGACTCAATTTTTGCGGGCAAAGGTTCATCACAAATACATTCTTCAAGTAAAGGGGAGCCAAGCAAGGGGGTCAGGCAAGGCTTTATTTTATCATATAATCTAAATTTTATGCTGAATGTATCATATGCAAACCAGGATTAGATTCAGGGGAAGGAGATGTAAAAACTGAAAGAAGGAACATCAGTTTAAAATATGCAGACGATACCATACTACCATCAGAAAATAGTTAAGACTTGGAATTATTACTGAAGAAAGTCAAGGAAGAAAATACAAAGGCAGGTTTACAGTTGAATATTAAGAAAACAAAAATAATAACCACATATGAGCTACATCACTTTAAAGAAGATGATAAAACATAGAAATAGTTCAAGATTTTCCATACCTTGGCTCAGTCATTAATCAGAATGGAGATTGCAGTCAAGAAATCAAAAGTCTAGGACTTGGAAGAGCAGCTATGAAGGAACCTGACACGATCCCAAAATACCAAGACATATAATTGAATACTAAAGTTAGAATTGTTCATGTATTTGTATTTTCCATTTCTATGTATGGCTCTGAAAGGTGAGCAGTGAAGAAAGCTTCTAGGAAGAAAATCAGCTCATTTGAAATATGGTACTGGAAAAGAGTTTCATGAATACTGTGGACTGCTAAAAAGGAAAATAAATGGGTCCTAGAGCAAATCAAGTCTGAATTCTCCCTAGAATCCATGATGACTAAATTGAGATTGTTGTGCTTTGGATGTGAGAAAATATGACTCTCTGGAAAAGACTACAATGTTTAGTAAGGTAGAAGGCAGTTAGAAAAGAGGAAGACTGCATTACAAATGGATGGATTCAAACAAGGCAACCATGGTTCTAAGTCTGCAAGACCTGAGCAAAAGTGTTGAAGATAGGGTGACCTAGAGGTCTCTCATTCATAAGATCATCATAAGTTGAAGTTGATTTGATGGCAGTTAACAACAACAAAAACATGCTAGCTGGAGGATTCTGGGTGACATACTAAAAATAACTTTCCCAAGCTCTGAAATGAACAATGATATTTTGGCAGTGTTGAAATGTATGAATCATAGAATCATAGAGTTGGAAGAGACCACAGGAGCCATTGAGTCCAAATCCCTGCCAAGTAGGAACACCAATCAAAGCACCCCTAACAGATGGCCATCCAGCCTCTGTTTAAAAACCTCCCAAGAATGAGGCTCCACCACACTCTGAGGCACTCTTAATTTGGACAAAGTGCCATGAGAGAGAGAGAAAAAAATATGGTTCTTTTCTTAAAAAGCACACAAGAAAATCTCTAAAGAAAAATTAAGTGGCAAACCCCACCAGATCGATGGGAAGCTAAGAACAAAGTTTAGAGACTAGCTGTTGGCCATAAATCAGATGTCATTTATCTTATAGTACTTTAATCTGTGCAGCATGCAATAAACTCCAGGTAGTGTCTTTGTAGCAGGTTTATGCTGTAAAATATTTATAGATCATCAGTATACTAATAAGGGAGCAAACTGAGCAATCAAAGCAAGGTTCTCATTTACTATCCTATTAGCTTCATTGACTCAAACGTCAGTAGTTCTTGTTAAAAAAAGTCACTGATTATGACTATGTATTCTGCTGGGCAGAAAATGTAATGGGAGGCTCATGGTAAGTCAGAACTCATCCTGACTGATAAATTTTGTCAGAGATGGAGGTTTTTGTTGCTGTAATTCCCATTTTTGCTATTGAAATCTGTATGGTATTTCTCTTGTCCCAGTGTCTCTTGTCTTAGCTATTCATATCAGATACCATAATATTGTGCTCCTTGGCTAAGTGTGGCACTGTTCTGTGTCCCAATCCATTTTTAATGAGCACGCCAGTCTCAAGCTATGATTTTACACCCAATCTCTTCCTATTTTGTAGAGTGACACTACAGGAATAAACTGATGAAAACTATCCAATAGGGATAGTAATGTAAAGCAGGCAAAACACACCAAACAAACAAATTTCACAATCCTCATGAATCTATCTGCTGGGCAAAAAGGTATGGACTAATGATTCTCAAACAGGCAAATTTTCACTTCCTCCTAGAGGGAGAGTGGGCAAGCACTGACAGAAGAGGGACTATCTGCATGGAGTGGGCTTAAATACTGATAATACTGATGCAAATGTATCATGAACATCCATGATATTCACTGCGGTGCTGTGTGTACTATCCAATGTGTATTCAAAAACCATTCCAGCCCCTATCCTTTGGGAGAATCAAATGAACTCTCCCCCCTGCCCCGGGGTGTGTATATGTGTGTGAGAGAGCACATGCATACATATGTCTAGCTACATCTATAACAACAAAAAGAAAGAAAGCTAAAATACAAACAAAGAAAATTAAATCACACTTTTCTTGAATGTTATTTTATTATCATAACCTTACAACAGATGTTCCTTGTAATAATGAAAACTTAAAACATTGACAGATAAAAACATCTTCCATCTTGCTATTCTTTCTTTCAGGCATTCAAATAGTGTTTTGTTTGAAAAGAAATCTAAAGCTAAGATGATCAATTCTCTATAGGTGTTGAATACTGACAATCCATTGACTTTGATTGTGCTTTGTTAATTTTCAACCCCCAAGCATAGTGTTCATATATTTTAGTTCCTAAAGCTAATGTGCAAGTTTGGTTTTATCTACCAAAGGAGGTTCCAATGTAGCTTCATTTATGTTTTCTTCCATTCAAAAGACAATTGAGTGAAGAAAAAGAAACCTAGAGATGTTTCTGATAAATTCTGGAACCTGCAGGAAAATTCTCAACCGGCTGTTGCTGAGATGTGTATGACTCTTCACAACAGCAATTGCTCTCTTAAGACATCTTGGATAAACCCCAAATGGGTTCCCAAATATGACGTAATGATCCTAAAAGAGGAATTCACTGCTGAGCACTTAAAGAAGGAAAACATTAACATCTCCCCTTTACATTGTAATGCAGGAACTCAAAGGGGAAAGTAGACTTCCTGACTATCCAAAAAGCCATTGCACCTGCCAGAGCCAAGAGTCCCAAAGCCTCATTAAAGTCTGTTGTGTAGAAACATCTTTCTATTTGCAAATGGGAGGAAAAGCTCGACACTCAAGCAATCTTTTCAGTAAAGCCATTTGGTATGGAGTCGTACTGTGCACATCTGCAGTGAGGCAAGATTGAGAACCAAAGCAGCCACTGCCATATGCTCTTAGTTCTCTGCACTGGATTGCTGAACAATAAATGCAGATCATAAACAATGAAAGCCACGGTGGCACAATATAGATTAACTCATTTGTGGTGGCTTGAGTTTTTCCATAGATGATAGCCAACTTCATCTGATGCACACAGTGAATTTGGAAAGCAGCTAATATATGTTGAATATTTATGTAATGATGCATATGATCTACAAATATGGTCCCAGGAAATATTTACTGGTGTTATAGTCTTGGTTTCAGGGGGTTATTGTCCCTTCACTGTCAAAAGAATCAGTAGGAGTAGAACTAGGCTTTGAGACACAAGGAGGCACACATCATTAGCCTCAACACATTCATTTACTTTCAATGGAAGTTTTCTTGTATTAATTGATTGTATTCATTTACTTTCTGGTTGGAATCTTTGTGAGGAGAGGAAGAAGACAAAATTTAGGTGAATAATTAATTAATTAATAACTGTGCACATATGTAATCCTCCTTAGCTGATATTCTTCCATTTTCTGTAGCAATACTAGGTTTCTCCAGTGGACAAGGAGAAGCTCACCAATTCTACAAAACTTGCTGTTTTTCTCCTTTCAGTCTGTCATCCCATATACACCAACCTGGAATTAAGTCTCATGGACTTAATTGAGGCTTACTTCTGAGTAGTTATTGTAGGATTGGACAATATGTCTCTTACTGTTATACCTCATGATTATTCCTTCCTCTTCTGGGTCAATGTTCATTCTTTACTATAAATGTCCCATTATCTTTAGAGAAATGAAAAGGGCTTCATAACACAAATAAGAGATTCTCTTAGTGTTGCTAGTGTTGACACAATGGCTGTGCCTTTGAAATTAACCCAATATACCCTTGGGATGTTTTGCAGATTTAGCATTTTATGCCAGGAAAGCATCCACATTCAACATGTTTGTAAACTTCTTTTACAACTATAGTAGCACAAGTAATACTAGCAACCTTAGCATTTTTTTTAAAGGGTTATTTTTTTTGCCTGATATCCACAACATAGGGGCAGAACAGACTACCTGAAAAGGGTGGATTGGGATTGCCCTGGAGCAGGTCAATTCAGACCCATGGCAACCACATGCCATGCCCCAAATCTACCTTGGAGCTGGTCCAAAAAGGAACAGAAAAGATCTGCTCCTATTTGTGCTAGGAAAGGGCTGTCTTTTCCAGCCCCACCACAACCCCAGGGTGGCTTCAAGACACTCTAGTGGCATGAGGCAGGTAGACAGCACTCCACCAGAGTATCTTGAAGCCACCCACATCTGGGCAACTGGGTACCTTCTGGTCATCATTGGAGTGTGTGGTGTGCAAACGCCGCACTCCCAAGATGCCCAGAAGTGGACTGCAATGGGCCATCTCTTTCAGCCCTTTCTTAATTTTAAATAATGCAGTTTCAGTGGCACTTCAGAGTAACAGATTGTGAATCATATCAGTAACCCATCATCTGAGGTTCAGCTCATTTCCTTCGTACTGGCTACTGAGGTATTAAATAAATGGACTTATAAACAACATGCACCATCCATCTAAAGTAAATTACTTTCTGCTCTTTCTAATGCAGAAGCAGCAAATGAACCACATGTCTAATTAATTGACACCTATAGACTTATAGACTTAACACACTTAATTCTGGCTTGATCATGCCTTAGATTGGCAACACATATTATTTAATTCTTCATTATGCCTGGCTTATGTGCCTGCAAGGGGAAACATCCCATTGTGAGTAACTATGTACATGAAGACTTTTGTGCAGCCAGACTGATATCCTTATCAGATGGAAGCCTATGTGTGAACTGTGGCTTACATGAAGTGTTTTCCTTGATAGATATCCACATTATCATGTGGGCACCTGTATAAGCACCCAGGTAATATGCACTATGCTAGGAGAAAAGTCAACAACACTTCCTATTGGTCCATTTCTTTCATGATTTCCCTTTCATGTGATTAACTTGTGAAAGGGGTTTAAGGGCTGCAGTATCCCAGTGTGTTTTATTTAAAATATTTTACTGCTAACACACTAGGGGTGACTGAGGTAGTGATGATAAACTTTCTAATCATGCAGTGTAGTAGGAAGTAGTGTCTAATAGAATGCTGACAAGCAGTAGAACCTGTGAGAGAACTGAAAGGTCATTATCAATTTTAAATAAATAACTAAATAAATATCAAAATAAAGATTTATATTCTTGACCTCTGTGCATTTGAATTGGCTAAAAATAAGAAATGGGAACAACAAATAGATTGCATGTGTTTTTCAAAGACAAATGTGACTTAGGAATAGGTGGGATATGCTGTTGGCAAAAATAGTTGAAGATTCATTCAGCTGTGCTGGAGGCAGGATAGATGAAAGCTGAGGAGATGAATGGAAAGGGGTCACAGAGACCAAATAATGCTGGATGGGTAAGCAGTGAGTTGGTTTAAGGTGAGGATGAATTCATGAAGCAGAAAAATCTAAGGAAAGAAATTTAGAGGAGAAAGAAATCTAAAGAAAAATGGGATATAGACATTCTATTTTATTTTGGTTTTAGTAATCAGACATTCCAGCTACTGATTCCCTGACTACTGAATTGGAATTATTCTTGATGCCCTTGAGATGTTTTGCAGATTTTGGTGTGTTTTTTCCTAAAGAACAATATGCAATGAAAAATAAAGCATATTGTATCCAATAGAAATGAAAGTAACTGTTCCAGATGCATAGAACAGAACTTGGAAGAAATCCAGGAGACTGGGGCGGATACCCCCTGTGCTTGCATAAAATACCATGGGATCTTTTCACAGGACTAACTTGCAGATTGCAAAGCAGTTACCTTAACTGGCTCCCGATGTGCTCTATCACAACACATTCAAATTTCCATCTGTGGTGTCTGTAACTACTGTTCATATGCTAGAAGTTTATCAGTAGAAATAAATAGGGTGCCGATTGGCAATGCTGATGCCGACGTAGGATGCTTTTTAATCATTTGCCAGGTCCAACCATTTCATCTGAAGGATACTTCAAAACTGTAAGAATGCCCAAAAAACACTGCTTAATAATCTGGAACTGTTTGCCATGTGTTCTGCCATCAGCCCACCATCTTACAAAATTATCTCATTGTTAATTTCCAGCTGCATACATTGCTTCATGCTGTGTCAGTCAAATACTTTGGGTCTGATTCAGATTTTATATGCATGAGGTTTGACAACAGATTCATGTTGCTATTTCTTTTTAGGGCATATCTTAACTTTTACTAGTAACAATGAGAAACATGATTTCCCTGTAAAGCTTAGGGCAAAATAACAGTAGTCATGGTTATACAATTAATTTATTTATCCCATAGTTATTATTCTGAAGTAATGTTCCAGAAAGACTATATACATGAGAAAGACACAGACAGACAGATAAGCACACACATGAACCAGGCTCCTGCTGAGGGATTATGCTGTCATAATTTTGGATTACAACAATATTTTTACTTTCTACATGGTGGTGTAATGAGGTATCCAGTACTCTCTATTGCAAGAAATTCTCTAGTCGCCTGCAGGACAATAGGCTAGCTTAAAGTCTGGCCTGGGGTGTGGGCACACCTCTTCTATACATAATCCAAAATGGTCACCAAAAGTTATCAAAATAGAACTTTCCATTGTGTAAGTATATACCACCAGAGCTTTATGATCCACTTGACACAAAGAGAATGAGGAGCTATGGGGCAGTTATGAGCATAATTCTGAAGGTACATAGTTTTGGACTTGAGTTCCTACCAAGAAGGGACTCTCAGGAACTGATCTCCAATTTTCTGAAACATTGCATGTGTCTCTCTAAAGAGATGTTTATTCTATGATGTTTGTCATTCCAACAGCCATACATATTGCTCCACCAAATGAATACCTGAATGTACTTCCTAATTCCTAGACTTAAATGTCAGCTCTCATACTATTCCAGCATGAATCTGCCTGTCTGAAATTTGGCAGGAATCTTCCCATAGAGGGGCAACTATGCCTTCAAGTTCATCTGGTTATGTCAAGTTGTCAGAGGTCCTCTTTAAAAAACCATCTCACATTTAGCACTCATGCAAAGAATCCTATGCCCTCTTTTCTGAAAACCTGCCTGCTTAGTTCCCTCCAAAGTTACTGTTATGCTTACAAATTTAACACAGCTTTCTCTCCCCTACTCCCATAATAACTATTTGTTGATTTTCAATAGTAGTCCATAGGAAGATATGAATATTTGGATTTCTGAAGAAAGAATCAAGGACCTCTAAAGTACAGACATATCTCAATTAACAAAGCCTCTAACATAAAAGCTCTTTTCTTATAAAGTCTTGTTATATATGATCATCAGCCCCCTTTTTCTCTCCTCATCCTCTGTCCTGCTGGTTTTGGGAGGGTGGCGAAGAAGAGTTAAGAAATACAGACTCTGTGTGTTAGGTTGCAGAATATGTTTCTAGTAAACAATGTAATAAAGCTTGAGATGGGAACAAATGGTATTCTGATTCTATCTGGTCATTCCATAGCTGTGTGTGTGTCTTCTTAAAACAGGCAGGGCAAACAGCAGCTACCTCTAAAATCCCTTACTGAACATGTATGAACAGTAAAATTGAAACAAAGAGGGAGAGAGATAAGCCTGCCTCACAAGCGCATCCAGCATGTTAAAACAACAACAACACAGATCTACACATTTGCACATAGGAATAGAAACCAAAAGAACACTGGAGGCTGGAGGGGGAGGGGGGGAAGCCATCCTTGGATTCATTTTGGAAGAAGCCTTCAAGTGGTCTCTAGAACGTTCCACATAATTTTGTTGATTTATGCAAGGTTGGCTGACTTGTTATTTCACTTTATATTTTTGTTTTATTGTTAGTTTTATTAAGAAGCTTGCTGAAACATGTTGAATTGCTCTTCTTTTTTATGGTCTTTCCATATTATTTCTGCCTCAGACACTAACTTTTCTGTGAAAGAATGAATGGCTATGAACACAGTGACTTTGGGGGGTTGCAGACTGCCAGAAGTAGTGCAAATTGAGTCCACTTTAAGGGTTAGGATTAGGGTTAGGGAATCATGGGAACTGTATTTTATTGTGGCACCAGAGCTCTCTGACAGAGAAGGCTCAATGTCTCAGAAAAAAATTCCCATGATTCCCTAGCACTAACCCTAACTTTAAAAGTGGACTCAATTTGCACTATTTCTGGCAGTCTGCAACCCCCTTTGTTAATTGAGGTATGCCTATAGTCTAAGCAAAATCATTCTGTTTTCTGAATTACTGCAGTGGGGTCTGAAGTGAAGCATCTTGTAAGTGCACATTCCTAAACTTTTCACACAACCTCCCTCCCAAACCTGTTCTTGTAAAATAGTTGCTTTTTGCATTATATTTATGGCTCATTCTTAGCTTCTGCTAAGAATTCTAATGAAAATTTTTTAGTTTAGAATGTTTTAGTTTAGAATGTTTTAGTTTAGAAAGTTTAGAATGAAAAATACTTGAAACCAATAAATAAGAATACTGTGTAAAAGCTAAGCAGGATGTGAGTTTGACATGATTCTTCTTATTTAAAGTAATGGCTGTGTGAATATCTACTGTTTTATTTGGCATTTATTTGAGGACACCTGTGCTAAGGGTGTGATACAACCTGTAGCAAGAACAGAGATTCTTTGGCCATCTAAACTCCATTTTTAAGATGATATACATTTATGTATTTGTTGAAATATATAAATGCATATAATCTTAACAATGGAATTTAGATGGCCAAAGAATCCCTGTTCTTGCCCCAAAGGATCAAGAAGACTTACATAAAGGATAAATTTGGCTCCTCATGTCAGTAGGGAAATGGGATGAGTTTTATGTCAAGCTGTTTTTTATGAACTTGAATCTAATTTCTAATCATCCAGATTGCCCTGTACAATAAACTCTTGATTATGACTGCTGGCATTTACAGTTATAAGACTAGATGATATGTAGCACAATTTTCTTCATTCATTTCTTCTTCTTCCGCTGATTCTAAAAAGTCTTTATATCTTTCTCCTAGCTTTGTTTTAAAAAGTCATGGGAAATTATTGACATTATCAAACATGTCACACATTTGCACTACATATCCAGAATTTAGTTGATTACCGTGGAGTTTGTCTTTGGAGAGAGGACAGAGTTCTTGTTGATGTTCTAGGAAAGCTGACTTTCTTGTCTTCAGGAAGGACATTTCTTTCATCTGCCAATAAAAGAAAGGAAATATCTCAAAGCCATGTTTGTTTTATTAGAATACACTTTCTACATGTCTACATCTCTTTTATGCTTCTAAATTCTGCCTGTGACTTTGTTTTTCCTGTGAGTGCTATTTAAAAAAAATAAAAAATCAAGAGGAGAAAATCAAATACAAGTGCACAATCTGGGAAAATAAGCCACATGCTGGAAAGTATTTTTAAAAAATAAGATTTCAGTACAATTGTCTGGCATTAACATTAGTTTTGGTACCTTAAAAATATTACTAGGATATCATGTCATGAGTTGCACTGTAAAAGTGAAACAACTGCATAAATTACAAATGTCTCTGGGAACAACATATGTATAGCATCTTTTCTATCTGTAAAAATCTCCTATTTATTCTTCTTTATAAAGGACTGACTTTGGTAAAGTAACATACTGTAAAAGGTTAGCATTTGTTCTGGAAACTGAAGAGACAAGAAAAAAAAGGAGGAGATGCATCTCCAAGTGCTCTATATATGGTCTTTATTTTTATTTTGAAACAAGCACAATGTGTTTTGATCTGTGTAAGTATTTCAATGGCCTTCTTCAGGGGCAAAAAGAAAACCAGAAGCAAACAATTCTTGAGTTGAATATCTCATTCCATTTACTGGACCACATGGTTTGATATTACCTGATATCTGAGTCTTGAAATTTGTTAGATCCACTGTGTCACCAGAGTGAAAATTAGAAATGGATTCTGTACCCTTAATCGTTATGTAGAAAAGGGAATTTCAGCAGGTATTGCTTGTTTCTTGGTTACATGACAAGCAACACCTGTTGAAATTCTCTCTTCTACACAACCATTAAAAGTAAAGACATCTTTGATTTTTATTCCAGCAACAGTAGATCTGACAAATTTTAAGACTTAAATATTGGGCAGTATCAAACCATGCAACTGTGAATATGCATCATAATATACAAAGTGCACATTATAATACAATATAGTCAATAATCAGTCTGATTCTGCCATGTCTCCCAGCTGAAATGTCTCCTAATGGCTGGGAATGGTGATAAGCATGTACTATCAGGTACAGGGCCAAGGGGTCACTCACCATTCTCTAATGGGATCCCTTAGAATTCTACTTTGCCTCCACCAGCTCCTGCTGCAAGGTATCTTCTCACTATAACAAATTAAAAGTAAGGGCTGACCTGGAGGCAGAGATGGGGTGGCAGCCACACGCTGGCCACCCCAACCCCATGCCGAGGACGTCCTGATGCCACGCACCATTACGCATGGCACGTGGCATCAGGACATCCTTCCAGTCCAGCATTTTGACAAGCTGTGCCAGAAGGGGTGCTAAACAGTCGTGCACTGGCTCTTAGGGCACCCTTTTGTCACCCATAAAAGGAGCGGCATTTTGCCGCTCTTTTCCTGGCTGCAAAAGGGTGGATCAGGGTCGTGCAGTGCATCAGCCTTGGCCCCGATCTGCCGCTTCCCACGGTGGCTCTCCACCACCGCTTTGGGCCCATCTGCAGATGCCCCAAATTGTGTTTAGTGACTCTCTTCTAATCTTGGAAGGCCATATCACTGTGGAAGTATACTAAAGCTCCAGGACCTGTCTCAAAAATATGTTAAGCACCTTCAACAGCCCCTTTAAAGTTTGTACTAAACCCCAGAATAGATTCACAATCCCATTGGCACAGAAGCCACCAGCTACTATTGGCTGGATTGACATGTATAAAATACAGTCTCAACAGTACAGACTGTTTCAACATGCTGTTAGCTCAGCCAATCCTGTGGATACTGCTGGTATGCCATTACTAAAATAATCCCCTTACAGGAGAAAATGCCACAACTGTCATTAATATAAACATTCTTTTTCTTGCTTATTATGCTTTTGTATTTTCAGTGTAGACTGACGGGCTTGAAACTAGGATGGGGTGGAGAAGCTTCATGGGCAGAGTACAACATCATCAATAGAATCCCAAACATATTTTATCAAACTCCATAGAAAGGCTTCCTTTTACATAAAAATGTTTAGGAATAGGTATGCTGCATTCCTGCTTTGCTAGGGAAGTTGCACCTTCAGGGTTTTTTTTCTTCTGGAAATACAATTTTACCTACAAATTATTAAGTATGCTGTAATTCTTGAAATCTAAGTAGCAGCAAATGTGTTAGGAATTAGTACCCGAGGAAGAAGGCAAAGTATCATCTTTCAGCTACAGGTTTAGGAAAAAAGTAGTGTTCAATATAACAGAGTAGTATCTTAGAATAATAGAATGATAGAATTGGGAGAAACCTCAAGGGCCATCAAATCTAATCTCCTGACATGCAGGAATACATAGTCAAAATGCCCCTGACAGATGGACATCCAGCCTCTGTTTAAAAACCTCCAAAGACTACAGCATTCTCCAAGACAGCGTATTCCACTGTCAAACAATTCTTACTGTCGGGAAGTTCTTCCTAATATTGAGGTGGAATCACTTTGTCTATAGTTTGAATCAG
This sequence comes from Phrynosoma blainvillii, assembly GCA_026167975.1. Lineage (NCBI taxonomy): Eukaryota > Metazoa > Chordata > Lepidosauria > Squamata > Phrynosomatidae > Phrynosoma > Phrynosoma blainvillii. Next base: position 63,196,781 of record JANUYF010000002.1, on the reverse strand, counting down.
GGGGAGGCAACCTTTTTCAGCTGGGGGCCGGGTTGCTGTCCCTCAGACAATGGGGGGGGGGGGGGCTGAAGCACAGAAATAAATAAATAAATAAATAAATAAATAAATAAAATTAAACATTAAAAAAACCCTCATTTTTTAAAAAAATATGCATGCACACTCTCTCAGCCCCAGAAAAGCCATGGCAAAACCCCTGTGGAGATTTTGCCAAGAAAACTCCAAGAACAAGTAATAACAACAATAATCAATATCATAATGGCGGGTGGCGGCAGGGGGCGGCGGCGGCAGGACTGGCCTGGGGCCGGTCCAAAGACCTCAGGGGGGCGCATCTGGCCCCCAGGCCTTAGGTTGCCTACCCATGGTTTGAATCCTTTGGTCTGTGTCCTATTCTCTGGAGTTGCAGAAAACAACTTGTTCCAGTATGATATCCTTTCAAATAATTACACAGGGCTATCATATCACCTCTTAACCTTCTCTTCTCCAGGCTAAACATACCCAGTCCCCTAAGTCACTCCTCATAGGGCATGGTTTCCAGAACTTTCACCATTTTGGTCACCCTTGTCTGAACATGCGCCAGCTTGTCAACATCCTTTTTGAATTAATGGTGTCCCAAACTGGACACATTGTTCTAGGTGAAGCCTGAGCAAAACAGCATAGAGTGATGCTATTACTTCCATCAGTTTAGACACTATACTTCCATTAATAGAGCCTGGAATCACATTGGCTTTTTACTTGTTGCATCACATTGTTGACTCATGTTCAACTTGTGGTCTATTGTGCTCTTGTCCCATTGCTCTCTGTACTTCCAGGGCTCCCCACTTTTGGATCCCAGTTGCTCAACAAATAAACCCTGGATGAGTTTATACAAGTTAAATAGCTAAATTGCTTCATTATTTTCTTCCATTCTAATTTCTCATTGCTTATATCTCATCTCATTGTTTATGAAGGCAAGAAGATTTAGAACTGAGGTCTTATGCACACACTTTAGAAAAAGTTATATGAACTTGGGGGACACTTTTTAACACCATGCAGTAATATGTATATTGTCATCTTACAAGACCCTCCCTCATAAGACTTTAGCATTGCTAATGGAATAATACTTGGAATCACATGAAAGTTTCACTTTCTCTGAACAACTTCTGCCTATGTTTTGTAAACTCTTTGTAAGATGCTGGAAACATGATTCTGGTGGACTATTCTATAGACTCTCCAGAGGTCTAAAATCTCCACAGCAATTGATGTTGGTACAAACTATTGCAATTAAATGAGAAAATAACTTTGTCATGCTAGAGGTTTTGTCTTGATTTGTTTGCCCTCTGGTTGAGTTGCCAAAAAAAAATAGTGTTTAGAGAAAAAGAAAGCACTGACATTTTCACCTAGTGCCTGGGCTTCAGACATGTCGTTCTTATCCATCATGAGGGAACAAGGATATAATTCTCAGCCTCTGCTCATTATATTTCCAGTGTTGACTTGGGCCAGTCCAAGTAACATTTCCAAGCCATGTATGTTTGTGCATAAAAGCCTAAGGATCGAATAGATGCATTGTTACAGTGGCCTACTGAGTTGAAGCTGGAAAGGAAGTGGTGGCAAACATCATTATGACTTTGAAGCTTATTGTATTAATATATAACCTGACATCACCCTAATAGGATGCAGCTGGGATGCTGGATGGAAGTAGGAATTATCACATTATAATTCACTGCTGATTCCACTGGGCGACTGTATCCCAGGTGCCAGCTGTGCTCAGCTGGCTTGTTTTCAAAGTTGGGAGCTTTTGGCTTTTGAAAAAGGGCTGGCTGAGCACAGCTCGGACCCGGGATGCAATCGCCTGGCAGAATTGGCGGTGAATTACAGTGCGATAATTCCCACCTCCATCCAACACCCTGGCTGCATCCCATTAGGGTGATGTTAGGTTTTGTGTTAATGCGAAAAGCTCCTTTGTGGTGCTAGCTGTAAGGACTGCTCTTGCATCCAGTTTCCTATGCATCTCCTCCTAAGGCACTTGAATGCAAACACATCACATCTCACTATAATTGCAAACACCAGCCACAAAAATAAGCATAAAAGTGCACACCCCTGCACAGACTTCTCCCACCCTCTCCCCATACCTTAATAAGTACTACTTCTACCAGACATCATCTTAGTTCCATCCTTTGTAAAAGCTGTATTCCTGTTACCAGTTTCTATCTCTTTGACTCTTTCCCATATCTTGCCTCCCACATCTTATTAGTGCTATTCCTGCTACCAGGCTCCATCCTTAGGCCTTGTTTTAACAAATAACAACAACATGCTCCATCCCTTGAACTAACACTCTCCTTCCCACCCCCCTCCCATTTAATAGTCCCTGTCCTGTCACCAGGCTGCATCCCTTAACCTCCCCTCCCCCCATACCATTCTCCATCTCCTTACATTTATTTGGGCCAACCCAAGTTCCAGAGGTTTTGCAAATAATATCTGGCAACCAATCATGACAGAAGCTGAAGTTCTGGTCATCCCTCTTCAATCTCTAGTGAAGAAATCTATTTCAGGATTAACTAGTGAAGCCTGGTTTACTGATGTTCCTTGCTCAGATTCATAAATCTTGTAGAAAACAATCTGATCCCCCCCTTTTCTCCTTCTAATAGCACTTTGGAAGTCTGCTGCTGTCTGGATCCTCAGAGATATCCTGATGATAAGCTGTTTTCTGTAGCAGTTGCTAAACATTTTTTTGCTAATGAAGAGGAACAGAGAGTAAAATAGATTTTTTTTCATTCCCTTTCATAGTAAGGGGATAAGTGTGGAACATTCATGTTTACATAGAATTCATGCCTTGATCCTTCATTAAAAGTGCAGTTACAACATACTTTATAATAGAAAATAAAATATAAGCCACAGGGCAGGCAATCTGCAGTCTTAGGGCCTCTGCAAACGGGCCCTTTGTGGCAGCCTCAAGGCAGGGATGGGGAAGGGCAGTGCACGCTTCCCACCACAACCCCTCCATGAGGACTTCCTGATGCCACACAATGTTACGCACAGCGCGCAGCATCAGAATGTCCTCCCGGTGCAGCATCTTGAAATGCTGCACTGGAAGGGGCACAAAAGAGCCATGCGACAGCTCTTGGGGTATCCTTTTTGCCAGCTCTGAAAGGAGCGACATTTTGCTGCTCTTTTCTGGGCTGGCAAAAGGGAGGATTGGGGCCAAAGCATGGAGCAGCCTCGGCCCCAATCCTCCACTTCCCAGGACAGCCCAGGGAATCCCCCCTTAGTCTTTTGCAGTGATGGGAGAAACAGGCTTACCTGTTCTGCTCATGTAACTTTTCCCTACTAAAATCAGTGGTCCCTTTGCTGACCAGCCATGAAATAATAAGACCAGACACAATTAAATGGTCTGAATAAGGGCCATTGTATTGACCTAAACCCTATAAAGATGACAATGCTCTCTTCAGAGCTGTAGGGCCTTTACAGATTGCCAGAAATAATGCAACTTGAGTCCACTTTAACTGCCCTGGCTCAGTGGGCGTTTTCACACAGGCGGCTCTAAAGCCGCCTGGAAGCCCCCTGGAAGCAATCAAGAGCCGCTCCGGCGGCGAAAACAGCAGCCGCTGGAAGGGCTCCTGATTGCCTCCGGCAGCAGCCCCTCTAATTCCTTTTTAGAAAAGGAATTAGAAATATGGGGCTAAAGCCAGCTAGCGGCAGGGATGGCGCAGGGATGGCGCAAGATGGGGCGGGGCTTGCTGCGATGTAGTTTGAACACGACGAGCAGGACCCCGGAGTGAGGCAGGGATGGCGCAGGATGAGGAGGGGCTTGCTGCGACGTAGTCTGAACTTTTAGGTCCTGGAGCCGGAGTGGGGCCGGACGGAGGTAGGTTTGCCTCCGTGTAAAGCCCAGTGTGAAAACGTCCAGTGTTAGGGAATCAAGGGAACTGCAGTTTATTGTGGCACTAGAGCTCTCTGACAGAGAAGGCTCAATGTCACAGAAAAAACTACAATTCCCATGATACCCTAGCACTGAGCCAGGGCAGTTAAAGTGGATTCAAGCTGCATTATTTCTGGCAGTAATCTCCCAAATTATAGCACTTAGAATTCTTTAGCAGGGAATTCTAAGTACTTCAGCAAACTACAAACTGTAGGATTCTGCAGAATGAAGCCATAGAAATTAAAGAGATATTAAATGGTTACAGCCATGTAACACAGATACATTGTGGGATTCTTCCTCAGTCTTTAGAATAACAACAACAACAACAACAACAATAATAAATCCACACTTTCTGGAAAGTTGGATGAACCTGTCAATTTTAGTTTCTCCCTCATTCCATTTTTTAAAAATATATTTTCTATGCACAGAAACTTTTGACAAATTCTTATAAAAAACAAACTTGAAAATGCCCATACTGTAGGAATTTACACACCAATGTTAAATAAAGCAAGGAGAGAGATCAGTTTTGAAGAGCCTATGTTTTGCTTTTATCAGGTCTATGGTAACACTTGGCACCTCAGCTGAGAATTCAGAAAGTGGGGATTTGAATGACCTCTGAGTGGGCCTTGAAATGCTGATGTAAATCAGAGAAGTGCAGAGCTAGAAAGACTATGGGGGGAAGCAGACGGGCGGCACGGGTCCGCCCCGGGAAGATGTGGATCGGGGCCGAGGCATCCGCATTCCTTGGCCCTGCGGTGCAACGTCCCAGGCCCAGGAAGGAGCACTAAAATAGTCTGTCAGATGCTGAAGGTGCACTGCAAAAGGCTTCTGGTGCACCTTTGGCGCCTTTTCCGCTGCAGTGTGTGCGGACGTTGCAGCGGAAGTGCGTCGTCGGAGCGCCGGCCATGCAGAGGTTTTGGGGAAGGGGTTGGGGTGCCCAGCGTGAGGCTGCCCCTCCCCTTCCTGGCCTTGAAGACGGCGCTTTGCACCATCTGCTTAGGCCCAAAGTCATACTCAGGATTCCACAGTGCCATATCCAAATAGTAAAAGAGAGGACACATTTTCACGAAATTATTTTTCCTGGCTTCTTAGGAGGTACCTCCTGTGGTGTAGTTCAGTCTCCCACAAATTCACTTCCTAAATATGGGTTGGAATACATCTCCCATCATCACGAGACAACATGGTCATGCCTGCTATGACATTGGGCATTGCTTGTCTAAGAGGATTCCAGGTTGGAGCAGGCTCATACTTGTTTTTTCTTCTTCAAATAACTTGTGTTCTTAAAATTAAACTTCTTTCAGAAGGATAACACATGCTGAATATTTTTAAAAATCCTAAAAATACCCTGGCCATGTGGAAAGGTAGCTTGCCAATGATATGAGCCAATGGGATAGGTAAACATTTGGCACTCTTTTTTTTTTTTAAAGTGATGTACAGCAAAATGAAATACAGAAAAGTAGTGATAAAGGTGGAGGGGTTAGGGGGTTACACACTGGAGAATTCTGTTTCTCTTCATTTCAGAAAATGTACTTTGTTCATTTTATCCACTTCATAACCTTATGAAAACTCTCACTTCAGAGTATTTGTTCTGGGCTCATAAAGCTGTACAGGTGGTGCTGCCTCAGCAGGAAACCTGCTCCTTGCTGAAGAGCTGCCAATTACTTGCAGCGAAACTAAAACAGAAGAATAAATATTGCATGTTGATGGATGCTTGTCAGAAGACGTAGAGGTACTTTCAACAGGGCATGTCAGGTGAAATACCTTCAACAAATCCACATGCTCAGTGGCAAAGTGGAGAGTTTGCTCCAGCTGCTCCACTGGCAAACCTCAAGCTTTGTCACATAAATTTAAATTATAGATGACATCGTGTTTGGATGGAAATGGATTGTACCTTTAAAAATAAATCCTGAGTTGGTGGTGATATTCAGGGCTTACCCATGCCTCTGAAAGGTCTCTGATAGCTGTGATTCTTTATTGTTCTCTTATATCTAAAGTTTAGGGAGATGCTCCCTTTTTCATAGCAGCGTGTCCTCTAAACACTCCAGAATCTGTTCATGTTTCTCTGATGCTCATAGATGATACTGGTTTGCAACTATAACAGCAATCTTGCCAAGGACTAGAACTCCAAAGTGCATATTATATATTATGTCAGCAGTAAATATTTTTGGCAATGTTATCATATCACTGGGGGGAGGGGATAAGAAGGAAACAGAATTATTGAAATGGAGCTTGGAAGCATTACCTTTGGGGATATCACCCTGAACCACCTATATCACCATATGGAATGGCTGTGGAGAGGTGCCATTAATACAACTGACCGTGGCTGAAGATTTAACAGGAAATATTCCATGCAATTTAATTCTGTCATATATGGCTGAACATGAACAAGTTTACTGCTGCAGGGCCTGCTTTCTGATAAAAAGTGGGGAGGCCTGGCACCAGAAAGAAATCAACATTAGCTATAGTCTTCTCCTAAAACATTATAGAGTAATTGTTATCATTTGTGCATCAAAAGCCAAAACAAAATAAATGCTATGGATAAAATGTGTTCAGATAACAGCAGATTTAAAAAAAAAAAACCACAAGGGAGACTTTCTGCTTCCTCTTTCTCTACCTGTTCCATTGAAAGTTTTGTGGGCATGCAAGTATATATTTGGAGCAAAGGAGAAGTTGGCAGTTCCCTTGAAAGGGGCAATGTTTTTTAATCACAGTCAGCATACAAGCACAACATTTTTCTAGTGTTCAGAAAAGGAAGACAAAATAGCTAGCAACTATGGCATATTTCCAGTGCCAGTGTGGGTAGCATTTGAGCATTTATGAGAATAAACAACTGCAGAACACTGGAAATGCTTTAAAAAAAAAAAAAAAAAAAAAGCACCTGCAATAAAATCAGTTGTTTGTGGGTCAGTCAGACCTGTGCTTAAAACTTCACTAATTAGTAGACAGGAAAAAGCTGTGTTACAGGTATCACCCAATGAAGGCCAGGTGTCAGAGATCTGACACCAACAGAAGCTTTGAGTGAAAACACTCAAATGCTAACAAGTAAGGGGGAATTAAATGTTCTTCACATTTGTCTAGAAAAGGGATTTTTGCTCCTCTTGAAATGATTCTTGAAAGACACCTCCTGTCCAAAACCCAAGCTTAGATAGTTGCTTTAGAGACAAATGAATATAATGATGTACTGAAGCCATCCAAAACTGAGCAGTAGTAGAATGATGTTTTGGGTCCCAGAACTTCAGCACATCATAGGGTTTCCAAGGACGTTATCCCACGGGGCCAAAAGCAGCAAGAATCCACCAAGAATCCGGCGCTATAGCGCTAAATGTTTCTGACTGATCCCACGACGTCGCTAAGAATCCACCAAGAATCCAGCGCTATAGCGCTAAATCTTTCCAGCTGATCCCACGACGTCGCAAAGAAACCGCTAAGAATCCGGCGCTATAGCGCTAAATTTTTTCGACTGATCCCACGACGCTGCTAAGAATCCGCTAAGAATCCACTCGGAATGCAGCAACATTCACGTTCTTTTGAATGCCTGGTCTCACCGGGCATTGCAATTGCGCGAGCTGATTCTTAGCGCTATGAAAGCGCTAGCGCCGTGGGCTGGCCATTTCCATCTCTGGGGGTTGCTATCGCTATAATAGTGGAATCATGCTTATGTTGCTTTCTTGCCACTTTCTTGCCACTTTGAGAGCAGCGTGGGATAAGGTCCCAAGTGTCTCTTATTATACAGGATGCCCTTTATGTGAGGACCAGAAAGCTTGGCCCTTATATGGCTGGTGTATGTATGCGTCTTCAAGCTGCCTGTTGATTTGGCAATCCTATGAATCAGAGGTGGTTTGCCATTGCCTTCATCTGAAATATAGCACCTGATATTCTTTGCTGATTTACTATCCAAGTACTAATCAGACCTGATTTTGCTTAGCTTTCCAGATAAGAAGGGATCCAATGCCTTCAAGATATTTAGGTCTGATATCACTGCCAGGTGTCCCTTATTATGAAGAATGTCCCCTATTTAAGGATAGAAAGGCTTTTCTTTATACATAGATTGAATAAGATGTCAAAAAAAAAATCTAATAATTTGAGACATGGGTTCTTCACAGAGACAAAAATGTGTGCATCATGCAGTTTATGAATTTGGAGTATATGTTAAGTTTACAGAGAAATGCATATCTAGCTTCTCTGAAATCAGTACTTTCATTTGGTATTTAGGCAGAACACAATTGTTAATAGTTGTTTCCTGATTGTAAACCCTGAATTTTAACTGTCCCTTACAGATATTTTGGAAACCTGGCAACACTAGTCTGTCTTTTCATGGATGGCTTCAACAAGGCCTTGTATTTGTTCTCTTCAGAATTTTGCATGCACTGACCAGAAGTCTCTTTAGTTATACCTGCTCAATGTTTTTGCAATTCAGACCAGTAGATTGCTCCAATACAAATTTTTTAAATGTAGAAATTCTTATCCTATTGCAAAATCAATCAAATGTAGCAATTGTATGGAATCAGTGAGGGAAAGCAAAACAAATTCAAAGGGTAGATTCCATCTAGGTAGGGATTGTTTTGTCTTCTGTATTGTCACAAACCCAAAATCAACTTGGGGCCTCGGCAGACGACCAATAGGGTCGTCTCCGAGGCAAGGAAGAGGAGGGGCAGCCGCACGAGCGGCGCCCCTTCCTACTCCCGAGGTTGCCCTTGGAGCTGCCGGCCCTCCACACGGCTGGCGCACCGAGGGCAACCTCCCGCCGCAGCGTCCTCACACGCTGCGGCGGAAAAGCCAGGGAAAGTGCACCCAATGCGTTTAGGGTGCACTTTCCCTGTCTTCTGAAAGGAGCGCTGATTTTGCGCTCCTTTCAGAGGCGCCGACGGTGTGCCGTGGTGCGGCTGCCGCGGTCCCGCGGCGCACCGTCCCAGGGCGTCCCCGACACCCTGGTCTGCTTCCCCCCTTGGTTACACAAAGGACACCACCATTGCTAGGAAGAAAGGTGATCTGAATAAAGAGAGTAACAATGCCAGTGCAGGAGCTGACCTGGATTGTGACAATGCTTTCAGTGGAGCCCTCCTGCTAAATGCCAATGGCAAGTTATCATCAGTAGCCTATGGATTGGGAAATACCTCTTCTCTTCAATTCCCATCCAGGTTCTTCAAGCCTACCCCCTATAAGTGTTCTTTTTATAAGAGGAAACTTCTTGTGCTATCATTTCACATTTCAATGTAGTCTTTTTAAAAATTTCAAATGGGAATAGAAAGTGTTTATAGCATGGCAAATGACAGACAACTGTAGACATTGACTGCTATGTTGAACCCAAACAATGAGAAATGAAAGTAGATCAAGGGAGATTCACTTTGTAGTTTATTTCTTCAGTTGGTGCCAGGGAGTTACCAATAAAGGTTTATTAAAAGCAAAGCTAGAAGTTTTGAATTATCTTCCCCCATAATACTTACAAATATGGTAGTGAGGAACAAGAAGAATCAGTATTATGCCAGGTAGTGGGGAACTTACCCTCCACACAGTAGGGATGTGATTCTTCACTAAGGACCTGAACAGACTGCCAGAAATAATCCAGCTTGAGTCCACTTTAACTGCCCTGGCTCAATGCTAGGGAATCATGGGAATTATAGGGCTTTTGCAGACTGCTAGAAATAGTGCAAATTGAGTCCACTTTAAGGGTTAGGGTTAGGGAATCATGGGAACTGTATTTTATTGTGTCACCAGAACTCTCTGACAGAGAAGGCTCAACGTCTCAGAAAAAAACAACAATTCCCATGATTCCCTAGTACTAACCCTAACCCTTAAAGTGGACTCAATTTGCACTATTTCTGGCAGTCTGCAAAGGCCCATAGTTTATTATGGCACCAGAGCTCTCTGACAGGGAAGGCTCAATGTCTCAGAAAAAACAATTCCCATGATTCCCTAGTGTTGAGCCAGAACAGTTAAAGTGGTCTCAAGGTGGATTATTTCTGGCAGTCTGTTCAGGCAATAAGATTCTTCTAGAAAGTAGCAATGAGTAATTTCAGCAATTTTCTTCTTGCTGTGAGAAAGTCTTAGGGGCTATGCAGATGATCCTCCCTTTTGCTGCCCCTAAAAAAAGCAGCAAAATGCTGCTCCTTTCAGGGGTGGCAAAAGGCCAGCCTAACAGCAGACGCCATGGCTCTTCCATGCCCTTTCAGTGCAGTGTGTCTGAATGCCAGGAGGGTGTCCTGATGCTATGAGCCGTGCATATGAGTGTGCAGTGTCAGGACAGCGTCAGGCTGGAGTTTGGGCAACCGGCGTGCAGCTGCCCCACCCCAACTCCAGCCCCAGGCCAGCCCTTTAGGCTGGTTTGCAATGCCCCTTAGAAGACCATTTGCAATTTGGGACTTACTCTGTGCAAGATTAGCTGTTTGAGCAAAAAACAGCATTTTCTGTGTAGAAAATAACATTTCAACACATAAATATTTATTCTTGCACATAAAATGCTACTTTCTGTGCAAACAATGGTGCTTTCTATGCAAATCAATCATGTGTAAATTTTAGAATAAATCCCCTATTACAGAATTGTCTGCACAGTAAAGAGCATTTTTGTGCAGGAATTAATATTTCTGTGTTGCAATTTTCCATACAGAACAACCACGTGCAAATTTTGTGCAGAATAAATCCTGAGCTGTGAAGATTCTCTTCAGTCCAGGATTCTTCTTGTCAGGGTTTCTCCACACTTGAAAAACATGTTCTTCAACCATTTTCTTGAACATTTTAAAATATTATTTCCATCTCTATCACACACACACACTACATACCCAATGGTTGCTTCAGTGCAAGTTAGGAGTCACTCCCATTAGAATCATTTAACAAATGGAAAAAGTCCTCTCCACCGAGTGGTGTACCCATATTGTACAGTCACAGCTTACAATAAGGAAAATGGGTCCATTAATTGTTTCCACATGATTAATATTACATTTAAGTTGGCTTCATGTTTTATTTTACTTCATTAAGAAGAAAATCAGCAGTGCTTGTAATGGCCTGCTTACCAAAGTGAAAACATTTTCATTGTTGATAATAGGCTCTTGGTAGGCTGTAAAATTTCAGACCCTTTACTCAGTCAGAATAGTCTAAGCACCTGTCTCATAGGCAAGTTTCTTGAACCCCCAATGAAGATAAAAAGTCTAGATCACAGCATGGGGGGGGGGGGGGGAAGAGGATTCTGTGATGTTCATTTCCTTCTACATGGCCTGAGCAGAGTGCTAGAGGATAGAGGGTCTTGGAGATGTCTCACCCACAGGGTCTCTATGAGTCGAGGTTAGCTTGAGGTCAGTTAACAACAACAACAACAACAACAACAACATTTCCATCAGAATGAATAGATTGCATATTATTCAGGGAAGCAACCAAACTTCTGTAAGGAAAGAAAAAAATATATCCAGTTGATCACGATAGACATTTCCCCAAAGAAGCAGATGAATCCATATAGTATAAAGCCCTTCCTGATTCTTGTAGACCATTGGTGGAAGCCAAACGATGCAGGAATTCCACAAGTTCTGGCAATGTAAATTAAATGGTTATGCCCATTACATGCATGGGAATAAATGCAATGTTGGTCTCCATTCTGTTGGTTTTTAAAATGTCTTTAAGATTCTCTGATCTGGTAGGTCTAAAATTGTGTATCAGGAGAGTTCATCTTCTATGACACAACAATACCTGTGAACTGTATTTAAGGCAAAGGCAGAGCTGGTGCATCTTTCAGTGCCAACATTTATGCTGGTATGTACAGCTCTGGATTTGCACTAAATAGGTGTCATTTCCCAGATGCCAAATGCTCATTTTCTGCATTATATACAGTAATCTCTCTGTATCGGGGAGGATTTGGGTCCAGACCCCCACATGGATACAAAAACAGTGGTATTTCAAGTCCCAGTACTGTCAGTAGACACCAACATGCACGTGGCTGTATAGGTGTGGCTGCAGGCACTCACAACCATTGACAGTAATGGGGCAGGGCTATCTGTTACTAGACCTCTGATACGGAGGGCTAACTGTATAGATCACTGTTTGATTGATTAATCTATATCCTGCTTTTCTCTTAACACAGAACCCAAAGTGGCTTACAGCAACTTCTGAATAAATTCTGCTAAAATCTTATTTTACAAAAGTTAAAAAATAAACTATATTTAAAGTCCATAATTGAAACAAGTTAATGCACATTTAAAACATATTTTTAAAAAAGATAAAACATAAAAGTACAGCACACTACATTGAAAACATCCTTCTCTTCCATGCTTTAAGAACCAGAGGCTTGCCTAAATTAAAAAGCTTTGCCTGCCAGCAAAAAGAGAAGAGAGAGACGGGACCAATTTGAACCCTTGTGGGAGAGAATTCCACAGTCTGGGAACAGCTATTCAGGAGGCTCTCAGAAACTGTTCTCAAACTCTGGTTCTCAACATATTTTGGACATCATATCCCACAATTCCTGGCCATTGGACAAACTGAATGGGGCTTCTGGGAGTTGGAGCCCCAAATACCTGGAGGACCAAGGCATGAGAAAGACTGGCATAGACCTTTTCCTATCCAGAGGGACCCATTTCCTGATCTCTGTCATCTAGTTCCTGTGAAGTTGAGACAAAACTTCAGCAGACATTCTAAGTCTGATTTTTTCCAGAAATGATTTTGAATGCTTTAAGATATTAGTGTAATTATCAAAAGCTAATGAGTTTTTAAAGCTTTTTAATATGAAACCATGATTTTAGAACCTCTTTGCTGTCAGAACTATAACTAGGTTACAGACGCAGTGGCATGATTTATGACCCATTCTCACTAATGACTACAGACTGAAGATACAGCTCCTTATGAATAAGCACTCTTGCCTGATCATGACAGGACAGTGAAAGCTCTGAAAATATGCTTATGTGCGCCTGCATAATGGATCAGAGGCTTAATAAAAGGCCACCCTAATAGCATGCATATAATCCACTGCTAATATAACAAGGGATAGTTTGCAAGTAGAGCAGAATACCTATTATCTGAACTTCAGTTGCTTAGTGTTAAGCCAAATTCAGTGCATATATGTGAGTGTATGGGTATAACTGTTAAATAAATCTGGTTTGTAATATCTTGTCTGATGAAGAAGCTAGCTTGCAACAAGTATATTGTGTATTTCGGTTGGCCAATAGAGGTATTGATGTTTGGTGGATTTTTGATTGAATTTGCTAAATGGCCAACACAGCTACCTTTGCATGTTTTCTGGATTGTGAGATACCACACTGTAGCTGCAACAGGGGAACCCTAAAGAATGAGCCAGTGGGATGAAAACTTTAACCAAGGTAAAACAATTTTTTCTTCTTCAATTTGAACTGGATTAGCATGTTTTACCTCTATACCTACCAAATTGTTCCTGATGCAAAAACATGTAGAAATAATAATAATAATAATAATAATAATAATAATAATAAATTTTTATCCCGTCCCTCTGCAAACAACTGGGGCAGCTAACAGCATTAAAAATATAATAAAAAAATACAATATAAATCCCAAGAAACCACTAACCCCTTAAAATAGTGTTAAACAATTAAACTATTAAAACATACTAAAAGAATGCATCACAATAACACAACAATACAAACAATATAAACAATAATGACAATAACTAGAGCAAAGATTGTGGGAAGGAGATGGGCTGACTCTTGAGGCTGGGATATCTATTCGGGAAAGGTCTGCCAGAAAAGATCCATCTTAACAGCCTTTTTAAAGCTGGTTAAGTTGGTGATATGATGGATCTCATCCAGCAGACCATTCCATAATCTGGAAGCGGTTGCAGAGAAGGCCCTCTGGGTGGTTGCAGACAGCCTAGTTTTCATAGACTGCAGCAAATTCCTCCCCAAGGACCTGAGTGTGCAGGGTGGATTATACGGGAGGAGGCGGTTCTGAAGGTAGGTTGGACCCAAGCCATTTAGGGCTTTAAAGGTGATAACCAACACCTTGTACTGTGCCCGGAAACTAATAGGCAGCCAGTGAAGAGATTTTAAGACTGGCATTATATGGTCTCTTCTCAATGTTCCCAAGACCAGCCTGGCTGCCATATTCTGTACTAATTGAAGTTTCTGGACCAAGCACGAGGGTATCCCCATGTAGAGTATGTTACAGAAATCAAGACAGGAGGTTACCAGAGCATGCACCACAGTTTCAAGGTCCCTAACTTCCAGGAAAGGGTGCAGCTGGTGTATCAGCGAAAGCTTGATAACAGGCACTCCTGACCATTGCATTTACCTGATTTGTCATCTGAAGCAATGGATCCAGGAGCACCCCCAGACTGCGAACACAGTCCTTAGAGGAGAGTGTGACCCCATCCAGGACTGGTTTCGGGGCCACTACTGTGAGTACCTCCATTTATCTCAATCCAGTCTCAATCTGTTTTTCCTCATCTAGTCCATTACTGCCTTAAGACAGTCATTGAAAGGGGAGATGCCATCTGAAGGCAAAGCCGAGGACCGAGACATGGAGAAATATATCTGGGTGTCATCAGCATACTGATAACACCCCGCCCCATGTCTCTGGGTGATCTCTCCCAGAGGCTCCATATAGATATTAAATAACATCAGAAACAGGATGGCACCTCTTTCCTTACAGGGCAACTGTCCCCGAGCATCACCCTCTGGAATCTTCTTGAGAGGAAGGAACGGAACCATTGCAATGCAGTGCCTCCAATTCCTAATCTTCTCAGGTGATCCAAGAGGATGATATGATCTATTGTATCAAAAGCTGCTGAGAGGTCCAGTAGCACCAGTAGGGTCACACTACCCCTGTCAATGCCCAGACAAAGATCATCAGCCAAGATGACCATGGCAGTGTCAACTCCATATCCTGTCCTAAAGCCAGTTTGAAATGGATCTAGATAATTGGTTTCCTCCAAGACAGCTTGGAGTTGAAGAGCAACTGCCCTCTCCATCACTTTGCTCACAAAAGATAGTAAAGAGACTGGTCTATAGCTGTTCATGTCCAGGGGGTCCAGGGAAGGTTTTTTCAAAAACAGCCTAACCACTGCTTCCTTTAAGCAAGATGGAACATGACCGTCCCTAAGGGATGCATTGATGATGTTCCTAAAGAACATCCTGAAGGCATCTCCCCCCTGGATGGCCCACGAAGGGCGAGAATCAGGAGGGCAGGTTGTTTTCCTCATTCCACCAAGGAGCTTGTCCACATCATTGGTACTGACCAATTGAAACTGAACCAGTAGAACTTCGTCAATGGAGTTGCTGGACACCTTGTCAATTGATTCTGTTAGAACATTGGCGTCTAAGTCGGCTCCTATCTGAGAGATTTTGTATGCAAAAAAGTTGTTGAACACATCACAGCAGGCTGTTGTCAGGTTAAGTATTGGGTTCTGTGTAGGTGGAACCTGTGTTCGTTCCCTTACCACCCTAAACAGCTCTGCTGGACAGGACTCTGCAAATGCAGTACGTGCAGAGGAGAAATATTTCTGTGCTGCACATATTGCCTCTCAATAGGAACAAAGAAATTTCCTATGACGAGTCTTGTCAGATAAGAGTCATGTTTTCTGCCAGATGCGCTCTAGTCATTGTTCAGCCTGCTTCATCTTTCTAAGCTCTTCTGTATACCATGGCTTATAGTTAGAAGCGGGTTGGAAAGGACACTTGGGAGCAATTGTGTTGATAGCCTTGGCAAGATCAGTGTTCCAAGTATTAACCGAAGCTTTGACAGAATTACCAGCATTAGCAACCATTAAACACTCTAAGGCAGGGGTAGGCAACCTTTCCCCTTTAAGGGCCGAGGGACTTCAGCTCCCAGAAGCCTCAGCCATGTTGGCCAATAGTCCCATGTTGGCCTATAGCTCCTGGGATTCTGGGAGCTGAAGTCCCTCGGCCCTTCAAGGGGAAAGGTTGCCTACCCCTGCTCTAAGTCTTTCTGGAATCCAATTGGTTCCATTAGCCTTCGAGGGTGGACCATTCTAATAGGTCCACCACCCCCGGTGGGGTGGACAGTGGTACTTAGTTCAGCCTTGACCAGGAAATGATCCGTCCATGAAAATGCAGTGGTTTTAATAATCTTCGCCCATGGATATCCCTGTTCTGTACTGAAGACCGCATCAAGGGTATGACCTGCACAATGAGTTGGCCTGACAACCAATTGGGATAAGCTCATGTGTGTCATGGAATCCATGAACTCCCAAGCGACACCTGTTAGATTTGACAAACTGGCCTCGAGCGGAATGTTGAAGACACCCAAAACTAAAAGTCCAGGTTGGCATCCTCATCTAAGAGGAGGTCATGGATAATATGAGTCTTATTTTCAACCAAACTGGCATTGCAAAGGAGCAGAGTAAGGTTCTATGGAATGGTTGGTGTGTTCTCCAATCCATTCCGGGAAACAGAGTGAACTGAAGGCGGGATAGCTTTCAAACATTGATCCCTCCTTCTTTGTAAGAACCCTTCACTCTGTTCCCACCATACCTTCCTTTCTCCTGCATGGCCTCAATTTCCGCTCCCAGATCATTCCCAGCCACACATGGAGGAGTGGCTTTTGAAGCCAGCCACTCCTGGCCACACCCCCTCTCACTGCTGCAATCCTCCTATAGTTCCTTCTGCAGCCTTCTGGCCATGGAGGAGTGAGGGAAAAGAGGCTGCTGCAGGCTGGCTTGGAGTCCTCTTTGTTGGTGAGCTGGTGTTGCTGAGGGGTGTAGGAGTGGCTTATAAAGTGGCTTTTATAAAAATTATTCACACAACACAAAAACAAAAACAAGCAGATTTTAGTAATAGGACCACTGCTGGAAAAAAGTCAAAATTCAGTGAAACCTGAAAAAATTAATTTCATCTACATTGCTTGGAATGGAGTGTTTTGGAAGTCTGGGACTCCATTCAATATTACATGGCTTGTGTTCTTCTGCTATCCTTATTTTGTCTTGGGATTTCTGAAAATAGGATTTCAAGATTTTGTCCATTTGGTGTTGTTTTTTTTTAAATAGTGTTGGTTGCTGTTTTTAGAATAATCACTTGATATGAAATCCTTCCCCCCTCCTTTATTTTGCATAATATTCTGGACAGGCCTTTGAAGGTTCTTTGGTTGCTTATCACACTAGTCAGTCGTTCTAGATTGTTTAGCTTGAAAATGACTTCTCCCACACTCAGAAAGGTAACAAAATGTCAACACACTCTTTCATGCTATTGCTGCATTTGCTCTTCAGTCACATTGGTTCCTGTGTATGTTTTCTTTCACTTGATATATAAAATTACATGGTTTGCTCAAGCTCCTACTCCATGAACAGTATTTTAAAAAACAAAACCAGAAGACTTAGGGGGGTTGCAGACTGCCAGAAATAGTGTGAATTCAGTCCACTTTTAGGGTTAGGGTTAGTGCTAGGGAATCATGGGAACTGTTATTTTTCTGAGACATTGAGCCTTCTCTGTCAGACAACTCTGATGCCACAATAAAATACAGTTCCCATGGTTCCCTAACTCTAACCCTAACCCTAAAAGTGGACTGAATTCACACTATTTCTGGCAGTCTGCAACCCCCAATAATTGCCCATCTTGTAGATTTATGTATTGACACTATTATGGAGCACTCTCCCTCCATTCCCTGCCCAAATCAGGAGGATGGACACATCCCACACTGCTTCCACCATTTTTTTCTATGCTTTTCCCTATGAACCAACACTTGCTCAGTTCTTCTTTCTATCTTACACTTTGAACTTGTGCATATTTGCTCCTTTACTCTTTAAGCTTTTTCTTGAGCCCTGGGCTTTAATCCTTAATAGTATTACATTGGAATTGGACTTCTTCTTCTTCTTCTTCTCAAAAAGAGAATGGAGAAAAAGGTATGATCATTGACTTGAGAATTCTTGGGATTCTCAGTGTGTCCCCCCACCCCCGTCCAACCATCAAAAGTAGTTTAGAATTTCCCTCCTGTAAATCCTCAGGCAATCCCCAAAGGAAGAGCAATGAAACCACACCCATGCCACACCCAATACCCAATGCTCCCAATATCACAATGGAATGAGACATTCACATACAAAGTGGTTGTTAAACATAGTGGGATAAAGGGTAATTCATGGGCTGATTCCAGTGGGAAAAGAAGCAATTCCCAAATTATCCAGAATGATCATTCACAACATTACTCAAGAAAAACACTGTTTTTCTTTTTAAATCTTGTTTCAAAACCTTTCAGAATCAGTAATTATTCACCTAGATGTTCTTTTTGCAAAATATGAAGCTTTCTTCAGTAGAACTGAGAAGCAACAAAAATGGCTGGCAACTCCTACAGAATTTTCACTGGGAAATGAGATGATAGCAAAAGCAAGTTTAATAGATTTAAACAGCACTGAGAGTAGAAGGCCCAAAGTTACACATTCATAAAAGTCACTGGCCCTGATCCAGCAGTGCACATGCATTAGGTTTATAGAGCCATTTCCCCTGTAGCAACGCAATATGTTGAAGTCTGAAGTTCCTTATTTTTAGAAAAAGTATTCTACTGGTTATAAAAGTTGTTCCTGGAAGACTTGAAATTATTCAATATCAGACACAGTCCTCAGTGGGCTTGATTTTACCCTCCTTTATTTTAAATATCATAATTTTACAAAAAGGGGTTCAAGCTGGAACTTATTTGCTTAGAACACTTTGGCAAACCAAACAAGAGCAGAGGAAGTGCAGTATTCATAAATGTAAGGACCAGATCACATGTTCTCCTTTTGATCTGAATAATTCTGATGGCCATAGTCACTGTGGATTCTGGGACTTATGATCCAAAAGAGTAAGCTTCCCAATCTCCAGCTGCTGCACACACAAAGTAGGATCCCTGTGTTCATAGCTGCTATAATACTTAAATGCTCTTAACATTTATGGGGTCTTGTATGTAAACACTGAACATCTCAATGGAGGTGAAGGATGTCATTGTTGTTCCTTCCCATATATTCTAGGATCCATATTAGAAAAGCAGTTCAATGCATTCTCAGAGTTTTGAAAAACTTTGACCACACAGCTATAGTTTACAGGGCTAGACAATTAGAAGTTTATCACACAAGGCCAATAAAGCATGATTACAGTAGAATAATAGCATCTTTGGTTGGTATGTATCACACAACTGTGTGTCTCTCCTGAAATGCTTTGCATTCCAAGCATTGGTGGAGAGCACTTTTTCAATTACTCTCCCCCATCAATGAAAAGGTGCATTTTACTAATGACTGAACTGCAAAACAGCAACAGGAGAGACACACAAAGCACAGTTGTGTGAAAAGTATCTGCCAAAGATGCTATTATCTTACTGTAATTGAATTTTGCTAGCTATGTGTGTGATAAACTCCCTAGAAGAGAGATTATTTGAATCAGACTACTAAGTCTTTATAAAACAGGATGTCACCAGTGGTACAGTGTTATATTTAAGTTATGCCAGGTGCACAAAGGTATGATTGTCACTAAATTATTTTATGCTTCAGTAATTTCAGTCTAAGATGGCATTTTCTAAGTTAATGTCAGTGAAACTGCTAGAATCCTATAGTTATGGTTGTTGAAGAAGGGGGTGAACATTGGGGGCACACTGGTGATGGAGGGGCAGGCTGGGCAGCTGAGTCAGAATACTAGTGTTCCTCAAGTTCTCCTGCCTTGTCTAAATTTAAAGTTAAAACAGAAAAAAACAGAAATGTAGGAGTTGGGGAAGGGTGTAAGACAGAAGTAAACAATAGCAGATATTATCTGGGAAAGAAGGAAAAGGGTTTCAAAACAGAACTCTTAAACCCTAAAATGACCAAGAATGGGAATGGGTCCTCAAACCACTCAGATTTCCTGGCTGCAGGTGTCTCCCTCCTCCTCGTTCCTGCAATTAACACTGGAATGAGAACACTCCATTATTAAATAGGATGCTGTTTATACACATTAAAAATATAAAGGTATTCCCTGTTGACAAGGTTGTCAAGTCATGTCTGACCATAGGGGGTGGTGCTCATCTCTGTTACTAAGCCAAAGAGCCAGCATTGTCAGAGACTACTCTGTGATCATATGGTCAGCATGATTGCACAGAATGCTATTTACTTTCCCACTGAGAAATGGTACCTTTTTATCTACTTCCATTTGCATGCTTTCTAACTGCTAGGTTGGCAGAAGCTGGGACTAGGGATGGGAGCAAACCCCATCATGCAGCACTTGGGCTGTGACCTGCCAACTTGCCGATCTTGCAATCAATGGAGACAGTGTCTTAACCACTTGAGCCATTGCATCCCCTTTACACATTAGACCCAGGATGAAGCAAGGTGGAACATTTAGCTAAATAACACCCAAACTCAGCTTGCTTCCCATCAGGCCCTTGTGATGGCAATAGAGGGTTACAACCACTTTTGTACAGCTGGTCAAAGACCCATGATGATTTTTGTTTGTTTCAAGAAAACGGCACAGACATAGCATGACAAATAGAAAATGGTAGTAGGTTCCAAAAGTAGCTCCCTGAAAAGGATGGCCAGTCTGAGCTTTTATAATCGTGTCATCTTCTCAAGTAAGAGAAAACCCTGTTTAAATATTTGAAAATATGCCATTTTGAGGATGGAGCAAGCATGTTTTCTGCTTCCCCAGAAAACAGGCTGAGAGCAATGGATCCAAACTACAGAAAAAGAGATTCCACTTCAACATCACCAACTGTCCTCCAGGCTCCGTAACTGGAGACGACTTAGGGCAGAGGCCGTTGCTGCCCCCATCACCAACTGTCCTCCAGGCTCCATGACTGGAGAGGACTTGGGGCAGAGGCTGTTGCTGCCCCCATCACCAACTGTCCTCCAAGCTCCGTGCCTGGAGAGGACTTGCAGCAGAGGCCATTGCTGCCCCCTTCACCAATTGTCCTCCAGGCTCTGTGCCTGGATAGGACTTGGGGCAGAGGCCGTTGCTGCCCCCTTCACCAACTGTCCTCCAGGCGCTGCGTCTGGAGAGGACTTGGGGCAGAGGCCGTTGCCGCCCCCATCACCAGCTGTCCTCCATGGTCCATGACTGGAGAAGACTTGGGGCAGAAGCCGTTGCTGCCCCCATCACCACCTGTCCTCCAGGCTCCGTGCCTGGAAAGGACTTGGGACAAAGGCCGTTGCTGCCCCCATCACCAACTGTCCTCCAGGCTCCATGCTTGGAGAGGACTTGGGGCAGAGGCCATTGCTGCCCCCATCACCAACTGTTCTCCAGGCTCCACACCAGAGGAGGACTAGGGGCAGAGGCTGTTGCCGCCCATCACCACCTGTCCCGCAGGCTCCGTGCCAGAGGAGGACTCAGGGCAGAAGCCGTTGCTGCCTTCATCACCACCTGTCCTCCAGGCTCCGCGCCTGGAGAGGACTTGGGACAGAGGCTGTTGCCGCTCCCATTACCAACTGTCCTCCAGGCTCCAAGCCAGAGGACGACTCGAGGCAGAGACCGTTGCCTCCCCCATCACCATCTTGGCTCCACCAGCTCTCCACCTGCAACCAGTGGGAGGTTTCTTCAGCTCGCCCAACCCTCCATAGACACCATCATCCGCCCATCTCTGCCAGATGCTGAACTGAAGAACTAGCCACACCATGCCTGCCAGCACTAAGAGAGGAATGGGGGGATGCTGGTGAAAGTGGCGCCTTATGAAAACTCTGAGTGTTGAGTTGTTGAGACTATTGTATTTATTAGCGCTGGTATTGAGAGGGGAAAAGAGGGAGGATCTGGTGGGAGCAGTACCTCTGGAGGCGATTACAGGCACTCACAACTGGAGGAGAAAAGAGGGAGTGTTGATGAAAAATGGCACTTTCTAAAAGCTTCAACTGAGCCTCGGGCAGTGGTTACCATAATCAACTGTGCTTATAACACCTGTGCAAGGAGGGAAGAAGGGGAGATGTTGGTGAGGATGTTAATAGCCTGTTAAAACCTGTCAACACCTATTTATTATTATATTTTACTTATTTACTATTTATTTATTATTTATTATTTGACACCTGTTAATAGCCAATCTGTCTGGGAGGGAGACCATTGATTTAGATGCCAGCCATGGCAAGTCCATTGAAGTAGTGTGGGGCAAGGGGAGATATAGCGTTAACAGTGTGGGGATGAAATACAAGGGAAGATGTGATCGATATTTGAAATCTATCCTGTCTTCCTCTCACCCTGTTAGCCCAAAAGAACCAAGGGTCATCCCAACCATACTTCAAACCCTTACCTTGTTCCTCTGCAATGCCAGGTCGGTCAAGAACAAATCTCATATAATCCACAATTTTTTAGAAGAAGAAGATGCCGACCTGGCTTGTTTTACAGAAACCTGGCTGGGAGAGGATAGCAGTGTGACCTGTCCAAGAGCAGGTTAGGAAAAGTGGGCGGGGGGGGGGGGAGTTGCCTTGGTCCATAAAAATACTGTCACCTTGACCAAGAGACCTATCCGGAAAATGACTCACATTGAGTGTATCTACTTGACTCTGAAGGCTAAGGACAGTTTGGGGATTCTGTTGGTTTACCATCCACCACGTTGCTTAACAGACTCCCTGGCTGAGCTGACACAGCTGGTCTCAGAGTTGGTGTCAGAGTCTCCCAGACTTCTTGTTCTGGGGGACCTCAACATCCCCTTCGAGTCAGGCTCATTAGATCTAAAAGGTGCAGCTTGGGAGTTCATGACTTCCATGACAGCCATGGGTCTGTCCCAATTAGTCTCGGGTCCAACACATTGTGTTGGTAATACACTCAATGTGGTCTTTAGTTTGGATCAGCAATATCCATGGGCCGAGGTAATCCAGACTTCCGCCCTGTCATGGATGGATCATTTTCTGGTCAAAGTAGGACTGAAGGCTACTACCCAAATTCCTCTTGGGGTGGAAGACCCATTAAAATGGTCTGCCCTCTCAGACTGATGGAACCCAAAAGGTTCCAGGAAACCTTGGAAGGTTTTATGGTTGGGAACGATGGCGATTCTGTTGATGCCTTGGTTGATACTTGGAATAATGACCTTACCAGGGCTATAGACATTGTCGCTCCTGAGTGTCCTTTTCAACCCGCTTCAAATAAAAAACCTTGGTACATAGAAAATCTTTGCCAAATGAAGCGGGCTGTACAATGACTATAGCACCGCTGGTGGAAACATCGACATTTATCTGATAAGACATGTTATAGGATCATGTTAGATTCCTATCGAGTGGCAATATATGCAGCAAAGAATTCTTTCTATGCTGCACGTATTGCATCTGCAAAGTCTCGTCCAGCAGAACTGTTCAGGGTGGTTAAAAATTAACTCAATTACCTCCCACCCTGAACCTGTTATTGGAACCAACTAAAGCCTGTTGTGTCACTTTTAATGACTTTTTCGTCGATAAAATCTCTCAGATAAGGGCCGATCTGGATGCGGGCATTATAACAGAACCAATAAGAGAGATGCCCAGAGACTCTGTGGACTGTGTTACACTGGATCATTTCGAGTTTGTTAATACCGATGAAGTGGACAAGCTTCTTGGAAGTGTAAGGAGGACAACATGCCCTCTCGATCCTTGCCCATCTTGGCTGACCATCCAGGGAGGTGATGCAGTAAAAATATTATTACAACTCATCAGTAATGCATCCCTCAGAGAAGGGAGATTTCCATCTAGTTTGAAACTAACAGTGGTTAAACCACTCTTGAAAAAACCCTCCCTTGATCCCCTGGTGAAAAATAATTATAGACCAGTCTCCCTTCTACCATTCTTGGGGAAGGTAATCGAGAGGGCAGTTGCCTTCCAGCTCCAAGCTGTCTTGGAAGAAGCTGATTATCTGGATCCATTTCAAACCGGCTTCAGGGCGGGATATGGAATTGAGATTGCCATGGTCGCCTTAGTCGATGATCTCCGTCTGGGCATCAATGGGGGAAGTGTGACCCTGTTAGTGCTCTTGGACATCTCAGCAGCATTCGATACCATAGACCATGGTATCCTTCTGAGACGCCTGAGGGAGTTAGGTATTGGGGCCACTGCTCTTCAGTGGTTCTGGTCCTACCTCTCGAGCAGATTTCAGATGGTGGTGCTGGGGGATAGTAGCTCTTCAAAAAGAGAGCTGACATCTGGCGTCCCTCAGGGTGCCATTCTATCCCCCATGCTGTTTAACATTTACATGAAGCTGCTGGGTGAGGTCCTCCAGAGACATGGGGTGCGGTGTTATCAGTACACTGATGACACCCAACTCTACTTCTCTATGTCTCCGACTCATGCAGTGACTAAGGATGGCATCACTCCTCTTGATGCCTGTCTTGAATCAGTAATGGGCTGGATGAGGGAAAATAAACTCAAGCTGAATCCAGAGAAAACAGAGGTACTCGTGATAGGTACCCCAAGTCCAGGAAAAGAGCTTTGCCATCCAGTCCTGGACGGGGTCACACTTTCCCTAAAGGACAAAGTACACAGTTTGGGAGTACTCCTGGATTCATCTTTACAGTTGTCATCTCAAGTGGATGCGATGGCCAGGAGTGCTTGGTACCAACTTCGTTTGATACGCCAACTGCGTCCCTACCTGGACCAAAAGGCCCTTGAAACAGTAGTACTTGCCCTGGTAATCTCTCATTTGGATTTCTGTAATGCGCTCTACATGGGGCTACCTCTGTACCAAGTTCAGAAGGTTCAATTAGTTCAAAATGCAGCAGCCAGATTGGTTACTGGAACATCTAGATCAGACCATATAACACCTATATTAAAATCTCTTCATTGGCTGCCGATTAGCTTCTGGGCGCAGTACAAAGCATTGGTTATTACCTTTAAAGCCCTACATGGCTTGGGCCCAAATTACTTGAAGGAACGCCTCTCCCCACACAATCCGCCCCACACTCTCAGAACATCTGGGAAGAACTTATTAGCACATCATAGAACCAAACTCAACACGACTTCCCAAAGATCATACACAGCCACAGCTCCCATGTTATGGAATGGCTTACTGGAAGAGATTCATCTTATTACTACGCTAGATGCCTTTAAGAAGGCACTTAAGATGGAGCTCTTCCGGCGGGCCTATCCATCTGATCTTCTGGATTTCTAGATTCTGACGATGATTGGCTATTTTATTTTATTCTATCTTTATTATATTATATTATATTATATGCTCTTATAATTTATTACTGTTGTTTGATTTCACTATTTTATTGTTTGTATTTTGCATATTGTATTCATTTAATTGTGTAATCCCACCTCGATCTGTAGGGAGAGGTGGGAAATATAAATAAAAAAATATTATATTATATTATTATTATTAACATTAGGAAAAACTTCCAGACAGTAAGAGATGGATGACCATCTGTTGGGGATGCTTTGAGTCTGTGTTCCTGCATGGCAAGAACTGCTTTTCTGCATTGGATATTAATATATTACACCCTTTCCTCATGCACACCTTGTTTTGTCCCAACCAACCAAAATTCAACAATTTAATGAGCATAGGAACAAAGATTTCTGTGTTTGGTTTTATTCTGTTTACTTCTCAGCTGTTGAATTTGGTTGGTTTATTTATATTGCTTGAATCAACCTTCTATGAATTAACAGATGCAGCATTTCTCTGATTGACACTATGGTTACTTGTAGTTATTCCAGCTAGAATTATTGGGGAGGGACAGTTGTTATCTTTGTTGTTTATCATCTGATACACTGTGAGTTGCTTTGATAACAATATTGTAGGGGAAAAGCATACAAATTAGGTATGGAAACAAAACTCACTAAATTACTGAACATCAGTTATATTGAATTAATTGACGTAATTGTCCAGAGTTTCTTAATCCCTGTGAAATTTTTCATCTTCAATTCAAGAGGGAAACAGTGAGCACTTTCCCCCCGATGATGTTTCTACAAGTTGTGCAAAATACCACAAAGAAGCTTGCACATATGGACTGGCTGATTGACAAGAAAGATGCAAACAATCATAATCTAATTCTAATCCTTATCATTAAAAGCAAATCAAGAGCATCCAATCCATCAAGGCAGCACCTATCATAGTTAAGTTTCTTCATTTTTTGTCACATATTCAGTTTGCATAATTTACACCGTTGGTGCCAGGAAGTGTAAAAATGTTCTCAGGAATGACTGAAAATATGTAACTGTTTGCAGGCAAAGGAAGAAAAAGATCTACAATTTCTCATTCTCACATGCAAGAATGAGAAAAACAAAACATGGTGCTGCTGTTGCTGCTAATGCTATTACTGTTATTGATGATGATGATTGATAGTTGCAGTGGTATACAGACCACAAGTGAGACCTACAGTATCAGTCATAGTGGCAGCAACCTGTGGGAAATCAGGAATTCCTCTGTGGAGCTTCAAACTTTTCTAGCAGTTTTCTGGTGCCCTTCCAGAATGTATGACAGGTCTTCCTGACTGCTCACAGAGAAAGACCAGAGCCTCAACTAATCAAACAGCTCAGTTTTCATGAAGTCTATAAATTGAAATCCTACTGTTGTCCATGTGCTGTAACTGGGGAACTATGCCAGTATAATGGAGGCTGAGGTGGAAGTGGTGGGTGCGAGATGAAAAAGGCCATGAGTGTAGTTCCAGTGAAGCAAGAAGCAAAAAGTCTTTGGTGGCTAAGATGGGAGAGGAAGTCTTTCAACTCTGAGCAGCCTTTTCCTCCAAAGTATGGCTTTTGGAGGGAGGGAGGGAGGGAGGGAGGGAGGGAGGGAGGGAGGGAGGGAGGGGGCTTAGAAATGGGTTACTCTGGGAAGGATGGCCTGGACAATTGCTCATATCATGACACAGGCAATTGTCCAAAGCACACTTTGAAGGGCACCTTACTAGAGCACCTTCCCTTTCAGCATCTCCCCCTCACATTGTGGGGTATACTTTGGCGAAACAAATAGCTCAGAGCCAGCAGCCTTCTCTTCTCATCACAGCTGATGGTGATGCCTGCCTCTGTGGATCATGTCCACTTCTGTGAGTGTGAAGAAAGTGCAAATACATATCTAATGGGCCATTACACATTCAGAGTGCATCAAAAGATTATATCCTCAGACTGTGGCCTTATCTAAACATTCTTTAGTTTGTGTGGCTGCCTCTGTAAACTGAAGCTTCTTCCTGGGTGTTCATTGGTGTTCACTTCAATTTCCAGGGACCAATGTGCTGACACAAAAGAACGCAGAGCAATTAGAGCAGATACATCAACTAAAGCAGAAAACTTGCGATGGAGGATACTAAACGTCTCTGTATATGTGCCAAGAAAATATGAATAAAATTTGGTTCTTATATCAAACCCATACCAGGTGAAATGGAGGAGAGCTAAGTGATGACTACAAGTTACCTGTATTTAATTCCACAACCTGGACCTCAGTTCACTGTGTGACTTTGTGTAAATGACTCTCTATCAGCCTCTGTTTTCCATTTAAAAATTGGGATTTTTAAAAGCACCTCACCCTGTAGAGGAAGAATGGTAAATTCATCTGAATACTGACTGTGCTGGAATCATTAATAGAACAATATGGTGCCTCAAAATCATTGTCATGAAATAGTCGGTCACATTCTTAAATTTTGAAGGCACAAAGCAGATTTCACTTCCCTTTATCTACCACACCAAACACATCTGTTTTCCCCCTGAATGGCAATAGCTTGCTTGCCTTGTTCCAGAGTTGTCTGAAGAGTTTTTTGTTCACTACTTTAAAGAAATGAGTGAAAATGCACTGCCAAGCATGCCACTAATCAAATGAATGAGCACAGCTGCATATAAAGATCATAGCTGTTTTACAGATTGCCTGTATATTTTTCAGTTCCATTATATGGATGACCGGGAATGAGTGTTTCCATGTTGTAATGGGAATGCCAAAAGCCACCGTTAAAGAGAAAATTGCATGCTGAGACTGACCATTATATGGCAACTTTGAAAAAAAGCATGAGCTTTCTATTTGGAGATAAGACATCCTTTTCTTATTAGTCAAGCACACATTAGTGACCATAAACAAACACAGATGAGTCACTATAAATTAACTAGAAAAATGGAAACTGAAAAGTTTACCACACTAGGCTAACAGTGTTAGGATAACTACCCTCTATGGTCATGTAGAGATCCAGTAGTACACAGTGAACCTCAAGTCCTGTCTAAGAGAATTATCCCACAAACCTATGAGCAAGTAAGTAAATCCATTTCTAGAATTACAAATAAACATTTGAGGACTATATTGGAGACTGCATTGCCAGCTCCAAGATTACATTTTGCTGGGAAAAAGTACTGGAGATAGGTAAAAAAGTGTTTTGTTCCTGATGCTGACCATCATTTCTCTGGCTGAAATTTCTCTGGCTGAAATTGTCTGTTGCCACATCACTTTATGACCCTTTGCCTTCAACATGGGGTGTGCCTTAGACTGGAAAAATCCCGATTGAATCAGGCTGGTTTGGAAGAAGTACAACACAAAGGACTTTATCATACGGGGGCAAATCTGCTGGTTAATGCACACAAAACCCAAACAAAAACTGGATTAGTGTCCCGTGTTTTCACACGACGTCGCACAGAAACTGGACAGAAAGTGGACAGAAACTGGTGTTAACGGAGATCTTTTGAAATTCGGTTGTTTGGAGGAAATGCAAATGCGCAATTAATTAAGTTAATTTCGCATTTATCGTAATGTGATAGCCAAATGCGCATTTGGAAGCATTTCCCCTTAATTTCCCATGGTTCACCCCGCTTCGTCCTCCGTTTCCAGGATCGGCCCAAGGAAAGGCAGAGGCTGACACCTTTCCTTGGGCTGATCCTGGAAGCAGAGGATGAAGCGGGGCCATCCTCCGCTTCCAGGATCGGCCCAAGGAAAGGCAGAGGCTGACAGCTTTCCTTGGGCCAATCTGGAAGCAGAGGACGAAGCGGGGCCATCCTCCACTTCCAGGATCAGCCCAAGGAAAGCTGCCAGCCTCTGCCTTTCCTTGGGCCGATCCTGGAAGCGGAGGACGGCCCCGCTTCATCCTCCGTTTCCAGGATCGGCCCGAGGAAAGGCAGAGGCTGACAGCTTTCCTTGGGCCAATCCTGGAAGCAGAGGACGATGCGGGGCCACCCTCCGCTTCCAGGATCGGCCCAAGGAAAGCTGTGAGCCTCTGCCTTTCCTTGGGCCGATCCTGGAAGCAGAGGATGGCCCTGCTTCGTCCTCCGTTTCCAGGATCGGCCCAAGGAAAGGCAGAGGCTGACAGCTTTCCTTGGGCTGATCCTGGAAGCGGAGGATGAAGCGGGGCCAGCCTCCGCTTCCAGGATCGGCCCAAGGAAAGCTGTCAGCCTCTGCCTTTCCTTGGGCCGATCCTGGAAGTGGAGGATGGCCCCACTTCATCCTCCATTTCCAGGATCGGCCCAAGGAAAGGCAGAGGCTGACAGCTTTCCTTGGGCCAATCCTAGAAGTGGAGGACGAAGCGAGGCCATCCTCCGCTTCCAGGATCGGCCCAAGGAAAGCTGTCAGCCTCTGCCTTTCCTTGGGCTGATCCTGGAAGCGGAGGATGGCCCCGCTTCGTCCTCCATTTCCAGGATCGGCCCAAGGAAAGGCAGAGGCTCACAGCTTTCCTTGGGCAGATCCTGGAAGCGGAGGACGAAGCGTGGCCATCCTCCGCTTCCAGGATCGGCCCAAGGAAAGCTGTCAGCCTCTGCCTTTCCATGGGCCGATCCTATCATTCCACTATCTGCGCATGTGCTAGAAGCTTATTTCTAGTTCATTTACGGGATTTTCTCACTTGTGTGTGAACCTTAAATGTGGTTTCAGTGGGAGCTTACTTTAATTGCGCAATTAAGGTAATTACGTGTGAAAGCCATTTGCAGAGTCAATGTTTATTTTCGGTTTATTTTCGGGATATGTCATTTCCAGTTTATTATTGCTTTGTGGTCCACGTGTGATAACGTCCAATGTCGGGCTCTTCCAAAATGAATAGAATCCAAATTGTTACATTTCTGAAGTGTGAGTAACAATTTGAATTTGGAAGGTCATAATGAGTGAGTGTGAATCTCCAAAAACTGATACAGATCATTCTCATTCTGTCAACATAAGCAAAACACCAGGCTGGGGAGAGACAGGTGTAGTTTTGAGACTGGGAGCACCATCTTTTATTCACAATTAATGTTCTTACTAGAGTTCTTGATCTTGAACCACAACATTTAGAGGAAAGGATGCTGAAATAAGGTGCTGCAAGATCTATCTAGTGTTTAGTACTCTTTGGTGGTTCTCTAACCTGGCAGCAGTAATGTTAAATGCAAGCACACAGTGGAGTCTTTGTGGCCTGACAGGATGTTTGATTGCAAAAAGCTGGATGTCCAACTCCATTTGCCTCCATCACTGTATCCTCCCCATCAAGTATCCACACTGTCTCATTGCACTTTTTGTGAGTGCAGTGATAACTATAAACTTCAGACTACCACATCCACTCTAACAAGAGGTTTATCTGAATAAATCCCTTGTGAATTGTTTTTTCCTACTCACAAAAATGATTCTCAGTCTTTTCCCCAAAGCCTGTACTCATTATGCATATATTTATCTCCCTAACCTTTATAGTCAAGTCCTTGTCATACCTTCCTTGATATCTTTTAGTATGCTTCTCGAAGTTTCCTTGCATATTCTTGCAGCCTCTTCATTCCTGATATCCCCTCTCCTTTAAAAAAATCTGGTGACATTTCTAAATTCCAGATATGCAGACCTCATTGGATTCTTTCAACCCTTGCTTCCACAGTCATTCTAAGGGGCTATGCAGATGGGCAAAAAGGGGTGCTTTGAGGGTGACTTGTAGGTGTGGCCTTTAGATGACACATGCCTAAAAGTCTCCAGGAAAGTGTCCTCTAGCCGTCATATGCCGGGAAAAAAGCTGCTCCAAAAAGGAGCTGCTTTTCCCTGCTCCTTTGGTGAAGATGTGCACCTTTGCATGTGTATGCATGCAGCAACACTGATGCACCAGAAAATGGCTGTATAAATGCACTGTCGCATGTGCGGCAGAAATTGACTTGGTGATCCAGAGCATGCGCCCTACGATGCAAGCTTTAATTTAAAGCACCCTATGTTTCCAGGTGTGGATGCACTGGCACAGGTGCACTTGAATATTAGAACTCTAACCCTAACCCTAATTGTAACCCTACGCATGTGACTTAGCAACTGTCCTCTATCTATTATGACAATAAATGCATTCTGTTGGATGCACGCTTGCTGTCAGCATGCACAGCAGTTTGCATGAAAAAGGCTTTTGTAACCTCTTCTGTTCAGGTGTGCATAAGACCTGCACACCACTTCCTGGCATGATGGGGGGGGGGCTCTTGGAATAACATTTGTCCATGTGTCCTGTTGATCATGTCCCTTGCATGACCACCAGCTGCATATATCAAGTCTGTCCATATAAACCTCTCTTGCATGCACCTCTCCCTTACCCTCCCCCCCCCGATCTGTGTGGGACATGTTTTGTGGAGGATGATGACAAACCCATTCCTTCACCCCAAGGGTGGCACAATCAGACAGTCGCACCTGTTTACTGCACCCACTCCTTGAGGGGAAGCGGAGGTCAGCGAATCCTTGCATGATATGTGGGTGTATGATAGAATCTGTGCAGGTGCACAGAGACGCTGAACTTCAGTCACCTTTGAACACAATTACAGACTGTATACTAGCCTATGACAGGTCCTGTGCAGGTGCACAGGGATGTTTTTCTGCACAGATGCACAGGTGTGAAGAGATGGTCCTGCACACGTGCGCATGCATTTGAGAATTAAAAAAAAAATTAAAGCAGCTGCTGCCAGCCCATGTGGTTGCTCCATCTCTCTTTGCAGCGTCCTTGGGGCTGGTGGTGCAGTTGCTGGGGCTTCAATACAGCCTTGGAAAAGCTGCATTGACTCCCCCTGGTGCAGTTACTCCGTCCCCATTAGGGCAACCTCAGGGCAGGCAGTGCGGTTGCTGCAGCTTAGGGAAAAAGCAACTTCAGGTCACCTTTTCCTGCCCGTCTGCACAGCCCCTAAGAGAGTCAATCCTGTCTTAGACTGTGGAGGCAAGATTTAAAAGAAACATATATCAAACAAACAGAAACTAACTCCATATGGGACAACATATAATGTAATATTGACAGAATATGAACAGAATACACAACAGTTATATTACAGAAGCTATATTAAGAATAACAAGAATTCTTTCCTGTAGGTGACATATGACAGCATACTTCTTGGTTACAATGATTTATTGATTGGAGGGATAATAAAGAAGGGGATATGCTGTACATACTCAGGGGTGTAGTCAAACAATTTTCACTGAGGGAGGAGCAGAAGTTGGGAAGCAAAAGGATCCAGGCATCAGTCACTATGAAAGAAGTTTCTGTAGGGGGGAAATTCAAAGGTAATGACATAATTAAATGTATTTTAATTATAAAGCTTTTAAAAAACTCAAATTAATATTTTCCACAAATAAAACAATTTTGTATACTAAATAAGCAACTAGGAAACAAATGCATATTGCACAAGTCATGCTGTTATAATGATCTAAACCAGGGGTGGGCAACCTAAGGCCCGGGAGCCAGATGTGCCCCCCGAGGCCTTTGTACCAGCCCCAGGCCAGTCCTGCCACCACCACTGCCACCCCCCGCCTCCCCCCACCACTCACCATGATGATATTGATTATTGTTGTTATTACCTGTTCTTGGGGTTTTCTTGGCAAAATCTCCACAGGGGTTTTGCCATGGCTTTTCTGGGGCTGAGAGAGTTGTGCATACATATTTTTTACATTTTTTAATTTTTTTATTTTTATTTATTTATTTTTGGTGCTTCAGCCCCCCAATTGTCTGAGGGACAGCAACCTGGCCCCCGGCTCAAAAAGGTTGCCTACGCCTGATCTAAATTGTTAATAAAGTCTAACGAGCCACCCTCAATCTTTGAAAACCTACAGCAGGGGTAGGCAACCTTTCCCCTTTAAGGGCCGAAGGACTTCAGCTCCCAGAAGCCTCAGCCATGTTGGCCAATAGTCCCATGTTGGCCAATACCTCCTGGGATTCTGGGAGCTGAAGTCCCTCGGCCCTTAAAGGGGAAAGGTTGCCTACCCCTGACCTACAGAGTAACTGTTCATTTGAAATTCCCTCAAATATATTACATTCAAAAGCTAAAATGTCTAAATTTGTCAGATGTAGGGTGTCAGTACATGTGCCAAATTGAGAATGAATTTTCACGCACAGCTATAGATGCACCAAAGATGAGTTCTGCAGTATACAAAATGTACATACATGGACAGTACGTATACAATATTTTAGAAAGTTCATTTTGCAAGATTCTACCATATATGTTTCTTTGGATGCCTAAACTGTAATTCTTTTTTAAATTACATTTTTAGTGAGTTTTTACAATAAAATACATAACTTCTGTAGAACAATGACAACAGCTACAACAACAACAACAATAATTAACTATAAGGGCCAAGGTATGTATCTGATGAGTAGTTATTCTGCAACAGAATAAAAAAATTAGTTCTCAGCAAGAGCCAGAGAGTCTGGTTTGTCAAGGTGTAGAGCAGGGGTCCCCACACTTTTTAAGCCAGGGGCCAGTTCGCTGTCCCCCAGATCAATGGAGGGCCAAAGGAAAAAAAAATTGGTGCTGGAGGCTTGCACGTGCATATGCACTACTCAGGCGCCATTTTGTGTTTCAAAATGGCACCCAGAGTTGTGCACATGTGCCTGGTGGCACGCGTGCATGCGCACAACTCCGGACACTATTTTGGAACACAAAATGGTGTTCGAGTAGTGTGCATGTGCGCGCGACACCAGCCACCATTTTGTGTTCCAAAATGGCATCCGGAGTCGTGTGCATGTGCCTGGCATCACGCGCATGCGCATGATTCCAGGCACCATTTTGGGACACAAAACAGTGCCAGAGTAGTGCACATGCGTGCATGACGAGCAGCACCATTTTGTATTACAAAATGGTGTCCAAGTCGTGCGCATGCGCCTGGCATCACACGTGCATGCGCAGGACTCTGGCACTGTTTTGCATTCCAAAATGGTGCCCTGTGTTGTATGTATGCGTGTGTGATGCCAGGTGCCATTTTGGAACACAAAATGGCATCCTGCGTCACACGCATGCGGTGGCAACATTGTGGCAGTGGCGGCGGCGGTGGCAGGACTAGCCACAGGCCAGTTGAAAGGCCTCGACAGGCCAGGTTCAGCCTGCGGGCTGTAGTTTGGGGACCCCTGGTGTACAGTGTCTGTCCAAAGATCTATCTGTGAAGCTAGAGATTGAATCTGGTGGGAGTGATAATTAACATAATCAATAAAAATCATTCAGTCTTCTTGAAATGTGTCAGTCCTTTTCTGGCCAATGCAAAACCTCATCGTAGCAGACAGGTTCTCCATCAACCACATATCCCAAATTCTAGATCACCAGTTCTCAATTGAGAGGTCACCTTACTTCCAACATTTGGCTACTTCTAATCTGGCAGTAGTAATAAGAAAAATTATCAGTTTTCTATGTTTCAAGTTTGAATTACTTTTAACAAATATAGAAAGCAAAACTCAACTACAACACTTCAAATTTGGAGACCAAAGAAAGAAGAAAACTTTGTGGATCAAAGAAAAAAAAATCATCTGAGGGAGTCAGAATTCTTATTTAGGAGGCAATGCCCTCATTTGCTCCCTGTAACAATTTTCACAACAGGGAGTGGCTGCCCTGTGTTAGCCTTGCCCACTCTAGCAGACTTGTATAACTGAAGGGTGTAGCCTTTAAAGGAACACTATACCCAAAACAGGCTTGATAATTGACTTGTCTTTAACTGAGTCATCATGCCTCACAGCAAGGCACAGTCTAAACAGCGTGTGGCATTTGCTGGGCCCAGTGTTGGCCAGTCAGCACCTAAGCAGGCATCTGAATCCCAGGGCAGAGAGGATGAAATTGTGGCTCACTTAGCACAGTTGGGCTGGACCATGCAGGCCTGTGTTGTGGTCTGTAAGCAATTGGCCCAGAGGGGGGTGCAGGGTTCTGGTTCAGGATCCCAGGCCGACACATCCCCAAATGAGGATCAAATTGTGGGATCACAGACTACTCAGGTGCAATTGGCTTCTTCACCTGATAAGTCGTTGAATGGCACGGTGCGTGGTCCCCTGACTACCTCAGCTATGGAGGTTGGGCAACCAACCGTAGCTGACGTAATGGAATTGTTGAGAAAAGTACCTGGTGTGGCACAACAGGGAGCGGCTGCCCCTGTGTCAGCGCAGCCCACTCTGGCAGACTTGTATAATTTTGTTCAGAGAGCTGTCGTTTCAGGGCAAGTCAGGGGATTGGCCCCTGAATCATCGGAGGTATCAAACAGGGATGTAGGAAGTGCTTCTTCCGCCCTTCAACAGAGCACCCAAGCTACAGTCGTGGCATAATCGGGGGGAACTTCGCAAGCATCATGGGATGCTTCTCAGCAATTGTCAAGTCCAGGTGTGTCTCATTCTCCTAATTCATCGGCTTCTTGGTCCACCTCGGTATGGGTTACAGGTGGACAGGTTGGTCAGAGTGGTTGAGCGGAACGCTCAACACCTCTATCCCTTAGTGCATCTTCAATACACCTGGGACATCTCAGGTACCTCAATTAAGGGCTTAGGCTGAGCAGCCCTCAGTCCCTAAAGTAGTGACTTGAGTGGGGTGGTGACTGTGGGAGCGTCAGCTGTAGCTGAGGTGGGCAGAGCGGCTGAGTGCCACCCTTATGGAGGGATGTCCACTCCTTTGGGCTTGCACCTCCCGCTCACCACAAAGGAAAGGATCTGGAAAGGGGAATATATTGATTTGTTTTCCCTCACATTTCGCGATTCCAAACCTCGGATTATGGTAAAGGATGGGGTCATGTTTAGTTTACCAAAAGAATTCCAGGCTCACAAGTGCCCTAAGCTTGAGAGGAACTTTGTGAAGTGGATGATGGGCTTTACCATTTACAGGGGGGTTATTGAGGAGAAAGATCCCACAACGTCTCCTGATTTTTCTAAATATCAGGAGATAATGATTAAGGCATACACCAATTGCCATTTCAACCAAAGGGGGTCTGCTTGGCTCCAGTACAATGAGCACTTTAGGATGAGGGGCGCTCTAGACCATTCTTTGTCATGATGGCATGTACAGTCAGAGTTGTGGGCAGATGTTATGGTTGGGGCCTCCCCTTTGAGCAGTTGTGACAATGTCTTTGTGCCCATGGTCACACAGCCGAGAGGGCAATATATGAGGCCTAGCATGGGGGAGAGGAAAGCAACAGGACTCTGTTGGGATTTCAACTCAGGTAAGTGCAGGAGGCAGTCCTGCAAGTTCGATCATAAATGTAACACCTGCAGAGGCAATCACCCAGGCACTTCCTGTTACAAAGGCATTTTCTGGGCACCACAATTCAAAAAGGATGTGGAGAAACTGGAGCGTGTCCAAAGGAGGGCAACTAAAATGGTGAAGGGTCTGGAAACCAAGCCCTATGAGGAACGACTTAGGGAGCTGGGAATGTTTAGCCTGGAGAAGAGAAGGCTGAGAGGTGATATGATAGCCGTGTTTAAATATTTGAAGGGATGTCATATCGAGGAGGGAACAAGCTTGTTTTCTGCTGCTCCAGAGACTAGGACCCGAAACAATGGATGCAAGCACTCTACATGGGGCTACCCTTGTTCCTGGTTCGGAAATTACAGCTGGTACAGAACATGGCAGCCAGGCTTGTTTCGGGAACATCTCGGAGGGACCACATTACTCCAGTTTTGAGGTCCCTCCACTGGCTGCCTATCAGCTTCCGGGCCAGGTACAAAGTGTTGGTTATCACCTTTAAAGCCCTAAATGGCTTGGGTCCAAGCTATCTCAGGGACCGCCTTCTCCCATACAATCCTCCCCGCGCTCTCCGGTCCTCCGGGAGGAATTTGCTGCAACCCCAAAAATCGAGGCTTGTGGCTACCTCCCGGGGGGCTTTTTCAGTCGTTGCCCCTAGACTCTGGAACGACCTGCCGGACGAGATCCGTCACTTAACATCACTTGACAGCTTCAAGAAAGCTGTCAAGACGGATCTCTTCCGGCAGGCCTTTCCAGACTAATTACCCCGGCCTCGGGTAAGAAACAACCCTCCCCCAGTGATCCTCACGTGGCCCCATCATTGATGGTTGGATTATTGTGGCTGGGCACATGCTCTGGGTTTAGTATTACTATTAGTATTCAATTTAGTATGTAATTATTGTGTATGTTATTTTAAAAATTATCTGATTTAATACTGTTTTAAGGGGGGGAGGGGGGTTGTTGTATATATTTGTTTATGGATATGTATATGTTTTAATCTGTAAGCCACCCAGATTGGTATTCCAGAGGGCGGGGTATAAATAAATTTTATTATTATTATTATTATTAAGCTGCAAGAAAAGAGATTCCACCTCAACATTAGGAGGAACTTCCTGACAGTGAGGGCAGTTCGACAGTGGAACACACTCCCTCAGAGAGTAGTGGAGTCTCCTTCCTTGGAGGTCTTTAAGCAGAGGCTGGATGGCCATCTGTCAGGGATCCTTTGATTGGGAGTTCCTGCATGGCAGGGGGTTGGACTGGATGGCCCTTGTGGTCTCTTCCAACTCTATGATTCTATGATTCTATGATAAGTCTAGGGTTAGGGTCCCCTCTCAGTCAACCACAACGGGAGAGAAAAGCACCAACACCAATTAAATTGGAAGTTCTGGCTGCATGGCTGCAGATATACCCTAACAGGGATGCCGCACAGTATTTGTTGGAAGGTTTTTCATTCGTTTTTCATATACCTTATTCTGGTTTGAGAGTTCACCGATTTGCACCTAATGCGCATTTGGTGAGGGAGTTACCAGGAATTGTAAGAGATAAGCTGGCCAAAGAACGAGTGGCGGGAAGGATATCTGGACCTCATAAGCATCTGCCAATGCCGACATTAAGATCTTTGGGTGTTGTCCCTAAGAAGGCACCTGGTGAATTTCATTTAATTCACAATCTGTCTTACCTCAAAGGGGATTCTGTGAATGATGATATTGACCCAGCGTTAGCATCTGTAAAATATGCATCGTTTGATTCAGCAGTGCAAATGGTGAGAGCATTGGGCAAGGGAGCCCTTTTGGCTGAATGTGACATAAAATCTGCTTTCAGGTTGCTTCCTGTACATCCTGATGATTTTGATTTGCTGGGTTTTCAATTTGAGGGGATGTACTATTTTGATAAAGCAATGCCAATGGGGTGTTCCATTTCCTGCTCTGCTTTTGAAAAGTTTAGTACCTTTTTGCACTGGTGTACTGTCAAGAGGTTGGGCAATCATGCAATTACACACTATTTGGATGACTTCTTGTTTGTGGGGGCTCCCGGCACAACAAAGTGTGTAGATACTCTCTTGGCTTTCCAGGTCTTGATGGCAGACAAGGCCACGCTACATGACTTCCAATCCTTGATTGTTAAATTTTGCCTGTAGGGTTATAGTCCTGGGATGGGCCATTTGTGCTTGATTATATAATGCCAGAAAAGGGGTGACTGTTCCCCATCACCACATTCAAATTACAAGTGGGATAAGGGAGGATTTGAAGAATTGGGAGTCATTTTTGGAGCAATTTAATGTTTCATTTTGGAGGTCTAATGCTTTTAAAGGTGGACTTTCAGGTACACTCCAGTGCTTCTGGTGCACACAGCTTTGGGGTATATTGTAAAGGTCAGTGGGCGGCTGAGAGTTGGCCTGAGTCTTGGGTGAATGATGGTTAGACCCGCAATCTCACTTTTCTTGATCTCTTCCCTATTGTGGTAGCAGTTCATTTGTGGCCAACCCAATTTGCAAACAGAACTGTTTGGTTTTGGTGTGACAACCAAGCAGTGGTTCATGTGGTGAACTCCCAGAGTTCCAAATCCCCTAGGGTGATGGCTCTGGTTAGGTCTATGGTTGTGCAGTGCTTAAAGTAAAATGTGTTGTTCCAGGATCACCATGTTCCTGGTTTACTAAATCCATTGGCGGATGCCCTTTCACGTTTTCAGTTTTCCAGGTTTCATCAACTGGATCCAGAGGCAGCAGCGCAGCCATTGGAGGTACTGGCACATCTATGGAACCTTGGAGAGTAGAGATCGACAGGGCGATTCTTCAGTCCGTCGCTCTGTTGACATGCAAGTCATACCAGCTTGCAATCCGAGCTTTCAGACAGTTCTTGTCTGATGTTGGGGTGGTTGAAATTTGGCCTTTGAGAGTAGAAATTGTATTACATTTTGCAGTTCACCTTAGGCAGTCTGGTATGTGCCCAGTTATCCTCAGGGGAAGGTTGGCAGCCTTTGCCTTTTATTCTTGGGGGGGTTTACTGACCCTACTGTTGACTTTAGAGTTTGCAGGGCTTTAGAGGGATGGTCTAGGGAGCTTCCTGTGGCACGTGATAATTGTTTGCTAATAACAAGTACAATTTTTATCAAGATTTGGCAATTACTCTGAACAGTGTGCTCCTCACCTGAGGAAGTTATTTTGTTCCAGGTGGCATTTTCCTTGGCCTTTTTTGCAGCCACTAGGATTAGCGAACTTGTTCCCAGCTCACGCTCCGATAAGTCAGGCAGGGCACTTTGCTTATCTGATGTTCATATTTTGGAGCAGGGCATTCATGTCTCTTTCAGGCATACTAAGACTGACCAGATGACCCGGGGCCAAACTTTAGTTTTGTCCAGGGTGTCTGAGGGTCAGATTTGCCCTGTTTTGGCATTGTCTGATTACCTCAGATTGCGACCGAATGGCCCTGGTTATTTGTTTCTTCATGTCTCCGGTCTTCCACTGACTCAGTTTCAATTTCGAGCTGTGCTTCAGGAGACTCTGAGATGGGCGGGATTGCCAGTGGCTCAATTCTCCTCTCATTCTTTTTGGATAGGAGCAGCAATTGCTGCAGCAGCGCAGGGCATAAGCGATACTGTGATTAGATGGATTGGGCATTGGCGTTCCAGGGCTTTTAAATTGTATATTCGTTCATAGTGGGGTTGCTTGTAATTTAGTTATAAGAATGATAGAATTACGTATTTATGGTTAACTTGTTTTTATCGAGCAGGTCAGCAACAGGGTGACGTATGGATCCTAGGTCATAGCCTCGTCTTTTGGGCTGAGCATCACATCGTACAATCTCGCCGTGATCTGAACTTGGAGCTAAGGGAGATCAGTTCCATACGTTGGCTTGGACGCAGAGGCATGCTGTGGGGAGCTCTTCTTCCATGTGTTATTGAGTTGGTAACCACTTTTCCACCCCCCAGGATTCTTTGTGTGCACCTGGGCAAAAATGACTTGGTGAAGCTTCCCTGTTTGCAGTTGGCCAAGCATATTTTGAGAGACATGCAGGACATTAAGCAAAGATTGCTGCATACTGTTGTTCTGTGGAATAAATTTTTGCCTTGTCATACTTAGGCGGGTGCACAAAAGGACTTGGCTATCAACACGGCTTGCTGTTGGTTGAACAGAACTGAGGCCAAGAAGTTGGTGGAATTGGGGATTTTGATTGTTGAACATGAGGGAATTTCAGGTTTGGTTGCCACATCTGTACAGGGGCAATGGGGTTCATCTCTCCCCTGAGAGATGTGACATATACTTGGATTCTATTGCTTGTTACATTGAACGAGCTCTTCTGGGTGGGGGGGAGGGGATGCCAAGCTAGGCTGGCCCCCTCCTGTGGCAGGCAGGGACCCTTTCAGGGGATAATTCAGTTAACTGAACTTGCCAATTTGAATTAATTAATGTGGATGAAGGGTATACGTCATTGGGTTAACTAAATTCCCTATGACGTCATAAACCATGTTGATGATGTCATAACTTGCTTATGTCATATGTTTGATTATGACGTCATTTCCGGTGTAGGGGGGCAATTTGTTGAAATGGTGTAACTAATTTGAACAGGACATTCTTGACACATGTTGTGCTGGGTGTAGTTTACCTCGATAGATCCTCCAGTTAAGTGCATGGACACATGTGTCAAGAACAAAAATATGCTTAGTTGAGATATTGTAAGTGAAAACTGTTTTAAGACCCTGTACAGATAAATAAAGTTGTGGCCAGTTTATTACCCAAGAAAGGTATGTGGAATCTTTTGTGCCAGTGCAAATACCAAGTGCTGTAGGCTGTATTTCAGAGGAAGGAACTGTCAGAACCACTTCTGAGTTTTCCTTATCTAAGAAAACCCTATGAAATTCATGGGGTCACCATAAGTCAACAGACAGCTTGAAGACACATCTAGATACACACAGAGAGAGTTATATCCCTGTACCTTCTCTTGAAGTACCCCTTGTCCCAGATGTGCAACAGGTACTGAGTTGCACCTGGGCACATTCAAGCTGTTCTGATGTACCTGAAAAGAAACAACTTTTTGCCGGGTGTGGAGTCTTTTCATTCTTTGCCAAGTGTGCAAGGACAGATGAAATATGTCCAGTGAACTCACTATAGGAAAGCAGGTGCTGGACAACAAAGTTCCAACTGAAACTCTCCCTCCCCTTCACTCTTCAAGGCAGCTTTACATAGAATGCATTATAGTAATCCAAAGAGGATGTAATAAAATCATGTGCCACCACAGCCATTTCAAATATCCCAAGGAATGGGTGCAGCTGGCACACTAGCTTTAACTGTGCAAATGCATTCCTGGGCACTGCAGAAATCTGAGCATCCAGGCTGATGGTACTGAATGCTGCTAAGAGGTCCAGCAGAACCAACAGGAACAAATGTCATTTGTCCTAGCTTGCAGTAGCATATGGCAGTGAATGGGGAAGGTGGAAAAACAAACAAACTATTGGAACAGTAAGTAGTTATTAGCCATAAAGGGAGAGGAAGCAGCCACATACATCACCATAGAAGCTGACTCCTTCATGTCTTGCCCTCCAAAATCCTCAGAGCCAAGGCACAGTAAGAGGTGTGTGCTGTGGCAGAGACTAATTTCCAGGTCATTATTTTCATAGTGCCTTGGCTCCAAGGATTCATTGGAGCAAGCCATTCAAGAAATAACTGGCTAGGAGCTATGCACTGGAGAGAACTATGTGGTGTCCTTCTCTTATCACTGTTCCCACTCTTATGCTTGTGCAAAGTATCCATGGACACCTCCATGTGAGTGCTAAGATAATCAAACCACTTGTACTATAGTCCACCAAATAAGCAGTTTCACACTATAGGATCCTGGTGATAATATCCTGCATTTGTTTAGCAAATTACACAATGACCTTATAAATAGTATCCCTCAGTTCTTCCTCACTAGATTGGAACTTTTAAAAAGTTTTTTAAATAGTATTTTATGAGAAATGGATGTCTGTTTAGTTTTGTAAATAGTATGTTAAAGTACTTTAGTGAGGTGAAATAACTTACTTCTAACAGTTGTTAAGATATCATTAATAACCATGTGTGCAATAAATAACACAAGAATTAGCTCCTAGGAGATATATGGCTGCAAACTGCTGCAACAAATCACAGTCTGTGTAAAGAATGATCATTACTTGAGTGTGTACAAAAGCAGTTTTAACAACTATATGCTTTATGGTGAAGTTCACCCTAATTAGCCTCACAGATTCCCCAGAGAACATCTATTGAACATTTTGACATTGCCATGTTTGAGCTGCAGAAAAGAAAGAGGGGAGAGTTTCTAAACCTGGAAAGCACTGGGGCCACAAGCTGTGATTTCAATTATTCTACTCTATTAATGGGTGCAGGAGGTAAACAACCCCCTTTATATAGAGAAAAGGGCTTTGGGGGAATAAATGAAAAATGAAATGGGTAGCCACCATAGTCAGTAGATCTTTGTTATAAAAATAAGCAGCTTATCAAAAGTGAAATACTAAAAAAAGAAAAAGAAAAAAAAAGCAACTTGCTTCTACACATGCACCACACTATGAAACTAGGGAGCAAAGAAGATGGGGCCCTGATCACTCCAGGACCATGGCAGATGGATGCCATAGTCCCAAAGCCAGCTACTGTCATGGTCCTCAATGGGCCACCAGCAAGGAACAGTGTTTCGCCACTCCTTTTCTGGCCAACTTTGGAGCACCTGAGGTGGTTGCAGAGCAACCTCTGGCCGATTCAGGAGCATGCATCATCTTCAGGCTACACCCCGAAGCAGCCAGAAGTCACTTTTTGGACTGTGTGTTTTGGGCTTAGATGAACAGATCTGGGGGTTGGATCAAATCTTAGGTCTCATCTGCACTGCAGAAATAATGCAGTTTGACACTGCTGTAATGCACTTTTCTTTCATTTAGGGTTCAATGCATTTTCCCTTTTTTGTTGTTTATATAGGCC
This sequence comes from Phrynosoma blainvillii, assembly GCA_026167975.1. Taxonomy (NCBI): domain Eukaryota; kingdom Metazoa; phylum Chordata; class Lepidosauria; order Squamata; family Phrynosomatidae; genus Phrynosoma; species Phrynosoma blainvillii. Next base: position 63,153,824 of record JANUYF010000002.1, on the reverse strand, counting down.
AGAATTCTGTTAGGAAGTTATGACTGCATAACTCTAGGTATTCCTTAGTTTGGGGGGACATGTTGAGACTGTGAAAATCCCCCAATCCCCACTTATCAGGAAGGAGCCACCGTGATTGATGGGGGTCCATTCCCTTGTCAGTCATGAAGCGGATGATGTTCCCACACAATCCTTGCACAAACAATCTTTTGTGTGAGGGGAAATTGGGGCAGAGACTCTGGTTACCTCTGTCACATCAGAGATCACTCATGGGAGAGAGTATGAATGTCAATCATCAGCTTTCAAAATGACAGAGTAATGGACCTCTATCAGTCACAGTGGCTGCTTCATAATAAGTGGGGATTGGGGGCTGGGATAGCTACATAGCTGCATAACTATGGTGGCTATTCATTCATAGCTCTTCACCAGGATTCCAGCCACCATTTATAATGTTGTTTGTGTTTTATCTGATTTCTGTTCTTGTTTAGTTGCCTCTGAACCAGAGACAGCTTTTTCAGAAAGGAAGTATAGAAATACTACATACACACACACAAGGCCTTAGCCCTCTCTGACAAAGAGTGCTGGTGCCTCAGAAAACTACAGGTTCCATGATTATATAGAATGAAGCTATGGCAGTTAAAGTGGTGTCAAACTGCATTATTACTACAGTGTAGATATACCCTGAGTCTATTTCATGATATGCATGATGTGCATTGCCTATGGACAGACATTTATACCCACAAATGGGAAGTTTTGTATGTGAATAATAATAGAAATGCAAAGCCTTTGTGTATGGTGATGGAGTAACAAGTTCAGTTTATCAATAGTCACTTGGGAACAGAGGTGGGAGAAAAGAGAGTGCCTAAACCAAAGATGAGTAGACATCCATATGAATGGTGGAGGGAAGTAGTACAAATACAAATAGCAGTAGTAGTACTAGCAGTACATTGAAAGACAGAGATCTTGTCAGTAAGTGTCCATGAGCATATTGCTGTCTACAGGAAATACATTGAGATTCCTGTGTTAGAATTTTCTAATCCTGAGAAAATATAAACAGGAATAGTGCATCTAGTACAGATAATTAATATATTATTAAATCTTTAAGTTATGTATGTGTGTGAGCATGTTATATGCTGTTAAATACTGTACATTCCACTTGATATGATTGCTCATAACATGTTAGATCATATTTGCCAAAACACCTTGGAAAAGTCCAAGAAGCACAAATGGTGTGTTTGCAATGTGTTATAGATAGACACACGTACACACAGCTTTTGCCAAAGGAAATACAAGGGCATGTTTCCCTTTTCTTCATTTAGATGATTATTTGTTATCATATTTCAGCATACTCACTAGTTCAATTATCATATCAGTATTTCAGATATTTTATGAAGTGGAAAAATCCACCTAGACAATGTATAATACACCTAGACTTTTCTTATCATATCTATCATCAGGCAATGACTGTGACAGCATTTACATTTTGTAAGACTATAACGATGCAATGTAAATTGTTGGTTGTTTCTTACTGGCAGCAGTAACATTGTGGGGAAAATACATTTCCTTTTTCTAAATAAATAAATAAATAAATAAAAATGTTTATATTCTGGTCCTAGCATAGATCCTAGACCCATGGATACTCAAGCTGCCCCAATACTTATTGTTGTTAACTGCATTCAAGTCAATCTCAACTCATGGCAACCCCAATACTAGTTTGGAGTTAAAATAATATTTTTATAACACATAGGGAAATGAGGGAGATAGCTATTGTAGCTGAACCCTTCAAGGAGTAACAAAACATTCATGCAATATATGGCTTCCCCACTTAAGCACCATAAACACATGGAAGGGACTTCTAAGTACACATTGTGCTTGTAAGAATCTTCATAGTCAAGAGTAATTGAATGATAATGGATGGGGAAAGTAATTTGCTCTCTTGACTCTGCCCTCAGATGCTAAGGTAGCTGTTGTGACATTCCAAATCACAACAAGGGTTAGACTGATCTTCCCTGAGGGATCCTAGAAACATCAGTGGTATTTAACTGTTTACTTCCTGAGTAGTTTACCTTCTGAAGTAGTAAAATAGGACAGTGGGATTTGTAGTAGCCATTTTACTTTGTGAACTGGAGAAAAATCTGAAAAAAAGGCATACTATAATAATGTGATTCAGAGCTGAACTTGAGTGACAAACATCTACAAAGTATGTTATTTTTCTGTAATATTTATTTAGACTCTTAAGTATGCTCCAGAGCAGGGCTAGGCAACCTTTCCCCTTTAAGGGCTGAGGGACTTCAGCTCCCAGAATCCCAGGAGCTATTGGCCAACATGGGACTATTGGCCAACATAGCTGAGGCTTCTGGGAGCTGAAGTCCCTCGGCTCTTAAAGGGGAAAGGTTGCCTACCCCTGATCTAGATGATGCTGGGAATTGTGTCTGCTCACCAGGGTTCCTCATCCACCACTTGGGAAGGCACTTTAAAGAAGCCTTTTTTAAAAAACAGGTATGATTTCCTATCCCATCTCTTTATATTGAGGGATTGCCATTTGTCAGCTAACCTGGATTCTGTCTGGGATCCTGGTATTCCTTTCTGCTCACCTACGTGTCCAACCTGTGATGGTGTGAAAACCGGATAGATAGTGTTAACATCAACACTCCACTTAAGCATTCTTGACTACTGGAAGTGCAGGATATATATGCAGGACCTATAGTACTAGTTTAGGATATTCATTATATGTAATCATATACATACATATATCCAGTCCCCCTAGGGGAAAAACACAGATATGTCAATGTCTTGGTGCTTTGCTTGCATTCCACTCTACTGCATGTATATAAGGAATCATATATTAATTGGATCATAGGCTTCCAAATGTTAATATTTTTGAGCATTGTTATACCTATAAACCTCTGTCTTTGTATATATTTTAACAAAGCCTAGTTGTTCCTTTTACCACCATCAGCATGTCCAGCTTGGTGATCCATTAAGAACAGAAGTGAGAAGGCTACATCATCATTTCCTCTTCCATCTGTTACAGAGCATGCTGATTTCAGCATCTTCTGGGCTTTTTTGGTTCTCTGCCTAGTCTTCACATAACCATTAGTTGTCCTATCAAAACAAAGGTTCTGACTGTGCCCTCATTTTTGTCTGTTCAGGAAAGCCGCCAAGAGGGTTGATAGCAGCTTCTTGTGAGGGTGGAAGGCAAACAAAGGGCCTTTGCAATCTGCCAGAAATAGTGCAAATTGAGTCCACTTTAAGGGTTAGGGTTAGTGCTAGGGAATCATGGGAATTGTTTTTTTTTTTTCTGAGACATTGAGCCTTCTCTGTCAGAGAGCTCTGGTGCCACAATAAAATACAGTTCCCATGATTCCCTAACCCTAACCCGAATCCTTAAAGTGGACTCAATTTGCACTATTTCTGGCAGTCTGCAAAGGCCCAAAGTCTTTTGCCAATGCAAAGCAAGGAAGCAAGGTCTGTATTACCAATCCAAGGATCCAGCCAGTGAATGGTTATGCAGTCCAAAGGTCTAGGATTCCAGAGAAGCAGAGTGGCAAGGCAGTTCAAAGATTAAGGGCTCCAGAAGTTCAAGATAAGTCCACAGTCTGAGAATCAAGGTTTCAGGCCAAGGAACAAAGAAAGCCAGAGCCAGAGATTTTCACTAAGAAGTTCAAATAATCTCTGGCACTGAGGCAGCCCTTCTGCACCTGCTTAAATTATCAAGATGCAGGAGCTCAGCTGATGCTCATTATTCCAGCATTGTTCATAATGTCTCCTTGAATGTTGAAGGCCCTCCCTTTCTGCTTGATGCTGGCTGAGGGTAGGTATTGTCTCTTGATCCTCCTCCATGTCTGAAGGTTCTGCTGCTAGGAGGTTTGGCTGCAGAGCCTCCTGGGAGACCACAGGCTCTGCTGGAGCCAGCAAAGCAGAACTAGGGCTGGGCTGAGGCTCCACAGCTCTAGGCTTAGGTCCCAGAGGTTGTTCTGGTTTGTCCTCCAAGTCCTCATCCAGGCAGGGCATGACATTGTCATCCAATCAAAACAGAGATCTTAGATATGACATCAGGTTTTGTTGGAGTCCTGAGCTGCTTGCCCTCCTGATGGCATCAGCCAGTGCATATACCATGGATTATTCTCAGTCAAATCTATTGGGTGATCTCTTATATTTTTTACCATTACTATCACGACCCACAAGGAATGGATGGATTAGATGTACCTGAGCTTCTTGGCTGAGGCAGTGTCTCTGACATCGCCATTTGACCTATCAGTGGGTCTAATTATCAGAGACCTGGTCATCCTTCAGTTGGGTGAGACCTCTCTGTCCCATCCCCCGTGGGGCCCCCACAACCAGCCCGCGGGCCTGCTGCATGAACTTGTATAAGTCAGTCATCATAGGCTGTGCCAATGCAGGAGGCACTGCACCCTGTTGGATTGAACCCATAGCCCCCTTCATAAGCTGTAAAATATCAGCTAAAGTCAGCTGACCACTCTCCACTACTGCATTGGCCACCGGGTCAGTGTTGAAGGGTTAGCAGAGAATAGTACAGGTGAGGGTACTTCCACCACTTGCATAGAGTTCAGAGTTACAGGGGCTGCTGCCTCAGCACGACCACTCTGTGCCTCCCTCTGGGCTCACACCACCTGACTGATCTGTTCACATGTAGCCATGCAGGCTGCCATCATGCAGCTCAGCTGCCCCAAATGGGCTGCAATCTCCTCCTCATGTCTCACTCTGGCAGTGACCAGATGCTTAGGCACTGAATACCCATTGGTCAACCCAGCCAGTGCTATGCACCAGTTGGGTTTAAGCTTACTCTGAGGCATGTTGAGGATCTGGAAGTGAAAGCAGAAAATTAGTATGGTTGTGTTGTCAGCCCTGCGGTGGTATTGTATCTACTAGCCTCAAATTGAAACTGAGATTATTGACACCATTGTTGTCCACAGGACATCCCACCCCAAATGTGCTGTGTACCACTTTTATACATTAATGATATATCACAATAATTGTGGCACTATGTGTCCATGATATACAAATACACACATACACACACACGGCTAGGCCTATAATATATCACCAATTATATACCAATAGTAGCAATAACAACACCATTAAGCATAGTGCCTACCTGTGAGAAGGACCTTTAACACAGCAATGTGATGAAGGAACAATAATATCACTAATATATGTATATAAAACTGCATATGCACACACACACACACACACCTGTAATATGGAGGTATTGCTATATACATATGGCAACAAAACCAAATTAACAATAATGATAATAATAACAGAAATAATAGTAATCATTATAATAACACTACTCATATAGGTATTAATATTCTAGTATAATTACTAATCCAAATAATAATCTACACACAAAATAATGGTAATGTCGTAGTGGTGTAATACAAAATAAATAAGTAAAATATAATAATATAAAATAATAATAAGATTAATAAAAATATAAATAATAATAAATCAGAAAGCTATTGATAATAATAAAACACTGCTACCCACACCGGTGGTGAGCTGTCAGTGTGAGAGGGGCCCCAGCCTGCCTGACCCCAGGCCCCCATTCCTTCCCTTCTGCAAGTCCCTACACCTGGTGCCTGGGTCCAGCCTGGAAAGGCATGATTATCTCCCCAGCTCAGACCCATACTCTCCCCCCTCCAGCCCCCACTGAAGGTGCCCCCAGTGGGACACCACCAGGCAGCCTGCAAGCCTAGTTAGGGCCCCAACATGCTTGAACTGATGGAAAAGAAGGGTAGAAGCACCCCAAAGCACCCCCCCTCACTAGCTGCCTGGAGGCCACATTTGAGCACAACTGCAAGACACCACCCTTCCCCAGCATGCACAAAGAGCACAAGCAGGGGGGAAGGGGGGTACTAAAAGCACCCATCCCCCATCCCTACAGGCTGACTAGGGCAATGTTTAGGCAGCCCCTCCCCCAGCATGCACTTACAAAAGAGGGAGGAAGTAGGTGGGTGCTAAAAACACCAATCCCCCTGCCCCACAGGCCAATGGGAGGAATCGTTAAGCCTAGTATGCAGCCCTTCTGCCAGAGCTCAGACAGGTGGAGAGATTCCACATGACCCCCCATCATCAGTCACTGTGTGGGCCAGTCACTGGGCTGGTGCAGCTGGGGGGAAAGAATATGCATCCCAAACCAACCTGATCGGCCCTCTGGCTCCGCCAATGCTCCACCAGGATCACCCCGGGCTCCAAAACACCCCACAGAAAGGGCTGTTGTTACCCCTATTCCAGCCCAAACCCCCATGCCTCAAGGACCCTCCAACTGTGACCCTCCCTACCCCCGAATCAGGCCCTTCATGCCCTGCTCCCCCCTCCAGGATTGCCCCCCCCAGACTTACCTTGAAGGCCCGAGCCTGCCAACACAAGTCCTTCTCTCTCAGCTGCCTGGCTCGTAGTAGCCAGAGCCACGTGGCATTGGGCCTTATATAGGCCCAAACCATGCCCCCAAATCTCATGAGATTATGAAATCTCACATGATTATGGGGGTTGCTGGGGGATCTCACAAAATCATCCAGATTGGTTGGGAACCCAGAGGAAGAGCATGACCTCCTCTGGGTTCCTCCAATTGCAGCACTGGTGTCCCGAAATGGCCAGCACAACTAGAAACCCCTCCTGACGAGTTGGGGGAGGGGTTTTTCATGGGATCAGATATGGGTGAGAGGCAACAGCTGTGTGCAACCCTTAGCTGGGACAGCTTTCTTCCAGCCACATGTCTATGGGGGGTTGCAGACTGCCAGAAATAGTGTGAATTCAGTCCACTTTTAGGGTTAGGGCTAGTGCTAGGGAATCATGGGAACTGTTATTTTTCTGAGACATTGAGCCTTCTCTGTCAGACAACTCTGATGCCACAATAAAATACAGTTCCCATGGTTCCCTAACTCTAACCCTAACCCTAAAAGTGGACTGAATTCACACTATTTCTGGCAGTCTGCAACCCCCCTATGTTTGTGTCTGTCGGGAGTGGGGGGAACCCTGGGCTGTTATGCTTGCTGGAAATTTGCAAATTTAAATTGATTCCAAATTTTCAAATATCATCCTTGATTAAGTGCAATTTGTCTACTATTTTCCTATTAAAATAATATTACAACAGTGAGAAGGAATAATTCTCTCTTTTTGTCTTGATCTGGGAACAGACCCTTTAAGCTAGAATTTCTGTTTTAACTTTCAAACAGGAAAATATATTCTATTACTCTCTTTGTGTTTGAATGACAACCTGTGAACAGCTGTGGTTGCTGCTTAATGCAAAACTATGGACCACCTCCCATTATATCACCAAGGAACCATCGTAGGGGGACTGCAGATGGGTGGCTCTGGACCGCCCCTGGAAGCGGCAGATCGGGGCTGTGGCAACTGCATGCTGCAGCCCCAGTCCTCCCTTTTGCCACCCTGAAAAGAGTGGCAAAATGCCGCTCCTTTCTTTTTTTCCTTTCATATGCACATTACAGTGAAATGTTAAAATCATTTTCAATTTATATTTACATATATACAATTGACTTCCATTGAATCTCCAGTTTGATCTCAACTATTTTTCAACTTAATCTTGTTGTCTTCACAATCAATGTATTATATCATTTATATCCTCTGTGTGTTATAACTTCAACTTTAACATTTTCAATCATTTATATTTATATTTATATTTTATTGATATCATGACACATTTAAATTAATATTTCAATACATTCATTTATAAAATTCTTACACAATTAGGTTTTTTTTTTTACAGTAGTGCAGTACAGGGATCCAGTCTTGTTCAGCTTTTTCTAAATTTTGCTTGTTCAATATTGCTGTGAGTATATCCATACTCATCATTTCAATAAGTTTTAAGAGCCATTCGTTAATTGAAGGAATTTCCATCAGTTTCCATTTCTTTGCTAATATTATTCTTTCTGTTGTTATTATGTATAACAATATTCTTCCATATTTTTTCTATCTTTTCCGAAATCTTATTTGTCATATTCAATAGATATATTTCTGGTAATAAGTCATATTTAATTTTAAATATTTTACTTATTGTTTTACGCACATTTATCCAATATGTTTTAATTTTATCACAATTCCACCATATGTGAAACCAACTTCCTGTGGTTTGATTACATTTCCAACATCTATTATTACCAGATTTATATATTTTTGCTAGTTTCGTTGGAGTCATACACCATCGCTGTTCCATTTTAAAGTAGTTTTCTTTTAAGTCTTGACATTGAGAAAACCTTTGTGTCTTTTTTCTTGCCCATTCCCAACTCTCTACAGGGGGAAGCAGACCAGGGCGTTGGGGACGCCCTGGGATGGTGCGCCGCGGGACCACGGCAGTCGCACCGCAGTGCACCGTCGGAGCCTCTGAAAGGAGCACAAAATCAGCGCTCCTTTCAGAAGACAGGGAAAGTGTGCCCTAAACGCATCGGGTGCACTTTCCCTGGCTTTTCCACCGCAGCGTGTGAGGACGCTGTGGTGGGAGGTTGCCCTCAGCGCGCCGGCCGTACGGAGGGCCGGCAGCTCCGAGGGCAACCTTGGGAGGAGGAAGGGGCGCCGCTCGTGCGGCTGCCCCTCCTCTTCCTTGCCTCAGAGACGACCCTATTGGTCATCTGCCGAGACCCTGTGTCAATGTCTTTGCCAATATCTTTCACCCAGCGTGTGGAGCAGCGTGTTTGAACGCTGTGCCAGAAAAGGGCATCCTGATGCCGTGCGCCATGCATAATGCTGCACGGCATCAGGATGGTGTTGGTGTGAGGATGGGGGACCCAGCATGTGGCTGCCCTGCCCCAACTCTGCCTCTGGGCTGGCCCTTTGGCCCAGTCTGCAGAGGCCCTTAGGGCCTTTGCAGACTGCCAGAAATAGTGCAAATTGAGTCCACTTTAAGTCCCCTGACTCAGTGCTAGACTCAGTGCTAGAGAATCATGGGAACTGTAGTTTATTGTGGCATCAGAGCTCTCTGGTAGAGAAGGCTCAATGTCTCGAAAAAAAAATACAATTCCCATGATTCCCTAGCACTGAGCCAGGGCAGTTAAAGGGGACTCAATTTGCACTATTTCTGGCAGTCTGCAAAGGCCCGTCTCTTAAATTTTGGCCTGGAAATTTCAGGGCCTGAGTTTTTTGTGACTGGGCAACTTTAGATGAAACCCAAAAAAGCTAATATTTTTATCAAGCTTAACAATGCATGCACAAAAGTGAGGGAGAATGCAGTTTTGTGAGCCTAAGATCACAGGCTCTGTGGTGGTCTGTCAAAGTAAAAGAAAAACAAGGAATATTTATAATCAGTGACACAAAAAGGTAACACAACTAAAAAGGCAGTGGGTTGAATCTCAACCCTCCCCCCACCAAGATTTCTTTATGTTGTGGCATGCAATGAAAAATATAGGCCCCACATTACCAGTTAAAGGTTATTGGTTGTTTATTCCTTACTCCTTCCTTGATAAAAGTGTCTGAAGCCCAGTAGCATGTGAATAAAACTAGCCCTGCATAGAATGTACCGTATTTTTCGCCCTATAGGGCGCTCCGGCATATTGGGCGCACCCAATTTTTAAGGGGGAAAATCCAAGAAAAAAGGATTCCTCCCTTTAGCCGGAGGCCGGTTGTTCAATGGGCTGGTGCTGGGATTGGAGACCGATCCCAGCACCAGCCCATTGAACTGAGGTCGCGGGGGAAGGAGGGCTTCTTCCCCCCCCCCCCCCCCCGCGACCTCAGTCTTTGAATGGGCTGGTGCCGGGATCTAAGCGATCCCGGCCCCAGCCGATTGAAGACTGAGGCCGGCGGGGGAAGGAGCCTTCCTTCCCCCCCCCCCCCCCCGGCCTTGGTCTTGGAATGGGCTGCTGCCGGGATCGTTTCGATCCCGGCACAAGCCCATTCCAAGACTGAGGCCGGGGGGGAGAAGGAGGGCTCCTTCTCCCCCCCCCCCCGCCTCAGTCTTTCTATGGGCTTGTGCCGGGATCGAAGCGATCCCGGCACAAGCCCATTCCAAGACTCAGGCTGGGGGGAGAAGGAGGGCTCCTTCTCCCCCCCCCCCCGGCCTCAGTCTTTCTATGGGCTTGTGCCAGGATCAAAGCGATCCCGGCACAAGCCCATTCCAAGACTCAGGCTGGGGGGGGAAGGAGGGCTCCTTCTCCCCCCCCCCCGGCCTCAGTCTTTCTATGGGCTTGTGCCAGGATCGCTTCGATCCCGGCACAAGCCCATTCCAAGACTCAGGCTGGGGGGGGAAGGAGGGCTCCTTCTCCCCCCCGGCCTCAGTCTTTCTATGGGCTTGTGCCGGGATCGCTTCGATCCCGGCACAAGCCCATTCCAAGACTCAGGCTGGGGGGAGAAGGAGGGCTCCTTCTCCCCCCCCGGCCTCAGTCTTTCTATGGGCTTGTGCCGGGATCGAAGCGATCCCGGCACAAGCCCATTCCAAGACTCAGGCTGGGGGGGGAAGGAGGGCTTCTTCTCCCCCCCGGCCTCAGTCTTTCTATGGGCTTGTGCCGGGATCGCTTCGATCCCGGCACAAGCCCATTCCAAGACTCAGGCTGGGGGGAGAAGGAGGGCTCCTTCTCCCCCCCGGCCTCAGTCTTTCTATGGGCTTGTGCCGGGATCGAAGCGATCCCGGCACAAGCCCATTCCAAGACTCAGGCTGGGGGGAGAAGGAGGGCTCCTTCTCCCCCCCGGCCTCAGTCTTTCTATGGGCTTGTGCCGGGATCGAAGCGATCCCGGCACAAGCCCATTCCAAGACTCAGGCTGGGGGGGGAAGGAGGGCTCCTTCTCCCCCCCGGCCTCAGTCTTTCTATGGGCTTGTGCCGGGATCGCTTCGATCCCGGCACAAGCCCATTCCAAGACTCAGGCTGGGGGGAGAAGGAGGGCTCCTTCTCCCCCCCCCCCCCCGGCCTCAGTCTTTCTATGGGCTTGTGCCGGGATCGAAGCGATCCCGGCACAAGCCCATTCCAAGACTCAGGCTGGGGGGGGAAGGAGGGCTCCTTCTCCCCCCCGGCCTCAGTCTTTCTATGGGCTTGTGCCGGGATCGCTTCGATCCCGGCACAAGCCCATTCCAAGACTCAGGCTGGGGGGAGAAGGAGGGCTCCTTCTCCCCCCCGGCCTCAGTCTTTCTATGGGCTTGTGCCGGGATCGAAGCGATCCCGGCACAAGCCCATTCCAAGACTCAGGCTGGGGGGGTAAGGAGGGCTCCTTCTCCCCCCCGGCCTCAGTCTTTCTATGGGCTTGTGCCGGGATCGAAGCGATCCCGGCACAAGCCCATTCCAAGACTCAGGCTGGGGGGGGAAGGAGGGCTCCTTCTCCCCCCCGGCCTCAGTCTTTCTATGGGCTTGTGCCGGGATCGAAGCGATCCCGGCACAAGCCCATTCCAAGACTCAGGCTGGGGGGAGAAGGAGGGCTCCTTCTCCCCCCCGGCCTCAGTCTTTCTATGGGCTTGTGCCGGGATCGAAGCGATCCCGGCACAAGCCCATTCCAAGACTCAGGCTGGGGGGGTAAGGAGGGCTCCTTCTCCCCCCCGGCCTCAGTCTTTCTATGGGCTTGTGCCGGGATCGAAGCGATCCCGGCACAAGCCCATTCCAAGACTCAGGCTGGGGGGGGAAGGAGGGCTCCTTCTCCCCCCCGGCCTCAGTCTTTCTATGGGCTTGTGCCGGGATCGAAGCGATCCCGGCACAAGCCCATTCCAAGACTCAGGCTGGGGGGGGGAAGGAGGGCTCCTTCTCCCCCCCCCCGGCCTCAGTCTTTCTATGGGCTTGTGCCGGGATCGAAGCGATCCCGGCACAAGCCCATAGAAAGACTGAGGCCGGGGGGAGAAGGAGCCCTCCTTCTCCCCCCGGCCTCAGTCTTGGAATGGGCTGGTGCCGGGATCGTTTCGATCCCGGCACAAGCCCATAGAAAGACTGAGGCCGGGGGGAGAAGGAGCCCTCCTTCTCCCCCCGGCCTCGGTCTTGGAATGGGCTTGTGCCGGGATCGAAACGATCCCGGCACCAGCCCATTCCAAGACCGAGGCCGGGGGGGGGGGGGGGAAGGAAGGCTCCTTCCCCCGCCGGCCTCGGTCTTCAATCGGCTGGGGCCGGGATCGCTTCGATCCCGGCACCAGCCGATTCCAAGACTGAGGCCGCGGGGAGAAGGAGCCTTCCTTCTCCCCGTGGCCTCAGTCTTTCAATGGGCTGGTGCCGGGATCGCTTCGATCCCAGCACCAGTCCATTCAAAGACTGAGGTCGCGGGGGGAAGGAGGGCTCCTTCTCCCCACGGCCTCGGCCCCTTCGCCCTATAGGGCGCACTCACTTCCCCACGCATATTTAGGGGAAGAAAAAGTGCGCCCTATAGGGCGAAAAATACGGTATGTTATGATTTAATCACACAAGACAAAGACTGAGGACAGCTGTCACAAGCTTTCCATCAGAGCCATTCTTCTTTCTGACAAGATGTGTGCTACTGGTGAATCAAAAGAGCAATATTAGTTGGTTTATAAAAGACCTGGTATCAAACATATTAACAGCAACATGTGTAATTTCCCTGCTAGGTGAAAATCTACATGTGCAAAAGAGTACCTGAGAGCTGCTATTCACCTGAGCAGAAATCAGAAAACCCCTTTCCAGAATGTCCCAAATGATAATGTGAGTTTTTCTGTAGTGAGAAGCCTCACTTCTTTGCAGTAGTTGAATAGGACAAATAATGATATGTGGGCTGCAATTTTAGTTTCCCAAGGTGTTAGCCCTTTTAAAGGTAAACTAAAATATGCAGGAATGAAAGTTAAGCTTGTTAGAATTCAGCTTTCATCAGCAGAGCAGCAACAAACGTGGGTCAGACTATATTTTAATATGCCTTCCTAAAGAATAAAGGCTAAATCAAAAAATGACAAACATGTAGTTTGTGGTTTAAAAACAAACAATAATGAGTTTAATAAATATTTACACAACAAACTAAATCCTATCCTAACTGGTGTTAATGTATCAGGAAGAGACACTGTTACTCCATTCTAGACTTAGGGCCTTTGCAGACTGCCAGAAATAGTGCACATTAAATTGAGGCACTGCCCTGGCTCAGTGCTAGGGAGTCATGGAAATTGTATTTTTTTCTGGGACATTGAGCCTTCTCTGTCAGAGAGCTCTGGTGCCACAATAAATTACAGTTCCCATGATTCCCTAGCACTGAGCCAGGGCAGTGCCTCAATTTAATGTGCACTATTTCTGGCAGTCTGCAAAGGCCCTTAGAGGAGGCAGTTACAGAGTGGAGAGAGGTGACAGTTTAAAATGTTCAGTTACACTGCCAGATAGAATGAGGCGCTGCCTGTCCTGAGGTTGCCCTAAATGGGGATGGAGCAACCACACTGGATGGAGTCAATGCAGCTTTTTCGAGGCTGTATTGAAGCCCCAGCAACCGCACTGCCAGCCCCAAGGATGCTGCAAAGGGAGACGGAGCAACTGGATGGGCTGGCAGTGGCTGCTTTAATTTTTTTTTTCATTTTCAAACACATGCGCACGTGCACAGGATCAACTCTCCCTGAGCACCTGCACAGGACCTGTCATAGACTAGTATGGAGTCTGTCACTCTCTATGTACAAAGGTGACTGAAGTTTGGCATCCTTGTGCACCTGCACAGGACCTGTTATAGAGTGGTATACAGTCTGTCATTTTGTCTGTACAAAGGTGACTGAAGTTCGGCATCCCTGTGCACCTGCACAGGATCTGTCATACACCCACATATCATGCAAGGATTTGCTGACCTCCTTTCCCCCCCCCCCCCAAAGGAGTGGGTGCAGTAGACAGGTGCCAATGTCTGATTGTGCCATCCTTTGGGTGAAGGAAAAGGTTTGTCAACTGAAAAGACACTCCATCATCCTCCACAAAACATACCACACAGATCAGGATGGAGGGAAGAGGTACATGCAAAGGAGGTTTATGTTGACAGACTGGATACATGCTGCTGGTGGTCAAGCAAGAGACATGAAGGTCAACAGGACACACGGACAAATGTTATTCCAGGAGGCCCCCTCAATCTTGCCAAGAAGTGGTGTGCATGTCCTATGCACACCTGAACACCTGCACAGAAGAGGTCACAAAAGCCTCTTTCATGCAAACTGCTGTGCATGCTGACAGTAAGTGTACATGCAACAGAATGCATTTATTGTCATAACAGTGGACAGTTGCTAAGGCACATGTGTAGGGTTACAATTAGGGTTAGGTTTAGGGTTCTAATATTCAAGCATATCTGTGATAGTGCATCCACACCTGGAATCATAGGGTGCTTTAAATTAAAGCTTGCTTCGTAGGGCGTATGCTCTGGATCACCAAGTCAATTTCTGCCGCACATGCGACAGTGCATTTATACAGCCATTTTCTGGTGCATCAGTGTCTGTGAAGGTGCGCATCTTCACCAAAGGAGCAGAAAAAAGTGGCTCCTTTTTGGAGCAGCTTTTCTCAGCATATGAAAGCTAGAGGCACTTTTCTGGAGACTTTTAGGCGTGTGTCGTCTAACAGCCACATCTACAAGTCACCCTCAAGGCACCCCTTTTTGCCCGTCTGCATAGCCCCTAAGGAGGGAAAGGAGAATGCAATACATATTTCTTCCAACACTATAGTTTTACCCTCCTTTTGCATTATCATGAACATCCAAAGATGCTATTCTTGTAATCGCTGTTATCAAACAGCACTAGCTTGCTGTACCAATTTTTCTCCCCTTCCTTATCTGACACAGGCCAAATTGGTGGCTCTTATATATTGCAGTTTCATCCCAGAGAGTTCTAGGCACATCCTTCTCTACTTCCATGGAGCTGTAAGAGGGAAATGGAAAGCATTCCCTTCTTACATTCATTTATGAATTAACCATAGTCTGTTGCTGAACTGAGACAAGATGTGGCTAGTTCAAACTGTGATGTTTGGAAACAAGAGAAAACCAGACCATAGTTTTTGATTCTAATTTAAACTAAGAAGCTGATCTTTTCAATATCCTCCTCATGGACACACTGGAGGAGGAGAGGGATGGAATTTGAGTCAATACTAAACAAGTTCTAATGTTCCTATACATCTGAACAGGTCCTTTGAATCTACCTGTACCAGAGATGCATCCTGATCTTCTGGACAATTAAACATATATTTCAATTGTGGAGTTTAATTCCATGGAGAAGTGTGAACACTTTTACTCAAATGAAGATTTTCACATGAAACTTGTTTTTAAAAGGTAGTCTGAACAGCTTTGCAGACTGCCAGAAATAGTGCACATTAAATTGAGGCATTGCCCTGGCTCAGTGCTAGGGAATCATGGGAATTGTATTTTTTTTCTGGGACATTGAGCCTTCTCTGTCAGAGAGCTCTGGTGCCACAATAAATTACAGTTCCCATGATTCCCTAGCACTGAGCCAGGGCAGTGCCTCAATTTAATGTGCACTATTTCTGGCAGTCTGCAAAGGCCCTGAGACTCTGAAAGTAAACATTTTGGTCATAAAACTTTTAAGTGCTCAAATATGGATATACATACAGCATTTTGATAAGTTGGAAGAAACACCCTAGTTGGAAATACAACCATTTCATGAGGACAAATATTGCATGCAAATGCTCTGTTCTTAATTTTTCACAAAGAAACAATGATTTTATTAAGGCGCCTCTGTGCTTTTAAAATGTAGATAATTAATGTAAATCAGCTCTCTAAATACAATTTGAGCTTATTTTTGCATTTGGTTTGGGTTAAGCTGCTTCCATCAACTCACTCCACATGTATGCTAATTACTTTTGCAATCAAACCAAGTCACCCCATTTTGAAAAGTCTAGACAAAACTGTGCACAGCTCTGATTTAGTGAAGATGCTAGCATAAGATAATGTTCAAACAAATGTCCAAGTAAATCCTTTATTGTTTCATTCTTCCAAGTGAGAACATTAAAACATGTTTTCCCTCCCCTCTTTCAAAATGGTGCAATATTTTGTGCTAATCTCAAGCGAGATTTCAATTTGCAAGAATAATTTTTGCAAAATCATTGGAGTTAGCAACCTTTGCTTGCCTATACTCACTAATTGCTAATTTGCATTATGGTGACTTCCTGTTTGCTTTCTCACCACCACCCACTCTCTTTCTACAGTACTCTAATATACATCCTTTTTTTCTTCTCTCACTCCTTCCATAAGCCCGTCTGTTTGACTATGCAGAAGTAATTTGTAAGGAAATCTATTTTACACATCTTTATAAAATAACAAAGTCAATTTCTTTCTTTGCTAGACCCTGTGTGTGTATGGGTAAGGGTGGGACTGGTTGTTGTTCAGTTTCTGCTTTGCAAATTTCATTACTAAGCTTGAGAGATCCAGTGCTTATTATCTCTCACATTCCCAACACAAATTGCATAGCTAATGTATTGCAGCTGTTGTCTTGCTGCCTGGAGAGAGAGAGAGAGAGAGAGAGATTAGACACGCATTGGTGTCTGATCAACCAGTCAGTCTTTCTGCTCTTGCTGTGAGCAATCATGACACATTTGGTACATAAACATTTGACACAAATTGTGGAAACTCTTTAACAAGTTATAACCAACTTTGTTTCTTGACTCATCAATATGACCTGTACTTGATTAATTTCAAAAGATTTCTTCACATTCTTAGAGCATGGTGGCCTTTCATGTGACTTACTGATACCTGGTAATATTGTGTGTCACCAGCTCCAAAAATGTGGTTGTGCCTATGATTTGCAAGTGGAAATGATTTGCAAGTGGAAATCCCAGTTCTTTCTAATTAATATCACAGGTTCTGCCAGGGCAGCATTAGATAAAGAAGATCTCGGAAATTTCCTTTCAGACAGAACAGATATAATTTAGGATTCCCAGAGATCCTAAATCTTACCCATAGAAACTTTCAGAAGTCTCAGAATCTGAATAGAATCTCTTAACAGCACCTGCATCTTTTTGCAGTGCAATTTGAACCCTTTGCTTCAAAAAATAGTCATTATTATTTCAAGTGGAACATGAATTTCAAAAGTAATGTAGATGTTACCAAAAAATCAGCGTTAATAAGGTATCATGCCTGTGTGGTGCTAGTGATTATGGTATAGTGTGCAATACTCAGTCCCTTTGACTTCTTTGTTTGGGAATGACATTTTTACTACTTGCTCACCACTTGAACATTGTTATTTGTACACATATTTGTTGAGTATACAAAACACCCCTCCCTGACAAAAATATCCAGCCCTAACCTGGGAGATCTGCATCTTATTTATTATCCTATCTATCTTCCAATATGACACCCAAGGCAAATCACAGTCTGAATGAAAACAAAATAAAATAATTAAAACAGTGGATAATACAGATGTTAAAAAACAAAATATATTAATATGTACTAATCAGATGTATTGACTTACATGTAATTTGTTGTATGTGAAGTATCCTATATAACACCTAAGAAACTAAAATGTGGACCCTTAAGCTGATGAAGTATTATTTCTAACTTGATTGCATGGCTTTTGGGTGTTGATGATGATTGGTTATTTTATTGAACTATTATAATGTTGTTATTTTATTGTTTTAATTTGTATATTGTTGTATATTTTTTACTGATGTAATCCCGCTCAGTCCGCAGGGAGAGGCGGGACATAGAAATAAAAACTATTATTATTATTATTATTATTATTAAAATGAGCAAATTTCAAAGTACAATTTCATCATTACAGTATAGTACAACAACATTTTTATTTTGAAGATTACAAAGAAAATTGGGCCATTGACAATTTGAAGTTCAGGAAATTTAACAGCATTGATGCAATACTGGTTATATTTTGGATCTTTAGAAAATTCCCCACTATCACAGGAGTAGAATGAGGGTTAGGGTTATCCTTTTAGAGGAGAGATAATCAACTCAGTATATAAGGCCAGACCCAGTTCAATGTTGAATCTCAGGCTGGCTGAACTATGCTTCTGCTTGTAACTCTATGTAAGCCCTGGAACTGGCCTGGTTTTCCCCTGCTAGTTCTTGTTGACTGCATGTGTGCTCACCTAGATACTTGCTAGCCTTAAACAGGACAAACACTGTGCCAGTGCTCCTAATAGGCCCTAGCCATACTGTGCCAACCATCCTACCTGCCTGCCATCATAATTAAATCTAGCAAGTAATAGTGATGCTTCTGAAATTGCACCCACTTGATTGATGGTTTCAATCTATGTTGGGTGGCCATATTACATTGCCACAGAACTTGGGAAAATTGCCTCTTTTGGGGTGACAATGGGCCTCAGCAGACGGCTAATTGAGCTGTCTTCCGGGCCCGGAAGAGGAGGGGCAGCCGCACGAGCGGCGCCCCTTCCTCTTCCTGAGGTCGCCCTTGGAGTCGCCGGCCCTCCGCACGACCGGCACTCTGGGGATGACCTCACGCCGGGGCGACCGGACGCGCCATGGCGTTTGAGTCAGGGAAAGTGCGCCCGCCGCTTTTAGGGCACACTTTCCCTGACATCTAAAAGGAGCGCCAATTTGGAGCTCCTTTTAGAGTCGCCGGAGGAGCGGCGCGGTGCGGAGGCTGAGCTCCGCCGCCGCTCCGGATCAGGGCATCCCCGACGCCCTGGTCTGCAGAGGGGGGATAAAAGCTTCCAGAAGCCCCTGGCCCTTATGACCCACATTGACTGAAGGATTCTTGGAACTTCAGTCAAAAAGTAACTTTCCCAAGCTTTGGAATACCTCAAATGTAGTACCTGACATTTGGCAATGCACTGGGGACAAATTGTTATGGCAGATGACCAGTGCAGGTGCAGTGCTATGGCCTTCGTTCAGCTCCCATATGGAAGTGCTGTGTATCAGGGGCTCTTGTTAACTGGGTAAAATGCTGGTGCTTGGTTCTGAATGCCACGTACTCTACTTTGTGCTAATTTCCTGCCATTTTAGATCAATTCCAAATGTAATTCTTATGTTGATGCCAGACATTGCATTTGGGTTGAACTGAGATGGTGGATGGCCAATATAATGTATTTTTGAAGGCCAAATACAAGTTCGGCTGCTGCCAGTGTCAGCATAAACTAACAAGCTTATTGCACCACACTCTTAAAATGGGGCTAGGTTGCTTTAACTGCTCTGACTGGCTCCTGTTGCATTTTGGGGTTTGTAGTTTAGGGGGGATGCAGACAGGAGGCCCTGGGCCACCCTGAGAAGCAGAGGATTGGGGCCGAGGCTGCCTCATGCCTCGGCCTCAATCCTCCCTTTTGCCACCTCAGAAAGGAGTGCCAAAATACTAGTCCTTTCAGAGGCGGCAAATAGGTAGCCCAAAGAGCTACTGCACGGCTCTTCTGCACCCATTCCTGCACAGCACATCAGGACACTGCACCGGAAGGACGTCTTGATGGCATGCACCATGTGTAATGGCATATGCCATCATGACGTCGTCAGTGTGGGGTTGGGGCTCCTGGCGTGTGGCTGCCCCTCCCCTTCCCTGCCTCCAAGACGGCGCAAAGGGCCATCTGTAGAGGTCCTATGTGAAGCTTAAAGGCTCTCTTGTTGAATATTCTAAATGCCTCTTCCTAAACTACCAGAATGTAACAGGAGGCAGCCAGACCAGCTAAAGTGACCTAGCCCCGTTTTAAGAGGTAGAGCAATAAGGCCTTTGCAGACTGCCAGAAATAGTGCACATTAAATTGAGGCACTGCCCTGGCTCAGTGCTAGGGAATCATGGGAACTGTATTTTTTTCTGGGACATTGAAGGCCTAAGCAGACTGTCAGAAATAGTGCACATTAAATTGAGGCACTGCCCTGGCTCAGTGCTAGCGAGTCATGGGAATTGTATTTTTTTCTGAGACATTGAGCCTTCTCTGTCAGAGAGCTCTGGTGCCACAATAAATTACAGTTCCCATGATCCCCTAGCACTGAGCCAGGGCAGTGCCTCAATTTAATGTGCGCTATTTCTGGCAGTCTGCTTAGGCCCTTTGCCTTCTCTGTCAGAGAGCTCTGGTGCCACAATAAATTACAGTTCCCATGATTCCCTAGCACTGAGCCAGGGCAGTGCCTCAATTTAATGTGCACTATTTCTGGCAGTCTGCTCAGAGGGATTGGGGGGAAGCAGACGAGGGCGTCCAGGACGCCCTGGGCTGGTGCGCCGCGGGGCCGCAGCCTCCGCACCTCGGCGCACCGGCGGCGTCCCTGGAAGGAGCGCTAAATCAGCGCTCCTTCCTCAAGACAGCGAAAGTGCGCCCTAAAAGCGGCGGGCGCACTTTCGCTGTCTTTTCCACCGCGGCGTGTCCGGTCGCCACGGCCTGTGGTCATCCCTGGAGCGCCGGCCGTGTGGAGGGCCGGCGACTCCGAGGGCGACCTCAGGGAGAGGAAGGGGCGCCGCTCGTGCGGCTGCCCCTCCTCTTCCAAGCCTCCAAGACGACTCTATTAATCGTCTGCCGAGGCCCTTTCCTGAGATGGGCCCATTTTAGTGTGTGGATCATGGTGGCTGCTCAAATATGCTGACCCTTAATGCCAGGTCTGATTATATATTAAGCATATCTGAAAGGCCTCCAGCAGGCTTAGAGCTGGTAGAATATTTCCTTCCTTGCTGAAAAACATGGTAGGCCTGGATTTTAAAAGGAGATGAAATACAGAGCTTAGAACGATTGCTTTTTGGACTACAATTTCCAGAATCCCTAGTGACCATCATTAAAAAAAGAAAGAAAGAAAGAAAGAAAGAAACTTTTTCAACTCTTCATGAAATGTTGTCAACCACTTTCCTCACTTTGCATGGTCTAACAAACAAGATTTACTTATTTCTACGTCCAGGGTTTGTGTTTGTGTTCCTGTGTGTCTACACATAAATTAAACCCTTTAAGAAAATAGACATTCCGTCTATTAGGAACTACAGGGCAAACACCCATGGTTTCACTCATGTTTCATTAAAAACTATGCTAGATTTGTCATTGCCTTCAGTGGGGTCATAAGAATTGAACCATGTGTTTTTGACCTTTAGTGTCTTTTGACAAATTGATTTTTCCCTCAAAAGTCAAAAGCTATTCATCCCACTGATTGAGTAATTCAGAGGATTACCCAGCATGAAATCATTTTTCCCTTTTAAATGTGGGCTAGGTATATTTGGTTTCCTTTAATTAAATATTAGTATCAACGATTAGACTGATGTGATTTCACAGGCACAACAGGATTCATACTGCAAATTAGAATTGTTTTTAATCTTCAACACAGTACTGAAAACAGCTGGATTAGGACAAAAAGAGAGCTGGGTGAGAACAGTAGTAGGGGGGCACTTTGAAAGTGTCACTCAGTAGTAGAACCATGCAACTTCCATTAATATAATCACTAAATCACCACTTTGAAAAATTGCCTCTTGAAGTCACTTTCCAAAGGAAACCCATCAGGTAGTTTCAAAGTACAGCTCTTATTGTCTCCTTTAATTTTCAGAAAGGCCACCAATTTATTTAACCCACTCTACAAAATACACTATTGCTATTGTTCTTTCAGCTGATTTCAAGCCTTTTCATTGTTATTGGTTTATGCGTTCTTAATCTAACTGCAGATGTTTTTTCCTTATGATGCTGTTATACACACCACCATAGGAACTTTTTAATTTACTCATACCATGATGTACAAATTATGGCTTTTGTGGAATCTATTGGTCTTCTGAAGAGCCAGCATGGTGTAGTGTTTGACTAGGACCCTGGAAGATCAGGGTTCAAATCCTTGTTCAGCCTTGAAACCCAATAGGTGAGCTTGGGCAAGTTATATTCTTTCATCCTTAGAGGAAGGCAATGGAAAATTGCCTCTGGATAAATTTTGTCAAGAGTTACTATGTCAAAATCAACATAAATTCTCATAACAACAAATTGTCCTTCTGTTTCTTCATCCTTCAGCCATGAATCTAGAGAAGCCTTCCTTATCCTGGAACTCTACAGATGTCTTACACTAGTATCACTACCATTCTCAACAATCATCCTAAGCACCAGGCTGGGAAAGAGGAAACTATAATACACTTGTGTAGAGCATCATCCCTTCTCTCAGAATAATGCTGATTGTTAAGTGAACTGTGATTCCCCCATAGTAGGGAAGAGGCCCTAAATGCTTTTTGCAGAATGGAAAGAATTGGTATATATAAAGAAAAAAGAATCACACTTTTTATTATTTTATAACTTTTGAAGTTTTTGCACAACTATTTACTTCTACTCCTCTTGAATACCAGTTTAAAAGTATAACTTCTGAAATTCCTCAGCACTTGGGCAGCTTGCTAGAGCTTTGTTTCCTTGAGTTCATTGGCAGCTTTCTTCCTCTCTACATTACTGGTATGCCCAAATGCATTCATGAGACATTAAAAATCATTTTAAAAGCAATTTTCCTATCATTGTACATCAAAGCAAATGTATGAGATTGTTTTGTGCTTTTACATTGATGCACACATTAATGTCTCCTCAACACTGATAAAACACTGTACAAAATCAATACAATCACATGTTTCAGAGTTTCAGTATTTTATTAATGCATATTACTTGTATATTGTGATAAGGAATATTGTGATAAAGAAACCCAAAGAAAGAAAACAATATGATGACTTTCACAAGCCCAGTGAGTTGGATCCAGAGTGGTCATGATTCTGGCAGTCTGCAAAGGCCCTAACCTGAAACCAATGGAATTTAAGTTAGTAATGAATAGCCATTGATTCCAGGGCATCTACTTTCAATATGACTGACTGTGAATCCAGCTGGGCTCTTTGTAAAACCCAGAGATGAAGAAAAAGATAATTCCTCATGTAAGGATGCAACAAAATTTAGTGCTTTTAAAGACCCAAATCCAGGAAGAAATTTACATGAGGGAAGAAGGTTCAGAACCATTTCTACCCTATGTTCCAGGTTTATAAGAGACTCACAATCCACATTGCTTTCTGTTAATCCACATGAATGGCAGAAACAACTGTAGAAACATCATGGGCTTTACAATTGACTATTCACTTGACAATTGTGACAAAAGATATTAGTCACTGTCACAGGTTTTTGCACTTCTGTTGCATGCTATAGAACCCATTGGTACAGAGGAATACATAGAGTCTAATATTTCATGAGCTGAATTCTCTGCATTCAATGGATGTTTCTCCTCCTCTCTCACAATGCAACCCCTTAAACTCTCTGAAAATCTGACAGAGAATGCCCCACAACCCCCTGGAGCAGGTTTTGAGGTTAACAAAGGAGTTCAACTTGGTGAGAGATGCGCTTCTTCACAAGGACTTAAATGGATTTCATTCTACATACTATGAAATATTCTATGTACTATAATCACTGAATTTCTTTTCCACCCTTAATTAATTGTTTTGTTGTATTTTTGTTTGTTGTATTTTTTCTTTATTTTTAACTTTGTTTCAAAATTAAATGTTGAAATTTTATATTAAAAACACTGAATTAAAATCTATTTTCTTGTCCATCTGTGCTGAACATCATGACATCACTTAATTCCCTTGGAATATCTGGGACTGAACCTCAGAAGTGGTCTGACCTGAACTGAATGATTAGAATTGAATAAAGTTCATATTTGAAAGTGCAGAATTGCAATTTAAAACTTGACCTCCAAAGTCTGAATTCATATTTTGCCTTAAGGTCTCAAAATAGATGTTTGGTTCACTTTGGGTTACTGTCGTACGCTGTACATGGGGCTGCCTGTGGAAATTGTGCAGAAAGTTCAGCAAGTCCAAAATGATGTGGCTGGAGTGCTGATCAGGGCCACTTACAAGGAACATCTAACCCCCATGTTGAATTAACTTCAATGGCTGGCCATGGCCTAAATGATCTGGACACCCTAGCTAGATAATTTGGCTTGGGGAAGACTATCTGAAATACATCTCCCAATATGAGCATGAATGAGTTTTAAGATTTTTGTGGGTGGGCTTTCTCTCAGCTTCACCATCTTCACAGGCATATTTCATGAGAAGATGAGGGAGACCCTTCTTGGTGGCTGCTCCAATACCATGGAGGGCCAGGCTATCACCCACCCCACTCTCTTTTTGCCAGCAGTTATTTTTTTATTTAAACAAGCATCTGTTGACTAAATGAGTATGTGGCATGGTCTTTAATGGCATGTTTGTGTACTGCAGTTTTCTTTTTCAAATTGTCCTTGATACAGTTTTAAATCATTTCATATTTTAAAATGTTGATGCTTTAGTGTGGTATGGTATACTAATGTATGATAACTTTTTTTACTTCTAATTTTTAATTCATGTGCCTTATTTTACCTCATGTGTGAGCTGCCTTGGGCCCAGTTTAGGAGAGGAGAGGGATAGAAATTAAATAAATAGTCTCCCATCAATTTCATTTTATTTATTTATTTTTGGTCATAAGACAAATAAATCAAATAACACGCAACAATTCTCAGAGTATTACTATAATTGTAAAGCAGCTGATAGTCTCTCTCCCTTTCTCTTATATAAATGTTTTAGATAGCAATAACTTTTCAGTCTTAAATACTTTACCTATTGTTCACATATCAAATCACATCAGAGGTCAAATACTGAAAACCCATATCATACTCATAAAATATTGAAAAAAGTAGTCATTGTCAGATTATCAAACATCTAGTGACTATCATTCAAAATTTGCAGGAGAGAATATTTAGGAACAAATTATTTTATCTTCCGAAATAGTGCCTCTCAAAATACTCTGCTGGGTTTGTTTATTGTTATCATGAAATGGCTAAATTTCAGAATGTGTGCTACATATAATAGTTAAAAACAAACTGCAATCCCATTACTTCAGTACAAACTATGATCTATTTATATCTTATAATACACTTAACTGACACTTCAGCTGGAATAATTAAATTATGCAGTAGAGGGAAATTCAGGAAACAATGACAAGTGATGTGATTGGTTGTCTAAAAGTGGGGAAAGCAAGCCAAATGGTTATGCAATTTTCAGATCTGTTGTTTTTCTGGTTAATTCTGGTTAAATTAACCCTCTGGTTGATACACCTTAGCTGTTAAATCTGTTGTTTGTCTGTGCTGATGTTTCCTTTTCAGGGATTACAGAAGTCCTATTTAGACAATCATCCTGTTCATGTGAAGGTCAAAAGCATGAAAGACCCCCAAAGAATCTCCAGCTCCAACATCTCCAAGACTGCCCACTTAGCCCTCAATTGTCATATAATGTTTCTGTATAGGGTTGCTACTATAGCTTCTGTAGCAAAGACTGGTTGCTGATCTGTTTCTGGGCACAATTTAGAGTGCTGGTTATGACCTATAAAGCTCTGTACAGCTTAGGTCCAGGTTACCTAACAATCTCCCCATATGAGTTTGACCAGTCCCTGAGATCCTCAGGAGAGGCACTTCTCTCAGTCCTATCACCTTCACAGGTATGGCTGGTGGGGACACAAGATAATCCTAGAATCATAGAATCATAGAGTTGGAAGAGACCACAAGGGCCATGCAGTCCAACACCCTGCCATGCAGGAACTCCCAATTAAAGCATCCCCGACAGATGGCCATCCAGCCTCTGCTTAAAGACCTCCAAGGAAGGAGACTCCACCACATTCTGAGGGAGTGTGTTCCACTGTTGAACAGCCCTTACTGTCAGGAAGTTCCTCCTAATGTTGAGGTGGAATCTCTTTTCCTGGAGCTTGCACCCATTGTTCCGGGTCCTAGTCTCTGGAGCAGCAGAAAACAAGCTTGTTCCCTCCTCAATATGACATCCCTTCAAATATTTAAACAAGGCTATCATATCACCTCTTAACCTTCTCTTCTACAGGCTAAACATCTCCCGCTCCCTAAGTTGTTCCTCACAGGGCTTGGTTTCCAGACCCTTCACCATTTTAGTTGCCCTCCTTTGGACACGCTCCAGTTTCTCCACATCCTTTTTGAATTGTGGTGCCCAGAACTGGACACAGTATTCCAGGTGGGGCCTTACCAAAGCAGAATACAGTGGCACTATTACTTCTCTTGATCTAGACACTGTACTTCTATTGATGCAGCCGAAAATTGCATTGGCCTTTTTAGCTGATGCATTGCACTGTTGACTCATGTTCAACTTGTGGTCTACCTGGATTCCTAGATCCCTTTCACACGTAGTCTCATTCAGTCAGGTGTCCCCCACCGTATATCTGTGTTTTGCATTTTTTTGCCCTAAGTGCATTTACATTTCTCTGTGTTGATTTCATTTTGTTAGCTTTGGCCCAGCTTTCTAGTTTGTTCAAGTCATTTTGAATTTTGATCCTGTCTTCTGGGGTATTAGCTACTCCTCCTAATTTGGTGTTGTCTGCAAATTTGATAACTATGCCCCCAATACTGTCATCCAAGTCATTGATGAAGATGTTGAATAGCACTGGGCCCAGGACAGAGCCCTGTGGCACCCCACTGGTCACTTTCCAGGTTGAAAAGGAGCTATTGTTGAGCACCCTTTGGGTTTCAGCAGTCAACCAATTACAAATCCATGTAACAGTTACTTTGTCTAGCCCACATTTTACCAGCTTGTTTGCAAGAATGTCATGGGGAACCTTGTCAAAGGTCTTCTCAGTGGCAGCCCCTAGGCTCTGGAACACTTTTCCTGGGATGCCAGAATAACCCTCTCCTTTCTGCCCTTTTATTGGTAGGCAAATTACATTTTTATTTTGAGAGGCTTGAATAAATAAAAGTTTTTAAAGAATCTTTAAGAGGGTGCTGTATTGTTTGTACAGTACTGATTTAACTGTTTTAAAAATAATTTCAGTTGTATACTTTATTTTTTTAAATAGTGTGCATAGTTTAATTGAATCTTGCTTTTGCATGTTTTAGCTACACTGCACTTGTTTTTATTTGTAAGTCACCTTGAGTGACAGTTTTGGGGAAAGGCAGATATAAATAAAGACGAAGATAGAAGAAGGAAGAGTAGGAGGAGAAGGTAGCAGCAACAGCAACACCCCCCCCCCAAAAAAAAAACTGCATGGAGATTTCTGCTTGTATTCAAGTGATCAAAAAACCCTTTCATCCTTCTTGATTCAATATGGACTGTCAGGGAGAGCAGGAGAGAATAATAATACTGGTGGTGATGTTTGCCACCACCACCAGTGTTTTCTCTCTTACCCTTTTAGCCTCCACATTAACAGGGTGAATATCTATTTAGGATTATATATGGGTTAAAGGTAAAGGTATTCCCCATTGACAAGGTTGTCAAGTCATGTCTGACTATAGGGGGTGGTGCTCATCTCTGTTACTAAGCCGAATAGCCAGCATTGTGATCATGTGGCCAGCATGATTGCACAGAACTCTGCTTACCTTCCCACTGAAGTGGTACCTATTTATCTATTTGCATTTGCATGCTTTCAATCTGCTAGGTTGATAGAAGTTGGGACTAGTGACAGGACCTCACCCCATCATGCAGCAGCCAGGCCTCGAACTGCCAACCTCCTGATCTTGCAATCAACAGAGTCAGTGTCTTAACCACTTGAGCCACTGCACCACTGGGTTATGAACCAAAAAGGCCTATATGGCTTGAACTCAGGTTATCTAAAAGACAACATCAGGTCTATATACACAGGCAGGATACCACAGGTCAACCCTGTGGATTCCCACCCGCAATCCCATTCCATTCCCACCTCCAGTACCTACCTGGGCCAGTTTGGCAATGGGCAGGTGTTCACATGTCTGTCTGCTACCACACCATGGTGCTGCCCCTTGCTTGCCATCATCACCACATCCCATGTGAAGGCCCCCATGCTGCCTGTCACCCTCACGGCCAGGTGCCCATTTTTGACATCACAAGCTGTGACTGGGACCTTCACAGGGAACACAGCAGTGGTGGCAGGTAAGGGGGCACGTGGCTGTGTGGTATGCCAGCTGTCACAGTGGAGTTTCTAGAAAATGCTGTTGCAAACAGATGGTTTTAAAAGACCTCACTAAGGATGCTTTGGGCCAGGACTGGGTGAGAACCTCTGGATCAGTGTCTGCCCAGTCCTGGCCCAGGACTATTGGCTTGCATCATCTACGCAGGACAACACCAGGCCAAGAGAACACAGGCCTTTTGGCCTATGCATACAGCCCCATCTCCCTGTATAGCCTGAGGTGATTTTATGGTTTGGAAGAGAGGTCCCTTTTTTCAGTCCCACTACTTTCAGAGGCCCATTTAGTGAGGATACAGTAGAGGTCCTTCATGCTGGTCACTCCTAGGTTATCAAAAGCCCAACCCAGGGAGATTAGGTTAGGTTAGCTTCTTTCCTGATATCCTTCTGCTAGCACATGAATACCTTATTATTCTTTTCTCCCCCCCCCCCTTCCCCTCTTATTTTCTTCAGAAAGAAAGAAAGAAAGAAAGAAAGAAAACAAAGAAGTAGAAAAGTAAAGATGAAGTGTTATATATACAACCTTTTTTCTCTACTTTTCTTAAACCAGAAATATGTGTGTTTTGTTCTGTGTAATTTTGTTTTGTATTGTTGATTAATATATATGTTATATTTATTTTAGAAGACACCGCTGTACATGTAAGATATGTTTATTGATATTTGATTCTATGTTTGTTGGTATTAATAAAAAAATATTAAAAAATGAATACTTTATTATTCATGTTGGCCTTTAAC
The DNA here is from genome assembly GCA_026167975.1 of Phrynosoma blainvillii. Classification (NCBI taxonomy): domain Eukaryota; kingdom Metazoa; phylum Chordata; class Lepidosauria; order Squamata; family Phrynosomatidae; genus Phrynosoma; species Phrynosoma blainvillii. The sequence goes on along the minus strand of JANUYF010000002.1, from coordinate 63,125,406 downwards.
AACTACCAACTGTATAAAGCTAAATGGTGTGTTGTACTTTTAATGTTTTAGTGTATTTATTATCATCATATTTAAATTTATTCAAATCAATGTATAATTTTATATTGATACTTAAAAATATTTTAATGCACTGCAAACCATCTTGTCTCTCAACCATGGGAGAAAGGCAGGTGAGAAATAAAAAAGACAGACATGCAGACAGACTTTAGAATCATAGAATTATAGAGTTGGAAGAGACCACAAGGGCAATCCAGTCCAACCTTCTGCCATGCAGGAACTCCCAATCAAAGCATCCCAGACAGATGGCCAGTTTAGAACAGTGTTTGGGCAACTTGTGGCCCACCAGGTATTTTTCAAGATAACTTCTTTCAGTCTCAGACAGCACAGACAACTCTGAGAGATCATAGTGTACCAGTCCAAGAATATTTGAACTTCTACAGTTTGATCACTCAGAATTCTGGGAATTCATATTGATTGAGAAAGCTAGTTTTATCATTCTGGGAATGCTTACAAGAAGCTGTGAAGCTGGTGATTAAAATTGCTATAGCAATTCTTTCTTAGAGAGCCAGTGTAGTGGTTTGAGCATTGGTCTAAGACTCTGGAGACCAGGGTTCATATCCTGGCTCAGCCATGGAAATCCACTGGATGACCTTTAGCAAGCCACACTCTCTGAGCCTCAGAGGGTCGCCATGTCAAACCCCCTCTGAAGAAACATGCCAAGAAAACACCATGATAGGTTCACCTTAGGTTCTCCATAGGTTGGAAATGACTTTAAGGCACATAACAAAAACAACAACCTTCTTTCTTAGAGGACAAATGTAACAATATGTTCTTTGTATAATATTATATATGTCTTTAGGACAAAATAATGAATCAAGGTCCAGAACAGTTATCAAGACTTCACAGGTTTCAAGTGTTCATTTGATCATTTCTAGGAAACAAAAAGTTAAAAGAGGACTAGGTTTCAGTTTCTGTACATGAAATTTCCATCTTTGTTGCTCAACTTTTTTTGGGGGGGAAAGCATTAAAAAAAACACAACACCTTACATATCCTCTGTCAATAAATCAAAGCAGATGCATTTACAAGTCAGTAAGTCAGCTGCCTTGCAAGTTATAATAAATTTTGACAAATCTGAACTACAGGACAGATTAAATCTAAAATCCCATAAGCAGACATTCATGGAACCTTAGATCTCAGTTTTGTGATGGTTCAGATTGAGGACAGTTGATCTTCACTTGCAAGACAGACAGAGTCTGTTAGATAGGTCTTCTTTGATCTATAAAACAACCTTTCCAAATATATCAAAGTAGTTGAACTTGCCAGGTCAAAGGGAGGCACTTTGACACATAGACCATCAGTTTTGAAAAAATTATCAGAGCTGTGTTTAAGGGACAAGTGAAACAGACCTCAGTAAAGGTGAAAAAAAGAAATCAGATTGGAAAGAGGGAAAAAGTAGCCTTAAAATCAAGTGACATATATTTGGCTGCAAGAGTTCAGACAAATCTTCCATTTTGTGTCTATTAAAAAAAATGAGATGCAGATAGGGACCCTCTCCCTCAAACACACATACCATTCTTCAGGACAAATGTATACTTAAGAAATCATGTCCTTTTTAAAAAGATCATTTTTAAAGGTCCCTATTTGTGAAACCCTCTGGAATCCAGTATGTCACCTTGGAAATCAACCATTATAAAAATGAAGTATACATAAATATTATAAATAAGTTGAAAGAGCAGGTAAGGTGTACTCTTCTCTCTCTCTTTCTCTCTTAAAATCATGATACTTCTGACATTAGATATTAAGAGTGGATTGTTCCTTGAGTTTTTAAAAAGTGGTGCCAGCATGGTGTAGTGGTTTGATTATTGGACTAAGAAGGCAAGGGCAAACCCCCTCTGAACAAATCATGCTTAAGTTACAATAGGTTCACCTTAGAGTTGTCATAAGTCAGAAATGACCTGAAGGCACACAATATGCACACAGTTCTTAAACCACCTTTCTTTCCCCTGGGAACTCCTTATTAACTCATTTTTATAGTGCATCTTTATGTGTCTGTCAAACCATAAATTAAAACTCAGGATGCTCAGCTCTGGAACAAATCCTGAAGAAGTCTGCTTAGGATGTTTATAGTCAGGAAAGGCTCTAATTCATTATTACTTTTCCTCTTGAAATTAGAGCGGGGGGGGGGGAGTTCACAAACAAGGGAATAGGTGATGACTGAATTGCTTAAAAATTTAAGATCCATTTAAGATGTAGAGATGGGGAGAATATTTGAAAATGTTCCAGAATAAACAAATAAAAGAAAATGTGTGATAAACCTTGAACAGAAGAAGCCTGGACTAATGAAAAGTTTCATAATTTGGGATTTATACTATGCAAAATTTGCATGCAGTTGTTTTGCAGAATAAACAGATTTGCATAAAGAAATATTTTCTGTGCAGAAAATGCTGCTTCCTGTGCAAAACAACCATATGCAAATTTTGCACAGAATAAGTCTTAAAGTGTGAACAATCTCTGAAAATTGTACAGTAAGAAAAGTAAGAAGAAAGAAGAATTTTGCTAAAATAGCTTGTTTCTTCCTAGGAGAAGAAAATTAGCAAAGCACTGTGAGCACTGTGTTCCAATTGAAATGTTACACAAATACTTTAATTGTTCATTGCTCCTTCATACAGATAACATATACTGAATGTTTTAGTGTCATACTGTAGCAAAATTTTCTTTTGGGGAAATACATTTCCAGCTAACTTGATTTATCAAGTTCTGTAGCTCACACAGCATCTTTGGCAATCCCAAACCCTTATGGAATTATCAAAATAATCATTCCATCCCTCTGGAGGGAGAAGAAAGACATGTCGACTCATTCATTTCCTGTATTCTTCAATGATGATTTCTCCCTCCTCCCATGTTGTAACACCAACAGGTCCCCACCCATATTAGATGGCGACATACTTTCAACTAGAGAGCCTCGGAAACATTTCTCTGCAATGAGTTCTTGCAGCAATAGTTCCCAAGAGACCTGCCTTCCTGCTGGAAGTCTTCTTACACTCATTAAAATGTTAGAAGTGACAAAACTCTTGGATTGCTTTTTTTCCTCATGAACTACATTCCATCTCTGTATTAATTCTGTTAATTGTCTAGTCAGACATAATTACACATTTGCATATGTGCAATAGCCTGTGTCTCAAAACCATAGTTAAACATTAAAAAAGCAGGAGGTGTGAAAGGGTTCATGTTCAATATATGTCTGCTTCAGTAAATGTTTGTGTATCTTTCTTGAGGTCTCATTTCCTGAAATATTACCATATTGACAGCGATCTTATGGGCTGAATTGCTATATGATTTTTCAAAAAGAGTATACATTGTTTTAAATTTTTGAGCCAACAACAAACATTGGTTTAAAACTGGCTTACTACCCAGCCTTGATTGAGAGAATAGTTATGACACAATCTCACTGCTCTTGTGATTTTATGGTAGTCTATATATTTTTTTTTTTTTTTGTATGGGGAAAAATGTCATTGTAAACATTTCACAAGCTGCTTGACAGAACTTCTCTGTGGTAAAAGACCAATATGTTGATGGAGGGAGCTGTGATTTTGTGATTTGCACAATGATATATAATTTCCATAAACCTCCTTCAGTGCACAAGTTCCTTTTTCCCTTTGTGAAGCCAAGAATCTTGCCACATGATAACAAAACAAAACAGGAAAGAAAGAAAAAAGGTAGTCTCCAAATTGTCTAGGGCAATTTAAATCTGACTAAGGAGGCAACAACCCTATATATCTGATTACTTTGTATTTTTTTAAAAAACTTATAGTCAGTTTAGGCTAAGCTGGAAGGGCTGTAGAGAATGCAGAAACTTGAAGTCTTTTCATTGAAACTTTTCAATGATTCCTTGGGTTGGAACTGCTACTCCCCTGAGCCTTGTTTATTTGAGATGCCTCATAAAAGCCTCCCAGTAGAATGATCAAAAGGAAGATATACAAAGACCCAAGTTCCAATGCAGCTTCTTATTTCTATGGGGTTAGCATAAAGCTGTAATTCTGCTGCAACCATCCATAGCACAGGTAGCTGCAAAAATGTGAAGGATGCTTTTGGAGCTGGTGATTAACCTTCTATGGTGAAGTACAAAATCATATCCCAAAGGTAAGCTGAGCACAGAAGTACCTACTCAAAGACCTAGTGAGGCAGCAGCAGCATTTAAAAAAACCCCACAAAAACCACAAAAAAAAACAAGACACTGCTGTTCATTTCTTCATTTTGCTGGAATCTCACAGACCCTTATTCAAATCTCATAGGTGATAGGTCTTTTGTTTTTTTAAGCAATGATTCTCAAATTCGGGCCATCCAGGTGTTTTTGACTTTGGTTCCCAGCATCCCAAACCATTGGCCAAGATAGCTGAGGCTTCTGGGAACTGAAGTCCAAAATATCTGGAAAACCAGAGTTTGGGAATCACTGATTTACAGATTGTGTAGAAGAGGTGACTGGATGGGCTGATGAACAACCAAACCTGAGGCAGCAGACCAGTTTAGTAAGGACTACCTCTATCTTTGTCCCCTCTTGAGTGCCACTGATGACTGACCAAAGTGTAATCCTGTTGTCTATGGGAACATGTCTTTCTAGCATCTATAAGTGATGAAACAGGCTGTGCCCTGAGGCAACAAACTTGATTGGCAGGGCCAAAGCAGTTGCAGATGTTAAATATAAATATGAATGGAAAATCCTGTAAGCAGGCACATGAAGATACTCTAGTGTCTTTTTTTTTTGGTCTCTCTTTGTGCTTTGTGCTTTTCTTAGAAAACCACAGTGGTTCAGTTTCTGCTCCCATTTATGTTGAAAAATATCTCTATGAATGACCACTTGCTGTACATATGCTTGCCATTTTTAAAATAGAAAGTAAAATATAGTCTAGAAAAGTAAGTCATAGTGCAGCTCTGTAGTGGATCCTCTTTCTTTCCATCCTTTAATGGGTTAGGAGAATAGTCTATTAGTAGTATACTACTTCTATTAGATTGCCTTTTGATTGCTCTCACATCCTGTGTAGGAATACTGATACCCAGTAGGGGGAAAAATTGGGACCCCCTAGTTAGCATTGCCACAATGCACAACAGCCTCCTGGTCAGAAGTGGGTAGTATACATTATGTTTTGACAGGCAATTGATGAGTGACTATATTCTGCTAATTCTTGTTGTTTTCTTTCTTTTCTTTTCTTCTTTTTTTTTTTTTTTGGAGGGGGTGTTTAATAACATATTATTTATTTATATGCCAACTTTCTCCCAGAAAAGGACCAAGGTAGTTCACTTTTTAAAATTGTTTAATCTGATTTTAACTTTTTATTTTGTGAATTTTTAGTGATTTTTTTAAAACTTGTTGTAAGCTGCTTTGAGTCCTAAACTCAGAAAAAGCTGGGACAGAAATAAAGAGGAGGAGGAGGAGGAGGAGGAGGAGGAGGAGGAGGAGGAGGAGGAGGAGGAGGAGGAGGCAGGCCCATATAAAGGCCACCTTAAATTTCACAAGAGCTGGCCCTCTCATGAGAGTCCCAGGATCCCATGAGATTAGAGATCTGATTCTCATGATAGGCTCTCTTCTCACAAGACTTGAGATAGGTTCATATAAGCCTGCGTTGTGTACTACTCAACTCAGGGGAGATGCAGATGGCAAGAAACGCCATCCTCAATACCAGGAAGGGGAGGGGCAGCTGGACATTGGGTGCCCCATCCCCTTCCTGAGGATGTCATCGAAGCAACGGCCCATCCACACACTGGGCACTCCAATGACGTCCTTCTGGCTCAGCATCCAGACATGCTGATCCAGCAGAGACGCCGAAGTGGCGTGCCATTCCTTTTGCGGCGCCCCTTTCACGGCTTGCAGAAGGAGAGCTATTTTAGCACTTCTTTTGCAGGTGACGAAAGGGAGGATCGAGGCCGAGGTGTCCGGCAGCATCAGCCTCAATCTTCTGCTTTTGGGGGCGGCACAGGGCCGCCCATCTGCTTGCCCCTTCAGTCAACTGGGCCTGTACAGCTGAGAGCTGGAAAAGCAGGCACCAGCTGTGCTCACAACAAATAGATTTGGACCAGATTCAGTGCAGAACTTCCCTTTCCATGTGAGGACAGCCCACAGTCAAATCAGGAAGACAGGGCAACAAGAGGACATGGAGAAACTAGTTGAAATGGCCATGCCCTTGGCTCCCGAAATATTGCTACCTTTTGGGGGTGGAAGAATAGTGAAAACAAAATGGGGAGGGGGAGGAATTTTGCTACATATCAGTGCTCAGCCCAAGCCTGAAATAATATGTTGGCTGCTATAAATGAGGGGAATCTCATCTGTGTTCATTTTTGATGAATTTACTGAAATTGGCACATTTCATTGCTGGGATGAAAAAAAAAAGTATTTAAAAGCTTTAAGTGTAGGAGAATAGAAAATGGAAAGATTTCCCTCATCCCTAAGCTAACCAGTTTGTGAGAGACAAGCATGGCTTTTTCTAGATATGTCGCTGGAAGCTGGGGGAAAGGGTAGAAGGAAAAAAGCTGGGCTACCACAAGTGCTCCCCATGCCCTTTTAAATACACAAATGATGCTTGAACAGAGCATCCTTGCTTCTGTGTAGCCTAGGGGATTGGGGGAAAAGTGCCTGGAAAGCTCTGGCACTAATTCTTTCCCCACCTGTTACCAGGGACAAGAATGCTTATGTTTCTTTCATGGCTTGCAGCTGATTAAAGCCCCTATTTGTATTATACTGGAAAACATTAACGTTTCACCCAGCAAAAGAAGGATTAAATTTATAAATGTGGCTTAATTGTAGGGATTTTGACAATAAAAAATCAAGAATTACAGAGGAAAACATGGGTATTATTCAGCCTAAAGATGAAAGTGACTGACATATGCATCTCTCTGATGTGCTGGAATCCCCATTTGCTTATGAGATTCATTTATGTGATTCAGTTGCTTTTGTGTTCTTTTCCATTATATTGCAGAGAAACTGTGTGGTATAAAAGCTTGATTGCAATTGCTGTTAGGGATGGTACATTTTCATGTGTAATGGTGTTACTTTTGTCTTATGGGAAGCACTTTACCTACTCTTTTTCTGTTTTAGCTGTACATGCAGATCCTGAACTGTGAGTGGGTGGAAAGGAAACAATCAAGGGTATGCTTTTCTGAGTTGCTATAGTGCATGTTTTCTCCTATTTCTCCTCTTTTGGAGGTGGCAGTTAAGATTAAAATAATTGCTTAATATTCTTTCGCTTCCTAGGCTGCTACCAAGTTGAAGCATCCCTGCCTTAACCAATGACTTTATTTCTAGTTCTCAACCACAGGGTATTAAAATAATATCATTATCGTTATCATTATTATTATTGCTGCTGCTCCTATTTTGCTCTGTAGGAATTTAATAGTTTACCTTTTGAAGAAACTACATAATGGCTCAAGAACAATAGTTTTATAGCACCTTAAATACTAACAGATTACCTGTGATATAAGTTTTTAGAAATTAAATGAAATGGATTAGAGCCCATCAAAGCTTATGCCATACTAAATCTTGCACCCATTCCCCCCCCCCCCCAATATATCCGGTAAGAGACACTTCTGGTACTTTTCTGAAAGATGCATAATTCACGTTCAAAGCATTTCAATTACAGTGCTTTCCATTAAATCCAAGATGACTAATTTTTGTATATGTTGTAGGCCAGGGGTAGGTAACCTTTCCCCTTTAAGGGCTGAGGGACTTCAGCTCCCAGAAGCCTCAGCCATGTTGGCCAATAGTCCCATGTTGGCCAATAGCTCCTGGGATTCTGGGAGCTGAAGTCCCTCGGCCCTTAAAGGGGAAAGGTTGCCTACCCCTGTTGTAGGCCATTGTGGGCTTGGGACATCTGTAGGCAATCTGTATGTCCTCAAGCAGGTATCTTGCACTGTAACTGATCTGTGTAACTTGATCTCCTGATCAACTGGAGATGCTGTGTCTAAGTGAGCTGCATGTCCAGGAAATCAGTTGCCAGCTTGTTCTGTGGGCTGTGTGTAACCCTCTACAAATACAAAATGACATACAAATCTTTCTAAGAAAACTCTTTCTAAGAAAACTTTAAATTGGAGTCAACCTTAAGGACAAGTTTTCTGAAGTAGTTGGATCAATTAATTGTTGTAGTATGCCTTCAAGTTATTTTTAATTTATGACAACCCTAAGGCAAACCTATCATGGGGTTTTCTTGGAAATATTTGTTCGGGGGGGGGGGGTTGCCTTTTCCTCTCTCTGAGGCTAGAGCAGGGGTAGGCAACCTTTCCCCTTTAAGGGCCGAGGGACTTCAGCTCCCAGAATCCCAGGAGCTATTGGCCAACATGGGACTATTGGCCAACATGGCTGAGGCTTCTGGGAGCTGAAGTCCCTCGGCCCTTAAAGGGGAAAGGTTGCCTACCCCTGGGCTAGAGAATGTGACTTGCTCAAGGCCACCCAGTGGTTTTCCATGGCTGAGCAGGAATTCAAACCCTGTTCACCAGAGTTGAAGTCCAGCGCTCAAACCACTACACCATGCTGGCTCTTTAAGCAACCATTAATATTGCAGGATGGTATCATGTTGCTGGTGCTTGTAAAGCTAGGCTTTACAGACAAGGAAATGCACATAGACCAACATGCTCTTCCAGCTTTCTAACAAATGGAGTATGGATCCAATACAATGACAGAAGGTATGTCAAAAAAACCTCCAATTCATCACTAAATCTTCTTTGCATTCTAGGAGCATATGATTAATACTATATTCAAGTACTACTTTCCTTATTCCTTTTGTGTCTGGTGACTGACATCACATCATTTCAAGGGTATTTTCCAGTTGGCATGAAGAGGAAAAGCTACATGCTAGACATCACCTTCAGGAACAAGTGTTGTAAGACCTCTAATGAGGTGGGTCTTTTCAGACTCTATAATTGGTGACAAGGTAAGGCAGCTTCATATCAGAAATAGATGTACAAAACAGGGATTATTAATGAGGATGAAGCATCATAGCAAGAAGTCTTCTAGTGACTAGTAGACAGGAGACTGTAAGAAGTGTTTTACATTGATATGTCCAATATCTTCAATTTGCATCATAAATCCTTCACATAGGCTGGCTCAAGCTAATCTGTGTTGGAATCCTGTTCACCTTTGCACAAATCATAAGTAATGTGACCAGAAATCCATCATTCCATTTCCCAACCCTCCTAGATAGTAGCAATTTAGTTTAATTGGGTTACTTTGGTAATACTTCTCTGTTTCAAATGTTTTTTTAAGTAATATTTGCAATCATATAAACACATCTAGATAGAAAATAGGATCTGATCAAGACCCAGTTAATAAGATTGTCATTAGAGTTGAATCTCAGAAATAGAAAAACACACTTTTAAAGGGTAAAATTACAAATAACAGTAATTGAAAAGTGTCATGGCCAGCCATGAGGAGGACTCGGAGGATGAGGAGGAGGATGGGTCTCCTCCAGAGAAGGAAGAGATACAGGCTCCACCTGGCTCTCATTCCGCTCTGCCTGAGCCAAGCCCTGTTCTCCCAGCCCCAGAGCAGCCAGGTCCTAGTGCTACTCCTATGGAGGCTCAGCTGCCTAGTGGGGAGAATCAGGAAGATACAGCTGGGCCAGTACCTTCCTTTAGGCAGAGGAGAGCTGAAAGTGCTGGCGTACGCAGGTCCAAGAGGCTAGCTGAGAAGCAGCTGCGCCTCAACAAGCCTCAGCTGGCACTGAGGTAGGATTTGGCTATTTAAACATCAGCAAAAGGCTTCTTGAGTGTCAAGACTTATTGTAGCTTCTTTGTGAGACTACGGTCAGTGTGGCTTCTGCCTTGTGCATCTTTTTCCTGCTTTGTGGAACCCTGTTGCCTTGACCTCGGACCGAACTGGACTTCTGTTGATTGCTGCCTGCCTTGACCCTAGACCGACTAACTACTTTGCATTCTGGACTCTGCTTTGTTTACAGGAAGGTTTGTAGCTTGCCTTGCTGTTTGTTGTTTATTCTCCCCATTCCTAGCAGTAGCTGTGGGAACTGAGGCTGGCTGTAGTCCAGGACAAAAAGAAGAAATCAGAGTCCTGGCATTATGCAACATGTTTTTCCACCCCACTGCTCATTTTGTAGGGTTCAAATTGTTAAAATACCAGTAGGGAGACATGTTTTCAGTATCAACAAGGAACTGTGTGGATGAGACAAAAATTGTTGTGGAAAGGTGTGGGCAAAAGGAAGTTTTTTAAAAAAACAGGCCAAAATTTTGTACCAGAATCTAATGACTTTGTCACATGGTAAAAGAAAGGTGAAACCAATTGGGAGAGTAGCAGCTCTCTCCATGCCACTCTGTATGCCTTCATAGCACTTCTGTTCTCTTCCCAAGGGGAGATGGTCATCAAAGCATGCCTTTTGCTGAACGTAATATTGCCATTCATCAAAAGGCACAATTTGATGACTGTCTCCCTTTGGGAAGAGAACAGACATGCTATGATATCATGCAGAGGAGTACAGAGAAAGCCACTACTCTCCCAATTGATTCTGTCTTTTCCCCCCTCATGCGGTAAAATCCTAAGTAATTTGCTGGCTTGATACCCACTGCCCCCCCCCAAAACCCAAAACATTAATCTGTGCTCCAGTCACTGGATCTCCTTCTGCCCATGCAGCTGATGCCAGATAAACAGGTTTGGGGAGAAGGGGTTTACAGTCATGGCAATGTGTCACAAACATCACTAAGTATAATTATGAATACAAAACAGTTAATTAAATTTACTCATCTGTAACTGTTTCATATTCAGTCATGACAGTGACACTATTGCCACATCCGCCTCAAACTAACTTTATCAGACTTCACCTGCATGGAGAAAAAGAGACCTATTCTATTAGTGATGGGAGTGTGGGTGAATTATGTTTCTGTCAGATTTTTTTTGTGGGGGGGGGGGGCATGCCAGGAAAGGTTACTTGGCCTTTGCAGACTGCCAGAAATAGTGCACATTAAATTGAGGCACCGCCCTGGCTCAGTGCTAGGGAGTCATGGGAACTGTATTTTTTCTGGGACATTGAGCCTTCTCTGTCAGAGAGCTCTGGTGCCACAATAAATTACAGTTCCCATGATTCCCTAGTACTGAGCCAGGGCAGTGCCTCAATTTAATGTGCACTATTTCTGGCAGTCTGCAAAGGCCCTAAAATAAGCAGTTGTTACAGGATTCCAGCCACAATTAAACAACCAATTAAAATCATTTAAAATTCATTAAATGACAGAATACAGATTACAATTCTCAATTTAAAAAAAAAAAATGAAGGTACCACAACTTTCAGCATCTGATTTCCCTCGACAACAATGTTTATCTCTTCCTTTCACTATTTAGTGCATTTATGATTTTCTGGGGGTTTTGTTGTTGTTTCAAAAGCCAATAGTTAACTACGGGCCTTTACAGACTGCCAGAAATAATGCAGCTTGAGGCCACTTTAACTGTCCTGACTCGGTGCTAAGGAATCATGGAAACTGTAGTTTATTGTGGCACCAGAGCTCTCTGACAGAGAAGGCTCAATGTCCCAGAAAAAATACAATTCCCATGATTCCCTAGCACTGAGCCAGGACAGTTAAAGTAGCCTCAAGCTGCATTATTTCTGGCAGTCTGTAAAGGCCCTATGTGTAGACCATTCCCACCAATAGCTTTTCTTTGGCACAGCTATTGACTGACTGTTGTAGGGGTGGCAATGCTTGGGGCAGCTCAGAGATTTAATTTAGCCCACATTTTTAATCAAGATGACATGAATTATGCTTCCTGAACGAGGGAACATCATTTTTACATATTGGATTGCAATTATCCTTTCGTTTTCTCTCATCTACAAAATTTGTAAAATAGTTATTGATTATTGATTCAAATAATGTAGTAAATACATATAAAATGTAAATTTTAGGTTAAAATGTGTACAAAAATGTGCATTTTAAGATTCAGTATGTATCAGTGGATATACTATGTTCAGACAATTTTGTGTGCGCATGCATTTAAAATGCAAATCAGTGTGGGAATAGGATATAACAGACTTATAAATGCACACAGGCCCAATTGTCATGGACTGGAAATATACTGGCCTGCCATTTCTAGTGATTCTTCTCTGTATTGATGCAGCAGTCACAAATAGACTACTGAATATGCACATGAATAAGTCTACAAATTTGAGTTAAAAAAATGAGTCGATTTATCCATGGGTCGATGTAAGTACTGTACTTCAACTCTTATAAAAAAATAAAAAACAAAAAAGGAACCATCCCCTGGTAAAAGGCAAGAGTGTTATCTGTCCTGGAAGCACTGACACCCCTTCTACTCTCTCACCCATCCATCACAAACAGTGATGCCTGCTGAAATTTCGTAACTTCTTTGGCATCATTTTTTCTTTGCTTCATCCTTTATATCCTTTGTTATATGTTCCTAAGTTTTACCCTTGGCTAATCCATGGGTCATGTCAAAATCCATAATTTTGTACCCAAACCCTGCCCTCAATTTATACATGCAGTTGATTTATAGTTGAGTATATATGGCAATCCCCATAGGGTTCAATAGACATTATTCTTTGTTCTCTTGTAAATTAGAGCAGCAGTTTCCAACTTGTACTCTGTGGAGCCCTTAGGGCCTTAGGGCTCCATGAGTAAAAAAGACTGGGAATCCCTGAATTAGAGTAAAAATGTGTCAAAACCAAAAATATAAAAATAAAAATAAAAAACACATACTTTCATCCTATTTATGAAGAATTTTGTGAATTTTGATGAACTCCTCTCAGGAAAAAGAAACAGATAAAATTCTCAACCAATAGTGTTGCCCAAATTCAAGAGGCTATTCTCCATGTAGAGATGATCATGGTGGCTAAAACCCTGTTCACATTTAATATTCATAAGTGGACTTACATCTGTGGAAATTAGAATTGGGCAGTTCCACACTATAATATCCTCATCCAATAAGTGACTGCTATTCTATTATTATATTGGGGAGCTGGCAAAGCAATTGGGACCAATGCACAACAGGACCTGGTGCACATCAGGTCCAATGCACATCAGTCCCTTTGTCAGGCCACTAGCTAGATTGAGCTTTGTTTGAAATACAAAAAGTTCTCTCTAATGGAGGACTCCTGGCATTACTAGTCAAAGGGCACTGCACACCCATTCTGATTCATCTCATCTTTTGTCAATTCTTGGAAATTAAGCCAGTCATTGAGGCTTGTTCTCACTCCATGCACACCCATAAAAATAATGAAAAGGTTTAGGCACAGCATGATTACTTCACATTTTGAATTAGTGAAATATGCATATTCAATTTACTTTGTTTTCTTAAAGGACTTTTTATATGCAAATGACAAGAAGTGAATCTACACTGTAGAAATAATGTAGTTGGACACCACTTTTAGTGCTGTAGTTCCATCTTATGGAGTTTTACAAGATAGAGCCATGACAGTTAAAGTGCATTATTTTTACAGCATAGATCCACCCAAGAAAGCAACTTCACTAGGCTACTTTATATACTAATGTTATGAGATGAAAGGAACATTTATCCCTCTGCTATGTTGTTCATAATTTGATCAGCCTCTATAACCCTTCCATCTTTTTTTTTCCTTTTCAAAATGAAGTCCCAAATGTCCTAATCTTTTCTGTGCAGAATTGGAGAAGTGCTAGAGCATTTTTAAATTTTGTTTTAGAATTGTTGCTTTTTCTGTTATTTCAGCTCAATGATGTCACTTTTTTCATGGTGGGATAACCAGAACAGCACATATTTAAAATGTTCACCCTGAAATGTGATGATAGGGGTTTCAGTTTGCCACTATCACAAAATTATTGAAATGTGGTCCCTGTTTTACTTGCTGTGCTGGTGATCCCTACAGAAAGGCATCATTGAAACCATTAGTTTTCTTCAGAACTGCATGGAAGTGCTCAAAGGCACTAGCTATTGTGCTTCTGAGATGAGAAATGTGCATTTTACATTTAAAATGGCTACATCTGGCTTTGAACTGTAAGAAACAAAAGTTTATTGCAAACATGATTTCAAAGACTCTCATGCAACAAATGGCACCAGTCTGTATTCAGTTCTAATGCATATGCACTTTTGAAAACAGCTAAACAATACCATAGCTCGAACTTACTGTGAGCAGAAGCTGTGGAAAAAAGTTTGCTGTGAAAAACAGATGGAATTCTTATGAAGAACAGCCATGTGGCAACACTGTTCCTAGTATTTTCCCTAAATGTATATTCTTTCCCAAGAGATAAATCTCTCTTGAGTAACATCTCAAGAAATTTGAAAGCTGTGTTGCTTGAATCCAAAGACATCTGCTTGGGCTGGGCTGCAGAGGCCATAATGAAATCAACCCAACTTAGCAGCTACTCTTTTGTTCTCATAATTGTTCAATAGCAACTTTATCTGGGTATTTAAAGAGAAATGTAATTTATTTCTCATCAACAATTACAAAATGATATTTTATTATTTCTAAATGGTTTAGGCCACAGTCGAGCATAGAAATTACAGTTACAGGCATGGAGAAAACAGGGATGGGGAATGTGTGGACCTGCAGATATTGTTAGACTGCATCTCCTGATGGATAGATAAAGTTGATGGGAGTTGCAGTCCAGCAGCACCTGCTGGGCCACACATTCTCCATTCTTAGATTGAATGGTGCCTAATATTTTTGTATTTTTGTGGTGTTTCACACAGAACAGAGCTAATATAGGGAATTAATTTTCCATTGTAGCACTGCAAGGCCAGAAAGAATATTTTCACACAAACAAAATGGGTTCCCTGACAGCTGGGAACAATAATAGACCAGTGAGAATATTGTGCAATTTTATCCTAATATTTGATAACCCACACAGTCATAGAGAAAATGTGGGTGTTTTGCTCAGTAACTCCTCTTTTTTCACAGTAAATAGGTTACAGTGCAGAAAAGCATTGTTTTCTGCATAGAAAATCAGTTATCTGTGGGGGGGGGGAGTTTTTTTTTCTCCACAAAACAATTATTCCACAGTATGTTGAGATGTTCATATATGAGGATGATACTGTGGAGCAATAGAAGCATAACTCAGTTAACAAAGCAGATGTATTCCTGGGCATTACTTGTTTAACAAATAATTTGCTATCAGAGGTGGAGATATACTGAAAGAATAGAGATAAGTTCCTACACCACAAAAAATAAAAAATAAATAAAAAGAATATCACTTTAACATGTTCCAGGAAATTTTTATTCAAAATTAACAATATGTACATGAGAAATGAAACTATCAAGTTACACAAACCCTTTATAAGTAGAAAAATATTTTGAACATGTTAGAGACCACTTAAAGTTTTTGTTCCAAAATGTATCCAGGGATGACTTTTTTATGACTTCCACTTTGGTGACCAGATGCATGGATCTGGTCTAAAAGTAGTTGATGAGGCAGGCTTATCCCCCCACTGCCTTTCTCTCTGTTTTGATTTCATGCATGCTCAGTCAGGGATTCTAGAGACAGCTGCAGTTTAGCTTGCCTGAAGGATTCAGGCACATGCTATTATCAGTGGTATCACCAGGGTCTCTGTGTGTGTGGATCACACCAGGTGCACCCCAGAGGCAATGTGATACCCAGTGAGGCCCTCCTCCTGTTGCAATGGAAGGGCAAGTCCACGCTTTGTGGCTTTGTTCCTGGCCTGGCTTCCCACCCCCCAGGGAAGTAGCTGAGGTGGCAGCAAGGATGACAAATGGGCAAGCATGCCCCTTGTGGTTTCACCACGGGCCCAGCTCTCTCCCTGGGGAGGGAACCAAGGTGGTAGTGGACAGGCAAATTTGTCCCTCATGGCTTCAATTGAGTAAAATAGAACTTCTACTATCAAGTGAGGTATTTGGTTTTTCTTGCAGCAAGGAGAAAACTCCTTTAATTGCTTGTCTTCCATGTAAGGACATAATATTCCTATGGGAATGGTTCTAAAACCATGATGTCTTGATTGCATCTGATGAATTTTTGCCTGTCCTGCAAAAATGGCACATGGTTGTTCAAAGGGGAAAGCAGAAACATAACTGCTCAAAATGCAATCTGTTTAAAATATGTGCCTTTGAAAGATGAATTCATTGTAATTTTGAACATATAATATGACTAAGTGTTCTGGTTTGACTGAGGTGAAAAATTGAGGTGGCACAGATGGCTGCTGTATCTACACTTCTGCATAATGCCATGCCCATATAAGAAAATGAGCAAGGCAAAAATTACATGCAGAATCAAAGAGCTAGCACATGGCATGTCTCATTTGATGAACTTACTTGCTATTCTGAACTGAGAACTCAAAAGATTCTTTGGATGCATTATTCATTGCCAATTTGACACTTGAGAGAGAAAAGAAGTTTCCAAAAATTAAAAACCTGTTCTTCCCTTTGGCTTGGTGTTTCAGTTTCATACAGAGTTCAGTTCATTTTAGGTTTTCCGTTTTGACGGCTTGTATAGTTAACTTTCATGAACCTACTAGAGAGCGATATGGTCTACACCACCTTAGTTAGTGTAGAGCACAGCTGTCAGGAGACAGCAGTCTCCCAGCTAACTAGATTAAAACTTCCTGCATCATTCTAGAAACCCCAGCCAAACATCATAACACCACAGTCTGTGAGTTGCACTGTAGAAAAGAGTTGTCTGAGGCAGCTGGTTCATGAATACAGAATTTGCTGTCTTTCTACAATGCCCAAAAAACCTACCAATATCTTCATAACATCCATTCTTCTTAAATCAAATTAAATTTTCTCAAAGCTTTCTGGAAGGAAACCAATATGTTGTAGGAACTGTAATCAGAAAGGAGCACAACAAAAATCGGAAGGAGTTTGGGTCTTTGTATGTAGGGTAACAACAAAGTTTCTGCTCTGGATACTGGATTTCTCACAATTGGGGGACAACAGGTGTAGCTATGAGGAGGATAAAATAAGGCATCATATAAGAAGAATTCTGCCCTACAATGATTTGTCTGCAAATTTCTAGCACTGCATAGACTGAAACACTAAATACTGTTCACAGTTAAAGAGTGCTTATATTTGTTATGTTCATATATCCTTGCTAAGTTTACTTACCTCTTTTCTTTCAACACCTAAACTATATTTCTAAATGCTCAACTGAAATTAAGCATTACTGCAGTGCTAGAAATTTGGGAGTGGGAAAAAATAATTGGGGACATAATTCTTTGGATAGGGGCATGCCCCTCCCCCACCAGTAGCTACACCCTGGGGAACAATGAAATTCTAACAAAAAATAAAGTCAACCTTAACTACTTTAAATCCTTTGTTTTAGCCTTACTCCTCTTGATGATGAAGAGCAGTCATTCTGATGGATAGGAGAAAGACACAAAGTCCAGAAGAATAAGAAAGGGAACCACAACTGCTACATCCTTATGATCCCTTATGTACACATTTTTGACAAGTCACGTACAAAATGATGTGTTCATCACATTTCATTTTCTATTCAACAGTTAAGAAGAACAAACCAAGATATGGAATCTTAATTGATAATATAGATAAATTGCATGGGCATTTTACCTTACTAAGGCCCAAAGTATGTACAACACACAAATATGGGTAACAGTAATTCAGTGGGCTCTTTAAATGAGAAGTTCTTCTCTTTGTGCTGTTGGGGGTGCGTGATCAGATTTTGCTGGGATCAGCTGCCAGAAGGAGCACAAGTCAGTGAAGGATCAGATTCCCCCTTCTTAACTCTCTACAAGGTTGAAGTCTGAGGATAGGAGTGAGGTGAAGAATCAGGTCTTGAAGAACCACTTTCTACAGCTGAGATAGCCATATAGGGCCTCTGTACTGCAGAATCTTTCCATGTATGACAGGTAGGCCCCTTCTAGCACACAGCAGAGGCTTTCTCACTCTTTTGAACTGCTTCAGAGAGTGAAGGATTCAGGCATGCTGAAGCTCAATAAAATCAAAGACAAATCTTGGGGGATACCTTGTTGAAGATCTCTTCTCCTCTCCCTGAGAAAGTGTTTACCTCCTAGGTGAGTTTCTGGCTCTCCTTTGTTCCCCTGCCATTGTCTTTTCTGTCCGTAGTAATCTCCAAGGGTGGGACAAATCCAATATACTTTGATGGTGTCCTCTTAGTACATGTACATATGTAAATTTTGCTTATCCCTGCCACATATCTTTTTCTGTGTGCTATGGAGATTGGCATTCCCTTCCTTCCTCCTCAGTGCCTAAATCCCCCCCACACACTTACTGCATAACCTGTAAAGCCCTCCTGAACTGTCATTCCATGCCTCATCAGGGATAGAAATGCAGCATGGAGGATGGAAGAGTGGGACATTTAACCCTTTCAAATTTGCTATATCTTTGCTCCAAATTTATTTTCTTCTATAGCATTCTCCCAGTGGGCTGTAATAATAGAAAAGCCATGATGATAATGTGTATTTAAAACCCTGAAGAAGGAAAAGCTGCTTGGGTGGGACTAGTTTCAGAGACTGCTTAAAAAGAAGTGGTATTTCAGTTACCCTCTTTATTTATTTATTTTTTAAAAGATTGTGTTAAAAAGTCTGTTTTGTGCAAAAATATTTTTGACAGAAAATGGTATTTTCTGCAAAATACAGTTTTCTGTTCACTCAAAAATATTTTTGTATACTTTGTTTTTTAAAAAGGTTCTGAAATGCAAAATAAAAAATGTTTCAAAAAGCTCATAATCTCACCCAGCACTGAGAAAACTTAATATTGTTCATTCTTGCATGTAAAAACTAAAAAGGTGAAGCTCCATATTCCTAGTGATTCTTTTGTTGCAACAGAGTCAATGGTTACCAGCCTTTTTCTGGTTTCAGTTCAAAATGCTGGCTATAATTTATGAAACAGTTTAAAAATTGGCACCCAGCTGTTTGATAGACTTTATTCTCTCTTATTCCCTTCTCATTTTTTTCTTCATGCACAGAGACACTCTTTGAAGACAGTTTTCAAAGCAGTTTTCAAAGTCTACTCATAATCTGGAATTTTCACACAATTCACACATGGCGTTTTAAATAGAAAACAGCAATTTCTGCACAGAAAATAATATTTCCAAGCAAATCAACCACATGTGAATTTTATGCAGAATAAGTTTACAATTACTGCTTTTTTTATATGCAGGAAACCAATTTTTTTCTGTGCAGAACATAATATATCTGTATAGAAATATGTTCTTTTTGCATAGAAAATGCTGTTTCATATGCAGAACAACCCGCTTCCCATGCAGAAAATGCTATTTTCCATGCTAAGCAAACACATGCAAGCTTTGTGCAGAATTAGTTCTTACTTAACCATCTTTTCCATTCAATAAAAAACTTTTTTCTGCACAGAATCTAATATTTCATTTTAAAAAAATTTCCCACATAGAAAATGTTCTTTCCTGTGTAGAAAAATCTGTGGGTGTTTTGGGGTTTTGTGTGTGTGTGTGTGTGTGCAAAGAAAATATGCAATTTTTGTGGTAAATGAGTCCTGAACTTCAAAACGTCTTGTCAGTCCAAGATTCTTCTCACTAAGGGTTTCTTAGTATTAGTAAAACATGTTTTTCAACTATTTTTTTAACTATTTTCAAATATCCTTCCCCATCAGTGGGCCATAAGTCTGCTCTAAGTAGTGAGCTATTAAAGGTGTTATCTCCAATACAGCTTCAGCAACTTGGACGGTTTTATTTTTTTAAATTTCTTATGAAAACTCAGGGTGGATTTAGAACCTCACTGACATGGGAGACATTACCTGCCACTGCTGCTCTGGTTTTAAGCTCTTTCAGAGACAACTTTCTTTTAGTTCTGCTGCTGTTGGTGACACATATTGTGAGCATAAAACCCAACTTTCTCAGTTTTAATTGCATATATTTTCACTTGAATTGCATTTATTTTAATCTGAACTTTATTACTCTTAACTGCTTGTATGTCTTTTTTTCACAGAAAGGTGGGATATGAAAATAAATAAATAAGGACAAAATAAGTCAAGTTTCACTGCTTTTTAATAGTACTTTCCAGATATTATTTCTACTTTTTTGTCCTGGAGAAAAAAATACTATAAAACATTTAAGCTTCATGTATGTTAATAGGAACCACATCACATCATCACAGCCATGAATATTCAGGACTGCTTTCTCTGCTGAAATCTTGATCCCAGAGGGAATACGGCCTTATTTTGCTCTTCAAGTGATAGGATATTATCTGGAATAGAAACTGGAAGCCAAACAAGATCACATGGAAGATTCATGGGATCTTCCCTTTAAAGAAAGAAAGAAAGAAAGAAAGGGATGAGTGAGACTGTCATTTCACTTCATAGTTGATAAAATATTACCAACATTAATACACTTTTCTGTATTCTTCAGATTATCCAGTACATTATGGGACAATGCTTGTCAGCAACACATGTAGAAGTTCCCTCTTTTACAATCTTTAATGGGAAGGTACACAGATTGCTACCTTTTGTGTCCCCTGAAGTCCCCCAATAATCTTCCAAACCATCCTTTTTTTAAAAAAATGTGTTACAATTTCCAAGCAATTTTGCCCCTAAACTACACAGAGAACCCTCAAACATGTGTTGTTGTTGTTGCTGCTAACTGCCCTCAAGTCATTCTCGACCCTATGGATGAGGTATCTCCAAGACCTTCTGTCCTCCACTGCTCTGCTCAATTCCTGCAACCCCATACCTGTGACCTCCTTAATAAAGTCCATCCATCTAGCATGTGGCTTACCTCTCTTCCTACTTTCCTCCACCTTCCCCAGCATTATTGTCTTTTCCAATGAGTCCTCCCTTCTCATGATGTGTCTCAAGTACAGCAGCCTCATTTTGGTCATCTTGGCTTCTAGGGAGATTTCTGGCTTGATCTGTTCTAGGGCCCATTTGTTTGTTTGGCTGTCCATGGGATCCTCAGCACTCTTCTCCAGCATCACATCTCAAAGGAATTTATTTTCTTCCTATCATCTTTTTTAACTGTCCAGCTCTCACATCCATGGTAAGAGGAAACACAATGGCTTGTAAGCTTCTAACTTTTGTTCTGAATTGTATATCTTTGCATTATAGAATCTTTTCTAATTCTTTCATAGCCACCCTTCCCATTCTTAATCTTCTTCTGATTTCCTGACTGCAGTCCCCATTTCTATCAATGTTTGATCCCAGGTATGAGAATTATTTTACTATTTCTGTTTCTTTATTGTCTAGGTTGAACTTGTGAAGGCCCTCGGTGGTCATTATTTTTGTTTTCTTTATGTTCAACATTAAGCCTATCTTTGCACTTTCTTCTTTGATCTTCCTTAGTAGGTGTTCAGGTCTGGGACACAGGACACAGTCCTGTTGATTCTATTGGATCGCTCAGTGATTTTTAATGCCATTGACCATGGTATCGTTCTAGAATACCTTGCTAGGATTGGAGTTGGATGCACTGTTTTAAAGTGGCTGCATTCCTTCCTGGAGTGATGAATTCAGAAAGCATTGAAATATATTTTCATATTCACTTTTAGTATGTTCATTAATTGTAATGTTATTTAAAATTGTGAGCCACTTTGAGGCCCAATTTTTTTTTGGGGGGGGGGGGGTTGGGGAAGCAGGATATGAAAAGGAGGAAGGAGGAGGAAGAGGGTTGAATCTTTGTTGTTCTCATGCATTTTGAATGCATCTATTAAGTTGAGGAGCTGCCAAAAAATCCACTTAACCCAGTGTATGCACTCTCAGGGATTTCCCCTGAGTTTTTTTCTAAAAGATTCACATTCTCAGCTGTTTGAATAACCAATGCAAATAGACAGGATAAACTGAGATAAAACTCTGCATGTCTTGATCATGTTTAAAATACATCCACACCATCAATTCCATCTTTATTCGCATTACTGACAAATGTGAGCAATAGAACTTGCAGAGATGTGCAGAGATTCAATTCTGATTTTTAAAATATTGTGAACAACAAAACCACAATGTGTTAGTGAGATTAATTGGATAGTCACACTAAAAAAAGTGTAAATAGGTCTGAAGAAGAAATGGAGGAGAAGGAGGAGATGATTATTTACACAAGGAACTGCTATGCTAAACTGAGCCATACAAGACTGCACCCTTTGACTGCCTCCTCTGCCCCTGACCTGGCTACAGCCTCAGCTTTGTATAGTATTGTCCCACCTACCTGGCTGCTGAGACTCCAGGATCACCCTGTAGCCAAGTAATTGATCACCTGGGCAGTTCCCTGCTTTTTCTTCATAACTGGTTGGTGCAGCACCAAACAGCCTTCTGAGTTTGGCAGAAGTAGCAGGAGAGAAGGTCAGTAAGGCAGTGGTCCCTGATTCCCCTCACCTAGTCAAAAAGAATATCTAGTTTCAAGCTACTTAGAAGTCTGAGGTGTGAGAAAGGCAGGAGATCAAATCATGGCTAGTCTGCACTACATCTTTTTTTGGCCTTGACAATTTCACTTCAGGTGCAAGGCACCTATTTACAAAACTAGTTGCTAAAATAGTGAAACTATTGCAAATATTGCCACTTGTAGATTTCTGATTGTAGGAGAATAGTTTATTGGATTCCTCAAAGGATGAAGTGGGCCTTTCTACAGATACTTAGAGAGCTAACCCAGCATCATGAATGTGTACTTGTTTGGTACGAGTGCCTTGTTTCTCATACTTAGGAACCCAAGTTTCAAGATCAAGTGTATTCTTACACAGCATCTTCAGAAATGCAGGCTTTCAAGCCAATTAAAATCAGCTACATCTTAAGCAAGAAAGAAGCACAATTCATACTACTCGGGATTGTTCACAATGCAATGGATATGCATCACTGACAAATTCTTCCAACAGGAAAGACACCCCCCTGACAAGTCGGGAGGGGCCTTCTGTTGCGTCGGCCCAAATAAGGGAACCGACACAGGATTGGCTAAGCAGACCGGATGGGCTGCCCTTGCCGATCTGCTTGGCCAATTAGATGGAGGTTTCACTCCTTGGTCTCGTGAGAGTTTAAATCTCACGAGACTAGGGAGCGAGATTTTCGGGGCTATTTAGCCCCCCGCTGCCACATGTTGGCAGCCATTTTATTTTCAGATGAGCAAGGAGCACCTTGCTCATCTTGGCTCCAGGGCTTTTTCGGGCCTTTGAGCGGCCTAGCCCTTGATTGAGAGGAGCTAGAAGAGCGGGGAACAAGCGCGGCTTTGGCAAGCCGAGCTGGTTGACGCTGGGTTCCCCGCGAAGAGGATTCTGAGCATGGGCGTGGAGTCTGGGCCGCTGCTCCTTACAGGCCGCGGGAGGTGATGGCCTAGTCCTCCCCAGGGGAGCCTGAAAACTGGGACAGGAAGCGGAGTGGAGCGCGGCAAGTTTAAAAAAAAAGCTGCGGTTCCTCCGCTAAGTTAAGGCCTAGACGCGGCCTGGAATGGCTGCTGGCCTGAAAGCTGAGTGGCTGATTAGGCCAGTGGTGTAGCACTATAAAGCGCATGTTATAATTAATAATTGCACAGGAGGGACAGGCCCTGGGTGGAGCTGACGGCCTTGGGATTCAGGGTCCGCTCCTACCCCCCCATTGGTAAAGTTCATACACTTAGACGTGGGAGGTGGTGGGGAGTGACCCCCCCCCCTTATTTCTATATCCACTCGCAAGCATATCAATCAGGCCTTGTGGGCTAACCAGGCAAACTTGGCCCAGCCATAATAATATTTAAAAAAAAATTAGGAGGGGGGGGGGAATGAGATTCTGGCATAAGAGCCTCCTCTGGTTTGGTGGCTAACCTGAATTCAGGTGGCAATTTCTGATTGGGGACGTGCTGTTGGTGTTTGCAATTTACACATAAGGGGAATTGGTTTTTTGTTTTTTTTAAATTATACAGTTCCAAGGTTGCTGATTTAGCTTACTGGTTATTAATTGACTACTTTTCATTGTAGATTGGTGACACAGGTATAGCCTTAACAGGAACACTATATCCTGTACCAAGTAGCTTGAATTGCCATTGTTATATTTTTAGCAATCATGCCACGAAGTAAGGCTCAGTCAAAACGTCGTGTGACCTCAACTGGCATTAAAGCTGGCCAGCCAGTGCCTAAGCAGGCCATTAATACTCAAAATAGGGAAGATGACATTACTACACATTTGGCGCAGATAGGTCGCACAATGCAGGCTTGTGCGGCAGTGTGTGAGCAGTTGGCTCAACACCATTTACAGAAGGATAACTTGGGGGCACAAGTGGGTACCTCTGCAACTTTAAATCCGAGTACAAGTGTAGAGCAGAATACAGTACAACAGGCTATTGACAATTCACTTTCATTACCAGACACGGCACGTAGTTCCCCAGGTACATCAGCTATGGAGGTTGGGCACCCAACCATAGCTGATGTAATGGAGCTTTTGAAAAAAGTTCCTGGTGTGGGTCAACAGGGTGTGGCTGCCCCTGTGTCTAATCAACCTACTTTGGCTGATCTGTTTAACTTTCTTCAAGGAGTGGTTGTTTCAGGTCAGAGCAATGTGACGACTACTGAGACAGCGGTGGCTTGCAGCAGAGATATACCAAGTGCTTATGGGGGACAACACAACACCCGAGCAGCTTCGGCAACACTCTTCGGTGGGAGCTCAGCAAGCATAGGTGGATGCTTCAAGTCAAGCAACGAGCTCAGGTTTGTCTTATGCTGCCATTATGCAGGCATCATGGCCTTCATCTGTATGGGCTACAGGTGGGCAGACAGGGTTGAGCTCGGTAAGTGAGCACCCTATGCCTACAACGGTGACTGCATCTCTGACTAACATTGGGCTTGCTCAGGTTATGGACTCAGGGGTGCAGCATAACACAAATGTGAATAACACGGTAGGTGAGGTAAGGGGAATGGCTGTGGTAGGAGCATTGGGCATTTCTGGGGCAGACAGGTCGTTTGACTGCATTCCATATGTAGGGATGTCTACGCCCCTGGGGTCACACCTTCCCCTGGCTACCAAAGAAAGAATATGGAAAGGTGAGTATATTGATTTGTTTTCACTCATACTCCGTGATCCCGAGCTGAGGATCATGGTCAAGGATGGGGTGGTTTTTACCCTTCCAAAAGAGTTTCAGTCACATAAGCACCCTAAGTTAGAAAGAAATTTTGTGAATTGGATCATGGGCTTTACAATATATAGGGATGTTATTGAGGAAAAGGACCCTGCTAGATCCCCTGAATTCTCCAAATATCAGGAGATAATGATCAAGGCTTATACCAATTGCCACTTTAATTCTAGGGGGTCGGCTTGGCTTCAATACGATGAACAATTCAGGATAAGGGCGGCATTAGACCGCTCTTTATCCTGGCATCATGTCCAGTCTGAATTGTGGGCAGATGTTATGGTGGGGGCCTCCCCTTCGAGCCGATGTGACAATGGGTTTGTACCTATGGTCACACAGCTGAGAGGGCAAAATATGAAGCCTGGCACGGGAGAGAGAAAACAATTCGGACTGTGCTGTGACTTCAATGCAGGTAGGTGCAGGAGGCAGCCCTGCAGGTTTGACCACAAATGTAATACCTGCAGAGGAAACCATCCAGGATCAGCATGCCTTAAAGGTAAGAAAGCAGGAGGTGGCCCCCCCTCCCAGCAATCATCAATTGCAGGAAAGGGCACCAACACCAATTAAGTTGGAAGTGTTGGCTGCTTGGTTACGGATATGCCCCAAAAGGGAGGCTGCACAGTATTTGTTAGAGGGTTTCTCACAAGGTTTTCACATTCCTTATGTGGGTTTAAGGGTGCACCGTTACGCATCTAATGCACATTTGGTCAGGGAATTACTAGGGATTGTGAAGGACAAGTTGGCCAATGAAATAGCGGCAGGTAGGATTTCAGGCCCCCATGATCAATTGCCTATGCCAAATTTGAGACTATCTCCCCTTGGTGTCATCCCTAAGAAGGCACCAGGGGAATACAGGTTAATCCACAACCTATCTTACCCTAGAGGCGAATCAGTAAATGATGCTATCAACCCTCAGTTAGTGTCAGTTAAATATGCTTCATTTGATTCAGCAGTAAAAATGGTTAAGACACTGGGCAAAGGAGCTTTATTGGCAAAATGTGACATTAAATCTGCTTTTAGGTTACTACCAGTTCACCCGGAAGATTTTGATTTCCTGGGCTTTCAATTCGAAGGGAAGTACTACTTCGACAAAGCTATGCCAATGGGGTGTTCCATTTCTTGCTCAGCATTTGAAACATTCAGCACTTTTTTACATTGGTGTGCCTTTAAGAGGTCTGATAGTCAAGCAATTACCCATTACTTTGACGATTTCTTATTTGCTGGGGCTTCTAGGATGACTGGTTGTGCAGATACACTGTTGGCATTCCAGGGATTAATGAAGGAAATGGGGGTACCTTTGGCTGAGGAAAAAACTGAAGGCCCAGATACCTGTCTTACTTTTCTTGGAATTGAATTGGATACTAATGAGGGTATATCTCGCCTCCCATTTGATAAGCTCACAGTGATGAGGTGTCAAGTGAGGATGATGAGAAACAAATCTAAGGCCACGCTATGAGAGTTTCAATCCCTGATGGGTTTATTAAACTTTGCTTGCAAGGTTATAGTTCCTGGGCGGGCATTCTGTTCACGTTTGTACAAAGCCACCAGGGGAATGAAACCCCCCCCCCCCATCACCACATTAGAATTACTTCTGGAATAAGGGAGGATTTGAGGATATGGGAGTCATTTTTGGAACAATTTAATGTTATTTCATTTTGGAGATCTGAAATGCTCTTAAGGACAGACTTTCAGGTACACTTTGATGCTTCAGGGGCTTTTGGTTTTGCAGTATATTTTAATGGCCGGTGGACAGCCGAGGGATGGACACAATCCTGGGAGGAAAAAGGTTGGACATGGGACCTCACCTTTTGAGAACTCTTTCCTATTGTGGTTGTGGTCCATTTGTGGCCAGAGCAATTTGCAAACAAAACGCTGTGGTTCTGGTGTGATAACCAGGCTGTAGTCCACATAGTGAACTCCTTGACTTCTAAATCTGCTAGGGTAATGACACTAGTTCGGTAGTTGGTGGCTCAATGTTTGAAGTTTAATGTTTTGTTCCAAGCTCAACACGTTCCTGGTTTACTAAATCTGTTGGTGGACGCCCTTTCACGTTTTCAGTTTTGCAGATTCCGTCAACTGGCGTCAGAGGCAGCAGCCCATCCATTGGAGGTACCGAAATATCTTTGGAGCCTTGGAGAATAGAAATTGAAAAGGCGATTCTCCAGTCCATTGCCCCATTGACATGCAAGTCATATCAGCTTGTGTTGCAAGCATTTAGATGTTTCTTGTTAACTGTCGGGGAGATGGAGGTCTGGTCATTAAAGGTGGAGGTTATCCTCCGTTTCGCAGTGCACCTTAGACAATCTGGTTTATCTCCAGTCACCATCAGAGGCAGAATAGCTGCACTGTCATTTTACTCTAGAGCAGGAGGTTTTAATCACCCTTCAGTTGATTTTAGAGTTCGTAGGGCTCTGGAGGGATGGGCTAGGGAGTCTTCAACATTACAGGACAATCGGTTGCCAATAACAGGTCCTATGCTGATAAGAATTTGGCAAAACCTCCGGGTTACATGTAGCACACCCAAAGAGGTGATATTGTTTAAGGCTGTATTTTCGTTAGCATTTTTTGCAGCCTTGAGAATAAGCGAAATTGTCCCTAGTTCCCGTACTGATAGTTCTGGCGGGGCTCTATTAGTATCAGATATCCAGATTTCTGAACAGGGGATACAAATGACAATTTGGCAGTCAAAAACTGATCAATTGGGGAAAGGACAATCTATAATCTTGGCTAGGGCACATGCTGACCATATTTGCCCAGTGTGTGCATTAACTAATTATCTTCAAATAAGGCCAAGTGTATGAGTATATTTATTTTTGCATCTATCAGGCCTTCCGTTGACACAGTATCAATTTAGGGCTGTGTTGCGTGAGGTTTTGAGACATGCTGGTTTGCCAGTGGTTCAATTTTTTTCTCATTCTTTTACAATTGGGGCAGCGACAGCTGCAGCAACACAGGGTTTAAGTGATACTGCAATTCGTAGGATTTGTCACTGGCGCTCTAGAGTGTTTAAATCGTATGTTTGCCCTTAAGTTTAAGGGTATTGCTGATTGTCCGATTTGTTTTTGATCTAATTTGGCAGAACTGAATACTGGAGATGTATGGATTCTGGGACACAGTTTGGTCTTTTGGGCTGAACGGCACATCATTGAGCAGCAACGGGATTTGGCCATGGGATTGGGAGAGGCTGGAACAGTGAGGTGGTTTGGTCGTAGAGGAATGTTGTGGAGAGCACTACTGCCTAGACTTATTGAATTGCTGGCCTCTTTCACACATCCCAAGATCTTGTTGGTACATTTAGGTGAGAATGACCTTTCAAAACTGACTTCATTACAGTTAGTTAGAAGGATGATTAAAGACATGAAAGAAATACAGCGAAGGATGCCAAATACACTGCTCATGTGGACAAAGTTGCTCCCTCGGCGAGTGTGGTCCGGTGCTCGGAGTGATGCAGCCATCAATGGAGCTCGGCGTTGGTTGAACAGATCTGTAGCCAAGACGTTGGGGAAAATGGGCGTGGTTATTGTTGAGCATGAAGGAATACAGGTCACATTGCCACACTTGTACAGGGGAGATGGTGTGCATCTCTCCCCACGGGGGAATGACATATACTTGACTTCATTGGAGTCATACATTAAAAGAACAATTCAGGGGGGGAGGGGATGCCAAGCTAGGCTGGCCCCCTCCTGTGGCAGGCAGGGACCCTCCCTCCTTTAGGGAATTTTTAGGTTAATTGAAAATTACTAATTGGGATAAAAAATAATAAAATTTTTTGGTATATGTCATTAGGTTAAACAAATTTCTATGACGTCATCTTAAACTCAATGATGTCATAATGTTATTATGTCATAAAATGCTTTTGGCATAATATCTGGTTGGGGGAGGGGTTAGATATTGTTATTGTGTAGTGCATAAGTTAAAAGATTTGATGCATGCTGTGTTAGAAATAATTATTCAATAGAGCTTGCACTTAAATACACGAATGCATGCGTCAAGAACAAATTCTTGTTTAAGAAATGGTTATTTAAATTGTTAATTAAATTGTTATTTAAATGTTTAATTGATTGATATCAAGACCCTGTACAAAATAAAGTTGTGGCCAATGTTTGACCCAAAATTAATCGTGTTGGTGTCCTTTGTGTCAATGCAAAGCAATGATATTCAGTTTTCAAACACTACCTTTGTGCATTGTGCAGCATTCTGCCCTCACAACAAATTGTTTTTTCTTTAAAGTTCATTTTGATAATATAGAGACATACCTAAAATAAATTAAATGTTTCATCATGTTCATTAGGCTGAGCAGATGTATTATGATCTGAGATGTTTTATTAATCCTCTTCTAGTCAGTTTATCAGGACACTCTGATAGGAGATTGGGATATCATTTGTTAGACAAGTTTGTTTACATTATAGGGAAAGATGTCCAGTATTATTTTATTTCATTTTACGTTATTGAGTACTCCTATGCATATTAGAGCTGAGCTGTGTTAGCTGAACTGTGTGTGCTGTACCTTTCTTTTCTTTCTTATCCTTCCTCTGTGTTATGTCAGTTAGAGGACACAGAAAGCCTTCCTTGCTGTCGCACCGCAGTTATGGAATACTGTCCCTTTAGAGGCCCAATTGGTGCAAATATTGTAGTCATGTTAGTATCAAGAGAAAATATGACTGTTTACAAAAGCTTTTCCACCTAACTGGTTTTACATAAATCCATGCATGTGTAGGTTTTGCACTATTTTAAAGTATTAATTTTGTTGTTACTAACTGCTCTCAAGTCAATCTTGGCTCATGGTGACCCTATGGATGACACATCTGCAAGATCCTCTGTCCTCCACTGCTCTAATTAAATCCTGCAAACCCATTCCCAGGACCTCCTTAATAGAGTCCATCCATCTGGCATGTGACCTTCCTTTCTTCCTACTTCCCTCCACCTTTCCCAGCATTGTTGTCTTTTCTAATGAGTTTTCTCTTCTTATGATGTGTCCAAGGTATGACAGCCTCAGTTTGGTCATCTTGGCTTCCAGGGAGATTTCTGGCTTGATCTGCTCTAGGACCCATTTGTTTGTCTTCTTGGCTATCCACAGGATCCGCAACACTGTTTTCTAGCACCACATCTCAAAGGAACTGATTTTCTTCCTATCATCTTTCTTAACTGTCCAGATCTCACATCCATACATGGTAAGAGAGAATACGATGGCTTGTATAATTCTTTTTGTGTTGAGTTGTATATCTTTGCATTTTAGAATCATTTCTAGTCCTTTCATAGCCACCCTCCCCATTCTTAATCTTCTCCTGATTTCCTGACTGCAGTCCCCATTTCTATCAATGTTTGATCCCAAGTATGAGAATTATTTTACTATTTCTATTTCTTCATTGTCTAGGTTGAACTTGTGAAGGCCCTCGGTGGTCATTATTTTTGTTTTCTTTATGTTCAACATTAAGCCTGTCTTTGCACTTTCTTCTTTGATCTTCCTTAGTGGGTGTTCCATGTCTGTGAGGTTGCACCGCCACAAAGAAGACCGAACGCCATTTTATGGATAACAAAATGGCCACAATTTTATTCATCTGTACAGGGTCTAAAACAATAACTTTACATCAAAAATTCTTAACTTGATTATAATTTCCTTCTTGACACATGTGTATGTGTGCATGCCATAACACCTGATGTAATCTTCATCTTAATCAATTCAAGCCATCAGGGATAAGTCACGCCTATCACAAAGCATATGTCAAGAAGGTTCTCACACAAATTGCTAACATATAAACAAATCATCCCCTCATCCAAGTTTTGACATCATCACTAAGATTGATGATGTAATAAAATTTTAAACTGATGATGTAAACCCTTCATCCCTCTTAACTGGCCAAATATTGTAAATTCAGATATCCAATTATCCTCTGGGGGGGGAGGTCCCTGCCCCGCCCGAGAGGAAACAAGGCAATCACACAATAAGTAACTAAAAGACCCTGTTCCAAGTTGTGACAAAAGCAGTGATCGAGGAACATACAACCAACAGATATGCATGAATTATTAACAGATAAATGACCATACCGAATTATCCCATATTCTAAACCAGAACTACAGTATCCTCAGGGAGGGCGAAAAACCCAAGTTACAATAACTATGGGAAAATTCCCTCCAGTCCCCCGAAGGCGACCAGACTGAGGGTAATAAACAACATTCAAGCCGAGGGTGGGTGGGTTGGGTCTCTCAGCTGCCAAAGCTCGGAATGGCTGCCTCCACGTGACAGCGGGGATTATATAATCCCTAAATCCCGCCTGAAATCTCGTGAGACTTTCAAGTCTTGCGAGATTATGTGGGCTGCTAGGGGATCTCGTGAGATCCCCCTGATTGGTTGAGAGGTGCTGGGAGGGCGGGACTCCCAGCCCTCTCCACCAATCATGCCGTCAGCCTTCCAAAATGGCCAGCACAACTGCGAGCCCCTCCCAACACGTCGGGGATGTGTGTCTTTCTCTGCTAGTATCATGGTGTCATCTGTATATCTTAGATTGTAGATATTCCTTCCTCCTATTTCCACTCCTCCTCCTTCTGTGTCCAAGCATGCTTTTCTTATAATATGTTCTGCTTACAAGTTGAACAGATTGGTGAAATTACGCAACCTTGTCTTACTCCTTTGTCAAATGGGGACCATTCTGTTTCTCTGTGTTCTGTTCTGACAGTAGCGTATTGTCCTCAGTACAGATTCTTCATTATGACGTATCATATGTGTTGGCACTCCCATGTCTTTAATAGCATTCCATAGTCTTTCATGATCTATGCAATCAAAGACTTTGCTATTAATACCTGGTTTTAATCTGTCTTCTTTTAAATTCTTAAATTGTTTAATATGTTTTAGTTTCTGAAATTTCTGTTACTGATTACATTGTTATAAATTGATCATGGTGCTTTGTTGTATGTCACCCTGAGAACATCAAAGAGAGGTCAGGATAGAAATGTTGTAATGACTTAGTAAATAATAAGGTTAAGGTAAGATTAATACACTACAAGACCAAGAAGACGATCAAGAAGAAATAAAAAGACATTGAATTTAATACACAGAAGAATAATATAAAAGAGATGGGGAAAAAATGAATGACATATGCAGTGAATAATAATAATAATAATAATAATAATAATAATAATAATAATTTATTTGTACCCCGCCCCTCTGTCGAACAATCAGGGTGACTCACAGCAATTAAAACTCCATACAATATTAAAATACAATCCAAAATCCCACAGTTCTCCCACCCCTTAAAAAAGAAACTAGTAATAACATTAAAACATAATAATTAAAACATTAAATTAAATTAAACAATCCTAGGACAGACGGACAAATAGGCAGAGCAGTGATTGCAGCCAAGATAGAAAAAGGGATAAGGAGACTCCTGAGGCCAGGAAATCTAATTGGGGAAGGCCTGCCAGAAGAGATCCATCTTAACAGCCTTTTTAAAGTTGTTTAAGGTTGTAATCTGATGGATCTCATCCGGCAGGCCATTCCATATTCTGGGAGCAGTTACCAAGAAGGCCCTTTGGGAGGTTGCTGACAACCTAGTTTTCATTGGCTGTAGGAAATTCCTTCCAGAGGACTGGAGTGCGCGGGGAGGACTGTATAGGAGGAGGAGGTCCCAAAGATAGGTTGGACCCAAGCCATTTAGGCAGGGGTAGGCAATCTTTCCCCTTTAAGGGCCGAGGGACTTCAGCTCCCAGAATCCCAGGAGCTATTGGCCAACATGGGACTATTGGCCAACATGGCTGAGGCTTCTGGGAGCTGAAGTCCCTCGGCCCTTAAAGGAGAAAGGTTGCCTACCCCTGCATTTAGGGCTTTAAAGGTCATAACCAACACCTCATACTGGGCCCAGAAACTAATAGGCAGCCAGTGAAGAGACTTCAATACCAGTGTTATGTGGTCTCTCCTAGATGTTCCCGAGACCACTCTGGCTGCCATGTTCTGTACCAGCTGAAGTCTCCAGACCAAGTACGAGGGTAACCCCATGTAAAGCGCATTACAGAAATCCAGGCGGGAGGTTACCAGCACGTACACCACTGTCTCAAGGTCCCTTACTTCCAGAAAAGGGTGCAGCTGGCATATCAGCCGAAGCTGATAACAGCTGATAAATCATAGAATCATAGAGTTGGAAGAGACCTCAAGGACCATCCAGTTCAAACCCTGCCATGCAGGAATACATATTCAAAGCACCCCCAACAGATGGCAATCTAGCCTCTGTTTAAAAACCTCCAAGGAGGGAGACTCCACCACCCTCTGAGGAAATGTGTTCCTCTGTCAAACAGCTCTTACTGTCAGGAAGTTCTCTTTTCCTCTAGCTTGAATCCATTGTTCCATGTCCTATTCTCTGGAGCTGCAGAAAATAAGCTTGCTCCATCCTCAATATGACACTGCTTCAAATACTTAAACAGGGCTATCATATCACCCCTTAATGGTCTCTTCTCTAACCTGAACATACCCAGCTCCCTAAGTCGGTCCTCATAGGGCATGGTTTCCAGACCCTTCACCATTTTAGTTGTCTTCCTCTGGACACACTCCAGGTTGTCAATATCCTTTTTGAACTGTGGTGCTCAGAACTGGACACATTATTCCAGGTAAGGCCTGACCAAAGCAGAATACAGTGGCACTATTACTTCTCTTGATTAGACATTATACTTCTATAGATGCTGCCTAGAATCACATTGGCCTTTTCAGCTTCCGCATCACAGTGCTGACTCATGTTTAACTTGAGGTCTACTAGGACTTCTAGATTCCTTTCACATGTATTCCCCCATCGTATATTTATGCATTTTATTTTGTTTTGCTTAAGTGCAGTACCTTACATTCTCCATGTTGAAAATTAGTTTCGGCTCAGCTTTCTAATCTATTTAGGGTCATTTTGAATTTTGACCCTCTCCTCTGGGGCATTAGGTACTCCTCTTAATTTGGTGTCATCTGCAATTTGATAAGCATGCCCTCTATTCTTTCATCCAAGTCATTGATAAAGATGTTGAATAGCACTGGGCCCAGGACAGAACCCTGTGGCACCCCACTAGTCACTTGTGTCCAGGATGAAGAGGAGCTATTGCTGAGCACCCTTTCCATTTGGCTAGTCAACCAATTACAAACCTACCTAACAGTTGCATTGCCTAGCCCACATTTTACTAGCTTTTTTGAAAGAGTATGTTGGGGGGACCTTGTCAAAGGCCTTACTGAAATCAAAGATGAACTCCAAATTTTAGCAAGTGAGCTTGAAGCTGCAATAAGAGAAATTAGGAAGAAAAAAATCACCAGGAACAGATATTATTCCAACTAAACTGTTACAATCCACAAAGAGAGGATCAACTCTAGTATTAACTAAAATATGCCAAAAATAAGGCAAATAAAATGGTGGCCAAGAGACTGGAAATGTCCAATATACATCCCCATCAACAAAAAGAAGACACAAATGACTGTAGCAACTATAAAGCCATAGCATTAATTTTACATGTGAGCAAAATTATGCTTAAATTTCTGCAACATAGACACCAGTCATATATAGCAAGAGAAAATCCAGAGGTGCAAGCAGGATCTAGGAAAGGAAGAGGCACTAGGGACCACATTGCAAAAATCCAATGGCTAATGGAGAACACCAAGATATTCCAAAGAAAATCATTATGTGCTTTATAGACTATAGATTATTGCACATGCCTTATCCCATTATTTCCCCAATGGGATACATGCACATTTAACTTCAAATATGGGTCGTACCATATTCTCCCACCAGCAGCCCATATGCAGCCTATATGCAACCCATTCTTAAAAAGCGGCGGGATAAGCCTGGTTGCATATGCGTTGCATATGGGCTGCCAAAGGGAGAATACGGTAAGACCCATATTTGAAATTAAACACATGTGTATCCAGTTGGGGAAAGTCACAGGATAAAGCACGGGCAATAATCTCATTTGACTACATCAGTCACAAAAAGCTATGGGACACTATTAAAGATATGGGTGTGTCATTACATTTAATAGTCCTGATGAGAAATCTGTATTTAGGACAAGAGGCAACTATTAAACTGAATGTGAAGAAGCAAAATGGTTCCCAGGCAAGGCTGCATTTTATCATCCTACTTGTTCAACTTCAACAGAAAATGACATACTAAGAGCAGGTTTAGACTTAGGGGGAAGAGAAGTGAAGATAGAAGGAAGGGATATCAACAATCTAAGGTATGCAGATTTTCCACATGCTAGTGGAAAATATCATAGTTTTAGAACAATTATTAAAGAAGGTTAAAGAAGAAAGTGCAAAAGTAGATTTATTATTGAATATAAAGAAAACAAAAATAATGACCACAGAGTATCTACATAAATTCAACCTAGACAATGAGGAAATCAAAATATTTAAAGATTTCCCATATCTTGGATCAAACATTCATCAGAATGGAGACTACAGTCAAGAAAACAGAAGAAGATTAGAAATGGGAAGGGCAGCAATAAAAGAGCTAGGCAAAATCCTAGAAAGTTAAAATATACAACTGAGCAGTAAAGTTAGAATGATCCAATCCAGTGTATTCCTCATCACCATGTATGGGTGTGAGAGGTGGACAGTGAAAAAAGTGGATAAAAAGAAAATAAACTCACCTGAGATGTGCTGTGGAGAAGAGTACTGAGAATATCATGGACAGCAAAAAAGACAAACAAATGAGTCCTTGAACAGATCAATCTTAAACTCTCCCTGGAAGCCAAGATGACGAAACTGAAGCTGTCATTCTTTGGCCGCATCATGAGACGGCATGACTCATTAGAAAAGACAATAATGCTAGAAAAGTAGAAGGTAGTAGAAAGAGAGGAAGACCAGATGCCAGAAGACTAGACTCAATTAGGGAGGTCATAGGCCTGAATCTACAAGATCTAAGCAGAGCAGTGGAGGATAAGGGGACTTGGAGGTATCTCATCCACAGGATCACCATGAGTTGAGGTAGACTCAAAGGCAGTTAACAACAACAGCAGCAACAACAGCAAAAAGGTTACATTTTTGCTCTCTGTTGTTTGGGTTTTGTTATTGGAATCTGAATCTGAATCTCAATTTGAATTGAATTGAATTTAACCATACTAAACATTGGCCTGACTTTATTAAATTTTTCATGCTGGTAGAGCTGTGTGTGAGAAGATCTGTCAGTACACTCATTCACAGCCTCACATCTGAACATATATTTAGCTAGTAGTTAAACTGGAGAAATCAATAATTCAGCCATCTGACATACTCTTTTGCAGTATGTTTAGGGAACAAATAGCTGTAGTGGGTTACATTCATTATTAATATCAAATATTTGCTTGACTTTTTGTCTCTACATTTCAGTGAAATTGTTTCATCTGCTTTTTCTTGCCAAATCATACATTTTAGATTTAAGGTGATGTCAGAAAACATCAAACTGGCTACAGATATAAAAAAAAAATTGAAAAAAACCATTCATAATTTAAACGAACCAAAATATTTTTATTGATTTTTTTTGGGTTTTTTTTTTTGCCTACGAGGTCTCCCTTCATAGAATTAAGCAATGCAAAATTATATCAGTATTACATAATTATTATTGCAAAATTACATCATACTGGACATAGTCCAACCAAAGTTCACCACTTTTAAGGTGCAATCCTAAAATCACTTACTAAGGGTTATGTTCCATTGAATCAGTGGGACTTATTTCTAAGTAAATATCTACCTCATAAAATATGAGTTAGCCATTTTATTCCCACTGTGGAAACATTCACTGAAAAATCTAGCACTTCAGCTCCTTGCAGAACTATGTACTGAGTTCCACTATAATGCATAAAATAATCTTAAGGGGCCAGCTTGATAAAGACTGCATAAACAGTACAACTTTCCTACATGAGAAATGTTTTCATATGGGAATTTTTTTTGGCTGCGTCATATATATCACTAAATTATACTTTGTGGCCATATGTATGATTCTGAATCAAGCTTTGACTTGTGTGCACATCAGAAGTGCTTTGCGAGCTGGGTAGGAGGGGGCACCTCATTCCAAAATAGTGAGATATGTGCCCACCCTGCTAGCTCCATGAGGCACCCAGGGAACTCCCTCTTTTTCCCCATTCCCTTCTTCGTTCTTAGAAGAATGATTTCTGTAGTGTAACATATATCATGAATCTTAGCTAGTTTTTACGTATGGACCAGATACTGTGTTTTAAAATAAACTCTCTTTAGCTAACCATCCCCTTCCCTTTGCTTGCCCATTGCTAGATTTTTAAGTGAATGTTTCCACAATGGGAATAAAATGGCCAACTCATATTTTATGAAGCAGTAGATTATCACACTACACTCTTGAAGTGCTCCTAATCCACTTCGACTGCTCTGCCTGCCTCCTGTTGCATTATGGGGTTTGTAGTTCAGTGAGGCCTAACAGCTCTATGGCTGAAGATTCTAAATGCCTCTTCCTGAATTATAGGTCACAGAATGCAGCGGGAGGCAGCCAGAGCAGTTGAATTAGATTAGCAGCATTTTCAGAGTGTAGTGCGATAATTTCCGTAGATATGTGTGGGAAAGCATATTCATTCGTGCACATGGCACCATATGTGGAGAAGGCAACATGGAGCCTGTGAGGCTTATACAGCAGCTCCATCTCAGCTCTCCATTCTTTGCCAGTTCTTCAACCTAGTTTCCCATTCTTCAGGGGGTGGAGGCATTTGCTGGTGCCTTTGGGGTTGGTTAGGAATTTTCTTCTCTGTTTCCAGAGGATTTGTGTCCTACCTTGCACGGTTTCTGTGTTGAATCATGAGTAATTGGTTGGAGGTGTGGCTTTATTAACAGATGGTTGCTGGTATGTAGACAAAGGGAACTGAAGAGGCAGTTCCTGTCGTTTGCAGGAACTCGGGGGGTGGGGGGTGGAAATTAGATTATTTTGAGGCCAGCCTAGGGCACATTTTCCCTTTTTGTCATGAAATGTGGGAGGATGGTCCCTAGAAAGGACTGTGTAAAGGTGGGTGCTGAGACAAAAAAGTAATATTCAGACCACGGGTGCTTTGCTTACTATGGCTGAGGAGAAGGTCAGATTGGGACCACTTACCATAGCTTGAACTCACTTTAGGCTTTTCCTTCCTACAGAGTGATAAAATTTAAAAGTTTAGGTACTTTAGATACCCAATTTTGTGTTTGAACTCATTATTTCTCAGTGGTAGGCAACAAGACAGCTTCAAAACTCAGACTCAACTTCTGTTCAAAAACAGATTAGATTTTTTTAAAAGGGGGGGGGGCTCAGCAGTCCTGAAGGAAAGTATTTTATAACCATTCCCCCCACCCATTAGTTTTCTGTTCAGTTTCTAAACAAGTCAGGTTTAAACCATGCTCTATGTAGTTTGCTTGAAAGTAAGCTCTCTGGTTCATATGTGACAACAAACAAGAATTCTAGAAAAGTGGAACTCAACACAGCAATGCTCCTTGTCTCAGGCTGCTCCAAGCAGAGAAGGAAAAAGCTGAGGCTTTGCTGGGACTTGTTTCAATTCATGCACAGTGTCTTATGTCATGGTTCATGCAAACCAGTTCACTGTAGATACTTATTGCTTTGGCCCTTAATTTATTCATATGGATAGTGTGCGCACAAGCATGTATGCACACATCATATATGATGTTCCACACATGGGTTTTGCACTTATTCATAAGAACATAAGAAGAGTCCTGTTGGAACAAATTAAATGAAAGAACTATTTGCATTCTGCATCCTGTTTCCCATAGTGGCCAGTCACATAGCTGTCAGAAGCCCAAAAGCAAGCCATGAGCATGATGTTCTGCTCAACTGGTATTTACACATGCTTCCTCTGATTGTGGAGGTGATGCACAGTCATCAAGAATAACACCCATTGGTAGACTACCCTTCATGAATTTTTTAATCCTTTCTAAAAGCCACCTATAATTGGGTGTCATCATCATAGTTTGTGTCTATGAATTTTGTAGCTTAACTATGAGCTATGTGAAAGATATCCTACCACTGAAATTGATTGAATCTTTGCATTCCACAATTATCATGAGAAAGGGATATAAACCTCTTTTTATTCATCTTTTATGTTTCTGAATGGAAATGCTTAAAATGTACAGATAGATTTGACTAACTAACATATTTGAAAAAGGCTAGAATATATGGATACATGTTTTAACATAGCCTTGTGGCAATGGGTGCTATAGAATGAATAATCTAACACCAATGCATTAAATTCACTTTAGACTATGAAAGCAGTGATTCTGTGTTCTTTTTCAGAGTCTAGAAATTGCTAAGCAAAACCCATTTCTCATGAAAGAGGATGAAAGGAAAACACTAGAGAAACTGTTGGCTATGAATCTATCTAACGAATACAAAAAG
This sequence comes from Phrynosoma blainvillii, assembly GCA_026167975.1. NCBI lineage: Eukaryota > Metazoa > Chordata > Lepidosauria > Squamata > Phrynosomatidae > Phrynosoma > Phrynosoma blainvillii. Next base: position 63,086,139 of record JANUYF010000002.1, on the reverse strand, counting down.
CTTCCTCCAAACTAATGTCCTTCTTATGCAATGAACTCCCATCATTCCCAGAAAGCACAGGGACAGAAGGAGTCTGGGGTAAAAGATGTGTGTTTCTGATTAGAATAATAGAATCTTTGAATCACAGAGTTGGAAGAGACCACAAGGGTCTCCTCTCTTGTCTCCAAATGGTGTACATTTTCTTTTTTCCTTAGATTTTCATATGTTGAACTTCTCTAACATTCAGATTTCCACTTCCTTCTCTCCAGCTTCAATGCTTGTAGGTTGCACTGATCCTGCTTTAAATGCAGTATTTCCTTTTCCTGGATTTTCAATGCTAGCCTGGAAAGGGGATAAAGTCAGGCAAGGAGTTTATTGTACTTTTAATATAAATTCATGTATATTTAGTTTTGTTTCTATTCCCCTTTCTGAGCTGGAATAGTCATATTGTTATATCAGAAATCCAAAATCTTTCTGCTCTGTATTCTACACTCCTTTCAACCTTACTTAATATGTTTCGATTAATTCATTTTCAGAGTTCATGGCTAATCCTGGTCAGTTCACACAAAAGTGGAATATGACCTCTAGTTTCATGTGCTTTTATGCATGGATGCATTTGATAAGACATCAAGTGTGTGAGAGAGAGTGCCTTCAAGCCACCTGTTGACTTCAGAATTAACCAGTGGTGGTTGGTAGATCCTATGTTAGTGGCAAAATGAATCCACAGGGTTTCAGAAGCTATTCTATTCTATGCACTGAACCTAATTTGCAGATAGGGTTCAAACCCTTGGATAGCCCCATAAAGTTCCAGCTAAAATCTGGAGCAGGCTCACTGTCCTGATGACACGGAAGTCACCAGCTAACACTAAACCTAACTAGCAGAACCATTGTTCTAGATTTAATTTTCACATGTCTGCCAGAACACAGTTGGTTAAGATAACACGTTTATGTCATTAGCTTCTTCTTAAAAGAAAGGGGGGGAAAACACTATAATGAAGACTATTCTCTTAAGTAGGTTTTATGATCATTCCCAGTTGCAGATCAGTAGAAATACCAAAAGGACTCTATTCATGTGGTGTGGTTAATTATAACAAATAAGTGGGAATGAATTTGTTCTGTACATGTCCCTGCTGGATATTTGCTTGTATCATGATAAATTAATATTTCTTGTAACCGGAGGGCATTTTTCAACAGGGCTCATGAGTATTCATTTGCTATATGAAAGGAAACACACACAAGCTATAAATCCAATAGGAACCAAAAAGGGCATATTCCTTATACAATTGGTCCCACAAGCTATTATTGGTGAGAATGAGGAGCAGAAAGAGAAGGTATAGATGGAGCACTTGCCTTAAAATGTGTTACAAGCATCAGATTTCTTCCCTCAAGCCCCCAGGTCTAATAGAATTCTACCAAATATTTCAGGGAAACACGTAAGGATAAAATCCACTTGCTTGTCACAAATAAAGTAGATCTCTTGAATCAGTAGAATTTGCATACGTTTCCATGGATTCAATAGCTCTATTGTAATTGTGCCTAACAATACAGTTAAGGTCTTTGGTGTATACTGCAAAGATGACAGGAGTGCTGAGCCTATGCTACCACTTTTGAAGGTAAAGAAAGTGGCCACAGGTATTGGATAATCAAGCAAAACAGCAGACCAAGCATAAGGAGTATTGGCTGAGGGCCAAAATGTATGGAAAAACTGCAACTGTTAAATTGAAATTCAAGCTTGGTTAGAGGCTGGTGCAATCTGATTGCAGCAGAAGTACTTGGTGTGTAATGCTTAATGCTTTGATTTTATGATTAAAATACCCTCCCTTGAAATTTCTTTTTTAGCCATGGAGAGGATATACATAAGAACCAATGTCTTGTATAATTTGACTGTTAAGTGGAAAGAAGATGGACACAAGGTACAGAGTTTAGAAAAAGTTTCTCCTCTTTCCTTTTCCACTTCCTCCTATTTTCTCCACCATCACAGTTCCCAAAAGCACTGCCATTGCCACTGCCACCTCCTCCTCCTCTTCCAGTATCACAGGTCCCAGAGTTTTAGCCTTCCTCTCACAACTGAAAAAGTTTAACCATTTCCTTACATAGCCATTGCAAGTATTTATGGGTTTATTTCAGGTGTGCCCTTTTAACCCATACTTTGAAGAAGAGCAGGACAGCCATGTGACTTGCAATAATAAATCATTACTTATTATGATTATAATGAAAAATCAAAATGTGACCCATATGAGAAGCTGCTAATTCTGCTTCTGCTCATGCATAAATTATATGCTAAAACAGGCAGAAGTAACATAACAAATATAGATTCAGTGCATTTGCAAAAGGTATCCAGATGTTATCAGCCAAATATGACATGGCTTCTGTATCAGCAATGAAAAATATATTTGTTCCTAACCTTTCTTTAGAGAACTGTGCCAGGACTGCATATTTAAACCACACAATATAATAAGTGACTTGGAAAATAATTAATAATCTGGCAATGTATTTTCACTCAAATAAAACATATGATGTTTTTTCAAACTGCAATCTGGGCCACCCGTAGAGCCCTCATGAAAAGATTTATTTTATTAATTATATGTCATGCTGCAGAAGCAAAATATGAAAGAAGCTGGAATGTATTGCCCCCCTTAAAAAAAACCCTAAGAGAATTAGGACATTTAAAAAAAAGAAACCTGTACACTGAACAAGATGCAAGAGACATTTGGTCAAAGCCAATGAAAAGTAATATCTTACTACTTCAAAACAGCAGGAAACAAGAAAAGAAACAAATTCTGAGTGTGAACTTTTGCAAATTATAGATTTTATGCCATTGTATTAAAATAATTTCAAATTCAAATGTTCATAGCATAAAGATTTGGATGATTTTCTTGCTACTGAATAGGTAAGTATAGGTTTGAAGTTAAGTGAATTATTAATAGTTTTGCTTCCAGGAACTGGATGCTTGTTTCCATAAGCCTGATACTTATGGCTGAACTCATAGTGTTGTTTCTATTTAGCCATCCCCATTACAAAAGCAGCTTCTATCAGAGGAATGGGGAAACTCTGATTGTTCTCAAAATACTAAATTCCTGCCTACCATCAAAATCTGTTCTGTTGGGACCATATGGGGCTGATGGAGGGGATGCCAAGGGTTTCAAGGAGAAGAGGGTGATAAGTCTCGCTGTGCGAGCAGACATCCACTTGTGTGATATTGGATTTTGCTCATTAAATGTGGAGTCTGTGGTACAGATAAAAAGTTCAGAAAAAACCTCCTAGTGTTTAATGAGCTGCCTTTAAAATACCTGGCTTCTTGTTTGTTTTCCTTGTATAGAGGGCTTTTAGGAAATCACTCAGGTTTTTCATACAATTAGAGGAGAATTGTTAACAAGGAAATAATAAGTACCAAGTGATCTGAAAGACTAATATTTCTCTATATGAGCCTTCCTAGACATAGAGATATGCAGGAGAGACCCTTCATTCAATCCTATCACCTTCATGGGTATGGCTTCTGGGGAAATAAGAGAGGGCCTTTTAGGTGGCTGTTCCTATGTTTTGGAAATCTCTTTCGGGGTGGGTGGGTGGGGGGCTAGAATGGCCCTTTCTTTGTTGTCCTTGCTGTTGTCCCAGCAAGACAATAGTTTAAAAAAAGGGACAACTTAAGGGAAAAGGCTTTAAAAGAATGATGTATTGTTTTAAATTATACTGCTTTAACTTTTTTAGGCCTCATTCCCACTACATTTTAAATTGGTTTGCAAACCAGTTTGAAGCAGTTTGCACTTGAACCAAATCACTGAAGCTGTTTGGAGAGGGGGGGCATGTGCTAGACCAATTTAACGTGCATCTTTTCACACTGATTTTTTCTGTGTCTTTTTTTGATAAATCGATTCTGCACAAGTGTGAACCAGATGTGGATTGGAATCGATTATATATGCCCTTTGGCCGGCTGAAGCGGGTCCATTGTGAATCAATTCATTCATCAATGTGAACCACAAGTGGGTTATTTTACAGCAAGAAAATGCAATCAGAGCAAATTTAGTGTGAACCATGCTCCACTGTCGAACTGATCCATCGATTCAGATCGCAAACTGATTCATTTGTAAGTGGGAATGAGACCTTTTTTAAAAAATGGTTAATAGTTTATTTCTGTTTTAATGTTGATTTGTGTATGCTTTGAACTATATGCTAATCATTTTACTTTGTAAGCCACATTGAGTCCCATCTTGAGGAAAAGGTGAGCTGTAAATAGAGGTGGTGGTGATGTTGGTGATGGATGATGATGAACTTTATTCTTTATCCACATGCTTCATGACTGAGAAACTTCCTTATACCAAATCAGTGCTTTTGCCCAGCTAGCTAAATATTGTCTACAACTAACTGTGGCTTCTAAAGTTTCAGCTTGTGGATCTTTCCCAGGTGGCTTGAGTTGCTGAAGATGGAATACACAAGGAAAGCATGTGGTCTAACACAGAACTATGGCCCTTCTCAGATTGCTTCAGATACCCCAATATCTTTGACAAAATTGGGTTTTTCAGTATTTTAATTTGGGGAAACAATTGTCAGTATTGATAAATTATCCCACACCTCAATCTGGAGGGTTCAGTGAGTTTTTTAACAACAACAAAACAAACTGAATGGGGCATAGTTGTTTACTTTCTGTCTTGCTATTCCTATTTGCCACTGGTATAGTGAACAATCCCACTGATACAATTGTATAGCATTGGGTATTGAGGAAGAACGTGTCTAGCCAGCACAGTGAGAAGTGCCATCTTCTAGTAATGGGGTGAACCTGTATTTTAAGTGTTTAATTGCTGGTGTGTCAGTTGGTCCTATTGTACCAGATGGCCTTTTCACAATACCTAGGAATCACCTATGCAAGTTACCTCCTTCTGCAAGTGAAGAAAATGTAAAACCTCTGACACAACCAGCAGTTGCACACATATTATGTTGCAATAGGATCTTAGCCAAATAAGCACTGAGTTGTCATCTTCTATGATCAGGTCTAATTCTATTATAATAGGTATAAAACTTGGCCAACCTGTTTCTCACGTGGGGGCGGGTTTGAATTGGCACAGTACTGTTATCAGTGCTTCAAAAAGAAAAAAATACTGAGGAACTTTAGAGTGACAAGGGGAAAGTATAGGAAGGTATCAGCAACAAATATCCAAATACACATATACACTAAAGAAAGTATGTATGTTCTCACTATATTAACTGTTGTTGTTTTGGTCATTTGCAAGTAATACCAATGGACAAAACTCAGAAAAAGGCAAGTCCTGGCATGTACAAGTATACTGGAACTATGACCCATATCCACAAGTCCACATTCCATGCTACTATGAAAGGATCATATAAACGTGTTGCAGTAATTCAGCACAATAAACATTTGGGCCTAAAGCAAATGGGACTCTAGAACCAGGGGAAGAAAGGAAGAAGTAGGATGCTTCAGCCTGCAAGTGGGGTCTCATACCATCCAGCATTTAACAGATGAAAACTGGGACAGCATTAGAGCCTCTTCATGCCCCCTCCTGCAGCTACTGTCTCCAAAGATGAAGAAAGTATTACATTTGCAGACCAGCTTTTCTATATAGAGTCAGCATCTCACTGAATGTGTCCTCAGCAAAGGCTCTGTGAGAGGAGAATGGGGCAATTAAGCAAATTGTATCATGGTACAAGCCATTTCCCCAGTTATGCAATTCCCTTTACAAAAAGCCTAATACTGAAGCCCCAGACATTCAAAAAGCATACAGTCTTGTTTCTTCATTTGATTTGGAGTTCAAAGCAACAGTAGGAGAGGGAAGGAAAGAAGAAGTCAGCAAGTAAAAGAATGAGAGTGCTTGTTTTACCACACTGCAGGCAAAGAGGAGGCCACTTGCACCTCCTCAACATTCTGCTGATTTGCTTTCCAAGGCTTCTGTTTTCCCAGGACCTTCTTTGTCTTGTTGAGCATTTTCGTGTGTAAGCAGCTATGTCCCTGCACTTGCAGGGTAGGCAAAACTTCTGGGGAATAAGAAGGCAATCCCACTAGTTAGATCTAGATTCAGTGTTTTTAGATGATTAATCAGGCCCAGGGCATTTGTATTTCACAAGAAGGTAATAATGTTGTATTTCTAAAGTATTTACAGCAATGGTGAGCAACTGCAGAGGTGGCAGAGCACATTTTTTTCCTCCCTGCACCTGTCTAGCTGTCCACACCGATTAGTTTCAGTGTCCCTGAAGTGACAAGATGTCAATTCTGACCAACATTTTAGACACTTTTGGCCAATTCCCCCCCCCCCCTCTCTTTTTGGTGTTTTGAGAAGATTTTGAGGGCTTTGCAGGGTTAAATGAAGAAAACTGCTGCATTTTTAGGTAGTCTTGGCCCATTTGGGTGGCAAAAAATTGTATTCCAAATTATTAGTATTTTTCTATGGAGCTGTAAGCTGGAGAAGTCTTCGGGGTGGGGGGTGGGGAGTCCCAAGGACGACATGCAGTCCACAGGCAATACTTTGTCCACCTCTGATTTAAAGAGTATTTCCAAAGTTTCATTATTGTATTGCAATTAATATGAGAAATAGGATATTGAAACCCTCTTTGGTTTGCAATATTGATAAATAAAATTTATAACAGCAGTAAAGAGATATGCTGGAGGTTTGGTATAGCAAGTATTTTCAATGTCTTATGGTCTTCTCCCCAAATGTATATTGAAGGCAGAAAATGTTCATTAGCAAGCCGTTGGCTAAAAACAATATTTCTTTTGACGTGATTAACATTCTCATAGGGTTTATGGACAACATAGCAAACAGTATTATATTGTTCTATGGAATCTTTCAATAACCACAACAATTCTAATAACCTCCACAGAGTGCACACCAACACCACACAATAATGTAAAATCTGGATAATTACAGAACTGACAGAAATAGGATATTTAGGAGAATGGTAAAAATGAGCTAAGTTGGTCACTTTCTTAAATGTCCAAACAATTATAAAATGTGTACACAAAAATTATAGGTATTCTATTACATAATTTATTTTTCATTTTTTTTCCACTATCTGATGCATTAAATTCATGTTTCTTTCTCAGATTTTTTTTTAAAAAATCAATGCTTTTTACTGATTAACTTTAATTTTTAATGTGTATTTCTTTAAAATATTTTCTTATACTGTGAGTTGCAGCATTATATAAATACTTTAAGGGTGTCATTTAATTTTAAAAAGATTAAGAAAACACTCCTGTGACAATGCTGTGATTCCTTACATATTTAGTTCTACCTTGTTTACTGTTAATAAAAACTGATTAGAGATACAAAGAAGGTAAGTATGGTCATCTTTTATGTATAACTTTAAGAAGAATGGGGGTGTTTGTGTTCTTGCTATATAGTTAACCACCTCTACCCCCCCCCCATTTGCTACACAATCCCACATGGTTGTACTATTGCCTTTGCATAGCGGTGTACAAATCTATGCTGTCAGGTCTAGGAGGAAAAAAAAACAACACTGCAGGGACACACTTTGAAATGATTGTCTGGATAAACTTTTAGCTGCTAGTGTCTCTCAATAAAACATTAATGTTATGCTGTAGGCTAGCCCAGAGAACTGTGAATGAGTCCAATTAATAGGTGTGAATATCATTTACACCTTTCTTTTTGCTCTAAGTAAGGCTACAGCTGGAAAATATAGAATTGGAAAAGATTATTTCAAATAGAATTGGTAGACAATACTTTAAACCACAGCTCTTTTTTAATAAAAATATGCAGCATTTTAAGGAAGCTAAAATAATGACTTCCCTGCTGTTTGTTCTCATATGGAAACAAAAACAGAAAAGGATACGGCAATGGCTGTAATCCAGCATTTATGGATTTCTGTGGCATTTAAACCATGCTCTGGATTGCAGCCAATGTTGAAATGATGCTTCAAAATATTTAATGGTCTACATCTTTTAGATCAATATTCTACCTACCTATCTATCTATCTATCTATCTATCTCTAATTGTGATTTTAGCATAGTCAGAGGAACTGATTTATTGAATAATTGACTTTTACAGAATTGATGCAGTTTTGACTTTCAGCAAGAGTTTACTGTCTCAACAGAGAGACTGCAAACTATACATTTGATTTTAGGTTGTGAAAATAGAGATGTAAAGATATTGATACATATTCTTGTCTTCCATGAGAGATTGTGTCTTGGTGTACTGAGATGCCTCATCAAGAAAACAACAGCAACAACAACAACAAAAATCCAGGGGTTGCTGGGGTTTTTTTCCTGGGTGTTTTCTTGTATACCAAAGACAAAATTGTCCAACCTATTGTATTTCCAGTTTCTATATATCATTATGAAAGCTGTACAGTGAAGAAGACTGGTAGGAAGAGAACCAACTCATTTGGGGTGTGCTGATGGAGAGGAATTATATGGATACCCTAGACTGCCAAAAGGACAAATAAAGTGTGCAAATATTATTTGAAAAATGTCATGGGGGAACCCTCTTGTAATCTAGTAGAAAGTAAACTTCTCAAATTATTCCTTCATGAATACTGGAACGAAATCAGCCAAGATTTCCATCTTCCATGGAAAAAGAACTCAAAGGGGCAAGCTGCCTAACTATTCCACATTCACCAAGTGACACTGTGTATAGCCAACAGGGCAGATACTTGCTTCACCCTTATTCAACCAAATCATAAATGCTTTTGGAAAGGTGGTGATTCTTTGTCCAATTGACAATCAGATCCCTTTCCTTATTTATATCATACTCCTTGTGTTACCTGGGTATTCCTAGAATTGTGCAACCATTTGGGAGTAATTGAAAAGATGAAGTATATAGGGCCAGGGTATTTACAAATATTATTGTTTAGCACCACAACTCCCAGATTCTCCAAAACAACATGGGTAATGACTACATGGGCCAGGGGATTCCGGGAGTTTTTTGTTCTAAACATAGCCTTTCCAAGCCCTGTACAGGCAAATGCAAAGAGTAAAGAAAGGGCATGAATGCATACTGGTTTTAGTACTCCATTTATATATACTCCTCACTTCTTCATAAATGGAAGGCTTGCTTGTTCAAAAGTAGGCAACAGATTCAGACCTAAATTAAATTGGTAGCCGAACTAGAGTAGACTCAATCAATTTCTGAATTGAAAGTCAACACTTATGTATATTCAATGGATTTAGCCAAGTTGAGAATAGCAATTAGACTTAAGCATTTAACATCTGAGAGCCAGCATAGTGTAGTGGTTTGAGTGTTGGACTCTGGAAACTACGAATACATCTGCACTGCAAAATTAATACAGTTTGAGAGCACTTTAACTGTAATGGTTCAATTATAGGGAGTCTTGAGATTTGTAGTTTTGTGAGATATTTAGCCTTCTCTCTCAGAGAGCTCTGGTGCCACAAGAAAGTACAAATCCCAGGATTCCAATGTCAAGCTGCCATTAATTTTGCAGAATGGCAACAGCTCAGGAGTCAAATCCCTACTTGGCCATAGAAACCCACTGGGTGATTTTTGGAAAGTATTTTGGCCTTAGAGGAGGGCAAAGGCAAACCCCCCTTTGAAAAAATCTTGCCAAGAAAATTGTGATGAGTTCACAATAGTCTTTCCATAAGTTGGAAATGACTTGAAGGAACACAACAACAACTTTGGCAGCAGTTCCTGGTGCACACCATTTTAATTTCCTGAATGTTTTGAATATCAGCTCTTGGCAGTGGGGGTGGGGGTGGGGTTAGCTCTCTCCACTGCCACTAATTTCCCAGAAGAATACAGTGGCAAGGTCATTCTGGAAAAATGAGATGGTGACAACCATGAACTGCTATCCACATGAGCTGTGCCACTGTTGGCAAGAGAGATGTCAACAGAAGAACAAGTGTTCAAGAAAGGAATAAAAGCTCTGAAAAGGGGCATGTGTACATAACAATCCAATGTTATTTTTTAAAAAGGAAAACAAAAATGTAATTCATACAAATAAGTACTATAATACAAGTACTAAGACCATTAGTAATGAAAATGTTTCAGGTCCAGATAACATTTTTTGAATTTGGGTCCCACGTGCACAGTCATTTTAGTTGGAATGAAGTGCAATTAATTTTATCTAGACACAATGCACTGGTCAAACCATTTAACCATTTATTCAGTGGATTTGCTCTGGTTGTGAATAACCTATAGGATTTAGGGAACTGTGTGCAACAAACAAACGGTTCCCTCAAATTGCTGTTGAGTATACAGGATTCCCTTTGACTTATGTTCCACTCAATTTGCTATGGGGGGGGGGGGGGCAAAGCGGACCTCACAGACTGCATGCAGCCCTCCAGGGTCCCCAGTGCAGTTCCTCAGTATTTCAGAGATTCCTCTGATATGAATATATGTACCTTCAAGTCACCTTGATTTATTGGATCTATTTCATAGTAACTGTCCAGTCCCTGCCCTCAGGTTCACTTGATCAAGGAGGAATTTCTATAATACCCTTTTACTCAGCAGGAAGTCTCTTTAGAGAAAACACAATTTACTTCTGAGTAAGTAAACAGGGCTTAAGTAGACCTTGTTCCTTTCCCTTAGGGTCATTCCTAATCAGATTATTCCACTTAAATCATAGAATTGAATCACAGAGTTGGAAGAGACCACAAGGGCCATCCAGTGCAATCCCCTGTTCCTGTTTGAGATGTGTGTGTGTGTTTGTTCATTTCAAGTCACCTGTCAACTTACCATGATCCCATGAATTTCATAGGATTTTCTTTGGCAAGGAATACTCAGATATGGTTTTGGTAGCTCCTTCCTCTGAAATATAGGCTATAACACCAGGTGGTCATTGGCAATCTCATCCCTGCTTTCTAATAGCAAGATTACAAGATTTGCTAATAGCAAGAAGCAAGATCGTGAAACAGAAATAAACAAATTATAAATAAAATAAATAAGAGTCTTTCTTGGCTTTTCTTCAAACTGTGCTTCCCACTTAATAAAAGAAGACTTTAGCAAGATTTTTACAATCTGCAGTTGGCTCTAAGGTGTTGATGGTTATTAGCAATATCTCAATTCAGCCAATTAGGACACCTTTTTATATCAAATTAAACTTCAAGATTTCTAGGGATTTCATTGTGCACAAACTCTTCCCTGACAATCTTCAAAAAATTCCCATTTGTGAGCAAGTGGTGAGTGAACTGAGAATGAAGATATAGGTAGACAGGAAAAAGTGGGGAAGAAAAGTGGATCTCTGTGTTGAAAAACTGTTATATGGCAGTGTGGTAATAGGATGAAATACCAAAAATCATGATGAATGGGTTCTTTTCCAAAATAATATACACATTTTCCCCTTCATTTATCCAAAATTCCTGTAGTTAATATATTTCCCTATTTTTCCTTTATACAAACATGAATGTTATCCCACTCTTTTATCATAACTTCTCTTAAATCCTCCTTTAATTTCTTAGAAAATAAATCTAATTCCATCATCTCATAAGGCCTAATCATCCATTCATCAATTTGTATTTCCTTATTTGATTTCCAATACTGGGCATAAATTAATCTTGCCACTGTCAACATGTAAAAGATAATTCTACCATATATTTTTCCAGTAGCATTATATAACATGCTCAATAACAAAAAAATTCTGATCTATAGTCTAACTTAATTTCTAACATTTCATTGATGCTTATTTGAATTTGAATTGGTGTAAGAATGTTCTTAAGAAGTAACAAATGGGATGTTTTGTTGTTTAGTTCATGTTGTAATAACGTATGTGTTTTTGTTTTATGTATGTTGACAATTCTGTAAGAATGTATATACGCAGAATTATGTTTAATTTATTTTTAAATCAATAAAAAATATTTTTAAAAAATCATGATGAATGGGGCTGCTAGTACTACCTTGGTCCCTCGGTTAGAGGATGCATAGTATGGGTTAAAATAGAAGATTGTATATTTGTTTTAGTTTTCATTGGGGTTTTTTTTTGTTTATGAATTATACTGTGGGCTTTTATAACATTTGAGAGTGGTTAGATAAAAGAGAGTTCTTGTATTTTAAGCAAATGCCTACCAGTGGCAACATGGAACCACATAACACATCAAGAAGCATAAAAGTAATTTGAAGAAGAAAAAGAGATGAGGAAAAGGCAGTTTAGCATGCTGCAACAATCATTTAACATTGAGTTCATCTGAGAGTATATTTATTGAGTTCATCTGTAGTCACTTAACAAAACCTTTCTCTTCTCTCTCCCTACCAGAAAAGAAAAACATTTGTGGTTTACAGTAGATACAGCTCCATATTTTATATTTAACGTGTGCATGTATGTGTTTAAGAAAGAGAAAACACATGGAAAAGTTACTTTTTTAAATACAAATTCCAGAACCCACTAGCCAGAGTGGCCAGAGTCCGTGCTGAGTGTGTGTGTGTGTGTGGGGGGGGGGGAGGATTCTGGATTGTGACCCAAAAGGTTGTTTCTGTTGTAAAATATATGACAGGGGCAGAAGAACTGAAAGAACTTTGAAAACAGATTAGTTGCTTTCTCCAAGTAGTCTTCAACCTATGGTGACTGTATCTAAGGGTTTTTCAGGCAAAATTTATTCACATGTTTGACATTGCCTTCCTTTTAGGGTGAAGGAATGCTATCCAGGGGACAGTGTGTGATATATCAATTTTTATTCCCAGGACATTGCCCTCCTCTTAGACTGAAACAGCATAAGATGTCCAAGGTACTCAGTTGTTTCCATGGCTGAGAAGGGATTCTGTTCAAACCCTGGTCCCCCAGAACATTATTCCAATCCTCAAATCACTACACCATACTAGCTCCACAATATTTATCATAAAAAAGCTACTGATATTTTAAAACAAGTAGTGGTCTTGTAACCACATATAATTTGGGGGAATCTTGGTGCTCCATGCAGTCCCTGGTGAGTTCCAGGGGCAAAAAAATTGTCTCCAAGCCATCTCACTTGTTCACCCCAATAAAATGAGTAACATATTAAAAGGAATTTTAAAGGTATTTTAAAAACATTTTCACAACAATGTTTCAGGTATGATGCCATTCTCATACCAATCCAAAGGGTTTTTATATAAAAAATAAAATGCAAAAGTAACAAGCACCGCAATGACTTTCTATTCTAACCTTAATGAGTAATGAGAAATTATCTTGCAATCACTGTAATGAGAATAAATTAATTTTTGAAAAACAGCTTTCCATATTCAGATCTGATTCAGTGGTGTCACTAGGGTTGGTGTCACCAACTCATAGTGTCACCCATATGGACCTCTTCCCACCATTGTCTCCCTCATCAGTAATACAACTGCCACCTGAAGAAAATGCTTCTTTTTATGCCCACCCCTCCAGGTTCCAGTTGTTGCTGAGAAGGGAGAGAGTGCCTTCAGCTCTCTGGCTGCAGAATACAGATATAGCAGTTGAACTGGACAGTGTAGCATGATAGGGACCTACCACACAGATTGCTTGGTTTAAAATAAATATAGAAATGTTTGGTTGCATCAGAGTGAGACAGAGAAAAGGAGAACATTGTAATTTGTCTTTAATATTATACACACAACACACAATACATTGAGGTTCTTTCTTCCATGCCCATTTTCACCATTCTCCTCACTTTCTGGTGGTGGGGAATGAGTTTCACCCCTCAGATTGCCACACTAAAGCAGCCCTCTGAGTGTGTGAGCCAATGTGGGCACCCCAATTGCTCCACAATGGTGGGAGCTGGGAGCCCAATGGGGGGTTGAAAATAAGAAAGGAGGGAGGTGGGCCAAGGGCAATGCAGAGAGATAAAATAATGCTCCCTCCCACTGCCTTACTACTTACTGAGACTGAAATCTCCAAGGTCCCAGCAGTGGCGTCACTGTGGTTGGTGTCACCCTGTGCACTAACTCATGGTGTCACCCCCAATCCCATTGACCTCCTCCCATACCACACTATACAGAATCCATAGTAATGTGGGGGTTTTGTACCAATATTACTCATAAATCATAATCCCACCTATTTTTTTCAAGGAGTTAGGGGACTCCAAATTTAGCTCCAGTTGGGAAATGGATGAATTTCCATTCCATCTCAAATTCATGCTAATAGTATGGACTATATACCTCATGTCCAGAACACTACTAGCATGACTTAAAATATGGTGTGTCAGAGGCTTATTATGACATTACTTTTCTGGGATAAGGAATACTTGCATCTATGCCTTTGTCCTCATACCCATAGCAAATGTATGAAAAATATGTTGACTACTCAGATTGCCAGCAATTGTTAAGAAATCTAGCATGACAATCTATTCAGCTACTAGCATAACAATTTCAAGATTGCCCTGAATGTATTATGTAGCCATATAGGAATGTATAGAATGTTTCTCATTCATATCATCTTTGAGAACAACTCTGGAGGGCATACCCAGTTAATCCGAGGGAACAGGTGGAATATCCTTTGCAATTGCACTCTATAGTAAGACTGTCCTGCATTTGTAAAGCTTTACTCCATTGATGCTAACTGATAGCACTATTTAGGCTGGCATGAAAATCATCATATTGTTGGTGTTGCAATAGTTTTTGTTTGTTTTGTTTTAGTGTGATTAATTCATTGTAATGAATGCCACAAATCTATATTATGTATATTTTGTGGCAGGGCTTTTCAACACAATCTTATGTATGTTTACTGAGAAGGGGGACAGTCCAAAATAAATATACAGACTCTTAAAGTTGTATTTTTTCCCATTCTTTCAGTATGTAAATCTTCACTTATTTTGTTCACTTTACTTTTAGTATGTTTTTTCTCCCCACTGAGCGAAAGTATTTTTCCCTGCTTTTCCAACAGAGAACACCTTAGATCTCTAGATCTCTGTTGGACACTTCAGCTAGTCTAGTTGTTAGAATTAGGAGCTAAACAGAGAGCACAGAGTGATGATAGCAACAGATTACACTTGGGATCCCTCACTCTTGTAAACTAAACATATAGTATAGTATTGATCTTGGATCTTTTTGGAACACATTTCTTAATGGAGAGTGCCAAAGTAGAGAAAAATCAACTTTGCAAAAATTATGTGCATATGCTCAGAGATTTTTAAAACATTTCTGATTAAGAATTTTCCACCTTTGATTAACTGATAGATCTTTGTAACCAGTCTTTTATTGCTGCATTTGCAGCAGTTCATTTTTCTAGCTGATGAAAACCCACATCAATCCTTACTAACTTCTAACAACACTCCTTATGAACCTTTAACAAGCCAAGCATTTGAAAGATGAGCTAAGTGTACATGCTGATGTGGGACATTTGGTTGGAAAGAAGAGGAGAGAAATTAACATCAATGATTAGACTTAACTGAACAGTTGCAAGTAACATGCTATACTTTATAACAACTTTTCTCAAATGGACTGTTTCCAGATGTGTTGGACTCCTGTCATTCCCAGTCAACAATCATATAAATGAGGGGGGAAAGGCAGGCTGGGAAAAGACAACTTTGAAACAAAAAAAGGAGTACTTTAAGAAAGACATGACAAAATAAAAATAATTAGTTTGTATCATTGGTTACAATTCTCATGTAATCCTATACATCCCATTGTCTCTTCTGAAAACAGATATTTTATGTACAGAATCAGTAACAGCAATTCATTTACTTCTGATAATGACCATGATTTTGCTTTTCCCTTTCCAGTGTTGAATTGGATTAATTTACTGAATTTTCAAACCTGATGAGCCAAATTCTGATTGAAGAAATGAGAACAAATTTTGAACAGGCAAATCTGTTAGTTTTGATTTCTTAGACTTTTGATAGAAATACTATTCATTCTATACCAAGGCTCCCATTAAAGATGAAAATTTCACATGTGTCAAACAAACAACAAACAAACAAATAGTCCCAACTTGTTATATTGCCCTTTAAAATTAGCATGCCTCTTATTACAAAGTATTTGGGGCATAAGATATCCCCTTAGAAGATTCTCTGATGGCTCCCATTCCTTTGGCATTGTGTGCAGAAGCATTGTTAGTCCTGCCCCAGTTATGTCCTTTTCTCTGCTGTGTGAAGACTTGGGGTGAAACAGACCATCCCAAAGGGGTGGCTGTGGCCCCAATCCACTTTTTTACGAGCCGAAAAAGGAGCGTCAAGGAGCCACTCTTTTTTGGGCCAGCAAAAAGCTGGCTTTTCTGCCCTGCCACAGCTGGAAGCTGGCTTTAAGGAGCTCTGGTGGAGTGCGGTGTATAAATGCCATGCCACTGAAGAGCCTGGAAGCTGCCCCCTGTGTAAACAGCCAAGCAGCTTCTGAGTGGCTTGGGAGCATGTGGCATGTAAACACCATGCTGCCAAGCCACCCAGAAGATGGCACAAAAAGGCCATCTGTTTCAGCCCTTAGATCAGGGTAATGGGAACAGAGGGAATGAATGTTACAAAAGAAGACAGGATTGCTGTTTGAAAGCTATCCCGCCTTCAGTTCCTTCTGCTTCCCAGATTGGAGAGCAGACCAACCATTCCACAGAACCTTACTCTGCTCCTATGCAATGCCAGGTTAGTCAAAAATAAGACCCATGTTATCCATGATCTCCTCTTGGATGAGGATGCCGACCTGGCTTGCTTTACAGAGACCTGGCTGGGGGAGGATAGCGCAGTTACCTGGATGCAGGCACTCCCAGCCAGATACTCTGTCAGTGAGCAGGTAAGGGGAAGTGGGTGGGGGGGGGCGGAGTGTCTCTAGTTTATAAGAATAATCTAATCTTGACCCAGGATACCTGTCTGGAACACAGTCCACTTCGAGTGCATGTACCTTAGCCTGAGGACCAGGGATAGGCCAGTTTCATTGTTGCCATTCTTGAGCAAGGTGATTGAGAGGGCGGTTGCTGTTCAACTCCAAGCTGTCTTGGACAAAACCGATTACCTAGACCCATTTCAAACTGGCTTCAGGACATGCTTTGGGGTTGAGACTGCCATGGTTGCCTTGACCGACGATCTGCGTCTGAGCATCGACAGGGGTAGTGTGACCCTGTTGGTGCTCCTAGACCTCTCAGCGGCTTTTGACACAATAGACCCCGGCATCCTCTTAGACCACCTGAGGCAGTTAGGTATCGGAGGCACTGCATTGCAGTGGTTCCGGTCCTTCCTCTCGGGTAGGTCCCAGAGGGTGCTACTCGGGGACAGTAGCTCCAGTAAAAGGGAGCTCACCTGTGGGGTTCCACAGGGTGCTATTCTGTCCCCGATGTTATTTAACATCTATATGAAGCCGCTGGGTGAGATTATACAGAGTTATGGAGCTGGGTGTTATCAGTACACTGATGACACCCAAATCTATTTCTCCATGTCTCATTCATCGGCCTCAAATTCCAATGGCGTCTCTTCTCTCAATGAATTTCTTTGGGCGGTAATAGGCTGGATGAGGAAAAATAGATTGAAGCTGAATCTGGACAAGATGGAGGTGCTCACGGTAGTGGCCCCGAAACCAAGAATTGGGTTGCAATCTCCAGTCCTGGATGGGGTCACACTCTCCTCCAGTGACTATGTTCACAGTCTGGGGGTGCTCCTTGACTCATCGCTCCTGATGATGAATCAGGTAAATGCGACAATCAGGAGCACCTGTTATCAGCTTCGGCTGATACGCCAGCTGCACCCTTCTCTGGAAGTAAGGGATCTCGAGACTGTTGTTCACGCACTGGTAACCTCACGCCTAGATTTCTGTAATGTGCTCTACATGGGGCTACCCTTGTGCTTGGTTCGAAAACTACAGCTGGTGCAAAATATGGCAGCAAGATTAGTATCAGGAACATCTAGGAGGGACCACATTACACCAGTACTAAGGTCCCTCCACTGGCTGTCTATCAGCTTCCGGTCTCAGTACCAGGTGTTGGTTATTACCTTTAAAGCCCTAAATGTCTTGGGTCCAAACTATCTTAGGGACCTCCTTCTCACTTATAATCCTTCCCGCGCTCTCTGGTCTTCTGGGAGGAATTTGCTGCAGCCTCAAAAATCTAGGCTCTCAGCTACCTCCCAGAGGGCTTTTTCTATTGTCTCCCCCAAATTGTGGAATGGCTTGCCAGACGAGATCCACCAATTAACATCTTTAGTCAGCTTTAAAAAAGCTGTCAAGATGGATCTCTTCCGGCAAGCCTACCCAGGATAGAATATCTCGGCCTCAGCCCCCTCCTTTCTTTAGATGAGCCCTATCTGTCTCCCCAGGAACTATTTATTCATTACCGCAGTTCTTTGTCGCTTCATTGCACACTGGCGATTGTTGTTTTAACTCTGTTTATTTTAACTTGTAATTGATTTAATAACTTTTTAAGGGATGGGTGGGAGGTAATTTGTTTTTATTGTTGTACTGCACTTTTTACTGTAAGCTGCCCCGATTGATCTCATAGGGGCGAGGTATAAATAAATTTTATTATTATTATTATTTATAGATCACCATCACATACAGCAGTGGTTAATGCCTCTGCCATAGTTGTTTCATTTAATGTTGCTAAGCCACCAGATACTGAGCTGACTCTTTGCATTACTACAACACCAATACAGTAGAGCCATATGTGGGCCTGATCCAGTGCACATATTTGCTTATGCATTGGCTTGTACCATCATGAAATGAATTAATTTGGATTTTCCTTGGCTGGTGAAGATGGGTAGAGGGGAGGTGCATTGGCAGGCTTCTCAGGAAACAGGCCAGGACAATTGACGTCATGGCAAATGTACCATAACTAGAAGGAGGAGGCAGAGTCAGAGCTTATTTAAGGCCCAGCTCTTCCTTCCTCCTCCTTTTCTGCTCACTGAACTTGACCCACCCTCCCACTTCTACCACACTGTATGTTTTACTGGTCACTTATGTGCCAAGTTGGATTCCCCCCCCCTTTCCCCCTTTTTATCCCTTACTCCACATTGTTGTTGGTGATTTGGAGAATTGGACAAGAATGGTGTCTTAAATAGATAGTCAATGAGTAGAAGGGATATTGTCAGATATGGGTAAGCACCTATGGCTCCTTTTTGGTGAAGATAAAGCTTCTGGGACTGCCCCTTTTTGTCTTTTGACTGCAGAGACTTCCTTTGGGGCCATCCTGAGGATTAGACCCTGGGTTGGCCTTCCAGTTAACAACAACAGCTGGTTCAGTAGTGCCATATTTGGTCTGATCCATTGCTGGGTTGGTCTTCCAGTTGTGTGCTGACTGGGGAGCAAACCAACATTTGGGTTATTCCCAAGGATCAGGTGTTTTCACCCAGGGAGGAGGAGGTCTTTGGGGAGGACCAGCTGCCTCAACTGCAACTGCACTTGGTTATTTTTTTCTGTTTTTTCAACTTTCAAGGAGAAGCCAATAAATAGGATAAAATTAAATAAAGTGGCCCTTTTTAACAACCCATTTTCTGTGACTGATCTCATTATTTCCTGGGTTGGTCTCTAATATTTACTTTAGCATGCCTGCTCCAGAAACAGTAAGACCTAAAAGGAGACATGTCACATTGAAATAGCATCCTACTTACAGAGCAATGAGGCATGAACTCAAGCTGAGTGCCTTGTCCTCTCACTAACATATCATTATTCCAGCATGATATGTAGTACAGAAGATTGTAATTGTCAGCATTCTAAATTATATTTTTAAAGAGCTAGCCTTTATTTTCTAATCATTTCATAGTTACCCAAATGTTTTTGACAAAGCACTATTTTTTTGTTTTAAAACACCATTTTAATATTGACATCCAGTGTTTTCTTTTTATAAGTCCATAGCAGCCTCTTTTCTATCTTGCCTTTCATCTTTGTCTTAACCAAGATGCAAAATGGTGAAAAATAGTAGGGGTGGCATGATTTCAGCCCTAAAATAAGACAAATACTTAATGGCTCTCTGATGAACCTCTGCATTTACCTTAGAATAATTAAAAAGCTGTGTGATTTTATTTTTATAAGGCAAGTATAGTGATCGAAGCCTGTTTGGATTCAGGTTACAAACACAAAGCCAGTCAACCATTTCCAAAATCTTTCTTTTCTGCTTGTATGTCAGGATGAGTTCACAAGCCTCGCAGGTTACCCTTAGGATGGTAATGCTACCAGTCATGGTCTTGCAGTAGCATATAAGATACTAGGACTATCTTGTGGGGGGAGAGTTGCCTTTAAAAAGAGTGAATATGTGCAGATTATGTTCATAGCTTGAATTCTAGGACTCTTTTGCTACCTTTCAATGGCACAGAGCACTAACATGGACAGGTGCTCTGGTCCATTGGATGGACAATGTTTTTTTTCCTACCTGCCTTGCCATAGTGAGTTCTGTGTCAGCAAAAAAAAGATGAGAGCAGTTGTGTTGAGCCTGCTTGAAAGCCAGAAAAAGAACCACTGCTGCAGTTTAAATTGATATATTTTTTCCCATGGGAAAAAAAAGGTCTAATTTTGCCCCCATCTTTAACATCAATGCAACTCAAAAAATATTGGCTATTCTCTTTATCAACAGATGAAAGAACATTGGTAATTGTTCCAGAGGCAGGCAACTTTTTTGATATGAATAGCATCTCTCCTAGTTTATGTGCCAAATCTTGTTCAAGATTTGGCACATAAGAGTATTATTATTATTATTATTATTATTATTATTATTAGGACAGGACAAAATGAAATGAATGGAATTAACTGTAGCTGCACATGTGAGTGAATGATTTCGATAATATCAATCATGGCATCTGTCTGGACTACATGAATAGTGGGGGGGGGGGGAGGCATGAAGAACACTTGGCTTTTCAGTAGTCCCAGCCCTTTCTGTTTGGTCTTTTCCAGAAAGTGGTGCTGGGGGATTAATATCGAATCCTACAGCCACTGGCCTATCATGTCTCACAAAGATCTAACTATATCCCAAAGTAACTGAGAGCTCTAGAGTGAAGTCTCACTAATAGGTTGATGACATTCAGCTCTCTTCCCCCTTATCTCCTAATACCAACAAAGCAATCAATATTCCTAAATATTACCTAGCTTAAATAATGGACTGGGTGAGGGTAATGAGAAAGCTATAAAATACTGGGATTCAATATGTTTCAGAAGGTGTCACATGTTGATTTATGGTGGTGTTGTAGTAGCAGAGATCTTGTGCTGAAAAGCAAGGCATCCGTTCATCAGCCACCTTTGTCTCTGAATCAGAGCTGAGCTGAGCTCACCATCCTGGAATGCAGCCATTCCTCAATTCCCTGCAGATTCGAGCTTTTCATTAAGCCAAAAAAGAGCAGAGCTTCTTCAAAAGAAGGTTTTTATTCTTGATTGCATAGTAAACAGAAAACTATATACATCCATCTTCATACAGGTAGATTTAGAGATCCTAACACACAACACAGTGCTTAATTTGTAAGAACAAAGCAGTCTCTAAGCCAAACTCCTCCCATGGATGGATACCTCCATAGACAATTTGCTGAATAGCCTCTAACCCAGCCCTCTTTTCCAGCCCTCTTGCTGTCAGTCATGTGTCATGTGATCCTGGTTCCCAGACAACAAGATGATCTAATTATTTATGTTCTACCTCCCTCTGTTCCCAAGCCACTGACCTTGGTGTGTTCTGTGTGATTTGTTTACATTTACCACCTGCAGGCTCCAAAAACGTTTTCAGTAGAAATTTTCCCACTTCTGTACATTTCCACTTTAACTACATATCCCAACACTCCTAACAACACACACACCCGGAAACCTGGGAGTATTTCTTGATCTCACACTGTTCCTGGATATTTAAGTGGCTAAGGTGTCAAGGAGTACACTTTCACAATGGCATTTAGAGTACCAGCTGTTATCTTTATTGAAATTGTCTGATTTGACAGTGATGATCCACCCCTTTGTAATTGAGTTTAAATTGCTGCAGGGTACTCTACTGCTACAGTTGAAGTATGTCTGGGAGATTATTTGGTGCAGAATGCAGCAGTTTGACTTCTAACTGGTACACAGTGCTATGATCATGCTACACCAATACTGAAAGAATTGCACTTTTTCAGACTCAGTTTAAGATGTTGGTTTTATCAATTAGCAGTGATGTAACTCAAGTTGGTTGACTTGGGGCCTCTATAGATCAACCCAAAGGGCAGACCTGGAGGCAGAGATGGGGACGGGCAGCTGCACGCCAGCTGTCCCAACCCCAGCCCGATGACGTCTTGACGTCACAAGCCATTACGCACAGCGTTCAGCATCAGGACGTCCTCCTGGTGCAGCGTTTTTACATGCTGCACCAGAAGGGGCACTAAAGAGCCTCATGCCAGCTCTTAGGGCACCCTTTTGCTGTCCTTAAAGGAGCGGCAATTTGCCACTCGTTTCAAGGAAGGCAAAAGGGAGGATCGTGGTTGTCGCGGCCTCAATCTGTGGCTAACAGGGGCGGCCCAGAGCCACCCATCTGCATTGCCCCTTGGACCAATGTTGGAATCAAGTCGCTTCAGTGAATTTTCTTGGACTCAGTTTGGCAATAAACGATGCCAGCAAGTCAGTTGTTTAAAATACACTTGTATTTTAGGTTAGGGTTAGGGTTAGGGAATCATGGGAACTGTATTTTATTGTGGCACGAGAGCTCTCTGACAGAGAAGGCTCAATGTTTCGGGGGGAAAAAACAATTCCCATGACTCCCTAGCACTAACCCTAACCCTTAAAGTGGACTCAGTTTGCACTATTTCTGGCAGTCTGCAAAGGCCCTAACTTGACTCAACTTGTCACATGTATACAGTCATCCCTCCCGATTCATGGGGATCTGTTCCAGATTCCCCCCCCCCCCCATGACTCGGGAAAATTGCAAATATCCAAGCCCCATTGATTTCAATGGCTGTGTGTGCCCTGGGTGCACGTGCCATTTTGTCCCTCCCCACTTGCCAACCGCGAAGGACCGAGACCACAAACTCTAAGTCTTCAAATGGGAAGGGACAAGTGTATTTTAAACAACTGACTTGCTGGCATCATTCACTTTGAGCAGCTGGCAAGAGCCGCTCCCAGAACACATTTCTTGAAGGAGAGCAACAAATGTGTTAGGCAATGGGCTTGAGGCAGAAGAATAATTCTAAAGCTTTTTAAAAAGAACATTTTTTAAAAGCTTTAGAAGGCTCCTCTAATGTGCAGAGGGGACTGGCTGCTGAATATACCTCCATCCCTACCTCAAGCCCACTGCCTAATGCATTTGCTGTTTCACCTCAAAGAAACAGTTGGCCCCAGACTTAAGTTTTCTTGAGACTTGACTTGAAAGTATCTTGCAAGGAACTGAGACTCAACTTGAGACTTGGAGTAAAAGAGTTGAATACATCAGTCTTTTAGAGCCCTAAACATTCTCAGGTCCTGGCAATCCAGACCACTTTAATGATGGTCCCTAACCACATAACCTCCAACTGACTTGGCAGTACAATTCCAACTAATCCTCTATTACTCCAGTTTTTCAGCTGCTTTGAAAATATACCAGTTTATCCCTCCTCCTCCCACTTTCTGCCTTTATCCTGTCAAATTGAGTTTAAAGTGCAAAAATAGTTTCCACTAAATTAGCTCAGCAGCGGGAAGATGAGAGGGGTATCTGGAGTCTTTCTCTTCCCTATAGACTTAGGTTAAAGCAAATTGCTGCATATTTTATTTTATTTTATTTATACCCCACTCTTCAGCCACAAAGGCTCTCAGAGTGTCTTACAGATAGACATTTCCCTGCCCTCAGGCTTACAATCTGAAAAGTCATGACACAAAATGAGAAGGGAATGGTTGTGGGGAAGGGGAATAAGCAGTGATTTTTGTCTCCCTCTGAAGCCTGGACCATGTCAGATTCTTCTTGCAATGGACTTACAATCTTCTCCTAGATTGTGGGTTCATCCTCATTAATAGATTTTACAATCTTGACTGTGCTCTGGTGTTGCTTCACCACATGTCTTGATTTTCATCCACAAATCAAGGTAGGAAGGTATGCAACTATTAAAATATTCAGGAGAGACCATCCTGAGACAATGTTGCCCACAGAGACCTATTTGATTATTGCATGGGACATGTTTTTTCTTGCACTGCCCCCAAATATGAAGTATATCCTTTTTAAAAAAAAATTAGCTAGCATAAAGTTACATAAACAAAATTACATAAGTAAACATTTTTCAACTACAAAGAAAAATCTTCCCAGTATTTCTGATGGGCAGATGGAAGCATATAGTGGGAGAGATCTGTGGAAGCATACATAATAAACACATACCACATCTTAAGAAAGTTACATCCTAGGTCTATCCTGGCAGTTCAGCTAATGTGATAATCTCCCTAGTTGCCATCCATATATTCCAGACAGGAGCCCCTTAACAAAGACAAAACTCTTCAAAACCAGTAATTGCTTTTGAGCCTCCATATAGGTGGAAGACGTGTTTTGTGAAGCTATTAATTTAAAATCACTGTGACCATGTAATTTGGAGACCTGACAATTTGTTATATATCCATGCAGGAATCCCATATAACCATTTCATACTATATAGCACTGTAATGATATTGATATATATTAAATTTTTGTGTGACCCACCTAAACCCTATTTACTAGTAAGCAGCAACTGAGATCAAGATGAGTCCATTCCCCTCTTGATCAAGTAAAAGATACCTGACATTCCCAACCCCTCCATGAACAATCTATGGTGCAATAGGCACTAGGGACTGGGTAGTTATTATTATTATTATTATTATTATTATTATTATTATATTTATACCCCGCCCCTCTGTGCACAATCGGGGTGGCTAACAACAATTAAAAATACATAAAATACAAATCTGAAAGGACCAATACCCACCCCCCTCCTTAAAAAAGTATTAAACTATGCACTAATTAAAACATCTTAGATTAAAACATAAAATTAAATAAAACCAATAACCAACAAAGAAATAACAAACAGCGGAGATAACAAAACAAAAACAGCAAGTAGCAGAATGGCGGCGACAATCAAATTGGGAGAGGGCAGAATAAGGGGGCTCCTGAGGGTGGGAAGTCAATTCTGGAAAGGCCTGCTGGAAGAGATTCATCTTAACAACATTCTTGAAGCTGTTTAGCATTGTAATCTGACGGATCTCATCTGGCAGGCCGTTCCACAATCTGGGGGCGATTCCCAAGAATGCCCTCTGGGAGGTTTCAGACAGCCTAGATTTTAATGGCTGTAGCAAATTCCTCCCAGAGGACTGGAGTGCATGGAGAGGATTGTATGGGAGGAGGCGGTCCCGAAGATAGGTTGGATCCAAGCTATTTAGGGCTTTAAAGGTGATAGGGCTTTAGGGCTTTAAACGAACGAGATACAGAGAAATAGATCTGAGTGTCATCAGTGTACTGGTAACACCCAGCTCCATGACTCCAAATGATCTCACCCAGTGGCTTCATATAGATGTTAAACAGCATCAGGGACAGAATGGAACCTTGAGAGATGCCACACGTAAGCTCCTTTTTACTGGAGCAACTGTCCCCAAGCAGTACCCTCTGGGATCTGCCTGAGAGGAAGAAACAGAACCACTGCAAAGCAGTGCCTCTGATTCCCACCCCCCTCAGGCGATCCAAGAGGATGCCATGATCTATCACAGGGGTAGGCAACCTTTCCCCTTTAAGGGCCGAGGGACTTCAGCTTCCAGAATCCCAGGAGCTGTTGGCCAACATGGGACTATTGGCCAACATGGCTGAGGCTTCTGGGAGCTGAAGTCATAGAATCATAGAATCATAGAATCATAGAGTTGGAAGAGACCACAAGGGCCATCCAGTCCAACCCCCTGCCATGCAGGAACTCCCAATCAAAGCATCCCTGACAGATGGCCATCCAGCCTCTGCTTAAAGACCTCCAAGGAAGGAGACTCCACTACTCTCCGAGGGAGTGTGTTCCACTGTCTAACCGCCCTTACTGTCAGGAAGTTCCTCCTAATGTTGAGGTGGAATCTCTTTTCTTGCAGCTTGCATCCATTGTTTCGGGTCCTAGTCTCTGGAGCAGCAGAAAACAAGCTTGTTCCCTCCTCGATATGACATCCCTTCAAATATTTAAACATGGCTATCATATCACCTCTCAGCCTTCTCTTCTCCAGGCTAAACATCCCCAGCTCCCTAAGTCGTTCCTCATAGGGCTTGGTTTCCAGACCCTTCACCATTTTAGTTGCCCTCCTTTGGACACGCTCCAGTTTCTCCACATCCTTTTTGAATTGTGGTGGCCAGAACTGGACACAGTATTCCAGGTGAGGCCGGACCAAAGCAGAATAGAGTGGCACTATTACTTCTCTTGATCTAGACACTATACTTCTAGTGATGCAGCCTAAAATTGCATTGGCCTTTTTAGCTGCTGCATCGCACTGTTGACTCATGTTCAACTTGTGGTCCACCTGGATTCCTAGATCCCTTTCACACGTAGTCTCATTCAGCCAGGTGTCCCCCATCGTATATCTGTACTTCTCGTTTTTCCGCCCTAAGTGCAGTACCTTACATTTCTCCGTGTTGAATTTCATTTTGTTAGCTTTGGCCCAACTTTCTAGTCTGTTCAAGTCATTTTGCATTTTGATCCTGTCCTCTGGGGTATTAGCTACTCCTCCTAATTTGGTGTCGTCTGCAAATTTGATAACTATGCCCCCAATACCGTCATCCAAGTCATTAATAATGTGCTGACCGAATGGTCATAATAAAGAAATTAATTAATTAACAAGTCATTAATAAAGATATTGAATAGCACTGGGCCTAGGACAGAGCCCTGTGGCACCCCACTGGTCACTTATTTCCAAGTTGAAAAGGAGCCATTGTTGAGCACCCTTTGCGTTCGACCAGTCAACCAATTACAAATCCATGTAACAGTTACTTTGTCTAGCCCACATTTTACCAACTTGCTTGCAAGAATGTCATGGGGAACCTTGTCAAAGGCCTTACTGAAATCAAGATATACTATATCCACAGCATTCCCTTCATCTACCAAGCTGGTAATTTTATCAAAAAAAGAGATCAGATTTGTCTGGCATGACCTGTTTCTCTGAAACCCATGTTGACTTTTTGTGATTATGAAATTATCTTCCAGATGTTCACAGACTCTCTGTTTAATGATCTGCTCCAGAATCTTTCCTGGTATTGATGTCAGACTAACTGGACGATAATTGTTGGGATCCTCTTTTTTCCCCTTTTTGAAGATGGGGACAACATTTGCCCTCCTCCAGTCCACTGGGACTTCTCCTGTTTTCCAGGAATTCTCAAAGATTATTGCCAATGGTTCCGATATTACATTTGCCAGTTCTTTTAATACCCTTGGATGTAATTCATCTGGTCCTGGAGACTTATATTCATTTAGATTAACCAAATGTTTCTGTACTATCTCTTTACTTATTCTGTGCTGAAATTGTCCTATTCTGTCCTCTGCTCCATTATCCTCAAGTTGAGCACCCTTTGCCTTTTCTGAGAAGACTGAAGCAAAGAAGGTGTTGAGTAATTCTGCCTTTTCTCTGTCCCCTGTTAACTTTTTGCCATCTTCTCCACATAGTGGCCCTACCATTTCCTTCTTTTTCCTTTTGCTACTGACATACCCCCAAAAGCCCTTTTTATTGTTCTTAACCTCTCTAGCAAGCCTGATTTCATTCTGCGCTTTAGCTTTTCTGACTTTACCCCTACACGTGCTAGCTATTTGTTTGAATTCCTCTTTGGTGATTTCCCCATTTTTCCATTTCTTATACATGTTCCGTTTAAAACATAGTTCAGTTGCAAGTTCCTTAGTCATCCATCCTGGTTTCTTGAGACACCTCCCATTCTTCCTCCTCGTTGGCACGGTTTGAAATTGTGCCTTCAGTATCTCCCTTTTGAGAAACTCCCATCCGTCTTGAACTCCCTTCTCTTTTAGTATTCCTGTCCATGGGATCACCCCCAGTATTTCTCTAAGTTTAGTAAAATCAGCTTTCCTAAAGTCTAGAATGTGTGTCTGACTATGCCTGGCTTCTCCTTTCCACTGTATAATAAACTCCAGGAGGACATGATCACTCCCGCCTAAGGATCCAACCACTTGCACCCCATTAACTAGGTCTTCCCTGTTAGTTAGGATCAGATCCAAAATAGCTGACTCCCTTGTTGCCTCTTCCACCTTTTGAACAATGAAATTGTCTTCGAGGCAAGTGAGGAATTTGCTAGACCTTGAGGATTTTGCCGAGTTTGACTTCCAGCAAATATCCGGATAGTTGAAGACACCCATCACTACTATATTTCTCCTTTCTGAGTGTGTGGTCATCTGTTCTAGAAAGGCTTCATCCAATTCTTCTTGAGTTGGGGGTCTGCAGTAGACTCCCACACTAACATCTCTGTTGTTTCCTTCCCCTTTAATTTTTATCCAGATGCTCTCCACTTGGCTTCCAGGATTGATGTCCTGGATTTCTTCACTGGTGTAAGTCCCTCGGCCCTTAAAGGGGAAAGGTTGCCTACCCCTGATCTATCATATCAAAAGCCGCTGAGAGGTCTAAAAGCACCAATAGGGTCACACTACCCCTGTCGATGCTCAGACATAGGTTGTCAACCAAGGCAACCATGGCAGTCTCAACTCCAAATCCTGTCCTAAAGCCAGTTTGAAATGGGTCTAGATAATCGGTTTCATCCAAGACAGCTTGAAGTTGAAAAGCAACCGCCCTCTCGATTACCTTGCTCAAAAATGGTAACAAAGAGACTGGGCTATAGTTGTTTGTATCCACAGGGTCCAGGGAATATGTAGCGGTTTTGAATATATAGCTCTAGGTTAAGGGTGGGTGCTTCCTCCCCTTAAAAATATAATTTTGAATCAGAAATTGCCATTTTCCAAGTTTAACTAAATCTATATCTTTTTTTATATCTGTAGGAAATGTAAATATAGGCTTATGACCAGGGATGGGCAACCTGTAACCCATCACCAATGGGTTATATTCCCATCACTGCCCAGAGTCAGGCAGGAAGAACCATATGATCTTATGATAATTGAAGACATGACTTTGATGAATCCTCCCACTCAGACAACTTGGAGACCAGTTCACTTTAGTGCCAAACCTTAAAACAGAGAACTCAGAGGAATAATGGATTGAGAAAAATGTAGATAAAAGGTAGATACACCCATTTCACCCCAAGAAAAAGCTCAGCAGTCACAATGGAAGGGGGTGAATTCCTCCTCTCAATAACCCAGAATGCACCTTCACGGTAAGTGACCAATGTAGCACTCTCTGGGTTAGTGAGAGGAGGAATCCATACAACTTGGGACAATGGCTGACAAGAAAATTGTTTGGATTGATAAGATAGTGGCATTAAAACTTGGAAAAAAATGATCACAATTTTGATCTAAAATTCTCTTAGAGTAGCTAGAAAACTTTAATTCTGGTACCAAAGAAAGATGTCATCCTTCTTCCACTTTTAAGATCTAATTTGATGAGTAAAACCAAATAGATCTCTGAGGAAACAGTGGTTCTAACTGCAGCAGCCTGACCAGCTAAGCTTTACAGATTGAGTGTCCCTTATCTGGAATTCTGGAATCTGAAATACTCCAAAATCCAAAATTGTCCACATGGGTGGCTGAGATAGTGACACCTTTCCTTTCTAATGGTTCAGAGTGCATAAACTTTGTTTCATGTGTAAAATTATTAAAATATTATGTATAAAATTATAAGTGTATAAGGTGTATACAAAACATAAATGATTTTCCTGATTAGAATTGGGTCCCATATGCAAATATTCCAAAATCCAAGAAAGCAAAAACAAAACAAAAAACAAACAAGCAAACAAAAAAACAAACAAACCCTGAAATCCAAACATTTCTGGTCCCAAGGATTTCTGATAAGGCAGGCTCAACCTGTACCTCAATCTGTTCTCTGGTTTTGCTGCCTGATACTGAGGCAAACATTCCAGGACTGCCTCAGATGGCCAGATTTTGTTAATGTAAAACTATACTTTTACATTAAAGGCATGACATGACAAGGACATGAGAGGGAAAGGAAAAAGGAGGGAGCAGGGAGGAGAAGGGTAGGGAAATTATAAATTCAACAATAATGGGTAGAGGGACAATGACATAGGGAAACAACTATTGGGCAGCACCAGTAGTGGTGGGTGTCACTAAAGTGAAGAACAACAGTGACATCATAGTTAACATTTGTTAGCACTGTGCACAGGAAGGTGTAGGTGTTCCTCCTTGTGTAACCCCCCACCTGGAAAATCTTATGAGAAGACATCGAAAGTGTCACACAGGCAGGGCAAGTACACTAACAGAGAAATAGATAGAAACTAAAGGAAAACACACTTGCAAGAGCAGCTAAGGGTAGTCAAAAATGACGAAGCAAGCAGGAAACTGTCATGCCCTGCCTGGATGAGAACAAGGAGGATAAGCCAGAACTCCCTCCAGGTCCTGAGTCTGCAGCGGAGGAGCACCAGCCCAGCCCCAGCAGCCCTGCTTTGCCAACTCCCGTGGAGCCTCCAGCAGAGCTTGTGGCTTCTCAGGATGCTGCTTTGCATCCAAGCCTCCTGACAGCAGAACCCTTGGACATGGAGGAGGATCAAGTATGTGCCCCAGGTCCAGAACCGGCAGGCGGATGTCCTCTCCTGGAAGCCAGAGTATGCCATAGACCTAGAGGGGGATCTCCAGTCCACCATTCTGCACCCGGAGAACTTCACCGCCACCTTGAGGGAGGCCACTTTGTTAGACCAGATCTGTAACCTCCAGAGTCAGGACCCACTGGGGGCCCAGCATGCTGCAGAGGGGGACGCTTCTCCTTTCAGGCTTCAGGATGTCCTTCTTTATCACCGGGGCCACCTGTACATGCCAGCTGGTCCTTGTCAGGAGGAGATCTTGTGATTGTGCCATGACAGCAGGCCAGCAGGACATTTTGGCTTCTGCAAGACCCTGCACCTCCTCGCCAGGGAGTTTTGTTGCCTTCGTATCTGAGCAGAGGTGGCTAAGTACGTTGACACTTGTCCGTGGTGTCACCATGCCAAGGACATCCCAGGACATCCTGTAGGCTTGTTGCTGTCCCTGCTGACACCCTCTGGGCCCCAGAAAGTAGTGTCCATGGACTTTATTATGGACCTGCTTCTATCTGCTGGCTATACCATCATTTGGGTGGTGGTAGACCTCTTCTCAAGGATGGCCCACTTCATGCTCTGTGTTGGCTTCCCCACAGTGAAGGAGATGGCCCGGATGTTCATGCAGCATGTCTTCCAGCTCCATGGCCTTCTTGAGGGAGTGGTCTCAGTTCAAGGCATACAGTTCATCGCCCGTTTTTGGAAAAAGTCTACTGCGTCTCCTGGACATTGTGCTCTACCTGTCCTCGGCTCATCACCCACAGTCATATGGACAGATGGAGCACACCAACGGGATGCTGGAGCAGTACATGTGATGCTACTCCAGTTACCCTCAAGAGAACTGGGCCGACTTGCTTCCATTGGCCGAGTTCGCCTACAACAACTTGGTCCATTTCTCAACCCAGTAGACTCCCTTTTTTGCCACAGGGGGCTTTCATCCTCAGGGATTCCCTGCTGTTGCCTCTGCCTCATCAGTTCCTGCAGCATATCAGTGGCTCCAGGAACTCCAGGCCACACAGTCCCTGTTGTAGGAGCAGCTCGAGGTGGCCAAGGAGGCGTACAAGATGGGAGTGGATCGGCGATGCAAGGAAGGACCTCCTTTGTGGGTGGAGGATCTGGTCTGGCTGTCGACATGATATTTCAGCAGCTGTGTTTTAAGTGGGATGCCTGGTTTGTGGGGCCCTACAAGATCATGGCCCAAGTCAATCCAGTGGCTTTCTGGCTCCAGCTTCCCCAGAGTGGGTTCAGTCTGTCTTCCATTGGTCTCTGTTGCTCCCGACCACAGGGGTACAGCCTGATGCTGGTTCACCCCCCCACCTGACCTGGTTCTGGTGGATGGGGAACAGGAATTCGAGGTGTCCCAGATCTTGGACTCCCACTGTTGTTGGGGGAGGCTCCAGTACCTCATCTACTGGGGAGGGTATGGGCCAGAGGAGCATTCCTGGGAGGATGCCAAATATGTCCATGCTTCTTGTCTGGTCCTGGCCTCAGCCTCCTTCAGGTGGGAGGGAGATTGATGGGAGGGGGAGTGATGTCATGCCCTGCCTGGATGAGAATTTGGAGGATGAGCCAGAATTCCCTCTGGGTCCTGAGTCTACAGCAGAGGAGCCCCAGCCCAGCCCTAGCAGCTCTACTTTGCCAACTCCTGCAGAGCCTCCAGCAGAGCCTGTGGTTTCTCAGCAGAACGATCGGACATGGAGGAGGATCAAGGGACTGTGCCTACCTTCAGCCAGCATCGAGCAAAAAGGGCAGGCCTTCAGTGCTCAAAGAGGCTTTATGAAAAACGCCAAGGTAATCAAGGTGATCAACCCCAGCTGAGCTCCAGCAGCTCGGAAATTTAATAAATAACAATAACAATAATATTTATTTTTATCCTGCCCCTCTGCACAATGCAACCAGGGCAGCTTACAACATTAAAATATACATTCATATCCCATGATCCCACCTCCTTAAAATATTATTAAACAGTGACAATTTAAAACACAGTTAAAATAATAACAGAAATAAACAAATAACAATAACTACAGCCAAATCAGAGATACGCAGGATGACTGTCTTTTGGTGGTTGGGATATCTATTCAGGAAAGGCCTGCTGAAAGAGATCGGCACTGGGGCACTGCATTGCAGTGGTTCCGGTCCTTCCTCTTGGTGAGGTCTCAGAGGGTGCTGCTCGGGGACAGTAGCTCCAGTAAAAGGGAGCTCACCTATGGGGTTCCACAGGGTGCCATTCTGTCCCAATGTTATTTAACATCTATATGAAGTCGCTGAGTGAGATTATCCGGAGTTATGGAGCTGGGTGTTACCAGTACACTGATGACACCCAGATCTATTTCTCCGTATCTCGTTTGTTGGCCTCGAATTCCAATGACACCTCTTCTCTCAATGAATGTCTTTGGGCAGTAATGGGCTGGATGAGGAAAAACAGATTGAAACTGAATCCAGACAAGATGGAGGTGCTCACGGTAGCGGCCCCGAAACCAAGAATTGGGTTGCAACCTCCAGTCCTGGATGGGGTCACACTCTCCTCCAGTGACTGTGTTCACAGTCTGGGGGTGCTCCTTGAATCGTCGCTCCTGATGACAAATCAGGTAAATGTGACAGTCAGGAGCGCCTGTTATCAGCTTTGGCTGATACGCCAGCTGCGCTCTTTTCTGGAAGTAAGGGATCTTGAGACTGGTGTCCACTCACTGGTAACCTCTCACCTAGATTTCTGCAATGTGCTCTACTTGGGGCTACCCTCGTGCTTGGTTCAGAAACTGCAATTAGTGCAGAATATGGCGGCCAGGGTAGTGTCTGGTACATTGAGGAGGGACCATATTACCCTGGTATTAAGTCCCTCCACTGGCTGCCTATTAGTTTTCTGGCCTGGTACAAGGTGTTGGTTATCACCTTTAACGCCCTAAATGGCTTGGGTCCAAGCTATTTTAGGGACCACCTCCTCCTACATAATCCTCCTCACGCACTCTGGTCCTCTGGGAGGAACTTGCTATAGCCTCAAAAAGCTAGGCTGTCAGCTACCTCCCAGAGGGCCTTTTCAGTTGTCGCCCCTAGACTGTGGAACGGCCTGCCAGATGAGATCCGTCAATTGACATCTCTAGACAGCTTTAAAAAGGCTGTCAAGACGGATCTCTTCCAGCAGGCCTTTCCGGGATAGAAAAATCCCGGCCTCAGGAAACCCCCTCCTTTGAAGGCCTCCAGTTCCCCCTTGAATTGTTGCTGGAGTCTCTAACTGCTGTTGTGACATTGTTGCTGTGTTTTTTAATTGTTGTTAAAATTTTAATCTGTTGTTTTAATATGTAATTGATTTAATGGTTTTTTAAGGGGGGAGTATATTGTTCTTGTATTAGTTTTAATGTTGTTAACCACCCTGATTGGATTACCAAAGGGCAGTATATAAATAAATGTTATTATTATTTATTATGAAGAGATCCATCTTAACAGCCTTTTTTAAAGCTATTTAAGGTGGTAATATGACAGATTTCATCCAGCAGGCCATTCCA
The DNA here is from genome assembly GCA_026167975.1 of Phrynosoma blainvillii. Lineage (NCBI taxonomy): Eukaryota > Metazoa > Chordata > Lepidosauria > Squamata > Phrynosomatidae > Phrynosoma > Phrynosoma blainvillii. The sequence continues at coordinate 63,052,309 of JANUYF010000002.1, read as the reverse complement.
TAATCTGGGAGCAGTTGCCAAAAAGGTCCTCTGGGAGGTTACATACATTCCAGTTTTTATAGGCTGCAGTAGATTCCTCCCAGAGGACCTGGGTGTATGGGGTGGATTATATGGGAGGAGGCGGTCCCAAAGATAGATTGGACCCAGGCCATTTAGGGCTTTAAAGGTGATAACCAACACCTTGTGGGCCCAGAAACTAATGAGCAGCCAGTGAAGTGATCTTAAGATCCTTGTTATATGGTCTCTTCTAGTTGTTCCTGAGACGAACCTGACTGGCATATTCTGTATTAGTTGAAGTTTCTGGACTATGTACGAGGGTAGCCCCATGTAGAGTGCATTACAGAAATCAAGATGCGAGGTTACCAGTGCATGCACCACAGTTTCAAGGTCCCTAACTTCCAGGAAAGGGCGCAGCTGGTGTATCAGCCAAAGCTGATAACAGGCATTCTTGACCGTTGCATTTACCTGATTTATCATCTGAAGTGACAGATCTCCCAGACTGCGAACACAATCCTTTGATGAAAGTGTGACCCCATCCAGGACTGGAGGTTGCATCCCAATACCTGGGTTCGGGGCCGCTACTGTAAGTACCTCCGTTTTATCTGGATTCAGTCTCAATCTGTTTTTCCTCATCTAGTCCATTACCACTTTAAAACAATCATTGAGAGGAGAAACACTATCTGAAGTCAAAGCTGAAGACCAAGACATGGAGAAATATATCTGGGTGTCATCAGTGTACTGATAACATCCCACCCCATGTCTCTGGATGATCTCTCCCAGCAGCTTCTTATATATATTGAATTGCATCAGGGACAGGATGGGGCCCTGTGGGATGCCACAATTAAGCTTTTTCTTTGTAGAGTGACTGTGCCCAAGCATCACCCTCTGGAATCTGCCCAAGTGGCAGGAACGGAACCATTGTAGTACAGCTCCTCCAATTCCTAACCTTCTCAGGCGATCCAAGAGGATATTGTGATCTATTGTATCAAAACCTGCTGAGAGGTCCAGCAGCATGAACAGGGTCACACTACTCCTGTTGATGCCCAGACAAAAGAGAGATGCCACACGTAAGCTCCTTTTTACTGGAGCAACTGTCCCCAAGCAGCACCCTCTGGGATCTGCCTGAGAGGAAGTAACAGAACCACTGCAAAGCAGTGCCTCAGATTCCCACCCCCCTCAGGTGAGCCAAGAGGATGCCATGATCTATCATATCAAAAGCCACTGAGAGGTCTAAAAGCACCAACAGGGTCATACTACCCCTGTTGATGCTCAGACGTAGGTTGTCAACCAAGGCAATCATGGCAGTCTCAACTCCATATCCTGTCCTAAAGCCAGTTTGAAATGGATCTAGATAATCGGTTTCCTCCAAGACAGCTTGGAGTTGAAGAGCAACTGCCTTCTTGATCACTTTGCTCAGAAAAGGTAGTAGCGAAACTAGTCTATAGCTGTTCATATCCACAGGGTCCAGGGAAGGTCTTTTCAGGAGCGGCCTAACTACGGCTTCCTTCAAACATGATGGAACATGGTCTTCCCTAAGGGATGCATTGATGATGTCTCTAAGAAACATCCTCAAGGCATCCCGCCCCCGGATGGCCAGCCACGAAGGGCAAGGATCAAGAGGGCAGACTGTTTTCCTCACTCCACCGAGAAGCTTGTCCATGTTATCAGTAGTCACAGATTGAAACTGAACCAGTATAATTTCGTCAATGAAGTTGCTGGACACCTCGTCAATTGACTTTGTTACAACACTGGTGTCTAAGTCGGCTCTTATCTGAGAGATTTTATCTGCAAAGAAGTTGTTAAACACATCACAGAAGGATGTTGTAGGGTTAAGTAATGTGTTCTGCACAGGTGGAACTTGTGTCAGTTCCCTTACCACCCTAAACAGCTCTGCCGGATGGGTCTCTGTAGACACAATACATGCAGAGGAGAAAGATTTCTGTGCTGCATGTATTGCCTCATGATAGGAACAAAGAAATTTCCTATGACGAGTCTTGTCAGATAAGAGTCAAGTTTTCTGCCAGATGCTCTCTAGTCGTCCAGGCTGCTTCATGTTCCTAAGCTCTTCCGTATACCATGACTTACATTTAGAAGTGGGTTGGAAAGGACGCTTGTGTCATGCCCTGCCTGGAGGACGATTCAGAGGACTCAGGGGATGAGCTGGAGCCCCTGGGACCTGAACCTGTAAGGGAGGAGCCAGGGCCCCTGGGACTTGAACCTGTAGTGGAAGAGCCAGAGGCTGGCCCTAGTTCTGCTGTAGCAGAGGCTGTGGGCCCTCCAGAGGTTCAGCAGTCAGGGCTGCCTAATGCTGTAGTCAGGGAGGAGGATCTGGGCAGTGTGCCTACCTTTAAGGAGCGTCGAGCAGAAAGAGAGGGCTTGCGAAGATCACGGAGGCTTCAGCAGAAGTGTGTTAATAATCAGACACAGCTGAAGGTCAGCTCCTTGCCTTCTTAAGAACTTGGAGCATGGGTGGTGCTTTGCCAGTGGATATCTGACTCTTCTACGGGAAAGACTTTGTCTCTGGCTCCGTGTCTCCTAGATCACCATGACTATCTGGAAACCTTGACCTTGGACTGTTTATCGATCTGCCTATCTGATACCTCAAACCTCGGACCATCTGACAATTCTTTAGGTAAACCCTATGGTAGAGTTACTGTGTAGTAACACTGACTTGCTGTGCTGGGTATTTTGTTTGTTTGAAGCCAGCTGTCTTATCAGCCCTTTGGCTGCTTTCCCGGACAGCTTGGGAGTGATTGTGTTGATAGCCTTGGCAAGATCGGTGTTCCAGGTATTAACTAAAGCTTTGACAGGTTGACGTTACCAACCATTAAACCCTCCAAGGCTTTCTGGAATCGAATTGGTTCCGTTAGCCTTCGAGGGTGGCCCATTCTAATAGGTCCACCACCCCCAGTGGGGCGGATAGTGGTTAGCAAGTGTGGAAGCGCTGTTTCAGTGCCAGAGATTATGAGCCTTTACAGACTGCCAGAAATAATGCAGCTTGAGGCCACTTTAACTGCCGTGGCTCAGAGCTAGGGATTCATGGGAACTGTATTTTTTTCTGGGACATTGAGCCTTCTCTGTCAGAGAGCTCTGGTGTCACAATAAATTATAGTTCCCATGATTCCCTAACACTGAACCAAGACAGTTAAAGTGGCCTCAAGCTGCATTATTTCTGGCAGTCTGTAAAGGCCCTATCTGAGCTTCCTGGCAAAAGCCTCTGTCTCTGTCTCTCCTTGTTCCTTGGCCTGAACCCTTGACTCATGGCTTATCATGGACTACCAGAACCCTCGAGCCTTGGACCGCTGACTACGCTTGGACTTCTGGAACCCTTGACCTTTGGACTGCCTTGTCTCTCTGTTTTGCTGGAACCCTCGACCTTCAGACCATGTTTGACCCTTCACTGGCTGACCCTTCGGATTGGTAACTAGGACTTGGTTTGGGGACTTTCCTCGGCTTCGGCTATCGGCCCTTCGGCAAGGTCTCAGAAAGACAAGCCCCATCAGAAGCAGCACCACACATAAAATGGGGACATAGAATGTGAGAAGCATGAGCCACGAGAAGCTAGACATAGTGAAAATGGAAATGCAATGCATGAATATAGCAGTACTGGGGGTGAGTGAGTTAAAATGGACAGGAATAGGCCACTTTGAATCAGACAACCACACAGTGTTCTGCTCAGGGAATGAAAAGACAAGAAGAAATGAGGTGGCTTTCATACTAAGAAAAGGTGTTGCAAAAGCAGTCAGAGGATACAATGCAGAATCAGACCAAATCATCTCAATAAGTTTCCAAGGGAAAGCTTTGAATATCACCATAATTCAAGTATATGCACAAACCAATGAGAAGAAACTGATAGATTTTACAAAGGAGTACAAGAAGAAATTGACAACATACCAACACAGGATGTCAAGCTGATCATCGGAGATAGGAACGCAAAGTTGGAAGTGAAGAAGAATAAAAAACGGTAGGCAGATTTGGACTAGGCAAAATGAATGAAGCAGGTGAACATCTGATAGATTTTTGTGAAGACAACAACCTATTCATTGCAAACACATTTTTCATACAACCAGAGAAAAGGTTATACACATGGACATCACCAGATGGCCAACACAAAAAACAAATAGATTACATAATTGGAAGTAAAAGATGGCAAAGCTCCATACTGGTGTCCAAGACTAGACCAGGCACTGATTGTGACACAAATCACAAACTACTCATTTCAAAAATAAAAGTAAAACTTAAGAAGAGAACAAAACCAGTCATCATACCAAAATACGATTTAAAATTTTCCACAGACTTCATTGACAAGATAAGGAACAGATTTGCACTACTAAGTATAATAGATTGTGAACTGGAAGAGTTTTGGTCTGAAGCCAGGTACACAATAAAAGAAGAATGCATAAAGACACTTCCAACAGATAAAAGGAAAGTGAAGAAACCATGGATGACAGATAAAGTGTTACAAGCAATAAAAGAAAGAAGAGAAACAAAACAAAAAGGAGATAAGAATAAACTAAGAAACATGAACACAACAGTACAATGGCTAGTGTGCAAAGATAAGGAAAATTATTACAATGACAAATGTAGAGAAATAGAAGACAACAACAAAAAGGAAAGAATGAGAGACCTATTCCACAAGATTCAAGAAATCAACAGAAAGTTCAAACCAAGGACCGGGGCACTCTATGACAATATAAATAACATAATTCAAGACCAGGCAGTTAACAACAAAAATACTTTTTTACTTGGTGCAGGTCTGTTCCATAATAATTTGAAAAGTCCTAACACTAAAACAATTTCCTGTATTGACATACATTAAAACATTATTAAATTTTTGAATTAATGTTATTTCTGGAAATAATAATGAATGGTCACTGAATTGTAACCTATCTTTGGTTTATGTGTATCTTCATGCAAATCTTCTTTTACAAAGCTTCCATTTCTTGGTGTGTTAAGTGAATAGAGAGTCTGTTTTTGTAAAATGGTAGACAAGGAATTGGAACAGGGCAACAGCTTGTTGTATGCTGCTGCATCATGCACAATACACTGTTTTTGGCAAACTAATCAGGCCTATGTCCAGCCTTGAGTTGCCAACTCATTATGTGTAAAATAAATTACTGGATGAGCTTTCCATTGTAAAAGGCATCCCATAAAATATCCTTGAGGAATATTAGAGAGGAAGCTTTCCTATTGGGCTTGCCAAAATATGTCCCATGTGTGCAGTTTTCTAAATGAAAAGCGAGCATTTTCTCTGTTCTCATCTGTCAGACGAAACATACATGTTTATGGAAAATTCCAGTTTCATATCATCCTGCTCAGAACAGAGTTTGGATGGAAGCACTATAGTTTTGATGGTTAATGTTTCATTTTGTCTTGTAGTCTTTTCAATAACATATGATCATTCATTGTTAGGAATGTAGGTCAGAAGACTGAACTGTTGTTGCAAAATGCTGATATCACATCTTATCCAGTGTGTACAAATGCTTGATGGAGTTCAAGCTAAGACAGTTCCAGTAGGAAATCACCCAGAGGATGCACTTGAGAATTCTAGTCCTCAGATTATAGAAGGAGGACAGTGGAAGGAGGCTTGGCCCATTTATTTTTTTTCTGTTGGGGCCTCTTTAGCTATTATTTTAAAGAAAGTCTTGAAATGCCATGATTTGTTCAAAATTAGACAGAGTTAGGAGGTGAGATAAGTGGCTTTCACTTTGCCCTTTCCTCCTCTTGATACTTCTTACAGAATTTACAGTAGAGGGTTCTCAGCCTGACATGTTGGTGCTGAAGAGCAGGAAGTGACATTCTAATTAAAAGGTGGATGAACAATCTCAAACATCCTTTAAGTTAATTCCAAAAGTACAAAAGTTGTTTAAAAAATTATTGCAATTGCTTCAACATAATCTGATGATTTCAGAAAACTCTCCACTCCATCCCTATTATCCTCTCTTCCCTGAAATCTGCCCACCTTAATGCACACCTCCTAAATACATTTCTTTCACCTAGGACTTTATCACATGGGGGGAAAGATGAGATTAAAGAATTTTCCCAGCAAAGTCCCGAGATTGCGGCAAGACACATCATGATTATAGAGGACTTATCCTGGGAATAACCAGGGAACAACCAGCAACAAATTATTCATGGGATTTCCCCATGAATGATTTGTTGCTGGTTATTCCCTGATTATTCCTGGGATAAGTAATCTCTAATCGTGACATTATCTGAAAATCTTCACAGTGATTTGCCAGGAAAATGCCTTTTTAATCCCAGATTTCCCCCACTTTCCCCCCATGTGATAAAGTCCCTAGTGATAAAGGGTGCCTTTCCTCCTCTCCCCTCTTACCCAATGCACTGATATGCTGGTTAATAGTTCAGCAGAGTGTGAGAGACAATGGGTGGTGTACTCCTCCCAAGCCCTAGGGCTATTCAAACTAATTGATTTCAAGAGAGCATGGACAATTCTTTACTTTTTCAGTGGCTGTGAAAAATTAACTCACTTCTGTCCTTTCTTTTTTTGGGGGGGTGGTGGTGGAGGACTTAGCTCTTGTCCTAGTTCTCCTGATGGGAAATTTGGAAATTGTGCTTGTCTCTCTACCTGTATACAACCCCAGCAGAAGAAGAGAAGTGTTGGTATTAAGAAGAGATAGTAGTGGTTTTGGCAAAGAGGAAGATGTTCTTCCACTTTCCTACCCTTCCTTTTTATATCTTCATATACATTTTCTTTGTCTGATACAATTACATCAATTTGCACAGCTTCTTTGTATGTATCATTTGCTAAACCAAGAATATTAGTCTTAAACTGGATGTGCATTTGAAAGCACATTCGGTTGAAAATGCATTAGCTAATGAACATAACTCAGTAGTAGTCTCAGCTTCAATCAGTTTTATCCCTACATAATACTGAGAAAGACCCCTGTTTGAAATCCTGGAGATCAGTTTAGAGAAAGGATGGACAAATTGTGATCTTTCTTGTGTTGTTATGCTACAGTTCCCACATTCATCATCATTGGCTATGCCAGCTACCCTGATGGGGGTTTGCAATCCAACACATTCTGTAAGACACCAATTTCACACTGCTTAATGACAGGATTGGCCCTGATTTCACTCACCCCATTTATTTTTACTAACTTTTTCTAGACCTGTCTCTCTCCATATTTTGCTATTCAGTGTGTTCACAGCCAGGTTACCTGCTTTCTAAACATGGAGGAGTAATAAGTTGTCAATGTTTTTCAACATCTTTATTTGTGTGGGATGCTTAAGGAAGAGCAATTTCCATATAAAAGGGGTCGTGATATGCTGGTGATGCAGAATGGGTGACTTATAACCACATAAATCATCTCACTATTATTTTACCTAGGCAATATACCAATTTGGTGATGCGCTGGATGTTTCCAGCTAGTTTGAAATGGCAGTGGAGGCATTCCATTATTATTGTACTCTATTTGCCTTGTGAGTAATTCTAGGAAGATCAGGGAAACCAAACAAAGAGGAAAATGAGTTGATTTAAGAATGACAGGAACAGTTTTATTTTGTTTTGTATGCTTGTTTGCAATGATGATACTCCTAAAACACCAAAAGAGATTACTGCATATATATAGATTAAATCATAAAAGAAAACACACAACCTTCACACCATTTGAATAGCTACTACCATTATATAACTGCAAGAGAATGACTACTGTAATTCCACATGTATTTTAATAAATTTGTTATGACATACATTCTGTGCTCACAATTTCCAGTATTCTAAATGTTTTCCAAAGTAATGCAAGTAATTACACCTTGCACCTGCAGCTTTACTTGAGAGTGAAGTAAGTGAATGTAATGCATAAAATTGGCCACAATCTACATGGACAAAAATCCTAAAATATTGGTTAGCTAGCCTGACTGCTGGCTGATTCTTCACATTCAGTCCATGTGCTGGAAGAAATTTAACTTTGTCATGGTTCTGTTATCACAGGGTTGCTTGGTGAGGATATGAGAGGGAACCTTCTTAGTGGCTGCTCCTGCCTTCTGAAACTCCCTTCTGTGGGAGGCTAGGCTGGCCCCCTCCCTGTTCTCCTTTCTCCAACAGGCAAGAACTTTTCTTTTTAAGCATACTTTTGGTATGTAACTGCATCCAGGGAGGCTTCTTATTGAGGCATGTGCTTGTCAGGAGAGGCCCGCAGCAGTGATATAAGCTGCCCAGTTCCACCTCCTCCCCAGGCAGCACAGCGTCGGAAGCGGCAGCAGCGCAGGAGAGGCCCGTGGCTGCCCAGTTCCACCTCCTCTCCAGACAGCTCAGCGGCAGAAGTGGCAGCTGTCAGGAGAGGCCCGCAGTGGTGATATAAGCTGCCCAGTTCCACCTCCTCCCCAGGCAGCACAGCAACAGAAGCAGTGGCAGTGGAGGAGAGGCCTGTGGCTGCCCAGTTCCACCTCCACTCCAGGCAGTGCAGCAGTGGAAGCGGTGGCGGTCAGGAGAGGCCCGTGGTGGTGATATAAGCCACCCAGTTCCTCCTCCTCCCAGGCAGTGCAGTGGCGGAAGTAGCAGCAGTGCAGGAGAAGCCTGTGGCTGCCCAGTTCCACCTCTTCTCCAGGCAGCGTAGCGGCGGAAGTGGCGGAAGTGGCAGTAGCACAAGAGAGGCCCGTGGCTTCCAGTTCCACCTCCTCTCCAGGCAGCGCAGTGGCGGAAGTGGCAGCAGTCAGGAGAGGCCCACAGTAGCAATATAAGCCACCCAGTTCCACCTCCTCCCCAGGCAGTGCAGTGGTGGAAGCAGAGGACACAGCAGCAGTGCAGGAGAGGCCTATGGTTACCCAGTTCCACCTCCTCTCCAGGAAGTGCACCGGCAGAAGTGGCGGCGGTCAGGAGAGGCCTGCAGTAGTGATATAAACCACCAAGTTCCACCTCCTCCCCAGGCAGCGCAGCGGCAGAAGTGGCGGCAGTGCAGGAGAAGCTCGTGGCTGCCCAGTTCCACCTCCTCTCCAGGCAACACAGTGGCAGCAGTGGTGGTCAAGAGAGGCCCGCGATGGCGATATAAGCCGCCCAGTTCCACCTACTCCCCAGGTAGCGAAGCAGCAGCAGCAGTGGCAGCGGTGGCAGCGGTGGCAGCATAGGAGAGGCCCGTGGCTGCCCAGTTCCAACTCCTCTCCAGGCAGCACAGCGGCGGAAGTGGCGGCAGTCAGGAGAGGCCCACGGCGGCAATATAAGCCACCTAGTTCCACCTCCTCCCAGGCAGCATAGCGGCGGAAGCGGCGGCAGCACAGGAGAGGCCCGTGGCTGCCCAGTTCCACCTCCTCTCTAGGCAGTAACAACAGTGATTAGGTTGGGAGGCTTTCGACGAGGACTTTGGGGCCGCCCACCTACTGTCTCCCAGTGGCATGGAAGCAGTAGCTATAGCAAGGCTAGAATTCCTTGGGTGAGGACTTTAAGCTGTCCAGTTAAGCAGAAGCTGAGGGTCGATAGGAGTATCAGCACTGACTCTAGAAGCCAGGCAGGGGTGGTTCTATCTAGCCCCCCCTTTAAAACAGCTGAGAAGCAATGTACCGGTATGCCCAAAAGACCTCTAGCAGCAGTAGTGATGTGGCTGAGAGCTGTGCTCAGTGGGGCTTTTTCCTTCCAGCCCACCCAGGCCCTCTATCAGCAAGGACAACCATAGTAGCATCGCTGCTGGGAGGGCTACGTGGCCTTACTAATTTCTCCACTGTTTGAGGCCGGGAATGAGTTGGGGTGGAAATCGGAGTTGTATAGGGGAAAGGGAGGTATGGTTGGAACAGAGTGAACAGATGTTACAAAAGAAGGCAGGATTGCTGTTTGGAAGCTATCCAACCTTCAGTTCACTCTGTTTCCCAGGATGGATTGGAGAGCCTACCTACCATTCCACAGAATCTTACTTTGCTCCTCTGCAATGCCAGGTCGGTTAAAAATAAAACTCATATAATCTACGATCTTCTTTTGGATGAAAATGCTGACCTGGCTTGCTTTACAGAGACCTGGCTGGGAGAGGATAGCAGCATAAACTGGACACAGGCCCTCCCAGCTGGGTATTCTGTGAGTGAGCAGGTAAGGGGAAGGGGGGGGAGTGGCTCTGGTTCATAAGAACAACCTGACTTTGACCAGGATACCTGTCCAGAACACAGTCCACTTCGAGTGTATGTACCTGAGCCTGAGGACCAAGGATAGTTTGGGGATTCTGCTAGTATACCAACCATCCCATTATCTAGCAGACTCCCTAACCGAGCTAACACAGCTGGTCTCAGAGTTGCTGTTGGAGTCACCCAGACTTTTAGTTCTGGGTGACTTCAACATCCCACTCTAGACCAGTTTGATAAATCTAACTGGCACAGCTCGGGAGTTCATGGAATCCATGACAAACATGGGCCTATCCCAATTGGTTGTCGGGCCCACACATTGTGCAGGTCATACCCTCGATGCGGTCTTTAGTACGGAACAGGAATATCCATGGGCAGAGGTTATTAAAACCACCGCATTGTCATGGACAGATCATTTCTTGGTCAAGATTGAACTAAGAGCCACTATCCACCCTAGGGGTGGTGGACCTATTAGAATGGTCCACCCTCGAAGGATAATGGAACCAATTGGATTCCAGAAAGCCTTGGAGGGTTTAATGGTTGGTGACATCGGTGACCCTGTCAAAGCTTTGGTTAATGCCTGGAATACCGATCTTACCAAGGCTATCAACACGATCACTCCCAAGCGTCTTTTCCAGCCTGCTCCAAATCGTAAGTCATGGTATACAGCAGAGCTTAGGAAAATGAACTGGGCTGGACAATGACTAGAGTGCACCTGGCGGAAAACTCGACTCTTCTCTGACAAGACTCGTCATAGGAACTTTCTTTGGTCCTATCGAGAGGCAATACATGCAGCACAGAGATTCTTCTCCTCTGCACGTATTGCGTCTGCAGAGTCTTGTCCAGCAGAGCTGTTTAGGGTGGTAAGGGAGCTGATGTAGGTACCTCCTGCGCAGAACCCATTACTTAACCAACAATGGCCTGCTGTGATGTGTTTAACAACTTTTTTGCAGATAAAATCTCTCAGATAAGAGCCAACTTAGACGCCAGTGTTTTTACAGAAACAACTGACGAGGTGTCCAGCAACTGCATTGATGAAATTATTCTGGATCAGTTTCAATCTGTGAGTACCGATGATGTGGACAAGCTCCTTGGCAGAGTGAGGAAAACGACCTGCCCTCTCGACCCTTGCCCATCATGGCTGGCCATCCGGGGGGGGGGTCCATTGAGGATGTTCCTTATGGTCATCATCGATGCATCCCTCAGGGAAGGTTATATTCCATTTTGTTTGAATGAAGCTGTAGTTAGGCCACTTCTGAAAAAATCTTCCCTGGACCCCCTGGATATGAACAACTGTAGACCAGTCTCTTTGCTACCATTCTTGAGCAAGGTAATCGAGACAGCGGTTGCTCTTCAGCTCCAAGCTGTCTTGGATGAAACCGATTATCTAGACCCATTTCAAACTGGCTTTAGGACAGGATTTGGAGTTGAGACTGCCATGGTTGCCTTGGCCGATGACCTGTTTCTGAGCATTGACAGGGGTAATGTGACCCTGTTGGTGCTCTTAGAACTCTCAGCGGCTTTTGATACAATAGATCAGGGGTAGGCAACCTTTCCCCTTTAAGGGCTGAGGGACTTCAGCTCCCAGAATCCCAGGAGCTATTGGCCAACATGGGACTATTGGCCAAAATGGCTGAGGCTTCTGGGAGCTGAAGTCCCTCGGCCCTTAAAGGGGAAAGGTTGCCTACCCCTGCGATAGATCATAACATCCTCTTGGACCACCTGAGTGGGTTAGGAATCAGAGGCACTGTGCTCCTTCCTCTCGGGCAGATCCCAGAGGGTGCTGCTCGGGGACAGTTGCTCCGCTAAAAGGGAGCTCACATGCGGCATCCCTCAAGGTGCCCTTCTGTCCCCGATGCTGTTTAACATCTATATGAAGCCGCTGGGTGAGATCATTCGGAGTCATGGGGCTCGGTGTTTCAGTACGTTGATGACACCCAGATGTATTTCTCCATGTCTTGATCATCGGCATTGACTCCCGATGGTGTCTCCCCTCTCAATGAATGTCTTAAGGCAGTAATGGGCTGGATGAAGAAAAACAGATTGAGAGTGAATCCAGACAAAATGGAGGTGCTAACAGTAGCGGCCCCGAAACCAAGAACTGTGCTGCAACCTCCAGTCCTGGACGGGGTCACACTCTCCGTAAAGGACTGTGTTCACAGTCTGGGGGTGCTCCTTGACTCGTCGCTATTGATGACTAATCAGGTAAATGTGATGGTCAGGAGTACCTGTTATCAGCTTCAGCTGATACGGCAGCTTCGCCTTTTCCTGGAAAGTAAGGGGACCTTGAGACTGTGATGCACGTGCTGGTAACCTCTCATCTGCATTTCTCCAATGAGCTCTACATGGGGCTACCCTCATGCTTGCTCCGGAATCTTCAATTAGTGCAAAATATGGCAGCCAGAGTGGTCTCTGGAACATCTAGAAGAGGCCACATAACTCCGGTATTAAAATCTCTCCACTGGCTGCCTATTAGTTTCTGGGCCCAGTATAAGGTGTTGGTTATCACCTTTAAAGCCCTAAATGGCTTTGGTCCAACCTATCTTCAGGACCACCTCCTCCCATATAATCCTCCCCACGCACTCCGGTCCTCTGGAAGGAATTTGCTCCAGCTATTAAAATCTAGGCTGATGGCAACCTCCCAGAGGGCATTTTCGGCAATCACCCCCAGATTATGGAACGGCCTGCTGGATGAGATCAGTCAGATTATGAGCCTAAGCAGCTTTAAAAAGGCTGTGAAGATGGATGTAGATCCCAGCCTCAGGAGTTGTGCCCCCCTACCTCTTTTTGTTTTTGGCTTGCCCACAGCTTGTATTTGTTTTGTAATGTTTAATTATCTTAATTTCTTTCCTGAGATTTTATGTCAATTTTTAATATGTGTAGTTTAATACTTTTTAAGGGGGAAGGTGGGGTTGTGGAGTTTTAGTTTGTACTTTTAGTGTAATTTTAAATGTTGTAAGCTGCTCCAATTGTTTTTAACAGAGGGGTGGGTTATAAATTATTATTATTATTATTATTATTATCATCATCCACATTTTTAATTGTTTTATATTTTCAATTTATTATGTTTTAATGATTTTAACCTATATTAATCTGATGTTTTCCACTGTGTTTTAAAAACTGGATTGTTATTAAAGCATCTTTTGTGGGCTACCTTGGGTCTGATTTAGAAAAAAAGTAGCATATAAATAAATTAAAGAAATTAATAGCTAGCAGTACTGAGATTGTTGACCCATTGGCCTCTCTTGACACCTGGGTGTGAGCCAGGCAAACCAACCCCTGAACTATTCTGATGCTTTGTAGACCATAGAATGGGGTGCTGCACATCTCCTTTTCCTTAAAATGGATCTTGTCCAATGCTCCCACAATCCCTCTGACAAGAAAACGAATGTACCACTTATTATTATTATTATTAAACTTTATTTCTAGAGCGCTGTAATTATACTCAGCGCTGTACAAAGTAAAAAAGTTACAAATATAAAAAAGCCTGCCCACGGCGTACACTCTAAGAAATAAAATAAAGTAAATAGATAAACAAATTACCATATAGAGGAAAGAAAATTAAAAGATCAAATATCAAACAAATCACAACACAATTAACATTATCAGAACAATTACCAGATTATCAAACAGCCAGATAACAATCACAAAATCCCTGAGAATGCTTCCCTAAACAATATGGTTTTCAATTCAGTCTTAAAACTGGTTAGGGAGGTGATGAGCCGTACATGCAGAGGAAGACGGTTCCAAGAATGAGGGGCAGCAAGAGAGAATGGACGGATCCGGGACGGGGCAGAGAAAATCCTGGGTTGAGCCAGGAGACTTTGACTGCCAGAACGAAGAGAGCGGGTAGGGATGTAGGGAGAGAGGAGATCGGTTAAATAAGGAGGAGCCAGCCCATGCAGGGCTTTAAAGGTGAGTAACAAAAGTTTATACCTGATGTGGAAAGGAAAAGGGAGCCAGTGGAGGGAAGATAACAGAGGGGAGACATGATCATAACGGCGAGCAAGTGAAATAATGCATGCAGCTGAATGCTGAACAGAGATTAATGGGTGGAGGTGGGAGAGAGGAAGCCCTGCCAGGAGAAGATTACAGTAGTCTAGACGCGATACCATTAGGGCATGGACCAGTGTTTTTGCAGTAGAGGCTGAGAGATATGGGTGGATTTTGGCAATGTTATACAGAAAAAATCTACAGACCTTAGCTGTAGTCTGGATCTGGGGAATAAATGACAAGGAAGAGTCAAAGATGAAACCAAGACTGCGGGCTTCCTGGACCGGCTGAATAGAAATGTTGTTAACTAAAACAGAAAAGGTATAGTGAAGGGTGGGCTTAGGTGGAAAAACGAGAAGCTCAGTTTTAGACATATTGAGCTTCAGACGCCGATGGCACATCCAGTGTGAGACAGCTGTTAAACAAGATGACACTTGCTGTTCTAGCTCTGATGAGAGTTTAGGAACGGAGAGGTACAGCTGGGTATCATCGGCGTACAGATGGTAAGAGAAGCCAAATGAAGAGATGAGTTTACCAAGGGAAAGTGTGTATATGGAAAACAAAAGGGAACCCAGAACAGAGCCCTGAGGAACTCCAACAGATAAGGGGACAGGGGATGAGGTTTGGCCACCAGAGACTACTGAAAAGGATCTGTCTGACAGGTAAGATGAGGAGGCAAGCCACTAGAGGCAGAGATGGGTCTAGGACAGGGGTAGGCAACCTTTCCCCTTTAAGGGCCGAGGGACTTCAGCTCCCAGAATCCCAGGAGCTATTGGCCAACATGGGACTATTGGCCAACATGGCTCAGGCTTCTGGGAGCTGAAGTCCCTCGGCCCTTAAAGGGGAAAAGTTGCCTACCCCTGGTCTAGGAGTATCCCTCCACTAAGATTCTGCTTCCTCTGTGGAGGAGGACTGTTATCCTGTTCAGGACAAATTGCTTATCCAATTTCTAGACCCAGGATCTATAGAGATTCCACAATAACACAATAGACCTAGTTCAATAGGGTACGACAATCTGTGGTATTAAAAACCATTGGGAGAACTAGGAGCACTTTTCACCTGGAGTAGAAAGGCAAATGT
Source organism: Phrynosoma blainvillii (assembly GCA_026167975.1). Lineage (NCBI taxonomy): Eukaryota > Metazoa > Chordata > Lepidosauria > Squamata > Phrynosomatidae > Phrynosoma > Phrynosoma blainvillii. Next base: position 63,037,174 of record JANUYF010000002.1, on the reverse strand, counting down.
GTGGGGTAGATGGAAGGTGGTTGGTCAGGCAGATTACAGACAAGAACACTGAGTTTCATACTATGTCGTCCCATTCCCAAATGCATAACTGGAAACATGGAGTCAGAAATAGGCTCATCTTAGGATAAAATGAGTTCTTTTTGAATTAAGTGAAATATTGTTCATTTTCCCCCAAATATGAATTGAATCTGACATGTGTGTTACCCATCCCTAGTCTCTTTTGCCAGTTTAAAGTTTATGTGGATCCAGAGAAAAACTGCAGGAATAAGCAATTATTAGAACAAGTGTATAGCTGCATAGTTCTTCCTCTTTCTACTAAAATGTTACATGTTCTGACTGAGTTGAAGAAATAATCATAGGCAGACCTATTAATAAGGAGACTGTTTGAGGGCATATCCTTCAACACCCAATAACTACATGCAGGAGACCAGGATAGCCTCTCAGTTGACACAGCCTCCATCCAGACTTGAGTTCTTGCATTTAACACTGCAACTTCTCTGTCCAGTCACTATGCAAGGGTTGGCTCAGTTTAACCTAGAGAATTATGGACAATTTAGCCATTCAGTTCAACAGAATGGCAAAATGAAGAGTACATCAAGGGCCTTCTTGAGGCCATAGTGTAGTCATCAGTATGTAGACATAGCTTTGCAAATAATTTATATTTTATTTACATTTTCTGTGGTTCATTGGGATGTTGTTATAAGGCAAAATCTACCAGAATAAGTGTGGAGTTGCTCAATCCATAATGAATATTCCACATTTTCTACAATAATATTTCAGATTATTCTGCTACACATACACCATATACAAACACAATGGCAGCAAATGTACTATTCAAATGTACTAAACTCTTTCACATGTTCAGTGAATATAAAGTGGGAGAACTGAAATTATACCTACTTTCCCATCTCTTGACCTATATACAGAACCTATGTACAAGCTGTATATCCCAACATCTGCCTTTTCAGCCGATTCATGTTTGTGTTGTTTTAGCTCTTGTTCTTTCCCCTTTCTCCAGCCCTTTGCTTTTGTTGCTGTTATTTCACACCATGCAACTTTTAAAATTAATTTTAGAGGTGCCTGGCACATTCTCTCATGATACTTGTTTCTAATTTGGCATGAATAATTCTCTCTAAGAACATCATTTAGTGATCAGCTGAAATTCCATTGATGACATATGCAGGCATAAACTCCTAAAGGTTATTGTGAAAGCATGTTCTTTGTGCAGTAACCTCTCCCCATTCCACTCCAGTTGAACACCTGCCCAGTCAACTGCCAGATAATGACTACAAAGCCACAGTGGGTGTGGGGCAAGGGACAACCAGGGTGCATCTGCCACAGGATACATAAGAAGGATGCTTTCCTCTTGGATCTTCATAGGGAACATCCAGAAGTCTAGTAGGGGGATATGATTCTGGCTTCAAAAATACAGCTGGATGCTACCTGACTGCCTCCTGTCCTCTCATAGCCATTAAAGGGCCAGAAGGTATGCTCTCATAGGTGATACGGCATCTGTATGTACTGACATAGGTAAGAGGGAGAAATACACTTCTGGAGATACACTTGATGGATGTTTACATTCCACCAAGCTAATGTCTCCAAATTTCACATACTAACATGAAAAAACTGATCATTTTTATGTCCTCATAGAATCATACAATCACAGAATCATAGAATCATAGAGTTGGAAGAGACCACAGGGCCATCCAGTTCAACCCCCTGACATGCAGGAACTCAAAATCAAAGTATCCCGACAGATGGCTATCCAGCCTCTGTTTAAAGTCCTCTAAAGAAGGAGACTCCACCACACTCTGAGGGAGTGTGTTCCACTGTCAAACAGCTCTCACTGTCAGGAAGTTCCTCCTAATATTGAGGTGGTATCTCTTTTCCTGCATGTTGCATCCATTGTTCCGGGTCCTGTTCTTTGGGGCAGCAGAAAACAAGCTAGCACTCTCCTCAATATGACATCCTTTCAAATATTTAAACAGGGCTATCATATACCCTCTTAACCATCTCTTCTCTAGGCTAAACATACCCAGTTCCCTAAGTTGTTCCTCATAGAGCATGGTTTCCAAACCCTTCACCATTTTAGTCGCCCTCCTCTGGACATGCTCCAGTTTTTCAACATCCTTTTTGAATTGAACTGGACATGCTCCAGTTTTTCAACATCCTTTTTGAATTGAACTGGACACAGTATTCCAGGTGGGGCCTGACCAAAGCAGAATACAGTGGCACTATTACTTCCCTTGATCTAGATACTATACTTCTACTAATGCAGCCTAAAATTGCATTGGGCTTTTTGGCTGTAAATCTATAGGCAGCATAACAATTGACATTTCCAAATTTCAGCTTGAATTCAGTCTCAAATCTAGACAGATTGGGTCTGAAAGAATCCAAACTGAATTGGTCACTAAACCAAATCAATGGAGCCTTCTGTGGTCTTAGTATATAAACTTTTTAAAATTACCAAAATGGGGAGAGAGAATTACATGAAGTACTGGATCATGTAGTGCCTCACGATGGTGCCTGGTACTCTGTTCTGGGTGTTAAGGCGATATTGAGGTAGATGGGAGGAAGCTGTGTTTTATACTATGAAACAATAATTTGTACTAAATTCAACTTTTAAAAACTCCCATAAGGCAATCATTTTAGTTGTTTTTTTAAGAAACTAGAAAGAAAAGTGTTGTTTTTAAAAGTATAACTATAAAAGTAACTAAGTATGTTTGGGAGATCCCACATCCATAACAGTATCAAATTACTTTTAATAAGAAACTTTTCAAGCTCTGTGTTGCTACTGAACACTTCCTATGTTACAGAATTGTATTTGTGTAACAACAGATTGCTTTTAATTTTGGTGAGAAAATTTTTTCCTTGCTTTTATCATTTGCAACAGCTGAATAAATCTTTTATTTTTTGTATCATTGATGAATATTCCTGAAGCTATATATTCAGTAGCTGCTTAAGACTACCTTGTTCGTTACTTCTTGGTAACACAGAAAGTACATTGGGCTATCACAAACTAGACATTAATTAAGGTAAGCAGCAGACTGGAGGAGATAATTACAGTTACAAAGTGTAGAGGATGTTGAAAAGAGTAGTGAGAGTATTCTAAAAAGGGAGGGGGATGCAGTGCGTGATCCTTCAAAATAGCATGAAAGAAGAGCTAAGAATCACATTGGAGTTACAGAATTTATTCTGCTTAATTATTGTGTTAACACCTCAAGGATTTTGTATTAAAATGACCCTCAAATGTACAATTCTTTTTTTGGTATGCATATAATTTCTGTCCCCCTCCATTATTCTGATCAAAGATGGGGAGAATTTAGTCACTTATCTGTATGTGAATGTGTGTGTGTGTGTGTGTGTGTGTGTAGTATAGATTTACATGCATAATGGCTATAACAATTTGTAAGAGTTAGAGATATAAGTCCTAATGATTCAAGAACAGAAGCAGTCCTGATTTTAAATGGTATTCTCATTTCTATTCAGAGACTGTCAGCTGGAGTAATTAAAAATGTTAGATGTGATCTATCTGCAGAGATCAACACAGGGATCAGTGGCATTCTCCTTCTTGCATATCTAGCATTAGGCATTGACAGAAAAGAACAGAGTGCTTCTAGGGATGTATGGCTACACACATTACAAGGCAGCAAACACAGAATGTGTGTACACTACAGATGTGTGCATTCATAAAGCCCAGATGTTCTCACTTCTCTATCTCTATGTTCTGTCCATGCCCTGTTTTGTTGCCTTTTTTAATGAGCTGAGATCTGTTCTTTTCCTTGATTATTTGGATGGCTTTAATGCCTCTTCCAATCCTAAACCCTTCTAAAAATTTTGACTTCTATTCTGAAACCTGACTAGCTGGAAATAAATGACAGGCTGCAAGCTCACATCTTCTAGCATCCTCTCGCCAGATCTTTATCTTTATGCTTTTTGTTTTGTTTTGTTTTGTTTTGTTTTGTTTTATTTTAAGTTTCCCACAGCTATATCCCCTTTGGAGTGCAAATTTCATCTTTTTAATTCTGACACCCATTAACTCTAACATTTTACCACTTCCCATACAAATGCTCAAACCCCCTTTTTTTAAAATATAATTTTTATTAAGAAAAAAAACCAGTTACAACTACACCCAATTACATAGAAGTTATACAAATTATATACTTAGTATACATTACAAAATATATAATTCTAGGTGTATAGATAAAAAAGTATAAAGATGAGAGAAAGTAAGAAAGAAAGAAAGAAAACAACAAAAAATAAAATAATAAAGATAGCAAAAAATACAGAAAGAAAAAAAGAAAGAATTAGAAACAGAGTTGAAGAGAAAGAAAAGAAAAAAAAGGAAGAGAAAATATAAAAATAAAGAAAAAAAGAAAAAAGAAGAAAAGAACAAAAAAACAAAACAATGACAACAACAACAAAAACCAAAAATTCCATGACTTCCTGGAGCCATCACCAAGGTATATATTCTTCTTATTTATTCCCGACCTCTTTCCTTAAGTATAAATAACAACTGAAATTTTTAATATATAACTTTTGTACCACTTATTTGTGATGGGTACAATAATATATATTATAATCTCTTAACTTCGTACATTATAACTTATTTTGCACAGTCAACTCTCACTTAATTTACTTTTTCTTGTAATATATTATTCCTATTATTAATATAATTAACCAGTGGTTGCCATATTTTTTCATTTTTCCCCAGTTTAAGTCTCTTAACATAATAGTTAATTTATCCATTTGCATTAAGTCCACCAGCTTTCTTAACCAATTTCCTCAATGAGGAACTGCTTCATTTTTCCAATATTGAGCAAATACCATTCTAGCGCTGCTGATCATATAGTATAATAATTTCCTATGCTTCAGCTCCAAACATTTGTCTGATATAATGTTTAATAGATATATTTTAGGATCAAAAATAGATATATTTTAGGATCATTTTAATTTTTAAAATATCTTTTATCTTATTATGAATATTCTTCCAATATTTTTTTGCTTTTTTGCAACCCCACCACATACGTAGGAGGGTTCCTTTTGTCTGCTTACACTTCCAACACTGATTTGACATTCCCTTGTAAATCTTAGCCAACTTGGTGGGGGTTGAGTACCACTGGTAATGGATCTTAAAAAGATTTTCATTTAAATCATAACAGGCTGTGTATTTCTGATATTTTATCCATACTGCTTCCCATTTCTCTAGTTCAATTGATTGATTAAGATCTTGCACCCACCTTACCATAAAGTCTTTAACAATCTGTTCCTCTTGATGAATTCTTAATAAACATTTATAATACAAAGCAATTTTTTTGGGATTATCTGAGTTCATGTAGTCTTCAAATTCTGTTTGTTTTATTCTTATTCTATTTGTTTTTAAGTCCACATTAAATTTTTCTTTCAGCTGATGAAATAGAAACCACCCAATATCATATCCTTTTTCAATTAAGTGGTCAATACTTAGAAATTCTATTTTCCCATTCTGTAGGTCAATATTAATCAAATCACTATATTTGAACCATTTATCTTGTTTTAAAGTCTCTCTACTGTAGAAAGCTTCATGTGTTGAGGCCCAAATTGGGATATTAGGGCAGATTCTTTCTTTATATTTATACCATATTTTTAAAATGGCCTTCCTTATGAAATGATTTGTAAAGTCTTTATGGATTTTTTGTTTTTGATAGAAAAGATTGTCATGGCCAGCCATGAGGAGGACTCAGAGGATGAGGAGGAGGATGAGTCTCCTCCAGAGAAGGAAGAGATACAGGCTCCACCTGGCTCTCATTCTGCTCTGCCTGAGCCAAGCCCTGTTCTCCCAGCCCCAGAGCAGCCAGGTCCTAGTGCTACTCCTATGGAGGCTCAGCTGCCTAGTGGGGAGAATCAGGAAGATACAGCAGGGCCAGTACCTTCCTTTAGGCAGAGGAGAGCTGAGAGTGCTGGCGTTCACAGGTCCAAGAGGCTGGCCGAGAAGCAGCTGCTCAACAAGCCTCAGCTGGCACTGAGGTAGTATTTGGCTATTTAAACATCTGCAAAAGGCTTCCTCAGTGTCAAGAATTATTGTAGTTTCCTTGTGAGACTATGGTCAGCATGGCTCCCTGTTTCCTGCTTTGTGGAACCCTGTTGCCTTGACCTCAGACCGGACTGGACTTCTGTTGATTGTTGCCTGCCCTGACCTTAGATTGACTGACTACTTCGAATTCTGAACTCTGCTTTGTTTGTGCTTTGATTACAGGAAGGTTTGTAGCTGGCTTTGCTGTTTGTTGCTCATTCTCACCATCCCTAGCAGCAGCTATTGGGACTAAGGCTGGCTGTAGTCCAGGACAAAGATAGGCATGCAACCTGAATCTTTGGTCAACCCCTTCCAAAGTTATTATTTTTTTTTTATCTTCTAACTGTAACCAAGATGTTATCCAATTTAAGCAATTTGCTTCATAATACAGTTGCAAATTGGGCAGTGCTAATCCACAATTTTCCTTTCTATCCTGTAGGACTTTAAGCCTCACTCTGGGCTTTTTCCCTTGCCATATAAAGTCAGAAAAAGCTTTATTCCAGCTTTTGAATGGTTTTTCATTAGTTATAATCGGCAAGTTTTGAAAATAAAACATAAATTTAGGTAGGACCTTCATTTTAATAACTGAGATCCTTCCCAACCAGGAGAGGTTAAGTTTTTGCCAAATTTTTAGCTCTTTTTTGATTTCCTTAGTGATTCTTTCATAATTATTTTTAAATAGATCTACATTTTTGTTAGTAATTTCTACTCCTAGGTATTTTACCTTCTTGCCTAGCTGATAACCAGATAATTCATGTAGTCTATCTTTTTCTTCTGTTGTAATATTCTTTGATAGAATCACAGATTTATCTTTATTGATTCTTAAACCAGAAACGTAATTAAATCTTTCTAGTTGTTCTATTAACTTTATCATACTATCTTCCGTTTCTGAGATTGTCACCACTAAATCATCTGCGTATGCTTTGAGTTTAAATTCAAAGCCTTTATATTTGATTCCCTTGATTATTTCATCCTCCCTGATGCTGGTATTAAGCGTTTCCATGACTATTAAAAAAAGAAGGGGGGACAGGGGACAACCCTGTCTTGTTCCTTTTTCAATTTTATTTTTTCCCGTCTTTTCCCCATTAACTATAATTTGAGCTTCTTGCTGCTTGTAAATTGCTTTAATCTAGTTTATAAATTTTTTGCCTACATTTATTTTTTCCAACACTTGGTATAGAAAAGACCATCTCACCTTATTGAATGCCTTTTCGAAGTCCAGGAATATCATTACCAGTTTTTTTAATCTATTTTCCTTTCATGCATTTCAATTAAGTTAAGAATAGTCCTCATATTATCATTAATTTTCCTTCAGGGAAGAAATCCCCTTTGATCTTCATGAGTCCATATTTTAAGGACTTTTTTCAATCTCTCTGCTAAAACTGTAGCAAATATTTTATAATCGTTATTTAGCAGAGAGATGGGCCTATAGTTTTTAATATTGCTCTTATCTTTCCCTTCTTTCGGTAACAAAACTATACCTGCCTGTCTCCAAGAATTTGGGACCTCACATTCCTCTACAGCAATTTTATTTAACATCTCACACAATGGTACACTTAGGGCCTAAGCAGACTGCCAGAAATAGTGCACATTAAATTGAGGCACTGCCCTGGCTCAGTGCTAGGGAATCATGGGAACTGTAATTTATTGTGGCACCAGAGCTCTCTGACAGAGAAGGCTCAATGTCCCAGAAAAAAATACAGTTCCCATGATTCCCTAGCACTGAGCCAGGGCAGTGCCTCAATTTAATGTGCACTATTTCTGGCAGTCTGCTTAGGCCTTTAGTTGATTTGTAAATTTCTTGTAAAACTCAGCTGGAAAGCCATCGGGACCAGGCATTTTCTTAGATTTAGTTAAATTTATCGCCTCTATTATTTCTTGAGGTGTGATTTTTTAATTTAGTTTTACCCTTTGCTCTTCATTGAATAGTTTTATTGCTGATCTTTCTAAGTACTCTCTTATTTCTTCGTCTTTTACTCTTTCTTCTTCTTTATACAGTTGTGCATAATAATTTCTTATTATATCTTTAATCTTTTCTTGGTCTGTAAATTTTGTTTGTCATCTATTAATTGGTTTATTAACTTTTGTTCTTCTTCTTTTCTCATTTGAAAGGCAAGCCCTTTTCCAGGCTTATTTGCGCCTTCAAATTTTTTCCGTTTCATATAATTGGTCTTTTTTCTAAGTTCTTCTGTTAATAATAAAGACAATTGTTGTTGCAATAGTTTGTATTCTGTTATTATTATTTCATTGTTAATCAATTCTCTTTTATCTTGATTTTTTTGTAAATCCTCTAATTTTTTAATACGTTGTTTTCTTATTTCAGAGGATTTTTTCATTAATGTTCCCCTGATTACAGCTTTAGCTGTATCCCAAATGGTTTCCAAGCCTGTTCCTTTATTAAGGTTTTCTTTAAAGTAATTATTTAATGATATCTGTACATCCTTAATTATATATTCTTTATCTAATAGTTCTGTTTTTAATTTCCAAATCAATTGTTTTGGCCTTAAACCTATGTTAACACATATTGGGTTATGGTCTGATAAGATTCTAGGTTTTATTTCTATTTTTTGTACCTTAGGCAAAATATTCACCGAAGCTAGGACCATACCTATCCTGGATTGATGACTGTCAGAGTAAAAGGTAAACTATATTTTTATCATGTTTTTCTCTCCAAATGTCTCTAATTCCTAATCTCTCAGTAAATTCAAAAAATTCCTTCAGTAGTTTACCCTGTTGATTCTTAATCTCTATGTGATTTTCTATCCAATATTGGATCAATAACCCCATTCCAGTCTCCCATCGCGATGTAAGCATCAAAAGAATTTTTTCCACTTTATTTAATAACTGTTTATAAAACTTTTTTCTTATGTGGGCCATACACACCTAAAATCAACACAGACATTTCCATTATATTGGCCAGTACCGCCACATAGTGTCCCCTCAAGTCACACAAGCTCTCCAATACCTCAAATTTAGGGTTAATATATAGGGCAACACTTTTCCTTTTCACATTTGCAGTGGAAGCAAATAATTTTCCCATTCTAGGTCTTTCTAGCAGTTTAACATCATCTTTTCTTATTCTTGTTTCCTGCAAACACAGGATATCCCATTTAACTTTATTCACATAATGAAAAACTTTCCCTCTCTTATCACAGCCATTTAGGCCTTTCACATTCCACGTTAAAGTGTTTAAGCAATTCATAATTATATTTCACTCATGTCTAATCCTTCTCCACTTAAATCTGATTTCAATTCTTCCTCTGACTCTAATTCTTCAATATTTAACTTGTCCAAATCCAAATCAGTCATTTCTCCTCTTTCTGTCTCTACTGAGACAGATTGAGATTGTGCCTCTAACTGAACTATTTGTTTTATATTTGAGGGCTCTTTTGTTTCTAAATTTTGTAGAGTTGGGTCTTGTCCTGTTTACTTTTTTCCCCCTTTTCTGACTTGTTTTTCCTCCTTTCGTGTTTCTTTTTTTTCCTCATCTGAGGTATTATAATTCCTCTTATCTTTTTCCTCCTTTCTGTCCTTTTAAAGATATCTGTGAAATTCTTTTGCATCATTTAATAATCTTGCATCATTATTTTCCCTATGGTACCAAATTAGTAAACCTTCAGGCAATTTCCATCTATAGTTGATCTTTCTCTCTCTTAATTCCAGAGTGAGAAAGTTGTATTCCTTTCTTTTTTTGATTATTTTTTTAAAAAAATGCTCAAACCCTTTTCAGGAGATGCTCAAACCCTTTTCAGGAGAAAAACAATACTAGAGAAATGCTGTATTTACACAATGACTTTTTGAAAAAAAATCCATAGTTATTTGGCAAGCTTAAATCTAGCTCTTATCTAGTGAATTAAAAATGACAAAAGCAACAGAGAAGTGTAAGAATACCTTCTATGGAGAAGGACTTTCTCTGTCTCTAATGAAGGTGGAATTTTTTCAGAGAAGCTGCTCACTTGGATAACAATTGCACACAGATCAAAGTGGACATGAAAACCATGACAATGTGACTGTATTTCAAAAAAAGGTTAGTGTAGATTAGATATATCATAAGTCAATGGAGGGGGAGGGCACACCCACTCCTTATAGGGGTAAGAGCTTTTGGCTGCTCAAGGAACAGCTCTCCTTCCTTTTCAAGCTTCTATTTGCCTAAGCACAAAACAGATTCTATAACCATACAGCAGTGGCAGAAGTAGGCTACGGATTTGAGTCTATGTCCAATCAGTGGCAATATGCATACTAATATGTGGCACAGCTTGCATAATGAAGTTCCCAGCATGTTGCCTGAAAAGGTATCCTCAAGTGTGTTACTTGATTTATTTCCTCTGTCAAAAGGCAGGACAGTGAGGACTTGTCCTTCCCTATTGTACATGCAAGAATACTCTGTCATTGTTTAAAATTTTAATAACATCTGGAAGCTGAGCCTTAGTTACATTATTTAGCAAGGTTACTTCCACAATTCCTTTTCATTCTTTGGAAAATAGTATTGAAAGAGTTGTTCCTCTCTTGATTCTGGGGAATCAGATGCCATAAGCAAGGGTCAGACTCACTCCTTTTGTCAACAAAAATCTATTGAGAGACTGCCATTTCACACTGTACATTCATCTTCTTAACTACAGCCTTCTTAAAAAAAAAAAAGTCCAAACATCTAACAAAAGGGTAAATGCTATTATTTTATACACAGGAAACTGATTGCAGGGGAGGATCTGTCCCAGAACACACACACACACACCTTTATCTATACATCCATGAACAAAACCAATAGAGATAAGTGAGGTTTTGCATTTTCACCATTGTGAGGAACTATCATTTTTTGGAAGTTTCTTTGTTTTTTACATTCTTACTGAACTCAAGTTAGGTGTAAGCATATAATGTATATGTGAATGCTATGCAAATTAGGGAATAAGCATGTATGGATCCCCCCACCCCAGTTAGAACAAAGCTAGCAATATATGGGCAACTAGTTAGTGATCGCAAGCTTAGCATTCCTTTACTCAGTAGCTACTAGTTTGGATGTTACTCTAAGAAATTAGATTTAGAAGTTTATCGCACATTGTTTAATGTGACTTATCACAGTCATATTAAATTCTGAAGCCAGATCTTATCACACACATTGAAAGCCAGGCAAGTGCCACCCAGCTGTGTACCAGCCTCTAGCTGCACTTACCTAGCATCTTTTCAAAACCAGGAGTTTTCCATTTTTGAAAAGATGCTGGCTAAGCACAGCTGGAGTCTGAGATGCAGCTGGGTTGCACTCGCCTGGCTCCCAGTGCATGCGATAAGATCTGGCTTCAGAATTTAATGTGACTGAGGTAAGTCATGTTAAATGACTCCTTAGTATGTGTTTGTGTTGTTTCCTGATTATAATTCTTAGCCACACCCTCTCTCTTCCTACAAAAGTTAACAGTTAATCTCACTGTATTCTCCATTTTGTAGGCTGCAGTTTTCTCTTTCCTTCATGTTTGAAGACCACATTATAGAGCCTCACTCTAAGATGTTATGAAATCTTTAGTATTTGTAAATAAACTTACTTGATAATTTTTTTTTTTTACCAAAGAAGGCCAAGCTTACCTTTTTTCTCTGCTTGACCCTGTATTTACAGGATGAAAGGGTGGGCCTCTTTGTTGTTCACTTTCTGCTGATGAATACTACCTGCTGATCTTGTGAGGTGCCCTGCTATGTCTCACAGCTGCCCATTCAGGGCCATGGCAGTGGCTGGCCCCAGGACTGCTGAAGCTGCTGTGATCCCATGCCAATTGGGGACCAAATGTGTCTGGAGCGGCCAGAGGCCCCTCAAAGCTGCTGGTCTGCTGTACCCCTATATTGGCAGTCCCATGTTTTTAAGAGCATCCCACAGCTTTTCATGATCGAGGCAGTGAAAGACTTTGCTATAATCTACAAAACTGATTTTCTTTTGGAATTCTTTTTGAATTCCTTGGTGTGCCCCATTAGTCATCATATGTTTGCAGTGCAGTCTGTAGTGCCTCTACCTTTCCTGAACCTTGCTTGTGCTTCTGCTTGCAACAGCTGCTGCAGTATTTTAAGCATAATTTTGCTTGCATGGGAGATTCATGCTATGGCCCTATAGCTGCTCCAGTCTTTTGTGTCCCCTTTTTCTGGATGGGGTTGTATGTCGAGTCTTTCCAGTGTGTTTGTCAGTGTCTGGTTTCCCATATTTGTTGGCATATTTTAGTTAACACTAGAGTTGATTCTGTATGTGTGGATTGTAGCAGTTCAATTGCAATGTTACCTGTTCCTGATTTATTTTTCCTAATTTCTTTTAATGCAGCTTCTACCTTGCTTTCTAGAATTTGGGGTTCGTCTTTGTATGTGTGCATTTCTGTATTCTAATTGCATCAGCACAAAGGACTCGAACGCATTAAATTTGGGTAAAACAATTTTGGCCACAACTTTATTTGTACAGGGTCATAAAATATGACAGTTTACAATTAAATCAGCATTTTGAATAAACCTTCAAATATATTCTTGATGCATGTGTTCATGCGATTAATTATAATCACTATTGTTTAATTATCTTCAAATACAGCATGCGCCAAGGTATTAACTATCATAATTAACAATCTTCCAATTAACCCCTCCCCCAACCGGATATGATGTCATTTTGTCTTACTCCCACCTAATATATGACGTCATTAATTTTAATAATACCAATTAAAGTTAACCTAATGACATCATCTAATATTCAAATTTTATTCATTTAGTAACATGTTAATTTCCAATTAACCTAGTTCTACTCCTGAGGGGGGGGCCCTGCCTGCCACAGGAGGGGGTCAGCCTAGCTAGACATCCCCTCCCCATCAGTCCTTTTAGGCACGACTCCAGAGAAGTCAAATAAATGTCATTTCCTCTTGAGGAGAGGTGTACTCCATCGCCCCTGTACAAATGTGGCACATCAACTTGAATCTCATTGTGTTTTAAGACAGTCACCCCCAGCTCTCCCAAAGTTTTGGACAAAGATCTGTTCAAAAAACGTCTAGCTTTGTTGATGGCGGTCTCGCTTCGAGCTCCGTGCCAAGTCCTTCTAGGCAGTAATTTCGTCCAAATCAACACAGTGTCCGCAACAGTCTCTTGACTTCCCTCAAATTATTAACAATCATGTTAGCTAACTTTAAGGAAGTCACTTTTCCCAAGTCATTTTCTCCAAGATGCACTATCAAACACTTGGGATGCTTGTAGGATTCCATAAGTTCGAAAATCCTAGGGAGTAAAGCCCCCCAAAGCATTCCTCTGCGACCGAACCATCGAACTGTTCCGGTGCCTCTCCATCCCAAAGTAACATCTTGACGCTGTTGTACGATGTGCCGCTCTGCCCAAAAGACTAAACTGTGTCCTAGTATCCAGACGCCCTCAGTCGACTGTTGTGCTGAAATAAAGTTGAATTACATCAACATATCAATAACAGTATTATTCATTTCCGCACATAAGATTTAGACGCTCTAGAGCGCCAACGTCCAATCCTGCGAATAGCAGTCTCGCTTAGCCCTTGCATAGCTGCTGATGTCGCTGCTCCAATTCTAAAAGAATGGGAGGCAAACTGTGCTGGTGGGAGACCCGCCTTCTTCAACACTTCTTGGAAAACAGCCCTGAACTGAAACTGGGTCAACGGTAAACCAGTATTGTGTAAAAACAAATAACCTAAACCCTTTGGCCTAATCTTAAGATATTTGATTAATGCAGACACTAGACAAACTTGACCACTAGGTGCCCTGGCCAGAATTAAAGACTGCCCTTTACCCAACTGGTCAGTTTTTGACCTCCTAATATTCAAATGCAATCCCTGTTCCGAAATTTGTATGTCCGAAACAGAGAGAGCTCTACCAGACTCATCATTACGTGAACTTGGCACAATTTCACTTATTCTCAATGCCGCAAAAAACGACAAAGAGAATACTGCTCTAAATAGCATTACTTCCTCCTGAGAAAAACATGTAATGGGAAGACTTTCCCAAATTTTTATCAAAATTGAACCTGTTATTGGCAATCGACTATCTCTAACTGTGATGGATTCCCTAGTCCAACCATCTAAAGCCCTCCTAATTCTAAAATCCACTGTGGGGTCATTGAAACCCCCAGCTCTAGAATAAAATGAAAGCGCCGCTATCCTGCCTTTTATAGTTACTGGTGATAAACCCGATTGCCTAAGATGTACTGCAAATCTAAGAACGATTTCAACATTTAAAGGCCAGACCTTCACCTCCCCGACAGTTGACAAGAAACATCTAAACGCTCACAAAGCGAGCTGATATGACTTGCGTGTCAATGGAGCAATGGACTGGACAATCGCCCTGTCGATTTCTACTCTCCAAGGCTCCAGAGTCGTGTCAGTACCTCCAGTGGTGAGATGATGCCTCCGGCGCTAATTGTTGGAACCTGGAAAACTGAAAACGCGAAAGGGCGTCCGCCAATGGATTTAATAAACCAGGAACATGCTGGGCATGGAACAAAATATTGAACTTTAAAGATAGAGCCACCATTTCTCTAACCAAAGCCATCACCTTGGGGGATTTAGATGTCTGTGAGTTCACTATGTGTACTACGGCTTGGTTATCACACCAAAACCACACTGTTTTGTTTTTAAATTGTTCTTTCCATAAGTGACTTGCTACCACAATTGGAAACAATTCTAGAATTGTGAGATCTCTAGTCCATCCTTTTTCTTCCCACGACTGAGGCCATGCCTCAGCTGCCCATTGCCTATTAAAATAGACACCAAAACCATGCGCCCCAGAAGCGTCAGATTGTACTTGAAAATCAGCCCTTAGTAGCATATCTGATCTCCAAAATGACACCCCATTGAAGTGTTCTTAAAACACTTCCCAGACTCCCAAATCGTCCTTAATACCAGAAGTAATTCTGATATGGTGATGTGGAGCTTTTATACCCTTGGTGGCTTTATATAAACGAGAACAAAACGCCCGCCGTGGTACAATAACTTTGCAGGCAAAATTCAATAAACCTGTCAGGGATTGAAATTCTCTAAGCGTAGCCTTAGATTTGCCTTTCATTACTTTAACTTGAGACCTCATAGCCATGAGTTTTTCTACCGGAAGGTGTGATACACCCTCCATAGTGTCCAATTCGATTCCTAGGAAGAGAATTTTAGTGTCAGGACCCTCAGTTTTTTCTTCTGCTAAAGGAACCCCCATCTCTTCCATTAGCTTCTGGAATGCCAATAATGTGTCTAAGCAATCTGTTGTCCCACTAGCCCCTGCAAACAAGAAGTCATCCAGGTAATGTGTAATTGCTGAATTATTAGACCTCTTAGTGGCACACCAATGTAAAAATGTACTAAATGCCTCAAACGCCGCGCAGGAGATGGAACAACCCATTGGCATTGCCTTACAAAATAATACTTACCCTCAAATTGAAAACCTAACAAATCAAAATCGTCAGTGTGGACTGGTAATAATCTAAAAGCTGATTTAATATCACATTTTGCTAATAGTGCTCCTGTGCCTAAATTTTTAACCATTTTTACAGCTGAGTCAAAGGATGCATACTTAACTGATGTCAGCTGCGGGTCAATTGCATCATTAATTGATTCACCCTTAGGATAAGACAAGTTGTGAATCAACCTAAATTCTCCCGGTGCTTTCTTAGGGATGACACCAAGGGGAGATAGTCTCAAATTCGGAAATGGCAATTGATCGTGAGGGCCTGAAACTCTTCCTGCTGCAATTTCTTTAGCCAGCTTGTCCCTTACAATCCCTGGGAGTTCCCTAACTGAGCGTGCATTAGGAGCCAAACTGTGCACGCGAACACCTGTATAAGGAATATGAAAACCCTGGGAAAAACCCTCCCATAAATATTGCGTGGCATCTGCTTTTGGATAGATCTGCAACCAGTTCTCCAACACATTTAATTTAATTGGTGTTGGTGCTTTTTCCCGCAGCTGCGGGTTGTGTATAGGAAGCCCCACCACTCGCCTTCTTACCTCTACTACATGATGACCCAGGGTGGGGTCCTCTGCAGGCACTGCATTTGTGATCATATCTACATGGCTGCCTCCGACACCTACCTGCATTAAAGTCCCAGCACAGTCCAACTTGCCTTTTATTCCCCATGCTAGGCCTCGTATTCTGCCCTCTTGGCTGCGTGACCATGGGTACAAACCCATTGTCACAACGGCTCGTAGGGGAGGCACCTAACATAACATCCGCCCAAAGTTCTGACTGCACGTGACGCCATGAAAGAGAACGGTCTAACGCTGCCCTCATTCTAAATTGTTCATCATATTGCAGCCAAGCTGACCCCCTGGCGTTAAAGTGACAGTTCGTATAGGCCTTGATCATTATCTCTTGGTATTTTGATAATTCGGACGATCTATTGGGGTCCTTTTCTTCAATGATGCCCCTGTAAATTGTAAAGCCCATAATCCAATTAACAAAATTCCTTTCCAATTTTGGGCATTTGTGTACTTGAAATTCCTTGGGCAGTGCAAAAACCACTCTGTCCTTAACCATGATCCTTTGTTCCGGATCACGAAAGGTGAGCAAAAATAACTCACCTTTCCAAATCCTTTCTTTAGTAGACAGTGGAAGGTGGGATCCCAAAGGTGTAGACATACCTGCATATGGGTTGCATTCAGTGGTCCTGTCTGGCCCAGAAATATTTAATGCTCCCACTACCACTGTTCCCTTATTACCACCTGTAGCATTATTAAGATTCAAACTATCCTGCACCCGTGTCTCTGCACCCTGGGGGCAAACAGCATCTGATGAAAATGCTGGTAAAGGTGCAGTCAAAGAAGCTTCAAATCCAGTATTCGATCCCGTTTGGCTACTAGTAGCCCAAACTGATGCAGGCCAAGTTACATGAGTATTGTTATTATGAGACACACCTGAGCTCGTTCCTTGGCTTGAAACATCCATTGATGCTTGTTGAGCTCCCACCGAGAGCATAGCAGTAGCTCTTCTGGTGTTGTGGTGTCTCCCCTCCATGCTTGGCCTGTTGCTGTTGACAGTCTCCGTGGTTTCAGAAGCTGGTGCATTGCCCTGACCTGAAACAACAGCTTTTTGAACCAAATTAAACAAATCTGCCAACGTGGGTTGGTTAACCTTAGGGGCTGCAGCGTCCTGTTGCTCCACACCGGGAACTTTTTTCAATAGCTCCATTATATCTGCTATGGTTGGCTGTCCCACTTCCATAGCAGACGTCCCAGGGGAACTCTGTGCCATGTCCACTTGCCTATTAGTGTGATTTCTAGCTTGCTGAATTGACCTAAGTTGTGTCTCTGATGAATGGGCTATAGCCGTGGGAGCTACAACCTGTGAGCTGGATGAGCCCACTAACAAATGTTGCTGAGCCAGTTGCTCACACACTGACGCACATGCCTGCATAGTACGGCCAATTTGTGCTAAATGTGATTGAATGTCTAAATCCTTATTTTTGTCTACATTAATACGCTTGGTGGCCGACTGTCCAGTACTATGGCCACCTGAAGCTGTACGTTTTTTGTATTGTGCCTTACTTCGCGGCATGATAATATCTGGTAATGAGTATTTCTTGAAATCACAATATTGTCTGTCAGCACCTAAATTCAATCTTAAGGTGAATGCAGGACCTGATGGCACAATTCCCAACTATACTTGCCTTTTTGTAAATCAAATTGGTTTTAGTAATTCTTTTATTATTTGTATATATATATGTATATATATATATATATATATGTGTGTGTGTGTGTGTGTGTGTGTGTATATATATATATATATATTATTCTGAATATGCCCCTCTGAACTAGGCCCCAATAGGTCACCACTTTCAAGGCCACTGAACTTAGGCCATGAACTGGCCAGCAACTTAGGCCCCCAAATAGGCCGGGAATATGAGGCCCCAAATAGGCCGCTGGATTTAGGCCCCAAATAGGCCAACAATATTAGGCCCAAATAGGCCGCTGGATTTAGGCCCCAAATAGGCCATCAATATTAGGCCCCAAATAAGCCCGTAACTTATGATGTATGTGTGTGTATATATATATATATATATATATATATATATATATATATACGTGTTTTTTTTAAATATATATATATATATATATATACTTTATATTATTATTATTATTATTATTATTATTATTATTTATATTTTTTCACTTGCGTTTGTCCCAATGGTGATCCGCGGCCGCCTCGGCCACCCCGCGGACGTTCCGGTAGCGCTCGCTGTCGTCCCAAGGCTCTCCAGGCCCGTTACAGGCCGAGAACCCGGGCAGGCGAGCCGTGTGCATGGAACACTCAGGCAAAGGGCGAACGCTCCGAAGAGCTCTTGCCCAGCAAATGGGGGCGATTCGTGGCCTGAGCCACGCGGTCCCCCACTCTCCCGCCAACCACCAAGGCACCAAGCTCTGTCTGCCTCGGGTCCAGGCAAAGAGGAAGCAGGCCGTTCGCTTCGGAGGGGCAAACCATGGCCGAGATTACTCAAAATGGTCGCTCCCTCCCACTCCAGCCATCCGTGGAGGCTGCCAGCCCAATTGCAGGCCCCACACGAGCTAGAGAGAAGCGGACCGCCTGCTCGCTTACCTACTCAAAATGGCTGCCGGCCACGAGGCAGCACCGAGTTATATAACCCCCAAAATCTCACGGAAAACCTCGCGAGACTGCAAGTCTCGCGTTACCTTGCGCGAGACCCAGCGTTTATTGGTGGAGCAGTCCGGCAAGGGTGGGACTTCCGGGCTGCTCAACCAATCATGCGTCGAGGCCTTTTAATGGCCGATGCAATAGTGAACCCCTCCCGACGAGTCGGGGGGTATCTTTCTCCATATTAACAGCATTCAGCTTCATGGTGCATAAGTGTGTGTATTGGGAGACATTTAAAATTCCCCCACTTACTTGTGAGGCATGAAGGGAAAAAGGGATTGATGGGAGAGGCATCCAATGAGAGTGCAATGTGGATTTACAGGAAAACAAGATCGGCTAATGGTAGTTAAGTTTATGCATGCTGGAAAGGGGAATAAACAGTTACTTCAAACTGATCTGAATTAGGGCAGGAGAAACGTGTGGCAATCAACACAATTTGAAATTAGTTTATTATGAGTAGGCATTAATGGGGCAAAGCCATGCAGAATACTACAAACTAGGCATGCATTATTTTTACAGGTGTAAAAATCAGCCTTTGATGAGGAGACATATGGACTGATGAAAATCTCTACAGTTTTGGATAAATCTGCACAAAATACATGTGTGTGGTTTGGGTGGGTTTTCGTTGTTGCTGTTGTTTTGACATAGAAAACAATATTTTCTGTACATAAAATATTATTTTTGTGAAGAAAATGCTGTTTTTTTTGTGCAAAAAAATCTGTCTTTTCTTGCAAATATAACTTGTGTGATTTTTGTGCAGAAGTCCTTCGTTATAGTATTTTCTGCACAGAAATATTCCTTTATGTGAAGAATATGTTCTTAACTACAAACAGACTCACAGTGGAAAGAAAATTGCTTAAATTAAGAATTGATTTCTCCAAGAACAAAACTAGTGAAGAATTGCGTCTTTACTATCTTCAGATATGAGTCATGAGAAAAATCCACAGCATTTCACATATGCAGTGTAATTCCTCACCTTTCATATAGCAAAGCTCTTTATAATTTTTCTAGTGCTCGCTCACACAAGAATCCTTTGTGGCTAACAGCTTTATTTTAAAAACAGAAGTCTTTGGACCATCTTGTTTTCTATGGCCACCTTTTAAGTGTTACCTCAGTGTAGCTTTGGATGTTTCTAAAATGGAGTGGCCTAGATAGGTCATTGTAAGGAGGACTGGTTTCATGGGCCACTAACCAAACAAGGCTGTCCAATTTCACATGCCACATCCCTATTCTAGTACCCTTTGTGGCAGGAGGAAAAACCAGAAACACATCAGCAGTGGCTCTAGTAGCCCCTGCAAACTGAAAAGGAATGACTTCAACAGCATTCTCTATCTTTCCTCCTTATGCCTGGTAGGAAGAATGCAGAAGTACAGGTGTGTCCATGTGTATGTGTATGGCATCCTAGGAGAGCACCAGTGCTGGCACAAATGGCTGGATTAGTTGTTCTTTTTGAAAGAATGGACCCTCCTAGGATATCACCAGTAAGAAGGAGGCATTGGAGGGCATTTGTACCTTTTGGGGGGTGGGGGGTGTTTGTATTATATGTCTTATTGGATTGTTATTTAAAACTTGTAAGCTGCCCTGATTAGATTACCATTGGGCGGGATATAAATAATAATAATAATAATAATAATAATAATAATAATAATTATTATTATTATTTTGCCTCTGGGTTTCCAAACCCTAAATTTTGCTATTGCTAATGAATGACATGGTGGTGGTGGTAGCACTAGCAGTAGTGGCAGCAGCAGCTGAACTGTGTGTGGATTTTTTCTCTTTTCTTTATATATATGAACCAAGATACAATGTGCAGAGAAGGGCGCTAAAAAAATTCCCCATGCACTTAAAACACAACTCTTTCTGTGGATAAGATACTCACATTACTTAGGAAAGTGGACATAGGAAGCAACAGTGCTCAAGGACCCCTAGAGGCACAACTTCTAAATAACACTGTGTCCATGCTTAGCATGCCTTGATCTCAAAGAAAAAACAACACATCATTAGGATTCAGAATACCTAATAATTTGAATTATCTGATCAGGTTATTTTGATACCTGAGGCAGAAAGCTCCCAAATGTCTCTACTCCTCCCTGCCAGTAAAATCAATGGATTAAACAATCCACTATTAATCCATTATTAATAATAGATTTTATAAGCAATCATTTAATGTCTTTAATAATACCCTAAATCAGCTGCTTGAGGTGGTCTATCTTACTATGAATAATGGCAGTTCCCCCTCCCCAATTCACACTACAACTGTGGAAAACTTGAGGATCATTGAATGGATCAGTCTTATTGAGGACAACACACCATGGGCAGGACTGGGCCCCACCATTAGTCAGAGTGTGGTGACTGCCTTGACTGAGGTCCTGTCTGTACTGACCAGGGGCAGCCCAGAGTATCCTGGCCTCAGAGCTACCTCTGACCCTCCCTGAAAAGGGCCCTCCATTCCAGTTCAGGGCAGCTTATTGCACATGCATCTCAATGAGCCACCAGTGCAGGTCGATCTGCTCTGAGGTCAGAACAAGGGGGGTAGCCTCAATCACATGGCTGGACACTTTGTTCTGCCCTCAGAGTAAGCAACTGGTGGCAGAGGCAGACATGCCAGGAGGCTCAATAGGACATGTTTTTGAAAGCTGCCTGGCACTGAAAAAGAGGGCTTTAGATCTTCTGGGAAGATCTGGAGCAACTAGAGACTTTTTATCCTATATTATCCTATTTTAAGAGAGGCATAAGAAAATCAACTTATTGCTGAAGAAGAGTGCTGAGGATACTGTGGACAGTCAAAAAGACAAATGAATGAATGCTTGAGCAGATAAAGCATGAAATCTCCTTAGAATCCAAGATGATCAAATTGAGGTTGTCATGCTTTGGCCACATCATGAGAAGGCATGACTCATTAGAAAAGATAATAATGCTAGAAAAGGTAGAGGGTAGAAGAAAGGAAGACCATATGCCAGATGGATGGACTCAATCAGAGAGGTCATGGGACTAAATTTGCAGGACCTAAGCAGAGTAATGGAGGACAAGGAGTCTTGGAGATTTCTCATCCATGAGGTTGCTATGAGTTGCGGTTGACTTGAGGGTAGTCAACAACAACAAGAGATACGCCACAGATTTGGCACTAAATGGTCCAGATGTCATCTGATCCATTTGCACTGGACTCAGGGATTGGTAACTGCATCCTCTGATTTCCAACACTCGGAGGATGAGAGGGGGGCATTTTATTTCTCTTATACAGGCAAAGTCTGATTGGGTAGTGGAAGTCTATTTGCTGCTCTGCCTGAGGCAGTGAAATGTCACAGCTGGGCTCTTAATATGAATGACAAATCTGTGACACTGAGTAGTAAGTATTTTTATGTTTTTCCTCCTGATTGTCAGTCAGAATACGATGTGAGAATTGGAGAAACA
Source organism: Phrynosoma blainvillii (assembly GCA_026167975.1). Lineage (NCBI taxonomy): Eukaryota > Metazoa > Chordata > Lepidosauria > Squamata > Phrynosomatidae > Phrynosoma > Phrynosoma blainvillii. Next base: position 63,015,115 of record JANUYF010000002.1, on the reverse strand, counting down.
AAACATTTAATGCACACTTTAGGAATATTTAGCTTTGGGACCTTAAGCATATTAAATCTGACTGTCATAGGAATGTAAGAGTGGATCAGACCAAAAACTTATATAGTCCAGCCTTCTTTTCAGATAGTGGCCAACCAGAAGGTCAGGGGAAGTCCCCAGAAGACAAGTACAATCCATTTTCCCTTTCAGAAGCATATGAGAAGAATGCTACCTAAGCAGCTGTCTTATCAGCTGAAATTCCTGGGAGATTATTGACAATGGGGCCATACAGACAGCCCCTAAGAGGTGGCCTCATGCCGCCCTTGGGACTGCTGAATCAGGGCCAGGTCAACCACACGCTACAGCCTTGATCTGGCAGTTTGCCAATCCAAAAAGAGCTAGCAAATGTTGCTCCTTTCTGGAGCAGCAAAAAGCCACCTTTAGTGCTGCCACCGTGGCTCTTCTGTGATCCTTTGGAGCAGTGTCTCTACATGCTGCACCAAGAGAGTACCCTGATGCTGCCCGCTGTGTGGTGGGGCACACAGCATCATGTTGGCATTAGGGAGGAGTCAGGGTGGCTGGCATGCAGTCGCCCTGCCCCAAGTCCACCCTCAGGCAAGCCTTTTTGGCTGGTCTGTACAGGCCCAATATACTGCTCATGGATATTTGGATATTCTTCCCCACTTCTTCCATTGAAAAATAAAGGCTGGTCTGGCAGAAAAACATATGGAAAACAGCAAATCTGTGTCCATTAGGATTGTAGCACTCAGGTATGGGTAATGCAAATCCCCCCCCCAAAAAAATGTTAATAAAGTCAAAAATTTCCCAGTGAGGGAGTAATGGAATGCTTTTTAAAAAGCTACTTTCACTTAATGACTAAGACCTTCCCCCCTCCTTTCTCTCTCTCTCTCTCTCTCTTTTTTTTTTTTTTTGCTAAGAGCAATTTGGCTTCTTCTAGCACGTACCAGGGAGGTGGGGAGGGGAAGCATTATACTGTAGATTAAAATTTCTTTACTGCTTCAACTTTAAAGTTGAAGTTGCAGGCTGAGATATATGAGAAATGGTAATCTATCTGACAAACACTGCTCATTTTTCTACCTGGAAGAGTAGACAAATGTCCTGTGTGGAATGGGACTTCTCAAACACTCAGACATAAAGAGAAAGTGTAGAAACCAGGCTTGTGACATATATTTTCCTTCATTTCATTTGAAGTTGCTAATTGCAGAAACAGTGCTAACAGAACACTGAGGCTACACATAACCTGTTGAAATTCTGTCAGGATTTCTCTCTGCTTTAACTTTAAAACAATTATTTAGCAAGAGTTTTCAAGAGAGAATACACACACACACACACACACACACACATGGATGAACAGATACTTTGGATTAGGATTCTTCTCACTATGAGTCTTTTTGCTTACATTGGTCTTCATATACTTACCCATCCAAGACAAGTATGATGAAAAATAGCCAATCTGCCAGGAACCTCACCTGTGCAAGTCTTTTTCTTTTCTATTGAGTTGGTGCCCCAGAGGATCTTGGTTGGTGGTGCCAGGTTGTAAATTCCACAGTTTCTCCATCACTGTGAGGAACAGAGCTAGTCTGGAAACAGAACACATAAACATAAATGCAAACCTAGCAGTACTGCTATTAAAGAGGAAAAAGACATATTTTGCCAACAAATACCATTTTAAGAGGTATGCTTTAAGGAATACAGGCAAATAATAGTACTCTAAAAATAAGAAAAAAGTACTCTGTGTGTGTCCTGTTAGTTCATTAAATGTTTTCTTCCACACCCCTTCCTGGGCCTGCTTTGGCAGGTCTTAGCCTTGTCTGCCCAAAGTCCAATTTCCCTCTCTTTGTTGCTAATTGGTCCTCCATGCTGAATAATGAAGCATTTTTGTATATAAATGGGATTATATTACACTGACACTATGGGGGTGTTGCAGATCATTTTTTTAAAAGATAATTTTAATGTTTCTGTAAATTTCAGCATCTGGAATTTATGAAATTGTCACAGAAATCTCATAAAACATAGGGAAACTCACATGAGTACTTCTTTATCAGTATTATAGGAGGGTATCTTTTTTCCAAATGCTAAATCTCTCTCCTTCCTATTTTAGATAACTTTTCTACCCATTCAAAATGGAGGGCAGGAATTTTTCTGGGTTTGAGAAACTTAAGTCTAGTTTAGGAATGTCCACTACTTTATAACCTTTTCTCATGCGCCTTCATCCAAATAAAGAACTTGAGCTAATGCAAAACTTCTAGCCAATGGGCTGCTGGGTATCACTAAAAGGTCTTCAGTGATTGAATATATGCACATGCTTACAAGTAAGTCATTGAACATTCTACAGTGACAATACTTGCACTGAGGCTAAAAAATGTGACCAGACCAGTTTATAGATAGATCCAATGGCTTTCTTCAATACATTGTCAATACCTTTTGGACAATTTTCAGACACAGTGGCCTTGCTTGTTGTTTCTTTCTGCTAGAAGTAACTAAGAAAATGCCAATTTCATCTTTTTTATTTTCAGAAAAGAAAATATTCAGATGCTCAGAGGAATCCTCAAATGTCATGTTGTCTGAGCATAAGGGATTACATGAGGACTGTAAGCAAGAGATTTAATCCTCCATTTAATAGTACCTTTGCAATGTTTTAATTTATCATACCAAACTTTTCTGTCTTTTCTAATACCACTGTCATTCATGCAATAGCAAGGGTTTTCAAAAACAGCATCTCATGTGAAATTTTTTCTTGAATAGATTTAAGCCAAGCGTCATGACAGTGTGGCTCTTGAAATAATGTTGAACAGCAAGTTCCATCAAGAGCTTGGAATTTTTTTTAAAGTAATTAATTACTGTTAGTTGGTATATTGTTTGCAAAGTAACTTGTTACTGTATCATGTTACAGTGTTATAAAAGTAACATGTTCAATTTTTTCTAGTGCTGTGTGTTACTTTTTCATTACCACTGAAATTCTTTCTGTTTCTTTTATGAAAGGAAAAAATAAAATCTTAAAATAAAAGATTGGCCAAAACCCCATTGTTGTTATATACATATATAATTTGTTGTTTTATTCATTTATATGCTGTCTTTCCCCCCAAATTGAGATTCAAGGCAGCTTACAACAGATTAAAAGGAACACAAATTAAAAACTACCGTACACAAAAGCTTCAATAAAAGTATAAATATAAAAGTTATTTAAAAGAAAACTGCAGAATTGATAAAGTTAAAAAAAATTGGCTGGAATTCTGTATGAGCTACTTTGGGCCTAAGCAGACTGCCAGAAATAGTGCACATTAAATTGAGGCACTGCCCTGGCTCAGTGCTAGGGAATCATGGGAATTTTATTTTTTTCTGGGACATTGAGCCTTCTCTGTCAGAGAGCTCTGGTGCCACAATAAATTACAGTTCCCATGATTCCCTAGCACTGAGCCAGGGCAGTACCTCAATTTAATGTGCACTATTTCTGGCAGTCTGCTTAGGCCCTTTCCTGGCCCAGGCTCCCAGGCTCAAATCAACAGCAGAATGGATCTCCTCCCCATGAGCAAAAATAGGTTTTGAGATTGTTGCAATTCTGGCAATAGTGTCGCAATCATGACTAAGTAGTGATCATGAATATCAAACAGTCACTGAGTAAATCTGAATAACACAGATTGAATCGCCCTTATCAGAAATGCTTTGGACCAGGATTATATAGGATTTCAGAGTTTTTTGAATTTTGGAATATTTACATATACACAATGAGAAATCTTGGAAATGGGACCAAAGTCAAACCTTAGATTCATTTATATTTAATATACACCTTATACACACTGACTGAAGGTAATTTTATACATAATCTTTTTAATAATCTGAAAAAAGGTTTATGTACATTGAGCCATCTGAAAGCCACCCATGTGGACAATTTTGGATTTTGAAATATTTTAGATTTTGGAATTTTGAATAAAGGAGTCTCACCTAACAACAACAACAACAATAACAACAACAACAACCTAACCAGGCAACATGGCAACCCAGAGTTCTCTGGTGACATCTCAAAATGTCTAACTCTTTACAAAAATACATTTTGCAGCTGCAAATGCAACAGTTTATTCCCTCAAATAATATTTTACAACAATAATAGTGAATAATAGCAATAGGCTAGATCATAGAACATTCCTGCCCCTCTACACAGTGCTGCCAGTGGCTCTACATATCCATTACCAGGTTAGGGCACTCTCCCAAGTTAAGAATGGTGGCAGGCACCCAGGCAACACCAGGCTGAAGTTGCAATGTTGTGGTGGGGAGGGAAACCTACCATCATCATCCTGGATCTCCAATAACTGGTTGTACACACAGGTTGCAACACACTGGAGATTTTGGACAATGTCAGCTTTCTTCCTTCTAGCTATAGAATGCCAGCCAAGTGCAGCTCAAGTGCATCCTACTCTCCTCTTGTGGAAGGGGTGTGGAAGGGAACTTGTTCTGATGCTTCAAAGCTGCCTTTTCTGGAGGAAGGGGATGTGAAGTGTGCAGAAAGAGGCCAGCATCATGTTAGTGGCTTACATGCATGTAAGTCCAGTTCTGGGCACCACAATTCAAAAAGGATGTGGAGAAACTGGAGAGTGTTCAAAGGAGGGCAACTAAAATGGTGAAGGATCTGGAAACCAAGCCCTATGAGGGACGACTTTGGAAGCTGGGGATGTTTAGCCTGGAGAAGAGAAGGTTAAGAGGTGATATGATAGCCGTGTTTAAATATTTGAAGGGATGTCATACTGAGGAGGGAACAAGCTTGTTTTCTGCCACCCCAGAAACTAGTAATAGTGCCACTGTATTCTGCTTTGGTCAGGCCCCACCTAGAATACTGTGTCCAGTTCAATTCAAAAAGGATGTTGAAAAACTGGAGCATGTCCAGAGGGCTACTAAAATGGTGAAGGGTTTGGAAACCATGCTCTATGAGGAACGACTTAGGGAACTGGGTATGTTTAGCCTAGAGAAGAGATGAGATGGTTAAGAGGGTATATGATAGCCCTGTTTAAATATTTGAAAGGATGTCATATTGAGGAGAGTGCTAGCTTGTTTTCTGCTGCCCCAAAGAACAGGACCCGGAACAATGGATGCAAGCTCCAGGAAAAGAGATTCCACCTCAACATTAGGAGGAACTTCCTGACAGTAAGGGCTGTTTGACAGTGGAACACACTCCCTTGGAGTGTAGTAGAGCCCCCTTCCTTGGAGGTCTTTAAGCAGAGGCTGGATGGCCATCTGTTGGGGATGCTTTGATTGGGAGTTCCTGCATGGCAGGGGGTTGGACTGGATGGCCCTTGTGGTCTCTTCCGATTCTATGAAATCCCTTTTGGAATGGAGCTCAGAGTGCTATTCTCTTGCCTTTGTGCTCTGTCCAAAATGTTCTGCTGGTGGTGCTCCTTAACAGAAAGAAGGGGAAGGAGTGGGGGGTTTCAGGTGATTCAGGCCATGAAGATCCAGTTGCCCTGAGCTCTTGGAGAAAAGGAAAAGCAGGTGCACTCCATTTCAGAAAGCACTCTCACTCACCACCCCTGACAGAGCTGAGTCCCTCCACTTCTCTGCAGTCTGTATCACTTCTTCTCTTCCCCACCTGCATAACAATGGCAAGGATCATTCCTGGAGCTTGACAGCTGTTGGCAAGTGGGAGGACATTGAACTGTGTGTGTGGATCTACATCTACATGTGGTATCAATGTATTACATTTTACTCAGGCAGCCTCTGTGTGCAAGCTGTGAGTATTGTAGCTTAATAGCTAAAGCAGGAATACTCAAGATGGAGGTGACAAGTGGACTTGGAGAGACCTCAAAGTTTGCAAAAGTAAAATACTTTGGGGTGAAATATTTGGAGAAGTGCTGTTAAAACAGGCCCAAATAGACCTGGTATGCTCAGTGGCTGACAGATTGTTAGGAAAAGTGGGGAATCATATGTGTGCATGAGGGGGTTAAAATTGAATAGAATGGTTAGATCCTTTAAAAGGATCTCTTTACATGAAAACATTTTGTTGCAGAAGCTATGAGAGGTGTTTGTTCTTCTCAAACATTTCTCAGTGTGCAGTCATCTTAAAATTCTTATTTATATAATATAACTGAAATATTTTACTTCAAAATTGTTTTCACTTACATTTGGAGGTCAAAGTAAAATAATTATGGGACTGGTTTTATGTTTCTTATGTTGTTTATCACTGGAGAAGTGGGAATAAAATGTTATACATGTGGGATTTTCTTTCCTTGAAAAAAATAACACATACTCCCCCTTCCAACCACACTTCTTTGTTCACCCCTAACCATTATAGAGCTGTGCATCTTGACACATGGGTGCCAAGCAAAAACCCTCTGGAGAGAGCATGATTTATTTATATAAGGCTTGATGACATTTATATTGAGCATAAACTATGGCTGTACCCACCCAATGCCATTTTAAAGACAACAATTGCTCAGTTGTGAAAAAAAGTGTTTTCCTTAATTTCCACTTGCAAGTGTTTTAACTAAGCAAAACAGATTCTTTATATAGCATCTTCAGTGAGTCACCACAAAGCTCCTTAAATAGTTTCAAGTTTGTACTAAAAATGTAGTTAATATTGCTTTGAACTCATCAGAGTATGGTCCAAAGTTTTTTTCATACATTTCTTTGGGCAACTTATTGATTTCTAAACAAATTCTGATTTAAATTGCCAGCCCTGCCCCCTCAAAGAATGCTCCTTATTAAAATTTAATTTATTTATGGCAGGGATACATAACTATATAGGGGCCAAGAAACTCCACACACACGCACACGCACAAAGGCCACAGCTTCATGACAATCCCAAATACTTCCATTCTTCTCTACCATCCCTCTCAAAATGGTGACAAAAAGTGGCATCCATTCTTGTGTAGAGGAAAATGGAGACATTTGAAGCATTATGGGTTTGTGGGGTGCTTATGGAGGTGAGGCAAGGGTATTTGTGTGTATGTTTATGCATGGAGGGGGCCTTTCTACATTACTTGGAGGCAAAATTATAGTAAGATTGTGCTGAGTTTTTTTTTTAAAAAAACTTTTTGGGAAGATCAGTGGGTTGGAGGAAACTTGTAGGGGCTTCATAGGCCAGCAAATTGAAATGCAGGGGTTTCATGCAGCCTATAGGCTGTGCTTTGCCCACCTCAATCTATGACCTACAATCTCTATGCAAAGTGCTTTGTAAAGAGTCCGAGGAAAAGAAATCTGTCTCTTAATTAGACCCTTTCTCCTTCCTGATTTGACCAATCTGATTACCAGATATGGTAGTGCAATAGGCATGTGCCTCATAGAATCGTAGAGTTGGAAGAGACCACAAGGGCCATTCAGTCCACCCCCTGCCATGCAGGAACTCAAAATCAAAGCATCCCAACAAATGGCCATCCAGCCTCAGTTTAAATACCTCCAAAGAAGGAGACCTCACCACACTCCGAGGGAGTGTGTTCCACTGTCGAACAACTCTCACAGTCAGGAAGTTCCTCCTAATGTTGATGTGGAATCTCTTTTCCTGTATTTTGCATCCATTGTTCCAGGTCCTGTTCTCTGGAGTAGCAGAAAACAAGCTAGTGCCCTCCTCAATATGACATCCCTTCAAATATTTAAACAGGGCTATCATATCCCCTCTTAACTATCTCTTCTCCAGGCTAAACATCCCCAGTTCCCTAAGTCATTCCTCATAGAGCATGGTTTCCAAACCCTTCACCATTTTAGTTGCCCTCTTCTGGACATGCTCCAGTTTTTCAAGATCCTTTTTGAATTGTAGTGCCCAAAACTGGACAAAGCAAAAAAAAGCAAAGCAGCTTATTTATATACTGCTTCATATCACGCTATGGGATGTCTAAGCGGTTTACAACTGTGAGCTGATTGCCCCCCAACAAGCTGGGTACTCATTTTAGCGACCTCAGAAGGATGCAGGCCTGAGTCGAGCCTCAGCCCTGGCTGGTATTGAACTCGCAACCTTGTGGTCTATGAGTAAGTGGCTGCAGTACAGACATTTAACCACTGCGCCACCAGGGCTGTTTCAGGACACAGTTTTCCAGATGGGACCTGACCAAAGCAGAATACAGTGGCACTATTACTTCCCTTAATCTAGATACTATACTTCTATTAATGCAGCCTAAAATTGCATTGGCCTTTTTAGCTGTGGTATCCCACTGCTGACTCATGTTCAACTTGTGGTCTACTAGGATTCCTAGATCTCTTTCACACGTAATCTCATTAAGCCAGGTGTCCCCCATCTTATATCTATGTATTTCATTGTGGGTTTTTTTGCCCTAAGTGCCGTACCTTACATTTCTCTGGACCTTATCACACGCTGGCCACGAAGCAAAAAGCAACCGAAATAAGAATAAATCCAGTACTATACCGAAATGAACCGAAAGAGCCCCAGCAATACGTAAATGGCAACCACACGCAATTACCGTCATTGCGCATTTATCACGCTTCCCGGAAAGTGCATCCTGGTTACGTATTAGCCGTTCACACACATGTTACAAATTCCCATAAATAACCAAGCAATGATGTTCTAGCACATGCGCAGAAATATTGCTTTCCCACCAACCCCTGATCGCATGTTGGAACAGAGAGGACCATGTTTACCCGTTCCGTTTGTTGCCTGATCAAAACAGGAAGTACACGTCATAAGATGCTTCCTCACAGATCCATGGGAAATAGCTCGGGGAACCATGGTTCATGACGGGGAAATGCGCAATGATTCCGGTTGCACAATTGTACTTCCTAAAGAAACTGAAATTCAAAAGATCTCAATTCGTTTCGGATTCGTTTGGGGTTCTGTCGGGGTTCTGTGCGGTTCTGTGCGACGTCGTGTGTAAACACGGAAAAATAATACATATTAGGTCGGGATTTCTTTTGGATTCTGTCTGCTTTGGACCCTGTGTGATAAGGTCCTCTGTGCTGAAATTCATTTTGTTAGCTTTGGCCCAGATTTCTAATCTATTAAGGTCATTTTGAATTTTCATCCTGTTCTCTGGGGTATTAGCTATTCCTCCTAATTTGGTGTCATCTGCAGATTTGAGAAGCATGCCCCCTATTCTTTCATCCAAGTCATTGATAAAGATGTTGAATAGCACTGGTCCCAGGACAGAACCCTGTGGTAGCCCACTTGTCACTTCTCTCCAGGATGAAGAGAAGCCATTGCTGAGCACCCTTTGGGTTTGGTCAGTCAACCAATTACTAATCCACCTAACAGTTGTATTGTCTAGACCACATTTTACTATCTTGGTTGCAAGAATATTGTGGGAGACCTTGTCAAAAGCCATACTGAAATCAAGATATGCTATGTCTACCACATTCTCTTCATCTACCAAGCTGGTAATTTTATCAAAAAAAGAAATCAGATTAGTCTGGAATGACTTGTTTTTGAGAAACCCATGTTGGGTTTTAGTGATTATGGCATTCCCTTCTAAATGTTCAGAGACTTTCTGTTTAATTAACTGTTCTAGAATCTTTCCTGGTATTGATGTCAGACTAACTGGGTGATAGTTGTTGGGATCCTCTTTTTTCCCCTTTTTGAAGATGGGGACAATGTTTGCCCTCCTCTAGTCTGCTGGGACTTCTCCTGTTCTCCAGGAATTCTCAAAGATTATTGCCAGTGGCTCTGAGATTACATTTGCCAGTTCATCTGGTCCTGGAGACTTAAATTCATTTAGGTTAACCAGGTATCCCTGTACTTCCTCTTTACTTATTTTGTGCTGCATTTCCCCTATTGTATCCTCTGCTCCATTTTCCTCAGGTTGAACACCCTTTCCTTTTATGAGAAGACTGAGGCAAAGAAGGCATTGAGTAGTTCTGCTACAGAGTTTTCTCTGTCCCCTGTTAGAATTTCTCCATCTTCTCTGTGCAGTGGCCCTACAATTTACTTCTTCTTTCTTTTGCTACAGACATACCCCAAAAGCCCTGTTTATTGTCCTTAACTCCTCTAGCAAGCCTGAGCTCATTCTGCACTTTGGCTTTCCTGACTTTACCTCTACATGTGCTAGCTATTTGTTTGAATTCCTCTTTAGTGATTTCGCCCCTTTTCCATTTCTTATACATCTCCCATTTAAAACTTTGTTCAGTTGAAAGTTCTTTTGTCATCCAACCCAGTTTCTTGAGACATCTCCCATTTTTCTTCTCATTGGAACAGTGCACTTGGAACAGTCTGTGTACTTGTGACATAGAAAAGACAAGTAACTCACACATACTTTATGCAAGCTAACAGTGTTGTACACACACTGTTGAAGATGTGCAAAGATCATTTTAATGAGGAGTTTATGAAGACTATTAACAAGACGGAACATATCCAGAGGAGGTCATCCCCAAGATCTGGCATGTAAGCCATATGAGGGAGTTAGGTATGTTTGCCTAGTGGAGAGAAGACTGAGAGATAATATGATCACAATTTTAAATAGCTGAAAGACTGTTATGGGGAAGAAGTAGTGACCATGTCGTTTGCTGTTCCAAGGGTTGGACCTAAATCAATGGATTCAAATTCCAAGATCTTGACTGAACATAAGAAAGACATTTCTGATGGTAAGAACTGTTTGACTGTGGAACCAACTACTGTACCCCAGAATGTGGTGAGATTTTTTTTCACTGGAAGTTTTTAAGCAGAAGTTGGAGAGTCACTGTATAAGGATATCTTAGTGGCAGCTTCCTGCACTGGCAGGGGGTTGGACCAGATTGCCCTTGGCATTGTATCCAGTACTGTGATTTTATGATGCATAACATCTTAGCTGTGAAGATAAGGAGAAAGGGAGCCTGGAAAGAAGTATGGGATTCAGTGGCATGCTAGTCAGATGAAAAGTTTTGAACCTTAAGATTCTTCTTGCTCCAGGCTTGGTCTGTATCTAAAAATGTAGTAGCAAAAAGGCAACTTTGCAGACCAGCCAGACCATAGAAAGAAAGTCTCCAAATATCAGAATCTCCAAATATCCAATCTGTTAGCATGAGCCCAGCAAAATAGAAGAGGGGAAAGAATGATGGTTCATTTGTTTCTGTTTTCCTCCTCTCCTCCTCGAACCATTTTCTTTCCATTGTCATGAACAGAAGGGAAATTAGCTACATTAGCTCTCAGGTTAGTGTAGCCCTTTTCACACTGTAGAGTCTTAGAAACAAATTGGGAGATTTGGGGTATCATTGGGTCACCCATGCCCGTGGAGCAGTTCCAATCCAACTATTCTCCCCTCCCCACATACATGGGGAAAAATAGCTATACCATCTCAAAGACATTTGTTTTCATCTGATTTTGGATGGTAAGTAGGTTCACGCCATCTTAGTACTTGGATGGGATGCCATCAGTGAATACCAAGGATCTCCAATTAATCAGGAAAAGGATCCTGGGGAGTGACTGCCAGTCAGAGTTGACATTACTGGACTTGATGGGCCAATATTCTGATTCAGCATAAGGCAGCTTCCTATGTTCTCCCATCTCCTATCTTTGTGTTCTGATGTCAGAGAAGCAAAGGCTGTGGAGGTTGTAAAGGAAATTCAAGGCCTGGATTTCCATATGTGAGATTGAATCTCTCTCTCTCTGGCTTCACAAGATATATGCTCTATTATGTGGCTCCTGATATAACCCCCAAGAGATCACAGGACTGCAACTTTAGAATGCATATCTATTCAACAGTAAATCCCACTGAGTCCAATACACTTTAAGTAAGGGTGTATCAAATTCCAGCTCTTACTGTATTCAACAGCATTATAATAAAAGTTAACTGGATAAGCTTATTAGCATTGGATTTTAAAAATAATAATTTTGAAACATGTAAGCAATACAGAAGGAAGAATGCCTCCTAATATAAAAAGCAAGGCTCCTGGTTTCTTGATGACCAACTTGGGAAATAATGAGAGACCTGGGTTGTAAAATGTGCCACTTTATTTAAATTCTCCTATTTAACTGGTTCCCCCCCCCCCCCCTTGAGATCTGAAAAATTTGTGGGAGCAACCTAGTATGGAACAGACCACCTCCTCAGCTTCTCCCGGGCGACACACCTGAGCCCCAAGGATAACCCATAATTGGGTTGCCACCTAGCTGGCACACATCTGGAATAACAACTTGCAGTTTCACAAAAAACAAATCACCAGGAACAGATGATATTCCAATTGAACTACTGCAATCCACACTGATAGAGTCAACTCTAGTGCTAACCAACATATATCAACAGATATGGAAAACAAAATGACAGCCAACAGATTGGAAGCAATCAATATACATCCCCATCTACAAAAGGGAGACACAAGAGACTGCAGCAACTATAGAATCACAGTACTGATCTCCCCTGTAAGCAAAATCATGCTCAAAATTTTGCAACATAGGTTCCAACTATACAAGGAGAGAGAAATCCCAGAGATACAAGCAGGGTTCAGGAAAGGAAGAGGCATGAGGGACCACATTACAAACATATTATGGCTAATGGTCCACACCAGGAAATTCCAAAAGAAAATCAGCATGTGCTTTATAGGCTATAGCAAAGCCTTTGACTGCATAGATTATGAAAGGCTAGTGAAAGCCCTTAAAGACATGGGAGTGCCAACACATCTGTTAGTCCTGATGAGGAATCTGTACTCAGGACAAGACGCTATTGTCAGAACAGAACACGGAGAAACAGAATGGGTCCTGATTGGCAAAGGGATTAGACAATGCTGCATACTTTCACCCTATCTGTTCAACTTGTATGCGGAACATATTATAAGAAAAGCAGAAGAAGGAGAAGAAAAAGGAGGAGTGAAAATAGGAGGAAGGAATATCAACAATCTAAGATATGCAGATGTCACAATAGTACTATCAGAGAACATCACAGACTTGGAACATCTACTTAGGAAGATGAAAGAAGAATGTGCAAAAGCTGGCTTAATGCTGAACATAAAGAAAACAAAAATAATGACCACTGAGGACCTTCATAAGTTCAACCTAGACAATGAAGAGATAGAAATAGTAAAAGAATCCCTAAACCTGGGATCAAACATTGATAGAAATGGGGTCTGCAGTAAAAAAAATCAGAAGAAAACTAAAAATAGAGAGGGTGGCTATGAAAGAACTAGAAACTATTCTAAAATGCAAAGATATACAACTCAACACAAAAGTTAGAATCATACAAGCCATTGTATTCCCTATTACTATGTATGGATGTGAGAGCTGGACAGTTAAGAAAGATGATAGGGAGAGAATCAATTCCTTTGAAATGTGGTGCTGAAGAAGAGTGCAGAGGATCCCATGGACAGCCAAATGGGTCCTAGAGCAGATCAAGCCAGAAACCTCCCTGGAAGCCAAGATTACCGAACTGAGGCTGTCATACTTTGGACACATCATGAGAGAAGGGAAGACTCTTTGGAAAAAAACAATAATGCAGGGAAAGGTGGAGGGAGGGAGGAAGAGAGGAAGGCCACATGCCAGATGGATGGACTCTATTAAGGAGGTCACGGGTATGGCGTTGCAGGAATTGGAGCAGTGGAGGACAGAATGTCATGGAGATGTCTCATCCATAGGGCTGCCATGAGTCAAGAACGACTTGAGGGCAGTTAACAACAATTTAACTGGCTTTTTCCCCTTGAGATCTGCAAAATTAGTGGGAGCAACTTAGTGTTGAGTAGCTGGTCTTTGCCCAGATCACCTCCTCAGTATCTCCTCAGTGTCACACCTGAGCCCTGAGGATAACCCATAATTGGATTGCTCCCCGTCTGGCCCACATCTGGAACAACAACTTATGATTTTCCCACTCAACTTACGGGACTTCTGTGAAGGTTTATGTCTCAGGTTAACCCCAAGGAAAGTCTCTTTCCCTACCCCTTTAGTCACATGACATGAAGAGGCAGTTCAAGAGACCTAACCTTCTCCCAAAGAGAGTGCCATAGGTGCACACCTAAATGCTATCTCTCCCCCAACAACAGCCAAGTGACTGCACATTTATGACAACATTCAAGCCAATTATCCATGTCCTCAAACAACAGTATGGGGTGGGCAAAAAACCCTTTGAAAGAGGAGAAAATTCCTACCAGCCCTGAAGCAACAACTAAACTCACACTGCTGGAGAGATGGGAGGGTGGGTTAATGCTTCAAGCAAAGAGGGAGAAGGGGGGGTAGTGTTTTATATGTGCTTGGCTCTGCTTCCTCCCTCCTCTGTCATGGTGTGAGTGTGCAACAATGATTTAATTTACTGGCCTCTTCTCCCAAGAGGCCAGCAAAGCATGTCCCTGAGATCATGTTACACTGATCCAGGAATGTGGATTTCAGTGTTGTTTACTTCCAAATCCTGAAATGTTCTTTGTTGGGGAAAAACGAAGACCTAAATCCAATTGCTAGTTTTGACCAGAGTAGACCTATGAGCTCAACAGAGTTTATACAAAAGTGTTATTATCCAGTAGTTGATTCACCAAGTCTACCCTAGCTGGGACTAGCAAGTGGATTTAGGCCACAGACTGAGGGAGAGTTCAAAGGCTAATTCTTGCACAATGGCACATGAAGCAAGAACATCCCATCTTTGTAGATCTATCAATGGAAAATTTATTACCATTACTTTTTATATCAAATTATGGAAATTTGATATAAATACTCAAAATTTATATCAAAATTTGATATAAAATTGATATGGAAATAGATCTTCATTCTAAATACACACATCAGCAATCTTTCTTGAAAGGATGCCCAGAAGAAAGTGTTTTGATCATAGTCACAAATTTTTCCAGGAATTGGCTTTGTGCTGAAGTGGAAAACTGCTTGGCCCTATTTATCAACCAAAGCAATAGTTTTGTAGGAACCAGGAAGTACTTGAGAGAGCCAGATGTGCTCCAAACTCCTAGAAACTCCTAGAAGCCAATTTGCTATTTCAGAATTTTAACTTCTTCCTACCTATTTGAGACTGGAGGATTTTGGCATCTTGGTCTATCAATTGGCAGTCTTTTGCAAGGGCTTCATTAATTTACAGTTAAAATAAAATTCAAACATATACTTGTAGAGATTCCTGTAAAATAGCTCTCATCTGGTATAAGTTTCTATCTGATCAATACTGAAATTAGACTAAGTAGGAAACATTGTTTCTACTATTTCTGGTAATAATCAAAGGTTTATAATTATAAATTTTTTAGACTGTAAAGTGTGCCTATTTTGGAATAGAAATATAGATTATTACCACCTCATGCTGCTATAATTATAATTATTACTGTTGGTTTCAAAAAGTGGACTTGAAGTTTTATAGTTGCAAGAGTTATCTATAGTTATAAATCTGCAGAGAAAAGTACACAGCTAGAACTGGACTATTGCAGCTCTGTTACTGCTACAAAAGTCTTTCCAAGGCTCAGCTGCAGGATAGTGGGAAGTTATGAACTGTTTTAAAATCTTCCACCACCTAAATGCAATATAGCTCTTGTCCATATGCACGAGGCATTTGAGAAAGTAACAATAAAGTAGCTGGCACACTACAGTTAAAGAATGCCATTATTTTCCAATATGCCTAGTGGGACATGCATTTGGTGAATCCCTTCTGACCATGCGGTAGCAATGCTGGTTAAGTATGTACATAGTGACTGTTGAATCCAATAACTAGTGGCAATTCATTATGAGATTGGTTTGTCTCAGCCACAGACAACAAATGTTCACATCTCTTGGCATAAAGACTGATACTTTTGCACTGTGCTGGGATAAAGAAAACTTTTTTTCAACCTGAAGAAGCCTTTTCAACCTGGATAGAACAGTGTTCTGTGCAATCACGCTGGCTACATGATCACAGAGTAGTCTCTGACAACGCTGGCTCTTTGGCTTAGTAATGGAGATGAGCACCGCTCCCTACAGTCGGACACAACTTGACAACCTTGTCAGTGGGGAATAGCTTTAGAATTCCTAGAGTGGTATGTATTTAAATTTAACAGTGGAGAAAATGACCACCCACACACGCTCTTGTTACGCACATATGACCTGTACATGAATATTCACATTCATACATATGGTATATATGAATGTACGTGCAATATATATGAATGTACGTGCAATATATATGAATGTACGTGCAATATTTGATATTTCTAATTTGTTGCCTTCTTTGTATTATTATGTATTTTATTATTTGTAGAATGTACACCATCGGCAGGCTTTTTATCTTTTTTATCTATTTTATTGACTGTATGTACAGTGCTATGTAAATCTACAGTGCTATATAAATAAACTGTAATAATAATAATAATAATAAGAATGCACACACATACTCATGTACATCATCTCTTGCATGCACAGCATCATCTTCACCACCATGTAATGGAGGAAGGGGGAGATCAAGGGAACTCAGCTCACTTCTTTCCCTTCCATAATAAAAGCAGTAGATTATGTCAACTAACATGATAGTAAGTAGTCCGGAAAGTAGTTATTTTCCTGATAGCTGCAACAGCTCTGCCACATCTTAGTAGATTGCTAATTTATACCATATACACAATGCATCATTTAGGTCTCATTGCAGGTTAACAGAACTTTTAATTTTATTCAATGCACTGTTCAAAAGCCAAATTTTACCACATAAAACATTATTACGGTAGTTATATATTTATACAACAATTATAAAGGTTTCACTCAGAATATACTGTTTCTTCATGTGGCTTAGTTGGAAGATAACTGAAGACAACCCAATATTTAGTGGAATCAGAAAACAGTAGAGTTTATCGCATTCACAGTTAAAATGTCTTACCTGAGCTGGCTTAAAATTTAAAATGGGCAGCAACCTGATTTTATTATAAAGATTCAACCACCAAATTTGCCACCTGGGTCTAGCCCGGGTCCATCCCCACTTGCAGGGGCACTCAGTGCACCTCTTTTTGAAACAGGGTGTTTTTCAGCTTAAGGAAATGGCTGCCAGAGCACCCCTATGAGTGGGGCTGGACCTGGATGGCAAATTCAGCAGCTAAATCCTTGTGATAAGATCAGGATGCCACATGTTCTTAAATTTTAAGCTGGCTCAGGTAAGACGTTTTAATTGTGAATGCAATAAGCTCCAGTAACAGAATGGAATATAGAGAAGGGTCCTTATAGAGAATATAGAGAAATGTAGCAGAATACATGCAGACTCAGTTCACAGTCTGAGATAGGTCTCAAAAAGGCTCCTTTCTGGAATACTGGAGAGATACTTTTCATGATGGATAGATTGATCGTATAACCATTTATAAAGTTCCCATGAGCCAGTGTGGTATAGTAGTTTGAGCGTTGGACTATAACTCTGAAGACCAGGGTTCAAATCCCCAATCAGTCATGGAAAGCCACTTCTTGATCTTGGGCAAGTCACACTGTCTCAGCCCCACAGGAAGGCATAGGAAAACCTCCTCTGAACAGATCTTTCTAAGAAAATCCTGTGATAGATTCGCCACACAGTTGAAATAAATTGGAAATGATTTGAAGGCACATATAACAACAACAGTAATAAAGCTTCTCATGTTCCTGAGATAATCCATTCATTCCTTGAATGAACAACTGCCATTTTGCTTGTACATATATTTTCAGTCAAATACATACTAGCTTGTATATAAAAGGCTGGTGCAAGCATACACTCATTCTTCATTCTTTTCCATCAACAACAATGATTTAATTAGAATTGAATTAGAAATGCTGTTTTTAATTGGAACTGAGGGGTGGAGAATTTGAAATTGAAGCCTATAGTATTTTTGGTTTTAGATATCAACTGCCCTTCTCCACTGCTCCACCTACCACCTTTTTTTCAATTTGTCTTCTGCAGTTGCAGAACAAATCCAACTGTACTTAGAGTGGCATTCCAGTGTCGTCGTTTTTCTCTCAGTCTCTAGACAGCACATCAGTTTTTTTCCCCCTCAACCTGAAGCCAGCTTTGGCAGACTCTGGAAGTGGTTGCTTTTTATATCTATGATCTGCTAACATTCTTGTTTGTATCCATCTCCATTCTGTTTACATCATTGATGCCAATATATGTTGTGGTTGCCATTGCTAGTAGAAATTAGGGGTATAATTCTTCACCAGTTTTTGTCCTGGGGAAAAAAACAATGAGTAATTTTAGCCATTTTCTCCCCAGCATAAGAAAGTCTTCTAAAAACATGCAGTTTTCAAAGCCTACTTGCAATGTGGGACTTATTCAGCACAAAATTGGCACATGGTTGTTTTGTACAGAAAACAACTTGTTTCCTGATGCTGTTTCCTGAACAGAAAATTGTGTTTCCTGAACAGAAAATTGTGTTTTCTGTAGAAAACAACCATATGCAATTTTTGCACAGAATAACATAATTTATTGAAAACATAAGAAACAGATTTGCACTACTAAGCATAATAGTCCAAGAACCAGAGGAACTATGGTCTGAAGCCAGGGACATAATAAAAGAAGAATGCAGACAGACACTTTCAAGAAACAAAAAAGAGAAAAAAAACAGATGACAGAAAAAAAACTACAAGCAATAAAGAAAAGAAGAAAAACAAAAGAGATATAGGAACAAACTAAGAATTATGAATGTAACAGTACAACGGAGTGTGCAGAAAGATAAAGAAAATTACTACAACTACCAATGCAGAAAAGTAGAAGATAACAACAAAAAGGGAAGAACAAGAAATTTATTTCACAAGTTCTGGGAAATCAAAGAAAAATTCAAACCAAGGACTGGGATGATGTATGACAATAATTCAAGAAGAGGAAGGAATAAAAAATGTTGAATGCAATACACAGAAGAATTATACAAAAGAAATGACAAAATTAAGGACACATGGAATGAAGAGCCATATGAAGATGAACTTCAAATTCTAAAAAGTGAGGTGGAAATAGAGAAAAACAAATTACCAGGAACAGATGATATTCCATTTGAACTGCTGCAATCCACATTGACAGAATCAACTCTAGTGCTAATCAATATATGCCAACAGATATGGAAAACAAAAGCATGGACAACAGATTGGAAGTGATCAATATACATCCCCGTCCAAAAAGAGGGAGACACAAGAGACTGTAGCAACTATAGGACCATAGCATTGATCTCCCACGCAAGCAAAATCATGCTCAAAATTCTGTAACATTGACTCCATATATGGAAAGAGACATTCCAGAGGTCCAAGCAGGGTTCAGGAAAGGAAGACATGGGAGGGCCAGCACATCTGATAGTCCTGATGAGGAATCTGTACTCGTGACAAGAGGCTATTGTTAGAACAAAATATGGAGGAACAGAATGGGTCCTGATTGGCAAAGGGATTAGACAATGCTGCATACTTTCACCCTATCTGTTCAACTTGTATGCGGAACATATTATAAGAAAAGCAGAAGAAGGAGAAGAAAAAGGAGGAGTGAAAATAGGAAGAAGGAATATGAACAATTTAAGATATGCAGATGACACCATAATACTAGAAGAAAACCTCACAGACCTGGAACACCTACTAAGGAAGATGAAAGAAGAAAGTGTAAAGGCAGGCTTAATGCTGAACATAAAGAAAACAAAAATAATGACCACTGAGGACCTTCATAAGTTCAACCTAGACAATGAAGAAATAGAAATAGTAAAAGAATCCCTATATCTGGGATCAAGCATTGATAGAAATGGGATCTGCAGTCAAGAAAACTAAAAATGGAGAGGGTGGCTAAGAAAGACTTAGAAAATATTCTAAAATGCAAAGATATACAACTCAGCACAAAAATTAGAATCATACAAGCCATTGCATTCCCTATTACTATGCATGGATGTGAGAGCTGGACAGGTCAGAAAGATTATAGGAAGAAAATCAATTTCTTTGAGATGTGGTGCTGGAGAAGAGTGCTGAGAATTCCTTGGACAGCCAAAAGGATAAACAAGTGAGTCCTAGATCAGATCAAGCCAGAAACCTTCCTGGAAGCCAAGATTACCAAACTGAGGCTGTCGTACATCGGACATATCATGAGAAGAGGAGACTCTTTGGAAAAAAACAGTAATGCTGGGGAAGGTGGAGGGAAGTAGAAAGAGATGAGGGCCACATGCTAGATGGATGGATTCTATTAAGGATGTCAAGGATATGAGGTTGCAGGATTTAAGTAGAGCAGTGGAGGACAAGAGTATCTTGGAGATGTCTCAACCATAGGGTTACCATGAGTCGAGGTCAACTGAAGGGCAGTTAACAACAACAAAGAGTGCTGAACTGAAGATCTCATCAGTACCGGGTTCTCCTTGTCATAGTCTGGACCATTTTTTGAATATTTTTGAATATTATTTCCACCCCTGGTAGAAACCATGTAATAAGTGGTTGCCTATAACCCAGCTCTTATCTGCTGCTTAGCTCTCCAAATACTGCTGCCTTTGTCATCAATAAAATTTAGTGATAACTGTGTATGCACAATGCTTTTGTCTACCTTGTTGAAAAAACGAGTGATACTCTTGCATGCTCCTTTATATGTCTCACACAATAAGAGAAAGAGACTGGTCTATGCACTTTCCTCTGTTTGCCTCAGTGCATGAGAGACAAATTTGGTCATTGGGACTGACCAAACTATGGAAAACAGAATAGCCACTGTGACTTTATACCGATAAGCCCCACACTTTGGTCTCATAGAGATGTTGCCCACCACAGGGTTCATCCAAGCCTTCCATAGATGGAATGGTTTCCATCACCAGGATACACTTACCCTCTCTTCTCTAACCCATGATATATGTTTGTGTATATGTCTTCAAGTCACCTGTTGATTTATGGCAACCCCTTGAATTTCACAGGCTTTTCTTAAATAAGGAATACTCAGAAGTGTTTTGCCAGTTTGTTCCTCTGAAATATAGCGTACAGCACCTGGTTGGTATTCATTGGCAGTCCTCCATCCAACAAATATCAGGTACTGTGGGCTATATTTCAGAGGAAGGAACTGGCAAAACCACCTCTGAATATTCCTTTCCTAAGAAAACCCTATGAAATTTATCCCATGATACACCCCCTCCCAAATCTCCAGTGGGCTAAGCCACATTTCAGAGCACAGGTGCTGGGCATGAAGAGCTGCAGGAAGGAGATTAAGATAAGATAGGAAAATTCCATTGCATGAGCGGAAGTCTTCTTGTTTAACAGACTGGACTTAATCATGTATATCCTCCCACAGGTACTGTCCCTCTGAAAAAGGAGAAGATAATAACCTTCATGCACACATATCAATAGATTTGATGAGAATTTTCTCCGATTCATCTTCAACCAAGCAGGGTGTTTTTTAAACCTGTTTTTACTGTCAATAAAAAGTTTCACCTTCACTCATGAAGGCATGCATGCATTAATGTACCAGTATCTCCCAATACATTTTAGAACAGGATGACAGCCCTTTGCCTCCTTCTGCTTGCCAATGCTAGCACCACTGCATGCTATGTATGCTTGCTGCCATCATTTCTTTATTGATTGGTTATACATAGTGTGTGGCCAACAGTCATATGTCTGCTTCTGTTATCTCTACTTCCTTTGGTACCAGACTGCTGTGAGATATTAAACTGTAACACTTTAATATAGCTGTCATCTCCACTCTTTTCTTTGCCAGCTGCTTCTGTGTCCATACATCTCTTGCCCATTTCAGTCAGATAGACACTGGTGGCCCCTGTGCTCACATATTGCTTCTGTTCACCTCAACAAAAGAAAGAAAGCTTCAGTGTGTGCCTACCTTGCTTGCTAAAAAGGAGACACTGTTGGTGTATTATGCTTTCATAAATTCCCGTGTGGAAACAGCTGGACATTTTTGTCCTGTGCATAACATCCTAATTCAGTTCAAGGTAGCAGAAGCAGAATTGTGAGCATGGTTCCATTGAATGTATGAATGTACATTCTTGGCTAATGTTTATTTATTTATTATTATTTATTCCCAGGATTTATATCCTGCCTTTCTCCCACAATGGGATTTAAGCCAGGTTACAAAATATTAAATAGACAGAGCTAAAACATTGATTAGAAATGTAAAAAAAATAAGTAAACACTACCACCATTAAAACATGGATTTAAAACATCTTAGTTAAAAACAGTAAAAATCATTAAACATTAAAACAGCACAACACATTACTCAAATAAAATCTACCCATCAAACCCCTGACTAAATAAAAATGTCTTCAGCTGCCAGTGGAAAGAGCAGGGAAGGGATCGACTTCACTCCTGTGGCAGGAAGTTCCACAGACTAGTGGGAGCCATGAAGAAGGCTCTCTCCAGAGTCCTCACTAACTTCACTTGCAAAGGTGGTGGGACTGAAAGAAAGCCCTCTTTTGCCAATCTTAGTGCTGATAGCCAGTGTAGCTGTTTCAGCAGGGGAGTAACATGATCCCTGTAGCCAGCCCCAGTAAACAGCTTGGCCTCAGCATTTTGCACCCGCTGCAGTTTCTGAATAGTTTCCAAGGCCAGACTCACATAAAGTGTGTTACAATAGTCCTAACAGAATGTAATCAAGACATGTGTCACCATAGCCAGATCCAACTCTTCAAGGATTGGGTGCAGCTGGCACACTAGTTTTAACTGTGCAAATGCACTCCTGGCTACAGCCGAAACCTGGGCATCCAGGCTCAGATCTGAATCCTGGAGCACACCCAAGCTGTGAACCTCAAATTTCAGGGGAAGTGTAACCCCATCCATCACAGGCTGAATCCCTATTTCCTGACGTGTTTTACGACTGACCAGAAACACCTCTGCCTTGCCTAGATTAAGTTTCAATTTGTTCACCCTCATCCAGTCCATTACTGACAGTAGACACTGGTTCAATACAGAGACAGCTTCCTTGAAGTCAGATGGAAAGGAGAGACAGAGTTGAGTGTCATCATCATATTGGTGATACCACACCCCAAAACTCCAGATGACCTCTCCCAGCATATTCATTTGTCCTGTTGAGATTGGTGGCAGTATTCTTTTGGTTAGCTGAAGGCAATAGGAAAAAAGGCCACATTGTGAAGGGGGGATAGACCCAATACAACCAGTTACAACTCTGAATTTGCAGGATCTGGGCAGGGCTATTGATAGCAGGGTGCCTTGAAGGTTTTTCATTTCATTCACCGTATGTCAAAGCTGACTTGATGGCAAGTAGCAACATACAACAACAAATTCTTTTGATTGTTCATTCTATTGCATTTTCACTAGTGTAATTAGTTGTGCTTTCAGCTAAACAATACTGCATTTAACACAAAGGCCAGACATATAGTGTAATTAATGTGTAACTCTTCATGTGGAGGTTTGTGCTACACAATGATGAAGTAGGACAGGGGTGGCCAAGGTGCATCCTGCAGACCAAATGCAATCATTCCCCCAAAAGCCCCTCAAGGTCCGCAGAAAGGAAAAAATTGTCCTTGCCCTGTTAGCAGTTACTCACCCTGAAGTAGGGTCTCAGACATTGGTCCTATGTACTCCTCCTTCTTTCTAACTTTCTGAGAGACATTGGATCCATATATAGCTGTCAGCAGTGCCTGATTCAACAAGAAAGAGTGACTGGGCAGTGTCTTATCTATGCTAAAGCTGACAGCTGGAAGAAGAGAGGTGACAATTATGATCTTACACTGATGTGGCCTGGCAGAAGGAGAGAGAGTGCTCATTGTGCAACACTGGTACTGTATGCCTGGGGGGAGAGACTTGCCATTGCAAAATCAGGCTGATGCTGCCTGTCTGGCAGAGAATGGGGGGGGGGGGAGGGGGGAGAGAGACTGGTCCTAATTCCTACACACTGAACTCGAGAAACACCAATCCTGTTAAGCTTCTGTCTTATCAGGATCTAGTTTCAGTTTATTCACCCACACCCAGACCATCATAGCACTGTTCCAGCACTTCCACAATCCCAGCTAACTCCCATGACAAGGAAAAACAGAGCTGAGTATTGTCAGCATATTGATGGCACCCAACCCCAAAACTTCCAATAAGCTCTCCCAGTGGCCTCATATAAATCTAGAAGTATAGTGTCTAGATCAAGAGAAGTAATAGTGCCACTCTATTCTGCTTTGGTCAGGCCTCACCTGGAATACTGTGTCCAGTTCTGGGCACCACAATTCAAAAAGGATATGGAGAAACTGGAGCGTGTCCAAAGGAGGGCAACTAAAATGGTGAAGGGTCTGGAAACCAAGCCCCATGAGGAACGACTTAGGGAGCTGGGGATGTTTAGCCTGGAGAAGAGAAGGTTAAGAGGTGATATGATAGCCTTGTTTAAATATTTAAAGGGATGTCATATTGAGGAGGGAACAAGCTTGTTTTCTGCCGCCCCAGAAACTAGGACCCGGAACAATGGGTGCAAGCTCCAGGAAAAGAGATTCCACCTCAACATTAGGAGGAACTTCCTGACAGTGAGAGCTGTTCGACAGTGGAACACACTCCCTCAGAGTGTGGTGGAGTCTCCTTCCTTGGAGGTCTTTAAGCAGAGGCTGGATGGCCATCTGTCAGGGATGCTTTGATTGGGAGTTCCTGCATGGCAGGGGGTTGGACTGGATGGCCCTTTTGGTCTCTCCCAACTTTATGATTCTATGTTTCTATGAAATGTTAAACAGCATGGGAGACAAGGTTGAACCCCATGATACCCCACCATACAATGTCCATGGGGCTGAGCAGGACATCCCCAATACCACTCTCTGGAACTGACCTTGCAGACAGGAGAGGAACCATTGTAAAACAGTGCCTTCTATTATCATCTGCCAAATCCAGTCAGTAATATACCTATTTTCTGTCTATCTATCTCAGGATGAATACATAAGTTGATGGTCAAAGCTAGTCACCCAAAAAGCTGCTTCAATTGGTCTGTTATCACCTTTGCTTTTACAGCTGGATTATAGACTGCTCTCAAATCCGCAAAACAAAAACTGTGGGATAGTTTTTTGTGACCTTCAGCCTCATTCATATTCATCCTGCTCCCCAAGTGCATTGAATATAGTGTATGTTGGGCCTTTTCATCCAGCCGAATATTTAAAGAATGTAACTGTTGTTAATTACTGTAGGCTTTTTACCAAGGCCAGATTTAATGCTTTGCCCTCTGAAATGCTTCAAGGTAGATTTGCTGGAGTCCCTTATACTGCAAGATTATGTCCCTGCAATAATCAGGAAATAGAACCCATGAAGCATGTTCTTTTGTCTTGTGGATTCTACAAGCAGGCTGGATGACAAATGATTAGTCCGTTAATGGTGAATCAACCAGGAAAATCAGCCCAATGTTATGTCAAATGTTCTATCTTATTAGAAGATTAGATTCCCAGTGTGACTTTGGTGGTTGTCAAGTTTTTGTCTGAGGCAGTCAGGATCAGAAACCCACTAACTTCTGTACTACGGAAAAATATCTGAAATAAGTTCTGTCTGTATGCATTTGACCAATTGTTACTTTTAATTTATATGCTACAAAACTGATTTTGCTGGGTCCCTGGACTGTAATAAAGAATTTATTTATTTATTTATTTATTTATTTATTTATTTATAGCATTTATGCCCTGGTCTTCAGCCAAAAAGCTCTCAGAGCAGCTTACAACTGGTTAATTTGAAATTTCCCTGCCCTCAGGCTTACAATCTAAAAAGACAAGACACAAAAGGAGAAGGGAATGGTGGTGGGGAAGGGGATATGTCCAGCAGATCTTCTCTCCCTCGGAAGCCTGGTTCAAGGCAGAAGGGCTTGTTGCTGTTGTTTCCCAGAGGCCACTTTTGTGTGTGCACATGCACAAGACTGCTGTACAGGAGCACCCCCAGCAACCTTGCACAGAAAATATGGCTATGTGAAAAGAGTGCTTTTTTGTGAAAAACTTTTTACTATGTAAAAATCACAATTTTGTGCAAAAAAAACAACAAAACACATGTATTTCTGCACCGACTCTTTTCTCCAAATATTTCAGGATGCCTTGATGAGAACTGCACATCAATATCTGTTTTTCCCCACAAAGGAGAGAAAATGATGGAAATCATTCATTCTTGCATGTGAGGATGAACTAATTGAATTTTTACATCCCTAGTCCTGTGTCCACTTGCTAGTCCAAACTAGAGTAAAGATAAAGGTAGTCCTTGACATGAGTGTCTAGTCCAGGGGTAGGCAATCTTTCCCTTTAAGAGCCAAGGGACTTCATCTCCCAGAAGCCTCAGCCATGTTGGCCAATAGTCCCATGTTGGCCAATAGCTCCCGGGATTCTGGGAGCTGAAGTCCCTCAGGCCTTAAAGGGGAAAGGTTGCCTACCCCTGGTCTAGTCGTAATCAATTGTAGGGGGCAGTGCTCATCTCCATTACTAAGCCAAAGAGCCAGTGTTGTCTGAGGACTGCTCTGGTGGTCATGTGGCCAACATGACTGCGCTGAATGCTGTTACTTTCCCACTGAAGTGGTACCTATTTATCTACTTGTATTTACATGCTTTCAAATTGCTAGGTTGGCAGAAGCTGGGATTAATGACAGGAGCTCACTCCATCATGAAGCACTTGGGCCTCAAACTTCTAACCTTCTGATCTTCCGATCATCAGAATTGGTGTCTTAACCACTAGACCCACTGAATTAATCACTGACTGAGTCAATATTTCTAAAATTCCATTGACCAAGGAGTAAAATCTACTTGGGACTTCTAAATGTTTCAAGCTGGTATTGTTTATTTTATTATTCAACTCCAGTCTATCTCACTAGACTAACTGATATAGCACAATGCCAAATATTTTTTCTCTATGAATTCCCCAAGAGCTCACATTCCCTAGAATCAAACCCAGAAGCAAGATTCTATTCACATGCAACATAACTTTTGCTTATTACAGCTTTAACAATTGCAGTATTAATCATATGTAATATATTAATTAATGTCAAGTAATGATTAAATTTACAAATATCACAATATGAAATGTGTTGTCAAAATGTACCATTTTGATTACAGTTCTTTTTTTCAAAAATTTTTTAGGGGTTTGCAGTTTAGATGAAACTGACAAGAAAAAGTTTATTTCATTTTTTGGTAAAAGTAAAAGGAGATGAATTGATCTCCTGTACATCTCTAGCACATATTATCAAGTTTTCCCTTGGTTATCTGCTAATGTTATTTTTCTTGTTAAAAGAAAAAGAGCTTTTTAGATTTTTATAAAAAAAGGTTGCTTCATGATCTCCCTACTGGAGACTGCTGTAGAGACCCCACATAGTTGAGTGATCCATGGCTGAGTTATACAATACATTCTTCCCACAACACAGGGAAGCCACCATCTGAAATGCTATTTCTTTCAGCCCACAAGCACTGGTCCAATACACAGACCACCTTGTTTGTGGAAATCTGCTTAAAATTGATTAGAATTTCTCCACATTAAATTACAACATAAAATTATACAACCAATAAAACTGTCACCACATTTGGCCATGTGGTGATTTGTACCACATTACAATGGCTGATACATTGCAATAGTTGGTCCCTCAGATCATAGTCTATTATTTGGTAGTTCAGAAGACTTTTAAATTAGAGCACTAACTCAAATTAATCTTTCAAGAAATATCATCTCACTAATTCAGTGAAGAAAAAAACAGCTAAAACTTTTCTCTAAATAAATACCTTCTTCTGTTTTGTTCATTCTCTTACTTTTGGTCAGTCCCTGACCTTATGTCACTCCATACTCTGATCCATACACTAAAATTCTTCTGTAGTCTTCTGCATCAATTTCAATGGAAACCAGTAATTCATGCAAAAAAGCAGGGAACAAAACTTTTGCCTACACAGCGATATCTGTCTGAATCCTGGAGGTCCTGCTTGCCCTATATTTTCAAAGCTTCTGCTGTTACTGTTTTTATGTTAATCCACTGTTCTCTATGCTTCTGTAGTACCCTCTTTTTTGTAATAGCATACATCTATGCATATCTATTCTCATATCCAATTCAAACAAAAATCCATCAATGATAAGCCTTGTAACATCCAGCATAGCAAAGGGGCTGAGGTCTACTCTGGTTGGGACTGTTTTTGCCTGGCCTTGCCAGTAACACCTGCAGATGCTGTGGAGGGTGGACCTTGCACCAGAGGAAGCCTTCAAACCTCCCCGCTTGCCTTATAACATCCAGCGCAGCAGAGGGGCTGAGTTCTACTCCATTTGGGACCGTTTTTGCCTGGCCTTGCCAGTAACACCTGCAGAGGCTGTCGAGGGCACAGCTTGTGATGGAGGAAGCCTTAAAACCTCCCTGCTTGCCTTGTAACTTCCAGCACAGCAGAGGGGCTGAGGTCTATTCCGTTTGGGACTGTTTTTGCCTGGCCTCACCAGTAACACCTACGGAGGCTGTGGAGGGCGGACCCTGCACCAGAGGAAGCCTTAAAACCTCCCTGCTTGCCTTGTAACATCCAGTGCAGCAGAGGAGCTGAGGTCTATTCCGTTTGGGACTGTTTTTGCCTGGCCTCGCCAGTAACACCTGCGGAGGCTGTGGAGGGTGGACCCTGCACCAGAGGAAGCCTTAAAACCTCCCTGCTTGCCTTGTAACATCCAGTGCAGCAGAAGGGCTGAGCTCTACTCCATTTGGGAATGTTTTTGCCTGGCCTCACGAGTAACACCTGTGGAGGCTGTGGAGGAAGACTTAAAACCCCCCTGCTTGCCTTGTAACATCCAGAGCAGCAGAGGGGCTGAGGTCTACTCCGGTAGGACTGCTTTTGCCTGGCCTCACCAGTAACACCTGCGGAGGCTGTTGAGGGCAGAGCTTGTGATGGAGGAAACCATAAAACAGAGGATTGATTGTTTATGTGAGGGCAGGATGAGGCTGTATTGTCTTGGACTAAAGATCCATAGTATTACTAAGCTACCAGCCTTTACTATCTGATCTGGGCTGGAGCTACTTCCTGCCTCAGTTACTACACCTTTCCAGTGGCCCTAACATCCATCTTTCTACCTGAGGTCGGGAATGATGTGGGGGCAGCCATTGGAGTTGTGCTGGGGAATGGGAGGTACGGCTGGAACGGATCGAACAAATGTTACAAAAGAAGGCGGGATCACTGTTTGAAAGCTATCCTGCCTTCAGTTCCCTCCGTTTCCCAGAATGGATTGGAGAGCAGACCAACAATTCCACATAACTTCACTCTGCTCTTTTGTAACTCCAGGTCAGTTAAGAATAAAACACACATCATTCATGATCTCCTCTTAGATGAGGATGCCAACCTGACATGCCTTACAGAGACCTGGCAGGGAGAGGATACCGCAGTTACTTGGGCAGAAGCCCTCCCAGGTGGGTACTCTGTCAGTGAGCAGGTGAAGGGAAGTGGGTGGGGGGGGGGGGGCGGTGGCGGCGGCGTGGCTCTGGTTTATAAAAACAATCTTACTTTGACCAGGATACCCGTCCAGAACACAGTCCACTTCAAGTGTATGTACCTTAGCCTGAGGACCAGGGATAGTTTAAGGATTCTGCTAGTCTACTGACCACCCCATTGTCTAGCAGACTCCTTAACCAAGATGACACAGCTGGTCTCGAAGCTGCTGTTGGAGACTCCCAGACTTTCAGTATTGGGAGACTTCAACATCTCGCTCGAGACCAGTTTAACAGGCGTGGCTCGGGAGTTCATGGAAACCATGACTAACATGGGCCTATCCCAATTGGTCCTTGGGCCCACACACTGTGCAGGTCGTACACTCGATGCAGTCTTTAGTACGGAATGGGAACATCCATGGGCGGAGGTTATTAGTACCTCCGCTCTGTCATGGATGGACCATTTCTTGGTCAAGGCGAAACTGAGAACCTCTGTCTGCTCCACTGGGGATGGTGGACCTATTAGAATGCTCTTCCCACAAAGGCTAATGGAACCAACTAGATTCCAGAAAGCCTTGGAGGGTTTAATGGTTGGAAATGCTGGTGACCCTGTCGAGGCTCTCGTGAATACTTGGAACACCAATCTTACCAAGGCCATCGACATGATCGCTCCCAAGCATCCTTGCCATCCCGCTTCAAACCGTAAGCCTTGGTATACACAGGAGCTTAGGAAAATGAAGTGGGTTGGACAACAACTAGAGTGCAATGGCGGAAGACTCAACTCATATCTGACAGAACTCGCCATAGGAACTTTCTTTGGTCCTTTTGGGAGGCGATATGTGCAGCACAGAGATCTTTCTCCTCTGCACGTATTGCGTCTGCAGAGTCTTGTCCAACAGAACTGTTTAGGGTCATGAGGGAGCTGACGCAGGTGCCCCCTGCGCCAAATCCTTTGCTTAACCTGACGACGGCCTGTTGTGATGCATTTAACAACTTCTTTGTGGATAAAATCTCTCAGATAAGAGCCAACTTAGTTACCAGTCTTTTAACAGAAATGAGAGACGAGGTGTCCAGCGACTCCATCGATGAAGTTATTCTGAATCAGCTGCAATCTGTGAGTACCGATAATGTGGACAAGCTCCTTCATAGGGTGAGGAAAATAACTTGCCCTCTAGACCCTTGTCCATCATGGCTGGCCATCCGAGGGGGGATGCATTGAGGAAGTTCCTCACGGATATCATCAATGCGTCCTTCAGTGAAGGACATATTCTACCATGTTTGAAGGAAGCGGCTGTTAGGCCGCTTTTGAAAAAGCCTTCCCTGGACCCCCTGGATATGAATAATTACAGGCCAGTCTCTCTACTACCATTTTTGAGCAAGGTGATCGAGAGGGCGGTTGCTCTTCAACTCCAAGCTGTCTTGGATGAAACCAATTATCTAGACCCATTTCAAACTGGCTTCAGGACAGGCTTTGGAGTTGAGACTGCCGTGGTTGCCTTGACCGACAATCTGTGTCTGAGCATCGACAGGGGTAGTGTGACCCTGTTGGTGCTCCTAGACCTCTCAGTGGCTTTCGACACGATAGATCATGGCATCCTCTTGGACTGCCTGAGCGGGTCAGGTATCGGAGGCACTGCATTGCAGTGGTTCCGGTCCTTCCTCTCAGGCAGGTTTCAGAGGGTACTGCTCGGGACAGTAGCTCCAGTAAAAGGGAGCTCAACTGTGTTGTTCCACAGGGGGCTATTCTGTCCCCGATGTTATTTAACATCTATATGAAGCCACTGGGTGAGATTATTTGGAGTTATGGAGCTGGGTGTTATCAGTATGCTGATGACACCCAGATCTATTTCTCTGTGTCTTGTTTCTCGGCCTCAAATTCCAATGGCATCTCTTCTCTCAATGAATGTCTTCAGGCAGTAATGGGCTGGATGAGGAAAAACAGATTGAAACTGAATCCAGACAAGACGGAGGTGCTCACGGTAGCGGCCCCGAAACCAAGAATTGGGTTGCAACCTGCAGTGCTGGATGGGGTCACACTCTCCTCCAGTGACTGTGTTCGCAGTCTGGGGGTGCTCCTTGACTCATCGCTCCTGATGACGAATCAGGCAAATGCGACAGTCAGGAGCGCCTGTTATCAGCTTTGGCTGATACGCCAGGTGCGCCCTTTTCTGGAAGTAAGGGATCTCGAGACTGTTGTACACACGCTGGTAACCTCACATCTAGATTTCTGTAATGCGCTCTACATGGGGCTACCCTTGTGCTTGGTTCAGAAACTACAGCTAGTACAGAATATGGTGGCCAGAATAGTACCAGGAGCATCGAGGAGGGACCATATTACCCTGGTATTAAGGTCCCTCCACTGGCTGCCTATGAGTTTCCAGGCCCAGTAAAAGGTGTTGGTTATCACCTTTAAAGCCCTAAATGGCTTGGGTCCAAACTATCTCAGGGACCATCTTCTCCCTTATAATCCTCCCCACGCACTCTGGTCCTCTGGGAGGAATTTGCTTCAGCCACAAAAATCTAGGCTTACGACTACCTCCCAGAAGGCTTTTTCTGTTGTCACCCCTAGATTGTGGAACGGCCTGCTGGATGAGATCCATCAATTGACATCTTTAGACAGCTTTAAAAAGGCTGTCAATACGCATCTCTTCCAGCAGGCCTTTCCAGGATGAAGATCCCGACCTCAGGAATTCCATCCTAGGAGAGTTCCTCCAGCAGTCTCTTTCCCAGCTCAAAACAAAACCGCTGTTTTTAGGAATATTTGTATAATGTCATTTTAATGATTGTTTTAATTTGTGTGTTTTTTATCTTGTATTGGTTTAATACTGTTTTAAATAGGGGAGAGGGTACCGGGGTTGAATGTACTTGGTTTTTCAGTTTTTTTTTAATAAATTATTATTATTATTATTATTATTATTATTATTATTAGCCAACCAAAATGCACAATATACTTGTTACAAGCTTTCAAAGCTCCATGGGCTTCTTCATCAGACAAGATGTTCCAAATCAAACAAGAGGAAAACAATTGGAGATGTTAGTCAGATGCCTACATGTTGTTTCATTCTTTAGTCAAGTATGTAGTGGGGAGGATATCTTTTGCAGGCAGGCTCCTCCTCCTTCTGGCCATATGGTGGATGTAGATGTAAAACATGTGAAATATAGAGGGAGGAGAAAGTGGAAATGGAACTGATTCATGTTTGAAGGAAGTTGAATGGAAATTGCTTGAACTTGAGGTTCACTACTGATCATACCTCTAAATTAGGGATGGACAGGATATTTATTTCCCTTCATCATTTCCAGGCAGAATAATGTGCTTTTCTATACTCAGAAAACCTCACTGAAGTGAGAAGAGTAATAAAGCACTCCTTCATAATTGTGAAATCTTCCAGGCAATTTATTTGTGCACAAATACACAAGTTTTCCAGTTCAAAATTAATTAAATAATCAACAAATTGCATAGTAAATATACTTCCTGTGCAGGAAACTGTGTTTGGGCAGAAACCATTTTCTTCTTTTTAAAAATCACATTTTCCACACAAACAAATTGGGAGCTTTGAGCACAAAAACACATGGATTTCTGCACAAAATAATTCCTCCAAAAATTTAGTGAAATGTAAATACCACTTGAGAAGTCCACAGAACTCTCCTACAGCAGGGAGAAAAGTATAGAAACTGCTTGTCCTTGAATATGAGGATGAAGAAATTGAACATTTGCATCTTTAACATAAATGCACTCACAAAGTATAACAGTAGTTAACTGAAATAGTCCTATATACTACAGTTGCATCACAAAACCATAATTGAAAGTATCATCCACTACAGTTATTATGTGGGATAAACAGTTGTCACAAGAAATGCTTTTAAGATATGCAGATTTTCTGCATCTAATCATGGCTATTTGGAAGAGTGAGCTTTATAGTGACAGAAAGGATATGCAAAAGTATTAAAAATGTTGAAAAATACATTTCTCAAGTGCCAAGAAACCCTGACAAAAAATAATAATGGACTTATGGGAATCGTTGCAGTTCAAGACTTATTCTGTACACACATGTGGTTGTTTTGTGTAGGTGCATATGTTTACAAGCCTGCCTGCCTGCTGTTGTGCTGGGGTGCTGCCACCACTCATTATTTACCTGCGATGACTGCCATGTCCACTAAGGACTGTGTTCGCAGTCTGGGGGTGCTGCTAGACTTGTTGCTTCACGTGATAGATCAGGTGAATGTGACAGTCAGGAGTGCCTGTTATCAGCTTCGGCTGATACGCCAGCTGCACCCTTTCCTGGAAATAAGGGACCTAGAAACTGTAGTACATGCACTGGTAACCTCACGACTTGATTTCTGCAATGCACTCTACATGGGGCTACCCTTATACCTAGTCCAGAAACTACACCTAGTACAAAATAATGGCAGCCAGGTTGATCATATTACTCTGATC
This sequence comes from Phrynosoma blainvillii, assembly GCA_026167975.1. Taxonomy (NCBI): domain Eukaryota; kingdom Metazoa; phylum Chordata; class Lepidosauria; order Squamata; family Phrynosomatidae; genus Phrynosoma; species Phrynosoma blainvillii. The sequence goes on along the minus strand of JANUYF010000002.1, from coordinate 62,981,638 downwards.
TTGAAATCTCTTCATTGGCTGCTTATTGGTTTCTGGACACAGTATAAGGTGTTGGTGATTACCGTTAAAGCCCTACATGGCTGGGTCCAACCTATCTAAGGGATCACCTTCTTCCATATAATCTGCACCCTCTGGTCCTCTGGGAGGAACCTACTCCAACCAATAAAAACTAGATGTTTTGATTGGGAGTTCCTGCATGGCAGGGGGTTGGACTGGATGGCCCTTGTGGTCTCTTCCAACTCTATGATTCTATGATTCTAGATTGGCGGTAACCTCCCAGAGATCGTTTTCTGCTGCCGCTCCCAGACTATGGAATGCCTTGCTGGAGGAGATCCGTCAAATAACCAGCTTGGACTGCTTTAAAAAAAGCTGTCAAGATGGTTCTCTTCTGGCAGGCCTTCCCTGAATAGATCACTTTACCTCTACGTGTGCTCTCTCCTCTATATATCCTTTATACCTTCACTGATGTTCCAGAATTATTTGATGTCTTACCTTATGTTTTAGTTTAATTTTGTATATTATATTGTAATTTTTTTATTGGGGGGAGAATATTACTTACTGTTATTAATGCTTTAATATAGGGTATGTTTTATTTAAGCCTAACCCCATTTTATGTGAGCCGCCTTGATTGCGTTAGCAAAAGACGGGATATAAAAATAAATTATTATTATTATTATTATTATTTTCCCTCTGAATGTCCCCACCATTGCCCATTGGGGCAGAAATGGGGGGGGGGGCATGTTTCACCTACATGGCAAGGCACACCCTTCCAATGTCACTGATGCCTTCAGAAGGAATATGGCTACAGCAAGTAAGGGAGTGGCACCCCATATGGTAAGCTGGCTATTGCCTCAGAGTTTCCAGGTCTTTTGGTCAGGATTGGGCTGAAACTGCCAGATTGGCATCACTCTGGCTGATCCTGGCCTAGGACTATAGGCCTTTGTCATCTGTACAGGATGACACCAGGTCAGGGTGAACATGGGCCTTTTGGCCCATGTCATTCCTTTAGTCTCTGAGGAGAAAGTGAAGCTGAGTTTGTGTTTTGGGAGGCCAGCTCTGATTATTTGACTATAATAATAATAATAATAATAATAATAATAATAATTTTTTATTTATAGCCCGCCCCCCTGCTCAGCAATTGGGGTGGGTTACAACATGTTAAAAACAAGAGGTTAAAAACAATCCCTCTCATAACAACCCTCCCCCCCTTAAAACAAGATTAAACTTCCAGAATTAAATTAAAATTAGATCAATACAATAAAAAATAACAGCACAATATAATATGAGTTCGGCGAGAAGATTAGGGAAAAGAATAGGATGGGTCAATTAAGGCTCGCCCATCTGAAGATGTTATTCCGGGAAGGCATGTCGGAAGAGATCCGTCTTTACTGCTTTCTTAAAGGCAGCAAGAGTTGAAATAAGACGGATCTCATCCGGCAGGCCATTCCAGAGTCTAGGGGCAGTACCAGAGAAGACCCTCTGGGAAGTATAAGAGAGCCTAGTCTTTATCGGCTGAAGTAGATTCTTCTCAGATGACCTAAGGGAGCGGGGGGGGGGTCATATGGAAGGAGGCGTTCCCTAAGATAAGATGGACCCAAGCCATGTAGGGCTTTAAAGGTCAAAACCAACACCTTGTACTGTGCCCGGAAACTAATTGGGAGCCAGTGGAGGGATTTAAGCACAGGTGTTATGTGCTCCCTCTTCGATGTTCCCGTAATTAATCTAGCTGCCATATTTTGAACTAATTGAAGTTTCTGGGTTAGGCACAAGGGTAGCCCCATGTAGAGTGTGTTGCAGTAATCCAGACGTGAGGTTACCAGAGCATGTACCACAGTTTCCAGATCCCTCATATCCAGATACGGGCGCAGTTGGCGTATCAGCTGAAGCTGATAACAGGCACTCCTGACCACCGCGCTCACCTGACTAGTCATGTGAAGCGATGAGTCCAGGAGTACCCCCAAACTGCGAACACAGTCCTTGGAGGAGAGTGTGACTTCATCCAGGACTGGAGGCTGTATTCCCAAATCTGGTTTCGGGCCTGTCACTGCGAGTACCTCCGTTTTGTCAGGATTCAACTTCAATCTGTTTTTCCTCATCCAATCCATTACCGCCCTAAGACAGTCATTGAGAGGAGAGATGCCATCAGAAGTTTGAGACGATGATCTGGTCATGGAGAGATATATCTGGGTGTCATCAGCGTACTGAAGACACCGCGCTCCATGCCTCCGAATGATCTCACCAAGTGGCTTCATATAAATATTAAATAACATCGGGGACAGGATGGCGCCCTGAAGGACACCACAATGAAGCTCTATTTTAGAAGAGCAACTGTCCCCGAGCCTCACCCTCTGGGATCTGCCTGAGAGGAAGGAACGGAACCTCTGCAAAGCAATGCCTCCAATTCCCAGCTCTCTCAGGCGATCCAAGAGGATGGCATGATCTATGGTGTCAAAGGCCACTGAGAGATCCAAGAGCACCAGCAGGGTCACACTACCCCAGTCGATGCTCAGGCGGAGGTCATCGGTCAAAGCAACCATGGCAGTCTCAACTCCAAATCCTGTCCTAAAGCCGGTTTGAAATGGATCAAGATAATCGGCTTCATCCAAGATTGCTTGGAGTTGGGAAGCAACTGCCCTCTCGATCACCTTGCTAAGAAAAGGGAGCAAGAAGACTGGTCTATAGTTGTTCCTGTCCAGGGGATCCAGGGAAGGTTTCTTCAGGAGTGGCTTAACTGCCACCTCCTTTAAACAAGATGGCATACTACCTTCCCTGAAGGACATGTTGATTGTGTCCTGAAGGAACACTCTCAACACGTCCCCTCCCTGGATGACCAGCCAAGATGGACAGGGATCGAGGGGGCAAGTCATCTTCCTAATTCTTCCAAGCAACTTGTCCACATCATCAGTACTCACAGATTGCAATTGATCCAGTAAAATGCCATCAACTGAGTGACTGGATACCTCGTCTACAGATTCTGCCAAAACACTAGCGTCCAAGTCAGCTCTTATCCGAGAGATTTTATCTGCAAAGTGAATGTTAAATGCCTCACAGCAGGCTGTTGTAGGGTTAAGTAGGGGATTTGGCGCAGGAAGTACCTTTGTCAGATCCCCCACCACCCTAAACAGTTCTGCCAGGCGAGACTCTGCAGACGCAATATGTGCAGAACAGAAAGATTTCTGCGCTGCATGTAGAGCCTCCCTATAGGAGTCAAGATGCATCCTAAGGCGAGTTCTGTCGGATGAGAGATGAGTCTTTTGCCATTCGCACTCCAGTCATTGTCCAACCCGCTTCATCCTTCTAAGCTCTTCTGTATACCAAGGCTTACGATTAGAAGTGGGCCAGAAAGGACGCTTGGGAGCGATTGTGTCGATAGCCTTGGTGAGATCGGTGTTCCAGGTATTAACAAAAGCTTCGACAGAATCACCGGTGTTACCAACCATTAAACCCTCTAAGGCTTTCTGGAAACCATTTGGATCCATTAGCCTGCGAGGGCGGACTGTTCTAATAGGTCCACCACCCCCAGGAGGGTGAACAATAGTCTTTAGTTCCACCTTGATCAGAAAATGATCCGTCCATGACAATGCGGAGGTTTTTTTGACCTCCACCCACGGATATACCTGCTCCGTACTAAAGACTGCAACGAGGGTATGACCAGCACAATGTGTGGGCCCGTCATTTGGAAGCTTCTGTGAGTGTGTTCGCTTGTTTGTTTGGAACCATGTGTTCTCCTTGAGTGTTTGACTGTTTGACTATACTGCTTTGAGGCTTTGGTGGGTGTTTTATTTGGTGGATTTTCTGCCACATATTCTCCACAAGCACATGGTCTAAGAAGGGAATGAGGAGGCTTCTGCTGTGTTACTGACTTGGCTGGTGGCAGAGTTAGCAGCCACTAGATTTATATAGCAGCTGCCTCATTCTGGAGCTCAGCAAACAGGAAGAGAAAAACAGGCATTCTTGTGGGACTTTAAGGGGGAAGCATACATAGGATAAAGAGCATGGTCACAGAGTTGTTAGAAGGAACTGTAACATCTGTGTCATGTTTGCTTTCTTGCCAAAACATCTGTCATGCTATACCTGCTGCATGTGCAGGTAAGCTGACCTACTGGCTGAGAAGGTGCAGCAGCTGGAGGCTTTTTTAAATGCTTTTACTTATTAGGAAGGATGAAGGGTTGTTGTTTTTAAATAGTATGGCACACCTTCTGAAAGGACAAGAAATGGAGAATTCCTTTAGAGAGGTTCAATAACTTCAAAAATTCACAATTAAGTGTTAACTTAATTGTGCCAACCAAAATGCACAATATACATGTTGCAAGCTTTTGAAGCTCCACTGGCTTCTTCATCAAGCAAGGTGTTAAAAACCATACAGAAGAAATAAATGAAGATGTTAGTCATAAGTCTGCATTTTGCTGTTTTTGTTCTTAGTTCAGATGGTATATAGGGGTAGTGAGGGAGAGAGAATTTCCTAAACACAGGAAGAAGATCCTTGGAAGACTTCAATATACAGAAGCTGAACTATCAAGAACCATGCTTCAAGCTTTGAACTTCTCAACTGATTCCAAGCTCTTCCTTTAATTACTCATTATGAGGCACAGAACATGGACAAGAGCTTCACATTTCTGAAGTCATGAAGGTGGTCTTGGAGGAGGTTGTGGGTGGAAGAGCTACTATTAATTCTCAGAGGAAGAAGAAATGTGTGGTGGTAGCAGGAGATTCCCTGTTGTGAGAAACAGAGGCAGTGGTATGTGGGCCTGATGAGAGGCACACTGTCTTACAGGGGCAAAGATACATGATATAACAGAGAGGTTGACAAGAATCATCAAGCTCATTATGTCTTCCTTCTTATACTTGTTGGAACAAGACATCCTGCAAGATATAGCCTTCAACATATTGTAAGGGACTATGGGAATCTAGGGAAGAAATTAAAGAACCTTGAGGCACAGGTGGATATTTCATCCTTCCTTCCTTATGAAGAATATAGTTCAGGAAGAGAGAGAAGATTATTAGAAGTGAGCAACTCACTCCCCAGATGCTGCAATCAAGAAAAAATTGGCTTCTTCACCATAGTTTGTGCTTTCATGAAGAACAAACTCTGACAAGAGACATATCACTTGAAAATAATGTATTTGCTAGCAATCTATCAAATTGGGGGGCTTTAAACTGAGTTATGTAGGGGAGGGAAACAGTATTCATGAGGGAAAGAGTTCATCAAGTGTTGAACATAATAGACTGAATGTTATTGAGAGCTAGGTGAACAATACAAGAACCCAACAGTGGGAGCGAGAAATGTTAAATAATCAGTGGGAGGAGTGACTGATGGTCCTACATGTCTCTACACTGATGCACAGAGCATGGGAAATAAGTAATATGAACCTGAACTCTTAACATAGCAAAGCAAATATGATATAATAGGCATCACTTAAACCTGGTGGGATGAGTCATGATTTGAATGTAGCAATAGAGGGATATAACCTATTTCAGAGAAACAAACCAAACAGGAAAGGAGAAATAGTTGCATTATCAGTCATGGATGTTTATACTTGTGAAGAGATCAGTGAATTAAATCCTGGAAGCCAAATTGAGAGTGTCTGGATAAAAATTAAGGGGAAGAGAAACAACATGGATGTCATGAGGTGGTCTGCTACAGACATCCAAGTCAGAATGAGGACTTGGATGGTGCCTTCATGGAACAGATGACCAAACATTCAGAAAGGAGATATGTAGTAGTAATGCAATATTTCAAATAAGATTTTAGAAAGAAAATAACATGAATGAACAGAACATGGTGAATTGTCAACAGAGAGAAAATGAAAATCCAGTGGCCATGTTGATTGGGAGATTCTGGAAGTTACAGAATTAAAAAATCTAGCATTTCCAAAACAAAAATGGAATATAAACATAATAGAGACCCACATATCTCTTTGTATGGAAGAATTATTTGAAAGAAAATAAATATATTTCTGACTCATAAATTTGTACCAGAAGACCCAATCAAAGAGGATGAAATGATCATAAAGGGTTGCCTGACATTTGCCCAAAAGAGAGTTCCTTGATTCAGCTTTGTTCTATTTTTATAGGGGCCTCTTAGGCTAGCATATCACAAAGTCTATGCTTTTTCTTCTGATCATTTCTTGAATAAATCAGTATTATTCCCCATGACCTGACAGCATTAAAATGTTAAAATGTTCATTTCATAGAAAGTTGAAGAAATTAGCTAATGCATTCACAGCTAATTGTCCTATGTCCAAATGTCAGCGTCTTTGAAATATAGCCTGTTCAAAGTGCTAACTTCGTTTCACATCCCTCTCTTTGAAATATCCCATTTCCCACTTTTCTGCCTCTTTTTCTGTTGTAATTTTAATAGAAATTGTGCTGATTATTCAGAGGGACAAAAAGGTTCTGCCATATCCAGCATGTCTGTGTTTCAATATTTTCTAGACCACTTATAGTTTTGTAAATGTCAAAGATGATGGGACAGTGACGATGTCTTTTTCTTTAAGCTCTATTTATATCTCCATTTTTTCAATTCAGTGTGAAGAACCTATGGTGCTCCAGATGTTTTGGACTGAAAGTCTCATAATCCCTTACCATTGGCCTTGCTGGCTGGGCCTTTTGGTATCTGAAGTCAAAAATACTCAGAGGGCCAAAAAGTCCTTGTCCTTGTTGAAGATCAGTTGTATATCAAAACATCTCTTAACCACACTGGTGCAATTTATTTTAGTTCAAAATCTGGCAGCTTCTACTGCTAATATGTAACAAGAAGGTAAAGCTTAGATTTTGGCTTTACTGGCTTGGGGTTCACTCCAAGATATCTGATGGGCCAAAGGCTACCCACTCTGAGTTTAAGATCCATTCTGTTTTACAATATCTCTTAACCACACTGGTGCAATCCAATTCATTTCAGCATCTATGGCTGAAGTATGACAGGAAAGCAAAACCTGGATTTTCCCTTCAGTGGTAAAAAAGCAATGTGTTTGCACATACAAAATAGAAATGATGAAAAAATCCTGGCCAAGAAGCTGTCTTTTTTGGGATATTTTTGCAGTGCTTTCACACATTACACAAAACTTACCATCAAATCATTTCTAGAATCAAATCTATGAATAAACTTAATGTGTGTGTGTGTGGGGGGGGGGGGGAATCTGTTCTACTACCTTAGGTATATTCACTCAAAAGTGTCACTGATGGGACTTTCACCCTAGTAAACATCCTAGTTTAGGGTTGTGGGACTTAGAATGTATCTGCACTTCAGAAATAATCCAGTTTGATACCACTTTAATTTCCATGGTTCAATGCTATGGATTCTTGTGATTTGTAGTTTGTTGTGGCACCAGAGCTCTCTCACAGAGAAGGCTAAATGTCTCACAAAACCACAGTTCTCAGAATTCCATTTAAGATTATTAAATATAAGATGAGAGAGACGATGCAGTCACCTGCAACTGCTGTGGTATGCTTGTGTTCTTGCCAGAGGATGTGGGTAGCTGCACCTGTAGCAAGTCCAATTTGGTTGTCATGTTGGAAGAGGAGGTCCAGTAATGTGAGGCCTGTCTATCTACTCTTCAGCCTACTGGGAGCATGAGGTTTTCTTAGGCAAATCAGAGCAGACAGTTCTGGATAAGGAACACACAGGAGATGTCTCAGAGGAAGAGGTAAGTTCCCAAACACAGGAGATAAACATTTGGAGGAATGCGAACATAGAAGTAGAGGGACCAGGAATTATTCTATGAGTTTGGAGCTACAGAATTGATTTGAAGCTCTTTTCCTTATCAGTGATGACAAGAAACAGAAACAAGAGCAACAGGAGCAAATATGCAGTGGTCACAGATGGGCGTGTTTGTGTCTCTTTTTTAAAAAAAGAAAGACTTACTGTCATTTTAAAGTAGCTTACCTTACCAGCCAAAAATCTCACATCCTCCATGCATATCTGTAGGTACTCAGAGATGTGAGTGCAAATTCATAAGTTTAGAAGACTGTGAGAGGAAATAGCTCTATGGCAACAGTCTTTACTGTCTTCATACCTGCATGTCTTTTCAAAATAGAAATACTGGGGATAAAATGGACATTTTGTGACCATCCTTGGCAAATTCACATTTTAAAAGGCATCTGTTTCTACAACAGCTCTCCAGTTTTGATATTGCTGTGAATAAAAAATACCATGTCTAGATATAAAACCACAACAAATCATCTTGACTTCCTGAATCGACTGCAATTGCCATCTGACTACCTTGCAGGCTTAATTTGTAACTACATTAGATAATTTATTAAAAAAAATGCAGATAGTCAGACTGCAATCAAGTACAGACTTTAATTAAAATGTAAGGATGAAAGTATAGTTTCCTGCTGTGCCTTACCTCCAACAAGGTTATACCTATTTATGTTTTCTTTTGCCTGAGGTCATTTTAAACACACACACCTTTTATTTGAAGGAAATGTAGATTTTCTCACTTATGAAATTATAACTTGTGTTCATTTGAATCTAGTAAGATACCTTTATTTAGGAAAATATTGGAAAAGCCATGACTTCTTTTAACGTAAATGTCCAAAATAATTATTTTTACAGACCAGGAAGGGCTCAGAGAGAGTTACACACCATGATCTAGTTGCATTATAATGCCTTAAACCCTTCTTCAAGGGATAAGCATTCATCAAACATACATACATAAACAGTGAGAAAAAGGGTGAATTTAAAAACCTTTCTCCCTTGAGACAGTTAAAATGTTGTTTATGCAAAAATGATGAGTCTTCTTAAGGAGATCTTATATCTCAGTTCAATAAAAATCCAACAGCAGAAATCAGGAGTTCTGGGTGACATGGAGACTTAAGTAAGAGAGCAATGTAGTTTGAAGTTGAGAGACGGGTGTTTATTTGAACAGCTGGCAAATCAGCAGGAAAATGCTGATTTGGAAAACTATTATTCTTCAGAAGAAACAGAACCATTTAGTAACACTGTTCTAAATGAATTCTACAAATGCATTACAATATCATTAAGGGTAAAAAGGCAGAGAGAGAGAGAAATGGAGAAAGTCATTCTTTCTCAATTAAAGGCTGTTGCAGGTCTGCTGAAGGCTGGAACAGTAAATTGAATAGTTGGTATGTTTGATTAATAAAAATTAAGTATGGAATATAAATTGGATCACACTGAAAATGGTATTAATTCAGTATTGACAGGATTGTTGATATAAATTTGTGTTCCTCTCTTGATTTAGCTTGTGTGTTTGGGGGGTTGCAGACTGCCAGAAATAGTGTGAATTCAGTCCACTTTTAGGGTTAGGGTTTGAGTTAGGGAACCATGGGAACTGTATTTTATTGTGGCATCAGAGTTGTCTGACAGAGAAGGCTCAATGTCTCAGAAAAATAACAGTTCCCATGATTCCCTAGCACTAACCCTAACCCTAAAAGTGGACTGAATTCACACTATTTCTGGCAGTCTGCAACCCCCCTTTGAGAAATTGTTCAAGCCTAAGTAAATTGGTTGGAGGTAAGCAGTAGCTATGTCTATTAACATAGGCAGTCAGGCATTGTTAACCATGGCTTACAATACAAATACATGAATGTCTACCAAGAAGTAAGTTCCACTGACTTCAGTGGGACATACAGCAAGAACAATGTATTTTTGACTGTAGGTCTTCTATTCTAAAAATCATAGTCTGTGCAATTTATTTAGATAACAGCCTTCATGTTCTAATTCACTCCCTTCAATTGTTTTATTGAAATGGCCAGTTCAAACATATCAGGCCCACATAAAGGTATTATTTATTATTAGTGATGGCAACAAGCAGGCTCAAAATTTTATTGAAGGGGGGAGGGACATATTCCACTCTACATTTGGAGAAAGACACCCCCCCCCGACGCATCAGGAGGGGCCTGCTGTTGTGCCGGCCATTTTGAAGGCCAACACTGCGATTGGTCGTGAGGGCTGGGAGTCCCGCCCTCCCTTCACCTCCCAACCAATCAGGGGGATCTCGCAAGATCCCTCAGCAGCCCACATAATCTCACGAGACTGGACACTCTCACGAGATTTCAGGTAGGATTTGGGGGATTATTTAACCCCCCACTGCCATGTGGAAGCAGCCATTTGATCCTTGGCAGCCGAGAGAGAGCATTGGCTGCCAAGTGTTTGGAGAGCCAGCGGGCTTGTTCGGGCCTGGTCTTGTGGAGGGTGAGATCAGTGTCAAAAAAAGGTCCCTGCTTGGGACTTCAGAGCACCCGGGGGCTTGCCTATTTTGCAGAGGATTTTTTTCTTCTTTGGCTTGCAGCCCATGGGGGGGGGGGGTTCCTTTCCCTGCTTGGGACTGTTTAAGGCTATTGAGGCCTATTGAGTGGTGAGGTTTTTCCTCGTTCATCGGTGATCCATGGAGGGTTTATTGTCCCTGCTTCGGACCCTGTGGGTGGTTTTTTGTCCCTGCTTGGGACTGGTTTGATTTATCTTATCTTAGGGACCGCCTCTTCCTGTATGATCCCCCCCGCGCCCTTCGATCAGCTGGGAAGAATCTGCTTCACCAGCCAAAGGTGAAATTTATGCAGACCTCTCAGAAGGCATTTACTGCTACTGCCCCTAAACTGTGGAATAACCTGCCGGACGAGATCCGTCTTAATACGACACTTATTGCTTTCAAGAAAGCAGTCAAGATGGATCTCTTCCGGCAGGCCTTCCCAGAATAACCCCCTCACAGGGATAAGTATATTTGGATCCACTCTGCCCCTAATCTCTCTGCTGATTATGGCTTTCTGCTGCTGCTGTTATTTGTCTATTTTATATTAGTTATATTTGTGATTTTAATTCTATGAAGTTTAATTCTGTTTTAAGGGGTGCGGGATAGGGGTGGAGGGTGTGGGAATTCGGAATGTTTTAATTGTTATATTTTTAACTTGTTGTAAGCCGCCCTGATTGCTGCGCAGAGGGGCGGGTTATAAATAAAATTTATTATTATTATTATTATTAAAGAGGGCCATTTTTGCCTTATTGGCCTGCAACTTTTGGAGGGTTAGTTGTCCCTGCTTGGGGCACCATAAACAGTTTTTGTCCCTGCTTGGGGCACTTTAGCCACGGGACTATTTGATTTAAAAGAGGCATTTTTCCTCATTGGTCTTTCACTTGTTTGAAGGGTTCTAGCTCTTCCTTGGGATGCTACAACCCAGGGGCTTGGTAATTACAGAGAGGGAACTTTAGTCATTATGCCACGGAGCAAGTCCCAATCCAAGCAGCGTGCGGCACCTGCTGGATCTAGTACTGGCCAGTCGGCACCTAAGCGTTCAGCCAAGGCCCAGGGTCGGGAGGATGAGATTGTTGCTGACCTGGCCCAGTTGGGACATACAAGGCAAGCCTGTGTGGTTGTTTGTGAGCAACTAGCTCAGAGGGGGTTCAGGGTAGTAGTTCTAGAACCTCGGCCCTTCCAGTCACAAGCTTGGGGGTCATCAAATGAGGAGCAAGTTGGTGGGGCTACAAACTACACAGGTGCAGGAGGTACCCTCACCTTGTATGACAGTGGGCAACACATCACGTGGTACAGTAGATGCTCCAGCAATGGAGGGCAGGCAGCCAACTGTAGCTGACATGATGGAGCTTATGAAAAAGGTTCCATGTTTGGTACAGCAGGGAGCAGTGGCCTCTGCATCTGTGCAGCCTACATTGGCTGATTTGTATAAGATGGTACAGCAGGCGGTGGTGTCAGGCCAGGCCAGCGGGCTGGCTGCTGAAACCCCTGAACCACTGAGCAATGTGGTGGGAGATGCTTCCTCCACCCTGCAGCATAACAGCCAAGCCCTCATTGCATCACACTCGGTTGGAGGTGCTCAAGCGTCAGTGGATATCCCGCAGCAGCCGGCGCGTTCAGGTGTATCTATCTTACCTATCTCCTTGGAGTCTTGTCCAGCAACAGTATGGGAACCTGGTGTTCAAGCTGGCCAGGGCAGCGAAGCTGAGTGTTTACCCTCAATTTCTCTGAGCACACCCTCAGTGGCGGCTGGGGCGATTCAGACTCAGGAAGCAAGGGTCCAGGTGGAGCACCCCTTGGTGGGCAAGGTAGGTGTGACTAAAGGATCTGCTACGGTAGGAGCCTTAGGTCAAGTGGGGGTGGAAAGAACGGCTGATTGCAAACCTTATGCGGGTATGTCCACTCCTTTAGGCTCCCATCTCCCACTTGCAATGAAGAAGTGGATCTGGAGGGGTGAGTTTATTGATCTTTTTTCTTTAACATTCCGTGACCCAGAACCGAGAATTATGGTGAAAGACGGAGTTGTATTTAGTCTACCTAAGGAGTTCGAGGCACATAAGCACCCAAAGTTAGAGAGGAATTTTGTTAATTGGATAATGGGCTTTACAATTTATAGGGGTATTATTGAGGAGAGGGAGCCCTTAAGGTCTCCAGATTTATCCAAATATCAGGAGATAATGATAAAGGCATATACTAATTGTCATTTTAATTCAAGAGGGTCTGCTTGGCTTCAGTATGATGAGCAGTTTCGGATGCGGGCTGCTTTGGATCATTCCATTTCATGACGGCACGTACAAGCTGAGCTATGGGTGGATGTCATGGTTGGTGCCTCCCCTTCAAGCAAGTGTGACAACTGCTTCGTGCCTATGGTCACACAGCTGAGAAGGCAATATGTGAGGCCTGGCACGGGGGAAAAGAGATCACCAGGAGTCTGTTAGCAGTTTAATGCAGGTAAGTGCAGGTGGCAGACCTGCAGGTTTGAACACCACTGTAGCATCTGCGGAGGGAATCACCCCAGCACTTCCTGCTTCAAAGGTAAGCGGACCGAAGCTGGAGCTGCCCCTCAGGCAACTCCAGATGGAGGTAAAGGCACCAATGCCCATTAAGTTGGATGTTTTAACTGCTTGGCTGGGGGGTTATCCTGAGCGGGATTCCGCCCAGTACTTACTTGATGGTTTTACATATGGTTTTCACATTCCATATTCTGGTTTAAGAGTTTATCGTTTTGCACCTAATGCACATTCAGTGAGGGAGTTACCGGGGCTCATTAGGGAAAAGCTGGCAAAAGAGCTGGCAGCAGGGAGGATATCTGGCCCAATAAACAATTGCCAATGCCAACATTACAGTTGTCACCACTGGGTGTAGTTCCCTAGAAGACACCAGGTGAGTATTGTTTAATTCACAATCTTTCTTATCCCAAAAGGGAGTCTGTTTATGATGCTATAGACCCAGCGTTGGCATCTGTGAAATATGCATCATTTGACTCAGCAGTGCAGATGGTTAGAGCCTTGGGCAAGGGAGCTCTTTTGGCAAAATGCGATATAAAATCTGCCTTCAGGCTACTTCCAGTATACCCTGAAGATTTTGACTTGCTGGGCTTCCAATTTGAGGGAATATACTATTTTGACAAAGCAATGCCAATGGGTTGTTCCATTTCTTGCTCACCTTTTGAGAAATTTAGTACCTTCTTGCACTAGTGTGTGGTGAAGAGGTCTGGCAATTCTGCAATTACGCATTATTTAGATGACTTCCTGTTTGTTGGGGCCCCTGGCACAACAACGTGCCAGGACACTTTGTCGGCTTTTCAAGTTTTGATGAACGAGATGAAAGTCCCTCTTGCTAATTAGAAGACGGAGGGCCCTGCCACCCGTTTAACCTTTCTGGGCATTGAGCTTGATACAATTGAGGGTTTATCCTGCCTCCTGAATGAGAAATTGGACCTAATGAGACAACAGGTAAGGGCAATGAGAGGTAAGAACAAGGCCATGTTGCATGACTTTCAATTCCTAACAGGTTTGTTGGAACTTTGCTTGCAAAGTGGTAGTTCCGGGATGGGCTTTTTGTGCTCACCTATACAAAGCCATGAGGGGAGTGTCTTCCCCACATCACCACATTTGTATTAATAGTGGGATATGTGAGGACTTGAAGATTTGGGATTCATTTCTTGATGAATTCAATGGCGTTTCATTCTGGAGGAGCGAAATGCTCCTAAAGGCAGATTTTTAGGTTCATTCTGATGCATCTGGAGCCCATGGTTTTGGTGTATACTGGAAGGGGCAGTGGGCAGTGGGGAGCTGGCCTCAGGCTTCAGTAAGTAATGGTTTGACAAGAGATCTTACCATTATCGAACTGTTCCCTATTGTGGTTGCAGTTCATCTTTGGCCAATGCAATTTGCGCAGAAAACTGTTTGGTTTGGGTGTGACAACCAGGCAGTAGTTCATGTCATCAATTCACAGAGCTCTAAGTCTGCAAGGGTGATGGCGTTGGTCAGATCTATGGTATTACAGTATTTAAAATATAATGTCTTGTTTCAGGTGTGCCATGTGCCTGGCCTCTTGAATCCCCTGGCAGATGCCCTTTTGCATTTTCAGTTTCACAGATTTTGAGAGCTGGCTCCGGAAGCAGCAGCGCAGCCTTTGACAGTGCCAGCCCATCTATGGAGCCTTGGAGGATAGAGATTGAGAGGGCTATTCTGCACTCCATTGCCCCTTTCACACACTAGTCTTACCAGCTTGCAATGAGAGCTTTTTGACTGTTTTTGGTGGCTGTCAGGGAAACCGAGGTTTGGCCCTTGGGGGTGGAGGTTATACTCTGCTTTGCTGTGCATCTCAGACAGTCCGGGTTGTCTCCGGTTACCATTAGGGGGAGGTTGGCAGTGCTGGCTTTTTGCTCCCAGGCGGTGTGTGTTTGTGTGTGTTACAGAACCTACTGTAGATTTTAGGGTTCGGAGGGCTTTAGGGGGATGGTCTAGGGAGCTCCCTATGGCACGTGATACCCGCATGCCGATGATGGATGCAATCCTTATACAGATTTGGCATTCCCTCCAAGTGGTGTGCTCCTCGCCTGAGGAGGTTACCTTGTTTTGGGCTGCTTTTTCGTTGGCCTTTTTTGCTGCTACCAGAATTAGCGAGCTTGCCCCTAGCTCTCACTCTGATATGTCAGGCATGGCACTATTGTTATCTGATGTTCAAGTTTTGGAGCAGGGCTTACATTTGTGTTTTAGGCATTCAAAGACAGATCAGTTGGCTAGGGCTCAAACCATAGTCTTGTCCAGGGCTCCCAAGAGCCAGATTTGCCCAGTATTGGCTTTGTCAGATTACCTCAGATTGCGCCCAGCCTCCCCTGGTTATTTGTTTTTGCATGTCTCAGGCCTTCTGTTGACACAGTTTCAATTTCAAGCAGTGTTGCAGGAGGCTCTGAAACATGTGGGTTTACCAGCAGCCCAATTCTCATTCTTTTCAGATCGGAGCTGCGATGGCTGCAGCAGCTCATGGCCTAAGTGATGCTGCGATCCAATATATTGGGCCACGGCACTTTGGAGTCTTTAAATCTTACAGTCACCCTTAGTATGGTTAGATGTTGATTTTTAGTACCAGGGGGCTGATGCGATCTTGCATTCATGTTATAATGTGTGTTTTCTATTGAGCAGGTCAATAACAGGGTGACGTATGGATTGTCGGTCACAGCTTGGTCTTTTAAGCCGAACGGCACATTATCCAGTCTGGCCGAGATCCAAACTTGGGTCTGGAGCAAATTGGGTGCATTCATTGGTTTGGGCGGAGAGGCATGCTATGGGGGGCCCTTCTTCCACATATCATCGAGCTGGCTGCTACCTTCCCACCTCCCCGGATACTACTCATTCACCTAGATGAGAACAACTTGGTTAAGATTACCGGATTGCAGCTAGTCAAAAGGATAATGGTGGACCTACAGGAAGTACAACAACGGTTACCAGGGACTGTTCTTTTATGGACCAATCTCTTGCCGCAACGAACTTAGCCTGGAGCAAGGAAAGACTCTGCTATTAACGTGGCTCATTGCTGGGTGAATAGAAGTGTTTTGAGGAGGTTGGAAGATTTGGGGGCCTCCTGTGTAATGCATGATTGGATCAGAGTTGATTTGCCACATCTGTACAGGGGTGATGGGGTTCATCTCTCCCCGGTAGACTGTGATGTATATTTGGATTCCATTGTCTCTCATATTAAATGGGTCCTTCTGGGGGGGGGGGAGCGGAGGGGATGCCAAGCTAGGCTGGCCCCCTCCTGTGGCGGGCAGGAACCACCCCAGGGGATAATTGGATATCTGAATTTATAATATTTGGTTAAGAGGGATGAAGGGTTTACATCATCAGCTTAAAATTCTCTTACATCATCAGTCTTAGAGATGACATAAAAATTTGGATGGGGGGATGATTTGTTTATATGTTTAGCAACTTGTGTGAGAACCTTCTTGACATATGCTTTGTGAGAGGCATGACTTACCCCTGATGGCTTGACTTGATTATGGTGAAGATACATACACATGTGTCAAGAAGGAAGTTATAATCAAGTGAAGAATTTTGGATGTAAAGTTATTGTTTCAGACCCTCTACAGATGAATAAAATTGTGGCCATTTTGTTATCCAAAAAACGGCATTTGGACTTCTTTGTGCCAGTGCAAAGAGCCCCCCCCCGATGCGTCGGGAGGGGCTCGCTATTGTGCTGGCCATTTTGAAGTCCGACGCCACGATTGGTCAAGAGGGCTGGGAGTCCCGCCCTCCCTTCACCTCCCAACCAATCAGGTGGATCTTGCAAGATCCCCCAGCAGCCCGCATAATCTCGCAAGACTGGACAATCTCATGAGATTTCTGGCGGGATTTGGGGGATTATTTAATCCCCCACTGCCACGTGGAGGCAGCCATTTGATCCTCAGCAGCCGAGAGACCCAACCCACCCACCCTTGGCTTTGCATGTTGTTTATTACCCTCAGGCTTTTGCTGGTCGCATTTGGGGGCCGGGAGGGAATTTTCCCATAGTTATTGTAACTTGGTTTTTTTGCCCTCCCTGAGGATACTATAGTTCTGGTTTAAAGTATGAGACAATTGGTATTGTCATTTATCTGTTAATAATTCTTTTTTTTTTTTTTTGAAAAAAATATATACATAAAGACAAATAAGACAATATCCACATTAAAACAATAAAATACAATCATACATCCAACACCCACTTCCCCGACCACTCAATCACAAAACAACAATACACATAAATACTTTACAAATCTTAAGTTGATTTTTCGATTTCTTATTTCCCAAGTGTATACCTCTACTTTGAACCTAAATTTAACGTTTCTTTCTTATACTAAGGTTACATAAGACTGTGACATATTCCTTCTACGTCTACTTTAGTTACATTCATAAGTTTCTATATCTATAAAGCATACCACATCCTATTCGTTAAGATATTAAAAAGTAATCAAATTTATTACATCCTAATCCAGCTCAATCTTATTCACTTTCTTCAAATTTTATCTTATAATTTTTAACTAATTCCCATTGTTGTTCCCTTGTATCCACATCTCTATTTTGAATTAAAGCTGTTAAGATATCCAAATTCATTGCTTCTTTTAATCGTATAAACCATTCTTTTACATTAGGTATTTCCTTTTTCTTCCAATATTTTGCGAAAATTAATCTTGCTATTGACACCATACATATTAAAATCCTGCCATATTTTTTCTCAATTGTTTTTTCTATTTCATGTAACATATTTAGAAGAAAAAATTTTGGGCTCCATGGTACTTCAATTTTTAGTATTTCGCTAATAAGTGAATGAATTGTTCTCCAACATTTCTTTGCAAGGGAACACTTCCACCACATGTGGTGGAAATTCCCTTTGTTTTTTTGACATTTCCAGCATTTTCTACTCACTGTCTTATATATCTGGTTCAGTTTAGTTGGGTATAGGTACCATTGGTGCATCATCTTTAAGGAGTGGGTGGGATATGGGAGGTGGGATTGGGATATTGGATTGTTTTAATTGTACTATTTTAACTGTTGTAAGCCGCCCCGATTGCGTTGCAGAGGGGCGGGTTAGAAATAAGACCTATTATTATTATTATTATTATTAAAAAAAATCTTTTAAATCCTGACATAAAGTAAATTCATTTGTTACTTTCCACGCCTTCTCCCAATGCTCAATTTGTGTATTCTCATTTAAATCCTTGGCCCATAATATCATTACATGTTTTATCATATCCTGTTCCAAATGTCTCTCTCTAAGCAACTTATAATACTTCTATACATGGTGCCCTTCTCTATTCTCAATTATTCTATCTAATTCTGTTTTCTTTTCTTCAAATCCTTCCTCTTTACTGTCCGCATTAAACCTACTTTTCAATTGTAGATATATATACCAATTGTTGATCCTTCCTTCTTCTTCTAGTTGTTCTTTGAATTTCATTTTAAACTCTTTTAAGCCTTTAGCACTTTCGCTGATTATGAGATCATGGTATCTCATCCAATTTCCAGGTTTTATTCTACTTTTATTGAAAAAAGCCTCTTGAGGAGATGTCCATAATGGTAATTTCCTGTAAATTGATTTTTAATTTTCAACCACACTCTTAACAATGCTCTTCTAATGCAGTGGTTTTCAAATCTTTTATTATTTTTCAATTTTCCATACCATAGAAAGGCATGATATCCAAATTCCATCTGATCACTTTCAATAGTCAATAGGTTTTCATCCTCTAGCTTAATCCAATCTTCCAGCCAACTCATACAGTTGGCATAGTAATACAATTTCAGATCTGGGAGTGCAAACCCTCCTTTCTCCTTTGTTTCAATTAAGCTAGACCATTTGATCCTTGATTTTTTTCCCAGCCAAATAAATTTTATTATTTCCTTTTTCCAATCTTCTATACATTTCTCAACATGGATTATTGGTATGTTTTGAAACAAATACATTAACTTCGGAAGGACACTCATTTTTATCAGAGAAATTCTTCCCGATAATGATATTTGAAGTTTTGCCCATTTCATTTTTATCTCTTTCCATACCCTAATATAATTGTTTTCAAATAGATCTGTATTTCTTTTTGTCAATATAATACCTAGGTATTTCATTTTCTTCACTATTTTAAATTTAGATGTTTTTTGCAATTCTTCTTCCTCTTTTCTTGTCATATTCATTGTAATCACTGCTGTCTTATCTTCATTGATTTTAAACCCTGCCAATTGTCCGAATTCTTGTAGAGTGCTTTGAATACTTTTTATATTTTCAATTGGATTTTCCAGAAATAATACCAAATCATCAGCATATGCTTTTAGTCTATATTTATGTCCTCTTATATTTATACCTTGTATATCTGTATTTTCTCTAATATTATTATTTAAAACTTCCATAGTTAATATGAACAATAAAGGCAAAAGTGGGCATCCTTGCCTGGTTCCATTTTCAATTATGATATCTTTAGTTTTTTCCCCATTAACTAGTATCTGTGCCCTTTGTTCTTTATATATTGCTTTAATCCACTTTTCGAAGTTTGTCCCCATCTTCATTGTTCTTATTGTTTCTTCCATAAAC
Source organism: Phrynosoma blainvillii (assembly GCA_026167975.1). Taxonomy (NCBI): domain Eukaryota; kingdom Metazoa; phylum Chordata; class Lepidosauria; order Squamata; family Phrynosomatidae; genus Phrynosoma; species Phrynosoma blainvillii. Next base: position 62,962,367 of record JANUYF010000002.1, on the reverse strand, counting down.
ACCCAATTTACTTTATCAAAAGCCTTCTCGGCGTCAACGAAAATCATTGCAAGTTTTCTTTGATTGTGTTTTTCAAAAAATTCAATAATATTCAGTACCATTCTTACATTATTCTTCACAGATCTTCCTGGCAAAAATCCATTCTGATCTTTATGAATGATATCACTCAAAATATTCTTAAGACGCTCTGCAATGATTGTTGTGAAGATCTTATAATCACTATTCGTCAAGGAGATTGGCCTGTAATTTTTAGATTCTCTACAGTCTCTTCCCTCTTTGGGAATTAAAGAAATATATGCACCCTGCCAAGATTCTGGAATGCCATTTTTCTTTATATCATTCAACGTGTTTTTTTAATGTTCTTACTAAAATCTCTTCCAGCTTTTTATAATATAAGTTTGAAAAACCATCAGGGCCAGACGCTTTCCCAATTTTCATTTTTCTTATTATCTCACTTATTTCCTTTTCAGTAATTTCCTTATTTAATTCTTTCTTCTGATCTTCACTTAACTGGGGTATTTTCTGTTTACTCAAATAATTCCGTATTCCCTCCCTATTCTTTTCTCCTTCTGTAGATTTGTATAGATTTTGGTAATAACTTTCAAATTCCTTTTTTATTCCTTCTTGACTAGTCACTGATTTTCCTTCGGAGTATATTTCTGTTATTATCTTTTTATTCCTCTCAGCTCTTATCATATTCGCCAACAGTTTACCTGATTTATTTCCCAATTCAAAGTGTTTCTGTCTGATATATAGTAATTTTCTCTCCATATCTTTTATTGTCCATGTTCTCAGTTGCATCTCCAAATTTTGAATCTCCATTTTTAAGTTTTTATCACCATTTCTTTTCCATTCTTGTTTCTTTCTTTTAATTTCCATCATAATCTTATTTTCTTCCTCTTTCCTTTTTTTATTTTCTTCAGCACTTAGTTTAATTAAATAGTCTCTGGCTACAGCCTTTCCAGCATCCCAAATTATTTTATTTCTAATTCCTTCTGTTGTATTTTCCTCAAAATATTGTTTCATTACTTGTTTTAATTTAATGACATTTTCTTCCTTTTTCAATAAAGAATCCTTTAGTCTCCAGGAATATTCCATCTTTTTCTCTTCAATTTCCAGCATTATTGGATAATGATCTGAAATTATTTTAGCTAATATTTCCATGTTTTTTATTTTAGGTAATAATGCTTTGGATGCTGTAAACATATCTAACCTAGATCTAGATTGATGAACTTCTGAATAGAATGTATACTCTCTAGCATTACCATACTTATACCTCCAAACATCTTCCATTACTAATTCTTCTGTAATTTCGAAAAAGGAGAGTGGCAGTTTACCTTGATTTGTACTAATGGTTCTTCTAATATCGGATTTCCGATCCATTTTAGGATCTTATCTGTTAATAATTCAAGCATGACTGTTTGTTGTATGTTCTTTGATCACTGATTTTGTCACAATTTGGAACAGGGTTTTTTAGTCAATTATTGTGTGATTGCCTTGTCTCAGCTTGGGCAGGGCAGGGACCCCCCCCCCCAGGAGATAATTGGATATCTGAATTTACAATATTTGGTTAGTTAAGAGGGATGAAGGGTTTACATCATCAGCTTAAAATTCTCTTACATTACAGTCTTAGAGATGGTGTAAATGGGGGGATGATTTGTTTATATGTGTAGCAACTTGTGTGAGAACCTTCTTGACATATGCTTTGTGGGAGGCGTGACTTATCCCTGATGGCTTGACTTGATTATGGTGAAGATTGCATCAGGTGTTATGGCATGCGCACATACACGTGTCAAGAAGGAAGTTATAATCAAGTGAAGAATTTTGGATGTAAAGTTATTGTTTCAGACCCTGTACAGATGAATTAAGTTGTGGCCATTTTGTTATCCAAAAAAATGGCATTCAGACTTCTTTGTACCGGTGCAACAGCTCATCTCCCCCTTTGAATCCAATTCCAATTTTGTTTGGAAGCTTTGGTACCTCCAGTTGTGTCCTTGGGAGCCAGACAGGAACTTATCCCTCCTGTACCACAGCAAGAAACTCCAACAGCTCTTCCTTTCACTCATACTTTCACTTGCTTTTTTGCTTCACTACACCTCAATATACTAACATTTCTTGCTGGTCTTTCAGCTTCAGAGCAGTGGAGGGGTTTGTATTTCTCATGGGGAAATTGGGAAGTCACACTCTCTTAAGTGAATTCAAAGATATAGCTGTTCCCCTTTCTGATGCCAAGCATGCTGCCATGGTATCATGGCAGGGGTAGAGAATACTAGCAATTATAGTTTTCCTAATGCTACTAAACACATGTAGCATTAACATCCAAGCCAAAAAGTATGACATATTTTAATGCTCACCTCACTTATGAGGAAAACAGAGTGAGCCTCCCCAATCTGCCTTTTAGGCTCTGTTCAGATCATGTGTGCCAACCTTCTATATCAAGGGTAGGCAACCTTTCCCCTTTAAGGGCCGAGGGACTTCAGCTCCCAGAAGCCTCAGCCATGTTGGCCAATAGTCCCATGTTGGCCAATAGCTCCTGGGATTCTGGGAGCTGAAGTCCCTCTGCCCTTAAAGGGGAAAGGTTGCCTACCCCTGTTCTATATTGTTGTGGAATGCCTTTTCACTGGAGACTCATTACAGTTAAATCCTGATTTGGATTGAAAGTACTGGAAGGGTGCATTTTTTGTTTTGTTAAGTGCCTTCAAGTTCAACCCAATTTAAGACAACCTAGCACAAGGTTTTCTTGGGCAGATTTATTTAGAGGGGGTTTGCCAATGGATTCTTCTTAGCTTAAGAGACCCTGTAGCACCTTTGAGACTAAATGAAAGACAGAGGTAGTGTGAGCTTTTGTAGACTTGAGCCTACTTTCTCAGATGCATTTGGAGGTAGGCTCAGGAATACAAAAGTTCATGCTACTTCTATCTTTCAGTTAGTCTCAAAAGTGCTGCAAGATCCCTTTGTATACTGATTTTCCAGATTAACACAGCTATATCTTTGAATTCACTTGAGTTTGACTTTCCAATCAGTTTTTGCCATTGAGTGGAGATTTAAATCCTTGCCTCCTAAAATTCTAGCACTCAAACCACTGTACCAGGCTGGCTCACATTTTTCCATAAAGAAGAAATCAAAGAAAGCATATAACAAACTTTGTGAAATATACACCACACTGTGAAGACTATCCATATTACTAAAATCAGATCATAAATTAAACCAGGGGTAGGAAAAAACAATTCAGACACAAATCTTAACTGCTAATCTTATCTAGAGGAAAACTGTTGAGTCAATAGAAATTACATGTGTTGATGTACCATGTATCTGTCACCTATGCTGGTTGTGGCTAGCAATTGGATTTAGGCCAAAACACTAAAATGCTACTTGGTGGTGAGAACAGTGGTAATAGAGAAGCCTGTTTTGTATTTATTTTTTAATTTATTTGTCATATTTATATCCTACTTTGCCCCCATAGAAGAGTGCATGGTCTTCTTCCACTTTTTTTATTGTAGCCACAACTTAAAGGCTGGGAGATAAGGAGCAACCTAAGGTCACTCAGTGAATTGTGGAGATTTGAACCTGGGCACTTCAGGCACCAGACAATAAAATGGCAGCATTCTTGGTACTAGGGAACAAGATGCTCTTCAGTGTCCCAGATATAAGATGTTAGCATGAACAGCTAAATGACTAAAAATGAATGTTTAGCAATGTGAACCTCACTTTACTTGATTAAGTAGGAAACACAGAAACCTGGCTGAACAAAACTGACCTTTCCTGTACAAGAAGGCCAGATAAAGAAGGAACTTCTTTAGCTTGGCCTGTAGGCAACATTCTTGACCTTTACAACTCAAGGTATTCTGCATGCATCTGAGCAGTTCATTAGCTCTACAAGTTAAGTGACCCTTGCAGTTTCATATACTTCCAAAATAGCCCAAAGACAAACTGATCCTTAGGTTGCTTCCTTCTTCTTCGGGCATGATCTTAGGCCATCACCATTCCATTGGAAATTGCTCCAGGAGACTACATGCCTTAAAACTCTGCACACAGGAGTTCAATTCATCTTCCAAGACAATGAAAAACATCTCAGGGATAATGCCTGATTTGTAATGCACCTGATAATTTTAAGAAGTTCTTGTAGCAAGCATGTTGCACCAGCAGCATCACTGAAATGGGAACTGCTGCATTCCAAGCCATAATGCAAGGGGAGAATTATATGCAAATCTTTGGATTCAGGCCAATATGACTATGCCATTTTATATACCATGGAAGCAGCATTATGCAATGGCTTAGTGGTTAAGACACTAGTTCTGATGATCAGAAGATCAGAAGGTTGGCAGTTGGAGGCCCAAGTGCTGCAGTGAGTGCCTGTCACTAGTCCCAGCTTCTGCCAACCTAGCAGTTCAAAAGCATGCAAATGCAAGTAGATAAATAGAGTGGGAAGGTAACAGCATTCGGTGCAGTCATGCTGGCCACATGACCACTGGAATAGTCTTGGGACAACACTGGTTCTTCAGCTTAGAAACAGAGATGAGCACTGCCCCCTAGAGTTGGTTATGACTGGACATCCATGTCAAGAGATTATGGGCCTCTACAGACTGCCTCAAAAGGCCAGTCTGGAGGCAGAGATGGGGTGGGGCAGCTGCATGCTGGTTGCCCCAACCCAGCCTGACAACGTCCTGACACCGTACACTGTTACGCACAGCGCGTGGCGTCAGGACATTCTCCCAGGGCAGCGTTTTTATACGCTGCTTCGTAAGACGCACTCTTAGGGTGCCCTTTTGCCACTTCTTTGAGGGGCAGCAAAAGGGAGGATCGGGGCCATGGCACGCAGTTGTGCAGCCTCAATCCATGGCTAGCAGGGGCAGTCCAGAGCCGCCCGTATGTATAGCCCCTACCTTTACCTCTAAACTGCATTATACTGCTGTAATCCTTATCAGTTTGGAGAATCAGTTAAATGTAGTCCAGTTTAGGAGTGGGATTTATTATTATTTTTTTACAATAACTGTTTTTTGTTTTTTTTTAAACACACACACCAATATAACGGATTTATGATTCTGATCTGTGAGTGCATATCTTTGGTTACCCATACTTATTCATATCCTAAGGGCCGCACCCTAGCTGGGGATGTACATTTGCTCACCCCTTAAATGGAGGCCGACAACAAATCAGACTCAGCACACAGCGCTGCAGTCAGCAAAGGGGCATGGTGGAGCTGAGGCTATTTAGGTTGGCGACACCCTGCCTAGTTCCTGTTTTAACCATTGTGACTTGGGAGATGTGGTGTCCTTTGGCCTATATTAATGGCTAAGTATCCCTGCTCTGCAGCTTCCCCCCCCCCTTTTCTCTTTATTAACTGCAGGGGCTTGAGTAGGGATTTGGAGTTATCCTGCGAGCTGGTTCTTAATTGCCTGGGTGATTGCCAGCTGCCTTCGGTGGATTAGCACGGCCTCCAACTTACTGGGTCGGGAGCCAGTGTAGTCTGTGGTGGATGCTGGGCTGCAGCACCAAGGTTGGGACTTGGTTACTTACCCTGAGACCTATAGTTTGAGTTGGGTATGCCATGCAGTCATGGCTCCTGGAGAGGTGGCCTGGCACCCTCATTCAGGGCTTCTGCCCTACTCCTGCTTTTGGTCCAGTCGGCATTGGATTGGCCTTTTTTGGGTTAACAGGAGGCCATTTTATCCTTCCTCTCTCTCTTTGTTGGGAACAGTTCTGAGGTTAGGCCTTTAGGCTTCCTAATTTTTTTCTTTAGCATGCCATGTGGCTGGTACTTTTGATTTCATTCACAGACAGTGTGGCAAATTGAATGGCCCCTAGTGGCCACCTGACAGTTTACACTAAAGCAGTTAATAAATTTTTTAGGTTACACTGTCTCAGCCAGAGCTGGTATTGCACAATATCATTTGAATCAATAATCCAGACTAGTTCAATCTATTAATAGTGCCCTGGTTTACTAAACACTACACTGGCTTACTGGGAAGAAACTACCAATTGATAATGCAGGCAGAGACAGTAAGTTACAAACAGCTTGAAAGTGCCCTTACCAGTGAGAGTCCATCAAAACATGTTGGCCAGCAGTCCAAGGCAAGGCAGGCAACATGAATCAAGGTTAACACAGTCCAAAGGTTGAAGAAGCCAGGAAGTCTGAAGTAGGAATGCAGAAGTCTAGAAACAGGTATCAGGGAGAGGAATGCTGGCCAGGAAACAGACAAGTTTCTTCCAGCAATTCCTTAGGCAAACTCAGGTCTTAAATAGCCTGACACTAACTGGATCTAATCAGAGCTTGCTTGCTTGCTGCTTAGCCTGCAGCCTGGCAGAGCACCTTAGTTCTATTTTTCGTTGGATCATTTTGTTCCTCCTCCTTGATAGAGGACTTCAGACACAGGAAACCAAACACGACAAGAGGCTTATAACAGAAACTGATATAATGGGAGAAAAAAAAATGACAAATAATGGTAGAAAATACTATAAATCCCTAAGTACCACAAAATACTCAAAGTATAACATAATTTACTGTATGTATATTTATTTGTAAGGACTGAATATGATTAGTCAGTGCAACAACAATGGAACAGTCATAACAATAAACATATACAATAAACAACTGAGGGAGATTGTTTCTCTGTGAAGTCCATATGAAAAATACTGCCACAATATCCCAGAACACTTGACCTAGAGCAACTTGCGGAAAATGTCTTGTGAAAATTTTATCTGAGTCCACTATTGCCAAAATTGCTTAGGAGATTACTCTTTAAAAAAATACTTGGAAATAGACCACTGTAGACAAATTTGCTTTGGAGATGCCAGACAACTACCTCCGGAGACTTTCTGTTGTCATTTCGACAGTACTATCTTCTTCAGTAGTATAGTAGGATGATTCTATTCCATGTAATCCATATTTATGGTCCTCATTATGTCATATTTTTAGTCTTCTTCTTCAATGCAAATTCAAGGATAATCCTCATTATTCTAAATATATAAGATTAATACCATTACTGACCATATATAGACTTATCATACAGAGAAATCACCCAAACAAGTAACATTCCAATCTGTATATGTTGCTTACCCATATCCTTGGTTTTCTTCAAACATTCAATACAAATTCAAAGATTGTAAACTAATGCTAGCTGAATACACTCATATATCCTCACTGTTAAATGTGCTGCAGGTGTTAAGTTCTTACATTAAATGTCTTAAAGGGACATACATACAAGGAAAATTAAACTGAGTCTCCCAACACATAAGCCCTGGAACAGGCTGAATTATAAATAATACAAACATAGGAAATTCATAGAAATTTACACAAGAAAACCAATGTAACAATTCATGGAAAATGACAATCACTTAGATGTGTTATTCTTACATTAAACGCCTCAAAGGGACATACATGCCTGGAAAATTAAGTCTCCCAACACATAAGCCTTGGAACAGCCTGAATTATAAATAATACAACATACTAAATTACTAGAAATTTACAAAAGAGAACCAATATAACAATTCATGAAAAATGACAATCACCTGGATGTGTTATACATACATAGAAAATTCAACTAAATCTCCCAACACATAAGCCCTAGAACAGGCTAAATTATAAGTAATGCAGACATACTAAATTCATAGAAATTTACACAAGAGAACCAATATAACAGTTCATGAAAAATAACAAATACTTAGATGTGTTATAATGTGTAATGCAATTGATACTGTAGAACTATAAAACAAACAATATTATGATAAAGTCATACACTATGAATATCTATTCACAAAAAAGCCGATAGGTCCAGTTGTTCATTTAAACCTTCAGGTTTACTCGAGGCTAATTTATAGATCCGGAAGGCCTCCCTTTGTAAAAGTTTAGTGTGGATGGATCCACAAACAAATGGACCAACTTTGACCTGCTCTATAGTAAAAACTTTTAAAGAATCAGGAGAATGATCCAATCGTAAGCAATGTTCTACTAATGGGGAATCTGAGTTCATATTAGGAATGGTACTCTTATGCTCTGAAAATCTGATTTTCAAAAGCCTTGAAGTTTGTCCACGTAAATTTTAGCACAGGGACATAAGATCACATAAACAACATTCTTGGAATTACAGTTAGTGAAAGATTTTAGCTCATAACGATCCTGAAGCCTAGGATGTATGAATGTTTTAATGTTTAATGTTTGTCTGCAGCATGAACAGTGTCCACATTTATAGTGTCCCCTAATATGAGACAGTCTTTTTGTAGGCACATGAAAGTCTGTATGGACTAGAGAGTCTTTAATATTTCTAGTCCTACGTAGAGCTACAATTGGTGTCATAGAGCATCCAGGAATATTCTGCACTATATGCCAGTGTTTCCAAATGATGTGTTTAATATGGTGTGCAGCATGATTGAATGTGAAAGAACCTATAATCCTATTCTCAGAAGTTCTATTGGAGGAAAGAAATAGTGTGGAACGATCTTTTAAATTTGCTCTTCTTCTAGCTTCCTGAACAATATCTATCGTATAGATCCAATTGATATTGATCAGCTGCTATTTCATATTGACTATTTTTGGATGAATTTCTTTTAAGTCTTAAAAATTGAGAGTAAGGTAGATTTTTCTTTAATTGGTAAGGATGACAACTGAAAAAATGTAACATAGAATTGCGGTCTGTTGATTTATGAAAATTCTTGACTCCAATTTTAGACTCATGAATGTACACTTCAACATCCAAAAAAGAAATATACTGAACATGAAATTGACATGAAAATTTAATATGAGGATTAATGGTATTAATCCATGTGAAAAATGCCTCCACTCTAGACATATCTGTAAACACAATAAAAATATCATCAATATATCTGCCATAATATTGAAAACACTCAAAAAAGGGGTTAATTTCTGAATTGGTAATATGTGTAAATTCTAGGTAAGATATATACAAATTAGCAATACTAGGCACTGCTGGGCTGCCCATAGCTACCCCTTTGATTTGAAGAAAAAATTGAGTATCAAACCTAAAATAATTCTTTTCCAGTATGATATCCAAAATATCTAACAAAAAATGAATGGGAGGTTTTTTCACAGAATTAGACTGTAAATAGTATTCAATTATTTCCCTGGCTTCCAAATGAGGAATTGATGTATACAAAGAATTTACATCCAGAGTTGCTAAACAGCCCTTAGAATTAATTTCTAAATCCTCTATTTGTTGAATAAAATGGCGAGTGTCTTTAATATATGATGGTGCTTTTACTACTAAGGGAGCCAAAAAAGAATCTAAAAATTGTGATAAGGGTTCCAAAAGAGATCCTGATCCTGAGATGATAGGTCTACCTGGTGGGGGAAAACCTGCCTTATGGATTTTAGGTAAAATGTAAAAAATAGGAATGTGTGGATATTCTTGCATCAAGAACAATGCTGTAGAGGAGTCTATGTATCCCAACATCTCTGCCTCTTGTACCAAAATTTTAATAACAAATTTGATGGAGCTAGTTGGATCTTTTTCAAGAGCTTTATAGCTGTTGTGATCATTAAGTTGACGTTGTACTTCCTGTAAGTAATCTTGTCTATTCAAAAGTACAATGGCTCCCCCTTTATCTGCAGGTTTGATTATAATGTCCCGTTTAGCAGCTAAGGACTGTAAGACACAGTGCTCCTGATACTTCAAATTATACCAAGGTCTCTTTAAAGACTTTTCTAGTTTTTTTACATCCCTTAAAACCACTTCTTCAAAAGTGGATGTGTTGTGATTATATACTGAGGGAATGAACTTAGAAGGGTGTCTAAAATTGCATTGAGCATCTTGCGAGGGTTCCCCAAAGAAGAAGCACAATTTAAGTTGTCTAATTAATTTGAAAATGTCAATTCTAGTTTGAAATGAATTATAATTGGGAGTGGGTACGAAAGAAAGACCTTTATTCAATAATGAGTGTTCTTCATGAGTTAAAGCAGGGGTAGGCAACCTTTCCCCTTTAAGGGCCGAGGGACTTCAGCTCCCAGAAGCCTCAGCCGTGTTGGCCAATAGTCCCATGTTGGCCAATAGTTCCTGGGATTCTGGGAGCTGAAGTCCCTCAGCCCTTAAAGGGGAAAGGTTGCCTACCCCTGAGTTAAAGTGTAAGAAGATAAATTAACCACTAAATCCTTACTTTTCTTCTTGAATTGAATCTGCGATTTTGTGGACCTGTTCAAGTGGATCTGTGTGGGAGTGGGCATGTCTGTAAAATATTGTATTTTAATTGGTCATTTGTTTAATTCTGTTTTAAGGGGATGGGAGGGTGGGACTATGGGATGATGGAATGTTTTTAACTTTGTTCTATTTTAATATTGCTGTACCCCGCCCCGATTGCCGCGCAGAGGGGCGGGTTATAAATAAAAATTTATTATTATTATTATTATTATTATTATTATTATTATATTATTATTATAAAAAACTTTCATTAGAATGTTCATCTCTGGTGGAGTTATCAGTAGAGTAACCATGCTCTTCAGATGATTCTCCTTCTGAAGGGAAACTATGTCTTTCTACAAAACGTACTTTTTTACTGGAAGAACTCTTAAGCCAAGGATACACTCTCCCTTTGATATAATCTAACTCATCTCTTTTAAATTTCTTAATTGTGTAGGCTTTAAGTTCATTAGAAAAAACATTTAATTCCTTTTCCAAAGTTTCCATACGTTTTTGAATATCTTGAGCAGAAAAATCTTGGGATAACTTAGTAAATGATTCTTCAATTTTAAGTTTACTATCCTCCAATTCTACATTAAGTCTGTCCACCAAGAGGAGCATTAAATCAAAAGAACATTTGTTAAGAATGGTGGCCCATTTTGTCTTAAAATTGATGTCATTTGTAAATAAACCTGGACACTTTTGTATTCTTAGTCCTCTAGGAATACGTGCAGTATTGCAGTATTCAGCCAAAGTAGAGGCATGTAAATCCATGTAAATCCATTCTAATATATTGTTTTTTAAGAAATTCAAAGTCATGCCAATTTACAGATTGATGTGTGACTTCATGTTTACTGAACAATGATCTATTGGACAAAATGCGTGTATTTTGTGGTACTTAGGGATTTATAGTATTTTCCACCATTATTTGTCATTTTTCCTTTTCTCCCATTATAAGACCCCATCTAATCAGCAGGTGAGTGTTGCTGCAATTCCACAAGATGACTTAAGACCCCATCTAATCAGCAGGTGAGTGTTGCTGCAATTCCACAAGATGAGCTGGCTGAAGCGCTTCAGCAGGGAGGGCTGGCTGCTTTGCAATAGAGGGCTACCGGCTGTTCCTTGTCTGGAAGACTTGACTTCGGTCCCTTCTTCAGCCTCCTAATCAGATTCTTCTTCCAGATCCCAGTGCTGCAGCTCCTAGCCCATGACAAATAGATATAAATTAGTACATATATGCCAAAGTGAATTTACTTTCCAATAAATAAACAAATAAACAAATACATACTGTAGATAAATAAATAGAGATACATACATACACACACACTTATATAGGCATATCAGCTAAATGTATTACTGTTGCTTTGATATCTCAGGCTATTGTTTCTTTGGGATAGCTGTCCTATGTACCTCTTCCGAGGACAGCACCATAGAGGAGTAAGAGAAGGAAGTAGTCAAGAGTCCATTCCAAGAGTCATACAACAAGAGTCCAGTACTTAACACCAAAGGGAGAAGCAGAAGCGTAATCACAAGACAGTTCCAGAGGTCAGAAAACAGAAGTCCGATAGCAGAGAACAGGATACACAGCAACTAGGGAGGCTACAAGGCTGATTGTCTTCTGCAGGGAATCATATCAGCTGGAGCCTTTTTAAAAGCTTCAGCATGCCTCAGCTGATTGCGATTAACTCTCCTTTTAGCTTCTAGCCTAGATGAACACCTTAAGGATGCCTTGTCTTGTCTTTGCTCTACAGGTCCTAGTATTGACAGCATAGAGCTTGTCTCTCCCTCTGCTGCCTCCTGCATCTCCTCTGAGACTACAGAACCTTTAGGTAACCCCAGATATATCTCCTCCTTAGGCTCAGAGTCTGACTCTGCCTCTAAAGCAAAGTCAGACCCAGGGCAGTCCATGTCAACAGCTTACAATTTTATAGATACACCTAATTAGTGTTTATTTTTTATAGTTTGTAAAATATATAAAATACATTTTCTCATTATTCTCACTGCTAAATTGATAGCTTAATCCTGTTATTAGACATTGGGGGGAAGCAGACAGGCGGCCATGGGCCGCCCCAGGAAGCTGCGCTGCGGGGCCGAGGCATCCCCATGCCTCGGTCCCGCGGCACTGCTTCACCGCCCCTGAAAGGAGCGCTAAATTGGCGCTCCTTTCACAAGTTGATGAAGGTGTGCCGCAAAAGGCTGCGGCGCACCTTCGCCGACTCTTCCGCCGCAGCGTGCGCAAAGGCCCAGTGAGAAAACAACCCACAAAATGGCCTCAGATAGCCATGTCTTCATATCTGACACTGAAGATGATGATGTTCAATGGCAAACTTCTTTGTAGGATCCAGACATTAGAACAATATCATATGTCACCTAAGCATGCTTTTCCTCCTCCAAAGGTTTCAAAGAGGTCGGATAAAAGTAAAGCACATAATGAAGGATGCTCTCATCTTGATGCTCTTGAACAGCTACAATCCCAAGGCAAACCTTCCTCAGTCCCTGAGGAACTTAATGAGGGTGATGCAGTGTCCAACAACCATGATGATGAGCAGGCTGTACCTCCTCCACCACTGGGGCCTGCCTTTCAAGGTGAGCATTATAACCCATTTAATATACACATGGGAGCTGCATGGTCCTGGGGCCATTTTGGACCTCCATCTGGTCAAATGCCCCACCCAGTTTTGGGACCTCTTACACAAGGTAGCCATGCATTAGAGCCACCTTTAGGATGGCCAGCCAGCTCTAAACCTTATGGCCTATCCCATGAAGTCCTTCCATGGTCTCCCAATACTTCGAGGATTGAACCCTTGTATGCAGATTTCCAAACATTGGATATGATGCTGCCCAGGGTTCAACTATTTCTTATGGTAATATTACGCTGCCATTGGGTGATCACCTTTATCAAACAACGAAAGAGAAGATCTTGAAAAGAGCATATTGTTCAACATTCATTTATGGCAAAGAATTCAGTGGTTGGCTTAAAGCAAGTGGTGTGTCAAAAGATGGCTAAAGAAGTAGCAGAAGGTGGAGTGGTGGGCCCTTTCAGGGAGCCTCCTTACTCAACTTAAGAGTATCTCCTTTAGGGATAGTACCCAAAAAATCCCCTGGGAAATATGGGATGATTCATCACCTTTCATATCCAAAAAGGGATTCACTAAATGATGCCATTCCTGATGAGTTATGCACCATTTGTTATACTTCATTTGACCAGGCGATTAGAAAAACTAAGAAATTTGTTTAGGGCCTGACTTGGCTAAATGTGACATTAAGGGCCTAAGCAGACTGGTAGCACGGGGCCGCCCTGGGTAGGTGCGCTGCGGGACTGAGGGACTGAGGCATCACCATGCCTCGATCCTGCGGCGCACCTTTGCCACCCCTGAAAGGAGCGCTAAAATAGTGCTCCTTTCACAAGACAGCGAAAGTGCGCCACAAAACCTTGCGGCGCACTTTTGCTGACTTTTCCGCCGCAGCGTCGGAGAGCCGGACGACCTCGAGAGGAGGAAGGGGCGCCTAGCGTGTGGCTGCCCCTCCCCTTTCTTGTCCCGAGGACGTCTTTTTAAGCCATCTTGCCAAGGCCCTAAGTCAGCATTTTGCTTATTACTGGTCCAGCCTGATGACTTTGAATTTCTGGGCTTTTATTTTGAGGGAGTTTTTTTATATGGACAGGGCCCTACCGATGGGCTGCTCAGTTTCATGTGTGGCATTCAAAACATTTAGTACTTTTTTGGAGTTGGCCATCAAAACCAAATTGGGACTACAAGGCGTTGTCCACTATTTAGATGATTTTTTGTTTATAGGCCCTTATGGTGATGCACAATCTTGTTGGCAGAATTTGCTTCCTTAACAGAAGAGCTGGGTGTTACCTTGGCTACAGAAAAAACTGAAAGTCCGTCTCATCAGATAACATTTTTTGGTATTGAGTGACACAATCAACCAATTATGTAGGCTGCTGCAGGACAAATTGCATAACTTAAGACTTTGGTGTTTGCAATTTTGCCTTAAAAAGCCATGCTCAAATAATTTCAAGAACTGATTGGCCACCTCAATTTTGCTTGTAAAGTTATAGGGACTTTATCCGCTGCCTGTGTGATGCAGCTAAAGGTTTATGGTTACCTCACCATAGATGTAGAATATCTAATGACATTAGAGAAGATTTAGAGGTGTGGGTGTCATTCCTCAGAGAATTTAATGGGGTTTCATTTTGGAGAGAGTAAAGAAAGCTACAGGATGCACTATAAGTTTCATCAGATGTGGTCAGTGCCTGAGGGTTAAGTGTCTATTTCCAAGGGCACTGGTGCACTCAATCTTGGCCTAATGAATGGGACCCAGTCAAATATTACAGCTGATTTGACATTTTTAGAATTTTTTTCCTATCTTAGTGGTGGTCAAGATTTGGTCAAATTAGTTGGTGCACTTTTGGTATGACAACACGCCTACAATTCAAGTTATTAATTCCTTGACATCTAAATCAACCAGGGTAATAGTCAGAGCATTTACTCTACACTGCTTGTGCTATAATATCCTCTTCACAGCTCATTATGTGCCTGGCCCTATTAATGAAATTGCTGATTCTCTTTCCTGTGCACAGATGGAGCGCTTTCAACTTCTGGCTCCAGAAGCTGCAGTGGTACCAGAACCAATGCCAGCAGACCTTTGAAGTCTTAGCAGAACAAGATAATAAGGACAATTGGTATCTCTCTTGCCTTGAGTACAAGGAGGACTTATGTTAAGACTGTGAAAGAGTTTTTGGTTGTTTCACAAATGTAAACAATTAAGTGACATGTTGCCAGTACCAGTTTCTCACATCTTACAGTTTTGTGTAGCTCTTCATTTTAAAGGCCTGCAGCCTCAGTCCATTAGCAGCTTAGCAATTAGCATCTTAGCAATAGCTATGCAATCTCTAAGCAATTTGCAACTGTAAGCTAATTGCTTCCAACAAGCTGGGTACTCATTTTAGTGACCTCAGAAGGATGCAAGCCTGAGTCTAGCATGAGCCCCTGGCTGGTACTGAACTCGCAAACTTGTAGTCTGTGTCTGAGTGGCTGCAGTACAGGCATTTAACCACTGCACCACTGCCTTGACTTTTGGTTTAAAGTTCAAGACCTTGCCGATAATACTGGCAATTTTTGCATCTTTAAAATGATAGAAGGATGGGCTAAAGAAGGTCATACAAGACTGGATTCACACAGGCACCTGTCCCCCCCAAATTCTCAAGGGCTTAGGCTTTGTTTGGCCTCCACTCTATAACTCCCCTTTCAAAGCTTTGCTTTTTCGTGCAGCAGCTTTAACAGCATTTTTTGCAGCCCTTCGTGTTTCTGAGTTAGTAGTGTCCTCTAAAAATGATAAATCCAATGGGGCCCTATGCTTTAATGACCTAACCTTTATTAGGAGGGGTGTCTTAATTACCATTCATTTCTCTAAGACTGACCAACAGGGAGTTGGTGCTCAGGTAAAAGTGAGCCCTTGTAGTGATCAACCAATTTCCCCTGTTTGAGCCCTTTGTCAATTTGTTAATATGAGGGGTTCACATTCCAGACCACGTTTTTGTCACAGTGATGGGTCCCCACTAACCAAGTTTCAGTTTTGGTCTGTTACATCCAAAGCCCTTTTAGTGATTGGGCTGCATGGTGTCAAATTTGGGGCACATTCCTTCAAGATTGGAGCTGTCCCCACCACAGCAATTTTGGGTTATGAAGTGCTGGCCATAAAACAAATAGGTCATTGGAAGTTTAAGGCCCACCACTGTTATGTGTGACCTCTACAGTTATATATTAGTGCAGGTGGAAGACTGAGTCCATACACAGAAGACAGACAGACAGGTAACAAATGCCACTGGAAATTTGGGAAGTAATTGTAGGCAAAAACTCCTTCATCCAAACAGAGTTTTACTGACACTGCTGACATTCTTCTGAAGAACTTTTAATCTTAGTTGCAGCAAATATTTAAAGCACGATACAGCAATATTTATACCATCTGACATAATGCTCCACCACCATTCGACATCCACCTAACCACAATGCATTACAGAATTCTTCCTTATATATGCAAACTCTGGCTAGGATTCTGACCTAACCTCCTGCCAGTGTTTCATCATTTTCCTGTCACATGTTCACAGTGACTATGCAGTTTTGAACACACGACTTCTTGCTGAAGTTTCATCAGCTTCTTCTGAATCAGCTTTTCACCGTTGTGCACACTCACCTCTGCACATACTGAGCTCAGGGCACCTTTATCCTTTGTTCCACATTGCATGCATCTTGGACATTTTACAGTCTGAGGCAAATTCTCACTGACAATCTCCTCCAAAATGTCTTAGATACCATGGAGGGTGATGTGTTTCAAACATACTATATCATAATGCACTTTTACTCACACAGTGTAGTGGTTTCATTGAGTGTGAATCTTTGTCCCAAGGCCCAGCCTACTTGTTAGTATGTCATGACTTTGTACAGGCAATGCTTTTGTGAGTACATCTGCAATGTTTTCTTCAGAAACACAGTATTGCAGTTTTAGGATTCCACCCTGTATTAACTCATGCACATTCTGATATCTCACCCCAGTGTATTTTGTCCTGTTTTTTGGATTTTCTGCTTCCACTCTTGCATTGATCACTATTGGTGTATGGCGTGGTTCACCAAAATCCCCCAATAGCTGCCTGACCCACTGAACTTCACTAACCATCTCCAAAAGTGCAGTGAATTCAGCTTCTGTGGTGCTCAAAGCTACACAACTTTGCTTTCTGGATCTCCACACAATAGCACTATCAGCAAATCTGATGACCAAACCAGAAACTGACTTTTTGTCTGCTACCTCTGATGCAAAGGATCTGTCTGCATAGCACTCTAGCTGAGACACACCTCCAGCCATCATCAGATATCTGTCCCTTTTCCCCTTGAAAAATCACCCCACACGCTTCAAAGCAGTCCAATCCACTAACCTGGGTGGGCAAGTCTGGGACACAACATCTCAGCAGCATGCAGAAATTGTTTACACAAATTGCTGTTCAAGTTGCTGGGTTTTGAGGCTGTTCTACTCATCAACCCTACTGCAATGCTGATGTCAGGTCTAGTGTTATTGGCATTGAACAAAAGACTACCAATAATCAAATGGAACGATTCAAGATGCTCAAACACTTTGTCAGACTCTAAACAGACAAACTTAGGTGTCATGGGACTTCTGCCTACCTTTGCATTGCTCAATCCACATTTCTCCACAATCTTGTTTTCTTTTTCTGATGTAACAGAATCTCCCCATCTCGGGTTCTCTCCACTTCAATTCCTAGGTAAATCTTCAAATTACCTAAATTGTTCAGTTTGAATTTTCTTGCTTTGCCCAAATCATGCGAGATAATGAGCTATCAGACTGGTGGACAGTTTTCAAAGCATTTCAAAATTCAAAAGCAGTTCCTTTCTCTTGCATGTGGATCAGTTGGGATGGCTCTAGTGTAAGCAAAAGAATTGCTCTCACCCTCCTGTCATCCTCATCCTCTGAGGCAGGTGCCTCCACAACACTCCATAAATTCTCTCTCACCAACAGAGCTTTGGCATATGATGACCAGGATGAATAGCTGTCAGCCCTTAATTTCTCAAAACGGAGGCTCAACTCCATGTTTTTCTTTTGCTTTGCAACCCATCATGGATACAGTCTCTTGGCAGACCTCCAAACCTCAGCTCAGCTCACAGATAAGAACTAGCGGGCACATAATCTTTAACTATTTTTCTGCCAAATTCTCTGGCTGCTTGAGAACTTTGGCTAAACTTGCACAAACAGAAAGCTTACACAGCAGCTACTGGGCCCATAACCCTTGTTAGTGCAGGTGGAAGACTGAGTCTATACACAGAAGACAGACAGAGAGGTAACAAATGCCACTGGAAATTCTGGAAGTAGTTATAGGCAAAAACTTCTTCATCCAGAGTTTTACTCACACTGCTGAGGTTCTTCCAAAGAGGCTTTTAATCTTAAGGCCTTTGCAGACTGCCAGAAATAGTGCAAATTGAGTCCACTTTAACTGTCCTGGCTCAGTGCTAGGGAATCATGGGAATTGTATTTTTTTTCTGAGACATTGAGCCTTCTCTATCAGAGAGCTCTCATGCCACAATAAACTACAGTTCCCATTATTCCCTAGCACTGAGTCAGGACAGTTAAAGAGGACTCAATTTGCACTATTTCTGGCAGTCTGCAAAGGCCCTTAGTTGCAGCAAATATTTACGAGCACAACAATATTTATGCTATCCAACATAATGTTCTACCACTATTCGACATCCACCTAACCATAGTACATTGGAACATTCTTCCTTATATACACAAACTCTGGCTAGGATTCTGATCCAACCTCCTGCCAGTGTTTTGTCATTTTCCTGTCACATGTCCACAGTGACTATGCAGTTTTGAATTATTAAAACACAACTTTCTGCTGAAGTTTCATTAGTTTCCTCTGAGTCAGCTTATCACCTTTGTGTATACCAGGGGTAGGCAACCTTTCCCCTTTAAGGGCCGAGGGACTTCAGCTCCCAGAATCCCAGGAGCTATTGGCCAACATGGGACTATTGGCCAACATGGCTGAGGCTTCTGGGAGCTGAATTCCCTCGGCCCTTAAAGGGGAAAGGTTGCCTACCCCTGATGTATACTCACCTTTGCACATACTGAGCTCAGGGCACCTTTCACCTTTGTTCTACATTGCATAAATCTGGGACATTTTACAGTCTAAGGCAAATTCTTACTGATATAATGTGTGTTCTTTTCTCTTTTGCAAATACTAGCTTGTGGCCAAGGCGACATCAAGTGTTCATCTATGGCCATACTTCTATCTATTGGGCTGCTTGCCAGGCCAGATGGGGCTGTCTTGAAGGTCAACTGGGCTTGGATGAATCTCCAGTCATCAAATGAATGGGCAAGCATGGGCTACATTGGCACGTCTTGATGCCCATGTTGTTTGCGGAGCACTGTGTGCCTCTGCCACATATCATTGTCATTCACCTGGGTGGTAATGACTTGGGTTTGTTGAAAAGTAAGGCATTGATCTTACATGTTATCCATGACCTCCAATCCATCTTGAATCACTGGCCTTTTGCTTCTATACTTGGCTATGTTGCTAAGGGAAATTTGGAGTTGTGGGGGTGAGCCCCATATATTTAGCAGGGCTCAGCGTCGATCCAACATTTGAAATGTATAAAGCATTAAGACAAGGGTTGGGCCAATATATATCACATCCTGATATCATTTTAGATCATCCTGAATTATACAGATCTGATGGAACAAACTTTTCCTTACTGATCTGCAAAAGTGGATTCAGGCTTGTTTGGCCAGCCTGGTGGGGAATAGAGGCTAAGCGGATGCTTGTCCCATATCCATGGTGGTTGATAGGGGATAATTAGTTGTATGGTGAACACCTTGGCACCCTCTTTGGGTGAAAGTTAGGCCTCTTAAACTTTAAAACTTTCTTTTTATGTTGTGTGAATAAGGAGTTAGGGCAAGAGACCTTCCTTAGGGCTGATCTGTGATATAATCCTCACTCAAGTCCTGTGAGTTGAGGGAGGAAATCTCAGATTGGTGTTCCACATGATAGCTCACTGAGGAGCAACCCAATTAGGGGTTTTTCCCTCAGATTTCCAGTGTTTCATCCAGGGGAAGCTGAGGAGGTGGTCTGAGGAATAGACCACCTTTCTCAGCTGCTTCTGCACCGGGTTAATTACCTTCAAGTTTTGCACATTGCGAAAACAATTAAATAGGTTAATTTAAATAAAGTGGCCAATTTTACAATTCGTGTTATGTGTCTGGTCTCATTATTTCACTTTGGTCAGTAAAGAGAACACTGTAAACACTGTAATCATCAAATTCCTCTGGCTTATTCACCCTTTTCTAAATTATACACAGCTAAAGATGTATATATTTGAAACAGTGTGTGTATATATTTTACTGAATGGGTTATATGTGCACACTATCCAAAGTGCATACCAAAAATGTACAGGTTTATGTGCATAAATCAAACCAAAAGGTCTTGGAATATTCTCTGGCATACTGACAGGGCAAAAGTACTGGTTTCTAAGAAATACAAGAAAAATTAATAATAATAATAATAATAATAATAATAACTTTATTTATAGCCTGCCTTAAGCTGAGGCTGTCAAGGCGGCTTACAAGTTAAAAAAGGATAGACCCATACAATCAATGACAAAATAACCCCCCTTAAAAATGTATTGAATCATTATACAGTTAAAATCTCAATTACAATAAAATAATAAACATCTAACAGGGACAGACAGCAGCAACTGTAGGCATCTCAGAAGAAACTATCTGGTGGCGAGAGGGAGGGGGGAGAATTTGTTATTCCAGGAATTCCTGCCGGAAGAGATCCGTCTTGATGGCTTTTTTAAAGCCATCTAAATTGGTTATTTGACGGATCTTCTCTGGCAAGGCATTCCATAATCTGGGGCTGTGGCAGAAAAGGTCCTCTGGGAGGTCATCACCAGCCTAGTTCTTATTGGGTGAAGCAACTTCCTCCCAGAGGACCTACGGGCGTGGGGTGGATTATATGGAGATAGGCGATTCGCTAGGTAAGATGGGCCTAGGCCATGTAGAGCTTTAAAGGTCAATACCAACACCTTATACTGTGCCCGGAAACTAACTGGCAGCCAGTGCAATGATTTCAAGATGGGAGTGATATGATCACCTTTTGATGTTCCAGTGATCAATCTGGCTGCCATGTTTTGTACTAATTGCAGTTTCTGAGTTAGTTATAAGGGTAGCCCCATGTAGAGTGCATTACAGAAGCCGAGTCGTGAGGTTACCAGTGCATGTACTATGGTTTCTAGGTCCCTTACTTCCAGGAAAGGGTGCAGCTGGTGTATCAGCCGAAGCTGATAACAGGCACGCCTGACTGCTGCATTCACCTGATCTGTCATGTGAAGTGACGAGACCAGGAGCACCCCCAGACTGCGGACACAGTCCTTGGTGGAGAGCGTGACCCCATCCAAGACTGGCAGTCGCAATCCAATCTCTGGTTTGGGGGCCCCAACCGTAAGTACCTCCGTTTTGTCTGGATTCAACTTGAGTCGGTTTTTCCTCATCCAGTCCATTACCGCTTCGAGACATTGATTGAAGGGGAGAACTACCATCAGCCATCATGGCATCTGACCGAGACATGGAGCAGAATATTTGAGTATCATCCGCATATTGGTAACATCCTGCTCCATGTCTCCTAATGATCTCTCCCAGCAGCTTCATATAAATATTAAATAACACTGGGGACAGAATGGCTCCTTGAAGGACGCCATATTTTAGCTCAGTTTTTGATGAGCAACTGTTCCCGAGTACCACCCTCTGGAATCTGCCCGAGAGAAAAGAGCGGAACCACTGAAGAACAGTGCCTCCCACTCCTAATTCTCTCAGGCATTCCAGTAGGATGTCGTGATCTATAGTATTGAAGGCCACTGAGAGGTCCAGTAGGACCAACTGGGTCACACTTCCCCTGATGGTGCTAAGGCACAGATCATCTATCAGAGCGGCCATGGCTGTCTCCACCCCATATCCAGGTGTGAAGCCGGTTTGAAATGGATCTGGAAAATCAGTTTCATCCAAGATTGCCTGGAGTTGGAAGGTGACAGCTTGCTCGGTCACCTTGCCCAAGAATGGTAAATGTGAAACTATAGTTCTTCATATCCAGGGGGTCCAGGGAAGATTTCTTCAGGAGTGGTCTAATGACCGCCTCCTTTAAATTTGATGGTACAATGCCTTCCCTAAGGGATGCGTTGATGACCCTCTTGAGGAAGGCCATCAAGGCATCACCCCCCTGGACGACCAGCCATGATGGGCAGGGATCGAGGGGGCACGTCGTCTTCCTTACTTTTCCAAGAATCTTGTCCATGTCATCAGTACTCACCAACTCAAATTGATCCAGTTTAATCTCATAAACGGGTTGACTGGACACCTCATCAATCACTTCTGTTATTAAACTGATTTTCATTTTCCTATTAATATTTTTAAGGGTTTATTGAAAGCACTACAATTCATTAGGGTTAGTGTCAACCTTGCAGCACTGGACAAATTGCTAATATTTTTCACATATAAATGCAAAATATCATCTATTTAATTTTATCTAATTAGATGTTGTGGCTGAGTAGGGTTATAGAAAAAGTTAATATTCTGCTGGGAAAGGAGACTAAAACAAATTTCATTTATCCAATACATTCAGCTCATCATATTGAAAGTGGCAAAGTCCCAATCTGAAAATAATACAAATATATTTAATGAAGAAAAATTTTGAGCAAACAACAGATAATAAAACTTAAGTGGATTTAATGTAAATACACTTGTTGTCAGCTACTAATACCTAATTATCTTACACATCCAAGCAGAAGTTTTGAATGCACATTTTATATTCTACCCCTTCTATATATTACGTAAAACAATTGGAGATGTTAGTCAGATGCCTACATGTTGTTTCAGTCTTTAGTTAAGATAGTATCAGGTGGGGAGGATATCTTTTGCAGATAAGCTCCTTTTCCTTCTGGCCCTGTAGCTATAGGGAGATTTGCAAAGTCCAGAAAATTTAAAATCCATTTGCATCTCAACAGGGACCCCTCTTTTGTATTCCAATATGTCTCCATTCCAATGAGGCCACAGGCCTCTTAGTAGCAGAGAACAATGGATTCCTCTGACAAGATCTGACTAACATCTCCAATTGTTTTACTTAATATATAGAAGGAGTAGAATATAAAATGTGCATTCAAAACTTCTGCTTCCATGTGTTTGCATCAGGAATATTTTTGTGGATTTAGAGGTAAAACATGAGAATTCAATCCAAATTTAAGAAGAAGAAAAAAGTGTTTTATCTTGGTTCAGTCCACAGGCTATTCTTCCTGGTTCCCCTGTTGCAGCTACAATGCAGTATCTCACAATACAGAAAGCATTCAGGCATAGCTGAGTTGGCCATTTAGCAAATTCAAAAAAATCACATGCTGCAACCCTGAGGGTATCTCCTGCTGTGGCCCCAAATAGGAGTGGGAAAAATCCACTCCTTTGGGGGCTGGATTTGGGCCACCTTAGGCAGCCCCAGGGTGGCCTCAAGGCAGCTTCCAGGCATTGTAGGGGCATGCATCGTGTCAATGCCACAACCCCAGAGCAGCCAGAAGCTGCCCCATCTGCCCCGGGTAAGGCATGGCTGGCACAAAACTTAATCGAGCTTTTAGTATAGTCACTGACCCTCAGCCAAACTCAGTCAAAACATCAATGATTTTGGGTGACATCTGAGCAGATGCTTGGTTCCAGTTTGCCCTCTATGGTTGTCATCCTGCATTTCCTAAAATACAGTTAGCCCTCTGTATCCATGGATTCTACTATCCTCAGCTTGAAAACATCCTCTCCCATACATACACACACAAAAGCAAACTTTGATTTCTCATTTATATAAGGGGCACAATTTTACTACCCCATTGTATATAACAGGACTTGGGTATCCATGAGAGGTCCTGGAACCAAGCCCCAGTAGATACCAAAGGGACCACTCTACAGTGTATAACAATAGACTTCAGATTTGGGAAGACTGAAGAGGGTGATTTCCTAGTAAATATTGAAACTTACTAGCCTATGGTGCCTCTTCCAGGAGGAATGGAATGGTAAGTGGCAACCACAGTACCATCAAAAGCTCCAAATTGTGGTCTGTGGTAAGGATGGAAACAATATCCCAAAAATGGTTAAAAATATTTTTCAAGTTTTGCGAAACTCTGACAAGAAAAATTCTGAATTGATAAGAATATTCAGTCTGAAACTTACTCTGCACAACAATGACACATAATTATTTGGCTCAGAAGATAGAAGTTTTGGTAAATGAAATAATGGGAGGAAATAATTTCTTCTGCACAGAAAACACTGCTTCCTATGCAGCAAATGGAGGTTTCTGTGCAAAGCAACCATGTGCAAATTTTGCACAGTGTCCTAAATTGCATGTGCATATGTGCATGTGTGTGTATCATACCTCACTCATCAGTCACAAAGCTTTCTAAAATAGCTATAAATTGTTAGTTTGATATTTCAGGCTTACAATCTAAATAGACACAAAACAGAAGGAAAAGGGAGTTGGAGAGAGGGAGAATAAGTCCAGCAGATAGTGCATGTTCTTCTCTCCATCTGAGACCACAGCAGTGACAGTTGGGATCATGGGAGGGCCATTTCTCAGCTGCTGGGGCCAAGGCATGAAGGAGCTGTGCCTGCATGAGGCCACAGCAGTGGCAGCTGGAATGGAAGGGGGTGTCTTTCATCAGTTTCTTGGTCTAGGCATGATGGAACTGTGCCTGTCTGTTCTTGGAATAGACATTAAAGCTATACATTTTGAATACTTTTTTTGGCAGAAGCAAGAAAACTGCTAAAATTATTTGTTGGTTGTTTCAAGAAGAAAATTAGTAAAGAATTACATCCCTAGATAACTGTCAGCCAGCTGACAGACCAACAATGCCAGGACTAGGGACAATGGCCACAAAGTTGCATTTAGTAGTAAGAACAATGTAAACATTACAAGACTATTTTATTGTCCTGAGGAAGTCCATTAGGAGATAAGTCCCAAACAATGCAATGAACTTACTCCCTATAAAATTTAGAGTGCAATTTCCTTTATCTGGATAGAATAGGAGAGTTGGCAACTGAGATCTCCTCTCTTGTTTGATGTAGTTTTTGTTTGTTTGTGCACTGTCAGCATATGTCAATGAAGAGGTATGCTTGCCAGACAATGAAGTGATGGTGTCCATCTTCCCTGATATAGTCTGGAATCATGCAGATGAGGTTCATATCAAATTCTGTTTGCTCAGAAAAAAAGTTTGGCAAGCTTGATCTAGGTTTCAATTAGAGCAGTGAAGAATTTGACAAGTAATCCCTATTTAAAACAGGTTCATTTTTGTGTGGGTGAATGTCCAGTTGGTCCCTTTCAAAAATGTATTTTACTACTAATTCCTCCCCCCCCCTTTTACACTAGAATTCCCATAATGTGCCTGACTTTTATAGCTTAGCTGTTTCTCTGTAATATAAAAATTGACCTCTTTCCAATCTTTTGAAATAAGACTGAATGTTTAAATAAGAAAATAAATATGAAGCCATTTTCATGTAACTAATATTAAATTAAAATATGCAGCCTATTGTGGTTTTACCATGGGAACACCATGGTACTGGTGCTGACCACACAACATGATTACATTAATCAAATAAGTGATGTGGGGTGAAGAAAATCAAATGGGCTCAGAAAGCAAATTAGGGAACTAATAAGGCCCTATTGCTTACAAAATCTTCTATCACATAAATTCACTTCAGGTTATATCATTTCCCATATAACTAAATCTAGAATGAAAATTTCAGGGGACAATCTGCTCTCATTCCAACCATCCTCATAGGCATTTTAGTAAGGAACAAAAGGGTATTTTCAGTGGCTGCTACAAGGCTTTGCAACCCCCATCAAAAAGAGGCAGGGATGCCCCACCCTCTATTGTCATTGCACCAACAGGCATATACATTTGTATGTAAACAGGCTTTACACATCTGACTGGCTACTGAGGAAAGGGGTTTGAATGGGTGTTACACTTTCTTTCTCCCTATTAGTTTTAAATTGGTTTTAATCCAGTTGTTGATTTAATATAATAATTAAACAAACAAAAAATTTTTGAGAAGCTGATAAATCTTAATTCTTACATTTGATGTTTTTAAAAACAAACACTGAAAACAGGACAAGTCATTTTGCTTCAGCCCTATTTTCAACAACCTATGACTTACACAGTCTTTTGACACTGTGAAGGTTACATACGGCTGGTCTACACTATGAAAAATTATCTTGGTAGAATATGAATAAAATGTGATCCAGCCATGTGAGATTCAAATATATTTGCCCTATTGTGTGTGTGTGTGTGTGTGTGTGTGTGTATGTGTGTGTGTGAAATCCTCAAACTCTAAAGAAAACGGAATCACACTTCTTACCATGATATCTGGAAGGAGGCACATTATCAAATTTGTGGGCATCCTCTTTGAGAGGGATAATAATAATAATAATAATAATAATAATAATAATAATTTATTTCTAGCCCACCCCTCTGCTCTGCAATTGGGGTGGGTTACAACATTTTAAAACATACAAAGTTAAAACAAGCCTTATCCCCATAACCCACCTCCCACCCCCTAAAACAAGATTAAACTTTAAGAGATTAAAACATAATACAGTCTAAAACCAAACAAACAATATATTACAATAAAACAATAAACTCAAAAAATGAAGCGAGCTACAGACAAGGGACAGTTGAAACCATCTGATAGATGACAAGAGAAATGGAAATGCATATGTCCACATTCTTTGATTACCAGCTCACTAGCATCACAACAGGGCTGCATGTGACCAACATAAAACACATAGGTAGAAATAAAGTGAAGACAATTTGAGTTGATTAGAACGGGCAAAAATCTGTACCAGTTTGCATAAAATACAGACATGTAGACCGACCCATAGTATATTTTGTTCTTTACGATGCCAAGAACCTGGGGAATGGATTATCTATAAAGGACTTGGGAATGATTGTCTACCTTTTAGGAGGCAGTTCATGATCAACTGATGCCTAAAAGACAAAACATCTACCAAATTCATTAGCATCAATGAATTTTTCCAATGCATGTGCTTTGCAGTAGTGACTTGGCAATCTTGGCAAACTATATTAGAGTATAAAAACTCAGGGATCAGGACTACCATTCTTTTCAGATTATGGTCCCTTGGGGTAGGAGACAGAAATGCATTTCTTTCCCTAAATAAAGTTGGATCCATGATTCACAAGGCTTAGTCTTCTAATTTCTCCTAGAATTACAGGGAAATGGAAGTCCCCTTCAATAATTCCTCTAATATTTTCTCTAAAGCCAAGGGTGAATTTGTTGGCTCACTGGCCTGAAAGCTACCAGTGGTCACTGCCATATAAACTTTCTTTCTCTCTTATGACATCTGCAGGACTTTCTTTTTCCTCAAGATAATTTCAACCAGAATCTACCAGAAATAACTACTAATCCTTTGATGAAAGGAAGCTGGGTCAAGAGTCCTTAATTTTATCCATTGGCTGTGTTATTTCAGCTCACTTCAGCTTCTGATTTACACCTAGCATGTGAAGAATACATTGGTGACTGGTAAGAGTTTACAAATTTCTGATACTAAAATAATGTATTCACAAGAAAACATCATGTCAGAAATTCTGGACAGTTCAGAGAACAAGTACAGATGCAGTGTTTACCTCTTACAGTTCTATGTTTTCTTCCCTCCCTGCACAAAAAATCTGGAGTGAGCCTGAAAAGTGATCAATAGGGATCAATTAGCCATGAGGTCCTAGTAGGCTACCCATATCTTTCCTTTTAGTGTGATGTTCAGAATAGTATTGCAAGGGGTCTTCCATATACGCTGAAATCATTAAACTTGAATCCCTATAGATCATATTTGAAATTGTTGTACTCAGATAATGGCTTTATTAATGTGGTCTCAGTAGATTTGAAAAGCAATTGTTTGACCGTGGCCTTCTTAGTCTAGCAGTAAAATAATTTACTGCTATAATACAGCTTCCATTAACTTGAACTAACATCATTTCCCCATGGTAACAAGGTCCCTGTGGAATTTAACTACAGCTGTTTTGCCCTCCACGTGGTACGATGGGTAATTTTCTTTTGAAGGACTGATAGTATACTGCAAATTTTCTTTTGCAGATAGTATACCTGCAAAACATTTGACACTCAATATCTGGAAGTCTACTCTATGTCATCAGTGTTTCCATCTTGTATAAATAAATAGTCCAAAAAATAATTTTCCAAACTCTACTGTTCCAGCTCCTTTTTAATTAATAACAACCCTGTGGAATATGTTAAGCTGAGATACACTAAGAAGCCCACTGTCACCCAATGAGGATGCCATATCTGAGAGGTTATATGAACCTGAGTTTCCTGCATACTAGTCCAAGAGTTGACACATGCTGGAGGGGGGTCAGAGGGCCACTTTTGTTTCCTCTGGACCATTAGCAGCTTATATTGATGTTTCCAGAGGTAACCAGACTCTAAGCAACTGCTGTTGTTTATTGCTGTGTGTCTTCAAGTCATTTCTGATTTATGGCAACCCTAAAGTGAAGCTATCATGAGTTTTTCTTAGCAAGACTTTTTTTTTTTGCCTTTGCCTCCCTCAGAGGCTGAGAGAGTGTGATTTGCCTTAAGTCACTCAGTGGGTTTCCATTGCAAAGTGAGGATTCAAACTCTGGAGCCCAGAGTGGTGGTCCAACACTCAAACATCATACTGATTCTATTGGCCAACTGTTAGTCATTTTTAAATGAGATTTATTGCCATTTTGGGGGTATGGTGTGTGTCATTTTTCTCTCCAAAAGTTGGGGTTTGTGGAGGGAGTTGTGTGGGACATTCCCAATGCCTGTGGACCACATTATCCTGATCCCATTCTAGTCGCACACTTTAATGCTACATCTTGTTGGCTTTCAGGATTGTGCTCTGTTTCTACATCCCTTCTCTCAGGAAGGGAAATTCAGGATGTGAAAAATGGAGGTTAGAATAGAATTTTACAGAAATCTGAAACATCTGCTTGAAACCTGAAGAAGTATCATATTCTTGTGTAATTAAAACAAGCTGACTTGCTTATTTGTTTCCACTTGCATAAAACTTCCATGGAAGAATAAGGAGAACGGCTGTGGTTAGGAACTGATGGCTGAAGGGAAGAAATCTTCTTTACTGCTAAGATGATTTATGTAAATCTCCATGGAGGAAGCACATTTTATATCTCTGGAGAAACCTTTGTGATTATAACACAACAGATAGATGTTTTTACCACTTCATTTGAAGTGTTTCCTTGTTGAAAAAACAAAAGAGGAAGAAAAGAATGTCTTCTTAAGTTGAAGTGTAAAATCTTAACTGTCGAGAACTGTGGAGTTCTGTATAGGTTGTGACATGACATTAATGAGTATTTATAGTTGATGTTTTCATCAGCTAGTTTGTCTGCTTAGGGATGCAAGCGGAAACACCACTTAAAGATTTTCAGTTAGAAGTGAAGTTCCCCTATTCCAGTTGCTATTAGCAAATATGATAAACATTTTAATAAAATGGACCCAAAACTCAATAGTGAAGGCCTCCATCAGAAAGCCTTTAGTAGGCTTCTCTCCTTGAACCTGGCAGCAGCATGAGTTGGTTGACTTGCACAACAAAGTTCATTTGAACCTCCTCAGAAGTTTCTCTTATTTGCAATGACTGAGTATTCATGAAAAGGGCACAGCAGAGGCAGCTTGATGAAATGCTGGGGACAACTGAGGGCAGAGATTAAAGCAGAGGGATGATTTGTACAGGTTTTAAGGGCAGAGTACATTAACTTGCTTAATGTGGCCATCTAAGGACACAGAGCATGCCCAATATATAGACTCAAAACATGATTTTGTACACAGCTTCTTATGCCACATAATCCCTAAAGATGCCATTTTATGCCATCTGGCCACTGTTGTTTTTCTCCGTCAGCATTGCACTCCAGAAATGTGCTTCTATTTCATTTCATTTTGGCTTTTTTAAGAGACAGTAAGAAAGGATGTGTTACAGAGACACCACTATCACCCTCACCCTCACCACCATTATTGTTGTTGTTTCCATAATAAATAACATGGACTGTTATCTGCTGTAGATCTGGGCCTCTTTCACACTGTACAGTGTACAGTGACAGTACGTTGATCCAACTTTAACTCTCATAGTTATATCTTACAGAATCCTGGGGGTTGTAGTTTTATGTGGAGTGTTTATGTGGAGTGCCTCACAAAACTGTGATTCCTTCAACCTTTCCAGGACAAGATATGGAGTGGAGACTGCCATGGTGGCTCTGACTGATGACCTCCACCTGGGTATCAACAGGGGGAGTGTGATCCTGCTGGTGCTCTTGGATCTCTCCGCGGCTTTTGATACAATAGATCATGCCATCCTCTTGGATTGCCTGAGAGAGTTAGGAATCGGGGGCACTGCTTTGCAGTGGTTCCATTCCTTCCTCTCAGGTAGATCCCAGAGGGTTAGGCTCGGGGACAGTTGCTCTTCCAAAAGTGAGCTTAATTGTGGCATCCCTCAGGGTGCCATCCTGTTCCCGATGCTATTTAACATCTATATGAAGCCGCTGGGTGAGATCATTCAAAGGCATGGAGCACGGTGTCATCAGTACGCTGATGACATCCAGATATATCTCTCCATGACCAGATCATCATCTCAGACTTCAGATGGCATCTCTCCTCTTAATGACTGTCTCAGAGTGGTAATGGATTGGATGAAGAAAAACAGATTGAAACTAAATCCAGACAAAATGGAGGTACTGACAGTCAGGGGCCCGAAACCAGATTTGGGAATACAGTCTCCAGTCCTGGATGGAGTCACACTCTCCTCCAAGGACTGTGTTCGCAGTTTGGGGGTGCTCCTAGATTAATCGCTTCACATGATTAGTCAGGTGAATGCAGTGGTCAGGAGTGCCTGTTATCAGCTTCGGCTGATACGCCAACTGTGCCCTTATCTGGATATGAGGGATCTGGAAACTGTGGTACACTCTCTGGTAACCTCATCCCTGGATTACTGTAATGCACTCTACATGGGGCTACCCTTGTGCCTAACCCGGAAACTGCAATTGGTACAAAATATGGCAGCCAGGTTAATTGCTGGAACATCTAGGAGGGAGCATGTAACACCTGTGCTTAAATCCCTCCACTGGCTGCCGATTAGTTTCCGGGCACAGTACAAGGTGTTGGTTTTAACCTTTAAAGCCCTACATGGCTTGGGACCATCTTATCTCAGGAACCGCCTCTCCCCGTATTACCCCCCCCCCCGCACTTCGGTCCTCTGGGAGGAATCTGCTGCAGCCTATAAAGACCAGGCTTTTGCAGACCTCCCAGAGGGCCTTCTCTGCGACCACCCCCAGACTGTGGAATGGCCTGCCAGACGAGATCCGTCTTATTACCACTCTTGCTGCCTTTAAAAAGTCAGTAAAGATGGATCTCTTCCGGCAGGCCTTCCCGGAATAACTGCCCAGCTAAATGGAGGTGATCCACCATTTTTACCCCTCCAGCTGCCACAATATGTATGCCAACTGATTTTAGTATTTTATGATTGAATTGATTTTAATTCTACAATACTTTAATTTAGTTTTAAGGGGTGGGAGGGTTTGGGGGTGGGGGTGGGGTGTGTGGGATGATGGAATGTTTTAACTGTTGTATTTTTTAACCTGCTGTAAGCCGTCCCGATTGCCGAACAGAGGGGTGGGTTATAAATAAAACATTATTATTATTATTATTATTATTATTATTATTATTATTATTATTATTTCCATACTGTGAATCATCTTTATTTCTCCCTCTAAAATCTTTCCAGTTCATCTACATTCTTCTTAAAATGTGGTATCCAGGACTCCACACAGTGGTCCAAAGGAGGGCTGATTAAGGAAGAACAAAGTGGAACAGGAAATAGTAGTACTTTTGCCGTTTGTTTATAATATAGAAGCATGCTGTTCTTTCCTTCTGTGGTAAAACTGATACACAAACACAATAGGCTTCCTCTGTCTATGGTTGTGTAAATAGTGCAACTAATAAGAAGTGAAGCCAGCATTTCTTTTGGGCTACAGAACTATAGCACTTTGACACCACTTTAACTGTCATAGCTCCATCCTATGGGATCCTGGAATCTGGCTATGTTTTAAAAAGAGATGGCTGTAGAAGGATTTCAAATATCTGAATGGTTGTTGCACAGAAGAATGCAAATATGTTTTATCTCCTGGTGCTAGTGGCACAACTAGATCTAATAGGCTTACATCAACAGAGGACACTAGGAAAAATCTCTGGATGGGAAGAGTAGTTCAAAAGTGGAATCAGTTACTTATAAGGCTGGTGGGGTTTTTTCTGTCACTGGAGGTGTCCGAGGAGAGAGAGAAAAGCCACTTATTGTGGATAATCTATCTTTGGATTTACTCTACTGAGCAAAAATTTGATGTAGATGACAAGCAAAGTGTTTCAGTGTCTAATGGTTTGCAGAGCCTGAGAAGCTGTTTGCACAAATGCATCAAAAATAGATCTATCAATAACAATCAGCCTTTGAAAAGTAAATGACACTGTGTTCAAAGGAACTGTGCCTCTGAATATCTACTGCTGAAGAAGGCAATGAAGAGGGCACTTGTGTTCATGCCTCTTGGTAGGCTCTCTAGTAACATCTGGCTAGCCACTATGGGGGGAGGGGGGAATGGGAGATTAGTTGGCCTCTGAGATAGATTCAGCAAAACTCTTATGTCATTTTCCTTCTGAAACCTAGTACCTAGCACAGCAAAACACTTGTTTTTGTATTTTACTCCAAATATGATGAAACAGAAAAATTAACCTTGTAACTTGAGACACTTTACGTTATCTCAAGCTGGGCTTTCATATGTACTTCTAATGTCTCCTCCTAAACTGTATTGACAATTGAAGCAAAGATCAGAGATTAGTCCAAATCTTTTCAACTTCTCATAGTGGGTAGAACTTATTGATAATTACCTGTATTTGGTAAAGTGTCCTGAATTAATTTCTCTGTGAAATAACCTCTGCCTGATTTTTCGTGTTCAACTATATTAAAAATTATACATATAGCTCAGTGACATCCCTAATGAAGAGGCAATGCTATATTATCTGAGGTTAGTATACTATTGTGGATCAACTCTACTAAGAATTAAACCATTAAATGATTTTAGAAGAGCTGCAATGAGATCTGTAGAAATCAATTTGGATTTGTAAGTGCCATTAACCTTTGGAATGTAGGTCGAAGCTTTTGTATACATCTTTGTGACTAACAGAGGTTGCCTGGCTTCTATATATTATATGAGGAGAGGGGAGGGAAGAAAAAAAGATTTCAAACTTTTCCTATTTCATCCCTCCAAGGAGAATTAAACAACACTAATGAGACATCTTCATGTTAAAGAAATAAAACCAGAAGTCATATTTTAAAAGAGGAACCTGCCGTGTGCAGAAAAGAGTATAAGATGGGTCTTCACTCCCATCTCCTTATTTGCCCCCTCCCAATGCTTTCTTTAAAATGTATCTGGTTTTAAGCCCATATTATATCAGGGGGATGAATTGCCCCCTTTTTTTTCCTTGTTCTGCTTTTGTGCTGGTATTGTCTGAATCCCAGAGTGAACAGCAATACATCATCCTGCTTCAACATCTGCTAGAGCCCTCTCTCCTCCTAATCTGCCCAGATCCCAAAAGCCTCTCCCACCTGCTATAGCACCAAATGCTCATTATAGCACACAGTAACGCCCTTCACTGTCCTTTCTCCCAGACTTTCAAGGTTAATGTGCAACAATGGCTAATATTAAACAGGGGATGTTTGAGGAATGGAACAGCCAGCAGAGCTTGCAGCTTTGATCTGCTGGAAGTCTGTGGCTAGTTTTCCAGTTGAAACATGAGTCACAGAGCAGAGAGATGCACCCAAAATAAATAGCTTCCTTATTCTATGGGCAGTACAAGCAGGAACCACACCCTGCTGTGGTTTTGTGTTAGGGCACTGTGGGTACTGAACATAGCAGTGTGGTGGCAACCAGAGAAGCAAACTGGCATTTTAAAGAAACTAGCTGCACCAGGGAAGGGGAAATTCTTTCTTAGGACACTGCAGTTTTTAAGCAACCAGTAGCTTTCCCCACCTCCCAGCATACATGTTTAAGGTTGTTGCTATATTTTTGTTTTAGACCTAAGATTAGCTCCTGCAGGTTACATCATTAAGCCAACTGCCAATGGAAAATGAAAAGCAGATAAATCTGGGCCACTTAAGGAAGTGAGAGTGAGCAAAAGAAAGAAAGAAAGAAAGAAAACCACAGGTTGGGGCCACTGGTCATCAATCTATGCAAATTTTAGTCCCAATGGAATCACTTGGCTTCAATGTGAAGGATAAGTCTAATGCTGATTATCACCTTGCATTAATGTTTTGATCTACCTTGTTCTCTTGAAGTTCCCTCCTAACAACCTATTATCCTTAATGTAGGAGGACATTTATAGGAAAAGTGTTTATATGAGCTACATCTCATTTTACAAGTGTGTAAACATGTCAGAAAAACAAAGCACATGTGAGATAATAGCTTTCAATGGGAGCAGAATTGAGAGACTTGGCCATGTTAGTCTACAATATCAGTATGCAAAGGGATTTTCCAGCAACTTTGATACTAACTTTGTGAAAGAGGTTTTTTGTTGATTGTCTACTTGGTTATCTAGGAAAGTAGACCAAGGGGGGAAGCAGACCAGGGTGCTGGGGACGCCCTGGGACGGTGCGCCATGGGACCGCGGCAGCTGCACCATGGCGCACCTACGGCGCTTCTGAAAGAAGCGCAAAATCAGCGCTCCTTTCAGAAGACAGGGAAAGTGCACCCTAAACGCGTTGTGCACACTTTCCCTGGCTTTTCCGCCGCAGTGTGTGAGAATGCTGCGGCGGGAGGTTGCCTTCGGCACGCCGGCCGTGCAGAGGGCCGGCAGCTCCGAGGGCAACCTCGGGAGGAGGAAGGGGCGCCGCTCGTGCGGCTGCCCCTCCTCTTCCTTGCCTCGGAGACGACCCTATTGGTCGTCTGCCGAGGCCCCAAGTCTGTGAAAACTCATGCTACAACCTCTTCCACACAAAAATTTGCATAGTTTCAAAGATGCTGCAAAATCTCTTTTCATGGGATAATAGCTGTTAATGATTGCAGAGATGTCTGTATGCATAACATAAATGAGCAGACCCAAATAATAATAATAATAATAATTATTATTATTATTATTATTATTTATATCCCGCCCCTCTGCAGAGCAATCGGGCGGCTTACAACATTAAATTTACATAAAGATATGTTAATACAATGTAAACTCCAGAAACCTACCCACCCCTTAAAAGGTAAGTTTTAAAAGATAGTCTAGGCCCGATGGTGCTGGGCCTAGTGTCTCTCTCCCAGATGGCATCGGATGGAATGGAGGGAGGGCTCTTCTTCTTATTCCAGGCCCAATGGTGTAATATTGTAATTGTAATATTCATAATTTCTGTATTTGTTGGACACATTTTGCTTACTGCTCTCACTGGCTGCCCACAACAAAAACATCTGCAGTCATTTCCCTCTATTTCTAATAAACCCACACTACCCACAACATGAGCTATGAGGGGAGGGGAATTAGACATTATGAATTGATGCAATAAGTTTGGCGTCTGCATTGAACAGTGATATAACAATATTAGAATCAAACTAACTAATTTGTTCGTCTGTATGGGCTGCGTTCTTGAACTTACTAGAATGGTGTCACACTCACCATAGCTGTGCAAATGTGTATCCTAAATCAACCGGAGGCCTGGCTAATTCTTTTAACTAGACCTCCAGATACTGTTGGACTTCAACTCCTGTCAGTCTCAGCCACAGTAGTCAATAGGGAGGAAAGATGCAGGACATAGTACAGCAACTTCTGGAGGATCACAGGTCCCTCAATCCTGTTGTGCAAGACAAGCTTGCTGTTTCTGCTTTACATGACCTGGAGATGACTGAATTAACTTCTGCTTACAATCTAAAAAGGCCACCACTGTTTAGATTTTTGGGTTCTTGTTTGTTTTACCATTTCTGCTGTTTAATTGTCAGTTTTTAAGATGGTTGTTGGCCACTTTCACATTTGGTGAAATCATTCCTCAATCATTATTACTAAGTAAATAAATTTAATATCATTTAATATACAGGAACAGGTGAAAACAAAAGTACAAAAAACAATTTTGTTGTGTGCTGAACTTTGTTTTTTGCTTGGTTTAGCAGTGGGGTATCATAATAATGATATATGATAAAAATGGTATATAATAATTGCTTTTGTTCATGGGGCCTGTGGTATATTGGGAAGATAAATAGGCCACTTAAGACCAGAATAATGAAATACAGGAAAAAATGAGAAGACTGATGCATCACTTATCCCACATTTTGTGGGTTATTGATATTCAGAGAAGGATTTTAATGTTTTTGTGATTGAAAAGGTGAAGCCCAGAAGGTAATAGAAGGTAGCACTGTACTAATTTGCTGCTTTTGCAAGGGAAATCATTTGAATGGATACTAAATGCAGGGCTCATTCACACTGCACAATGATAGTGTTATATTCCACTTTAAGTATGACAACTTCCCATAGACTCTTGGGATTTGTAGTATAGGGAGAGGTATGTAGAATTCTCAGTCAGAACTCTTCAGTGCCTTCTAAACTGCTGACCCCAGGATTCTGTAGGAGGTAACCATGAGAGTTAAGATAGAATACAGCTCTACAATTGTGAAGTGTGAATGAGCCTACAGTCTCATTAATGGATATCACTGAGAAATTGAGATGATTGAGCTGTTTCTTCTGAGTGTATCACATTTTGGCATTATAGACATCAGTCTTGTAATTTTGCTTATAGTTTAAAGTGGGTGACCAAAAAAAAAAAGGAAAAAGGCAGAGACATTATAAACAAATGAAACCTTGTACCCAGTTTTACATCATTAGATTTCACAACAAGTATGGATTAACTATTGTTGTTTGGCTGTTTTAGTATTGACTGAGCGAATATAAGTCATACCACATTTTCTAGAGAAGCTTGTTGGTATCTGCCACATCACTATGTTTAATTATAACATGCATTCTTTGTGTTGTTGTTTTTTTAACTTGAAATGTATGTGCCCCTCTTGACTGGTGAGTTCTCAGAGTGGCTAACAGAGACCAAATATTTATCTCCAAAAGTATAAATCCAAAGGCTGAAAGTTACAATTCCATAATACTGTGCAAGTATTTGTGTTCTTCGGCACTCTTTATCAGGTTACATAGTTTTAAAAAATTGGGATAGGTGGGTGGAAGATACATGAAAGTCTGAAAATTTGGTTAGGTGTTTAAGGCATAAGGTCTGCAGTTAAACTGAGTCCCAAAAATAAAGAATACAGGGCTAATTATTTGGTCCCCATTGGCTGCTGCTAATAACAGTAATGTCTATTTATGGATTTTGTTCTGTTCTCACAGTCTAACTGGCAATCTCCATTTTGGAAAATAGTTATACCAATACAAAGATAAAAGCTAAAATTATTGCTTAGTCTAATAAGACATCTCTCCCACCCACCCGAAGCAATTGCTTTTCAAGTCAGGTCTATCATAATCTGAATTAAACTGGCAGGAGATATTTGGTAATCAGGTTTCTAAATCCACACACATCAATTAAAACAGAGGGGATTAATGTCCATTGAGAGCTAGTATGTTGTAGTTAGAGTGCTAGAATAGAATGCTGGGAGAGCAGGGTTTGAATCCTTGCTTGGCCATAGAATCCCAGTGGATGACCTTGGACAAGTCACTTCCTCTCAGCCTCAGAAGAACCTCATCTGAGGAAGGAAAAACCAAACTGTAAAAAACAAACAAACACGCACCTTGTAATAGGTTCACTTTTGGGTCACCATAAGTCAGAAATGACTTGAAAGCACACAACACTAAAATGTCCATCAATTTAATTCCCATCTATTTTTGTATATACCATGACATTTTAAAAAATCAACTCATTTGCACTCCTAAAGGTAAAAACAGAGAGTTTATATCAAAATGGAACAACTCTCTAACTTTGACCAGGAAGCCTGTTGCAGACTGCTGTTCATAGCTAGCTATGAGATAGCTAGGGAGCCCAAATTCTTCATGATTGTGTTTCGTAGAAGCTATCATCACAAATGATATGATACAAAACTGTACACTCATGAATATACCATTGGTGAGTTGACTAGGGCTGCATTTTCAGTGCTTTCTTGTGTTCACATAGGCTGTGAGAACTGCACTTACATGTTGCAAAGATTAGATCTTATATGCAATTTGGATACATTGTCTCCTTTTTCCCTAATCCATCTTGTACTTGGAGGTCATATCTGTGAGCAAACATATTTGTAGGTGAAACATTGAACTGTGTGTGTAATTCATTTCTGCTTAAGCTGCTTTTTTCCTCCTCTTTATTTCTATTGGTACTTTTAATGCCTTGTCATTGCTTTTTTAGGAATTTGCTGCTTCTTTGCAGGAACATTACTTGGAAAATGTCATGTGGCTCCTGAAGAATGGTTCATACTTCCACCTTTGCTCTCAGACAGACTGTTTTGCTTGGATGCTGCTTCAGTCACCCATTCACTTTAAATCAAAATATGTTCATCAGGAATTCATTCTGATTTAAATGTGCACTAAGTTGAGAACAGATATACCACAGAAAAAAACAGCTTTAAAGTAAAATGTTTTCAGTGAGGAGTTTCCTAGTTATCAGCTAATTGGACTTGTAAAATTCCTTCACAAAACCCAAAATATTATTTCACATATATCTATATGGATTACATCTAACCTACTTTTACACAACAGTAACCCTTTTATTTGTTGAAGTGGGTATAATGTGGTCAGAGAGCTAGTGTGGTATAGTGGTTTGTGTGTTGGACTACAGCTTTGGAAACCAGGTTTTGAATCCCCAGTTCATCATGTAAATCTACTGGGTGACCTTGGGCAAGTTACATTCTCTCAGCCTCAGGGAGGGGGGGAATCTTTGAATAAATCTTGCCAAGAAAACCCTGTGGTTAGTTTAGGGGGGTTGCAGACTGCCAGAAATAGTGTGAATTCAGTCCACTTTTAGGGTTAGGGTTAGAGTTAGGGAACCATGGGAACTGTATTTTATTGTGGCATCAGAGTTGTCTGACAGAGAAGGCTCAATGTCTCAGAAAAATAACAGTTCCCATGATTCCCTAGCACTAACCCTAACCCTAAAAGTGGACTGAATTCACACTATTTCTGGCAGTCTGCAACCCCCCTTAGTGTCTCCAAAAGTTGGAAAGAACTTGAAGGTACATAGCAACAGCAACAGCAATGTTGTCACATTTCAAAAGCACTTAACACATGGGAATGAAGTCCTTTAATTGCTGTGAGGTGAAACAGTTTCTAGCTATTTTTACAAGGCATTTTGGGAGGCATCTTGACAAGAATTTTTCAAGAGTAAAGCAAATTTTCATCATACTCTTACCAATCTTAAAATGTTCTATCCCTCAATATAAAATTAAGGAAAAATAATGAAAAAATGTAAGAAGCAGCACAACCGGTAATGCAGTAGTTACTCTGATAGTGTAACGAGTGGTGACACTGACTTATTTCTCAAACACTGTAACAAATAACAGAATGAATTCATTTTAGAAATTAACTTTTTGAGCACTGTACTATATACCACAAGACACTCATGTCTCTTATGCGTGTGCTACCTATAGAGAAGAACTAGCAGAAGAGGAAATGAAGTAGGCTATCATGAGGCCACAGGCAGTTCCTATTAAGGAAAAACAGCCAAACTACTGGTTTGGTACTTAGTTATATCTAACAGTTGACTATAGCTTGCTGTTCTAAGATGAACTGCTTTGCTACCTTGCAATTTCTGAGGGAAAGAACTACACACTACTCCCACACAGGGAGCTTTACCCTTCAAGTTAGCCATTGCCATATGCCATCAAAGGATCTTGGCCTAACTACTCAAATAACTCACCACCATGTAAACTTTATATCTTCCATTTAATTATGCCATTAAAATTAAATTAAATTATTACACAAAACATGCTCTATATGCAGTGCCCTCAATTTTTTAGCTTCCTTTTGTAGAAATTTGATGATAAATAGCTGCTGTTCTAGCAGAGCTAAGATAGCAGCTGCTCTAGCTAATGTTATCCAGATGTAAGGTGCTTTTAAGAGCCTTACCTGGTGAATTATAGTGCTTTTTACAGTCATAAAGTTAGGGAAAGAGGAAGTCAGAAAGAGCCCTCAGAAAAGGTTTTGGAAATTGAGTCCCATGTTCGATGTCCGTATAAACAGCTGCAGCAATTTACTTATGTCTTATCTAGGCTGGAATGAATGTCATTGACTTCACTTTATGTGTTCCTATAGTTTTATCTGTAAATCATTGTCATGTCATATGAGAGCTTCAGATGATGGCTTCCCTTATTTGGCAGCTTTAAAAGAC
The DNA here is from genome assembly GCA_026167975.1 of Phrynosoma blainvillii. Taxonomy (NCBI): domain Eukaryota; kingdom Metazoa; phylum Chordata; class Lepidosauria; order Squamata; family Phrynosomatidae; genus Phrynosoma; species Phrynosoma blainvillii. Next base: position 62,922,269 of record JANUYF010000002.1, on the reverse strand, counting down.
AAGAAAGAGAAGAGAGTTGGAACTAAGTGTGTGACTTATGAATCATTACCAAAGAATGAGATTCTTTAATTTATACCTGGGATCTACAGAGTTCACAGTCATGCTTTTATCTCTCAGACTCTTTCACATTTCATGTTATATTCTTTTGGCTGGGTTCTGCATAGAATTTCAAGATTAAAACCTATGCAGATGAAAGAATGGACACTCCCCCCTCCCCCAAGAATCCATTGGTAGGAAGTTCTGAACGAGTTTATGAGAGTGAGAAAGACAAATATTCCTGGATGTATAAGATTCTTCATTATGAAAGAAAATGCAGAGAACATATCTATGCAAAGAATAATTTTATTACAACTTAAATATGTAGTGGTTTTAGTATTGGACTACAGCTCTGGAGATCAGGGTTCAAATCCCCACTCAAGCATAAAAACCGATAGGGTGATCTTAAGCAAGTCACACTTTCTCAGGCTCAGAGGATGGAAATGCCAAACCTCCTTTTAAGAAATTTGCCAAGAAAATCCTTAGGGTCATCAGAAGTCAAAAATGACTTTGAGGCACACAACAACAAATCGAACAAGTACTTAAATGTAAAATGAATAATAAATTTAGAAAAGTACTTATGTGAAGGTGTGTTAGAATGTTTCTTGATTTGCTGGCCACTCTCCACTTGTGTGTAGTCATAAATAAAACTTGAACTGGAATTATTTCAGATTCTAGTGGTAGAATTGAAAGACATTGTGTTATTGTGGATCAGTATCCAAAGGGATCTTGTAGAACCTGTGAGGGAAAGAAAGAAGTTGGCATAAGTTTTCATAGGTTTAAGTCTACTTCTTCAGATGCATGGAGTGAAGTGCCCAGGAACAGACATTTATAAGGAAGCTCTGTGTGTGAATAGCAATAGAAATGCAAAACTGTGGGTACGATGATGAGGTGACAAATTCAGGTTTAATAATGGTCACGGGGGGGGGGGGGGGGGAGGCAGGTGGAAGGATGTTGGCTAAAGCCAAGCTAAGTAGATAACACTATGAACTAAGTGGGAGTTTTTGGAATGTAATGTGATGCTGGCTGGAAGCAGAAAGGAGATGTGATGAACTGACAAGAAAGCCTTTATGAGGCGTGGGTGTTAATTAGCATTATATCAAGTGTAGTGTGCTAGGAAACTATTATTAATGTTCAGCCCATTGCTGATGGGCTGGAGTTTGTGGATATATTCCAACCCTGCTGTTTCTCTTTCCAATCTTCTGTTGTTGTTATTGTTTGTATCTGTCCTGAGGTTTGAGATGGAATGCCCAGGAAGATTGAAGTGTTCTGCAGCTGATTTTAATAATGTGTGATTTATGTCCGTTTATCCTTTACCACAGAGACTGCCCTGTATACCCAATGTAGATTGCAGAAGGACAGTCCCTTTGCATCCAGGTCCTAGTGTTCAAGGGGAAAAAAGTGAAATAGACTTAACTTTGCCACCCAAAGCAGCAATCACAAGGCAGGCTAGTTAGCCATTAGTCTCACTTATGCAAGACTGCACAATTAACATTGTTTCTCTAGAAAGAGGCCTTTCTGAAAAGTTTTTGTTTTCTCATTTCATTGGTATAGGTCTGTAAGGTATTAAGCAGATGTGCCCTAAAAGGTCTGTTTTCTACTGGTTACTATATATCAGTTTAGTTGTCCAAATATATCAGTGCAACAGGAGAGAGTTTGTGCCATTGACCCCAAATCTCTTCACATCAGTGTGGATATTGCTTTAAGGTAGCTGTCACATCACCTAAACTGATACAACCAGTATTACTACTGCAAGTATTTCAAGGACTATGGAAAGAACTGAGTGGAGTGTGTAAATAATTCTGAAGTTACAACCAAATGGAAGGAATTTGTTAGTCCTAAACAGATACAAAATCACTCTCACTCAATACATTATAAAATCAAGACAGAGATTGAGACCATGAAGAGGGGGTGGCAAAAGGGAGAAAATGCTTCGTTCATTCCAGCTGGCATCTTTTTTATCAGGTATGCTATATAAGCAAACATGGTGTTGAGCTGTTGAGTCTGAGGTCATGGTTGTCCCTGAGTTGGGGCATTGGTATATTTTAGTATGCATTCATTACACGGTACACTGTACAGTTAAGAAACATGCTTGTGGCACCAGCATGTGATTATGGGAAGACAGACTGACCACTGGGAAATTGCTGAGCTAACAGGGAGGGAGTTGGGTTGAACTGTACTGCAGCCAAGTTTACAGATGGTTACCACAGTAGCACACCTTCTAATGACATATCTGAAACACTCTGTACTCAGGATGTTCACTTCACCCAAGGTGGGGCTTTTTTGTTTTTAAGTGCCATACTATTATGACATTCTCCTTCCATTTTCTTTTTCTTAGATTATTGTTTTCCATAGTAGTTTAACTAATTCTTAAATTATTATCAGGGACCCTTTTTCTTTGACATCTATCTGCAGTGTTTTTCCCCAGAGTACCTATTTGATATGCCCATAATTAAGGTGGTGGCAAATTCCTTTGCCCCTTGCTATAGAAGATGTATGAGATGTTATTAGTTCTGTAATTGCTATTTCATGCAACTATTGTAGCTATAATGGGATAATTGTACTTTTCACTCGACAAACTTGGTTATGAGAATTGCCCTGAATTGTTCATAGGTGAGTAGACTTTGATATTATTGGATAGTTAAATGATCCTTAATTGGAGATTTGACATGCCAAATACATCAGTATATCAGCAATGTGTGGGTCTTTGAAGCAATGGGCTGAGATAGTCATCTGGTTTGGATAGCTCTCTAAAAAGATTTAGGGAATGGGGCAAAACATTTTTTGCACCATTCCTAATGGTTTGCCTCACAACTAAATAACACACTGGCAACTGAAACCAAATAATGTTTTAATGCCAGTTCTTTGGTTGCTTATCAGATGAATAGTGTATGATGCATCTCAAAAGCAGAGGCACTGGGCTAGTGTTTTCTTTTTCATCTTTTTAATAGAACCAGATGGGATTGATCTACAGTAAGCCAATCTTATTGATCAAGAGGCATTGTGATACCCATGCAGAACTGCAGAACAGACAGTGAAACATTCACCCATACTTCCTGTGCAGAAACATTATTGGTTTGGTACATTTTCAAAATGTATTATTCCTGGAAAGGGTCATGCATCATACATCAGTTATATTTTCTAGCTGTCCAGGAAAGATTTTTGCATTTTCTGGGAAAATTAGAATTCTTAATATAAAGATATGATGCAAATGCCTGGGCTAAGTATTATTTTTAAAAAATTATACTTACTTTTACACATAGTTTCAATATAGTTTTAGAACAGTTTTAGATTAGGCCCAGTTCAGCAGAAAACAAAGTGCTTCTTGTTTTAGATCCAAAGCCAAAATTTAACAAATTTAGCTGTTTTGTTTCTCAGTGGACACCTCTTTAGCAGCAGGAATTTCCTTTGTAATATAGATATACCTCAGATATCAAAGCCACTGTAAATTCTGTACTGTAACTTACATTGTTCAGCAACCAAACAATGAATTGGATGCATTTGGTTATAACAAGGTGTGGTTTATAACTGCAACACATCACAAACTTTTTCAGATCCCTCCCCTCACCACAAAAAAAAAAAAAATGCTTACTTCTCTTTTTAACAAGCCACTGTTTAGATTTAAGTCTGAACCTGTAGTTCAGGTGGTCATGATACCTGGAGCATTCTGAGAGATATAGATCAAAAATATTTTCCAAGTTCTGATCCTTTTAATTTTTCACATCTAATTTCCAATGTATAAATTATCTTGGTTTTTCAATGAGAATATTTCAGTGAAAGGAAGCAGCTGTAGACTGAAAGAGGTTTCCTTAAGTTTTGTCTTAAAAAAAAATCCTTGTACCTCATGTGACCACATAGCATAGATCAGAATCCTGGGACTGAATGGGCAAATGATTTGCATTACTGGAGATGTTTTGTAATTAGGGTTGTACATATTCAGATCTAGATTTGATACCATCCTAATGCTGGATTTAGCTGCAGCTACGCATTAAGTCCTATACTACAGGGGAATTAAATTTGCAAGCTGTACCTAGTTCAGCCTGTCACTCTTGTCCCTGCCTGCTGTCAGGTCTATTGCTTCTTCTATGAGTGATATTGTTTGAGAAAGAGATAAAGAAGGGGAGGAGTAGAAGAGGAGAAGGAGAGGGAGAGGGAGAAGGAGGGGGAAGGAGGTTAGTAATGTAAATGGGAAGTTATAATCTTTTTTATTTTCCATAACAGATGCTCTGTGAATTTCTTGAACGTATGCACGTCAAAGCTCTTCATAAGTATTCAAATGCACTGCTACAACCTGTAAAGTTTAACAGAATAAAAGAGAGAGAGAAAATATTCTTGACATCTATTTGCACTAAAGTATACTCATGTGAGAAATTCTAAGCATCATCTTTGCACTTGCTAGAAAAGTTCTAGGGTTTGGTGGTATTGCATACACAAAAACATAAGTGCTATATAAAGCATGTGACCTGTAGGGCTAAATCTTAACAGCCGATCCCATTTTTAAAAAGACAGACAAAGGGGAGGAGAGAACTACCATATGTTATTTACTGAATTCTATGCAATTTGGGGAAATTATTTTGTCTTTACTATTTATTAACTCAGAGTCTCCATCCAAAAGGAGAGCAGCCAATTGCTCAAGCATACAAGGTACTGAGGTCAATAGTTACTTCTCCATGAAGCTCCTGAAAAAGAGCTTTCATTTAATTATTTTGTGAATTTTCCCCTTTGTGATCCTAGCTTCTCACTGTGTCAGAGAGTCAATCAACTGTTTTTGGGAGGCTTTCTTAATGATAAAAAGGTAGTCTCTCTCTCTCTCTTTCTCTCTGTATATATATATATATATATAGAGAGAGAGAGAGAGAGAGAGAGAGAGAGAGAGAGAGAATATCTGAGGTTTTAGGTTGCAGTCACTGACAGTACATCCTTTGTTCAGATTAAGCACCATGGGACACAGTGAAATATGCATAGGACTGTGCTACATGAAGGAGAATTATGTGGATGATATGTAAGTTGATTTTGTACTGAAATTAATAAAAAATGCTATGTAGTTGTGCAATTGGAATACATCTATATCTATCAAGCCCTTCTATCAAGCAAGACAAGAAAACTAGCCTCAAAGTTCCAGTATGTGATGCACCTTTATTTATTAATTTATGGTATCCAGTCCATTTATTCCTGTGCTATCTTGTCCCTCTTTCTTAAAAATTTGTGCAAAATGAAACAGTCATGGCAGGAGGCAGATCTACAACTGTGCAGTTGTTCTTCAGAAATTTGTGCAATTCTGAGTAAAACTATGTGAGTTTCTTGAAAATGCAGTCTTTAAATGTTGTGGTGAGGTTTTTTTGTTTGTTTGTTTTTTGTCTTTTGTGTGTGAGAGAAAAAAAAACCCTAAATGTTATAGCACTACAGGAATAAATACTGATGCCTTTTCCCCAACATCTGTCAGGAAGTGGGAAAATTGAGAATTTCTACCCTTATTCCCCCTCCCCAGCTATCAAGCTTAGGATAATCTTTTATGATGAGAGAATAGTCTTTTAAATCATGATTTTATATTATTTTATATTATTTTCTGTTTTAATATATATGTTTATATATATTATTTTCTGTTTTAATATGGTAGTTTATTTAATTGTCTTTTATCATTTTTATTATCAAATTTAAATTAAAGTGTCTTGTTTTGATTCATATTGTGAGCCACTTTGGTTCACTTTTGTGAGGAAGGTGGGATATAAATCAAGTTAATAAATAAATGTAGTGTGGACCCAAGTGTTACAGGAATTTATAGATCATCACTAGCACTGTGAACTGCCTCTGGAAAGAGACTGGTGAAGTTACCATATGAAGGAGTATTCTGCTCTTTTGAAACCAGGTTCAGTCAGCACTCTGAGTATAGCAACTAGAACCATTGCAGTTTGTAAACACTCTCAAAGGCAGTTCTATGCACAATGCACCACAGTAGTCCAAAGTATGTGGTAGATGGTTGTTAGTTATTTAATTTCTTAATTCCCATCCACCCCACCCTCTTTATCTCTTTTTACTTGGGAGTGGTACTTGTGGCAATTCTTTAAAAAACAAAAAAACAAAAAACCTCATTCGCTACAATAACTTGGCTAACTTTCAGTATTATATAGTTTGGCCTGTGTGGGTGAAGGATGTCATTTGATGCTCAGTCTCAGGGAGCAAAATGTCTTTAGTTGGTCCTGCTTCTCACTTTTCATGTCATTTAATTGAGAACAGCAGAAGAGATACTGAGATACATTTAGATTTGTAAAATATTAAATATCTGTTGCAGAGAGTGCAGTTTAGCTTTACCATGAATGCTGCCCAACATGAACAAAATCCTACATCTTGGTGTCCTCTGTCATAAGCTGAATGACAAGGGAGAACACAGCTGTTGCCACTACCATGGACACAGCTGTTATAGTGACAAATACCACAGCTACTGAGGCTCCTGTTAGACTAAACCATAGAAGGGTACCATCTGAACAAATGCTGGAGTTTGACTGTCAGATTCTTAGATGTGTCACATTTTTCTGTGGTGCTTTGGGCTGTTGTAACAGCTGTTTGTAAACAGTGCAAATCCAACATTAGCCCAGGAAAGGAGGGTATCGACATTTTTCCTTCCAATGTCTTTCTTCCTGAACCATGATTTAAAAATATTGCAGATATGCTGACACTTCTGCTGATGATTTAAATAGCAACCAGGATAATCTTCCAACTGAGCAACCAATTGGCAGGCTCCATCCTTGACTCCTGCTATGTCAAATGACTCATCACCATGTCTGAGAATGTCCATTTGACTGCCAACTCATTGGACAAACACAACAGTCAATTAGAAAATTATTTGGAAGATGTTGAAATCCTGGATCAGTTCTTTCTGGTCTGCTACCATGTGAAATATAGTCATAACAGTGTTACTGTGTGCAAAATCCCTAAAGAGGACTGCAGGACGATAGTGACGGATGCCGCTAATATTACTTTTCCTTACAGGTGAACCTAGAAAGTGAGACAGGATGGATTTTTAAAATAGCCACAGCCACACATTCATCTTTGTAATGTGCTTACAGTTAGCAGTGAGTCTGAGACATGAATCTGACAAAGCTCTCTAAGGTACATCTTTTTCACTATACATCTCATGGCACCTGAACGTTAGAAAGATACAGAAATGCAGGGAGGTTCATTGTAATTGGTTTATTTCAGATTCAGCTTTTCTTCTCATTCCATTGCACCAATAGCACACATATGCATATGTTGAGGTTGCTAGGGATGTTAGTAATCAGTAAATGGAGTTCTCAGAGCTGTGAACTAGGTACAGATAACTGGTTATGTAACTGATTTCCCCTTCTCCCTCCTCTTCCTCCTCCTCTTCCTTACATAACTTCTGAATAAATTAATTTGCCTTATGATTGCAACTTAACTTCTTCTGTAAAGTTCCTGTAACATTTTGGTGACTTTTATAATTATGGGTGTGTGGCCTCACTAAATGGTGAAAGAGCAATACTATGTGGTTCATGTGCTGGCCTTTCTTACACCTTCAGCTACTGCCACCTGCTCTGTTGAGGAGTTGAGCTGATAGTGAGATGAAGGAAATGGGTTTTGAATCATAGCCAATAATGTTTAGCATACAAGTGATAGTTATCTGGAATAATATTTTTGGGTTAAAGTTCCAGGCTCAGGCATGTCTGACTGACCTTTCCTTCCAATCCAAGGCTTGAGGAGTTATTTAGTTTGTATCTGACTTGTACTTGAAAAGACAGCAAAACTTGGTAAAGTCAAAGGCAGTATGAAAAGGGTAAGACTGGACTACTACTACTACTACTACTACTACTACTACTACTAAATATTTTATTTATACCCCATCTTTAGCCAAAGCTATCCAGGCAGCTTACATTAAAAATACACTCCCAGAATTTATAACAATCACATAACCCCCCCCCCTTAAAATTACAATTAAATCAAGCAGTTTAAAATCTAATATTTTAAACAATAATCAATAACACACACTACTAATTGAACAAAGCACTGAAACACCCCCTGTTTATAGCTGGGGCAGATTATCCCCTCAGAGACACATGTAAAAAAGGGAAAGGGCACTTAATGGGGGAGGGTCAGATTCCGGATAAGTCTGCCAGAAGAGATCCGTCTTGATAGCTTTCTTAAAGCTTTCCAAGCTAGATATCTGATGGATCTCTTCCGGCAAGACGTTCCAGAGTCTGGGAGCAGTGGCAGAAAAAGTCCTCTGGGAGGTTGCCGTCAATCTAGTTCTTGTTGATTGAAGAAGCTGCCTCCCAGAGGACCTGAGGGAACAGGGCATATTATATGAGATTATATAGATTGATCCATTCAGAGAAGCCATAACCCTGAGTTTGCAAAACCTCAGTTCAGTTGATAACCAGGGCTCATGGAGGTCTCTCCTTCATTGAGTTACCATATATCAAAGTTGACTTGGTGGAAAGTAACAATAACAAATGTGTGACCAGCCAAACAAAGAGAGTAAGACCAAAATCATACATTAAGCTGACACAATATAAAGCTCCTCCTACATACTTCTGCTCACCTTTCTCCCATCAGTGCAACAGTCTTTTTCTTCACCAGAGCAAACTTTCATGGCCTTTTTTTTCATTTTTGCAGCCAGGAGGAAGGATGTGTGAAACAGGCATGGTTGCTAATCCCAGCTAGTTGAGGGATTGCTTCTTTGCTCATCTGCCTCAAGTTACAGTTCTTTAGAATTTATCTTCCAAGGTTACAAAAAACAATATTGTCTAGTAGGCAGATCAACATTGACATTCCCCTTAAGAATCTCATGCTTTGGGTTTCCAGAAAATGTATATAACCAGAAGATAAATGTTAACTGTTCTGTACCTAAGTCTCCCTTATCTGGAATTCCAAAATCCAAAATATTCCAAAAAACAAAACTTTTTTTCTTTGGTGCCTAAGATAGTGACACCTTTGCTTTTTGATGGCTCAGTGTACACAAACTTTGTTTCATGAACAAAATTATTTTAAAAATAATTGTAGGGTGCAGTGCTCATCTCTGTTACTAAACTGAAGAGCCAGCATTGTCCGAAGACTACTCCACTGGTCATGTGGCCAGCATGACTGCAACAAATGTTGTCACCTTAGATACTTATTTATCTATTTGCATTTGCATGCTTTCAAACTGCTGGTTGGCAAAAACTGGGACTAGTGACAGGAGCTCACCCCATCATGCAGCACTCAGGCCTTGAACTACCAACCTTCAAATCTTCTGATCATCAGAACTGGCATCTTAACCACTAAGGAGATTATCACATGGAGGCTTACCATAAGTAAAACATCCCTAAGTCGTCCAGAAAGTGATGGTCAGTCGTGCTTATCCCCATTATTAAATTGTCATGGAGGCGTCCCTTTGCCTCTCCTGTCATTAAAGCATTAGCAGAGCCACCATTTTTCAATAACTGGAACTTCCTGTTATTGAGAAATGGTGGCTCTGCTAATGCTTTAATAACGGGGAGAGGTGAGGGGATACCTCCATAACAATTTAATAACAGGGACAAGTGTGACCAGTTATCACACCCTCACACTTTCTGGTCAATTTAGGGACATTTTACTGATGGCAAGCCTCCGTGTGATAATCTCTTAAACCACTGCATCCCTATATAAGAGTCGTGGTGGTGTGGTGGTTAAATGCCAGTACTGCAGCCACTCACTCACAAATCACAAGGTTGTGAGTTCAATCCCAGGCAGGGGCTCAGGGTTGACTCAGCCTGGCATCCTTTTGAGGCCACTAAAATGAGTACCCAGTTTGTTGGGGGCAATTAGCTTACCATTGTAAACCACTTAGAGATTATTTAGTGTGGTAAGAAGCAGTATGCAAATGAAGCTGCTATTTCTATTTCTAAACACAAATGAATATTGTGTTTAGATTTAGGTTCCATCTCTAAGATATTTTATTATGTACACGTATGCAAATAGTGATGTGACGATTATTTGACATGGTTCGCTAAAGACACAAATTGGTGATTTCTCAACCATTTTGTTTTATATACGAGCTGAGAAATTTGCAACATAATCACATAAGTGTGAGAATTTTCACATGGTTCAATTGCAAATGAAGTAAAGGGGCCAAGGGGGGGGGGGAATTCCTTTTGAAGTTCACTGTTCTAAACTGTTTTATTATTTTATGGCATCATTGCCATAAGTGCAAGAGTGTGTTAATTTTCACACTCAAGTCACATACAAAGCTGCCTTGCCAATGAGATGTTGAAATTGTGTGTTGCTATTGTTTTTGAAATAATAATAATAATAAAGTTTATTTGTATCCCGCTTATTGCCAGACAATCCAAGCGGCTTACAATAAAACTTGTATAACATATCTCCAAAAAGAAAAACCAACCCACACCCTAATCAACCTCTACTGCGTTCCTCATCCATAAACAACTGATGGGGCCACGAGAGGAACGTAGGAGTCAAGGAACCCAAGGCCGGGGTGATTAGTCTGGGAAGGCCTGCCGAAAGAGATCCGTCTTGACAGCTTTTTTAAAGCTGTCCAGTGATGTCAACTGACGGATCTCGTCCGGCAGGCCGTTCCAGAGTTTGGGGGCGACAACAGAAAAAGCCCTCTGGGAGGTCGCCACAAGCCTAGATTTTTGAGGCTGCAGCAAATTCCTCCCAGAGGACCGGAGAGCGCAGGGAGGATTGTATGGAAGGAGGCGATCCCTGAGATAGCTTGGACCCAAGCCATTTAGGGCTTTAAAGGTAATAACCAACACCTTGTACTGGGCCCGGAAGCTAATAGGCAGCCAGTGGAGGGACCTCAAAACTGGAGTGATGTGGTCCCTCCTAGATGTTCCAGAAATAAGCCTGGCTGCCATGTTTTGAACCAACTGAAGGTTCCGAACCAAGCACATGGGTAGCCCCATGTAGAGCGCATTACAGAAGTCGAGGCATGAGGTTACCAGTGCATGCACAACGGTCTCGAGATCCCTTACTTCCAGAAAAGGGCACAGTTGGCGTATCAGCCGAAGCTGATAACAAGCGCTCCTGACCGTCGCATTTACCTGATTTGTCATCAGGAGTTTTTTTATTATTATTTTTATTACTGTAATAAACAAAATGAGTGGATTCCCATTTGGCTGGGAGCTGCAGTCCAACATCCGGATCTTGGAAGCTATACAGAGTCAGTTAGCCCTGGTTAGTATTTAGATGGGAGACTGCCAGGGAATAATACTAGGTACTCTAGGCTAGCTTTCCGTGGAAGGAACTGGTAAAATCACATTTAAGGATTCCTCATCTAAGAAAACCTAGGAAATTCACAAGCTGCCCATATGTTCATGGGCTTCATCAAGGTGCACGCACACACGCACACACGCACACACGCACACACACACACACACTTTGTTATTTCTGCAGCTCCTGTAGCCAGATATCTGGCCCTGTAGCACCAAATGGGCAAAAGGATGAGTCCTAAAGAGCACTCCTTGCATTTTAAATAAAATCCGAGAGTTGCAAAGAGACCCCCAAGGGTCATCCAGTCCAAACTCTTCTGCCATGCAGGAATACATAGAATGCTAGAGCTGCAAAGGACTCCAAGGGCCATCCATCCCAACCTCCTTTGGCCATGTAGGAATACACGCTTTGAAATGATTGGAGCTGTGCACATGCAGTTGCCATGGCTCTGGGACAATTGGCTCCAGGGTGGCAGCTATCTGTGCTTTTTGGGTAGTCTGTTTCACCTCTATTGCATGAAAAGTATCAACTTTGAAAAATGGCTGCTGGAGCAAGTTATGCCAGCCTGGCTGAATTCAGGCTGCATCTGGATGGTGGTGGTGGTGGTGGCGGGGAATCTGTGTGATAGCCTCTGGGTGCAGCCCAAATTTTACTTCAATTCAGGTGACTTACATTTCCTTTTAAATGCATTTTAAAGGTAGTGTGATAATCTCCTAAATCTCAACACTTCATTGGCAAGACAGCTTTACCTTCACTAGTGTGTGAAAATTCACACCTTCTTGCACCCCTTAGGTTTTATTGCCATGATACCATAAAGCAAATGAACGAGCTTCAAAAGAAATTTCCCACCTCTGATTGGAATGTCTGATTGCTGGCCAGTGTGAGAGATGAGACATTGTAATTATCTTGCATTTTTCATGCAGGGAGAAAAGTAATTTTATTGCCCACCATTCTTCAGGCACAAGAAGAATTATTCTGTCATGTCACAACACTATATGCAAATACATGTATTCCAAAATCTAAAATAAATTCCCAAATTCAAAACACCTCTGGTCCCAAGGGAGAGTCAGCCTGTATATTCATTAAGTAAACAATTAGTTTATGTAGTTACATACTCTGGGTGGTACTCGCAATACATTAGTATGGTATTTGTAATATAGGGTAGTGATACAAAACATCACCTTAGACATTATTGAGACATCATAGCTCATATTTCTTCTGCCATTACACATCTCACACAGGCATTTCCATATATTGCAGTGTTCGGTAACACTTCATCATTTCCAATACAATGCATTATGTGTAAGGCTTCTAGCTTTTTACACAATACATTTCAGATACTTTTCATGCAATAGGGGTGAAACAGACCACCCCAAAGTATGGATCACAGCCACCCTTGAGCCAATTGCCCTGGAGCCATGGCAACTGCATGTGCACAGCTCCAATCATTTCAAAGCAGCTTCTGAAACTGAGTGGATTTTTTTTACCGCTCCCTTTCAGTGCAGTTTTTCTGGGTTGGGGCGATTTGGCAGTATCTTGCAGGTGGCTTGGTGGTGTATGTCATGTGATCGCCACACCCCCAAGCCACCCAGAAGCAGATTTTTTTTTCACTCATCTGTTTTGGGTCATAGTTCACATATTTACCTTTTGTTCATCTAAAAAGAGAATGAGCTCACTGCTTCTGAAAAGTTGTGATTTTGAGAGATACACCTTGTTTCCTGGTACCCTAATATGGGATTTCCTTATTCCATTTTCAGACGCTATTCTTAGTTCTCTGAAACTCCATTTCAGATTTCAAATATGTGAAGAAACACTGGGGGGTTGCAGACTGCCAGAAATAGTGCAAATTGAGTCCACTTTTAGGGTTAGGGTTAGGGTTAGGGAATCATGGGAACGGTAGTTTATTGTGGCACCAGTGCTCTCTGACAGAGAAGGCTCAATGTCTCAGAAAAAAAAATTCCGAAAAAATAATTGTCCTTGTTTTATCTATAGAGTCATTTTTTTCCATATATTCATACCATGATTTCCAATTTAAATGAAAAGATGGTAATGGTTTATCTTGAACTAACCATGTTAATTTTTCCATTTCGTATATTTCGTATACTTTCAATCTCCATTCCTCTATCACAGGGATTTCTTTTTGTCTCCAATGTCTAGCAAATACAATCCTAGCTGCTGATATTAATAAAAAAAGCAATTTTCCAGCTTTCCTTTCTGTTCCATCTTTAACTATATTCAAAAGATATAGTTTGGGATCTAATTCAATTTGTATCTTCAATATCTGCCTAATTTCATTATTAATTAACCTCCAATATTTTTGAGAGACTCTGCATTTCCACCACATATGCATATAGTATCCAATCTCCTCTCCGCATTTCCAACACATTGGATTACTTCCTTTAAACATTTTAGAAATTCTAATTGGTGTGAGATACCATCGATATATGGACTTATAAGAACTTTCTCTTATATCTACATTCACTGTATATTCCGATATCTTCTTCCAGCTTCTTTCCCATTCTTCCAGCTTTATGGATTGATTTAAATCTTTGGCCCAATTAATCATATAATTTTTAATTGTATTTTCTTCAAGTTCCCAATTTCAAATTAATTTGTAAAACTTTGATACCATTTTATTTAAATCACCATTAACCACTTTCTCAAAATTTTTATCAGCTGGCCCAATCCTTCCCGTTCCATTATCAATTTTAAACTGCTCGTATAGTTGCCTATAAGCAAACCAATTGATTTCATATCCTTCCATTTTTATTTCTTCTTGAGTTTTAAATTTTATGTTAGAGTCCTGCAATTTAATCAAATCTTTATATTTAAGCCAATTTTCTTCATTATATAATCCTTTCATTAACACAGCCTCAGCTGGTGACGCCCAATATGGAATTTTTTGGCACCATTTTTTCTTATACTTCAACCAAACTTTTAAACAGGCCTTATGTATATAATGATCTTTGAATCTAGCATCAACCTTAAACTTATCATAGAACAGATAAGAATGGAAACCATATTGGAGATCTGCCCCCTCTAAGTCAGGTGTCCTTTTATCTCTCAATAATAACCAATCTTGAAGCCATACCAAAATACAAGCCTCGTAATACCATTGAATATTAGGTAATGCGAGACCACCTCATTCTAGTGTGTCTTGTAAATCAGTTGTTCTCGCTCTATGTCTCTGGTTTTTCCATATAAAATTTAAGATATCTGCATTCCAATTTTTGAAAGGTTTTTCATTTTCAATAATGGGTATATTTTGGAAATAATATATTAATTTAGAAAGCACTAACATTTTTATTATCGCAATTCTTCCTAGCCATGTTAAATTAAATTGGTCCTATTTTTTAAAATTTTCTTTAATTTCTTGCCATACTTTCAGATAATTATTTTTAAACAAATCAGATTTTTCTGTACTAATCCAGATTCCTAAATATTTTACTTTGCTATCAATTTTAAACCCAGTTGATTCTTTCAAATATTCCATTTCTTTTTTTGGAATATTTATAAGCATCATGACTGTTTTATTTCTATTAATTCGATAGCTGGATATTTCACCATATTGCTGCAATAAATTTATAATTTTCCCCATACAATCCACCGGATTTGAAATTGTTAAAACTAAATCATCCGCATAGGCTCTTAATTTATAGGTTTGTTTGCAAATTTCAATCCCAGTAATTTCTTTATCATTTCTAATTTGTGTAAGTAAAACTTCTAGTGTCAAAATAAACAACAGAAGCGCCAAAGGGCAGCCCTGTCGAACTCCTTTTTGAATACTAAATGTTTCTATCTTTTCTCCATTAATTAATTAATAATAATAATAATAATTTTTATTTAATACCCTGCCCCTCTGAGCACAATCGGGGCAGCTTACATCATAAAATTCAACAGTAATTAAGAACAATTACCTCCCCCTCCCCCCCTTAAAATGTAATTAAACTCAATACAATTTAAAAACAATGTAAGGAGATAAATTACTCCAATAAAACAACAATACATAACATACATAAAGACAAAAGTGGCAGCGAGTATCGCATCCAGACTCAATAAGAACCCAATTCCTGAAGAGGAGAGCATCTCGGGGGGAAGAGGACTCTGGAACCAAACTGATGAATTTAATCCGGGAAGGCCTGCCGGAAGAGATCCATTTTGACAGCTTTCTTGAAGCTGTCAAGTGATGACAGTTGGCGGATCTCCTCCGGCAGGCCATTCCACAGTTTGGGGGCAACTACAGAAGATGCCCTCTGGGAGGTTGTCACCAGCCTCGTTCTTTGAGGCTGTAACAAATTCCTCCCAGAGGACCGGAGGACACGGGGAGGATTATACGGGAGAAGGCGGTCCTTCAGATAGCCTGGACCCAAGCCATTTAGGGCTTTAAAGGTAATTACCAACACCTTGTACTGGGTTCGGAAACTAATAGGCAGCCAGTGGAGGGACCTTAATACCGGGGTAATATGGTCCCCCCTAGATGTTCCAGATATCAATCTGGCTGCCATATTTTGAACCAATTGGAGTTTCCGAATCAAGCACGAGGGTAGCCCCATGTAGAGCGCATTACAGAAGTCAAGGCGTGAGGTTACCAACACGTGCACGACAGTCTCAAGGTCTCCTACTTCCAGAAAAGGGCGCAGCTGGCGTATCAGCCGAAGCTGATAACAGACGCTCCTGACCGTCGCATTAACCTGATTTGTCATCAGAAGCGACGGATCAAGGAGCACCCCCAGACTGAGAACACAGTCACTGGAGGAGAGCGTGACCCCATCCAGGACTGGAGGTTGCAACCCAATTCTTGGTTTCGGAGCCTGTACCGTGAGCACCTCCGTCTTGCCTGGATTCAATTTCAATTTGTTTTTCCTCATCCAGCCCATTACCGCTTGAAGACATTCATTGAGAGAAGAGATGCCATTGGAATTCGAGGCCGATGAACGAGACACGGAGAAATAGATTTGGGTGTCATCAGCATACTGATAACACCCAGCCCCATAACTCCGTATTATCTCACCCAGCGGCTTCATATACATGTTAAACAACATCGGGGACAAAATAGCTCCCTGAGGGACCCCACAAGTGAGGTTCCTCTTGCTGGAGCTACAGTCCCCGAGCAGCATCCTCTGGGACCGACCCGAGAGGAAGGACCGGAACCACTGCAAAGCAGTGCCCCCGATACCAAGCCCCCTCAGGCGGCCCAGAAGGATGCCGTTATCTATCGTATCAAAAGCCGCTGAGAGGTCTAGGAGCACCAACAGGGTCATGCTACCCCTGTCGATGCTCAGACGCAGATCATCGGTCAAGGCAACCATGGCAGTCTCAACCCCAAAGCCTGTCCTAAAGCTGGTTTGAAATGGGTCTAGATAATCGGTTTCATCCAAGACCGCTTGGAGCTGAAGAGCAACCGCCCTCTCGATCACCTTGCTCAAAAATGGCAGTAAAGAAACAGGCCTATAGTTCTTCATATCCAGGGGGTCCAGGGAAGGCTTTTTCAGAAGCGGCTTAATCGCCGCTTCCTTTAAACAAGATGGAACATGTCCTTCCCTGAAGGACGCATTGATGATATCCCGAAGGAATCTCATCAATGCGTCCCCCCCTGGACGGCCAGCCATGATGGGCAAGGGTCGAGAGGGCAGGTCGTCTTCCTCACCTTACTAAGCAGCTTGTCCACGTCCTCGGTACTCACAAATTGCCATTGATCCAGTATAACAACATCGGCGGAGTTGATGGACGCCTCGCCTATAGACTCTGAACTAATGGTGGCGTCTAAGTCGGCTCTGATCTGAGAGATTTTATCTGCAAAGAAGTTGTTAAATGTGTCACAGCAGGCTGTCGTCGGGTTAAGCAAGGGATTTGGTGCAGGGGGTACCTGCGTCATCTCCCTCACCACCTTGAACAGCTCTGCTGGACGGGACTCTGCAGACGCAATACGTGCAGAGGAGAAAGCTCTCTTCGCTGCACGTATTGCCTCCCGATAGGACCAAAGAAAGTTCCTATGGCGAGTTCTGTCAGATCGGAGTCGAGTTTTTCGCCACCTGCACTCTAGTCGTTGTCCAAATCGCTTCATTTTCCTAAGCTCCAAGGTATACCATGGCTTATGGTTTGAAGCGAAATGGCAAGGACGCTTGGGAGCGATCGTGTCTATAGCCCTGGTAAGATCGTTATTCCATGTATTAACCAGGGCTTCGACAGGATCACCGGCATTCCCAACCATTAAACCCTCCAAGGCTCTCTGGAATCCAGTGGGCTCCATTAGCCTTCGAGGGCAGACCATTCGAATAGGTCCGCCACCCCCGAGGGGGCAGATGTTGGCTCTGACTTCCATCTTGACCAGGAAATGATCCGTCCATGACAATGCTGAGGTATCAGTCACCTCAGCCCACGGATATGCCTCTTCGGTACAGAATGCTGCATCAAGTGTATGACCTGCACAATGTGTCGGCCCGTTGACCAACTGGGATAGGCCCATGTTTGTCATGGTATCCATGAACTCCCGAGCCGCACCTGTTAAGCTGGTCTCGAGCGGGATGTTGAAGTCCCCCAGGACAAGAAGCCTGGGGGACTCCAGCAGCAGCTCAGAGACCAGTTGCGTCAGCTCGGTCAGGGAGTCTGCTAAACAACGGGGTGGCCGGTAGACTAGCAGAATCCCCAAACTATCCCTGGTCTTCAGGCTGAGGTACATACACTCAATGTGGGTTGTGTGTCGAATAGGTATCCTGGTCAAGGTCAAGGTGTTTTTATAAATCAGAGCCACTCCACCCCCTCACCCACATCCCCTCACCTGCTCACTAACTGAGTACCCGGCCGGGAGAGCCTGCGCCCATATAGCAGCACTGTCCTCCCCCAGCCAGGTCTCTGTAAAGCAAGCCAGGTCAGTGTCCTCATCCAGGAGAAGATCCTGGATGATATGAGACTTATTCTTCACTGACCTGGCATTGCAAAGGAGCAAGGTGAGGTTCTGTGGAATGGTTGGTCTGCTCTCCAAACCATCCTTGGAAACAGAAGAAACTGAAGGTGGAATAGCTATTAAGCAGCGATCCCGCCTTCTTTTGTAACATGTGTTACTTCTGTTCCAGCCATATCTCCCATTCCCCTGCACCACTCCAATCGCTGCCCCCTCTACATTTTCCGGCTCCAGATAGCTACAAATCTCCAGTTCCCTCCCCTCCCTCTGGAAAGGCTCTATACGGTCGAACCCAAGAGTGCAGTTGATAGAGTTTTTTGCGATGGCAGAAGGGGCTCTTCAAGACTCCACTCCACCCCGCCACAGATGGAAAAAGGCAGGGAGGAGTCTCTGAGCCGGGAAGTCAGCAGCCGGGTTCCTCTGCCGCTGTGCCGCTGGTGAAATTTGCGGAGGCAAAAAGGGCTCTACAGGGCTCCACTCCACCACGCCACAGATGGAAAAGGCAGGGGGGAGTCTCTCTGCTGAGAAGCCGTGATCCTCCGGCAGGGCGGCGGGGGTGTGGTGACTGAGGGCGCTCAGCTGCGCTGCTGGCCTCCGGCCCAGATGGAAAATGCCGGCCTCAAGCGCTGTCTCTCGTCGCTTAGCTTCAGCCTTCAGCCGGTGTTGTGGGCTGGCGAGCGAGGGCTATAAGGGAGCTGACGCCTCCTCCCCTCCGCTGCTCCGCTTCTGGGCCTCGGAGCCCATCGGCCCTTTAGCCTTCAGCCAGTGTTGTGGGCTGGCGAGCGAGGGCTATAAGGGAGCTGACGCCTCCTCCCCTCCGCTGCTCCGCTTCTGGGCCTCGGAGCCCATCGGCCCTTTAGCCTTCAGCCAGTGTTGTGGGCTGGCGAGCGAGGGCTATAAGGGAGCTGACGCCTCCTCCCCTCCGCTGCTCCGCTTCTGGGCCTCAGAGCCCGTCGGCCCTTTAGCCTTCAGCCGGTGTTGTGGGCTGGCGAGCGAGGGCTATAAGAGAGCTGACGCCTCCTCCCCTCCGCTGCTCCGCTTCTGGGCCTCGGAGCCTGTCGGCCCTTTAGCCTTCAGCCGGTGTTGTGGGCTGGCGAGCGAGGGCTATAAGGGAGCTGACGCCTCCTCCCCTCCGCTGCTCCGCTTCTGGGCCTCGGAGCCCGTCGGCCCTTTAGCCTTCAGCCGGTGTTGTGGGCTGGCGAGCGAGGACTATAAGGGAGCTGACGCCTCCTCCCCTCCGCTGCTCCACTTCTGGGCCTCGGAGCCCGTCGGCCCTTTAGCCTTCAGCCGGTGTTGTGGGCTGGCGAGCGAGGGCTATAAGGGAGCTGACGCCTCCTCCCCTCCGCTGCTAATATACAAGCCTCTTGTTTGGAGTATATACTCCTTATCCATTTTAGGAAAGACTCTCCAACCTCTATCTTTTGAAGTACCCCAATCATGAAATTCCAATTGATGTTATCAAATGCTTTCTCCGCATCCAGGAAGACTAAAGCCAATTTTTTATATATATTTTTCTGATGTAGATCAATTATATTCAATAAATTCCTAAAATTTTGTCTGGTCCCCCTGGATGGAAGAAAGCCATTTTGGTCTTCATAAATCCAATTATCTAATATATTTTTAATCTGTTAGCCAATATTGCTGCCATTAATTTATAATCCGTATTCAATAATGAAATGGGGCGATAACTGTTTGGGTCCAATTTATCTTTATCTTGCTTTAAAATCAATGTTATATTAGCAGAATTCCATGATTGAGGAATTGAACCTCTTAAGACATTATTCATTGTATCTAAAAGAGAGGATAACAATTGTGGAGCAAAGGTTTTATAATATTCATTGGAGAATCCATCCAGACCTGGAGATTTAGAATTTTTTAAATGTTTGATTGCATCTTCCAGTTCTTTCTGGGAAATGGGTTTATCTAAGAAATCTCGTTGCTCTTTTGTTAGCTTAAAAAAGCCAATTTTATCTAAATATTTTTATATCTTTCTCCTGAGTCTCCCCTAGTCCATATATGCCCCGAAAATGTTCAGTAAACACTTTTTTTATCTGAGATTGGGAATGATACTATCTTAGCATCTTTTTTAATTTGTGAGATGGTGTGCTTAGCTCGTTCTTTCCTTACCAGATAAGCTAACAGTCTACCCAGTTTGTTTCCAAATTCATAATACTTCTGTTTAATATATTTATTTTTTCTCTCAATCTGTTCCATAGTGAGTATAGAAATTTGTTTCTGGACATATTTAATTTCTTTCAAGGTCTCCTTAGAGTCTGAATCCTCTTTTAATCTTATCTCTAATTTTTTAACTTATTGTTAAGCATTTCCTTTTGTTGTTTTCTTTTCCTTTTCCATTCCAATGTCTTTTGTATTATAACCCCTCTAATTACAGCCTTATGGGCATCCCATACTGTATGTATGGGAGTACCCTTATTTAAATTTTCCTGAAAATAGTATGTGATTTGTCTTTTGATATCCTCATAAATTATATTATTTTTTAGTATATTTGTATTTAGTTTCCAATTAGAAACTGATTGTTCTAATTTTAAATCAATCACTATTGGATTATGGTCTGACTAGATTTTTGGCATGATTTTGATTTTTGCTATCATTGTCGTTAAATGCTCTGTTAACCAAATCATATCAATCCTAGAGTGGGATTTATGTCTATTTGAATAAAACATGAAATCTCTTTCATTTCCATTTTTTACTCTAAAGGAATCTTTCAAATTCAAAACATCAACTAATGCAAAAAATTATTTTGGGAGTTGGCCTTGTTTCTTTTTTATAGGCTTCCAGGATTTGCGATCAATATTAGGATCGACCACACCGTTTAAATCTCCAAGGAATATTATATTCTCATAATTTAATTCAAGAATCAATTCTTTCAAATTTTTATAAAACACATTCTTATTTTCTTGAGGTCCATACACACCAATAATTAACATCTTTTTCCCATTTATCTGGATTTCTACAGCTAAATAATATCCTTCCGAATCTTCCAAAATTAATATTGGCTCATATTCAGGATTTACATAAAGAACCATGCCTCTTTTTTTAAATGGGGTGGCTGCCACAAATTCCCTTCCTAATTTTTACATCTTAAATATTTTGCATCTTTTTTCCTTACTCTACATTCTTGAAGACAACAAATATCCAGTTTCAATTTTTGTAGATAATGAAAAACTTTTTTCCATTTTTGCGGCGTATTTAGACCCTGTACGTTTAATGTCAAAACTTTAACTTGCTTAATTTGACCCATAGCCAATCTTTCCAAATTAATAATAATATATCAAACCAATCAATCAGTATCTAGTATTACAAAACCGTAAGGATCAATTAGATATTTGCCAGATATTAATCATCAAAGTATTCCTCTACACCTAATGGAGAAGTTAACTTTATCAAATAATTCTCTTCTCGTTCATTTTCATCTTCGCCGGTCCTCAATTCCTCAATTTCCAATTCTTTTTTCTTTAAAAAGGATTCATCTTGATCTTGATCTTCGTCATTATGTAAGTCCTCATCGTCATCATCGTCATAATCATCATCATCATCTCCAACTAAGTTCTTTGTCGAATCTTCATGTGGCAGTGGGGCACAAGCACCCAAATCATCTACATTTAATCCATCATCAACATCAGGTTTATCATCTCTAAATCTTTTGTCTTTGTCCAAGTCCTTGGATTGTTTTTTGCGTCTCCCCATATGTTGTTTAACGAAGTTCATTGCCTGCTCAGGGGTAGCAATCCTCATTCTTTTATTATTCCACCAAAATATAAGACCCTCCAGAACGTCCCATCTATATTGAACTTTCTCCCTTCTAAGAAAGGAAGTCAAAGTAGAATAATTCCGTCGTTTTCTCAAAATCCAGGCTGGTATATCTTTTAAAACTTTAAGGTCCTGTCCTTCAATGTGGAATGGGTCCAGATTGTGTTTAGACAAAAATACATCTCTAGTTTGTCTCCTAACAAATTGTATCACCACATCCCTGGGTAAGCCTCTTTTTTTTTGCTATAGCTGAATTAACACGAAATAATGAGTCTATCTCCAGTTGCATTTCCTGAACATTCTTACCCAAGAAATCAGCCATTCTTGGTATTAATTTGTCAGGTAGGTTTTCATTTTTTTCCTCCATCAATCCTCTTATTTTTATGGCTTTCTCTCTTATTTTTTGTTCCAGTAGGGCCAATTCATCTAGGTCTTCATCTCTTTTATTTTCCAATTTAGATAAATGCAATTCCATTTTATCGTTTTTAAATTCCAAAATATCAACTCTCTTTTTTATAATCTGGACTTCTGTTAATAAAATGTCCACTTTCTGATTCAATCCCCTAAGGTCCGACTTGATCTCTTGTTTAACCTCTTTCTTAAAGTCCGAGAATTGCTGAGTTAAATTATTAGACAAACAGTCCATTTTTTCCAAAATTAATTGACTGATGTCTGGATTTTTAAGTTTCTCCATTGATTGTCGTCTTTGATTCTGTGAGGTGTTCATCTTCTGCGCCTGCGACCTCGTAGTCATTTTTGTTTAGCTTGATAAACCCTCTCTTTCAAGGGCAATTCAATTAAGGGAAAACTGGAGCAAAGGCAACTGCCCTGTACTTTCTCTCTTACACTAACAGTTCAGATAGCAAAACTGGAGGAGAGGTTACTGAATAACCTTGTAATCTCCTTTTTCCAAGGACAATTCAAATGAGGGTACTAAAGAGCAGTTACTATAATGGAGGTTCACAATACAGTTACTATAATGGTGAATCAGAATAACAATGGGGGGATGAAAGATGAGAAGTTCTTATCCCAGAAGTTCTTCAATTTCCTCTTTAAACTTCAAATGACTCTTAATAGCTCTCAAAGTACCAATCTTTTCAAAGCAAATGACAATAAAATCCAGCGATTTAAGGAGAAGATCCCAAATCTTTTGAGTCTATTTCAGATTGTTAAATCAGATAATGTCCTGTTTTTAGAAAACCAGAATTACTTTCTCCGATGCTCTTTCACTTTCCTCCTGGCTTTTCCTGAGTTTCCAAAATACATAATTTAAGACTCGATTGTCTTCCCGCTTAGCATTCAATTAACCACAAGCACTTTATAATCAAACTGGATGTAATTACCTTTTCGGTCCACTTTAATCCTTCTGCAACTGCTAGTCATTATAAATCCAATAAAACAAGTTGACGATGTTAAAATTGGTGGCGCCCCTGCAGGGACAAGCCAATCTGCTGTGGAGCTGTGGATTGCTCTTCAGCCCGTCCGGGCTATTTCGGATGTCCAAAGTTTAAAAAAACCTCGATCACCTAAATTCAGCCCGATTTGGCTTCCACCGAGCCCCCTCTGGACTCCTTATAACAAAGGAGCACTTTCGGGACCCTCAGCGATCGCCTGAAGGTCCGCGAGGTCTCCACAGCATAGGACGGTCGCTGGAGAGTAACTAACGAGTGTCCTGACAGGGCGCCATAACCAACGGAAGTCCCTTGTATAGTTAAAGTTGTTAACAATATTGGAATAAGAGATAGTGAGTTAAGGAAGTATATGATATATTGTTTATATTTAGAATCTATATATAAGAGGTTGCTACTATAAATATAACAGGATGATATAAGTAAGAAAGACATAAATATTTGTGGTTATTAAGTCTTATACAGATTAAGTATGTGTTCAATTAAGTCAGATAGGTTAGTTAAGTTAGGTTAACATTATATAAGACATGTATAGGTTATATTTAGAATTAAGGATGTGATTATATTTTCTTCCCATATATTGAATATTGAATATTATTAAATAAAAGTTTAGAATGTTTAGTGATGTAATAAGTTAAACAATGTTAAATATAAGGTCATGTAGAATATATATGAATTTAATCCTTTGTACTGCTTAGGAAGATTATGTTTAGTTAGGTATGTTTGTTATGTTATGTTAGTTATGTTAGTAAGGTATGTTATTTGTGTCTCATTTGTTTGTTTCTTCTTTTCATGTATTTTTTTTCTTTTTTCTTTCTTTTTATTTCTGAATTGTCTTTTTTAATATTTCTAATAAAATAAAATAAATTAAAAAAAAGAAAAAAATTCCTATGATTCCCTAGTACTAACCCTAACCCTAAAAGTGGACTCAATTTGCACTATTTCTGGCAGTCTGCAACCCCCGATTATCACTTCCCCTTTCTGTCTTTTCCTAAGAGAACTCAGGGGGGAAGCAGACGGGTGGCCCTGGGCTGCCCCCGAAAGCGGAGGATCGAGGCCGAGGCTGCTGGACATCTCGGCCTCAATCCTCCCTTTCGCCGCCTGCGAAAGGAGTGCTAAAATAGTGCTCCTTCCGCATGACACGAAAGGGGCGCCACAAGAGGTGTGGCGCGCCTCTTCGGCATCTCTTCTGGCTCAGCATGTCTGGATGCTGAGCCAGAAGGATGTCATCAGAGCGCCTGACGTATGGACGGGCTGTCGCTCCAATGACGTCCTCAAGAAGGGGATGGGGCACCCAGCATCTGGCTGCCCCTCCCCTTCCTGGGATTGAGGACGGCATTTCTCGCTGTCTGTATCCCCCCTAAGAGAGCTAAGCCTTTTACCTATTTGCTTTTTAATTTAATTGGCAAATAGATTTTTTTTACCCTGATGAAATTTTCCTTCAGTTCCCAATCTTCTAACATTATAGAAACTAGTAGTGAGATTCTTGTCAGCCCAAGATTATCCTTGTTGGTGTTTTGTAACACTTGATAAACATGTTTTTTTCTCATTTTTTCCAATGTATTTGAATATTCTTTCCATCCCTATGTCATGTTGCCTGTCTGCAAAAGCAATCTTGCACTCAGGGGCAATCCATGTGGTTAAAATAATATACAGTTGTAGCCTTAGAAGGAAGCTCACAAAGATTATTAGGCAGGGGTAGGCAACCTGTCTCCTTTAAGGGCTGAGGGGCTTCAGCTCCCAGAAGCCTCAGCCATGTTGGCCAATAATCCCATGTTGGCCAATAGCTCCTGGGTTTATGGGAGCTGAAGTCCCTCAGCCCTTAAAGGGGACAGGTTGCCTACCCCTATTATTAGGTAAGAGCCAGCTGTGTTTATTTACCCCAGCAGAAATTAAATGAAGTATATGGCACTACACAGAAACAGAAACACACACATGCACAGAATTTTTTCACATGTGAAAATTCACTGGGTAGTGAACTAGAACTGAATGACTGGAAATGCTGACTGGAGGTATATACATGAAATTAATGCCCAGTACACAATCTACTCAAGCAGTGTTGCCTCTAGGAATGGGAAAATCTGTCAGTTTCACACCCACCTGCATTCAGATTTTTAAACCTCAAGTATTTCCACTACAAATGGGGAAAAAAATCCCAACAGACATGAAAATACAAGCTTTTTTTCTCTTGGGAAACAAGGGTCAATCTTAATTCAACACTAATATTTTAATGGACTATTTTAATTGGAAGATATAAAGCAGACTGGGAGGAGGGATGAAATATATAGGATAAGAATGTGGGCTAGACAGCTACATCAATATAAACTGATCATATGACCAGAAGATATTTCCCTGGAGGCAATCTCGATAGAATACATGTTTGTGTATGACTAAAGCAGTAAAATTTTCTGACTATTGAACAATGGATGGTGAATTTTTTATCTTTCTAATCTCAGAGCATATATTTTAGCTACAGTAAGAACATGCAAGATCCAGCCATATTGACTATAAATTAGCTCCCATGTCTCAGAAATACAAGTTAGAAGTACACATGCTTTTAAAATATTGAAGATTTTTTAAAATACAAAATGTATACATTGCCATGGATCCAGCCAGTTGGATGTATCTCCCCATTTCATTTTGTCCCATGTTAGGAATAATTATCTTTATCTCTAGAAATAGTGAACTCTGTCAGTTTTATTTTCTCCTGAATTCATTTTTTAAAGAAACTTTTCATCCAAAATATGGACACTTTTGTAAATTCTTATCAAAAATGAAGTTCAAAAAATCTCACCCAACTCTAACTGCCTTTTGCAGTAAAATGAAGAGCTTTGCATATGAATGTAGTTCAAATCTCACAACCCTATCGAAACAGTAACTTGTGTTAAATTATTTCATATGTGATGGGTTGTTCTCAAAATATCTCATTGGCTAAATAAATATTAAGTACAAAGAAGAATGATTATCAGTTGGTAAAAAATTTAAAAAGAATATATGTAGATCATGTCTGGAGCAAAAAGCCACCATACACATACAATCACCAAATCCAATTCAAACTATAGTTTCTGACTGGATTTACCAACCAAGAACAACCTATGGTTTCTCAATTAAACTAACCAACAATTGAATCTTCTTTTCTAGCATCATGTGATATTTGAAATTAGTGGTGACATTTTCATCTGTACTTAATACCTCTTTTGATCACACCTATGTAAATAGGTTGCTTTGATTATTCCAGTACTTGCTTTACTTGTAATGATTGATTCCTTGTGCCCCTTTCTAGAGCAATTGGTGTTTAGCTTTATGTTGCAGAAATTTCTGACAATGTTTATTACATGCTGAATGATAGTCAGCATTATGATTCATGTGCCAGGCAGAATCTGAGTCCCAGTGATTCCTTCTGTGTTTTGTCTGCTGTCTTGAGTAAAATAATAAATAAAAAATACTACATTGCCATTTCCAATATGAATCACAACTATTATTCTTTTGAGCATGCAATCTGTTCTCTTTAACTCCTTGCCACCCCCACAGTGAAAGTGTTTGGAGAACCACACAAATCTCAAAATAACAATATAAAATTAAAACTTGAAATGCTGTGACCCTCCACATTCTACTTCAGCATATTGGAGCCCACCTACAGTAGCTATTTTGGTTCAGCAGAAAGTGAACTGCAGCCATGCTGCCAAGACTACAGTGAGTAGGATAATTATGAAAAGTGTAGGGGTTGTTGATTTTTATTGTGTCTGAACAGCATTAGAAACCAAATGGCTCAGCACAATCATTATCCTAGTGGGAGACAGCCCACTCCACCATCCATTTAAACCAAAGGTGTTGGATTTGGAAGCAGAATAAGAACCATTGAAAGGCAATGGGACTACAGTTAATCTAATGAGGACCATGGGACTGAACATGAAGTCATCATAACTGTTTTCCCAAATACAAGCCATTTTTTTGTGCCACCAATCAATCTATACTACAAAGAAATGTAAAGCTGCAGTTTGCAGTCATGATAAATAATTCTAAAAGTTAGTTTGCACATTTTATCTGAAATCAAAACAGTGGGGTGGGAGGAGGGGCAGGGGGAGGGGGAGAACAGCTTCTGAGCCAGTACCCATAAGATTAACATTGAGAATAAGATCCAAGGTGTCTTGCAATAATGGTACACTAGTGCTGGTATATTTATTGGTAATTGATATTTCTTGTTCATTCACATATACCTTGAATAACTGTATTTATTCACATCAAATCTTATATGTTCCCGTTTAAGCTTGCAAGCCTAATCTAAAAATTAGTTGAAATATCTCCCAAAATTATCTTCAGAAAGCCAAACTAAGGAACCTGGGAACACCTAACAGTAAATGTTATTTTCAGATAACAGATGGAGCTATGCTTTCTTGCAGTCTCAATGTGAACTTCAATGTAAACTTCTGCTTCCATGTTCTTTTTGGGATCACTGAATCTCCTGTCACAGCTGCAAATCAAAATAATATTATATTTCTTTCTCCAAATGTAAGCCTAGTGTCAACATTTATATGGAAAGATATATAGCCAGATGAGCCCATGTGGGACAAATACAAATGCAGTAGGTGGGCAATTCTCTAAAAGACAACAACATTGCACATGTCATTTCTGAAGCCAATGAGATGATTGATAATAATAACCATACAATCTCCCAACAACAGACCTCTCTGTCAGTTAAACAACACCATGACACCCACCCACACATAAACTTTACTTTTTTAAAATTGTTCAAATAGTTGTCCATCTGCCAAGAGGGCCTGATTCAAATAAATAAAGGCCATACTGAATATCTAGAGAATATAGACACAGCTCTTTAACTACAGTCAAATCCAGAGACATCCTGATGAAGCTAAAGGAATGAATATGTGACAACTTATCAATGGTGCTAACTGTGATAACATATATTGTCACTATATATATATATATATATATATATATATATAGTGACAATAATGTCCAAACTTTCTAAAATGGCATTGCATTTGTTATTCTCCACGGAGAAGATTGTTTGGGGGAGAGAAGATGGGTAAAACATATTTTCCATGTGTAGTTATGTGGTTAAGTTTTAACTTCTCTCCCTATGTCTATACATTTAGCCCCTCCACCATCCTTTCCTCTTCAAGCACCCAACAGTACTTTTAACATTTTCTGTAATAAAAGCAGGAAGAGGGGGTGAGAGTAAGGGAAGCAACAAATGGGAAATATAAGCAAGGGGCAGGTCAAAATCCCAAGGCTATATCTAGAGGGATCAGGCCTCTGAGGTCTTGGACAGTGAAAAACAAGCAAAAGGTTACAAAAGAAATGTTGGCATCTCAGGTAATGGAAGTGGATATAATATCTTTTGTAAAAATCAGCATGAAGATGAGGAACACAACTTAGTAAATTCACTCCTCAGTCAAATTGTGAAGTTTCATTTGCAGATCATTCTCAACATCTAGACCTGCTTCTTATATTATTACCTGTCTTCCACCTAGAAATGTAAATAATATTTCCAATTTTTCTCATCCTCAATGAGAAATATTGTCTCAACACATTAATACACTTTGCCAAAACAGCTCAACTGTCATGAGATTTTTCTTCCTTGCACAAGAGCAAAGAAGAGCCAGTAATTTTTATCAGCATTACTAGCAAAAACCTTTGTGGGGAAAAAAAACCTTTAAAAAGTTGTGCAAAAATAGGGGGAAATGTTTTTCCCCTCCCTCATGTGTGAAAATGAAATATGGAAAGATCTGTAACCCTATTTCTCTCTCAAATTATCTTTACACACAATTCATGCTGTATGAAGACTACTGAAGAATGATTTTGTTTGGCTGCTCTCTTGGTGAGATATGGTTGTCCACCATTGGTCATTCTGAGTCAATTTATTATATTTATTACCCCAGAGGTTGCATTACCTCATGCTTAGTTAGCAGTCCATCTTGGCTACAGATATTACACCTGTGCTCCAGAAAATGCTCACATTCTTCTTTCATATCTTGATGCAGTGAAAGCTGTTAGTTTTGATTTATTACTTAGGTTTTTGTGGGATTATTTTCTGTGCTATTAGAGAATCCTCTCCCTTCACATGTTGAACTTGGCAATTGAATTTTTCTAACACATGGTGTAAGAGATTAGATTTCTTCACTTCATAACAGTTGGTATATTCTCAAATAAGGCTTTTAACTTTGTAGTTTATTCAGCCGATATTCCATGTTTCATTTTTGTTCATTTCCATAGTGATCCATCCACCTCTTTTTCCTAAAGGGAGGAGAACCTAGAGCAGGGGTAGGCAACCTTTTTGAGCCGGGGGCAGGGTTGCTGTCCCTCAGACAATTGGGAGGCCGAAGCACCAAAAATAAATAAATAAATAAATAAATAAATAAATATGAAAATATATATTTTTTAAAAAATTAAAAAATTAAAAAATATATGCATGCACACTCTCTCAGCCCCAGAAAAACCATGGCAAAACCCCTGTGGAGATTTTGCCAAGAAAACCCCAAGAACAAGTAATAACAACAATAATCAATATCATCATGGTGGGCGGTGGCAGCGGCAGCAGGACTGGCCTGGGGCTGGTCCAAAGGCCTTGGGGGGCCGCATGCGGCCCCCGGGCCTTAGGTTGCCTACCCCTAACCTAGAGAGTCTTGATTGTTTATTCACAATCAGGCTATGAAGCTACTTTAGACAATCCCAAACCCAGTAATTTGAACCTGAAATCCTTATCAGTCCCATTTAATTCCAGATGGGATCAGAGTCATCCACTTCAAAGTGATTTTGATTTGAAATTAACATTTAAATATACCAGATATAGTATCTCCAACAGCACCATAGAAGTAAAGTACCAGAATGGGGAGAGAGGGAGGAGTAAGAGGGGAGCTAGACTTTGGTCATTGATTGCTCTAGCTTCCAATCCTTGGCACTGGCATCTTCTGTCATAGTGATTTAGGAGAGAAATGGTGAAATGTATTTACTGAATCCCTATGTCTCCCCAGTGATCTGCTGTTAGATGTCTCTATTAGCAGCAAAATGACTTGAAGAGCTTTGGTGGCAGTTTCATTAGTTTATCTTTATTAGTTTCCCTTTATTTGGTTCTGCTTGCTTCTCTTTCACCTTGTTTCATCCTACCACATGTATCAATCCAGTACCATTGTTCTTTACCTCAAACTTTGTGATATTGTATATTTGAAACTTTTTTCCAGATATTTTCCCTTTTTAAAAAACTCTATTGTGTGACCCACATTCTGCATCCACTGAATCATTTCCTTTTTAACTGTTTCTCCCTCTAAATCTATATTCAACAAAAAATTAGAAAAATTTCCAATCATCTTGTCCTGGTCTTCACATAAATTTTTATCAAAATTTGTTTCTTTGTCTTCAAACCCATATAATTTATCCATTTTGTAATATTCTCTAACTTGGATATATGTAAACCAATGTGTCTCAAATCCTTCTTTTCTTAAATCCTCTTGGGATTTCAAATAGAATTTATTTTCCTGTTTTTAAGTAGTATTTGATATGTGAATCATTTGTTATCTGTTGCTAATTCTCTTCTGTGAAATGCTTCTTGGGGTGAAATCCATTGGGGAGTTCTTCTATAAATTTTTCCCTTATATTTTTTCCAAACATGTAATAATGTTCAATTAACAATTAACATTACAATTTGTATTAGCCTTTTCCTTTCCATAATGTAGTAAGCATGCCAACCAAATTTTAAATTATCTCCCTCTAGTTCTAGCAACCTACTATCTTTCAGGGTTACCCATTCTTTTATCCATGTGAGAGTGCATGCTTTGAAGTATAGTCTCAAATTCCTAACTCCTAGCCCTCTTTTTTCTCTTAAATCTTGTAATCTTACCCTCATTTTTCCCCATTCCATATGAACTTGGAAATGTCTCTGTTCCATTCCTTTAAATGGTTTACCTGTTGTAATATTAGTATCATTTGGAATAGGAATAACATCTTGGGCAATATGTTTTTATGGTAGATATTCTGCCTAATAATGATATAATTAGTTTCTTCCAATTGATCAGGTATTTTTTAAATCTCACTCCAAATTTTCTTATAATTTTTTTCATAATGATCTATTGTCTTCTTTGTAATATTTATTTTCAAATATTTCACATTGTTCTGTACTTTAATTCCCATTTTTTAAAAATTCTTGTTCATTAATCTTTACCATATTTTTCAATCACTAACAAAAATAGTAGGGCAGAAGTGGACATCCTTGTCTTGTTCCTCTACTTATTTGAAATATCTCTGTTCTGCCCCCATTTATTACTACTCTTGCTGTTTATGTTTTATAAATTTCTTTTATTCAATTAGTATAATTTTGTACAAAATTCATTTTATCATGTATTTCATATAGAGTGTGCCAATTTACAATTTTCAAGATCCACAAAAATAAGTCCAATTTGTTTAATAATAATAATAATAATAATAATAATAAAATTTATTTATACCCCGCCCTTTGAAATATCAATCTGGGCGGCTTACAGTTAAAAGTGTATACATCCATAAAACAAATAAATACAATAACCCCCCACCCCCCCTTAAGACAGTATTAAATCAGATGAATGTTAAAACAGCATAATGCACAATTAATTTAAAATAAATTTAAAATAAAATAGAATAGAGACCCTGAATATATGCCCAGCCAGAATGATCCAACCATCAATGATGGGGCCACATGAGGATCACTGAGGAGGGATATTTTATTTATATTTCTACCCGAGGGTAGATAGTTGGTCTGGAAAGGCCTGCCGGAAGAGATCCATCTTGACAGCTTTTTTGAAGCTGTCAAGCGATGTTAATTGACGGATCTCATCCGGCAGGCCGTTCCAGAGTCTAGGGGCAACAACTGAAAAAGCCCCCCCGGAGGTAGCCGCAAGCCTCGATTTTTGGGGTTGCAGAAAATTCCTCCCGGAGGACCGGAGAGCGTGGGGAGGATTGTATGGGAGAAGGCGGTCCCTGAGATAGCTTGGACCCAAGCCATTTAGGGCTTTAAAGGTAATAACCAACACCTTGTACCTGGCCCGGAAGCTGATAGGCAGCCAGTGGAGGGACCTTAGAACCGGAGTGATGTGGTCCCTCCGAGATGTTCCCGAAACAAGTCTGGCTGCCATATTCTGTACCAGCTGTAGTTTCCGAACCAGGAACAAGGGTAGCCCCATGTAGAGTGCATTACAGAAGTCAAGGCGTGAGGTTACCAATGCGTGCACAAGAGTCTCAAGGTCCCCTACTTCCAGAAAAGGGCGCAGCTGGCATATCAGCCGAAGCTGATAACAGGCGCTCCTGACCGTCGCATTAACCTGATTTGTCATCAGGAGCGACGAATCAAGGAGCACCCCCAAGCTGCGAACACAGTCACTGGAGGGGAGCGTGACCCCATCCAGGACTGGAGGTTGCAACCCAATTCCTGGTTTCGGGGCCCCTACCGTGAGCACCTCCGTCTTGTCTGGATTCAGCTTCAATCTGTTTTTCCTCATCCAGCCCATTACCGCCCCAAGACATTCATTGAGAGAAGAGATGCAAATGGAATTTATCATTATGGTGTTCACAATATTCCAATATATCTAAAATATGCCTCATATTTTCCCTCATCTGTCTTTTTGGTTGGAAACCCCTATTGTCCTCATCAGTCCAATCTTTCATACAAAATTTTAGACTATTTGCCATAATTAAAGTAAGTATTTTATAATCCAGATTCAGTAATCAGATGGGTTTATAGTTTTTTGGAACTGTATTTCTTCTCCTTCTTTAGGGATTACCACTATATCCACTTCTATCTAGGATTCTAGGATTCCCTCTTTTAATATACCATTCATTGTCTGCTGCAGAGAGATACTCAAGTCTTCCTGAAAAGTTTTATAGTATAATGAAGTGAATCCATCAGGCCTGGGAGACTTCCCATCTTTACAATTTTCAATCGTGTCTGCTATTTCTCCAATTGTAATTTTATTAAATTTCTAGAGATGCTTCTCTTTAGTCTCTTTAGTCTTTAGAACATCTGGGAAGAAGTTATTAGAACATCATAAAACTAGACTTACCAGCACTTCCCAAAAATCGTTTACAGTTGCAGCTCCCAAATTGTGGAACAGCCTGCCAGAGGAGATCTATCTTATTACTAATCTAGAAGCCTTCAAGAAGGCACTTAAGATGGAGCTCTTCCAGTGAGCCTATCCATCTGATTTTCCAGATTTTTAGACTCTGACAATGATTGGTTATTTTATTTTATTTTATCCTATTTTATTTTATTTTCATTTATTATATTATATTATATTATATTCTCTTAATCTATTATTATTGTTCTGATTTTTATTATTTTATTGCTTATATTTTGTACATTGTATTCATTTTATTGTGTAATCCCACCTCGATCCTTGCTTTTAATTATAACTTTTTTCTCCCTTTCCTTTCATAGGGGCTAAGCAGACGGCACAAAGTGCCGTCTTCAGAGCAAGGAAGGGGAGGGGCAGCCACAAGCTGGGTGCCCCAACCCCTTCCCCAAAACGACCTTGGAGCAGCCAGGCTCTGTACGGCCGGAGCTCCGAGGATGCCCTCCCACTGCAGCGTCCGTACACGCTGCAACATAAGAGTCACTGAAAGTGCACCAGCAGCCTTTTGCGGCACACCTTTGGCGATTTGTGGAAGGAGCGCTATTTTAGCGCTTCTTCCAGGGGCGGCAAAGCTGTGCCGCAGGGCTGAGGAATGAGGATGCCTTGGCCCGATCCACAGCTTCCTGGGGTGGCCCCATGCCGCCCGTCTGCTTCCCCCCTTAGTTTAAAGGCTAACCATTTCCATGGTTTGTTTGAATATTCAAATTTATTTTGTTTGGCCATTTTCAGTTTTCTTTCTACTTTTCCTGTCATTTCTATAGACATTTGTTTTTGTAACATTTTAATTTCTTCATTCACTTCTTTATTACTTGGATTTTCTCTAAGTGGCTATGCAGATGGGCAGGAAAAGGTGACCTGAAGTTGCCTTTTCCCTAAGCTGCAGCAACCGCACTGCCTGCCCTGAGGTTATCCTAAATGGGGACAGCACAACCACACTGGGGGGGGGGGAGTCAATGTAGCTTTTCCACGGCTGTATTTAAGCCCCAGCAGCCACACCACCAGTCCCAAGGATGCTGCAAAGGGAGATGGAGCAACCGCACGGGCCAGAAGCAGCTGCTTTCATTTTTTTATTTTTTATTTTTTTGTTATCAAACGCATACGCATATTGTCTTGTAATAATTCTTCATTTAGGGGGGAAGCAGACGAGGGTGTCCAAGACGCCCTGCGACGGTGCGCCGCAGGACTGGAGCAGTCGCACCGCAGCGCACCATCGGCGCCTCTGAAAGGAGCGCAAAAATAGCGCTCCTTTCAGAAGTCAGTGAAAGTGCTCCTTAAAAGCGTCGGGCACACTTTCACTGACTTTTCCGCCGCATCTGGTCGCTGTGGCGGGAGGTTGTCCCCGGAGCGCTGGACGTGCGGAGGGCCGGCGGCT
Source organism: Phrynosoma blainvillii (assembly GCA_026167975.1). Classification (NCBI taxonomy): domain Eukaryota; kingdom Metazoa; phylum Chordata; class Lepidosauria; order Squamata; family Phrynosomatidae; genus Phrynosoma; species Phrynosoma blainvillii. The sequence goes on along the minus strand of JANUYF010000002.1, from coordinate 62,887,457 downwards.
CCGAGGATGACCTCGGGAAGAAGAAGGGGCGCCGCGTGTGTGGCTGCCCCTCCTCTTCCTTGCCTCAGAGACAGCTCAATAAGCCGTCTGCCGAGGCTCTTAGTCTCCATGTAAATGGTCTCTTATACTCTTGTTATCAGAATTATAGGATTATGATCAGATAGGGTACGCGGTAACATTTCTATACTTTTGATGTTATTTGTTAAAGTCTTGGTCAATAGAAACATATCCAGTCTTTCTGAGTAAAATGTGTACTCCTTTGCCTGATCATAAAAGTATCTCCATCCATCAATTAATCCTAAATCCTCTGACATCTTGAAGAAAGCATTTGGTAATTTACGTTGGTTTTGTTTAATTTCCCCCCCTATTTTTCTATCTAATTTGTTTGCAAGAACCCCATATCAACACAAAAGACAAAAGACTTCTCAGAAACATAAAATTAGGGAAAGAATATATCTCATCATCTAGTTCTAGAGGGGAAAAAAAGTAATACTATATGTAAATAACCAGATAAATACAAAAGAAATATTTAAGGACACAGAGGGTTATTGTGTAGGAACAGAAATTAATTGGCAAGGGACGACTGTAATAGTAGTAGGAATTTACTGTCTGCAAGAAAACAAGAGAGCTTTTTATTTTAAAAAATACATGAAAAATTGATAGATTTAGATTATGAAAAAAAATCTGAATATGGGGGATTATAATGGGATATAAGTCTCTCCTTTTTTGTCTTCTCTCTTCTTCTTTTATTTATTATTTTCTGCATTTTCTGTAGTTTTTATAATTCATATAATTCTTACAATTTATATTAGTTATGTCCAACCATTCAGTTCAAATTTAAATAGTCTATACAGTTTATTTAATTTATTTATATTTTGTCTCAATTATTTCCAATTCAAATTTTTAAGTCCAGTCCCTTTATTAATGTCCACAATTCAATTCAATATCCAAAACAGCTACTCCAGTAAGAAGGTCTTTATTTGTCCTTAATGCTTCAAGACAAAGGAGGGGAAAATGTCAAGTTTCTCCTTCTTTATTTTCAATCTTTATATCCAATGTAATCCAGTTCAATTAGCTCAGTCACAGTCCAATCTCATTAACAGTCTCCGTTATTCACTTTCAATCTTGTTTTTAAGTCTATTTTCCTTCTTGTCTTATGAATACCTTTACCTTACCTTCTGAACTTATGAATTTGTCTTATAAACTTTTCTCTGTCTTATCAGTTTCAGTGCACCATCGCCATTTTCACTTGTTCTCCACTTTCTCTCCCCCTTTCTCTTTCATCCACTCTGGTCTCACTCAACTCCAGCAAACTCACTTTTTGATATAAATCTATTGTTTGCAGAATAGTGTTTTAAACAACAAAAGTTTTATCACTGACAGACTGATGGAATTGGCTTAATTGATGCTTTAATTCTCAAGTTAAAATTAAGTGGTGGCACTTTTGTGTTCTTGAACAGCTGTTTTAGTGCAGACGTGGCTTGCTCTTACACCCTTACCTCCTTTGCATCCTGTTTTGATGTTTTCCCCTTCCCCTTCTCCTTTCTTTCTTTCTTTCTTTCTTTTTTTTTGTGGGTGTCTGGGGTCTTGGGTGCTTCTTGTAAGCTCCTCTGCTTCCCCTCTCTCAAGGGGACACTATATATCAAATTAGTTGTATCCCCATTCAATCTAGTAAACAATTGCTCTTGGTGCGATCCTCATGCCACCATTCTCCACTGAAAGTCCAGGGAAGAGGGAACTTTTAAAGGATAGTCCATTTGGGGAAAACTCAAAAGCAAAGCATCTTCATTTATATACTGCTTCATACTGCGCTATGGGGTGTCTAAGTGGTTTACAACTATAAGCTCATTGACTCTCAACAGTTGGGTACTCATTTTAACAACCTCGGAAGGATGCAGGCCTGAGTCTAGCCTGAGCCCTGGCTAGTATTGAACTCGCAACCTTGTGGTCTATGAGTGATTGGTTGCAGTACAGGCATTTAACCACTGTGACACCAGGACTCCTGCCAAGTCTGTGGTGAACTTCTGTCCAGTAATCCAAAATAAAGCTATAGTATTTGAACATTATCATGCTGTTGCTCAAGTCTGAGTGCACTAAAGATGACAAAAACTCCTGTAGCTACATCTCTGTAATGTTTCAAGCTTCATCGACACCAAAGGGGCTATTGTATCTTCAAATGTGTGTCTCCCAAAAATAAAAATAAAAATCTCATTCTTTTTTTCTTTCCCAATGAAAGCCAATGTGTAGCATGAAGGTTAGGATTTTTTAAAATCTTTATTAGTTTCTACATTACAATAATAATACCAATATATACAATGAATATTTCTTCTTCATTACTGTTATTGAATATATAATTATATCTTATCAGAATGAATATTTGAATATTTGAACTTCCCAGGTTGTTACTTGGTTTCCAGTTTACAAATAAAAGATGTTTAACAGTTCCCAAAAATAAAAATCAACTATTTATTTCTTGACTTTAGTTTTTGCACTCTTTCATCATTTGTTGGACCAAACTTGGGTTGGTTTTGTTTGTTTGTTTTTGTTTGTTTGTTTGTTTGTTTTTGTATAATAATATAATAATAACCCATATTATAGCCATCAGTTTTTACAGTATTTCCGTAATTTTTCCCAATCTTTGTCTGTTTCATCCCTAGAGGTCTTGTCCATTAACTTCATTAATCTATCCATTTCTATGTTGTCTAGGGATTTAAATAACCATTCTTCAATTGTTGGTATCTCCTTTGTTTTCCATTTTTTTGCAATTAGGATTCTAGCGCTTGTAATCATATATAATAACATTTTTGAATATGTTCTAGCTTCTTTGTTCAAGATTTTGTCTGTCATATTTAGGAGATATATCTCAGGTATCATTTGGAATTTTATCTCAAATTTTTTTTCAACTTCCATATGGATTGTTTCCCAAAGCTTTTTGATCTCGGGGCATTGCCACCACATATGAAACCAGTTTCCAATTTCTTTGTTACATTTCCAGCACTTATCTTCTCTTTTTTTGTAGATTTTTAGCTAATTTGGATGGTGTTAAGTGCCATCTGTAAGCCATCTTTAAGTAGTTCGCTCTCAGATTTTGACATTTAGTGAACTGAAATGTCTTTCTTCTAGATTGTTGCCAATTTTCTAAGTCAATATTTCTGCCGATGTCTTTTGCCCATTTTATCATTCCATCTTTACCAATTTCTTGTTCTAGCTTTCTGTCAAGGAGTATTTTATAAATTTTTGAGATTTGCTTTGTCACCTTTCCTTCTAAGTTTTTATCTAATTCATTTTTTTCCAATTTGAAATTGAATTCCTTTTTATCTAACTTGAATCTTTCTGTTAGTTGGTGATAAATCAACCAATGACTTTTAGCTTCAAATTCTTTTATTTCTTTTGGATTCTTCATAACATACTGATATTGGTTAACTTTCTTTAGGATGTCATGGTATCTTAACCAGTTTGTTCCTATTTTCATTCTTTCCAATAGTGCTTCCTGTGGAGAGAGTCAACCAGGTATTTTAGAGTAAAAAATTGGCTTAATTTTTTTCCAAATTACTATGATTGATTTACGGATAAAATGGTGTTCAAACATTTTGTGCACTTTGGTTTTGCAATACCATAAGTAGGCATGCCAACCATAGTGCAGATTAAAACCCTCAAGGTTTAGTAGTTTTTGATTCTTGAGTTCGATCCAGTCTGACAAGTATACCAGAGTGTTGGCTTGGTAGTATAAATATAAGTCTGGCAAATTACATCCACATTCGATTTTGTATCGGTTAATGTTTTCCATCTTACCCTGGGCTTCTTGCCTTCCCAAAGAAATTTTTTGAGCTCTTTGTTCCAGCCATCAAATGGTTTTGTGTTCGTTATTGTTGGGAGGTTTGCAAATAAGAAGTTAAATTTGAAGGTTTGGATTTTTAAATTTTTGTTTTGTTTTGTTAGAATCCACAATCAGTATCAGGCTGTATTTGATCTGAATATGACTAGACTGAATTTGCATAAAATCTAATTGTCTGATCAAGCCCTGAACCCAATTGGGAGCAAGGTCTTTCACAACTTTTTTCATAACACTTGTGTACAAACCTAGAAGCAAAGTTGAAGAACACCTAATCATAGTGTTCCCCATTGTATTCTCTGGTTAAAACCAGGCTGTTCTGGATCAGCTAGTGTGATGGAGTCACTTGGCAGACTTGATTTCCCAACAGCCAATCCTGGTTCCAGCTGGCTGTAGGGGAGGGGCTGCTGTTGGAGGAGTGGTTATAAAGGGGATGAGTAAGTGAAAGTTAACAGTCAGCTGAGGTTCAGTACTGAGTTCCTTTGGTGGAATTCAGAGTTCTGTTGAAGGGGTAGAGAGTTCTGAGGCTGAAGAGAATAGTTCTGAAGTTGAAGAGAATAGGTCAGAAGCAGAAAGGAACAGTTTAGTTTTAAAAGAGTTAAATGAAAAGAAATTGAGTAGGAAAGTACCTACCTGCAATGGTTGATTCATTGTAACTATTGTAACCATAGCATCTGAGAAACTTTCTTAAATAAGCTACATTCATGCTACATGTTTTTTAAATAAAGTTGAAGTTTGTCTGTTTCAAGAAGAGCTCTTGCCTGAGTGAATTTATATCAATAAAAAAACAAGAAACACACTACCACAGATTTAATTCTTATAAGAGGAAGACACTGGGGATAGGTCTTAAACATCTCTGGAAAGTGTATTAACAGTGGATGTTGGGATGGTGTCACTCACGAGGGATCTTTGGATGTTTCTGAGGTAAAAAAATGTGGCCTTGAGGCATCAGTGGGAGAAGCCCTTGTGACACCTAGGATGCTAGCTTCTCTGATAGTATGAACCACAAAGCAAAGTGCTGACTTAAATCTAAAGAAATACATCCAGCAGGGCTTTCCTTTCCCTTCCTTCTTATTACACCTCCTTGCATTCCAGGAAAACTACTCCTGAGTTTAGTGAATGTAGAGGAAATCACTAGAAGCCACCCCCTTTGGAAATAGCATATTATTATTATTATTATTATTATTATTATTATTATTATTATCTTACCCATCTCTCACCATGGATTGAGGTGGGGAACAACAGCAACAAACAGATAAACAACATCAGTCAAAACACATCAGTTAAAATACACATCAGTTTAAAATGGCAAATAACATATTAAAATTATCCATATTTAAAATTCACAATTTAAAATTCACAATTTAAAAATCATCAGGATAAACCTGCTTAAATTCAGATTCTGCCTTTCTCTCAACTTGAAACAAGGTGGCTCACAAAAGCTTAAAAGCAACATTGCAACAGTACAATTTTAGAACACAATTAAAATACCATATTAATATAACAAATAAAAAAGGAAAATCCAAAGTTAAATGTGTAAAGCCGTTAAAAACATACTAAGCAAGCAATCCAGGAAGAAGCTTCCATTGATGCAATTATATATTAAAAGCTTCATTGAAAAGAATTTTTCCCCCACATGACATTGTCCAGTGTATGGTCTGTAGTCTACCCACTGTTGAAGTGCTCCTTTTCATTGACAGACAAAACCTGCCAATGCCTCCCAATTGCTCTGCTTTTCTACTATAGAGTGAGTGTGATAAACTCCTCCTGAAGCAGTTCCAATATGCAGGCAGTCTTGTGGATGGATTCAATGGATCCAAAATGGATTCAAAGTACAGGAAATAGATTCTACTTCAACATTAGGAAGAACTGCCTGATAGTAAGAGCAGTTTTTAAACAGAGGTTGGATGGCCATCTGTGACAGGGGTGCTTCGATTTTGTATTCCTGCATGGCAGGGGGTTGGATTGGATGGCCATTGTAGTTTCTTCCAGCTCTGCAATTCTATGATTCTATTATTATATGTGGTATGAGTACATGTGACTATGCTGCTTTTCCCCTCTCCCTCACTATTCCCAAACAAGCTGGTTTCTCTCTCTTTTTTTTTTCCAATTTCTTTCTTTTTCTTCATTTGTTTTTACTTAATGGATTGCTATGATCACACAATTGCACCAAAAATAGAAATAAATACTGAAAAGCATGCTGAAAATGGCATAGGGTAGGGAGGCGGGGTTTTGGATGCCAGCAGGCAAAAGACAGACACTGAGACCTCGATGATTTGAAAGAGGTGTGCAACAATGGTGTGCAAAAATATGGATCCCTGGTGATGCAGTGGTTAAATGCCAGTACTGTAGCCATTCACAGCCACAAGGTTGTGAGTTCTATTCCAGGGACTCCGAGGTTCACTCAGCCTTTCATCCTTCTGTAGGTCACTAAAATGAGTACTCAGCTTATTGGGAGCAATTGGCTTACACATTGTAAACTGCTTAAGGAGTGCTTAAGTGCACTGATAAGCAGTATAGGAATGTACTTTGCATTTCCCAGACTAATGTGATTGTGGAACCTTATGAGCCTGGTATGATAAAGCCCTAAGAGTGGGCTTTGCACACATAGAAAAATTTCCTCTGGCTAAAGATGGATGCAGAAGTTTCACCCCTGTCACCACTAGCCTTGAATTTCCCCCATGCCTTCTCTATGGGTAGGGGAATCCTTTGGAAAAATATGGACATTATAGTGTAGAAGATTGCAATAGTTGGTTTAGGGCTATAGGCAGCTATTAAATGTCTTGCCTTGCACAAGCAAAATCACTTCCCACAAGTACAAAATTGCTGATTTGATTATACATGATAGTCTGCATGAATTCCTGCATAGTATGTGAAAGTTAGCTTAATAGTAGCTTATTTTGCCTGACATCAGAAGTGTTTACAGAATTTAACAACTGGAATGACATAGATTAATAATAAAATGACTCATTTCTCCCCCACTGGCCCCAGTCCAGTGGGCCCTCCATATCCGCAGACTTAAGCATCCACGGATGGCAAGCCCATGGGGGGGGGGGGAGGGCAGAGGAGAAAGAAGAAAGAAAAATGGCCACAGCAACAGCCAGGGGAGAAAGGAGGAGGAGGAAGAGGAAGAAGGTAGGGGAGGGGGAGGAAGGAATGCAGCATTTCCAGCTTCAGTAAAATAAATTCCCACTTATTCTCCCACTCTCCAACAACATGAAAATGGGCATGTTTGTGGGAAGGGCTTCACTGCTTACAAGGTAGATTTTCGAGGGGATTATGGTTGTTGTTGCCCAGATGGAATAGAATTCTGACATTTGCAACAATAAAAATGTGCATCAAGTTGGCATAAACCTGACTGGTGCCAGTTATTGTGTTACTTTTTAAAGTGATGTTGAAAAATATGGAAGTAAAACAGAAGAAACATATTTTTGCATCTACAAATCTATGTTCCTTCCAAAATCCACTAATGTGAAAGAATTATGTTTGCTTTGTACACTATTATTCATAACACCTTTCTCTTATCATCTTATTATTATTTATGTAAGGGATACCATTTTACTATGTTACAGTATATAATGAGACTTGCGTATCTATGGTTTTTGGTATTCATGGGGGGGGGGGTCATGCAACCAGCCCCAGTAGATACCAAGAGCCAACGATACATGCCTTTCTTTGTTACTAAATATTTCTGTATTATGTATTCACGTAGTAAGAGATTCCAAAAGCTTCTTCACCATAATGACTGAAATGCTTCAATGTAAAACAAACAAAACAAAATAAACCACAAGCTTTATTAATGCAATTTAAGCAGGCTAAAACAAGTAGGTTGTACCACAAAATGCTCCAGCATGTTAAAGATTACAGCTTCTTCTGCCTCCATTTTTCTTTCCCTCACCTATATCAGTAAGTATGCCACACTTTATTGTGCTATTTTGGTGAAAGCTCTGTTAGAATACTGTTCTCCTTCAGAAGCATTTGATCCTTCTGCAAATTATTTGGGGTTAACACCTTATATTTCCCACTTGTATCACTTTGTTTTTTCTCATATGCAATCTTGCTGAATTTTGGTGAATTCTGTTTTTCAAAATGAACAAAAATGAAATTCTCACCCATCCTTAGGAAATGGGCAGATGTCTCAGTTGTATATCAGTTGTATCTATCACTTTCCAGTTTTGAGATTTTGGGTAAATTCTGGTCAAAAATAAAAGGGAATAAGCCTCCATGTGATAACCTCCATTATTGCATGGCTCCAATGGTACACACTGCATAAACATTCAAAAATGGGGAAGTTTAATAAAATGACAGTATAGGTTCACTAAGGGGCTATGCAGACGGGCAGGAAAAGGTGACCTGAAGTTGCCTTTTCCCTAAGCTGCAGCAGCCACGCTGCCTGCCCTGAGGTTGCCCTAAATGGAGCCAGAACAACCGCACTGGGGGGAGTCAGTGAAGCATTTCTGAGGCTGTATTGAAGCCCTAGCAACCGCACAGCCAGCACCAAGGATGCTGCAAAGGGAGACGGAGCAACTGCATGGGCCAGCAGTGGCTGCTTTAATTTTTTTTTGTTCTCAAATGCATGCACAAGTGTGCAGGACCATCTCTCCACACCTGCACAACTGTGCAGGAAAACATCCCTGCGCACCTGCACAGGACCTGTTATAGGGTGGTATACAGTCTGTCACTCTGTGTACAAAGGTGACTGAAGTTAGGCATCCCTGTCTACCTGCACAGGATCTGTCATACACCCACATATCATGCAAGGATTCACTGACCTCCACTTCCCCCCAAGGAGTGGGTGCAGTAGACAGATGCCGCTGTCTGATTCTGCCACCCTTGAGGTGAAGGAACGGGTTTGTCAACTGAAAAGACACTCCATCATCCTCCACAAAACATGTCCCACACAGATCGAGGGGGGGGAGGGGAGAGGTACATGCAAGAGAGATTTGTGTGGACAGACTTGATACATGCAGCTGGTGGTCATGCAAGGGATATGATCAACAGGACACATGGACAAAAATTATTCCAGGAGCCCCCCCCCCATCATGCCAGGAAGTGGTGTGCACAGAAGAGGTTACAAAAACCCTTTTCATGCAAACTGCTCTGCATGCTGACAGCAAGCGTACATTCAACAGAATGCATTTATTGTCATAATAGATAGAGGACAGTTCCTAGGGTGCATGCATAGGGTTACAATTAGGGTTAGGGTTAGTGTTCTAATATTCAAGTGCACCTGTGCCAGTGCATCCACACCTGGAAACATAGGGTGCTTTAAATTAAAGCTTGCATCATAGGGCACATGCTCTGGATCGCCGAGTCAATTTCTGCCGCATGTGTGACAGTGCCGTATTCTGGTTCATTGGTGGTGCTGCATACATACACACATGCGTGTGAAGGTGTGCATCTTCACCGAAGGAGCAGAAAAAAGTGGCTCCTTTTTGGAGCAGGTTTTCTCAGCATACAACGGCTAGAGGGCACTTTCCTGGAGACTTTTAGCTGTGCGTCATCTAAAGGCCACACCTACAAGTTACCCTCAAAGCACCCCTTTTTGCCCGTCTGCATATCCCCTAAGACTCATGGCCTTGCTCAGTATGGAACTTCCATCTGTTCAGTTATTTCAAACCAGAAAATCCTCAGTGATTGTAGGACCACCTAACCAGGTGAAAAGTTTTGGCAGACCCAACAGCTTGCACACCATTTGGGAACATTTTGATTGCTTATTGTCTGGCTGCAAGTTACCCAGCAAAGGTACACTACAAAGTCAGGTCACAATAATCTTTTGAAGTCATATGTTCTTATTCTCAAACAGCTAGATGCTATATTCCAGACATATATAACAGGTCTTTCTCTAACATTTGGGTGCCTTCTTTTGTTCTCTTAAATATTTTTAGTAAACAGAGCAAATGGGGTTCATTCCATGTAACTTTTTTGTAAATTCCTTTGTCCATTAGGCTTTCTATATTTATGGATCACACACAGAAGGTAGCCAAAATTAGAAATGCTTCCTCACATAGAGGACTCTATCTGCCAAAATGCTGCTGTTAAATCACAGTCCTCTTCTGCTCCTGAAGAACCAATTGCTCAAAAGGTTATTCTTTGAATAAAATGTACAGGATTGTGAAAAAGTCATAGGAGGGGTTCTTTTTTTCTCATCCTGTTTTTTTCTTCTTCTCAAAAGTAAATTATTACACAAAAAAGACATACTAACAAATCTTTTCCAAACACCCTCATTAAGGATCTACTGAGAGTAAAACAAAATGCAACAATTCCATTCATGCAAATCTACTTGGACATAAAAAGGACTTCATTACTCAGGAGTAAGCATGGTAGCTAATTCTGAAATCATCCCAAATCCTCTCCTTTTCATGTTGTAGCATCAACAATAAAAATGGTGATAATGTTCATTGTGATGATCCAGATGTGTAAATGTGCCATCAAGTTGCCTGCTGATTTAGAGTAACCCCATGAATTCCATAGGGTTCCCTTAGGCAAGGAACACACAGAGGTGGTTTGTCAGTTCCTGCCTCTGAAATACAGCCTGCAGCACCTGGTATTCATTGTCAGTCTCCCATCCGAGTACTAACCAAGGCTGATGTGCCTTTAGGGTATTTAGGCCAAAAATGCTTTGAAGATATACTCTCCTGCTCTAGCTTCACATTCACAAGAGTAAAATGCATCAGTCGGCAAAGATCATGAGCGCACAGTGAGGTGAAGGAAAGACATCTACACAAAAACACTTGCTTAGAAGTATATTGTCCTCTTCCAGCAACAATCCAATTGTCCAAAGAGTAAGGGCCTCGGCAGATGGCTAATTGCGCCGTCTCCGAGGCCCGGAAGAGGAGGAGCCGCCGCACGTTCAGCGGCTCTTCCTCTTCCTGAGGGCGCACCCGGAAGCGCCGGCCGTCCGCACGGCCGGCGACTGCGGGTTGCCCTCATGCCGCGGCAGCCGAACGCGCCGCGGCGTTTGAGCCTCCAAAAGTGCGCCCGCCGCTGTTAGGGCACACTTTCAGGAGAATCTAAAAGGATCGCCATTTTGGCGTTCCTTTTAGATTCGCCGCAGGGGCGCTGCCGTGCGGAGCCTCCGCTCCGCCGGCGCCCCGACACGTGGCGGCTCGGAAGCAGTCGTCTGCTTCCCCCCCATATCAGATAAATTTTAAGTGCACCTGAATTCTCATTATAGAAGTAACTAAAATTTACAGAAGTGAATGTATACCTCAGTGTATTACAACCATTATGTAATATAATGATGTTATAACATAATGATTTTAGAAGAAGGAGTTAATTACTGTATATACTCATGTATAAGTTTAGTAAAAAGAATGACCTAAAAATCTGATTTGGCTTATCCATGGATACAGTAAGTACTATACTTTAATTCTTATATTAAAAAGGAACCATCCCCTGCTGAAATGCAAGAGTATCATCTGTTCTGGAAGTACTGACCCCACTCTGCTCTCTCATCCATCCAGCCTTTAGTGTGAGCACAAACAGTTATGCCTGCTGGAATTTTGTAAATTCTTTGGCATTGTCTTCCTTTGCTTCATTCCTTAGATCAGGGGTAGGCAACCTTTCCCCTTTAAGGGCCGAGGGACTTCAGCTCCCAGAAGCCTCAGCCATGTTGGCCAATAGTCCCATGTTGGCCAATAACTCCTGGGATTCTGGGAGCTGAAGTCCCTCGGCCCTTAAAGGGGAAAGGTTGCCTACCCCTGCCTTAGATCCTTTGTTACATGCTCCTAGGTTTTACCCTCAACTTATCTATGGGTCATATCAAAATCCATAATTTTGGCCAAAACACCTGTCCTTAATTTACACATGACATCAACTTTTATACGGTATATAAGGTACAAGTGATCAGCAACTGATTAATTGCATTTCATTTTAGACTCTGGCAATAACCAAAACTTTGGTTAAAGTCTAGTAAGACTGGGCCTAGAACTTGCTTCTTAATGCTTACTGGCAGCTTTTCCCAGTGCAAATAGTGTATATTTCTCATTCCATTGCAAATGAGCAAGCCTGTCCCTTGAAAAAAACATAAGCCCTGCAATTGTATACATGTCTCCTTAGAAGAACATATAATTGAAATCAATTGACTTTACTCTCAGGTAAGTATGCACACAAATGCAGCACCAGGAGCCAGCTGTTATACTAGCTGTCAATATGCCAGTGTTGTGAAACACTGAAGAATGCAAAAAGTATCTTGGGAAAGAATCAGTTGTCCAGAGCACTCCTACATGAAGCAATCATCAGTTGATGGTTGCCCATGTGCTTGCTCTCTTCAGCCTTACAGAATAGTGTGACTGATAAGATTATAATGGGGGGAAGCAGACGGCGCAAAGGGCCATTTTAGGAGCAAGGAAGGGGAGGGGCAGCTGCACAGTGGGCACCCCAACCCCTTCCCGAAGGCATCATTGGAGAGCCGGCCCCTCCACATGGCCAGGGCTCCGACGATGCCTTCCCGCCACAGCATCTGCACACAATGCGGCGGAAGAGTCGCCGAAGGTGCGCTGCCAGCCTTTTGCGGCACACCTTCAACAACTTGTTGAAGGAGCGCTATTTTAGCGCTCCTTCCAGGGGCGGCAAAACTGCACCGCGGGGCCGAGGTGTGGGGATACCTTGGCCCCGCGGCGCAGCTTCCCGGGGCGGCCCAGGGCCGCCCGTCTGCTTCCCTCTAATGTGTACTTCAAGGAATGTTAGGATGAAAATCCAATCTGTTCCTATAAAATACTTAAAGTTATAATATTGTTTAAAATACTGCTTCAGGCCATAAATTTTAAAACAACACTGTTTTGGAACAGTGCAGGAATATTCCCACAAATGGTTTCAGAAGATCAGCCAGTTTTAGCCAGCAGCATTCACAGCACGAAGGGACAGGTCAACTCTCACCCTAGAGAACAGCCAATGTGTCAATGCAGGACCTATTTTTATAGCAATTTGTTCTATAAATAAGCTTTAAAAAAATCGCTTGAGGAAATGAAAGCCCCCACAGCACGTCTTGAAAGAAATGTCTCTAGGGGAAGGGCTGGGCAGGAGGAGATTGGTAGAGACAGAAAGGTCCTATTGCTCTCATACTTTACTGTATAATGTTATTGTAATGTTCCTTGGCACAGATCAGAAGTGTGAAGGACAATAGGAAAAAAGGAGTAAGGTAGAACTCTTGCTATTCTGGCATCCCTGTAGATATGAATTGAAAGCTTGTCCAGATCTATACTTGCATCTTCCATCTTTGAAGTTATATTCACAATGAGTACTATCTGTTAGAAAGTCATGACCTCTCTTATTTATATCAAAAGAAAGACTTGCTCTATGAATTATCCTTTTCCCCTAAAGTTATTGTGCTCAACTAACATCACAGAAAGTATTTTGCTAGGTTCACTGACATTAAGTGTCCTTAGCCAATAGTTGCCAAAGTTCCAAAAATACCATCACAAGTTACACCATGGGGCCTACTTTTTATATGTATATGATTCTTTCAGCAGGACTAAAAAGTATTGTGCACACAGTGTTGATCTTGAAATCTACTGTTGAAATCTTTCTAGCCTAATAACACAGACTTCCTTCTGAGCAAATATTTTATTCAAAAGTTATTTTATTCATATTTATTTTCTTATTTATAAGACTACCAGTAAATGCAACAACCTATCACAGGATAGTAATGGGATAGGAAAGAGGTAGGAGATAACTCATATACCAGACTACTACATATCATTACCAACCTCTTTTCCATCATAGGTTGGGCACAGAGGTACTTAAGAAATGTGAGATGGAGGACTGTGAACAGAAACCACATAACTTTTCAGAAGATGCCTTACTTTTTCTTTTAAAGAAAAAAAAACAGTAAAACACACTGAAGCAAAAATATTAAAAATACCACAGTGCGACAGTAGTCAGTTAATCTTACTTTTTTGATGCAATGCAATAAATGGAAATGGTAATTTGGTTCTATCCAGTGATGTTAATTATATTAGCATCAGTTTAAATAATGTTTTGTGAAGGACATTCATTTATGAACAGGAATTGCTAGGAGCAATGTGAGGGCAAAGTAAGCAAAGTTCACAGGACTTCAAGGAGCAGTGAATCACACATTCAGGAAAGGTCTGCTGACAAGATATTTTGGAACAATTTGCTATTAGGAAGGAAGGAAAGAGTGGGTGGAAGAGAAGCGGCTGATACTCATATGACACGCACGCGCGCATGCACACACGCACACACACACATACAGCTTGCTCCTGATATAGAATATAAAGGTGTGGACTAACTTATCCAACACACACACACACCCCAAGGCCTGAGTTTTCTTGCTAACCTATCTGTGGCACAGATTTCCCCCCCTCCTTTATTTTACTGTTTTGAGGTACTGGGAAAATGTGGCTCCACATGCCTTTGATTGAGGACAGTTCTTTTTATTTCTGCATGCTCTGTAGCTAAGTAGTGGCACTAGCATCACACCAGTGGCAGCCACTGGACCCTTCCCATGACATCACTTCTCATGAGTCTTATAACTCTCCCTTCATTTCCCATGCTATGTAGTATGTGTGTATATCTGTGTATTTTCAGTGCTCAGTATTATTTTTAGTTTGCTTTCATTTGTGGTGTGCTGATGCATATACAGATTGCTGGTATGTTGTGTGATGATAATGTCATTAGAATACTTTTCAAGTACCACTGTTGACAATAAAGAGAAAAACCCTTTTTTACACACACACACACACACACACACACACACACATTTATGACCAGTGCTTAATGTAAGGGAACATATAATAATATTAACACTGTGATTCTTTTGATATTGCTGCTATGTTCATAAATCATGCATGCAGAACACTTCTCTGACTTCTGCTTCTTTTATGCTTTCTTTGAATGTATATGGTTATAAACTCACAACACAAAGTGCTATTATCCTAGACCTGCTACTGTAACCATTTGTGATATCCACTGATCGGATTTAATCTAATTTGCCAAGGGTCTTTATATACACATTCAGACATTGCTTTCAAGGCAATCCCATCAATGACTATTCAGAGGTAAACCCCATTAGGTTCAGTACTACCTACTCCCAGGTAAATGTGGGTAGGGTTAAGTGTGATGTTTTATTCACTCACTGGTAAAATGGATTTGGTGATGCATATTATTGTATTGTGCTGTTCTTTTTCTCATCATGATATGGGATCTATTACTTATAGATCTTTTATCATCATGATATGGGATCTACCAAGATCTTTTTCAAAACAATTATAGTGAAATATGGAAGCAAATTAAAGAAAAAATGTGCAGATGGAAATCACTACAACTATCTCTTCTGGGTCGTATTGCTGTGGTACAATCCTATATATTACCTAAAATGTTGTATTTGTTTCAAACCATTCCTATTTATATACCAAAATCAGTATTTAATTCATGGACAACAGATGTAAGGGACTTTATCTGGTTAGGGAAAAAATCTAGAATTAAACTCAAAGTCCTTCAGGATGAAAAAAAAAAGAGGAGGCTTGGGTTTACCCAATTTACTTATCTACTATGAGGCGGCAGTCTTTACATGGATTAAAGATTGGATTACTCTTAAAGATGGAAGACTGCTAACATTAGAAGGGGATAACTTAACAAAAGGATGGCATTGGTATTTGTGTTATTATGAAAAACCGATTGAAAAAGAATTTAATAAACATAGAATAAGACAGGCTCTCTTTAAAGTCTGGAAAAAATACAAATGTCATATATATCAAAAAATATCTAGATGGACCTCACCTTTCGAAGCTTTTAAATCAGAAATTATGCATAAAGGAAGATGGCATACTTATAATGAGATAACAAAAAATCTGGGAAGAGATTTAAAAATTAAAACGCATAAAGAATTATCAAATGAAGGAATCAATTTACATTGGTTTGGATATGTTCAAATAAACGAAAGGTTTAAAAAAGACATACAAACAGACGGTATTGAAAGTGGAAAGAAGGAACTAGAAAAATTATAGAAAAAGGAGAAAAATACATGATTAAACGAGTATATAAAATGTTATTAGAAATTGAATTAAAAGAGGAAAGTATAAAAGAATGTGCAATTAAATGGATGAGAGATATTAAAGAAAATATTAATTTAAAAACATGGGAAAAGACTTGGTCAATAAATTTGAAATTTACTAAAAGTGCCTATTTAATAGAGAATTATTATAAACTGCTTTATAGGTGGCATTTGTACCCACAAAAATTAGCAAAACAAAATAAAGCGGAAACTGGCAAATGTTGGAAATGCCAAAAAGAAGACGCGGATTTATTCCATATGTGGTGGGGTTGCACTTTTGCTACCCGATTTTGGAGCAAGGTGCATAATATAATTCAAGAGATTTTCAAAATTAAGATAGAACTCAACCCAAAACTATTCCTTTTGAATATAACGGAAAATCTGAAAGGGAAGTTGAATAGAGATGAAATTGGCGTGATACTCTATATGATTACAGGTGCACGTTTGGTTTTCGCTAGATATTGGAAAAGGGTAAATACACAATTGATAGATGAATGGGGAAAAAATCTAACGATTTGATGACCATGGATAAACTAACCATGTTAATGAATGGAAAACAAGATCAACAATTTAAGAAGAAATGGGAAAAAGTGGAAAATTATTTTGGATTATTGTAGTAATAACCAGATAATATTATTGATGAACATATGCTATAACCTTTTTTATATTTGTTATATTGGATAGCCAGTGGAACTATATATATTGTACACTTTTGTACTGTTAAAAATAAATAAATAAAGGAAGCTAAAAAAAAATGATATGGGATCTATTACTTATAGATTTGCTCTCTTCATAATCTTATTTTAGACTACTAGGGACCACATAAAGGGCCTTTACAAACAGCCAGAAATAATGCAGCTTGAGTTCACTTTAACTGCCCTGGCTCAGTGCTAGAGAATCATGGGAATTGCTTTTTCTGAGACATTTGAGCCTTCTCTGTCAGAGAGCTCTGGTGCCACAATAAACTGCCATTCCTATGATTCCCTAGCACTGAGCCAGGGCAGTTAAGTAGACTCAAGCTGCATTATTTCTAGCAGTCTGTAAAGGCCCTTAGTTAAATATGCAATTTTACTGTATGCTTTCTTTATATTTTTCTTAATAAATTAGCAGTTACATGCTCTTTGAAAAGGATGTTTGTTTCACAGGAGTCATATTACATATACTCGACTATAAATCAATCTCATGTATAAGTCAAGGGTAGGTTTTGAAGCCAAAATTATGGATTTTGATAAATCGAGGTAAAGCTTAGGTGCATGTAACAAAGAATGTAAAGGATGAAGCAAAGGAAAACAATGCCACAAATTTACAGAATTCTGGTAGGCATAACTGTTTGTGCTCACCTTAAATGTTGGAAGGGAAGTACAGTAAATAGTAGCTGTGCAATGTGTGGGGCAGGTGACCAGTCATGGGTGGGGCTAAGAAATTGCACGTATGTCAAAAAGGATGAAAAGGCAATGCAAAGAAAATGGTGACTATGGGCTGAAACAGACAGACCTTTTGTGCCACCATCTGGGCAGCTTTGGAGTACAGTGTTTATATGTCGCACGTCCTGAAGCCACCCAGAAGCCGCCTTTGAGCTGCCTGACTGCCCAGACATAGACTGACTTCCAGATGCTCCAGTGGCACAGTGTTTTCATGCTTCATGCCACCAGAGTGCCTCAGGCTGGGTTCTGTCTGCAGCAGAACAGGCAAAGCTGTCTTTTTACCAGTCCAAAAAGGAGTGGGTGTCTGCCGCTCCTTTTTGCAGCAAAAAAGATGGATTGGGGCTGTAGCATGAGGTTGCTGCAGCCCCAGTCCAGCTTTGATAGGGACATAGTTTTTTGTGGGTTTTTCAGGCTGTGAGGCCATGTTCTTGAAGAGTTTCTTTCTGATGTTTCGCCAGCATCTGTGGCTGGCATCTCTGGAGATGCCAGCCACAGATGCTGGAGAAACGTCAGAAAGAAACTCTTCTAGAACATGGCCGCACAGCCTGAAAAACCCACAAAAAACTATGGATGCCGGCCATGAAAGCCTACGGCTTCACATTTGAAAGGAACAGATTAAAGCCACCCCTTCATAAGCAGTGATTATAGCCTTTAACTTTAATATAATAACTTCGCCTGATTTTTACCTAGAAAAGCTGACAAACATGCACAAATGTCTTATTAAAATCCCATCAAAGCCTGATTCCTCTTTGCTCTCCTTTGAGGGGAAGCACCAAAGAGCTTCAACCACCACCATTTTCCTGCCCGGTCATTCTAAAAGGTGAGAAGTGGTGTCATGGCAGATAGGCTGGGGTGAGTGGGTCACTGCATCCTTTAATTGTTTCAGGAACAGATTAACCACTCACCTTTCATCACTCAACTCAGAGAGGGGTATGGTTCTCTTTTTTTCTTTTGCTTTCTTGATAAAAGTACAGTTGTATGCAGAACATATTATAAGAAAATCAGGCTTGGACACAAAAGAAGGAGGAGTGAAAATAGGAGGAAGGAATATCAACAATCTGAGATATGCAGATGACACCATAATACTAGCAGAAAACTGCACATACATGGAACACCTACTAAGGAAGATCAAAGAAGAAAGTGTGAGGGCAGACTTAATGTTGAACATAAAGAAAACAAAAATAGTGACCACCAAGGACTTTCACAAGTTCCACCTAGACAATGAAGAAATAGAAATAGTAAAAGAATTCTCATACCTGGGATCAAACATTGATAGAAATGGGGACTGCAGTCAGGAAATCAGAAGAAGATTAAGAATGGGGAGGGTGGCTATGAAAGAACTAGAAAAGATTCTAAAATGCAAAGATATACAACTGAAAGCAAAGGTTAGAATCATACAAGCCATTATATTTCCTATTACCATGTATGGATGTGAGAGCTGGACAGTTAAGAAAGATGACAGGAAGAAAATCAACTCCTTTGAGATGTGGTGCTGAAGAAGGGTATTGAGGATCCCGTGGACAGCCAAAAAGACAAACAAATGGATCCTAGAGCAGATTAATTCAGAAACCTCCCCGGAAGCTAAACTGATGCTATCCTAGTTCAGACACATCATGAGGGGAGAAGACTCATTAGAACAGACAATAATGCTGGGAATGGAGGAGGGAAGTAGGGAGAGAGGAAGGCCACATGCTAGATGGATGGACTCTATTACACAGGTCATGGGTATGGGTTTGCAGGATTTAAGTAGAGCCATGGAGGACAGGGGGTCTTGGAGATGTCTTATCTATAGAATCGCCATGGGCCGAGATCAACTCAAGGGCAGTTAACAACAAAAAACAGTGCTTACATTGATTTGTGGATAGGTTGGCTTAGATCTTTTGGATCAATTTTTTGACTAAATTTCTAGAATTATACATGAATATATATAGTATGTGTTATAAATCTATCATGCCTTTCTCTCTCTAATTCAGGGCAGTCCAACCCTAAATGGTTGCATTACAAAGAGACATACACTAGTCCTCTCCTAGCAATTTTCAAAATACATTCCAAATCTCCAAGAAAGGAGACACTAACAATTGCAGGAAACATTGGATCATTGCATTAATCTCCTATGCAAGTGAAGTGATACTCAAAATTTTACAACTAAGTCTGTACCATTTATGGAGAGACACATGCCAGACATTCAAACTGGGTTCAGAAACGGAAAAGCCACAAAGACCATGGAGATTATTAGATGAGGGAAGGGAGCAAAGCGGATCACTCTCCCGTCCTTATCCTATCCCTGCCAGCGATCGTGCAAAAGACATTCACACATGACAGGATCAGCGTGACATCATATGAGAGTCTTTCACATGATCATAGTCACTAGTGCTTCCTGGATGGGACAATGTCCAGATTAGCATGATGTTGTCTGAAAGTCCTTCCTACGATTGCACGGGAAGGACAGGAAAAGGATAGGACAAGGATGTCCCATCCCCCATCTAATAATCTCCCATATTATGAGCATATGTTGGCTAATGCAGAACAGAAAAGAATTTCAGAAGAAAGAAGCCTGTACTTTATAGATTACACTAAATACTAAAGCCTTTTACTAGGTAAATATGAAAAACTATGGATCACTCTAAACATATGAGTTGTTCTATTGGTGTGGCACAACATTCAATTGTCCTATTGCATATCCTATACCTGGGGTAACAGTCCATTATCAGGATAGAATACAGAGATATTGAATGGTTTCCAATTGGAAAACTGCTCAGACACAGCTTCATTTTATCACTGTCTTTAATTTCCACAGAGAACAAATTATACAGAAAGTGGGATATAATGAAGTAGATGTGAAAACTAGGAGAAAGCAAAGCAAAGCAAAGCAACTTCATTTATATACCGCTTCATACTGAATTATGCAGTGTCTAAGCAGTTTACAACTGTAAGCTCATTGCCCCCCAACAAGCTGGGTACTCATTTTAGTAACCTCGGAAGGATGCAGGCATGAGTCAAGCCTGAACCCTGGCTAGTACTGAACTCGCTACCTTGTGGTTTATGAGTGAGTGGCTGCAGTACAGGCATTTAACCACTGCACCACCAGGAACATCAACAAGCATTAATATATGTAGATGGCACCATATTACTACCAGAAACTGGCAAAGATTTGGAACAGTTATTGATGAAAGTTAATAAAGAAAATGAAAAAGTGGGGTTACAGCTGAATATTAAGAAAACAAAAACAATGACTGTAGATGATTCACATAACTTTGCACTGGATTATGAAGACACTGAAATAGTCAAATAATTTCTATAACTTGCATGTGGATGCATCTACATTGTAGAAATAATTCAGTTTAACACCACCTTAACTGTCATAGTTCCTTCTTATACATAATCCTGGGATTTGTGGTTTTGTGAGACACCAGCACTTTGGCAGAGAAGTCTAAAGACCTTGTAAAACTACAGATCCCATGATTCCATAGGATGGAGGTACAACACTTAAAGTGGTGTCAAACAGCATTATTTCTACAGTGTAGATGCACCTTCAGTAATCACTCATTCAGTTTGGACCAGTTTGGATGCAACGCAATGCACTTTGGATCCTGAATCCAAACTGAGATTAGAAAAGCTACATCTTTCAGTTTCTTGTTGGCCTGCATTGGCAAACCAATAATGCTGAATTTTGTTTTTAAATTGTTCCAGCAGAGCATGACATTTGGAGACAGAGCAGTCTCTTCAATCCAAGTATCCCTTCCCAAAATGAAGTCAGTTAGTGGGGTGGAGGTGGGGGGTGCTAAATTAGATTTTCTCTTTCTTTTCTTTTTTTCAAAGAAATGACATACATTTTTAAAGCATGTATAATCAGATGATTGTTTAGTCCTGCCACGTTGACAGTGCTTTCTGCAATATACTATCTGTGACATACATTTGCTGCTTGTGCAGTGACAGATTAACTGTGCATTTAGCACACACACATGTGCACGCACACATTGTACAAGAAAACACAATGCAAAAGTATAGAGGCAAAAAAGAGCTGTAAGGCACAACCCCTGTCCCTCATCACAATCACTGGAAGAACAAGAGCCCCTAAGAGTTTCTCCAAAGTTCAGAGCTCAGGTAAAGCTGCCCTGAATAACACAGCTAAATCCCAGATGTAATGGCTCATAGTAAAGTACTGCATTGAGAGGCAGCATAGGCAAGTTGGCAGAGATCTGTTGTTACCAGAAAAATATTAGGTGGAAAGAAAAAGCCATGCATAGGCAATGGAGTATTTTATTAAATTCCTCATTGCAAAAAATAAATAAATAAATAAATAAATAAAAATGCTAAGACGTTTTGGGCAATAGTTACAGGCATGTTAGGCAATCTTGCAGGTTTGCTTCAATATGATATACCTGCCCGTGTTTAAGAAACTTTTTTCTCTACTCTTTCTAGGGAATGTGGTGAGCAGGCCCCTATGGAGGCATATTATATCTTTCTGAATCTCTTGGACTCTCTGTTGGGCCCCTGTGACTCAAGCTGAAATAGATAAATTATTTTTCCAGATTAAATCTGGAAAGGCTCCAATCATGCCTGAATTTTTGAAAGCTATCACCATATGGTGGTCACCTGTTCAATCAAATTGACAGAACTGCTCAGTTACCTAACAACTTCAGTAGTGGGTAAATCCTATCCCTGATACATAAACAGGCTCATTAGGTGGATCGAGGATGAAAATATCCTATGAGATGAGCAGACTGGTCAGCTCTTGACCATTGACCAGTGATATTCAGCAATCTAAGATCACACAGAAATATTCAGCAATCTAAGATCACTCAGCAACAATCTATATGTAGCTTTCATAGATCTGAAATCAGCTTTCAACTCGATGCCCAGAGATAGATTTTGGTCCAAACTTCTTTCCTCTTCTTTTGATAAAAGATTATTTCTCCTAATTATGAGCCTATATCAGAGTACTACAGCATAAGATGGCATATGGTGTACAAGGTAGTCTGATCAAAGCTATCCTGGTTATAAAGGATGTGCATCAAAGCTATATTCTTGCACCCACATTATTCAACTTGTACTTTAATGATCTCTCCAGTTTTCTCCCCAGAGGTTTTTCATGCTCCAAGAGTGGAAACAGTATTCTCTTACTCTTGTATGCAGACGATACGGAACTACTTTCTTTTATTAAAGCTGGCCTAAAACAAATGTTGAGAGTGTTTATTGGTTCATGTAAATCAAACTGCTAATAATCTAAGCAAAACTAAAATTATGTTTTTTACTAAGAGCCCCTCCCTAACTACTTGGGTCATTGTATGACAAAACATTGAACAAGTTAGATGGTTTCAGTACTTAGGTGTTTTCCAATCCACTGGCACTTGGGTATCCCATTGGACTTTTGTTATTTAATCAGCATCTAATAGTGCTAAAGCTATAGTCCATTTTTACATACACACACACACACACAAAAGGACAACAATTCCTTTCTGCTACACTCAGGGTATTCAAGGCCAAGGTGCTGCCACAACTACTATTTGGCATCCCAATCTGGATTTGGTGTTTTGTTTTGTTTTATTCAGCCCTGGAACAAATACTTTAGCTATTTTGCAGCAACACTCTGTATACAAAACTCTGCCAGCAGTAGTCTTATGGCTTGAAACTGGCTGTTCATCAGTGGAATGTACTACTTGTTTGATATTAAGATACTGGCTTTTTAATGTGATAGCTGAATCAGGTTAAACCCATCTTCTTCAGGAAAATATCTCTCCTAGCCAATGGTATAAAACTATCAGAGACAAATTATATAAAATAGGTTTCCCTGACAACTTCCTTTCGACTCACAATTTTTCAAAGGAAATATTTATTATTATTTGCTGGGTTAAAGGCATAGATATACAATATTCTCTATCTGCTGGTCATAGTACCTACTCTCCAATTAATCTAGAGCTGTCATTTAACACCAATAGGGGTGCTAATTATCTTGAAAATGTGACCATCTTTAAATATTGTATAGTTTTTACCAAAGCCTGACAATGTCATTCCTTCTGCTGTGCTGGATGGTAAATTCCAGGGAATCCCTTACCAAAAACAGTAAGGGCTGTTCAACAGTGGAACACACTCTCTCGGAGCGTGGTGGAGTCTCCTTCTTTGGAGGTCTTTAAGCAGAGGCTGGATGGCCATCTGTCAGGGATGCTTTGATTGGGAGTTCCTGCATGGCAGGGGGTTGGACTGGATGGCCCTTGTAGTCTCTTCCAACTCTATGATTCAATGATTCTATGATTCTATGATTCTAAGAGAAGATTGGTGCAAAAGAATAAAAAGAGTACTGGGGAGTTAAGAGAAATAGCACTAGGTTGAGACTTGGACAGCAGGTTACAAAACCAGGCAAAGCTGGGTAGTTTCCTGAGTGGAAAATAAAAAGGGCAGATGGCTGCAAGCCCAACAGTGCATTTTAACAAATGCTCTCACACTGAAGGAAAAAGAAGAAATGACTGTGTTCATTGCCTCTGGTTATTTGTTGTCTTTTTTAATGTCATATTTTTTGCTTGCAATATATATGTGCATATGTGTGCATGTGTAGGTACAGTTAACCTGTTTGTTTGCTTGTTTGTTTTTATGGTGGTGGTGATGGTGGTGGTGGTGATATTGTTGTTTGTTTGCTTGCTTCAGCATTTTGGTTCATGTATGTGTGCAAGTGAGTAAATGAAATAGGTGATTTAATGTGCTTTTAGGGGAAAGTATATCATTTGGTAGTTTTTCACCAAGTTACTTGTCTCTAAGTCTCACCAGTTTGTCTTCTGTGAAATAAATGTCGAAGCAAAAAAAATTTGGTTCAAAAAAGTGTTTATCTGTTCCATCTTCCATTTAGATTCATGGATACATTACTTTTTTCTAGCTTAATTGGTTTGCTGTATGGGAAATCGGTCAAAATTCTAAATGTGCTCACTGGCCCATAAAATTGGGACCCTGACTTCATTTTATGATGCACTCTTTTTTCTTGAGGTGTGCCAATCCAGCATCTCTATGTTTGCTATCTGAGTCCAGAGGTGACAAGTTATGAGGGATGTCAGATGATAAGAGCCAGGTTAATTTGCAAATCTGGATGATGACATGGGCATTTACCTTAGTAGAATTCAAATTCTTTATTAATGCCTCTGCCTCTGAGGACTGTGGTAACAGCAGGCTTCCTGCTCTCCCTCACTCACATCTCTGCTGTTTAATTAATCCAGTTATTACTTTAATTAAAATGAGGGAGAGGGGAGGAGGAGAAAAGAAAACCTGCCACTGTGACAGCCCTTGTAGACAGTGACATTAGAAAGACTTATTTAAGATAGCAAAAAAAAAAAAAAAAAAAAAAAAAAAAAGAGCCAGTCATAATAGGGATACACTAATGTTCTTTAGCTTCCACTAACAAGAGACAGTTTTAGGAATAGACATAAAATAATTATTTGAGTTTAATTTACAGTTAAGGTCTAGAGTATCTAACTGCAGTCAAGTATCTTGACAATAACTACAGTTCTTCTTTCTACATAGCCTCTTGGATGTAGTTGCCTTGTCCTAAAAATATTAACTCTTCACTCACTTCACTACACAGTTATCATATATCACATGCTACTAAAATTCATACTCCTGCCTCTACTTGAACACTTCCTCCATCCTCTTCCCCCTTCTCTTATTCTTCTGTTTTCCTTTCCCCCTCTTCTTTGTCTTCTTTCTTCTCCTTTTTCAGCACCAACAATCTCTGCTCCAGAAAGGCAGACAGTGTCAAGACCATGTGGCACCCTGGTCTGGAAAATGACATGAATGTGGCCACTGAAAGGAACTGGAGCAATGGAAACAGGGTTACTACAGTTCAATTGGTAGGTGCATGAGTCAGCATTTGGCAAACTGTGCATCATGGGAGGTCTGATTCAACATGCACAGTAGGTGAGACCAGCCAGGTATATCATGGGAGGCCTCATGCAGCAGGCCTGATGCAACAGGCACTGGGGATGAAACCAATCAGGTTTCATTAGTGCATGGCTGTCACATGTTCCTAAGAAGACTACCTATATATGTGAGAGAGTCAGAATCTCTGTTGTTGGTTAGTTGTGATTGGTGAAGCACTTTCTTGGTCTTTATAGCTGTGAGTAAGGGCATCCAGCACAAAAACACCAATCTGGCTTGCCCAGCTGAGGTTGGTTTGGCTGAAAGGCATATTGGCATGATCAATCAAATGAGGGATTGCATGCTGGAAGATGCTGGGGCACCACCAAACTTGTGGATTGAAGCCACAAAGGTTGCATGCCATACTATCAACAGGATGTGGTGCAGTGCAATCCAGCAAACACCATACTTCCTGTTGCATGGTAGAGCACCCAGTCTTAAGTACCTGAGGGTTTGGGGGCAATTTGCCTCAATACTGATTCCTCCACAGTTCCGCAGGAAAAACAAACCAAAGAGCCAGAGGTTAACATTTGTGGAATATGAGAGGAATAGCTACAGATTCCTATTGTGTGGTGGCAGAGTCCTGTACTCAAGGAGTGTGTATGGAGTATTTTTCCTTTGCATCTGGAACAAGATTCTTCACATAAGACCATCTTCTGTGCATTCCTGCCTACGTGTATCTACTCTGTGTGTGTGTGTATGCTAGATCCTGCCTGTCTGCATACCCCAACAGACAATCTGTAAAAAATGCTGTTTCTTCTCTTTAGTTTTGTTCCTCAGAAAATGCCCACAATAAGAAAGATAGGGGAGGAAAGGAGCAAGGGCTGAGTGAGTAACAGTTCCATCTTCTAATCCTAGGGCATCTCTTATCAGGAAATCCACAATACCTATGTTTTGTGGGAGGGATAGTGAGTCTCATCAAATAATTACTAATCAACTGTGTTATGCTGCTATTTTGTTTTTCTCTGTTGTAGCAAGTAAGTACTAAATGTGGAGTACTGCTGTTTGTAACTTCAAGGGCTTTCTTTCACCATTTAGATTTCAATTGCTTCACTTTCTTCTGAAATAATTAAATGAATCTGTCTCAATATTTTTTCTTATACATCAAATATTTATTTTACTTGTGGTGATACATTTTATTTGATTATAGCCATCATAGGCCAGAATCCTGCTCATGGCATACATTGGCACAATGGTTCATTATGCCATACTAAGGCATTTTTCTCCCCAAGTGCTAAACAGCTGTAGTGGTGGGGATAGTAGCAAAAAGTGCTTGCGTCATGAAAGAAAGCTGATCTGCCATCTCCCAAGCTACTTTCATTGCAGTTCCCCATCTCCACTATTGATGCAGCATCCTTGGCCACTTTATCTCTGCCATAATGCAACCATTTATGTCTCTGCTGCCTCAGAGACAAGCCAGTCTCTGTGCCAGAGAATAAGAGGATGTAAATCAGACATTAGGAATGAGAATACACAAAAAACAGTTGCAGAGTATTTCAATGTTCCTGGAGATTCCATCTGGGACATCAGAACAACAATCCTTAAACAAAACAAAATGAAACAAAAAACTACAAAGGAAGATTGCAAAGAAAAACTGCAGAATTGCAATATATCCACAAACTCTAGTCCAGGGGTAGGCAACCTTTCCCCTTTAAGGGCCGAGGGACTTCAGCTCCCAGAATCCCAGGAGCTATTGGCCAACATGGGACTATTGGCCAACATGGCTGAGGCTTCTGGGAGCTGAAGTCCCTCGGCCCTTAAAGGGGAAAGGTTGCCTACCCCTGCTCTAGTCCATCCACGGTGGATTGAACAGAGATGATGGTTTCCAGCCTGAAGAGAGCTCACTTGTTTATTTTATCACATCTTCTTTCTGGTTCCCAGCCAAGATCATACTATATTCCAATAACTCCTTCCACCATTTATATGGCTATCTACTCACCTTGGCTTTAGAAAACATCTTTCATTCTGCTTTTGCCTCTCAATGACCATTATTAAAATTGAACATCTCACCTCATCATCATACCTGCAAGTGCTATTCACACACACACACAGCCTGTTTATAAATGTCTATTCCTAGGCACCTCACTTCATGCATCTCATGAAATAGGTCTACAAAGTTTATTCTTCTTTCTCTCAGTTAATCTCAATGGTGCTACAAGATTCCTTTGTCTGTTGCTGCCTAGAAGGATGAATTTACACAAGCCCCCCCCCAAAAAAAAATTGGGCAGAAGTACCTAGGTATTGCACCTCAAGTTTGCAAATTTGTTGCTTTGGGCAGATATGG
This sequence comes from Phrynosoma blainvillii, assembly GCA_026167975.1. Taxonomy (NCBI): domain Eukaryota; kingdom Metazoa; phylum Chordata; class Lepidosauria; order Squamata; family Phrynosomatidae; genus Phrynosoma; species Phrynosoma blainvillii. Next base: position 62,860,002 of record JANUYF010000002.1, on the reverse strand, counting down.
TGTATGCCACTGTCATACAAAGTACAAGAAAATGACAGGAGAATGAAGTAGAAGAAATGCTTGGTTAGTATACTATATAAGACTTAGGGTGTATCTACACTGTAGGCATAATGCAGTTAGATACCACTTTAACTGTCATGACTCCATCCTGCAGAATCCTGGGATCTGAAGATTGTCCACACCACTGTATTTCAGATTTCTATGTATGATTGTGAAAGCTCGACAGTGAAAAAAACTAACAGAAAAGAGTCAACCTGTTTGAAATGTGGTGCTGGTTACTTAGCTTAAGAATGAAGCACACACCTGGCAAAGAGTGATCTGGGAATGTGGTGACCACACAACCTGCTCGTGAAGCAGGCCACCACCATGACCCCAAACTGGCACTGCCAGGAGCCAGATTATATCTGCTCCTTTCCCCCATGCAATAGATGTCTGATAAAACAAATTGGTGATACTGGAGAGTTACAGTTGTGGCAATAGTATCACAGTCATGATTAAGTAGTGATACTGAATAAGGAACAATTAAAGATGAATAAATTTAGACAACTGTTCCATATTCATGATAGCTACTTAGTCACAATTGTGATACTGTTGCCATGATCGTAACACCCCCTACAATATTCCTTCCTCCAGTTTTCACACCTCCTTCCTCTGAGTCAAATCCATCTTTCCATCTGATGTACAAGTACTGTAAATTAAACAGATAGGATGATAAAACGCAGCCATTCCTAACCCACTTGCTAATTGAAAAGCATTCTGTTTCTCAATTATGTCTTTATAGTGGCATCTTGTCCTGAATTTAGGCTGCACATCAGCACAATCAAATGATGTGGCACACTCATTCCTTTTAGAGCCATACATAGTTTTTCTGCAAAATCCAGTTCTTTGGTGTAATCCATAAAGCACAGGTTAATTTTCTTCTGATATTCTGTGGTGTGTTCCATTACCCAGTATGTTTGCAATACAATCCCTGGTGTTTCTTCCTTTCCTGAGCCCTGCTTAGACATCTGATATTGCTCACTTCCTATACGGTAGAAGTCTTTGTTACAAAATTAGTCTGATGGTTACTACAATCTCTGGTGACCATTTGCTTAGGAAAATAGTGGGCTTCTAGTTTGTGGGAAAATGCCTTCTTTTCCTTATTTGGTGGCACATTTTAGTTAGAATTTAATGGATTCTCTCTCTGTAACCTGAAACAGCTCTATTGGTATGCCATCTGTTCCTGGTGATTAGTTTCTCCCAAGGGCTTTGCGAGAAGCTTACACTTCTCTTTCTAGAATTGTGGGTTCATCAACAAAATGATTTTCCTTGAATGAATCGATCATCCTTTCATCTCTTTTATAAAATTTGTCAGTGTATTGTTTTCATCATCTTTTTATTTGTTCCTTGAACATACAGTGTGTTCATCTTTTTGGTCATATAGCATGCACACACACACACCAGTCTTGGTTTGAATTTCCCTTTGTCTTCTACAATCATCTATCCTTTTTTGTTGTCTTCTGTTTCTTTGCATTGATTATTATAACATTTTTCTGTATCCCTATACCCAAATAACTGAATAGTTAGCTAGCATGACACTGGTATTGTCTCTAGAAATCTTATACCACTGTTATCCTCCATTGCTGCTGTTCCTCCATAAAGATGGAGATTCTCTTTTCACAGAAACCACCAGACCCTTTCATATTAAACTTTTCAGGTTCATTAAGGTCACCTGTATGTTATTTCCACAGCAATGGTCCACAAGGAACATAGAGGGATAAATATTGTGCCTTTCTCAGGTGGGATGGTAGATACAACCAAACCCACAAATATGTATGTTTGGGGATTGGCTCAGCATAGAGGCACACCTCTGTAGCATAATCAGAGCAGGCACAACTGTTCCTGTTTCACCATAAGCCTCTGCAAAAAGAGTGGGCTGACACAAAGTGTGATTATTGGAAACTGTTGGATGCAGCTCATCAGGCATCCTTCCCAGCTCAGATACATCTACTCTGATCCTGATGAATCCTGGTAACATCTTCTTCTGACTACTGATCTGTGCATCGTTTCACCTTGTTTGTCCTTGTGGTGAATAGCATGTCCAGCTGGTCAATCAGGAGGCAGCTGAGGGCCAACTAATAAAATTCAAGCTGGGACCACTTGCAAATTCCAAGCTGACAGTTGGAGTGGAGAGTTGGGAATTCAGCTGTTGAAAAGGGTGGTCAGGGAGTTAAGCCAGCGAGAGGGCTGTGTTTTGGGGGGTTCCTGAGGAAACTGTAATTTTGTTAGAGTCCAGACTGGAGGGACTTGTAACACACAGAGGACTCTAAAGAAGGGAGTTGCTGTAGTGTTCTCTCCTGAGAAATATTGTTAGCCAGTGTGGCTGAATTATTAAAAGTGAAGTGGAAACAAATGTTGTTATATGTAACCAAGCAAGCCTACAGTAACAAGCTTTGATACAAGTTATAGTTATTCTATGCTGTTTTAAAATAAACTTTTGTTCTTATTTAAACATCACTTGGCCTACGTTTTTAAAATAAACCATGCTACTAACATTTTAATGTTTTGGTGTGGGACATCATACAAAGAATAGTGTGGGTCCTGTATACATAATTTGGTGGCAGGGGTGGAATAACGAGTTCCCATAGGACTGCCATCCAAAAAGCCAGTGCTAAAGGTGAATGGTGGCAGGAGTGCATGCCACAGTCCTACCCTTTGATCAGCTTTGTAACTGCTGTACTAATTGGCATATGTTAATTACATTTTCCAAAGAGTGATTTTGGCAATAAGTGCCTCTCCCTCCCCATTTTAAAATATCTTCACAATGTTAGGAATGTTCCTATTTACCTGAAATTTTACATATTTTTTTCTGCAGAAGACTATCTGCACATTTCTTCCAATTCTGTAAAAAAAAAAGTGCCAGCAGTCCCATTTTAAGTCAAAAACCTCACAATCTTTAAAGCCACCTATTTGAGTAGGAAAACAGAAAACAAAACAAAACATCCCAAGCCCTTTTAGATGAAATTTGGCAAGCTTCTATTAAGCATGGACATTTTATCCTATTTTGTTAAGCTTCCAAAATAATTCAGGCCATGATAGTTAATGGAACGCATGAGTCTGGATTTCTGAATTTCTTTTTGAATTTGGGGTTCAAATCAATTCAGAGACAGCAAATCAGGGTATGAGCTGGACTGGGCCATTTACTAACCAGGGTCTGAGGTGAGTCTGATGGCTGATAAACACCCTTTTCTTCTTGATAGCTTTAAAATGCTTTCTACCTTTAATATTTAAGTGCCAGAACTTCCTCAAAATTAAAGTTTTACTTCTTGGTTAAAATTGTATGTCTTGTTCAGGTTGTTTTTTAAAAAATCATGACTACTCATGCAGAAGGGCAACAAACACCAGTTCTGGCACTTAAAAAACAACCACATTATCCCTCACTTCAGAATTCTTTAATTTTTGTATATGTGTCTTTTGCACCAGACCATTTGGTAGACAATGGACTTTCAAGGGGCGGGGGGGGGGGGGGGAGGCTCAAATTGGATCCTGAAAACCTGAACTCTGCTTAGTCCTCCTCTATGAGGATAATGTGCAATTTTCTTATTGTTCAGTACTTGGTCAGATAAAAATACTTATATCATCACAATATGGTGAAATAAAGGAAACATTGCAACATTTTAATGCAATATGGCTGACAGATTCTTGCATTGGTAGATGCTTTAAAAATATAGGAAATGTTAGAATGGTGGAAATTGGGTTTTCAATGTATAAAATATATTAAAAGCCTCAAAAGGTCTGTCCATTATTGTTCTTTCAGAAGCTTTTAAATAAATGCAGGAGGGGTGGATTGCTGTTACAAAACATATAGTAAGTGAACTAATGACCCACTTCTACAGGGAATGTACAGTATTCATGGGCACTTTGGTGTACCTGGATTAACAAATGATAAGAAAAAATGAACAATTTACAAAACCATACTGGTTCTTTGTTTCCACTTGCAATCATAACCTCATAATTGAGATGTAGGAAGGAAATAGCGTGAAGCAATAGGAAACCTAAAAGCTTCATGCAATCTAACTCACCAGCCTGTCTGTACATAACCTTTCAGTTCCTATATCTAAGTGCTAGGTACTCTAGTTACCATATGTTTATCTCGACTGGTCCCCTGTTTCTGGGCCTGGAGTTCATTACTCTCCTCCCCCTCAGATCACACTATATATTGGAATCTAAATGTATAACTAAAGGAAATGGTAACATTTTTGCACAGTCCAGATCTTGTTAAGTGTTAATGTCCTTTGCAAATGTTATTCTAAAAAAGCAAAATAATTTCTAAGGCATTGCCAGGTTTAGTCTTAGGATTTACAGCAATGATTGATGGAGCGAAAAAGTGAAGGTGAATGATGATATGGTAGTAGGCTTAAGAGCTGACAATATTCTCATGACTTATGGGAATGCAACCCTCAGATTCATGATATTACAGCATCTGTGATACCCAAGTTTCAGATGCATAAAAAGCAGCAGTATTGGCATTTATAGCAATCATCTACCTTGTCATGCCTTTATTTGATTGCTGATTGTTTTGTTTATAGACATGAAAAAATATAGTTTCTATATACTATATAGAAGTATACTCAAGCCTATACATTCAGATCAAGGGACATCACTCCAGGTGTTTGCGTCTGCACAAAGGACACTAACGCGATTAGTATGGGTGAAACATTGGCCAAAACTTTATTTGTACAGAGTCTCACATATTTAAATTCCAATATAAACAACCAATTCTTTTAATCACAATTTAAGTATTTCTTAACAATAATTTATTTGACGCATGCCCATGAGTTTTAAGCGCAAGGGCTGTTGAATATTTATCTTTTACTGGGCATGCGTCAAATCCTTTAACTTAGGTGATCTCATAACCAATTATAAACCCCTCCCCAACCGGATATGACGCCAAAAGCATTTTCATGATGTCACCACATTATGACATCATTAATTTTAATATGATGTCATAATAAATTTATTTAATCTGATGACATATACCGAATTTCTTTAATATTCTTTGCCAATTAGTAAATTGAATTAACCTAAAGAATTCCCTACAGGGGGGAGGGTCCCTGCCCGCCACAGGAGGGGGTCAGCCTAGCTTGGCATCCCCTCTCCCCCACCCCCCGAATTGAAGTCTTCAAACAGGACTCCAATGTAGCCAGGTATATGTCGTTCCCCTGAGGAGAGAGATGCACACCATCACCCCTGTACAAATGTGGCAACGCAAACTGTATTCCCTGGTGATCAACAATAACAACCCCCATTTTCGTTAAAGTCTTTGCAACAGATCTGTTTAGCCAATGCCGAGCTCCATCGATGGCAACATCACTTCTGGCCCCGTGTCAAACTCACCTAGGAAGAAACTTTGACCACATGAGGAGTGTATGTGGCATCATTCGCTGAATCTCCTTCATATCCTTAATTATGCACCTAGCCAACTGCAACAAAGTCATTTGCGAAAGGTCATTTCCCCCCAAATGTACCAACAAACTTTTGGCTGCATAAACGAAGCCATCAATTCGATTATTCTAGGCAAAATGGCTCCCCACAACATGCCTCTGCGACCAAACCATCTCACGGTTCCAGCCAGTCCCAGCTAAATCTTGTCGCTATTCAATGATGTGCCTCTCAGCCCAAAAGACCAAACTGTGTCCAGGGATCCATACGTCTCCTGCAGCTAAATCTGTCAAATTAAATCAGAAGAAGAACATTTATAACTACCTTAAACTTAGGTGCGAATGTATGATTTAAACACTCTAGAGCCCCAGCGACCAATCCTGCAAATTGCATTGTCTGTTAAACCCTGAGTTGCTGCAGCTGTTGCTGCCCCAATCCTGAATGAATGAGAAGAAAATTGAACCGCTGGTAAACCAGCATGACTCAAAACCCCTCGCAATACTGCTCTAAATTGATATTGTATTAATGGTGAACCCGACATATGTAGAAATAAGTATCCAGTTGTATGTGGCCGTATTTGAATATAATTACTCACAGCCTGCACCAGGCAAATATGGCCAGGAGGAGCCCTAGCCAATGTTATGAATTGCCCCTTTCCCAACTGATCTGTTTTCGAGCGTCGAATTATGAGTTGTAAGCCCTGTTCTGAAACTTGAATATCAGATAACAAAATAGCCCTGCCAGAACTATCAGTACGCGAACAAGGAACAATTTCACTTATTCTCAAGGCTGCAAAAAATGCTAAGGAAAATGCCGCCTTAAACAAAGTCACCTCTTCAGGTGTGGAACATGTAACTGGGAGGCTTTGCCAAATTTTTAACAATATTGGCCCCATTATTGGCAAGCGATTGTCCTGAGTTATTGAAGACTCCCTGGCCCATCCCTCTAGAGCCCTACGAACCCTAAAATCAACTGTAGGGTCTTTAAAACTTCCTGCTCTGGAATAAAATGAAATAGCCGCCAATCTTCCCCTAATAGTGACTGTAGATAAACCCATTTGCCTAAGATGCACTGCAAAACGGAGGATAATCTCCACCTCCAGTGGCCAAACCTCAACTTCCCCAATAGTCAATAAAAAGGATCGGAATGCTCGCAATGCGAGCTGATAAGACTTGCGTGTCGATGAGGCGACTGACATAAAAATCGCCTTCTCAATTTCTACTCTCCAAGGCTCCAGAGTTGATGTGGTACCTCCAAAGGGTGAGCTGCTGCCTCTGGCGCCAACTGGCGGAATCTGTAAAACTGAAAATGCGAAAGGGCATCCGCCAAAGGATTTAGTAAACCACAAACATGTTGAGCTTGGAACAATATATTATACTTTAAACATTGAGAACCAGTTCTCTCACTAATGACATTACCCTGTCAGACTTGGAAGTCAAGGAATTTACTATATAGACCACAGCCTGGTTATCACACCAAAAGTGCACCGTTTTGTTTGCAAATTGGTCTGGCCATAAGTGAACCGCCACCACTATGGGAAATAATTCCAAGAAGGTGAGGTCCCTAGTCCAACCCTTCTCATCCCAGGTTATTGGCCATCCCTCAGCTGCCCACTGACCATTAAAATACACCCCAAAACCACAGGCCCCTGAAGCATCGGAGTGTACCTGAAAATCGGCCCTGAGGAGCATTTCAGATCTCCAGAATGAAATACCATTGAAGTGTTCTAAAAATGACTCCCATATTGTCAGATCCTTTCTTATTCCAGAATTTATCCTAATATGATGGTGTGGGGCCTTCACTCCCTTGGTGGCTTTATATAAACGTGAACAAAATGCCCTTCCAGGGGTTATCACCTTGCAAGCAAAGTTTAATAAACCTGATAAAGATTGAAATTCTCAGAGTGTGGCTTTAGATTTACTTTTCATCATCCTCACCTGCAGCCTCATAGCTGTGAGCTTGTCAGATGGGAGACGAGAAATACCTTTTTCGGTATCCAATTCAATACCCAAGAAAGTAAGATGTGTATGAGGGCCCTCAGTTTTTTCCTCAGCCAAAGGTACTCCCATTTCCGTCATTAAGCGCTGAAAAGCCAACAGCGTATCTACACAATCATCTGTCCCAGCAACGCCAGCGAAAAGAAAATCATCCAAATAATGAGTAATCGCTTGACTACCTGACCTTTTAGAGGCACACCAATGTAAAAAAGTGCTGAATGTTTCAAATGCTGAGCAAGAAATAGAACACCCCATTGGCATAGCTTTATCAAAATAATATTTCCCCTCGAATTGGAAACTCAAAAGATCGAAATCATCCGGATGAACTGGAAGTAGTCTAAAGGCAGATTTAATATCGCACTTTGCCAATAAGGCCCCTTTGCCCAGTGCCTTAACCATTTTAACAGCCGAATCAAATGAAGCATATTTAACTGACGTCAACAGAGGATCAATAGCGTCATTTACTGAATCACCTCTGGGATAAGATAGATTGTGTATTAACCTGTATTCCCCCGGGGCCTTCTTAGGTACCACACCAAGGGGCAATAATCTCAAATTTGCCATGGGCAAATGCTCATGAGGGCCTGAAATCCTACCTGCTGCTATTTCCTTGGCTAACTTGTCCCTTACAATCCCTGGCAATTCCCTAACAGAACGTGCATTGGGTGCGTAACGGTGCGCCCTTAAACCAACGTAAGGAATGCGAAAACCATGTGAAAAACCCTCTAATAAATACTGAGCGGCCTCCCTTTTAGGGTATATCCACAACCAAGTGGCCAATACATCTAAGTTAATTGGCGTTGGTGCCCTTCCCTGAATTAGATAATTGTTGTTGAGAGGGGCCCCCAACTCCTGCCTTTTTAACTTTAAAGCATGTCGATGCTGGGTGGTTTCCCTTACAGGTATTGCATTTATGCTCAAACCTGCAGGGCTGTCTTTTGCACCTACCTGCGTTGAAGTCCCAGCACAGTCCGAATTGCTTTCTTTCACCCGTGCTAGGCCTCACATTTTGCCCTCTCGGCTGGGTGACCATAGGTACAAACCCATTATCACATCTGCTCGAAGGGGAGGCTCCTACCATAACATCGGCCCACAACTCGGACTGTACGTGACGCCAAGATAAGGAGTGATCTAATGCTGCCCTCATCCTAAATTGTTCATCATATTGGAGCCAGGCAGAACTTCTAGCGTTAACATGGCAATTAGTGTAAGCCTTGATCATTATCTCCTGATATTTGGAGAAGTCAAGAGATCTTGCAGGGTCCTTTTCTTCCATAACTCCCCTATAAATGGTAAAACCTAATCCAATTAACAAAATTCCTTTCCAACTTAGGACACTTATGTGATTGAAATTCTTTTGGAAGGGTAAACACCACCCCATCCTTAACCATGATCCTAGGCTCAGGATAACGAAATGTGAATGAGAACAAATCAATATATTCACCCTTCCAAATCCTTTCTTTTGTAGCTACAGGAAGGTGTGACCCCAACGGCATAGACATCCCCGCATATGGATTGCATTCAAAAGATCGTTCAGTCCCAGAAATGCCTAATGCACCCACCACGGCTGTTTCCCTCATTTGGCTTACCATGGTATTAACATTTGCAAGGCGCTGTGACCCCAATTCCGAATCTTGGGTAGGGGCCAAGCTATCTAAAGGAGCTGTTACAGGATCAAGGCTAGGGTGATCACTCGAAGAGGTCAATCCTGTCTGCCCACCTGCAGCCCAAACCACAGAAGGCCATGTTGCCTGCAAATTATTAGTATCCAACAAACCTGAGTTCGTTGGGTGAGGAGAAGCATTCAAAGATGCCTGCTGAACTCCCACCGTGGATGTCACTGAAGCAGCTCTAGTGTTGTGCTGTCTGCCATGAGCACCTGGTACATCACTTCTGCAAGCTGCAGATGTCTCAGGTATCGATATATTACTCTGGCCTGTAACAACCACACTTTGAAGAAAATGAAACAAATCATGCAAAGTAGGTTGACTAGAGGTATGCACCGTGGCACCTTGATGCCCCACACCATGAACTTTCTTCAAAAATTCCATCACATCAGCTACGGTTGGTTGCCCAACCTCCATAGCCAAAGTACTCTGGGAACTACATGCAATGTCTGGTGATAGAAATGAGTTATCAATAACCTGTTGTGTAGCTTGTCCAGGATTAACATGTGTATGTGCAACCGAAGATGTACTTGCTTGCGCCCCTTTTTGAAAGTGATGTTGAGCCAACTGCTCACATACTGCCGCACAAGCCTGCATAGTGTGACCTATCTGTGCCAGATGTGTGGTAATATCATCTTCCTTATTTGCACTATTAGCATTACGCTTAGGGGCTGGCTGGCCTTTTTGACCCGTTGAGGTCGCACGCCACTTAGATTGAGCCTTACTTCGCGGCATGATTTCTTTTCTTTCTTTCTTTTTTTTTTTTAACTAAAATAAAGTGAATAATAGCTAAAAGGCTAATTGATGCAGGATATAGAGACAATTAACAATACCTGTGTCACCAAGTTACAATGTGAACTAAACCAATGGAAAACCTGTGAATTATATCAACCTGTTAGAAAATTAAATCACATTTCACTTATTATCATTATTATTATTATTGTCATTAATTTCCCTACTATGTTAACGTCTGATCACCTATTGCATGTTTTTTCCCTTTAACACTGCCAACCGGATTAGGTTAGGCACCATGTAAGAGAAGGCCCTCACAAAACACCCCCCCCCCAAATCCCCTTCTTTATATATTTTTTATTTGTATTTTATTTCATTTTATTTTATTTTTTAATATTTCTTTAATATCAATATAATGGCCAGGCCAAGCTATCGAATTAACCCTTGCTGGGCCTGATCAAATGAAACCCACAGTAACTGAAGGAAGGAGTGGAGTGGGGGAAGCACTTCCCACCACCTTCCAATTAACAAGTGGCTGTGGCGGGAATGGGGGGGGCTGCCCTGGTCACCAGGCCATCTGCCCAACCAAGGAGCCTGCCCCTCCTACACCCACCTGCGCCAATTGGCGCCACACCATAAGGCCGTGATGGCCCACCAAAAACTAGGAGTCGTGGCTCGTATATATATATATATATATATATATATATATATATATTTGCCGCGCCACTCCGTGTGTCCTCCAATTTCTGGAGGACCGCCAACCACCAAGGCTTTTACCCAGTGGCCTAGCCTGATCGTTGGGGCCGGGGGGGCGTAGGACGGCAGCCGCCGCGCCCTTCCGAGCACCCAAGCGAGTGCGGGCCCACCGCGCTAGGCCAAGTAGGCCTTGTAGCGAGCGCGGGCCCACTGCGCTAGGCCAAGTAGGCCTTGAATCACGAGGCCTGCAGGGAGCGGAGAATTATTCTCCCTCCCGTGCACTGGCCAAGCCGGGCCTAATCACAGGCCTCAGGTCCACCAATGGGCCTGCCTTGCATACAAGGCGTAAAAAGGCCCAGAGCCAAGGATAGATGAGCAAGGTGCTCCTTGCTCGTCTCCAATGAAATGGCTGCCAGCACGTGGCAGCGCGGGGCTTTATAGCCCTGCAAATCTCGCCAGCAAATCCCGCGAGATTTAAGATCTCGCGAGATTCAGCCGCGAGATCTTTTTCCATTGGCCAGGCTCACCAGAAGAGGTGGGACTTCTGGTCCGCCTAGCCAATTACGCGTCATTGTCCTTTTTTGGGCAGACGCAACAAAGGCCCCCTCCCAACTCATCGGGGGGGGGGTCTTTCTTCCTCAGAATCCAATACTCTTATCCAATGGTCTCTTCCATCTTCAAATACATTTTTCCTTCTTTGATCCCTTTGTTCAGGGCCAGCTCAAGACAGAGCAGCAAACAGCAGCCACCCAATCCATGTAAGCCCAAAGGGCAAAGTGCCTAAAAGCAGCCAAGTTCTTTTAGCAAACATGGTAAAAAAAATCCCACAAGTTCTTTTCCCCACCCCTGGCAACAACAATACAATTATAAATTAAATAACTAACACTCAAAATCTACTGTCTGAAACAGCAGTTTTACCTTGCTGAATTGGAGGCTGAGATATCCTTACATCCTGAACAGCTTTCCAGAACACTTGCCTGATGCTGCTTCTCTTACATTATGTTTCCAAAACCTTTTCTTTTACGAATCCATAGGTGTAACACCTGAATCCCCTTATTTGAATTAAATCAAATATAAAGCCAGAATCTTTTGGTACACTATAGGACAGCAGTTTGTTTTGTCACCACAGTCCATTTTAAAAGAATGCACAGCAGCATGGTGGAAGTCATGTATGGAGAGGCAGCTGCCACTTTTTGAGCAGTTTATTTCCAAACTGCTTAGCTTCTGGATGGATTCTCATAGAATCATAGAATAAAATCATAGAATTATAGAGTTAGAAGAGACCACAAGGGCCATCCAGTCCAACCCCCTGCCATGCAGGAACTTTCAATTAAAGCATCCCCGACAGATGGCCATCCAGCTTCTGCTTAAAGACCTCCAAGGAAGGAGACTCCACCACACTCCGAGGGAGTGTGTTGTTAGTGAATGTCCTCCATTTTTCTTGGCATTTTAGAGGCATGTGGAGTTCCCTATGACCTCAGCCTGACCCTTGGGAGATGGCAGCCATAATCCCCTAAATGTAAGGTCATGTAGGCACTGATGGAATTGACCAAGACCACTAGAGATTTCCTGGACAGGCAGGTTTGGGAATTGCCCTTGGGAATATTCCATTATCCTGGAAAAGATACACAATGGTGTCTGTTTGTCTTAAGTCTCACACTTAATGGGACAGTGATCAGATTTGATTGCGCACCTTTCTCTAGCTTCCCTTCCTTGATAGTTTTGAAACCGAATGCATTGTTTAGGCTATGCTCATACTCAGGAAAACAATACTAAACCCATCAAGCCTTTGTCCTCCAATTGTTAGGCCCATACCTAGGAGGCAGAAATTGCCCTTAAAAACCCCTGGATTTTGGCAGACCATTTGCTATCTTGGAAGTGCATGCTGTATCTCTGTTGGTCTGCGCTCTGAGATAGTTCCCATGACCCCCCCTCTTACCGGTCGTGCCCTTCCACTGAATCCATTCACATTCGCTGCCAGAAGTCTGGAGGAGTCTCTCGGGCGAAAGTATATCCCTTGCACCCTGGTCTTCCTCTCTGCTTTCCCCGCTCTCTCCCGCTTATCATTCTATTGTGTGTGAGTGTGTGTGCCTTATCTGGATGTTGGCTTATTGTGTTAAATAAATATTATAGACTTTAATTGGAGTTCAGTACTTTTCAGTGTCATTCCCCACCTGATTTCTTAAGTCTCTGGTATACACCTGGATAGGTGTCATGAATCGAAGTTGGGCATTTCACTCTAACACATTTGAACTAATTGTAAATCCCCCCAAAATAGACTTGATTCCCAACAGTGTTCCACTGTCAAACAGCCCTTACTGTCAGGAAGTTCCTCCTAATGTTGTGGTGGAATCTCTTTTCCTGGAGCTTGCACCCATTGTTCCGGGTCCTGTTCTTTGGGGCAGCAGAAAACAAGCTAGCACTCTCCTCAATATGACATCCTTTCAAATATTTAAACAGGGCTATCATATCATATCATGGGAACTGTAGTTTATTGTGGCACCAGAGCTCTCTGACAGAGAAGGCTCAATGTCCCAGAAAAAAATACAATTCCCATGATTCCTTAGCACTGAGCCAGGACAGTTAAAGTGACCTCAATCTGCATTATTTCTGGCAGTCTGCAAAGGCTGGACACTGTTACAATAAATCAAGCATTTTCCATGCTCTGTCTGTGTGTGTGTATGTGTTCTGGTATGACCCTAAAATGGAAATCCAGTTGCTGCCATGCACTCAGAGGTGATTTGGTCACATAGGCACACTGGTTATGTGGAACCCAGCCATCATTTACAGATCAATCAAGTAATTTCAGGAGTTGAAAACAGAGAGATTCACAACTCTGGAGACAAGGAAGCTAGAGGATTTATGGCCTGGATGACTTTTGACCACAAGACAGATAAGACCCATTACATCCCTCTGGAATCTATCTACTTCAAGAAAACCCTTATGTTAATTTGGCTGTTTTAAATACAGCAATCAACCTTTGCCCCAGAATATTTTCAGCATATAAAAAGACTACCAAAATTCTGGTTAAGCATGACTGGTTAGGATTCATGGTGGAACTTAGGGGGGTTGCAGACTGCCAGAAATAGTGCAAATTCAGTCCACTTTTAGGGTTTGGGTTAGTGCTAGGGAATCATAGGAACTGTTTTTTTTTTTTTTCTGAGAAATTGAGCCTTCTCTGTCAGAGAGCTCTGGTGCCACAATAAAGTACAGTTCCCATGATTCCCTAACCCTAACCCTAACCCTAAAAGTGGACTCAATTTGCACTATTTCTGGCAGTCTGCAACCCCCCCTATGTCACTCTGAATTCTGGTCCAGCTCTGACTCGTTCCATGGTCCTGTCCCTTCATCTGGTCAAGTCCACCTAGAGCACTCCAGACAGGTAATATCACCATTAAAAAGGCTTGTGTCTTGAAAGAATGTGTGAGTGAATGTTTGTCTTTGTATACCTGATCCCATAATAAATTTACAAATCAATTTGAAGAAACCTTTAAGGGCCTTTGCAGACTGCTAGAAATAATGCAAATTGAGTCCACTTTAACTGCCCTGGTTCGGTGCTAGGGAATCATGGGAATTGCATTTTTTTTCTGAGACATTGAGCCTTCTCTGCCAGAGAGCTCTGGTGCCACAATAAACTACAGTTCCCATGATTCCCAACACTGAGCCAGGACAGTTAAAGTGGACTCAATTTGCACTATTTCTGGCAGTCTGCAAAGCTGCCTCTGTATAAATTGGGTTTGCCTCCTGATAACTATTTGAGCTAATTGCAATTCCCCAAGTTCAACTCCATTTTACAACACACACATGCAACTATTGGAATATATAACTCTACATAACTCCTCCCAGAGGCTTTCCAGGCCAGTCTCTGCCAAGAAGAAGAAGGAAGCCATTTTGAGTGGGTGAATGTTTAATTTAAAAAAAAAACTCTTGGGAGAGTGGGTTTGTTGCTGAGGGGGTGGGGCTTCAGTGACTCTATATAACTCCTCCCAGAGGCACACACCTAATGACATGTGAATTTATTGCAAGACAAGGGAAATGTTGGGAAACCAAGACCTAATTTTGGGCAATTTATAATTAGCTCAAATGTGAGAGGGAAGCACCCAACTTCGCTTCTAAGACCTTATCCAATTGTCTATGGGAGTCATAAGAATTCTGGCTAGGATAGACACTGAAACGGACCAAATTCCAATTGAAGTCTAAAACATTTATTAACATGAAATAGCAAACATCCAAATGTGGCACACACACACACACACACACACACACACACTAGAAGAATAAGCGGAGAAGAGCGAGAGCGGGGGAGCCAAGAGGGAAACCAGGATAGAGGGAGATATACTCACACCCTAGAGACTCCTCTGGGCTTCTGGTGAATGTAGATGGGCTCCATGGAAGGGGCACGACTGGCAAGAGAGGGGGTCGCGGGAACTATCTCAGAGCACAGACCGACAGAGTTTCAGCATGCACTTCCAAGGTAGCACGAGGTCTGCCAAAATCCAGGGATTTAAGGGAGTATTCTGCCTTCTAGCCATGAATTAGACCAAGGGTAGGCAAACTTTCCCCTTTAAGGGCCGAGGGACTTCAGCTCTCAGAATCCCAGGAGCTATTGGCCAACATGGGACTATTGACCAATATGGCTGAGGCTTCTGGGAGCTGAAGTCCCTCGGCCCTTAAAGGGGAAAGGTTGCCTACCCCTGAGTTAGACAATAGGTGGACAAAAGCTTGAGTGGTTTACTATTGTTTACTTAAGTCTGGGCATAGTCTAAACAATGCATTTGGTTTCAAAACTATCAAGGAAAGGAAGCTAGAGAAAAGGGGTGCAATCAAATCTAATCACTGTCTCATCAAGTGTGGGACTAAGACAAGCAAACACCATTAGGTATCTTTTCCAACATAATGGGATATTCCCCAAGGCAACTCTTCAAACCTGCCTGTCCAGAAAATCTTTAGTGGTCTTAAGCAATTTTTAGCTTGCTTACCTGACCTCATGTCTAGGGGATTATGGCTGCCATCTCCCAGGGGTCAGGCTGGGGTCATAGGGAACTCCACATGGCCAAAATATACAAGAAAAATGGAGGACATCCACTAACAGAAAGCACATCATAGGTAGAAGGGGTCCTGGGAACTTTGTTTTAGAGGTTCTCCTTGATTTTTTTTTTTTTTTAATCAAAGGGCTTTTGAGGGTTTTTTTTTTCTCAGAGGAAGAAAGTCAGAGACTTGCCTCCAGAATAATGACCTCTATATAGAGTTATAAACCCAGTTGACAGAAAACACCAAGCCAACAAAGGCCCTTTTTGTGGGTTTTTACCAGGGGACATTTTTATGGAGAAGCCCACAGTCCTGTTTCACTGCTTAGTTCAGACGTCTCATTATGGACACTAAGGGAGCTGCTGCAGTCACCTGCAACACTTGTGGGATGTTTGTCTTTTTGCTTAGAGATGTGGGGAACTTCATCTGCACCAAGTGCAAGTTAGTAGCTCTCCTGGAAGGGAACGTTCAGCAGCTGGAGGCCCAGGTAGCTACACTTCAGCATATTAAGGAGCAAGAGGTGTTCCTGGACAGAATGGAACAAACGGTCTTGGACAGAGACCTCACAGAGGACATTGTTGAGGAGGAAATCACTTCACATATACAGGAGGTAGACAGCTGGAGAAATGTCACACACAGAAGTAGGAAAACCAGTGATTGTTCTGGGATCTTGAAGCTACAGAATCGATTTGAAGCTCTCTCCCTTATCAAGGATGAATAGGAAGAGCAGCAGGGGCAGTCCTCAGGGACAGTGCAAGGGATTCTGAGAGTACCACTGCAGGGAACAGTCACTGCTAAGCCTCAGAGGGGGGGTGTAGTTGTGGTGGGGGACTCCTTGTTGAGGGGTACAGAAGCAGTGATTTGTGGGCCTGACAGGTTGTCCTGGGAGGTGTGTTGTCTCCCTGGGGCAAAAACCTGTGATGTGACAGTCAGGCTGACAAGACTTGTCAAATCTACTGACAATTAACCCTTCATCTTGGTCTGTGTGGGAACCAATAATACTGCAAGACATAGCTTTCAGAATATCAGAAGGGATTATGAGGCTTTGGGTAGGAAGCTGAAAGAGCTGGATGCACAGGTTGTTATCTCTTCTTCCAGTTGAAGGGCATGGTCCAAGAAGGGAGAGGAAAACAGAAGATGTAAGTAACTGGCTCCGTAGATGGTGCCACCAAGAACAATTTGGATTCTTGGATCATGGGCTGTGGTCCCATGAGGGTGGACTTCTGGCAAGAGAAGGGCTGCATGTCACACCAGTTGGCAGAAACATTTTTGCCAATAGTCTCAATCATTTGATCAGGAGGGCTTTAAACTGAGTCATATGGGGGAGGGAGACAATATCTTGGAAGGTATCTTGGATGTAAGGAGTACATCATGGGTTGGAGATAATAGTCAAAATGTTATAGAGGGAACAAGGCAAATGATGCAAGGGCCTAATAATGGGAGGCAAAAAACCTCACACAGGCAGCAAGTGGGGAGGACCCATGCTCTTAGATGTCTCTACACTAATGTACACAGCATGGGAAATAAATAAGATGAACTTGAACTGCTAGCACAACAAAGCAAATACAATATAATAGGCATCACTGACAACTGGTGGGATGAATCTCATGATTGGAATGTAGGAATAGAGGGATATAACCTTTTAAAGAGAAATAGGCCAAACAGGAAAGGAGAAAGAAAAGCATTATATGTCAGGGATGTTTACACTTGTGGAAAGATCCAGGACTTAAATCCTGGAAATCAGGTGGAGAGCATCTGGATAAAAATTAAAGGGGAAGGAAACAACAGGGGTGTTATTTTGGGAGTCTACTACAGACCCCCCAGACAGACTGAAGAATTGGATGATGCCTTTCTAGAACAGATGACCACATACTCAGAAAGGAGAGATGTAGCAGTGATGGGTGATTTCAACTATCCTGATATTTGCTGGAAGTCAAACTGAGCCAATACTTCAAGGTCTAGCAAATTTCGCATTTGCCTCAAAGACAATGTCTTTGTCCAAAAGGTGGAAGAGGTAACAAGGGGATCAGCTAGGTGGGAGTAATCATGTTCTCCAGGAGTTTCTTATACAGTGGAAAAGACTGATTCTAGACTTTTGGAGAGCTGATTTCAATAAACTTAGGGAAACACTGAGAGTGACCCCATGATCAGGAATACTAAAGGAGAAGAGAGTTCAGGATGGATGGGAGCTTCTCAAAAGACACAATCTCAAACTGTTCCAATGAGAAGGAAAAAATGGGAAGTGTCTCAAGAAACTGGGTTGGATGACAAAAGAACTTTCAACTGAACTAATTTTTTAACAGGAGATTTATTATTATTATTATTATTATTATTATTATTATTGTTTTCTATCCCGCCCCTCTACTGAAGCAATCAGTATTATTATTATTAAGTATTTATACCCCACTCTTCAGCCAAAAAGCTATCAGAGCGGCTTACAAATGTTGATGTGTAAGAAACCAAAAAGGCACAAAATCTCTAAAGAGATCTCTAAAGAGGATTTCAAACAAATATTTAGCACATGTAGGGGTAAAGCCAGGAAAGCCAAAGCACAGAATGAGCTCAGGCTTGCTAGAGGGTTAAGAGTAATAAAAAGGGCTATTTTAGGTATGTCCGTCACAAAAGAAAGAAGAAGGAAATGGTAGGACCACTGTGCAGAGAAGATGGAGAAATTCTAACATGTGTCAGAGAAAAGGCAGAACTACTCAACACCTTCTTTGCCTCAGTCTTCTCACAAAAGGAAAAGAGTGCTCAACCTGAGGCAAATGAAGCAGAGGACACAATAGGGGAAATGCGGCACAGAATAAGTAAAGAGGTAGTACAAGAATACCTGGTTAACCTAAATGAATTTAAGTCTCCAGGACCAGATAAACTACATCCAAGGATATTAAAAGAACTGGGAAATGTAATCTCAGAGACACTGGCAATAATCTTTTAGAACTCCTGAAGAACAGGAGAAGTCCCAGTAGACTGGAGGAGGGCAAATATTGTCCCCATCTTCAAAAAGAGGGAAAAAAGAGGATCCCAACAACTATTGTCCAGTTAGTCTGACATCAATACTGGGAAAGATTCTAGAGCAGATCATTAAACAGAGAGTCTGTGAACATTTAGAAGGCAATGTCATAATCACTAAGTCAACATGGGTTTCTCCAAAACAAGGCATGCCTTCTGTCCATCACGTTGTCAAGTAACATCTACATCCATGGCGTTATAGTCACTCCTCCATTTTTGTGAACTTGGAGTCTGTGTCCCTTGCCTGTTTGCAGGTGGCAAATGGAGGGAGAGAAAATGGGGTGCATGCCTGCAGGTACCTGCAGACATGTGTTGCCATTCAAGCCAATGGGGTTTCAATATTCGTGATTTTCCTTTTTCACCGGGGAGGGGGTTTCCAGAACAGATCCCCCACCAAAACAGAGGGGCAACTATATATCATCATCATGAAGAGTGGATAAAATGATTGTAAACATGGTAATTTTTTTTTTAAAAAATCACTTCTTACTTCCACTTGCCAGAAATAGAATAATAGTCTCTTTTGAAAGAGGTCTAAAACTCTCCTTTTCATTTCCTTTAAGAATAAGACAAAGAAACTGTAATAGGAGAAATAGCGAAAAACAAATCACCAGGAACAGATAATATTCCAATTGACCTGCTGCAATCCACGTTGATAGAGTCAATTTTAGTGCTGACCAACATATGTCAACAGATATGGAAAACAAAATGATGGCCAACAGATTAGAAGTGGTCAGTATACATCCCTATCCACAGAAAGGGAGACACAAGAGACTGCAGCAACTATAGGACCATAGCACTAATCTCCCATGCAAAAAAAATTATGCTCAAAATTCTGAACATAGACTCCAACCAAGCATGGAGAGAGAAATCCTTCAGGAAAGGAAGAGGCATTAGGGACCACACTGCAAACATATGATGGCTAATGGAGCACACCAGGGAATTCCAAAAGAAAATCAGCATGTGCTTTATAGACTATAGCAAAGCCTGATTGCATGGATCATGAAGGGCTATGGAATGCCCTTAAAGACATGGAAGTGCCAACACATCTTATAGTTCTGATGAGGAATCTGTACTCAGGGCAAGGGGCTACTGTCAGAACAGAACACGGAGAAACAGAATGGTTCCCAATTGGCAAAGGAGTCGGACAAGGTTACATACTTTCACCCTATCTGTTCAACTTGAATGCAGAATATATTCTAAGAAAAGTAGGCTTGGACACAGAAATTGGAGGAGTGAAAATAGGAGGAAGGAATATTAACAATCTAAGATATGCAGATGACACCATAGTACTAGCAGAAAAACTCACAGACCTGGAACGCCTACTAAGGAAGATGAAAGAAGAAAGTGCAAAGGCAGGCTTAATGTTGAACATAAAGAAAACAAAAATAATGACCAACAAGCACCTTCACAAGTTCAGCCTAGACAATGAAGCAATAGAAATAGTAAAAGAATTCTTATACCTGGGATCAAACATTGATAGAAATGGGGACTGCAGTCAGGAAATCAGAAGAAGATTAAGAATGGAGAGGGTGGCTATGAAAGAACTATAAAATATTCTAAAATGCAAAGATATACAAGTGAAAGCAAAGATTAGAATCATACAAGCCATTGTATTTCCTATTACCATGTATGGATGTGAGAGCTGGACAGTTAAGAAAGATGACCGGAAGAAAATCAACTCCTTTGGGATGTGGTGCTGGAGAAGATTGTTGAGGATCCCATGGACAGCCAAAAATGCAAACAATTGGGTCCTAGAGCATATCAAGCCAGAAAACCTCCCTGGAAGCCAGGATGACTGAACTGAGGCTGTTGTACTTCAGACATATTATGAGAAGACTCATTAGAAAAAACAATAATGCTGGGAATGATGGAGGGAAGTAGGAAGAGAGGAAAGCCACATACCCAATGGATGGACTCTATTAAGAGATCATGGGTATGGGTTTGCAGGATTTAAACAGTGGAAGGCAGGGGGTCTTGGAGATGTCTCATCTATGGAGTCGCCATGAGTCAAGATTGACTCGAGAACAATTAACAACATAATGCACAGGAATGAAAATATTGTAACTATTTTGCTACTGTTGTACAAAACAATGGTTAAACAATGTCCCAAGCTGATTCATAGGGACAGCTGGCACCTTCAAGAGTGAAGCAAAAAAAGCTTTTGCAGTTCATACACTCCTTTAGATTGTGGCTACAGCTAATTTTGAACAAATGTCTAAGTAGGGATTTTTATATACTTAAGTCTTCTGATAATTTACCTTCTGTATCAATAGTCATGGTTGTGAGATATGAGGAGAGCAAGGGGACAATCTATTCTCAGGAAACATATTTTAGCTGTCCTTCTGGCTGGATTTGGTTAATCCATCTAGACACTGAGGACAAGAGATTGCTCAATATGTGCTTCAACAAATGAAGGCAAGTGCATACCTTGGGATGAGGATTATGTTTGCTGTTGAACAGGGCTGTAAATAGCTGAAGCAGAATAAAATCTAAATGGGAGGGGGTGGGTGGGAAAAACCAAGAAAATTAGAATTCTGCCTGAGGTGATGCCTGACAGCTAGAAGGAAAGCTGAGTCAATCATCTCACTTGCTTTAACATAGTCGGAGCTCAGGGTGAAACACTTTTGTGTTGGTAGAACTGAATGTTGAGACAAGAGGCCTACTATGTTGAATGGATCTCATCTGATTTGGATAGCAGACTGTGTTATATACCATGAGCCACTGATTTGTCTTAGATAGAGATGGTTATTCCTAAGTGAATGTTTTCTGTTATCTTGTGGGCCTAGTTGATCTTTCAATATGGTGGAAAAGTTGGTGTATCTGCCACATGTCTAAACAGAGCTAAGCTGATTTTAGGGGATGCATTTTGATCTCTGACTAGAGTACTAAGTGGCATAGGCCATCAATGTGGAGGCATATTTCTTAGGAGTGCAAAAATACTAAGCACAGAAAAAATCACAAATTCCTACAGATAGCACTGGTAATATAATTAGATAGTTAGAATGGCCTAAAGTGTCTTTAGGCCATTCTTCAGTAGTATACAGTAGGTCCTCCACATTCACTGGGCCTAGGAGTGCAGGATCTCTGTGAAAGTGGGTAAAATGCAAATACTCCCCATATATATAGATAGGAGTCTCTAGAAGTCTCTAGGTCCTCCAATGCAATATCTGGAGAACACTGATCATAGAGTCATGATGGAGGATCTAGAGATTCCTAGCAAGAACATATTACTCAAATCCATTAATAAACAAATCCACAAAAGTCAAAGCCCTAAATGTGGAGGGACAACTGTAAGTGGATACTTTCAAAAGTGTTTTTCTCCTTTTTCCCGCATGACTCTTCTCTTCTTTCAAATTTCTCTAAAATATAGTTTTTAAAAAAAACCAACAAATTTTGTTTTTATGAGTCGTACCTTCTAATTGTTGGAAGGGCAGGTTGGCAGGAACAGATTCATTTAATCTTCCACTGTCCCACCTTTTGAACTGCTGTTAAAATGTCCCATTTTCTCTCTTTTCCTTCTAATTTTACACATCATCCTCAGCTTATTTCAGTTGCTGCAAACTGGATTCAAAGTGCAGAAGTATTTTTTTTACTCAATTATCTTAGCAGGAGGGAGATGACAATGTCTTGAGATAAAAATTTTGAGTGTTGCCCTTCCTAAACACATTACATAAATTTCAGAGTTTATCTTTTTAAAAATAGTAGCTTCCTAATTAATAACTTTTGACATTTTGTTGCCTGGCCACACCCTCTTGCCTGCACTCTGATATAATCCAGTTTTCATCTGTGAAATGCTGGACAGTATGCTAATTTGGTGTCTTTGCTCTTTAATCATCATTTTGGATGAAGAATCTCTGCACTCACTTCCTATTACAATTTGTAGAAGAATTCAATCTATACAGGCATTCCCTTCTCCTTGAGGGGAAAGAATTTTGTGATCCTAGCCACTGAGTATACAGCCATCCTCATGAAGTAGATGAAGAAGACATTTCAGGTGGGAATGGGTGAAATGCATTCTGCAGGTCACACTCTACTCTTGGATTCCATTTTTTCAGCCTCTGAAGGCCCCTGAAACCCCAAGGACCCCAAAAGTAGGTGAATTGTCATCCTCAAAAACCACCCAATGGCTCAAAAAACACTGCAAGTTACAACATTCCCCTATAGTCCCCCTATTACAATTACAATTTGTAGGAAAATTCCCCCCTCAACATACATAAAACTTTTTTAAAAAAAATACACTAAAATTGTCCCCATATTGACAAAAAATGAAACTGGATGTGATATGGCATCACTTCCAATTGTGTTGGGTACACCATTGTAGCTTGCTGGGGAGGGTATGAAGACAACAAAAGGGCCCTGCTCCACTCCATTTATTTACTTTCCTTGATTTAAGAGCATAGGGAAAGGTAGCTGTGTGTGCCAGCTCTTCTACAATGTGAATGGTTAAGCTAGTACAGTAAATGTCCAAGCCAGAGCAGAGTCTATGGGTTTATCTCACATTACACAGTTATAGCCATTTGATATTATTTAAAGTGCCATGGCTTCATTTTACAAGAACACTGGGATTTGTTGTTTAGTGATATAGATATAGAATCATAGAGTTGGAAGAGAACCCAAGGGCCATCTAGTCCAACCACCTGCCATGCAGGAACGCCAATCAAAGCACCCACAACAGATGGCCACCCAACCCCTGTTTAAAGACCTCCAAAGCAGAAGACTCCACCACATTCCAAGAGAGCATATTTCACTTTCGAAACAGCTCTAACCATCAGGAAGTTTTACTCTTAAAAGAAAGGAAAAGATAAATTGCTGAAATTCAATTTCAATTGTTCTTTCAAAACTTTTGGAGATTGGCTTCCTTCATTATAATTTACTATTTCACAAAATTACAAATTCCAGGATTCCATTGGATGAAGTGATAGCAGACTGCTAATAATTGTGCAGTATGAATGCACTCAAGAACAAAGGCAGGAATCCTTTGCCCTTACAGAACTTTATATAGTCTTTCCCACCATCAAATTACCATTGGCCTTGATGGCTGGTGCTGTTGCAAGTTGGCTATAGCAAAAGCTAGAGAGTTACAGGTTCCCCACCCTTGTTCTAAAAAATCTGCTTGGTAATCTAAGAGCCTTTGGATAGATAACTTGCTGGTAGATATTTGTCTTTGGATGGGATATTTGGATGCTCTACTTTTATTTTAGTTATTATATTTAGTTATTATGGCACTACTATTGTGGAATGCTCTCAACAGAGTTTCTTTCTTCTTTCTTTCTTTCTTTGCAGTGTGCAGTATTTTTCACAGCTTTGGTAGTCTCTACAACCCTCCAACTTTCCAGGGATACTTAGCTTCCTGCTATCCATTGTCATGCAAAAATGATTTGCTTGCCTTTGTTCACCTTGAAAACAAAACTTTTAATCAGGGAAAGTATTTAGATGTGTGTTTGATTTATTTTAAATTTTGTATGGCTTTTAAGTGATTTTATAGTTTTTAATGTGGAGCCTATTAATTGGTTTTAATTTTTTATTGATGGCACACTTAATTTGTTGTTTCTGGAAACTGCTTTGAGAACCACTATGGGAGAAAGGCATCATATAAATAAAGTAAATAAATAAAGGTCAAAACTAAAAGGGGATAAAATAACAAAGTATCCAAACACTATGTATTACTAAGTACAATGTACTGCAAACAATAAGGATACTATAAAGACTTCCTATATCAAGTTATATTTGCATTATATTTGCACCCGCACCTTGTGATGAACATTAGAGATATCTGCTAACCATACAGTTGTTCCTTTGTTTTCACAAGGGATCCATTCCGGACACACATACCCCGCAAAAACAGAAAATCGCCAATATTCAAGCCCCATTGGCTTGAATGGCGACACACGCCCATGAGCACCTGCAGGCACATGCTGCAGGCATGTTCTCCATTTTGTCCCCCTCTGTTTGCCACTTGCGAATGGGCAAGGGATGCAGATTCCAAGTCCGTGAAAACAGAGGGGCAACTGTATACATGTGTATAAATAAAATTACTCATGCAAAGTCCAATGATTCATGCAAAGTCCAGTATATATTTCAGCTCTGCTGTGGAAAACATATAACAGCAGTTAGAGGTAGATAGAATCATCTTCACAATTGGTACATAAAGTTCTGTCAAGTCTTCATCATGAAGTTGTTACTTCTATGTTGAATTGCTAGTCAGTGGCAGTCATAAAGAGGCAATATTTCAGATAGGAAAAGGTAGAAAGCTAGCAAAAACAGCTACCTCCAGAGTTGTACAGCCATTTCGACATCAGGGTCTTCTTCAGTTAATACAATAAACAATCTCAGCTCTGGAATTCAAAGTTTTAAAGTACAGTTTCCAATTCCTCATTCGAGCATAAAAATCCATTGGCTGATCTTGGACAAGTCACACTATCTCAGGCTCAGAGGATGGCAATGACAAATGCCCTCTAAAGAAATTTAGAGCAACAACAACATGTAGGTTGTCCCTTGGCTAAGAAAACCCCAGGAAATAAGTAAACAGATGACTTGAAGGTCCATACTTTAGAGGAACTATCTAAAATGCTGATCTCTCTCCTCCAAATAACTTCAGCACCTTCAATAGCTCCCTCATAGTTCAGACTACAACACAGAGTGGAACCATGTCAGTGACTTGAAAACCACCAGCCATCGCAGCTTACTTTGATTGGCCTTATCAAATGGAAGTCATCAACTGCTCCAAGAATTCTGTAAGCAGAACATAAAATTGGTGGGTAAGCATTAATATACCATGAAATGGGGAGAGATAATAAACTACTAAGAAGCAAACATTCAAAGGTAGCTGTGTTGGCCATTTAGCAAATTCAAACAAAAATCCATCAGTGATACCTTATTGGCTAACCAAAATGGACAATATACTTGTTGCAAGCTTTCAAATCTCCATGTTCTTCTTTATTAGGCAAGATGTTACAAACCAAACAGGAGAAAAACAATTGGAGATGTTAATCAGATACCTACATGTTGTTTCAGTCTTCAGGACTGCAAAAGAGGGGTCCCTGTTGAGATGCAAATGGACTTTAAATTTCCTGGACTTTGGAAATCTCACTATAGCCACATGGCCAGAAGAAGGAGGAGCCTGCCTGCAAAAGATATCCTCCCCGCCATATACCATCTTAACTAAAGACTGAATTTACTAAGTAGCAAGTTTTCTTATATCCCTTGGAGTTATTGCTAGCCTCAATGCATGCCTCATATCTGTGCTCCAATGATAATTCTAACTTGTCAGTTATTTTGCAAATCTGTGTTGCCTTCCTATCTTTTACTTCCTTGATTGAGTTTTTGGATCTGGATGTACTTAGTCTGTGGGAATAGGCTGGGTTGGAATACAGTCAAAGGTTGCAGCCAACAAGTCTTGTATAGCATACAAGATCAAGTCTTGTCTTGTGCTGTGTTGATGCTAGTTTGATGGCTGGCTTTCACTTCCTCAACAAGAGATTGCAATAATTGCCTTCTGTTGCTTTGTCTGGTAGGGAGAGGTGTCATAACCATCACCCGGGAGCATCTTGTGTCATTATTTAATACATTCCAGCACGCCAGGACTCTGGGCAAAGGGCCATAAATCCATGCTTCAGGGGCAACTTTAAACTCCAAAGCCATGTAATCAGTTGTGACACCACAAAGCTCACTGATTCCCCCCCCCACACACACACACACTATTACAGATTAATCTTCCTCTGCAGGTTCAGTTACAAGGGCAGGCTCATTTTCACTATGAATTTCTACAACCACTCTTGCAATCATCCTATGGAGAAGGAATAGTGGATCTCACACACTCTCAGATATGATTTTTATGAGGTGTAACAGACACAATGTACAATCATATCACACAATTCCATCTGTTTCTCAATCTTTTTCTTCATCTCTTCATATATACAAATGATGGATGAATAGATGTATGCATGCATGCATGCCAAGATCTTGCATCACCTTGGCAGAGTGTGAAACTCTGCCAAACATACATCCACCCTCCTCTGCATACATGCAACTTATCTGGATGCTACTGATGCACTGCCATGACCATTGAGTGACAATGCGAGGGTTAAATAGCATCTGGCACAAAAAAACAACTTTCCTACAGAGGTCCTCTGGAGGTCTGAGAGCACTGCCTGACTGCTTTCTCCACCAACCACTAAATTGCCATGGGGAGAACTTGTATTTGGCAAGTGTGTGGGGGTGGGTGGGTAATTGCATGAAGGAGATAGTAGATGGCAACTTCCACTTCCACCATAACAAAGTCAGACATAGGCAGAATGCATTCAAATTACTGATGTTATTTGTACAAAAATACATGGATCCCTAAGAGATATACACCACCCTGGATCTCATTTTGGGAGAAAGGCAGGATATAAGTGCCGTGGTTGTATAGTGGTTAAATGCCAGTCCTGCAGCCACTCACTCACAAACCACAAGGTTGTGAGTTCACTCTCAGCCAGGGGTTCAGGGTTGACTCAGCCTAACATCCTTTCAAGGTTGCTAAAATGAGTACCCAGCTTGTTAGGGGCAACTAGCTTACAGTTGTAAACTGCTTAGAGACTGCTTAGTATGGTATGAAGTGAATATGAAATGAAGTGGTATATATCATGAGCAGGATAACTAGTATTATTTCTGTCCCTACTTTGTTTTGCACCTTTACTGTCATAATAATAATAATAAATAATATTTTTTTTATTTGTAGCCCGCCCCTCTGCTAGGCAATCGGGGCGGGGGACAGCAATAGTTAAAACAGAACAACGTTAAAACATTCCCTCTCCCCATAACCCCTACCTCCCCCCTCCCCATCCCCTTAAAATAGAATTAAACTGAAGAATAATTAAAATACAATATTAGTTAAATCAATAAATTAAAAACAAGATTTTCCGAGGAGACAGACAAATGGGGACCCCTTTAAGGGCCGACCGTTATTCTGGGAAGGCCTGCCAAAAGAGATCCATCTTTACTGCTTTCTTGAAAGCAGCAAGAGTGGTAGTAAGACGGATCTCATCCGGCAGGCCATTCCAAAGTCTGGGAGCGGTTGCGGAGAAGGCCCTCTGGGAGGTCTGGGACAGCCTAGTTTTTATTGGCTGTAACAGATTCCTCCCAGAGGACCGCAGGGTGCGGGGGGGATCATATGGGGAGAGGCGGTCCCTAAAATAAGATGGGCCCAAGCCATGTAGGGCTTTAAAGGTCAAAACCAACACCTTGTACTGCGCCCGGAAACTAATTGGCAGCCAGTGGAGGGCTTTAAGCACAGGTGTTATGTGCTCCCTCCTAGATGTTCCCGTAATTAGCCTGGCTGCCATATTCTGTACCAGTTGAAGTTTCCGGGTTAGGCACAAGGGTAGCCCCATGTAGAGTGCATTGCAGAAATCCAGACGTGAGGTTACCAGGGCGTGTACCACAGCTTCCAGATCCTTACTATCCAGATAAGGGCGCAGCTGGCGTATCAGCCGAAGCTGATAACAGGCGCTCCTGACCACCGCATTCACCTGACTAGTCATGTGAAGCGATGAGTCAAGGAGAACCCCCAGACTGCGAACACAGTCCTTTACGGAGAGTGTGACCCCGTCCAGGACTGGAGACTGTATTCCCAGATCTGGTTTCGGGCCCGTGACTGCAAGTACCTCCGTTTTGTCTGGATTCAACTTCAATCTGTTTTTCCTCATCCAACCCATTACCCCTCTAAGACAGTCATCAAGAGGAGAGGTGCCATCTGAAGTCTGAGTCGATGATCTGGTCATGGAGAGATATATCTGGGTGTCATCAGCGTACTGAAGACACCGAGCTCCATGCCTCCGAATGATCTCACCAAGCGGCTTCATGTAAATATTAAATAGCATTGGGGACAGGATGGCACCCTGAGGGACGCCACAATTAAGCTCAATTTTGGATGAGCAACTGTCCCCAAGCCTCACCCTCTGAGATCTGTCCGAGAGGAAGGAACGGAACCAGTGCAGAGCAGTGCCTCCAATTCCTAACTCCCTCAGGCGATCTAAGAGGATGGCATGGTCTATGGTGTCAAAGGCCGCTGAGAGATCCAAGAGCACCAACAAGGTCACACTACCCCTGTCGATACTCAGGCGGAGGTCATCGGTCAGAGCAACCATGGCAGTCTCCACTCCATATCCTGTCCTAAAGCCTGTTTGAAATGGGTCGAGATAATCGGTTTCATCCAAGACTGCTTGAAGTTGGGAAGCAACTGCCCTCTCGATCACCTTGCTCAAGAAAGGGAGCAAGGAGACTGGTCTATAGTTGTTTCTATCCAGGGGATCCAGGGAAGGCTTTTTCAGGAGTGGCTTAACCGCCGCCTCCTTTAAGCAAGATGGTACCTTGCCTTCCCTGAATGATGCGTTGATTGTGTCCCGGAGGAACACCCTCAACGCGTCCCCCCCCTAGACGACCAGCCATGATGGACAAGGATCGAGGGGGCAGGTTGTCTTCCTCACACTTCCAAGCAGCTTGTCCACGTCATCGGTACTCACAGATTGTAATTGATCCAGTAAAGTGCCATCAACGGAGTTCCTGGATACCTCATCTACGGATTCTGCCAAAACAATGGCATCCAAGTCGGCTCTTATCCAAGAGATTTTGTCTGCAAAGTGAATATTAAAGGCCTCACATCAGGCTGTCGTTGGGTTAAGTAGGGGGTTTGGCGCAGGAGATACCTTCGTCAACTCCCCCACCACCCTAAACAGCTCTGCCGGGCGAGACTCTGCAGACGCAATGCGTGCAGAACAGAAAGATTTCTGCGCTTTCATACAGTGGAAAAACCAAAAGCAGAAGATATTGAACTAAAGCCAAAGTACTCAAATTTGTTTTTCAACCAAGAACATCAAGGAAATCAAAGTATGGCAAAATAATAAAGCTTCAGTTGCTTATTTAAAGCTATCAGTTGGGAGACCATCTATATATTTCTTAGGGATCCATGTCCATAAGTTACTCTTACCACTGTTTTGTCCATTTAATAGCTGACTGAAACGTAGCATGAGCAGGAATTCACAACTTTACTTCAAGTCAGTACCCGCCCAAGAAAATTGTTATTTTTAGGAGACTCCTCCTCATGTGTTATATAGTCCTTGTGTGAATATCTGGAAATGAGTTGCTCTGGTGGTGGTGGTGATGGTAGCAGTAGTAGTAATAATAGAAGCAGCAAGAACAGTACTGCTGTGTTGTTCCTGAAATTTCCAAGTGTTTTACAGAGCACAACAACAAAATTGCATGATTCTATGAAAACAAAACAAACTATACCAACTAGTCCATCACGTAAAAACAGCAGCCCTGATAAAACAGCAGTTAAATTAATATAGGGAAGCAGAAGCAAATGGCTAAATAGCTAGCTAGCTATAAATATATAGGTATGAAAAGTATGATTTTCTACTGTATCCAAAAGAAGAGCAGAAAACAATGTTAAGCAACATTTTTGGAAGAAACTAGGACTGTCATAGAGAAAGCACTGTTTCTTAAAAAGGCCAACTTAGGTCCAAAACACATTCAACCTCAGCTTATGGTGACCCTGTGAAAGTGATATTGCCAAGCCTCTCTATGCTCTTCCTCTGTGCTCAGGCCCTTGGTCTCACTGACTGAGTCTGTTCATTTGACATGGATAGTTGAGAGAAAAATGCAACATTTATGCTAAACTGTTAAACCACTAGAATTATCAAGCTTGAAGATAGCAATAGACCAAGCCTCTCAAAAAATGTTTACAATCAGACTATCTTGTTTTTCTAAAATATTACTGAAGATGGAATGAAAAACATGTTCATTTATAAAGTGCCTTCAGTAAATATGGCACTTTATAGAACAAGAAGAAAGTTCCAGATCAGCCTTAACACCACTTAACATCACTGGCACAACCAAGAAAACCTTTGTTGACAAGTACTTCTGGGGGAAAAATACTGTGTGTCTTTAAAATGTATTTCAGACAGCATCTCTCAATCTTTCTCTCCTTTGTCTATAGACAGACATCACAGGCATATAGGTTTTGAGGTCTGAGCAGATAGGGGCAGCAACCCTAGCTGCTGTTTCCTGAACTTCTTCACTGTGTCTTATAGAACCCTAGATAACCTGACAAGCAAGTGCTTAATCTGATCCAGGATCCTTTCACTTTCTCTGTTTCCCACCAGTTCTTATAGTGTAAGAAAAGTAGCCCTCTATAAGCAACACAGATGGAAGTGATGCTAACGGTACAATGTCAGCAGTATCCACAGATTGACAGCACACATTACGTTGCCAGATGCACAGAATGTTGCACTACTTGTTCTTTATAAACGAGACTTGATGGAGTATGTCAATGTCAAACTCCTTGCTGATTTACACACGAACATACAGAGACAGGAACACTGACAGTCACTTACGTTCCTGTGATCTATATCAGCTATACCATCTGCTTTCTGCTTTGCATGTGGTAGCGAACTAACTATCCTACTGTGCATGGTTATCACAGATTACATGCTGTGGAAGTAAGCGACAACACTGTTTCTCCTCCTCCTCTTTATTTTGCTCACTCTTTCTCTTCCTGCATATTTTGGTGTTAGAAAATGAGCTGTTTATCATCCATCATCCATGATGTACATATATTTGACATGGATTTCTGAAGCTTGATTTTTGTTTTTTGTATTTCCCCCCCCCCCCTCTTCTTTTCCATTTTACTGTTACCTTTGCTGGTGCACCTTATTCACACACGAGAAAAAGAATTTCAATTTATATATAAGAGAAAGTCATTTGCTTCTCAAAAACCTTCCCTATCAGTTTCTGACACACTACTGAGTCCCTTTAAGTAAAATAAATTAATAAACAAGAAATGCATTTAATGCACCTGCTTTATAATCCAAAAAGAGATCATTATCACAACGACCTTTTCCATGTCATCTTGAAATCTTTGTTTGCTTTGTCATCACCTCATCCAGGTTGACACCAAGCTTTAGGTGGCCTTCAACACAAAGTTATCTGGATGTCCCTCCACACATGCTAGTGGTCACCTACATGGCTGTAGAAGGGTGCCTTCCCCATCTCTTTTAACATTTATGTCTTTGAAAAATTAGATTCAGGAAGGGCCTACTATGAAAGCAGAATGAAGTGATGTATAGAACAATAGAATCATAGAGTTCAAATAGACCACCAAGGCTATTTCATCCAATTGTCAGCCATGCAGGCATACACAATCAAGGCACCCCCAACAGATGCGCATCCAACCTCTGCTTTAAAACCTCTAAAGAAGGATACTTCACTATATCATGAGGCAACACATTCCACTCACACAGCTCTTACCATCAGGAAGTTCTTCCTAATTTTTAGGTGGAATTTTTTTTTTCTATTGTTGGAATCCATTGCTCCATGACCTAGTTTCTGGAGCAGCAGAAAATAAACTTTGTTCCATCCTCAATAAGACATCCCTTCAAATATTATCTTAACTTTCTCTTCCCCAGGCTAAACATACCCCAGCTCCCTAAAGTGATCCTCATAGAGCATGATTTCCAGACCTTTCACCATTTTGATCACCCTCATCTGGACATGCTTCATTCCTTTTGAATGGTGATGCCCAGAACTGAACAGAGTCGTACTATTACTTCCCTTGATCTAGACACTATACTACTATTGAAGCAGCTTAGAATTTCATTGGCTTTCTTAGTTGCTTCATCACATTGCTGACTCACATTCAAACTGTGGTTTGCTAAGATTCCCAGATCCCCTTCATATGTAATGTTGTCAAGTCAGGTTCATTCATCCTATATCTGAGCCTTTCATTTACTGTATTTATTTTTTTCTGCCTTAGTGTAGTCTCTTTTTCTTCCTGTCAAAATTCATTTTGCTAGTTTTGGCCCAGCTCTCTAATCTGTAAAGGTCATTTTGATTTCTGATCCTGTCCTTTGGGGTATACTCTCCTAATTTGGTGTTATCTGCAAATTTTATAAGCATGCCCCCTAGTCCATCAACCATGTAATTGATAAATATGTTGCACTGGGCTAAGGACAGAACCCTGTGACACCCCACTAGTCACTTCTCTCCAGGATGAAGAGTTGCCATTGGTGAACACCAATGCAGAGCCTGAAAATATTATTTGGAGGGCTTAGAATTCCCAGGAATCTCAACTACTGTGGCCATTTTGTTGTTGTTGTTGTTGTTGTTGTTGTTGTTGTTAGCTGCCCTCGAGTCAGTTCCTACTCATGGTGACCTTGTGGATGAGACATCTCCACAAATTCCTATCTTCCATTGCCTTGCCCAGATCCTGCAAGCCCTTCCCCATAACTCCCCTGATTGAATCTATTCATCTGATTTGTGGTCTTCCTCTCTTTCTTCTACTCTCTACCATTCTTAGCATTAGGAGCCCTGGTGGCGCAGTGGTTAAATGCCTGTACTGCAGCCACTCACTCATAAACCACAAGATTGCGAGTTCAATACTAGCCAGGGCTCAGGCTTGACTCAGGCCTGCATCCTTCCGAGGTCACTAAAATGAGTACCCAGCTGTTGGGGGCAATGAGTTTACAGTTGTAAACTG
Organism: Phrynosoma blainvillii; assembly: GCA_026167975.1. Classification (NCBI taxonomy): domain Eukaryota; kingdom Metazoa; phylum Chordata; class Lepidosauria; order Squamata; family Phrynosomatidae; genus Phrynosoma; species Phrynosoma blainvillii. The sequence goes on along the minus strand of JANUYF010000002.1, from coordinate 62,826,934 downwards.
CTTAGACACTTCATAGCGTGGTATGAAGTGGTATATAGATTAAGCTTTGCTTTAGCATTATTGTTTTTTTCCTAGTAATCCGTGCCTTTTCATTATGTGACCAAAGTACGATAGTCTCAGTTTGATCATCTTGGCTTCCAAGGAGAACCTTGTTCAAGAACCCATCTGTTTGTCTTCTTGGCTGTCCATGGTATCCTAAGTACTCTTCTCCAGTACCACATTTCAAATGAGTTGATTTTTTTTCTGTCTGCTTCCTTCACTGTCCAGCTCTCACATCTGTACATGGTAATTTGGAATATAATGGCCTGAACGATTCTGACTTTAGTGCTCAGTTGTATGTCTTTGCTCTTCAGTATCTTTTCCAGTTCTTTCATAGCTGCCCTTCCCATTCCTAGTCTTCTTTTTATTTCTTGACTGCAGTCTCCATTCTGGTCAATGTTTGATCCTAGATATGGGAATTAAGTAACTATTTCAATTTCCTTGTTGGCTAGATTGAATTTGTGTATTTCTTCTGTGGCCATTATTTTTGTTTTCTTTATGTTCAGCATCAGACCTGCCTTTGCATTTTCATCTTTGACCTTTCTTATTAACTGTTCCAATTCCTGAACATCTTCTGCTAATATTATGGTGTTGTCCACATATCTTAGGTTGTTAATGTTGTATCCTCCTATCAGATGTGAGGGCGATCTGGCTGCGACATCTGTCACCCCATTGATCACCAGGGTTGATTCGGCATCCTCCTATCTTAATTCCTTTTTCTTATTCTAATTCTGCTTTTCTTCTGATGTTTTCAGCATATAAGTTAAACAAGTAGGGTGATAGAATTCAGCTTTGCCTAACTCCTTGGCCTATTGGGAACCACTTTGTTTTCCCAAATTCTGTTCTGACAGTGGCCTCTTGTCCTTGGTACAGATTCCTCATTAGGACTATCAGCTGTAGTGGCACCCCAGGTCTTTGAGTGTATTCCATAATTTTTCAGGATCTATAAAATCAATTGTTTTGCTGTAGTCTATGAAACACATGATGAATCTTTTTTGGAATTCTTTGGTGCACTCCATTAGCCATCGTATGTTTGCAATGTAGTTCCTAGTGCCCCTTTCTTTTCTGATTCCTGCTTGCACCTCTGGGATTTCTCTCTTCATGTATGGTTGGAGTCTATGCTGCAGAATTTTGAGCATTATTTTGCTTGCATGTGAGATTAGTGCTATTGTCCAATAGTTGCTGCAGTCTTTTGTATCTCCTTTCTTCTGGATTGGTATTGAGCGTTTCCAGTCTATTGGCTACTGCTTTGTTTTTCATACTTGTTGACATATTTCAGTTAGCACTAAAGTTGCATTTGTCTGTAGGCAGTGTAGCAGTTCAGTTGGGATATCATCTGTTCCCAATGATTTTTTCCCATTTCTTTTATTGCAGATTCCACCTCACTTCTTAGAATTTGGGGTTCATCTTCATATGGTTCCTCATTACAAATATCATTCATTCCCTCATCTCTTTTGTATAAATCTTCTGTGTATTGCCTCAAGCATCTTGTTTATTTCTTCTTGTTCCTGCATTATGTTCTTTTTTTCTCCATAGAGCATCCCTGCCCTTGGTTTGAACTTGGCTTTAATTTCTCGGATTTTTTGATAGAGGTCTCTCTTTCCTTTTTGTTGTTGTCTTCTATTTCTCTGCATTGGTCATTGTAGTATTTTTCCTTATCTCTGCGTGTCAGATGTTGGACAGTTGTATTCATACTTCTGGCTGTGTTCCTATCTCCCTTTGCTTTTGCTTTTCTTATTTGTTTTATTGCATGAAGTGTTTCATCTGTCATCCATTGTTTCTTAGCTTTCTTTTTGGCCACTGTTAGTGTTTTCTTGCATTCGTCCTTAATTATGTCTTTGACTTCTGTCCACAATTCTTCAGGTTCCAGGTCGATTATACTCAATAATTCAAATTTGTGACCACTACTTAAGTGCAAAATGGATAATTTCATTAAGAATCTTGACTCCAATGAGCCTTCCATCCATAAAAGTGATCTGGGGATTCTAATCTATCACTACTCAATGCACATGTTTAGACACAAGAGAGGACACAAAAGATAGTTTGAAAATACATCAAATAATAAGGACTATATTTCCATTACCATTTGTTTGGGATGATTTCTTAACCATGAAACAACGTGTTTGAAAAATATAAACAATACCAGTTTTATGCTGTGGCCATCCAGCAGTAGGATCCCTCATATTAGTACAAATTCATCCAAATTATATTCCAAAATTTTTAAAATAATAATGGCTTTCCAATTCGTAATCATGTACGTTGATCAAAATATGTTTTTGTTTTTGATGAAAGAAGATAACATACATATGAATAAACCCTCCTAGATTCTCAGAAAGGAACAAGCTTCGTAATAAATGTATTTTAAACAGTATTTTTGATGGACAGACCTAGCACAAGAGTCGCTTGAAATGTCTTTGTCTAACTTCCCCTTTGGCTCAAGGGGCAGAATATCACAAGACAGATCTAGTGCTCAAAGGGACAGAAAGCTGACCTAGCGACAGCCAGTGCCTAAGGTCTCTCTCTGACCTATTTCTTCATCTGGCACCTGTCCTTATCAAAATCTCTCTTGGAAGATCTAAGGAAATTACACTTATCCTCTGGTAACTAGGTAACATAATCTCCCAGAGGCTAGCTAATTGCAGCCCGTGATAACTTCACATACAGCTACTGTTAAATTTTTCATTTCTTTCAGATTATTATGGATCAGTGGAGAGGGTATTGATTTGATTCATTAACTGATTCCCACTCTGTTCCAAGGTTAATGATTGCATGTATCTCAATTACATCTTTAACAGGTTATACTCTATGGTTTGTTTCAGCTGCATTGTACGCTGAGCATTGTCCACAGCTGAAAGCCTTCTTAGAACTAGTTGATTTAACAAGGCATTTTCTTTTTCCATTACACTGCACATGTCTTGAAGAGAAGCAAATGTTTTGGGAAACACTGTGGATAGGAAACTTTTGCCCAAATTTTGAACAAGCATGTGTGATGCACAGTAAAATTATGTGTGTGTGTGTTCAAGTCACTCGATGACTTATAAACTAACCACCTTTGAAAGGGTAGATAGATACATTAGTGCTGCAAACCAATTCATATTATATTGAATTGGGTGGGGTGCCTTTTAAAAATAAATAAATCTGATGACATTATCCATGACTGAGGAGCTACATATCACCATTAAGACTTTTGCTCATTTACTTAATATATATCCAACCTTTCTCCCACCCTGGGACCCATGGTGGCTTACTGTAAAATTAAAACAAAGAAAACAAAATCTTATTAATACAAAAGTTTAAAAAATAAACAAATTATCCTATTAATAGCATAAATCGAAATGGTTTAAGATGCACAAAAACATAGAGAAGATAGAATATTAGAGTTGGAAGGGAAAACAAGGGCCATCTAGTTCAACCCCCATTATGCAGAAATATACAACTAAAGCACTCCTAAAAATGCCCATCAACCCTCTGTTTAAAGACTTCCAAAGATGGAGAGATCACCACCCTTTGGAACAATCTAGCAGGACGATGTGAATAGCCTCACTCATGTATTCCAGGTTTGGTATCTACATCATGGAACCACATCTTTTGGTAAACTGAATCTCTCTGCATTTGGTTGCTCACACATGCTAGCACCCTTCTCTGATGTGGATGCTGCCAGTCTTGGCACCAGTTAGGTGCCCTCTCCCTTCTCTATCTCTTCCACTCCCCCCATATCTTGACTGAGTCCTGAAGGGAAGAGAAGAGGATGATGCTGTTGACACCACCACCCCAACTGCCTGAGCCCTGACTCCTCATCCCATCACCATCCCTCAGCCACCACACTCAGAGCCCCAGGCAGGGGAAGTGCAGCCCAACCCTGTCCAGTCCTCCTGAGGGGAAAAAAAGCCCCACTCGCATGGCTGCCCTCCTACCTGGGAAGATGAGAGGAAGCAGGGTTGGGTGCCTTCATCTGGTCTTTTGCCCAGCTTTTCTTTCTTCCATCACCCCTCCCCTCCCATGCACTTTACTTCTTACATGTGGCCTGTTTTAACTTTTGGCACTGAAGCTGAGAAACACCTGTTTCATTAACTCCTTTGCTTTCAGTTGTGGCCTTTGAGAGCACACTAGCAATCCCACAAAGCACACAGACATATTGAGTCAACAATGGGAATGTACGCTTGTCCCTCCACATTTGTGGCTTTGACTTTTGTGGATTTGATTATTCATGGATTTTATTAACATGTTCTCTCTAGGAATATCTAGGTCCTCCAGCACAACTCTATGGTCAACTTTAACCAAAAGTCGCACTGAAAGACCTAGATATTCCTAGAGAGAACACTCCACTAGGCATTTGGAGCTCCTCCAGCACAATTCTAGGGTCAATGTCTGGCAAATGTTGGCCACAGAGTTGCACTGGAGGACCTAGAGATTCCTAGAGAGATGTTCTCTCAGTTCAAAACATAGTGTTTTTGTTATTTGAGATTCTTCAACATTCACGGGGATCCTGTGCCCCCAACTCCAGCAAATGTGGAGAGACTAGTGTATTCAAAATACATTATTCACACTGTTGATGGTGCAGGATGCTTTGGATCTTTTAGGAAAACTCGAGGGAAAGCCCAATATTGATTACCGCAGGATAAGTGCTTTTTTGGTAGGCCCCGTCCAACTTAATTGGGTGCATTCGGGATGTGTCTGAACAACAGAGATTCATCCTGAATTCATACTGGATTATTTTCATCATGTGAATAAACTCCTAGTTTCATCAGAGCTTCACACCATCAGAGTCAACACTAGGATAGTGCAGAGTGTGTGGACTGCACCAAGTGACACCCACTGTTCCCCATGTTGGGGAATAAATTGGATGTGGCATTTGACTGTGTCCCATTAAAAGGCTGAATAGATGGTGTGAGTGGAATGAGGCTCAATGGGAGGAAAAAGGAGAAGCCCAATTTCAATTTTTAAAAAACACTATAAAATGTAATATATATATATATATATATATATATATATTTTCTTTAACATCACATCTTACCAAATTTTCACTTTAACCACATGAAACTATGTACATGCAAATACATTTAGTCTATGCATATGATACTGTAATTTTAAAGTATAATTTTAATTTTGCTAGTTGTTTATGCAACAACTGTTACCATTATATTCAGTGATATATGGGAGTTACATTTTATAAATAAAATTAGTACAAAAAACATTACTAAGGCTTCTGTATGGTGTAATATGGGAGATGGTCAGTGGGTGGGATGATACCATGAGTTACCACATCAGGTGACACCAACCTTAGTGATGCCATGGCTGACCACAACCGTATTGCCCTACTTTCTTAGAGGGTAAAACTTTCTTTGAGGAAACTGGTTACTTGGAACTTTTTCTATTTGTGCTCTCACAGTAGCAAACACTGGATATAAATAGCCATGACCACCACGCTTGGCTCTGGGCAGGGAAAATCCGATCCTGCTGATTCTGCTGGGCAGCTCAGTGAAATTCAGTGCCATTGATCATGTTATTTTTCTAGGCTGTTTGATTGACATAGTACTTGATGGCACTGTTTCACAATGGTTTCAGTCAAAGAAGGGTGTGTATTAGCCTGTGGGATTCTGCAAGGCTCAACATTCTCCCCTATGCTTTTAATTGAAACCCCCCTGTGATAGTGATATTTAGCTCTAGCTCTCTTTTACAACTGGTCCTAATGATTCTGTGTTGTCTGAAGAAGGAACTGGAGGAAGGTGAACAAACTGAGCATAATCCAGACAAAGCCAACCCAGAACTGGGACTACAACATATTCTGGTTGGTGCTTAACTCTTTCAAAAAGATGAAGTTTGCCATTTGGGAGTGCTCTTAGATCCAGCATTATGGATGGAAGGATTGAAACAGAACAAAAAACTGGAAAGCACATATTCACAGTAGAAGAGATAAAGGAAATGAAGTCCCACATGCTGTTGATGGTCCACAAACTTTATTATCTTAAAAAGCCCAATGTGTTTCGGCATTCTTCAGGGGCTATTGTAAAATGAATAAAAGTACATTTATTATAGTTGTGGTATTAGGACAATGCATAAACTGTATCTAAAAACATAATTTCTTAAAAATCAAATATCATCTGTTATCCATATTATCATATACATACTTATTACCAGAGATTTCAGGAATTGTATGTATATGATAATATGGATAATAGCTGATATTTGGCTTTTAAGAAATTCTGTTTATGATTTATGTATACCACAACTGTAATAAACTTTCCCAAGGTTTTTGTTTGTAATTTATTATTTTTGTATTTTATATTTTTATTCCCAAGATGGAGGATGCTTGCTGAATTTTCTGATTCTGAGGTAAAAATCATCCACCTGTTTTCAGTTAGTATGCACCTTGACTTTGCCAAGTTGGATGGGGCAAAGCTTGGAGAAATTATTTTTGGATTACAATTCCAATAGTACATTGGGCAGCATAGGAAATTGTCATTGGCTGTAGGATTTTAGGAGCTATAGTAATAAAATGGTGGCATTGAGGTTGGAATTTTAGGCCAGGAGTCAGGGAGACCAGGATTTGAATCCTTGCTCAGCCAATGGGCAACCTTTGGCAAATCATACTCTCTAGGCTTAGAGGACAGCATTAACAAACCTCCTCTAAATGAATCTTGCTAAGAAAACCCTCAGATAGGATTGTCATAAGTCAATTAGGAGTCACATAACAACAACAAACCAATAAAGTAACTTTCCAGAATTGGGGGGGGGGGTGCGGAAAATTTCCTGCTCTAACTTTCAAGCAGCAAGATGCTTGGGTTACCCTTCTTGGTGGAACAGCAAGGTTCCTCAGTTTTTTAATTTCATCTTCAAGTCCAATGGACTTTTTGCAGATCCAGAGGGAATACAAACAGTTCTTCATATAAAGGAACCAGCAAATTGTCCACAAGCCTGCAAAGAATCTCACAGCAGTACCTTCCTTGGATGCGGCCCAAATTCTTCCCATCGTGAGAAATGCAGTTTCAGTCTACTCACAAGTCAATCTAACCTCACCCTCTTTTAATTAGAGGAGCAAGCCCATTAGTTCTTCATCCACTGGCAGAATTTCTTGTTTGTTCAAATGTTTTAAATTTCAATGTAGGAATGTAATTCTTCACTAATAAGTTTCTTCTTCAAGAAAGCAACAAGTAATTTTAGCAATTTTCTTTCCACTGCAAAAAAGTAGTAGTAGTACTAGAAGAAAAAGAAATTGTCATCTTTAGAAACCATGCTCTTTTTTAATCCTTTTTGCAATTTGGGATGCATTCTGTGCAAAATTCTGTGCAAAGTAAGTGCCAAATTGTGCAGATTCTTCCCAGTTTAGAATTCTGCATGTGAAGGTTTCTCAGTACTCAGAAAACATGGTTTACTTGGACAATTTTCAAATATTTTCCAAATATTATTTACATCCCATTTCAAAGGGAGCATACTTAAATACATTTTGAGCATGACTAAGAAACATGAATTTACATTTATATTAGTGTTTTTAGCTTTTATTTTGAAATGACCTATATTTTTCTTGAATGTCCTACATTTTACAATGCCTTGTCCTTCCTCGCAGTGATAACATCTGGTCACCCTGCATGAGAGGAAAATCTTTCCTAAGGATCTCAGAGCCTGAGAAGGTTTGTGTATGGAGATAAGGTACATCAGATCACCTGGACCTAAGCCATATATGGTTCTATAGGTCATAATCAGCGGTATAACATGAAGCCCAGTCCTATCAATATGTAGAATCATAGAATCATAGAGTTGGAAGAGACCACAAGGGCCATCCAGTCCAACCCCCTGCCATGCAGGAACTCCCAATCAAAGCATCCCCAACAGATGGCCATCCAGACTCTGCTTAAAGACCTCCAAGGAAGGAGACTCCACTACTCTCCGAGGAAGTGTGTTCCACTGCTGAACCGCCCTTACTGTCAGGAAGTCCCCCCTAATGTTGAGGTGGAATCTCTTTTCCTGGAGCTTACATCCATTGTTTCGGGTCCTAGTCTCTGGAGCAGCAGAAAACAAGCTTGTTCCCTCCTCAATATGACATCTCTTCAAATATTTAAACACGGCTATCATATCACCTCTCAGCCTTCTCTTCTCCAGGATAAACTTCCCCAACCCCCTAAGTCGTTCCTCATAGGGCTTGGTTTCCAGACCCTTCACTATTTTAGTTGCCCTCCTTTGGACACGCTCCAGTTTCTCCACATCCTTTTTGAATTGTGGTGCCCAGAACTGGACACAGTATTCCAGGTGAGGCCTGACCAAAGCAGAATAGAGTGGCACTATTACTTCTCTTGATCTAGACACTATACTTCTACTGATGCAGCCTAAAATTGCATTGGCCTTTTGAGCTGCTGCATCGCACTGTTGACTCATGTTCAACTTGTGGTCCACCTGGATTCCTAGATCCCTTTCACACATACTCATTCAGCCAGGTGTCCTTCATCGTATATCTGTGCTTTTCGTTTTTCTGCCCTAAGTGCAGTACCTTACATTTCTCCGTGTTGAATTTTATTTTGTTAGCTTTGGCCCAGCTTTCTAGTCTGTTCAAGTCATTTTGAATTTTGATCCTGTCCTCTGGGGTATTAGGTACTCCTCCTAATTTGGTGTCATCTGCAAATTTGATAACTATGCCCCCAATACCATCATCCAAGTCATTAATAAAGATATTGAATAGCACTGGGCCCAGGACAGAGCCCTGTGGCACCCCACTGGTCACTTCTTTCCAGGTTGAAAAGGAGCCATTGTTGATCACCCTTTGGGTTTGGCCAGTCAACCAATTACAAATCCATGTAACAGTTACTTTGTCTAGCCCACATTTTACCAGCTTGTTTGCAAGAATGTCATGGGGAACCTTGGGCCTTTGCAGACTGCCAGATATAGTGCAAATTGAGTCCACTTTAAGGGTTAGGGTTAGAGCTAGGAAATCATGGCAATTTTTTTTTCTGGGACATTGAGCCTTCTCTGTCAGAGAGCTCTGGTGCCACAATAAAATACAGTTCCCATGATTCCCTAACCATAACCCTAACCCTTAAAGTGGACTCAATTTGCACTATTTCTAGCAGTCTGCAAAGGCCCTTTGTCAAAGGCCTTACTGAAATCAAGATATAGGAATCTTGTAGCACCTTTGAGACTACATAGAAGTAGTAGCATAAATTTTCATACACTTGATGTATTTCCTCAGATGTATCAATCCTACCAATATTTTGCAATCCTATGCATATTTATTTGAAAGCAGTGGGGGTGGGTGGGGAACAAAAGGATCTTTTTTGATATACTGTCAGATAGAAAAGCAAGATATAAATATTCCAAATAAATGTACCCCTAGTGAACTCAATGAAGGTAAAAATGCATAAAAATGCAACCTATATAGGATATATTTAACCTAAATAAATCGAAGGGCCTCAGCAGACGGAGGCCCCGGAGACGCCGCGGGTCGGAGCACCACCGGAGTTCAGCCTCCGGACCGCGGCACTCCTGCGGCGCATCTAAAAGGAGCACCAAATTGGCGCTCCTTTTAGATGTAAGGGAAAGTGCACCCTAAAAGCGGCGGGCGCACTTTCCCTGGCTCAAACGGCGCAGCGCATGTGGACGCTGCGCCGTGAGGTCATCCCCGGTGCGCCGGCCGTGCGGACGGCCGGCGCTTCTGGGGGGCGACCTCTGGGAGAGGAAGGGGCGCCGCTCGTGCGGCTGCCCCTCCTCTTCCCTGCCCGGAAGACGACTCTTTTAGTCGTCTGCCGAGGCCCGAAGTCTCAGGACACACAACTAATGTTTGTGCATACCAGTTCCTCTCTCTAGGTGATACTGCCTGGAGTTTAGTTTTCCCCCAAAAAAGAAATGAGCATTTCTTTCCTGCTTCCTTCCCTTCATATCCATAATCTCCCATCCTTTGGAAGCCCAAGATACTGTGGTTTAGTTTAGTAACTAGAAAGCCAAATGAGTATAGTCAAGAGGAAAGACTTCAGTTATACAATCCATTAAGTAAAACAATAGAGCCTGCAGCTGAGCTATTAAAAAGAGTAGAGCAATTTTTATTTCAATGCCTACATTTTATTTCCTCTTTCTGAGTGACTGTTAACAAAGGACTGCTGAAAGGACTGGATAAAAAGTAGACGTCAGATGCAGGATCCATGAGTTAAACAACATTATTAGATACAATTTCATAAAATCTCATTGCTTTTCTGCTACCAGAAATCATGTCCTTTTGTCAACTTGTGGTCACATCAGCACTTCTGTTGATATAATTTGCTCCAGCTGCAGAGTGTAGCTGGCCTGCAAATCAAGGACTAGAATAGGGACAGTCAGGAATAACTCAATAGCTTGGATAATGTGCAAATCACTACACATCTTGCTATTAGTATAGTTTATTTCCACTCTGAATATTTGAAGCATGAAGAATTTATCTTTAGCAAAACAGCCAATCTGACACTTTGTCAGAGCAGAATGGGGATGGATAGATTATCATCGTCCCCCTCCCCCATGACCCCATATCCACACAGCACTCTGTAATCATTTAAGTGGGATTATCATATCAAAACCCTTCATTAAGTTTCATTGAAGTGAAACCAAACACCTCATTTCGTATATTGTTTGAGGTCTCCCTGTATCACCACTTGCATCCCTGCATGCTAACTCATCAAACCTGTAAAAGGGCCTTTTCTACTCCCCGCTTCTTATGTACAACTTACCCCCTTCATACCCTTTAACCCAAAGGCCCATGGGAAAGGGAGAGAAACAGGATTATTGTGTGTTTTTTTCTTCGCAATAGCAAGATCTTTCCAATGGAGGATGTAAAGGCCAAGGGAATGCTAATGCGAAAATCTGAAATTTGAAAAACTTGGGACACTGTTGAGTTCAGAAAAGAATGTAGAATTGCAGTGCAGAAAGGAAGGTGGATCCTTTCAAGATAATTTAGTACAGTTCTTTTGAATGAGAGCCCCATTGAGCAGAAAAATGAAATGAAATTCAATTTGTTTGTGGGGATTATTTTGTAGAAGGGATTTTTAAATTACTGCAGAAACAGTATGATCCTCGAACAAAAGCAGAATAAAACAAAATCAACCTCCATAACATGGGCAATGATATACCTGTTCAGTCATACTTTGATTCTCAGAGTGAAAGACACACTGATAAGGGTAGGTGGCACTGTTCTTCCTGTAGCTTATTTTGAGGAACAAACAGAAATTGAGGTTTTATAAAAGATGTGGCTGGTGTAATAGAGAATATTATCCTCAATGGAGAATTTGCTGAGACAGCTAGGATGGGGAGTGGATCCTCCTTGTTCAGAAGTATTTCTCTTATTATAAGATCCTAGGAGCAAATAATAGCAGAATTACATCCATTGCTTATAAGTTGCTTATAAGATTCATTGATGCATTTGACCAGCCATAGCTGGATACAGAGTGCTGGACTCAATCAACTTATGGTCAGACCCAGCACACCATTGTTAGCAAATTGTATACTAGTAGTCCATGGAACAAGCAGAAGTGCCTCATCTTGCTAACTTCAGGGAAAAGCACTCCCTGCTCAGCCATGTGCTGCCCTATGGCAGTTGCACTATACTTTATATTCCTCCACCTGTTCCTCAACAAATAGTAAATAAATATGTGGGGTTTTTTCCCCAGTTCACATATTCCTCTGGTTGCCATATTATAGTTCCCCAAATCCAGGCAGATTCATGTGAGGGGTTAACCAGCAAACTAATCTCTCTCTACCCCTGCTCCTTCCTAGTTCAAAATATACTCCTTTCAAAATTGCCTTATATATAAGAAAAAGAAGGCTGAGTTTTCTTAGACTTTTTTTTTTAAAAAAAATTAAATTAGGAGAGTACAATCTGCACACAAAAGCTATATTTCCCAACAGACTTCCCAATTGTTCTATGTGCTCACATGAACTCTTTTCTTTATTGCCTTTTTATCACCTTATCTCTTCATATGGCTCATGTGACTGTAGCAGCTACAGATTTTCAATGTCTATGCACTCCCAGAAGTGGTGATTCCATAAAGTTTGGGATTTTTGTTGACAAATCAGAATGAAAAACATTTCTTCAGCAAAATAGAGAGAGAGAGAGTGTGTTACAAATAAGGGTTTCAGAACTTGGAAAGAACAATGACAAATTAAAAACAATACAAATAATACAAACCGATAAAACCCCTGCAACTTCAGTTCTGAAAAGGGGGCTATGGAGACATTCCTGAGGAGGGGGGAGATCCCAAGATCTGGAGGCCGGGTATTTTAGTCTGGAAAGGCCTGCCGGAAGAGATCCATCTTGACAGCCTTTTTAAAGCTGTCCAAGGATAATAATTGATGGATCTCGTCCAGCAGGTTGTTCCAGAGCCTGGGGGTGACAACAGAAAAAGCCCTTTGGGAAGTCGCCACAAGCCTAGATTTTTGAGGCTGCAGCAGGTTCCTCCCAGAGGACCAGAGGGCATGGGGAGGATTGTATGGGAAGAGGTGGACTCTGAGATAGCTTGGACCCAAGCCATTTAGGGCTTTAAAGGTGATAACCAACACCTTGTACTGGGCCCGGAAACCAATAGGCAGCCAGTGGAGGGACCTCAAAACTGGGGTGATGTGGTCCCTCCTAGATGTTCCCGACAAAAGCCTGGCTGCCATGTTTTGAACCAAATGTAGTTTCCAAACCAAGCACAAGGGTAGCCCCATGTAGAGCGCATTACAGAAATCTAGGCGTGAGGTTACCAGCGCGTGCACAGCAGTCTCAAGATCCCTTACTTCCAGAAAAGGGCGCAGCTGGCGTATCAGCCGAAGTTGATAACAGGCGCTCCTGACTGTCGCATTTACCTGATTTGTCATCAGGAGCGACGAGTCAAGGAGCACCCCCAGACTGTGAACACAGTCACTGGAGGAGAGTGTAACCCCATCCAGGACTGGAGGTTGCAACCCAATTCTTGGTTTCGGGGCCGCTACCGTGAGCACTTCCGTCTTGTCTGGATTCAGTTTCAATCTGTTTTTCCTCATCCAGCCCATTACCGCCTGAAGACATTCATTGAGAGAGGAGACACCATTGGAATTTGAGGCCAATGAATGAGACATGGAGAAATAGATTTGGGTGTCATCAGCGTACTGATAACACCCAGCAACATAATTCCGTATAATCTCACCCAGCTGCTTCATATAGATGTTAAACAACATAGGGGATAAAATAGCTCCCTGAGGGACCCCACAAGTGAGGTCTCTCTTCCTGGAGCTACTGTCCCCGAGCAGCACCCTCTGGGACCTGCCCAAGAGGAAGGACCGGAACCACTGCAATGCAGTGCCCCCGATACCTAACCCCCTCAGGTGGTCCAAGAGGATGCCGTGGTCTATTGTGTCAAAAGCTGCTGAGAGGTCTAGGAGCACCAACAGGGTCACACTACCCCTGTCGATGCTCAGACACAGATCGTCGGTCAAGGCAACCATGGCAGTCTCAACCCCAAAGCCTGTCCAGAAGCCGGTTTGAAATGGGTCTAGATAACCGTTTCTTCCAAGACAGCTTAGAGCTGAAGGACAACTGCCCTCTCGATTATCTTGCCCAAAAATGGCAGCAAGGAAACAGGCCTGTAGTTATTCATATCCAGGGGATCCAGGGAAGGTTTTTTCAGAAGCGGCCTAACAGCCGCTTCCTTTGAACAAAATGGAACATGTCCTTCCCTAAAAGATGCATTGATGATATCCGTGAGGAATCTCAAGAATACATCCCCTCCCTGGATGGCCAGCCATGATGGGCAAGGGTCGAGAGGGCAAGTTGTTTTCCTCACCTTACCAAGCAGCTTGTCCATGTCCTCGGTATTCACAGATTGTAGCTGATCCAGAATAACTTTTTTTCCTACCTTCATTTTTTTTTTTTATAGTAAGAAAAAATACATACCATCCATTCAAGCATACATAAGTCCAGAGTATTTCAGCAACATAAAGTTTACATATCAACTCATTTCTTAGTTAATGTATTAAATCATGATTGTTTTATTTGTCATTAATAAAGAGGCGTATTAGAATTGTTTCTTAATTAGATTAACTGCGCCTCTTGAGCTTTCATATCTTAAGCTTATTTTCAAGCATGCTTTCAAATCATAAACTTTCAAATCATAAACCTTAAATTATATATCTGTTTCTTTAAATCCTTATAATACTAGGTGCTTTATTCCTTCCATGTTGTTACTTCCACAGATTTTCTAATTTTGCCCATTTCTTAATATATTGCATATCTTGTTTGCCATTAATCAACATTTTCAATTTATCCATATGCATTATGTCATTTAGGGCCTTTGCAGACTGCTAGAAATAGTGCAAATTGAGTCCACTTTAAGGGTTAGGGTTAGGGAATCATGGGAACTGTATTTTATTGTGGCACCAGAGCTCTCTGACAGAGAAGGCTCAATGTCTCAGAAAAAAAACCAATTCCCATGATTCCCTAGCACTAACCCTAACCCTAAAAGTGGACTCAATTTGCACTATTTCTAGCAGTCTGCAAAGGCCCTTAGTTTCTTTTTCCATTCTTCTATTATATGCTCATTCTTTTTTCCAATATCTGGCAAAAATTATGAACGCTGCGGTTATCATACATAAGACTACCCCAATTTCCTCTTTATTCAGTTTACCTTTGCAGTCTTCAGTTATATTCAGTAAGTATAACTTCGGATTCAGGCCTATCTTGATATCAAATAACTCTTTTATTGATTTGTGGATTTCCCCCCAGAATTTTACTGCCACTGTACATGACCGCCACATATGGAACAAGTCTGCGTCTTTTTGCTGACATTTCCAACATCTGCCTTCTTTTTTTCCTATTTTGGCTATTTTGGGGGGTATATATGCCATCTATATAACATTTTGTAGAAATTTTCCACTGGATGTGCACTTTTTGTAAATTTCACATTTTTTGTCCATGTTTTTTCCCAGGTTGTTAAATTTATATTCTCCTGTATATCCTGCATCCACTTTATTGTGCATTCTTTAACTGTCTCTTCTTCTAATTCAATATCTATTAGCATTTTATACAATTTTGTTATCATGTTTTTCCACTTTCTCTATAACTTTTTCTAACTCTTTTTTGTCAGATTCTATTCCTTTTGTTTCTATATCTTTTTTAAGCCTTTCTCTAATCTGAAAATACCCAAACCAATGTAATTTAATCCCTTCCTTTTGTAAATCCATATATGGTTTCATGGTAAGATCATTCCCCATTTTCAGTATTATATCTTTGTAAAATGTTTCTGTTTTGAAAAAGGCTTCTTGGGGGGAGGGCCATCTTGGGATTTTTGTATACCAGTACTCTTTGTATTTATGCCAGATTTTAAATAATGCATCTCTTATTATATGTTTCTTAAATTCCTTAACTTCTGTTTTCCCTGCGTAACATAGATACCAGTGCCATCCTTTTTCTAAACTATCCCCTTCCAATATCAGTAATTTTTTATCCTTAAGGTTTATCCATTCTTTGACCCATGTGAGTAATGCGGCATTATAATAAATTTGTAAGTTTGGTGAGCCTAAACCTCCCTTTATTTTTTTGTCTTGTAATACTGTTGTTTTTATTCTTGGTTTTTTCCCTAACCATATGAAATCGTTCATGTCTTTTGTCAAAGTCTTGAATGTCGATTTTGAAATAGGTATGAGGATATTTTGAAATAATTAAATCGTTTTAGGGAGTATATATGATTGTATCAGCACTATGCGCCCCAACATAGATAGTTGTAAAGAACTCCAGCTCTTCATCCTTTCTTTAATTTAGTTCCAGATTTTAGTATAATTGTTTGTGAAGAGATCCAAATTACAGTTTGACATAATTATTCCCAGATATTTTGTTTTGGAGATTATTTTTAAATCTGTTTTTGCTCTTAATTCTTTATCATCTAAGTAAGTGAAGTTTTTTGTTAGAATTCCACTTTTCTGCTTATTTATCTTAAAGCCTGAAATTTCACTGGCTTCTTCTAATATTGACCATAGTTTCTCTATACTTTGTTTTGGATCATCTAATATTATTACTACATCGTCTGCAAAGGCTCTTGTTTTGTACTTCTGGGTTCCCACTTGAAGGCCTTTTATTTGTTTTTCTTTCCTTATTTTCCTCAAAAGTACTTCTATTGATATTAAAAATATAAGTGAGGAGAGCGGACAGCCTTGTCTTGTCCCTTTATTTATCATGCAATTTTCTGATCTTTCCCCATTTACCTCAACTGATCCAGAATAACTTCATCGACGGAGTCGCTGGACACCTTGCCTATAGATGCTGCTACAACAGTGATGTCTAAGTCTGCTCTTATATGAGAGATTTTATCTACAAATAAGTTGTTAAACGTGTCACAGCAGGCTGTCGTTGGGTTAAGCAAGAGATTTGGCACAGGGGGCACCTGTGTCAGCTCCCTCACCACCCTAAACAGCTCTGCTGGACGGGACTCTGCAGACGCAATATGTGCAGAGGAGAAAGCTCTCTTCGCTGCACGTATTGCCTCCCAATAGGAACAAAGAAAGTTCCTATGGCGAGTTCTGTCAGATAGGAGCCGAGTCTTCTGCCACCTGTGCTCTAGTCATTGTCCAAACCGCTTCATTTTCCTAAGCTCTGGTGTGAACCATGGCCTTCGGTTTGAAGCAGGTTGGCAAGGACACTTAGGAGCGATTGTTTCGATAGCCCTGGTAAAGTCAATGTTCCAGATATTGACCAGAGCGTCGACAGGGTCACCGGCATTTCCAACCAATTAACCCTCCAAGGCTTTCTGTCGTTGGCTCCATTAGCCTTTGAGGGCGGACCATTCTAATGGGTCCACCACCTCCAGTGGGGCAGATATTGGCTCTCAGTTCCACTCAAAGCAGACCGTGTTCCGGACAGGTATCCTGGTCAAGGTTAGGGTGTTCTTATAACCAGAGCCACATCACCACCCCGCCCACTTCCCCTCACCTGCTCCTTAATGGAGTACCCGGCTGGGAGGGCCTGCGCCCAGGTAGCAGCTCTATCCTCCCCCAGCCAGGTCTCCATAAAGCAAGCCAGGTCGGCATCCTCATCCAGGAGAAGATCCTGGATGATATAGGTTTTATTTTTGACCAACCTGGCATTGCAAAGGAGCAGAGTGAGGTTCTGTGGCATGGTTGGTCTGCTCTCCAAGGATCTCTCTCTGTGTTGTGTACCTTTAAATCATCTCTGACTCATGATGACCCTAAGGTGAACCTATCATGGGGTTTTCTTGGCAATATTTGTATAGAGGAGGTTTGCCATTAACTTCCCCTGAGGCTGAGAGTGTGTGACCTGCCCATGGTCATCCAGTGGGTTTCATGGCTGAGCTGGGAATGGAACCCTGGCCCCCAGAGTCATAGTCCAACACTCAAACCACTGTGTTACACTGGCTGATGCAAATCATGTCTCTCGCCCTAAATTTTCAAAGGACTGGGTGAGGTGATACAGGTCTTTCAGATTTTTACAGTGGTCAGTGTTGTTTGAACACTGTATGAGGAGGTTATCAGCCTGACCATGAAGGGAATAACCTAGAGTCATGAAACTCCCATGCTATTCCACATATTCACCCTGAAGTTCAATATACTATAGTAGGGGTAGGCAACCTTTCCCCTTTAAGGGCCGAGGGACTTCAGCTCCCAGAATCCCAGGAGCTATTGGCCAACATGGAACTATTGGCCAACATGGCTGAGGCTTCTGGGAGCTGAAGTCCCTCGGCCCTTAAAGGGGAAAGGTTGCCTACCCCTACACTATAGGTAGAGTTTAAGGCTGCCTGTAAGCCAATAAAGGCCTGTCGCCCACGCAAAGGGCTGTCAGAATTCATTGCAGTCCATTGATGATGAATTTGAGTAGTCTCAGCTGGGAATTGTAGGTGACAACTAGGGGTGTTCTGTCATTTTTTGTTTTTGGTTTGCATTGTAGTGGATGGTTCCTGGGTGTTAATCTTGCCTTGTTGATTTATTTCTTCACCTCCTTCAGTGGGTATTGTAGTTTGAGAAATGCCTGTTGTAAAGCTAATAGTTCTGAGTCTGTCCTGTGGGTCTGAGCAGATTCAATTGTATTGGAGGACTTGGTTGTAAACAAGAGATTTTGTAGTGTGTTCTAGGTGGAGACATGTAAGTATGTGTAGCATACACAATACTTAGCGGCTTTCGACACGGCATCCTCTTGGACCGCCTGAGGGGGCTAGGTATCGGGGGCACTGCATTGCAGTGGTTCCGGTCCTTCCTCTTGGGTAGGTCCCAGAGGGTGCTGCTCGGGGACAGTAGCTCTAGCAAGAGGGAGCTCACTTGTGGGGTCCCTCAGGGGGCTATCTTGTCCCCAATGTTGTTTAACATCTATATGAAGCCGCTGGGTGAGATTATACAGAGTTATGGTGCTGGGTGTTATCAGTACACTTGTGACACCCAAGTCTATTTCTCTGTGTCTCGTTGGTCAGCCTCAAATTCTAATGGCATCTCCTCTCACAATGAATGTCTTTGGGCGGTAATGGGCTGGATGAGGAAAAACAGATTGAAACTGAATCCGGACAAGATGGAGGTGCTCACGGTAGCGGCCCCGAAACCAAGAATCGGGTTGCAACCTCCAGTCCTGGATGGGGCCACACTCTCCTCCAGTGACTGTGTTCGCAGCCTGGGGGTGCTCCTTGACTCGTCGCTCCTGATGACAAATCAGGTAAATGCGACAATCAGGAGCGCCTGTTATCAGCTTCGGCTGATACGCCAGCTGCGCCCTTTTCTGGAAGTAAGAGATCTCAACACTGTTGTGCATGCGCTGGTAACCTCACACCTTGATTTCTGTAATGCGCTCTACATGGGGCTACCCTTGTGCTTGGTTCGGAAATTACAGCTGATACAAAATATGGCAGCCAGGCTTGTCTCGGGAACATGTAGGAGGGACCACACTACTCCAGTTTTGAGGTCCCTCCACTGGCTGCCTATCAGCTTCCGGGCCCATTATAAGCTGTTGGTTATCACCTTTAAAGCCCTAAATGGCTTGGATCCAAGCTATCTCAGGGACCGCCTCCTCCCATACAATCCTCCCCGTGCTCTCCGCTCCACTCCTCTGGGAGGAATTTGCTGCAACCTCAGAAATTGAGGCTTGCAGCTACCTCCCAGAGGGCTTTTTCAGTTGTCACCCCCGAACTCTGGAACGACCTGCCAGATGAGATCCATCAGTTAACATCGTTAGACAGCTTTAAAAAGGCTATCAAGATGGATCTCTTCCAGCAGGCCTTTCCAGATTAATTATCCTGGCCTCGGGTACTCCCACCCCCAATGATCTTCACGTGGCCCCATCTACTGATGGATGAAGAACATTGCCTTGGGCCAATCTTGTGCTTTGTAATGTTTTAATTTTTTTAAATTGTTCGAATTTGTAGTTTTAATCTTCATTTGATTTAATACTGTTTTAAGGGGGGGGGGGAGGGATTGTGTTTTGGGATATATTGTGTGGTTTTATTGTTGTAAGCCACCCTGATTGGGTCCCCAAAGGATGGGATAATAATAATAATAATAATAATAATAATAATAATAATTAAACATACATCACATTTTTCATTCATATATGTGCAGTGGAAGAGGGAACTAGACATGGAACAGTTACTTGTTATGGCTTCTGTGAAACTTTGGTAACATCAAATACTATCTTAGTGCATCACTGTATTAATGGGTATTTGGGACCAACCATCCATTAATAGCTGTGTATTAAAGTTTGACTACAATGATTATGACAGATGCCAAGAATCTTGGTTCTATGAATTTATTTGAAGGAACTGACAGAGTAACAATACAAATATATCTATTAAGCAATAAATCCCACTCAAATGTAAATGAGCATAGAACTATAGTCTAAAATACATGCTATATGTCATTCATTGGCATATGTATAAGGCTATGTCATATTTTCTTTAAAAAGAGAATCTTTTATTGATTGTATTAATTGATTTTTCTGTTAACATAAGGTCTGAGTTGCATAACATTAATGCCTTGTTTTATCAATGTTTAGCTTTGATAACATTCATGCATAATGTCAATAATATTACTGAAAGTTTTTTCTCACATTAATTTTATTATTCAGTTAGAGGAAGACAGATTGTTGAAATGTATCGATGTAGTTAACAATTCTTAAAGCACAAACTACTGCAACCTAGTGTTCATGTCTGGAGTCTAACAGACCAGCTGGTGTCACTCAACCAGTCAATAATAATGCCTAGCAAGTATGGGCGTACATCCCAGCAAATATACTCTGTTGTTCAAAAGTAAAATATACAGCTATTGTATGTCCTTAGAACATGGAGAAACAGAATGGTTCCCAATTGGCAAAGGAGTCAGACAAGGCTGCATCCTATCAGCCTACCTATTCAACCTATATGCAGAACATATCGTAAGGAAAGCAGGCTTGAACACAGAGGAAGGAGGAGTGAAAATAGGAGGAAGAAATGTTAACAATCTGAAATATGCTGACGACACCATAATACTAGCAGACAACCTCACAGACCTAGAACAACTACCAAGGAAGATCAAAGAGAAAAATGCAAAGGCAGCCTTACTGTTGAACATAAAGAAAACAAAAATAATGACCACAGAGAACTTACACAATTCAAACTAGACAATGAGGAAATAGAAATGGTAAAAGTTCTCATAGCTGGGATCAAACATTGATCGGAATGGAGACTGCAGCCAGGAAATCAGAAGAAGATTAAGAATGGGGAGGGCGGCTATGAAAGAAAAAGAAAATAGCCTAAAATGCAAAGACATAGAACTCAGCACAAAAGCGAGAATCATAGAAGCCATCATATTCCCTATTACCATGTATGGGTGTGAGAGCTGGACAGTCAAGAAAGAAGACAGCAGGAAAATCAACACATTTGAGATGTTGTGCTGGAGAACAGTGCTGAGGATCTCATGGACAGCCAAAAGGACAAACAAATGGGTGAGCAGATCAAGCCGAAAACCTCCCTGGAAGCCAAGATGACCAAACTGAGGCTGTCATACTTCAGGCACATCATGAGGAGGGAGGACTCATTGGAAAAGACAATAATGCTGGGAAATGTGGAGGGAAGCAGGAAGAGAGGAAGGCCACATGCCAGATGGATGGACTCTATTAAGAAGGTCATGGGTATGGGGTTGTAGGAATTAAGCAGAGCAGTTGAGGACAGAGTGTCTTGGAGCTGTCTCATTCATAGGGTCACCATGAGTCGAGATCGACTCGAGGGCAGTTAACAACAACAAAAAAAAATCCTCTGTGGTCATTATTTTTGTTTTCTTTAAGTTTAACATTAGGCCTACCTTTGCACTTCCTTCTTTGACTTTCTTTAGTGATTGTTTCAAGTCTATGATGTTTTCTGCTGGTAGCATGGTGTCATCTGCATATCTTAAGTTGTTGTTATTCTTTCCTCTGATCTTCACTCCTCCTTCTTCTGTGCCCAAGCCTGCTCTTTGTATGACATTTTCTGCACACAAGTTGAACAGATAGGGTGAAAGGATGCAGCCTTGCCTGACCCCTTTGCTGACTGGGAACCATTCTGTTTCTCTGTATTCTGTTCTTACAGTAACCTCTTGTCCTAAATACAGATTCCTCATCAGGACTATCAGATACAGTGGCACTCCCATTTCTTTAAGAAAATTCCATACCTTTCATGATCTATGCAACCAAAGGCCTTGCTATAGCCTCTAATATGGGATATCTCAAAATCCTGCATTTTTGATTTGGAAGATTAGGCACCAGCCACACTTACAAATTGATCACTGAACATTTGATATGCAGTGAAATTTCATTCCAATTGCTAGGGGTGGGTGAATAATAGAATCATAGAGTTGGAAGAGATGACAGGGGCCATCCAGTCCAACCTCTGTCATGCAGGAGCATGCAATCAAAACACTCCTGACAAATGGCCATCTGGCCTCTGCTTAAAAACCTGCAAAGAAAGAAAGTCCATCACACTCCAAGGCAGCGTATTCCACTGTCCAGCAGGTGAGTGAATTGGAGGTATCTGTCTTTCTGTTGTTGTGTCTAGTGCTTCTCCTCCTTCTCTCCTTCTGGGCCAAGTAGGGCCAAACAGTGCCCTCTCAGCATGTTCTTAACAATAAATATCTGATTTCATAATGACCACTTCCATTGCAAGATTTTCCTGAATTTTAAATTTCCTGTATTTTCTGACTCCCATGAGATTTAAGATGGGAGCCTGGAAGTTTCACAAGTCCCTCATGGTTATAAAAGTTTAGATGACTGTGATATAAGCCTACCTCATTTGTCCCAACCATTCTTGAGTGAGCCTGGCAACTAAGTGGACTGTCATATATTACTGTTTTGAAAACCTGACAATTCTAAAAAGCAAGAAGTAATAGTGATTACTAAAACAGATTGTCTATTGTCTGCTTCTGATTTTCTTCCTGTTTTGATATACATTTCTTTTGCCATGTGTCCAGGAGAAAAATCATGTGTTCCTGTACTGTGCCACTGTCAGAAGGCCTTGAATAGACAGTGGGCCATGAAACTATAGGTCTGGATGCAGCCTGATTGCCTAATTAACTCCATTCATATCTTTGAATTGGGTATTTATTATTGTTCTCAGAGGAAGCATTGGTATTTATAGACATTACAGAACAAGCGCAGTCTAAAGATGGAATAATGCCCTAATGGCTGGTGAGCAAATTATTAGACAATGATACCAACCTCCTGCCCTGTTCCTTCCAGCTCATTCTTGGACTGAGCTTCAGCTAGCTAGTATTTATCTGCATACCATGTGATATTTGCTTGTTTGATTTGCCATCATTTATGTATGCTGGCATGCATTCTTTTCCAGTATGTATTGAAAAGAAAAGGACATCACAATCAGCATCATAGGTCAACTGAAATGCTTATTTATTACTGTGAGTGAATGTGTGTCACATCCAAATATTGGTAACATCAATATTTGGTACCATCTTGTATAGGCCAACACCATATTTTACAAAAGCCTCTCTAAAGATCCTACTGATGAATATCTGAAGGAACTATACAAATTACTAAGAAAATTCTCCACTGATGTACAGAGCTGAATTCAAATGAACACACCCAGGAGCCCAAATGGGACATCTTCTATCTACTACCCAAAAGCCACAGATGAGGTAATTAAGGAAGACCTGTTGTCTCAAGCATTAGAACTCTCACTGTTGGGGTATCTGGGCACATGAATTTTCAAACCATATTCCATCAATGTATGGCATTACTATGTGAAAGATATAACTGATTTCCTATGGAAAATACAGTCCTGAGTAAGTATTGTGTCGAAAGCCGCTGAGAGGTCTAGGAGCACCAACAGGGTCACACTACCCCTGTCGATGCTCAGACGCAGATCGTCAGTCAAGGCAACCATGGCAGTCTCAACCCCAAAGCCTGTCCTGAAACCGGTTGGAAATGGGTCTAGATAATCGGTTTATCTTGGTGCTGAAGAGCATCCGCCCTCTTGATTACCTTGCCCAAAAATGGCAACAAAGAAACAGGCCTGTAGTTACTCATATCCAGGGGGTCCAGGGAAGGTTTTTTCAGATGTGGCCTAACAGCCACTTCCTTTAAACAAGATGGAACATGTCCTTCCCTGAAGGATGTATTGATGATATCCATGAGGAATCTTCTCAATGCATCCCCCCCGGACGGCCAGCCATGATGGGCAAGGGTCGAGAGGGCAGGTCATTTTCCTCACCTTACCAAGCAGCTTGTCCACATCCTTGGTACTCACAGATTGCAGTTGATCCAGGATAACTTCATCGACAGAGTCGCTGGACACCTCGCCTATAGATTCTGCTACAATAGTGGCATCTAAGTCAGCTCTTATCTGAGAGATTTTATCTGCAAAGAAGTTGTTAAACGCGTTACAGCAGGCTGTTGTCAGGTTAAGTAGGGGATTTGGTGCAGGGGACACCTGTGTCATTTCCCTCACCACCCTAAACAGCTCTGCTGGACGGGACTCTGCAAATACAAAACGTGCAGAGGAGAAGGCTCTTTTCGCTGCAAGTATTGCCTCCCAATAAGAACGAAGAAAGTTCCTATGGCAAGTTCTTTCAGATAAGAGTCGAGTCTTCCACCACTTGCACTCTAGTCATTGACCAAAGTGCTTCATCCTCCTAAGCTCTGGTGTATATACTTCATGTGCTTCCCTCCAGAACCAGTGTACCACCACACAGAAGCCAAAGGTGTGTGGTAGGGATGGGGGGAAATATAAAATGTACATAAGTTCAGAGGCATCACTAGAGGGGCTTGAGAGCTGCAGACCACACCATAACACCACTGCTCCTCAAATGTCTGCTTTTTGGCAGATACAGGTTGTGGTGTTCACCTTTGAAATGCTGAAAAGATGATGTGAGTGGCGCGAGGCTTAGTGGAAAGAGAAAGGAGAGGACCCCCTTTTTTAATTAATTATTTTTATTTATTTATTTTTTAAATATTGTTAATTTTCTTTAAAAACATCACATCTTACCAAATGTATACTTTCACCACATGAAACTATATATATAGCCCTGGTGGTGCAGTGGTTAAATGCCGGTACTGCAGCCACAATATTGTGAGTTTAATCCCACAGGGCTTCAGGTTGATTCAGCCTTCCATCCTTTTGTAGGTCAGTAAAATGAGTACCCAGCTTGTTGGGGGAAATCGACTAACACATTGTAACCCACTTAGAGAGTGCTTAGTTCACTGTGAAGTTGTACAGAAATGTAAAGTGCTATTGCTATTTGTATTGCTACATGTAAATACATTTAGGCTTTAATTTACATTCAGTTTAAATATATAATTTTCATTTTGCTAGTTCTTCATGTCACAACTATTATCATTACAGTCAGTGATATTATCATTACATTTAGTGATATATGGCAATTACGATTTATGAGTACAAAAAACATTACTAACGATTTTGTTTGCTATGGTATAGGAGGTCAATAAAGGGATGACATAATGAATTACTGCACCAGGTGATACCAACCTTAGTGACATCATTGCCTCAGTTATAAAGGATAGGAGGGCAAACTCAGTTTTGGTTATGTATAATTCCACCCTCCCCCACTAAACATGTTCATTTCATCCCCTTTCAACATAAGTTTGAGGGAGTGTTTTCTTTAAAACAACAAGCAAATACAAAAACCCCGATATGAAAATTAATGCATGTTTTGTTGCATTTCTCCTACCATAATAATTTTTCTATGGAACTTTGCCTAACATATACACTCTTTTTGAATTGTTTTTCCCTAGTATAAATTCACTTTTGGATGTTATTTTTAAAAATGCATATGTTTTAATGCTTACTTTTTCTTAATAAATACCTTTTTGTGTAGATTTTTGATTTGGGAAATTGCATTGAACAATCAGCATGAATAGCAAGGCATAATAATATTTTGCTGTGTAGATTGGTTTAGTTAATTAACTTTCTTTAAATTGCTTTCTTTAAATTGATATATGAACTTCCTGCATTATCCTTACTGGAAGCCCACATTTTGAGAGAAAGGCTATGCTGATGGAAGCCATCAAATGCACAAGGCATGGACTAAGCAATGATGTAAACTCTCATGCTTTGCCATAAAACCTCCAAAGATTGTATATTATCTTCAGCTTGGTCTGTGTTTAAAGAGGGATTAACAAACAAGCCAACTAGATTTTTCAATAGTTTCCCGCTCTGCAAGGAAAGTACTGTTGTTGTTTTTCTGTCCTGGAAATTAGAATTAAAAAGGTAAAGGACACTGTATTTTGAAATTGTTTCCCATTTTGCTTAACAATTACATATATTCAATTTTCCTCAAGATGGACTAGTGACAGTGTATTGATCTTTAGGAAGTTACTGCTATGGTTTTCTATAAAGTAAAACTTGAGCTTTTGTCACCAGACACACAAATAAAGAATCAGTACGAACAGTGAATGAGCAACTGCTGAGATATAGTTTCATGAGGTGTGGAGCCTGCAGTGTGAAGAGAAATTAAGGCTTTTCGATCACCTGAAATTCAAAAGAGTCATTGCATGAAAGACAGGGATAAGATTAGTGCTAGTCTGCAAGCTGGTCTGCCAGTATAGGAAATGCTTTTGCTGGCAGTAAGCCTTTCTTGTAAAAGATAATGCTTTGTGCAAAAAGAAAAGCTTTTCATACCTTTTAATTTTATTGCTTTTCCTTCCTGCTTCCTGTAAACTATAATAATACACTTGAGATGTCAGCTGACCACAGGAATGTGCTAAAGAGAGTCCCTATGTTGGGACATTTTTGAAAACAGGGGAAAAATAGATACTGTCACAGAACTTTTGGGGCTAAACATAAACATAGAGCTGAAGGGATCCAGGGCAGAAAAGGATTTGGAACCCCTTATGTTATTCCATCAGTTGTTTTGTCTGGTTGAAACAGCATATCAAATTGTTCGTTCTTTGTTTTATTTTGCATATAGCTCTCTTTGCTTGGTTTATTGGAAACAAAGCATACTAGCACAGAGAAAGCACCAGAAGGGACAACACTTGTTCGACTTTTCAAGACAGAGTATCTTTTATAAGAATGAACACTGAAACTTTGGCAGCCAGCCTACTCACACACAGTTCCATCATTTCTTTACATGACGATCAAGCCCAATCTAATTGCAAGAGAAGGACCTGGGACACAAGACTGAGATGTTTTGCAGTTAAACATAGTAAATATGCCTTAGTTCTTCTAATCTGTGAAATGGATATTATAATTGCTTTACTTCTGTATGTAAAGATTAATGCATTTAGGGGGGAAGCAGACGAGTGCTTCCAGGACGCCGCGGGATGGGACACCGCGGGACCGCGGCATCCGCACCGCGGCGCACCGTCGGCACCTCTGAAAGGAGTGCTAAATCAGCGCTCCTTTCAGATGTCAGTGAAAGTGTGCCCTAAAAGCGTAGGGTGCACTTTCACTGACTTTTCTGCCGCAGCGTGTGCGGACGCTGCGGCGGGAGGTTGCCCTGGGAGCGCCGGCCGTGTGGAGGGCCGGCTGCTCCGAGGGCAACCTCGGGAGGAGGAAGGGGCGCCGAGCGTGCGGCTGCCCCTCCTCTTCCCTGCCTCGGAGACGGCTCTATTAGACGTCTGCCGAGGCTCTCAGTTTTCCCTAGTTTCAATATGGCATTTGTTTTGACAGGACAATCTGAAAATCAAAACACAAAACAAGTCAAATACAAGTGGTGGTGTGAGTAGCTGAGAAACATGTGGGAGAGCGAGGGAGAAGGAAAGAAATTGATGGTCCTACACTATGTTCCTATGTTCTGTTGCACTAACCAGTTCACCAGTATGTGAAGTGAAGTGAAGTGAGCATGGACGGCTTAGTGTGTATGTGTCTGAGCAGTAGAATAACATATGTATGAGGACTGTTACCTCAAAAGACTTCATACCTATCTCAATAAAATCAGCGGCGACGGTTTTTTAGGGGCCGCAAAGGAGGACTGCCTTCAGTCCTGTCCAGCCCTGTCGGGAGAAGATCGGAGGTGGCCTTGGACCTGTCCCAGCTGTGCCAAGCCGGGAGGAGCCTTTCCACCTCTCCCCCGGCGTGCACACAGCGGCGGCGGTGTTTTAGGGGCCGCAAAGGAGGACTGCCTTCAGTCCTGTCCAGCCCTGCCAGGAGAAGATCGGAGGCGGCCTTGGACTTGCCCCAGCTGTGCCACCTTTCCACCTTTCCCCCGGAGAGGCACCTTGCCCGGCAGTAACAGCACCATCTGGGCCAGCACGAGGGCCCCAACGCTCCGGCTCCCTGAGCGGCGCGGCGTGGCGTGGAGGGGGAGGAAGATGGGACCATCTGGGCCTTGTAAAGGCCCACTGAGCCTTACCATCCAAACTATTTGGGCCAGCGCCGGACTGCTCATTCAAGGGCTGGTTGTATGGGTGGCGGGTTAGGGAGGCCCAGCTACTGCTTGAGATTATTTTCTCATTAAGGCAGCAGAAGCCTTGGCTTGGAAAGAGGGCTATCTGCTGAAATGAGTAACACCTGTGGCAGTAGCAATTCTGTAGCCTCAAGGACGCTATCAAGGGCAATCTGTCCCGTTCACAGCTGTGTGAGAGGTGGGAGGGATAGGGCTGGAATAGTGCCTGCCTGGGATTTCCCCCCCCCTCCCTCCAGATAAGCAACATTGGCAGCGACAACCTGGGATCTTAGAAGGGCTGGGTGGGATTAATACCATCTTTCAGAGCTGGTCACTGTTTACATCTAAGGCCTCCAGAATGTTATTAAGGGGAAACTATTTGTTCTGGGAGAAAGTTACACAGAAGCTCTTAATAGCCCCTTTCTCACTCGGCCATCTACCTTGGACAGTTCCTGCCTCTGATCAGGGACAGAATTTAACTGGATTACTTTTCTCCACCTTTACATGATGTAGCCGGACATAGTCTGGGAGCGGCCATCGAAGTGGTGCGGAGACAGGGAAGGTATGGCGGCAACAGAGTCAACAAATGTTACAAAAGAAGAAGGGACAGATGTTTAGTATCTGTCCCTTCTTCAGTTCACTCTGTTGCCCAGGATAACATGGAGAGCATACCAACCATTCCACAATCCCTTAGCCTGCTCCTTTGTAATGCCAGGTCGGTTAAAAATAAGACCCATCTTATCCATGATCTTTTGGTGGATGAGATGGCCGACCTGGCATGTTTTACTGAAACCTGGCTGGGAGATGCCAGCGCAGCGACATGGGCGCAAATTCTCCCAGCTGGTTATTCAGTCAGTGAGCAGACTAGGGAAAGTGGGTGGGGGGGCGGCGTAGCCTTGGTTTATAGAAACACCTTAACCTTGATCAGGAAGCCTATCTGGAAAACAACCTACATCGAGTGTATGTACCTTAGCCTGACAACCAGGGATAGCTTAGGGATTCTGTTGGTATACCGGCCACCCCGTTGCTTAATAGACTCCCTAACCGAGCTGGCTGCCCTGGTTTCCGAGTTGGTGTTGGAGTCGCCCAGACTTTTGGTTCTGGGCGACTTCAACATTCCACTTGAAACCAGTTTACAAGATCTAACTGGTGCAGCTCGGGAGTTCATGGATACCATGACTAACATGGGCCTATCCCAATTGGTTGACAGGCCCACACATTGTGCAGGTCATACCCTCGATGCAGTTTTTAGTACGGAACAGGAATATCCGTGGGCGGAGGTCAACAAGACCTCTGCTTTGTCATGGACGGATCATTTCCTAATCAAGATGGAACTGAGAGCTGCAGTCCGCCCTCACAGGGGTGGCGAACCCATTAGGATGCTCCGCCCTCGAAGACTAATGGAGCCTATTGGCTTCCAGAAAGCCTTAGAGGGTTTAATGGTTGATAATGCCGGCGATTCTGTTGAAGCCTTAGTGAACACTTGGAACACCGATCTCACCAAGGCTATTGACACAATCGCTCCCAAGCGTCCTATCCAGCCCGCTTCAAATCGTAAGCCCTGGTACACCGAGGAGCTTAGGAGGATGAAGCGAGCTGGACAACGACTAGAGTGCGAATGGTGGAAAAGTCGTCTCTCATCCGACAGAACTCGCCTTAGGAAACATCTTGATTCCTATAGGGAGGCTTTGCGTGCAGCGCAGAAATCATTCTGTTCTGCACACATTGTGTCTGCAGAGTCTTGCCCGGCAGAGCTGTTTAGGGTGGTAGGGGAGCTGACAAGGGTTCCACCTGTGCCAAATCCCCTATTGAACCCAATGACGGCCTGCTGTGAGGCATTTAACATCCACTTTGCAGATAAAATCTCTTGGATAAGAGCGGACTTAGACACCAGTGTTTTGGCAGAATCTATAGACGAGGTCTCCAGTAACTCCGTTGATGGCAATTTACTGGATCAGCTCCAATCTGTGAGTACCGATGATGTGGACAAGCTGCTTGGAGAGGTGAGGAAGATGACTTGCCCCCTTGATCCTTGTCCATCTTGGCTGGTCGTCCAGGGAGGGGGCGCGCTGAGAGTATTCCTTCGGGATACGATCAATGCATCCTTCAGGGAAGGTATTGTACCATCCTGCTTAAAGGAGGTGGCGGTTAGGCCTCTCCTGAAAAAACCTTCCCTGGATCCCCTGGACAGAAACAATTACAGACCA
Organism: Phrynosoma blainvillii; assembly: GCA_026167975.1. Classification (NCBI taxonomy): domain Eukaryota; kingdom Metazoa; phylum Chordata; class Lepidosauria; order Squamata; family Phrynosomatidae; genus Phrynosoma; species Phrynosoma blainvillii. The sequence continues at coordinate 62,796,929 of JANUYF010000002.1, read as the reverse complement.
GTCTCCTTGCTTCCTTTTCTTAGCAAGGTGATCGAGAGGGCAGTTGCTTCCCAACTCCAGGCAGTCTTGGATGAAACCGATTATCTTGATCCGTTTCAAACGGGCTTCAGGACAGGATTTGGAGTGGAGACTGCCATGGTTGCTCTGACCGATGACCTCCGCCTGAGTACGGACAGGGGTAGTGTGACCCTGTTAGTGCTCTTGGATCTCTCTGCAGCTTTTGACACCATAGATCATGCCATCCTCTTGGATCGCCTGGGAGAGTTGGGAATTGGAGGCACTGCTTTGCAGTGGTTCCGTTCCTTCCTCTCGGGCAGATCTCAGAGGGTGAGGCTCGGGGACAGTTGCTCATCCAAAATAGAGCTTAATTGTGGTGTCCCTCAGGGCGCCACCCTGTCCCCGATGTTATTTAATATCTACATGAAACCGCTGGGAGAGATCATTCAGAGGCATGGAGCTCGGTGTCTTCAGTATGCTGATGACACCCAGATATATCTCTCCATGACCAGATCATCGTCTCAGACTTCAGATGGCATCTCTCCTCTTAATGAATGTCTTGGTGCGGTAATGGATTGGATGAGGAAAAATAGATTGAAGCTAAATCCAGACAAAACGGAGGTACTCACAGTCACAGCCCCGAAACCAGGTTTGGGAATACAGTCTCCAGTCCTGGATGGGGTCACACTCTCCGTAAAGGACTGTGTTCGTAGTTTGGGAGTGCTCCTTGACTCATCGCTTCACATGACTAGTCAGGTGAGTGTGGTGGTCAAGAGTGCCTGTTATCAGCTTCGGCTTATACGCCAACTGCGCCCTTATCTGGACATGAGGGATCTGGAAACTGTAGTACACACCCTGGTAACCTTGCGATTAGATTACTGCAATGCACTCTAATGGGGCTACCCTTGTGCCTAACTCGGAAACTACAATTAGTGCAAAACATGGCAGCCAGGCTAATTACTGGAACATCAAGGAGGGAGCACATAACACCAGTGCTCAAATCCCTCCACTGGCTGCCAATCAGTTTCCGGGCACAGTACAAGGTGTTGGTTTTAACCTTTAAAGCCCTACATGGCTTGGGTCCATCGTATCCTAGGGACCGCCTCTTACCATATGACCCTCCCCGCGCCCTTCGGTCCTCTGGGAGGAACCTGCTGCAGCCAATAAAAATCAGGCTGTCTCAGACCTCCCAGAAGGCCTTCTCTGCGACTGCTCCCAGACTCTGGAATGGCCTGCCGGAGGAGATCCGTCATATTACCACTCTTACTGCTTTCAAGAAAGTGGTAAAGACGGATCTCTTTCGGCAGGCCTTCCTGGAATAACTTTCCGGCTCTAGGAGACAACTATATTGCCCTTCCCCTGCTGCTCATTTTGCACTTTGTTGTATTGTATTATTATTTATTTTGTTGTATCTTGGAGCATGTTGTTTTAATTAATAATTAGTTTAATATTGTTTTAAGGGGTGGGAGGGTTGGATGGGCACGTGAATAGTTTTAACTTCTGTATTTTAACTGATGTAACCCACCCCGATTGCTCCGCAGAGGGGCGGGCTATAAATAAAATTTATTATTATTATTATTATTATTATTATTATTATTATAAAGGGGAACCCCAAAATCCTTGATCTCAGACACTGAAATTAAATCTATTATTGAGTTTCCTCTTCTAATATCATATTGTTCATTTGAGTAGAACTGCAATTTAAGTGTGCCCTGCTACTTCTGCTAAATGTTTTAGTGGCATCCTGTTCTATCTACCATGATAGCTTTCTGCATCACCTGGCAAGGCAGGACTAGGAAAGCACCATTTTGTATGGTTCCAATCCTTCCTTAAGGGCAGTTTTCAAATTGTGCTGCTGAGGCATTTTTGTTTAGTGCCATGGACATAGACATGTAGGCCTAAATCCTATTATTGCACCCAACTAGAGCAGACCTGTTCAACAATGGCATTTATCTAAGTGTTGAGTCACCAGTCAATAACTGTTTTAATGGATCTACTCTAGCTGGGACCAACCAACTGGATTCAAGCCATGGTGTCCCTCTCGGATTAATTTTGTCTTCTGTGCTGTGGAATAGAACCATTGACAGAGATTTCGTGTTCATTGTCAACAAGATATATATGACATTCATCTCTACTGAGTCAAACCCTAGCTTGAGATATTGATAGGACATATGGAGTCTACTAAATGTAAGTTTAATTCAGAGAACATATAAATTTTCCTAGTCTAGAAGGAAAACAGTTCTGGTACTGGTATCTACTGAGGCTTTCCTGAAGATGTTCACTGGCACACAGAAATATTTTAATGCACAGATTCAGGCTTGCTTCATTTTAAATTAGTTTATCCTATCTTCTGAAATTGCCAGTATGTAATTTTCAGTAATCCCAATAGAAAAATCTAAGACCAGGAGAAGTGGCGGAGGTCTGAAGGAGAAGTGGCGGACGTCTGAGAAGAGTTGTGTAGGTGGTTTTGATTAAAGTTGGCAGCAATTTAAAACAAGATGCATCTTCCAGAAGAAAAGGCAATTTTATTCAGGGAAAATAATGATAAGACCTTTAAAAAGGGATCAACAAATTAATTGAAAAGGAGTGGTTTTTAGGGAAAAGGGGATTTTTTTTTTAAATCCAAGTAACAAGCACTTATTCCCACTGAGTTTAATGTGGATTTAAGAGTATAACTGTCTTCTGTGGTTGAGAAAATTGCTCCCTGCATTCTAAGCCTTTTCAGATTTAACTTGATCTTCCATTTCCTCCATTTCACTGGTACAAGCTGACTTGCTATCCTTTTACATTCATGGTTGTTGGACCCATTATTAGTGCATTGATCTGGATGTTGGGAACATTCTGTTTTGTTTGCTGTGCCTTTCACTTCAGATTAATGCACATATGCCTGTTCTGATAATTTTAGAAAGCCTGAGTAGTTGTTCTTGGGTTTGGTTTGGTTTCTTGTTGTTTTGTTTTGCTTTGTGTGTGTGTGTTTTTTTTTAAAAAAAGAACAGTCTTCTCTATATGAAAAGGAGTTTGAAACTGTTAACCTGTAGTCATTGGCATTCCCTTGCTATTTTTAGCTGTCAAAATAACTTGTGGTGTGTGTGTGTGTCATTACCTCTATATTTTTCAAAGGAAGCAATTCATTTATCTTTTCAGTTTTGAATGAACATGGTCTTCCCAAATTTTTCATGCTATTGATGACTGAAGAAATTAGAGGAGGAGACAATTTTGCTGAATATCCTTGTGAGAAGGTGAAATTCTCCACCAGTTTGGGTATGGAAATTCTGCTCAGTTAATGAAACAGATGTCTGAACTGCTATCAGTCATATTTCAAAAGATAGGAACCTACCATCTTGTCTTTGTCCAATGGGGTTTGCTAGGTGTCATCAGATACTTGCACACTTACAAGTGATTAATTCTACAATTATCCACTTCCCTAAACCATCTCCTGCTTCTGATGTATTTAACCAAAGTATTTCCAGATAAGGCATTTTAATATACAAGAGCCATGTTGTGTTCATATTAAACTAGATATATACTGTATATATTTGTCTATAAGTTGAAAAAATTATGCTACTAAAGTGACCCAAAAAACCTGGGCCAACTTATAGATGAGTCAATATGGTAGTGACAAGGAAGCTTTTGCTTCCAAGCCTCTTCCTAGACTGGTTGCCTTCAGAGGAGGCAGCCAGGCTGGGAGAATGCAAAGAGAGCAAATGCTCCCTCCCCCAGACTCTTCCCAGCCCAGTTGCCTCCAGAAGGGGCAGCCAGGCTGGGAAGATGCAAGGAGAGTAAGCGTTTGTTCTCCCAACCTCTTTCCAACCCAATTGCCTCTGGATGGGCAGACAGTTGAGAAGACAAAAGGAGAGTGAGTGTTCATTTTCCCAGCCTCTTCCCAGCCAGGTTGCCCCTGGAGGGGACAGCCAGTCTGGAAAGATGCAAGAAGAGTTAGCGTTCATTCTCCCAGCCTCTTCCCAGCTCAGCTGCCAGAAATGACAGCCAGGCTGGGAGGATTCAGGAGGAGGGAACATTCACTTATTACCAAACCTCTTCTCAGCCCCATTAAATGCCCTTCAGTTTTACCTTCGACTTATCCATGGCACATATTAAAATCTAGATTTTGGGCCCCCAAACCTGTCCTCGACTTAAGGCCTAAGCAGACTGCCAGAAATAGTGCACATTAAATTGAGGCACTGCCCTGGCTCAGTGCTAGGGAATCATGGGAACTGTATTTTTTTCTGGGACATTGAGCCTTCTCTGTCAGAGAGCTCTGGTGCCACAATAAATTACAGTTCCCATGATTCCCTAGCACTGAGCCAGGGCAGTGCCTCAATTTAATGTGCACTATTTCTGGCAGTCTGCTTAGGCCCTTATACACGAGGCTGACTATACATGAGTATATATGGTAAGGTAGGTATTTTATGGCACTGCCAGCTTGAGGTGTCCTGTTTTAAGCTATATGCCATAGACAGTTCCCATTTAACAGCCTAAAAATAAGACACAAGAAAACTATTGAATTTTGTGACTGGAATATTTTTACATTGTAAAGCAGTGCATGAGGATGCAACAATATAATATATTGAGTTAAAATGTTCTGTGTCATCTTGCAGTTGAAACAATGCAGAGAGGCTTCCAGGAGTGACAAATCCACTCTGAGTTTTGCAGCCACTCCTCTCACTGTTGTGTGAGGTTATTTGGGAACCATCTATCTTCTGGACTATATTCCCGACAGAGTTTAAGCACCAAGGGCCCTTTTATAGTGCTCAGTTACACAAATATGATTCTACTGTAGCCTATAATATCCTGGACTTTGTAATCACATGAGGCCCTAGAACTCTTTGGCAGGGAACTTTAATGACTCCTCCTTAAACTTCAAATCCCAGGATTCCATAGAAGCATCACAGTTACCATTTGTTAGTGCTGAACAGAAGGAAGCCCAGTACACCTCTTTTGAATGTATTTTATCATGAAAACTCTATGATTAGAAAATTCAAACTGAAGCAAGAGAGTGCCAGAAAATGACAGTCTCAAATGGGAAGGCATTCAACAAGTTACTGGCACACAGCAGTGGACATGAAGGAATAGTACTGTGGCTAATGACACAACTGGACCCAAACCGAAAGGACATTCAGCTATTGACCTGCTCAGAGGTGAAAGTCCAAAGCTGCACAATATGTATTAGAGGAACATGGAATGTGAAAAGCATGAATCAGGGGAAGCTAGACATACAGTCAAAACAGATAGGCAAATAAAACACGGTGTCCAGCTATGTTTGAAACATAGCATTTGGATGATGCACACCCCAAATGCTGATGGAAACCACGCTGGACCTGCATTTTTCCCAAAGAATGGGCCCAAAAGGTAAAATACCATTCCTTTTGCCAGCCTGGTTCAAAACTGTGGTGGCAGCCCAGATCTGTGTCGGACGCATGCAGTTGTCATGGCCCTGGTGTGGCCACAGATAAAAACATGAAATGGAATGTACAAACATTTAAATACTTGTGGTGAGCAAGCTAAAGTGGACAGGAATGAGGCATTTTGTGTAAGATAATAACACAGATATTTTACTCAGGAAATGAACATCTAAGAAGAAATGGGGAGGGCATTAATAAAGAGGAGAGATTAGCAAAAGCAGTCGAAGGATATAATGCAAAATCTGGCCAAATAATATCCATTAAGACATCAGTGATAACCCATTAGTATAACCATAATCCAAGTTTATGCTCCAATTATAGAACCAGAAAAGAAGAAATTGAAAGATGATGCACTTCCAAGATTATGCACTTCCAAATACTCATTACTTAGTAATATTTAGTAATTACACAGTAATTACAGCAGGAAATTGATCATACACAGGATTTTGTATTGATGCAAAAGTAGGAAGCAGAGCAGAATCAAAGACTGTGGGAAAATTTGACCTAGGAACAAGAAATGAAGCAGAAGAGCAACTGATTGAATTTTAACAAGGCTAATGGGGTTTTCCCCATTGTAAACACATTCTTCAAGCAACCAAAGTAGTAACTAGGTCACCTGATTGCCAATATAGAAAGCAAATAGACTGCATCAGGGGTAGGCAACCTTTCCCCTTTAAGGGCTGAGGGGTCCCTCGGCCCTTAAAGGGGAAAGGTTGCCTACCCCTGGACTACATAATAGACTACAGAAACAGAAGATGGAGAAGGTGCAAAAACAAAACCAGGAGCAGATGGTGGCAGAGACCATAAACTACTGATATCAAAATAATAATAAAATTGCTGTTTTGACTGTTTTGAAACTGGATTCTAGGATTGTTTTTAGACTGCTTTTATGAATTTTCAGAAAGTATTTTAATGTGATCAAACATGTGTTTCTATTTGTAGTGTTTTCATTGGGTTTTTAAAAGTTAGCATTGCCTAAGGAGTGCTTGTAGGTTGGGAGGCGATATAGAAATACTTTTTAATAAATCAATGAATAAAAATAAAAAATAGAGTAAAGCTAAAGAAGAACACTATATCAACCATGGAGGAATTACTGAAGAAAGTCATAATAATAATAATAATAATAATAATAATAATAATAATAATAATAAATTTTTATTTATAGCCCGCCCCTCTGCACGGCAATCGGGGTGGGGTACAACAATGTTAAAATAGAACAAAGTTAAGAACATTCCCTCATCGCATAGTCCCACCCTCCCATCCCCTTAAAACAGAATTAAACATCAACCAATTAAAATACAATATTAAATAAATTAGACAACAAAATGACATAAGGAATCAAATTAACAAATCAGGGACCCATCTCTAAGCCGATGATTATTCTGGGAAGGCCTGCCAAAAGAGATCCGTCTTTACTGCTTTCTTAAAAGCAGCAAGAGTGGTAATAAGACGGATCTCGTCCAGCAGGCCATTCCAAAGTCTGGGAGCAGTTGCTGAAAAGGCCCTCTGGGAGGTCTGGGACAGCCTAGTTTTTATTGGCTGTAGCAGATTCCTCCCAAAGGAACGAAGGGCGCTGGCGGGGGGGATCATATGGGGAAAGGTGGTCCCTAAGATAAGATGGACCCAAGCCATGTAGGGCTTTAAAGGTTAAAACCAACACCTTGTACTGTGCCCGGAAACTAATCGGCAGCCAGTGGAGGGATTTCAGCACATGTGTTATGTGCTCCCTCCTTGATGTTCCTGTGATCAGCCTGGCTGCCATATTCTGTACCAGTTGGAGTTTCCAGGTTAGGCACAAGGGTAGCCCCATGTAGAGCGTGTTGCAGTAATCCAGACGTGAGGTTACCAGGGCGTGTACCACAGCTTCCAAATCCCTCACATCCAGATAAGGGCACAGTTGGCGTATCAGCCGAAGCTGATAACAGGCACTCCTGACCGCCGCATTCAGCTGACTAGTCACGTGAAGCAACTAATCAAGGAGTACCCCCAGACTGCGAACACAGTCCTTAGAGGAGAGTGTGACTCCATCCAGGACTGGAGACTGTATTCCCAGATCTGGTTTAGGGCCTGTAACTGTAAGTACCTCTGTTTTGTCGGGATTCAACTTCAATCTGTTTTTCCTCATCCAACCCATTACTGCTCTGAGACAGTCATTAAGAGGAGAGACGCCATCTGAAGTCTGAGAGGACGATCTGGTCATGGAGAGATATATCTGGGTGTCATCAGCATACTGAAGACACCGCGCTCCATGTCTCCGAATGATCTCCCCCAGCGGCTTCATATAAATATTAAACAACATCGGGGACAGGATGGCGCCCTGAGGGATGCCACAATTAAGCTCAATTGTGGATGAGCAACTGTCCCCGAGCCTCACCCTCTGGGATCGGCCCAAGAGGAAGGAATGGAACCACTGCAAAGCAGTGCCTCCGATTCTTAACTCTCTCAAGTGATCTAAGAGGATGGCATGATCTATGGTGTCAAAGGCCACTGATAGATCCAAGAGCACCAACAAGGTCACACTACCCCTGTCAATACTCAGGCGGAGGTCATCAGTCAGAGCAACCATGGCAGTCTCAACTCCATATCCTGTCCTGAAGCCGGTTTGAAATGGGTCAAGATAATCAGTTTCATCCAAGACTGCTTGGAGTTGGGAAGCAACTGCCCTCTCAATCACCTTGCTCAAAAACGGGAGCAAGGAGACTGGTCTATAGTTGTTTCTATCCAGGGGATCCAGGGAAGGCTTTTTCAGGAGTGGCCTAACCACCGCCTGTCAAGGCTGGACAGCAACCAGTGGGGGTGCTGCACTAAGTAGGGGATTGGACTTGATGGCCCTTAAAGCCCCTTCCAGATCTATGATTCTATGTTTTCCCACTTATAGATAAACTACACTAGATGATATTGAGGCCATTGTTTCCAAGAGATTCATCACCACTTACAGCATCTCCAGAATCCTCTCTCTTGCCAATGCTAGACAAACTGTTCTAGGACATAGACAGTATTACCTCAACTTCATTAATGGAACATACATTTATTTAGTCTATTGTAGGGCAACTGAAGTCATCCAGTAGTACAACACTTTCTCGTTAGGATGACTTTATCATTTTGTTTTACTGGCACAAAGGACACGAGATGCCTCTTTCTGGGTTTAAACAGGCCACAACTTTTATTTAGCTGTACAGGGTCTATTTACAAGGCAATAAACATTAACAAATTTGTCACGTGTGTAAGTGAAGTTGTAACCCCCCAAAATGGGTGGTCCTTCACCGCATGTGACAAAATAAGAAAACAATAATATCAACAAATTTACAAACCCCTCCCCTCCGGACGTGACGTCATATTACATCATATGATGTCATTCAAATTTATGATGTAATTCGAATTAATGATGTCATGTATTTAACTGCATTCATCATTTCCTTTAATTTGTCTTATGCCAATTTTACCCCAATTAATTTAATTAACCAGATTAATTTTCCTGTGGGGTGGGGGTCATTACCCACCCCCCGAGTACAAAATAAGCAATTTTCAATTATAGACCCTACCCTTAAGTTGTGACAAAGCAATAACAAGAACAACATGAATTATTACACCATGACCCATTCCCAACATCAATTTTGATTAATAATCTCAGGGAGGGGAAAAACCCAGGGAAGCACCCGAAGGTGACCAGTTTAAGCCTGAGAGTAATCATTTATAGCTTCTTAATTAAGGGTGGGTGGGATGGGTTGCTCAGTTCAAGCTCAAAAATGGCTGCCTCCACATGGCAGCACAGAGCTATAAAGAACAAACTCTCATCCCAAATCTCAGGAGACCAGTAGCACCACAAGACTTTAGAGTAACAACCAAACAACCCAATTGGACAAAGTGCGCAGGTGTTCTCATTCCCCCGCACGCTTTAACCAATCGGGCTTCTCATGTCCTTATTTGGCCAGCACAACAAGAAACCCCTCCTGACTTGTCGGGGGGTGTCTTTATACTGGCACAAAGGACATGAGACACCTCTTTTTGGGTTTAAACAGCCACAACTTTTATTTAGCTGTACAGGGTCTATTTACAAGGCAATAAACATTAACAAATTTGTCACGTGTGTAAGTGAAAGTGTAACCCTCCAAAATGGGTGGTCGTTCACCACACGTAACAAAATAAGTAAACAATAATATCAACAAATTTGCAAACCCCTCCCCTCCGGAAGTGATGTCATATGACGTCATTCAAATTAATGACATCATGCATTTAACTGCATTCATCATTTCCTTTAATTTGTTTTATGCCAATTTTACCCCAAATAATTTAATTAGCCAGATTAATTTTCCTGTGGGGTGGGGGTCATTACCCACCACAAGAGGGGGCCAGCCTAGCTCCCCTCCCCCCCCCCCCCCATAGACAGCTTTTAGAATTTGTTTGGAGAGTGCTGTGACATACATCTCCGAACCTTCTGGAGAGAGGTGTACCCCATCCCCGCTGTACAGCTGTGGCCAATCAAGTTTGATTCCATGTTCCACCATGAAAATGCCCATTTTAGAAAGCTGCTTAGCAACATAGCGATTCAACCAGTGACGAGCATTGTTGATTGCAGCATCTTTTTGAGTTCCAGGCCAGCTATGCCATGGCAAGAATTTAGTCCAAAGTATTACAGCACCCGAGAATATCTTTTGAATTTCTTGCAGATCCCTCACCATCTGCTTTGCCAGCTGTAAGCTGTAACAAAATCATTTTTCCCCAGGTGTATCACCAAAACCCAGGGTTGCAGATGCGATCATGCCAATTGTATGATCCATGGAAGGAGTGCTCCCCACATCATGCCCCTTTGTCCAAGCCACACGGTGGTTCCAAAGTGCAAAAGTCCCAGAGTGGATTTGTGCCGTGGCTCCATAAGGTGGCGTTCCGCCCAGAAGACCAAACTATGGCCCATAATCCATATTGAACCATGGTAAAAGCCAGCTGAAAAGAAATAGAATAAATTAGTGTGGCTGATCAGGAGTCACATTCCCTGATGGCCTGATATATGACTTGAATGCTCAGGAATGCCACTGACCAATTCTGCAAATATCAGCTTCACTCAAACCCTGAGTGGCCGCAGCTGTTGCTGCTCCAATATGAAAGAAGTGCGAGGAAAAACAGGCCTGGGGCAAATTAGCTCACCTTAGTGACTCCTTCAACATTTCCCTAAATTGAAATTGAATTAAGGGCAGATCAGACAGATGAATGAAAAGATAGCCAGCTACCTTGGGCCTGATCTTCAAATAGTTGACCATTGCTATTACCGGGCAAATTTGCCCAAGAGGTGCTTTGGCTAGGAAAATAGACTGACCCTTTGCTATCTGATCAGTCTTAGAGTGCCTAACACAAATCTGAATCCCTCGTTCCATTAATATGATATCTGAAAACAAAAGAGATCATTGTGAGATCCTGGCACAATCTCGCTAATTCTTAATGTAGCGACGAAGGCTAAAGCAAATACAGCCTTAAATAAAGCCTCTTCCCCAGGTGAGATACATATATCAGCTAATTGTTCCCATAATTTAGCCAGGACTGGGCCTGTTATTGGCCATCGTGAGTCCTTTGTTACAGGGGATTCCCTAGACCAACTTTCCACAGCTCTTTTGACCCTAAAGTCTGTGGTAGGATCAAAATAACCCCTTGCCCTAGAGTTAAATGCCAGGGCGGCCAACCTGCCCCTAATAGTAACAGGCAAAGGCCTGCCTGTCTAAGATAAACTATAAACCGTAGGATAAGATCAACCCTAATTGGCCAACTTTGAGCCACCCCAATTTCCAATAAAAATTGATTAAATGAATTTAAAGCAGTTTGATAGGACTTGTGTGTAGATGGGGCGATGGAATTCAAGATTGCTCTGTGAATTTCTAATCTACAAGGCTCCATAGCAAGGCCGGTACCTCAAACGGGTGTGTCGATGCCTCGGGAGCCAGCTGCTGGAACCTGGAGAGCTGAAAACAAGAAAGGACATCCGCCAAAGGGTTAAGCACACCTGGAACATGTTGAGCTTTGAATAACACATTATAATTCAAGCATCGCATAACCATTGCCCTTACTAAACCGATAACTCTAGGAGACTTAGAAGACTGAGAATTCACCACATGGACAACCACCTGGTTGTCACACCAAAACCAGATGGTCCTGTTAGCAAACTGGCTTGCCCATAAGTGGACAGCCACCACTATGGGAAAAAGCTCAAGAAAACTTAAGTCTCTGGTAAGACTGCTATCAACCCATGCAGAAGGCCACACCTCTGCAGCCCACTGGCTTTTCCCATAAACACCAAAACCATGGGCACCAGCAGCATCAGAATGCACCTGAAAGTCTGCCCTCAGCAGACTTTCAGATCTCCAAAACGATGTGCCATTGAATTGATCCAGGAAGGTGTCCCAGACATTCAAATCCTCACAAATGCCCCTTGTGATTCTAATGCGATGGTGCTGTGCCAGAATACCTGCAGTAGCCCTGTATAATCTTGCACAAAATGCACGTCCTGGCACCACAACCTTACAGGTGAAGTTCAAGAGTCCTGTAAGGGATTGAAATCCGAGAAGTGTAGCTTTTTGCTTCCACAACATGACACTAACCTGCTGCCTCATAGCCACCAATTTATCCTTTGGAGAAATCCCAGCTATGGTGTCAATCTCGATACCGAAAAAGGTAAGCCATGTATCTGGCCCCTCAGTCTTTTCTTCTGCTAAGGGTACACCCAACTCAGACATTAATTCCTGAAATTGGGCTAAGGAATCCCTACATTGAGAAGAATTGGGATCCCCAGCGATCAAAAAATCATCTAAATAATGTGTTATGGCTCTATTGCCAGTCCGCTTAACTGCACACCAATGAAGAAAAGTACTGAATGTCTTGAAAGCAGAACAAGAAATCAAGCATCCCATTGACATGGCTTTATCAAAGAAATATTTTCCTTCAAATTGAAAACCCAGTAAGTCAAAATCATCTGGGTGAACAGGGAGGAGGCTAAAGGCAGACTTAATATCGCATTTAGCTAAAAGGGTTTCCTTGTCTAAATTCCTAATCATCTTAACTGTTGAGTCGAATGATGCATACTTAACAGAGGCAAGCCCAGGATCTATAACATCATTCACAGAATTGCCCTGTGGATATGATAAATTATGTATCAACCTAAATTCCCCGGGAGCTTTTTTAGGAACCACACCCAAAGAGGATAGATGGAGGGTGGGAATAGGCAACTGATCATGCGGTCCCGAAATCCTTCCCGCAGCTATTACTTTTGCTAATTTCTCCCTCACAATATTCAGCAGCTCCCTTACAGAATGAGCATTGGGCACAAAATGATGAACCCTAGTACCTGTATAAGGAATACAAAAACCTAGGGGAAAACCATGAAATAAATAAGAAGCAGCCTCTTTATTAGGGTGAATCTTTAGCCATACCACGATAGTGTCTAACTTAATTGGTGACGGGGCCTTTTCCTCCAGGCAAAGCTGGCCAGGGGGCAGAAGCCACTCCTAGTCACTTGCCTCTATTGCAGGAAGCTCTGGGGTGGCCACCCCCACAGGTGTTGCACATGCTCAAACATGCAAGGTTTCCTTTTGCATTTGTCTGCATTAAAATCCCAGCATATGCCAAATTGCCTTCTCTCTCCCGTGGTAGGCCTCACAATCAGTCCTCTCAGCATGGTAATCATTGAGACATACCCATTGTCACACCTGCTCGAAGGGGAGGCCCCCACCATAACATCAGTCTACAGGACTAAAAATATTTCCAAGACAAGGAGTGATCCTATGCAGCTCTCATTCTAAACTGCTCGTCGTATTGGAGCCAGGCTGCACCTCTAGAATTATGATGACAATTAGTGTACGCTTTTATCATGATCTCCTGATATTTGAAAAAGTCAGGAGATCTCAAAGGTTCTTTTTCCTCTATAACACCTCTATAAATAGTGAAACCCATAATCCAATTCACAAAATTGCACTCCAGCTTAGGGTGTTTGAGCACTTGAAACTCTTTGGGAAGACTGAAAACAATCCCATCTTTTACCATGATCAGGATCCCTAAAGGTAAGAGTAAATAAGGCAATGTATTCTCCCTTCCAAATCCTTTCTTTAGTAGAAAGAGGAAGATGTGAACCAAGGGGTGTGGACATTCCAGTGTAAGGGGTAGATTCAGATAACAAAGGAGCACTCGAAAGAGACACCATAGAAGTGTTGCTAGCCATGACCATTGGCTGACCATCCTGCGCCCTAGTGTCAGGGACCTGTGAAAGTGCAGGTTGCCTGCATGGGTGCCACCACCACCACACGGTTGGGCTGTTCCGCAGCCACACCCTGACTAGCCTGGCCACCTGGAGCCCATACCGAGGCAGGCCAATTAGCAAGTGCAATATTAGGAGACAAACCTGAAACTGAAGCTTGCTGGGAAGCATCACCAGCCGACCACAACGGTCCCCCTAAGTGTGGCCCCGCAACAGCCCGGGTGTCCAGCCCAGAAGAGGCAGCAGCAGCTTGATCACCTCTTTGTGCTTCACGGGTCTGTTCCATTGCACCGGCATCTGAAGAACCACTCCTCGTAAGAGGTTATATAAATCAGCCATAGTGAGCTGCTCAGACACAGGGGCAGCCGCACCCTGAACCTCCAAACCAGGGACCCTTTTCAGGAGATCCCACACATCGGCAATAGTGGGGTGTCCAGCCTCCACAGCCAAAACCACCAAAGGACACAGTGTAGCATCCATCACCTGAGCATCAGATGCCATGGGAGGAAGCAGCACTTCTGTGCTGGTGGTACCAGAAGCGCCCGCAATAGGGCTGGTGGCTGTAGCCCTTTTTGAGCAAGTTGATTGCAAAAAGCAACACAAGCCTGAACAGTAATCTCATCATCTCTGCTGGTAGACTGGGAGGCCTCTTCAAAGCAGATTGACCAGAGCTGGGTGCAGCTGCAGCTGCACACCTTTTAGATTGGGCCTTACTGTGTGGCATCCTTCCTTCAGTGAATGGAACACAGGCCAAAACAAAATCACCCAACCTTGGATGACTACCACCAGGCCGAAAGGCCGCCTTTTCCCAAGTCTCACAAGGGACGCAAACAGCCAGGAAGCATCACTGGCAACCAACCAGGAGGAAAGGTGTCCACCAAGGGTCCTATGCGGAGCCCTAAACCGAAGACAGCCATCTTCCAACACACTCACCGCTGGAGAGAAGTGAAACAACCCTCCCAAACCAGCGATGGAATCCCGACCTTACCAGACTGGGGTCATCGGGGTGGTGCTGGGACTGTATCCGGTACCGGATCCACGTATCCAGTGAGGATGCCTGCCGCAGGGCCCTCCTTGGGTGTACAGCCCCCCAAGAATTGGGGATGCGGAGGCCCCAGCAGGCCCAGAGGACTGGTCCGAAGGCCTCACTCGGTCCACCGGGATGCTCAGGAAAATACCTGAACACTCCCGCTTGTAAAAGGAAGAGAAATCCACAAAGACCACAATGCAGCCAAGGCCACAAGTAAGCGCCAGGCTAAAGCCAAGCCAGAGCCAGAGCACAGAGCAGAGCGATGTTACTCGCTCAGTTCAAGCTCAAAAATGGCTGCCTCCATGTGGTAGCACAGAGCTATAAAGAACAAATTCTCGTCCCAAATCTTGGGAGACCAGTAGCACCGCAAGAATTTAGAGTAACAACCAAACAACCCAATTGGACAAAGCGTGCAGGTGTTCTCATTCCCCCGCGCGCTTTAACCAATGGGGCTTCCCATGTCCTTATTTGGCCAGCACAACAAGAAACTCCTCCTGACTCGTCGGAGGGTGTCTTTCTCTGCATTTTTATCAAGGGGGAAGTATTAGCACTTCCAAATACTCATTACTTAGTAAAGCAAAGCAGCTTATTTATATACCGCTTCATATCACACTATGGGATGTCTAAGCGGTTTACAACTGTGAGCTGATTGCCCCCCAACAATCTGGGTACTCATTTTAGCGACCTCGGAAGGATGCAGGCCTGAGTCGAGCCTCAGCCCTGGCTGGTATTGAACTCGCAACCTTGTGGTCTATGAGTGAGTGGCTGCAGTACAGGCATTTAACCACTGCACCACCAGGGCTGTTTTATTATAGTAATATTTAGTGATTACAGCAATTATTGTTAGTACTTAGGAGGTGCTAGCATTGTCATCCAGAGTGATCTTATGAAGGACTCTATCCCTTTTGGATTCAGTTTAATTCTGTTTTAATTGTTGATTTTAATTTTGTGTTTTAATTGCATTTTTTATCTAATATTACTCTGAGTCACCTTGAATCCCATCTTTGAGAGAAAAGTAGGATATAAAACCTACAGATAGATAGATAGGTGGGTAGATAAGAATGCTGCAGGAGTTAAATAATAAAATGCTGTTCTCTCACAGTCAATATATTTTATGTTTGTTCAGAGAACAATAGATCCTTGAAAACACAAAGGAATGGCCAAAATACTAAAAAAAAAATATTTATTTGGATTTGGAGACAATTACAGCAATTACAGCAGGAGGCCTTGGAAGGAGGACTCTGGAGGACAGGAGCCGGGCGGTGAGAGTCTTCCCCCGCCCCCTCCTGCCTTGGAACAACTGGCCCCAAGGGAGCTGAGCCTTCAAAGTCTCCCAAGCCCTGACCATCGGCTACAGGAGGAGGCCTTGGAAGGAGGACTCTGGAGGACAGGAGCCGGGCGGTGAGAGTCTTCCCCCGCCCCCTCCTGCCTTGGAACAACTGGCCCCAAGGGAGCTGAGCCTTCAAAGCCTCCCAAGCCCTGACCATCGGCTACAGCAGGAGGCCTTGGAAGGAGGACTCTGGAGGACAGGAGCCGGGCGGTGAGAGTCTTCCCCCGCCCCCTCCTGCCTTGGAACAACTGGCCCCAAGGGAGCTGAGCCTTCAAAGCCTCCCAAGCCCTGACCATCGGCTACAGCAGGAGGCCTTGGAAGGAGGACTCTGGAGGACAGGAGCCGGGTGGTGAGAGTCTTCCCCCGCCCCCTCCTGCCTTGGAACAACTGGCCCCAAGGGAGCTGAGCCTTCAAAGCCTCCCAAGCCCTGACCATCGGCTACAGGAGGAGGCCTTGGAAGGAGGACTCTGGAGGACAGGAGCCGGGCGGTGAGAGTCTTCCCCCGCCCCCTCCTGCCTTGGAACAACTGGCCCCAAGGGAGCTGAGCCTTCAAAGCCTCCCAAGCCCTGACCATCGGCTACAGCAGGAGGCCTTGGAAGGAGGACTCTGGAGGACAGGAGCCGGGCAGTGAGAGTCTTCCCCCACCCCCTCCTGCCTTGGAACACCTGGCCCCCAAGAGAGCTGAGCCTTCAAAGCCTCCCAAGCCCTGACCATCGGCTACAGCAGGAGGCCTTGGAAGGAGGACTCTGGAGGACAGGAGCTGGGCAGTGAGAGTCTTCCCCCGCCCCCTCCTGCCTTGGAACACCTGGCCCCAAGGGAGCTGAGCCTTCAAAGCCTCCCAAGCCCTGACCATCGGCAACAGTGGGCAACCTTGGAAGAGAAATACTGGCTATATGCGGCGCCATCAGCGCTCTGGTGCTCAGGCCCCTGAAGGACTCTCTTGCCCCTTGCCATCACCTGGGGCAGCCGGGAGCAGCTGTGGACCGCGCGGAACTGGGGAGAACGCCGGCGGGTTTTAAATTATTGTTTGTTTATTGTTTATTGTTTAATTGTTTAATTATTGTTATTTAATCTGTTTAGTTTGATTGGTTTTTGGGGGATGGGTGGGTGTGGGAAGGAGGGATGGGATTTGAATTGATTTTATTTGTTTTCATGTTTTGAAACGTTGTACGCCACCCCGATTGCCTGGCAGAGGGGCGGGATATAAATAAAAATTATTATTATTATTATTATTATTATTATTATTATTATTATTAGGTCAGTCTTCTTTTCCCTTCTCTCCTCAGTATAGATCCATTGGGTTCATTTGTTTTTATACCAGCTCTTGTAGGAAACAGAGGATTGAGATGCTGAATTTCCTTCACTATAACTTCTTTTGTAAATCCCTGTAGATACAGTTAACTAAGAATTTCCACTTAGTTTCTTCCTTTTTTCTGAAAATAGGGGGTGGAGGAAAGAGAGAAATCTGTTGAAATTGAATGGTATCCCCCCCCCCCCCGCACTGAATTGTTCCTTTGGCCATGTGTGCAATTAAGAACCAACTCACTAAACAAACTATAATTATTGCAAATTGTAGCAAGCACTGGTGCTGACACACTGCTACCAAAGCAGGTTTCCTTATTGATGGAAAAGAAAAACCCTGCATGAGATGAAATTGAGATTTGAAGGAATTGCTATCCTTGAATTAAATTATCAGGAATGGTCCCTGTATGTCTAATAGGAAACTTCCTATTAGAATAAACAAGCAAGCTATACTGATGGCTGAAGCTTAAGGATATTGGCATTAGAAGCAAAACACTCTAAATCTAGGACATCTTCCTAACTTCTAAACCTAAAGAACTGCTAATAATAAAGTTGTTTAAGAAAATGTGTCAACATACAGTGACAACTTGAGGGCTCGTTTGCTTGTTACTTGTTGAATATAAAAGAGTGTGTAGCTGTCATTTTGTGATACTTTTCATGGTAGTTTTCTTCCTTATTGTTTCCTGTAATGAATAAATGGCTGTAAAGATGAACTCACCATGGGTTTTTTTCCCCATGTTGGGGACAATAACTTATTTTCATGCAAAAGATCAACACGTCTTTCTGTGCAAAATTTCCAGAAACACAATCTGTGCAGGTAAAAATGCACAAAATTCTTGCCACAGTATTATTCTTCCCTATTAGTTTCCTGACTCTCAGGAAATCAATTTTTTCTCCCCAGGAATAAATAATCGTGAATATTCTTTAAATCCCCATCCCATCCTACCTGCCTAGTCATACACTGGACCCATGGTTTCCACTGTGGTTTGGTTCCAGGACCCCTGTGGATGCCAAAATCCATGGATGTTCAAGTCCCATTACATGCAATGACATAGTAAAATGATGCCCCTTATATTAAATGGCAAAATCAAGGTTTTCTTTCCTGGATTTTTAAAATTTCAAGCCTTGGATGGTTGAATACACACTTTTGAATAACCGAATCATGAATCTATGGAGGGCTGACTGAACACATTGGGGATTTCCTCTGATTAGATCTTTATAATTTTGTAGTGTCCTTCAAGTCATATCACCTTCCAGATGTTGCTGGACTGTATGTCCTATCAACCTTTATCAATAATGAGAAATGCTGGGAAATGACATCTGGATTCCCACCCAAATAACTACCAGTATATATTAACTTAAATGTGAAATAGAGTAAATGAAAGTCCCTTTTCAATATCATTGAAAAGTTGCTCTTGATTTCTATTAAGTAACCAAAGCCTCTGGTGCATTTATGTCAAGTTGCTAAATGTAGGAATGCAACTGGGAAGAATAAGGCTAATTTCTGCTTAACAGTATTAAACATATTTTAAAATGCAAATGGCAGAAAAACAGTAAAAATTCCAAATAGCAGCCAACTTCTTTCAGTCTCCTTCTACTCCCTAAGGTAGTCAGAACTACAGGAACTGTATCCTGGATCAGGCATTGAAAAGTCTCCTTGGAGCTGTTTATAAAAATATATGCATTTCTGGCCTCTCAAAACTCCTTTAAGAGAAACAAGCTTTTAGCTTCTGGTAACTTCAAATTAATAGGTGTGTGCATCAAATACACACCCCCAACCTCCATTTCAAACCTCCCAAAACCCAAAAAAACAGAAGGATCCAAATGTTTCAGCACTTTTGAATAACCAAATTATGAAATACTTCCAGATGGCAGCAACTACCTAGAATCAAAATGGATTTTACTTTAAGTATCATATGTAATCATTGTTGTGAAAGTCAGATATTAATGTAATTTTTCTCCTTTCCTTTTTCTTCCTCCTTCCCTGCTTTTTTTCTTTTCTTTTTTTGTTTGTACATTTTTCTTTTTTTAATGTATTGGAAAGCTCTGAATAAAATATACTTTTTAAAAATGGATTTTTGGTTTAAAGAATTTTGTAGTGTCCTTCAAGTCATATGTCAGTGTGAGGAGCTCATAACACTACAATGCAGGAAGCAGCAGCGGATGAATGGGGACTGGGGTAAGATAATAGTAAGCAGTTTTGGCTTTTTCTCTATATATTTTGATTTTGGTTTTAGTTTAATTAAAATATTTGTTCTACAACAGAGACTAAATATGGGACAGTCTCCTTGTGAAAATATTTGAAGCTGTATTGCATCCTGCTGTGATCACACACTTGGGAAAACTCTAGCATTCTTAATGCAACAATCCTCCGATGCAGAGGATGAGAGCAAAGGGCAGAATCAGACTTCCATACTGGAAACTTCTCTGTATTGGGAACCATACCACAAACTGAATGGGTATCTAAATGCATATCTATATTTCTTTCCAAATACAGATGTCTATTTCTACTGCAGTATTTTAAATTGAATCTACAGGGACACTGCCATTTCCCTTGTACCTGAATTCACATAGTGCCCCAAAGAGGATTTAGATTTAGATTCAGATTCAGATGACTACTGAGAAATCCACTTGGAGAGTGTGTTTTGATTTTCCCTTCTGTACCATCTCACTATTACTAGGATGCAGCCTCTCCTCCTTATCAGACTCCAAATATGACTCCTCTGTGATTGGGAGCTCCATAGCCCTGAAAGAGCATTCAGCTAGAGCAGTGGTTTTCAAACTCTGGTCCTCAGGTGCCTTGGATTGCAGTTCCCAGAAGCTTTAAACACCTTGCCCAATGGTCAGAGATTCTGGGAGCTGAAGTCCAGGACATCTGGAAGACCAAAGTTTGGGAACCACTGAGCTAGGAAGTCATCCACAGGCACATTTAAGACTTAGGACAAAAGTTCGGGATGGGGATTACTTGAAGGGTAAGTCTAGCCAGTCTTCTTAAGTCTTTACTGTTATTGTGTGCATGCTTTTACCAGTGGCATGGGATGACTGTAATGGCACCCAGAACCATATGCACATTTGCAGACTTGTTATGGTTGTTGTTGTGTCTTGGTAATTTCCAACTAATGGTGATGCTGTAGAATGTTGTTGTCCCAACTAAAGGTGAACCTATGGGGGTTTCATGGTAATATTTTTTTCAGAGGGGGCTTGGCTTTGCCTTCCTTTGAGGCTGAGAGAGTGTGACTTGTCCAAGAACCCCCAGTGGGTTTCTATAGCTAAATGGGGATTCAAACTCTAGTCTCCCAGGGTCCTAGTCCAACACCCATATGACTAAACCTCATTTTTTCTTCTTCTTAAATCTTTAGAAGACTCAAACCCTTTGCTGGGACAACAACATTCTACAGCTCACCTAATATAGTAATCAGAGAGCTATCCAGGGTCCAGATTGCTATTCACTGGAATCTTCCATCAATGTGAACTGAGGTTTGTTGTATGTCAATTTAACTCAGCCTGTTACTTTACCTATAGACATGGACACAATTTTCTGGCCTACATAAACTGGAAAAGACTTGCTGGTATCACAATTTCATCTATTTTGACCCACTTTGTAATAACCTAGCTTTGACCTGATTTACTCCAACATGAATAACAACAACAACAACAATAATAATAATAATAATAATTTCTATCCAGCCCCTCTGCAGTGCAATCGGGGCAGCTTACAACAATTAAAACTACAATAAAATACATACAACCCCAAAACCCACCCACCCCTTAAAAATATTAAACTTAGACAATTAAAAACATTAAAATAAATTAATGGTCACATTAAAATAAATCACAACATAAAACAAAAAACATCACAACAGCAGCAGCACAGAAAGGGAGAGGAATTAGCTAACTCTTGGACTGGGATAATTATTCAGGGAAGGCCTGTTGGAAGAGATCCATCTTAACAGCCTTTTTGAAGCTGTTTAAGGTGGTAATAAGACAGATCTCATCCAGCAGGCCATTCCATAATCTGAATTTGCTTGACTTCATGTATATCTGTATTTATGAGCCTCATACTTGATGAAACATACATTGATTGGTTGATTGAACTTCCTATCCAACCTGTAAACATTTTGATGCAACTATGGAGTAACATGTTTATTATGTACATTTAATATTAAAGTGTAAGAACTCTTCCAAGCATAGCCCATTACCAAATTCTATCTCCAGCTTGTTGTGTTGTTGTTGTTGTTGTTCTTGTGTGCCTTCAAGTCATTTCCAACTTGCGATGACCCTAAGGCAAACCTATCATGGGGTTTTCTTGACAAGTTTCTTACAAAAGAGGGGTTGCCATTGTCATTGCCATTCTTTATGACCTTCCTAAGGACACTCCATAGTAGACATATTAAAAAAACCAAGAACCTCAATTTCATCGTACTTCACTATATCCAACCTGCATTTTCATTCCATTTGTTCATATCAGATTGCAAGTCTATATTTAATTTCAGCATGAAAATTCATATGCATTTTCCATATGCATATTTGTAATGCATGTATGCATTTGTGCCCTTTTCCTAATGGTCAAATTTTTGTATGTGTTTTGCTATATGTGTTTTTCCCCCCATTATATGCAATTTAGCTGATTGCATTTTTTGAATGTTTACAAATTTCTGTGCATTTTTTCCTCCAAAATATACCACAATCTTTACAAATGTTTGAATTTGTAAATCAAGCCTCAGTTTGCCTAAATATGGGCCCCAGAAGGCATGAAACGGATAGTTTCCAGCAAAAATGTCAAAACCCCAAAGTTCTTTTCTATCTCTGTCCATACAAATCCAGGCACAAATAGCTTGTGAGTGACCATACCTGCCTTCCTTGTAAATCCCACAACCTATTAGCACATTATCCTGCAAGAACTGTACACCAGCAGACCAGATTGTGCATACTAATTGTATATATAAGTTATATAACTGAACAAAAACTAAGATTTGAGATCAACTGGTGCTGAAGACCAAGATGAGGTATAACCATGGCAACAGAACTTGCATTACAATGCTGATTATAAACATGGTTACCATTTTACAAGGACAGGGCAAATAAAAGAGATCTAGAAATCAGAACCTCATGAGGATGGCACACTTGAAATTTAAGGGGGTTAGATGTGCTGACCATAGGAAAAGGTAAGGCTGGGGATCAGAACATCCAATTAGATTTAACATATATATGAAGCAAATCACAACAGATTTAGGTCCAGAAGGTGAAGCTAGGACACCTGAAGTTACCAATTACTTGATATTTCTCTTCAAGCAGGAATTAGGAACCTAAGTACCCAGCTGGAAATCATTCATTCAGAATGTATGTCAACCTCAGCATTAACATTTCAGAGTAAGTCACAGTCTTGGACAGAGAGAAGGTAAGACACCTGAGATTTGGTCCTCATATCTTTTGCCATATGGAGCCATCAAAAAAACACCACAGTGGGGGATATACAAGCTGTGCTGTAAGCACTGCCACTTGATTTAATGGTCTAACATATTAAAGGCTACAAAAACCCAGGCAGTTGATCACTTGCACACCTAGCAATTTGGTGCTGACTCATGGGATAGATTAATTGTTTGGACTTCTATAGGGACAGTGAGTAAATTGGAACATTTACAGGGTCAAAACTAGTGTCCAGGCATCTGAAATGTTCTACACAATCTCAACATATTGGACATTAAAGAAAATTATGCATACTAATATTTCAAACAATTTTGAATATATTATTCCAACATAGCCCTGTGAAGGAGTCTGTTGTTGTTGTTGTTTTAAGATACAGGTTGTATTAATGGCTTTTCCTGCTCCCTGATGCTGGGGAAATTGAAATTCTTAAGGGCCACACTCTTAGCAGAAGTGATATTTAGACTATACATGCATAGTATGTTATCCCATTTGGGATTAGCTCCACATTCATCATTTAACTTGGAGCTAGGTGGATGTCAGAGGCAGAATGATGGGCCTGAGTTTTAGATTTCTCTGCTCCCTGGAAGTCTATGCAATGGAAGTTATCACACAACTGAAGGTAGAGCTTGGCACTTTAATCCAGAAATGTTATTCACTTTATTACTTGTTTCTGCAGTTTGAAACCTTGTTATCACCTCTGAAGAAGTAACTCACTACATGACATGTGATGTGTTCTAACATAAAGTGTACCATGTTAATTACATGTGTAATTAATGTTCCCAGTGTTTCTTGAGGGTAGAATCACCCTCAAACAGCCCAGTATTCAATTGGGCTTCAGACAACCACTTTCTGGGCTCTAAACTTGGACCTCTTCTTTTGTAGTGCTTTCTTATACAAAACATGCAGGACTTCTGAAGCTTTCCAGAAAACATAATAATGCTCGATTAAGCCTTCTGAAAACACAGCACATGCATACTCTGACAGCACATCTAGAATGTTCTATTGACCTTAGTGCTATGGGTGTGTTTTACACTACAAACCAGTGGCTTGTAGCATTATTATTTTTCTAATTAAATTTTTATTGAGTTTTTACAATAAAACACAAAATGTCTATAGAATGACAACTACAAGGGCCAAGGTATGCATCTGATGAGTATTATTCTGTAGCAGAATCAAAAAAATTAGTTCTCAGCAACAGCCAGAAAGTGTGGCTTGTCAAGGTGTAGAGTTTCTGTCCAAAGATCTACCTGTGAAGTTGGAGGTTGGATCCGGTGGAAGTGATGATTCACATAATTAATAAAGATCATCCAGAATTCTTGAAATGTGTCAGTCCTTTTGTAGCCAATGCAAAAACCTCATCATAGTAGACAGTTTCTCTATCAACCACATATCCCAAATTCTAGACCACCAGTTCTCAATGGAAAGGTCAGTTGACTTCCAACATTTTTCTATTTCTAAGCCAGCAGCAGTAATAAGAAAAATCATCAGTTTCCTATGTTTCATGTTAGAATTACTTTTAACAAATATAGAAAGCAAAAGCAAAATTGGACAGAAATTTACAGCTTGCTCAGTGATACATGAAATTTGATAGAGATGTGCATCCCAGAATTTTCTCACTTTAGGACATTCAATCCACATATGCATATAAGAGCCTCTAGATTTACAAACCCTCCAGCAATCCAGAGAGAGTGTTTAAACCATTTTGGACAGTGTTACAGGTGTGAGATACCACCTATGGATGGTTTTCAAAGTATTCTCCCTCACAGATACTGAAATGGAATTTGTACAGGGGTGAAGACCCAATATTAGCTCATGCAGTATCTGAAATCGTAGTTTTTAATTCTTCTTGCCAAAATGAGTGCATATATTGGCCTTTCCCATATGTGTGTTCCAGGAGATTTCATACGTCCCTTTAGTATGAGAAGCAGAATTCAAACAAAAAATTTCAAAAAAGGAGAGTGGATGTGGAGATTCTCCTGTTGAGGCTAAGTGTGATGCAAAGAAAGCTATTTGGTGTACTTGAAGCCAGGTAATGTTTAAAAAAAGAAGGAATAAAAAGATGTTGGATGCAATATACAGAAGAATTTTACAAAAGAGACGACAAAATAAAGGACACATGGAATGAAGAGCCATATGAAGAAGAACCCCAAATTCTAAAAAGTGTAGTGGAAACTGGAATAAGAGAAATAGTGAAAAACAAATCACCAGAAACAGATGATATTCCAGTTGAACTGCTGCAGTCCACATTGACAGTCAACTCTAGTGCTAACCAACATATGTCAACAGATATGAAAAATAAAATGCTAGCCAACAGATTGGAAGTGATCAATATACATCCTCATCCACAAAAAGAGAGACACAAGAGACTGCAGCAACTATAAGACCATAGCACTGATCTCCCATGCAAGCTATAAAACTATAACTACTTGTTGGTGTAAAGGAAATGTAATTGTTGCTATTTATTTTTTCCAAAGTAAGTTTCCAAAGCTCTGAGAGCTTTCCTCAAGTAAAATATAGAATTAACTCAGAGGTATCATGACAATATTCTCATGGAGTTGCTCAAAGCCTATTAAAGTAGGTTTGGTCTTTAAAACAGCCAGTTCTAAGTTTTTCCCAAGAACTTGAACAGAGTTAATTTTACTAATAACAAGCTCAAAATATTTAGGGTAAATAAGAAATATGCAGGCAACCTGATATAAATAACAACATAGTGATCTTCTAGTAACAGGAATGCAACTTTCTTTAACATAAATTTATATTGCTATCTACTTCTTCCTTAACATGGCACTACCTTTTCATGGTGGAGAGACTGCATGCTTCTACAAGGCAGGAAGCTATGCTGATGATAGCACTACTCCTGGTAGATTTTCACAAGCCAGACAGGCTCTTGCTGAGGAGCCAGATTAGATGTGACAAATACCTTTTGGGAAGCGGTGGTGGCAGCAGCGGTGGTGTGACACTGGTGAAGTATCTCTCAGAGATAAGGTCAGTTGCACTTTTACTAACTCTTGGTATTACTCTGTAGAAGGAAGCACCCATAAACCACTTCTCAATGTCTATTACCACAAAACTATTATTATGAGACAATTCAAAATGAAACAAGAGATAATGAGAAAACATTAAGTCCCCAGGTTAGAAGGCACTCAGTGAGCTACTGGGGAAAAACACTAGACAAGTACAAATAGCCCTGTGTTTAATTATTGGACTCAAGCTGAAAGGATGTTCAGCTGCAGATATGCTCATATGTGAAAGAAAAGTCAAAAGTTTTACAATACATGGAATAGGATCATGGAATGTAAAAAGCATGAATCAGAGGAAGATAGAAATTGTTAAACATGAAAAAGAATGTATAAGCATTGTAGTTTTGGGTGTGAGGGAACTGACTGGGATGGGACATTTCAGATCAGCTCATTATATAGCATTTTAGTCTTGAAATGTCAGTCGGAGGGAATCGGCAGATGGCTAATAGGGCCGTCTCCGAGACCCGGAAGAGGAGGGGCAGCCGCACACGCGGCGTCCCTTCCTCTTCCTGAGGTCGTCCTCGGAGCTTCCGGCCCTCCGGACGGACGGCGCTCCGGGGATGACCTCCCTCCGCAGCGACCGGACGTGCTGCGGAGGATAAGTCAGGGAAAGTGCGCCCTACGCGTTTAGGGCGCACTTTCCCTGTCTTGTAAAAGGAGCAGCAATTTGCCGCTCCTTTTAGGGTCGCCGCAGGAGCGCCGCGGTCCGGCTGCCGCGGTCCTGCGGCGTTCCGGACAAGGGCATCCCCAACGCCCTGGTCTGCATCCCCCCTAAGAAATGGGGTGTCATTAAGAGTGAAGCAAGCAGCAAAAAAGTAATTGGGATATTATGCAAATAAGATCAGTAAAACATCCTGCAAAATCTATCAGTATAGGAATAAGCCATGTTTATGCTCCAACTAGAAAGCAAGAAGAAACTGAAAGATTCTATGTTGCTGTCCAGGCTGAAATGGATTATGTATCAAACAGGACATGCTGCTAATCATAGAAGAGGTGAAAGCAAAGAACAGATTTACTGTACTAAGCCTAACCAACTGGGAACCAGAAGAACACTAGAATCAAACTTTAGACATTATCAGAGGGGGGGGGGGGAAACACTATAACTAAAAAGAGAAAATTCTCTTTGGATGACAGATTAAACCCTTCAAATGGTTAAGGACAGACAAGAAGCAAATGTAAATGGTGAGAGAAAAAATGACCAACATGACCCACATGTGAACACATTATATGACTGGGACAAAAGAGAAGAATGATAGAAGCAATATGTTTAAAAATTATATAAAGAAATGAAATAATGTCAGATTCCATCAAGGAAGAAACTTAATGAAAACCTACAATTTTCAAAAATGAAGTAGAAGTTGTTCTCAAAACACTTAGAAGAAATAAATAACTAGGAACAAATGCAAATAATAGAGATGTTTTAAGCCATAGAAACAGAATATACTGAAATTCTAAAATTAAAATAAAATTTGCCAACAAATGTGGAAAGCAAAACAATGGTCCACAGACCTGAAACCTTTACTATACATTCCAACCTATTCTCAACATTTACAAATAATGTTACTGTTGCATAACTTCCAAATTGTTTCTTAGTTATGGTGACCCAAAGTAGAGCCTATCACAGGGTTTTCCTGGCAGTATTTGTTTTGAAGGGCTTTGCCTTTGCCTTCCTCTGAGACTGAGAGAATGTGACTTCCCCAAGGCCACCCAGTTGATTTCCATGGCTAAGCAGGGCTTTGAACCCTGGGCTCCAAATATATAGTCCAATGCTCAGACCATGCTGGCTCTCTGGATTTATTGTATATTGGCCTAATAATAGATTTAGCCCAGATGTCGGTAATTGTGCCCTCCAGATGTTTTTGAGCTATGCTGGGTAGGGCCAACAGAGATGCCACACTTTTCCCACCTTCTGTATTTCCACCACACCAGCAAGAGTGATAATTCAACTACCAGAATAACATGTCATGCTCATGTGATTAAAATTATATAACCAGCTGAAATGAGGACACAGACAGTCTTATCAGAGAGAGTATTTGCTTACTCTATGGATTTTGTTTGTTTTCTTTTCCTGAAGTAACAGAACACAGTTCTTATCTCACTTGAGTCCTGTGACTACTATGTGGTTAATAATAAATGTATTAATTAATAAATTTATTAAAATGTTATTATCTGGGAGTTATGCTGGCTTTGTTCAATTTGTTGCCTGGAGGACTACTGATTGTTACACCCATGTCCTGAACCAGGGGTCGGCAACCTACGGTCCATGGGCCAGGTGTGGCCTGTGGAGGCCTTCGGACCAGCCCCTGCCTGGTCCTGCCACCACTGCCACCACCACCGCCTTTTGCGGTCACGGGGGTGCTCCGGGGCACCATTTTGGATTCCAAAATGGCCCTGGAGTCTCATGCAACCTTTCCCACCACGGGAAAGGTCACGCGAGACTCCAGGGCGCCATTTTGGAATCCAAAATGGCACCCCAGAGGACCCCCATGGCGGCGCCGGGCCTCTCGGAGGACCAGCGCAGTCGAGGGAGCCCTCCTGGGGGGCCCCCATGGTGGTGCTGGGCCTCTCGGAGGCCCGGCATGGCTGAGGGAAGCCTCCTGGGGGGCCCCTGCAGTGGTGCTGGGCCTCTCAGAGGCCCGGCACTGCCGAGGGAAGCTTCCTGTGGGAGCCCCGTGGTGGCGCTGGGCCTCTTGGAGGCCTGGTGTGGCCGAGGGAAGCCTCCTGGGGGGCCCTGCAGTGGTGCTGGGCCTCTCGGAGGCCCGGCGCGACTGAGGGAAGCCTCCTGGGGGGGGCGCAGTGGCACTAGGCCTCTCGGAGGCCCGGCGAGGCCGAGGGAGCCCTCCTGGTGGGGTGCCGCCGTGCGCATGCATGCACAACGCGGAAGGGGTGGCCACCATTTTGTTTTTCAAAATGGCGGCATGCACACCAGCCCCCAGCGCCATTTCCTCCTCCCCCAGCCCATCAGCAAAAACAGTTGCCAACCCCTGGCCTGAACAAAAGGAAATCATACAATCATTTCTCTAGTTTAGTCTGTACTTTCATTGGCTACATGCAACTGCCCTGGCCTCTACCTGAGGTCCTGTTTAGTTTAGCTGTTTTGTCCAAGTTGTGATGGGCTCCTGGGCCAAGGAAAAAACTGAAGGTAAGTTCCTAGTTCCATCCATGTGCTTGTGGAGCTGACAAACATGAATGCCAGAAAATTCCTCTGACTCTTTGCTTACCTTCTAGCTTCAGAGCTGAACTCTCATGCTGGAAGAAGAAAAGCCAGATTACAACCCCACGTTGGCTGGGAATTTTTTCTGAGGAGTGATGAGATTGTGCTTCACATCCAATCAAAAGGAATGATGCAAAGCCAAAACAGATTCAGAGTAAAAATGATGACAGAACCAGATAGATTAAGCTAAAGAGAATGAAGTTCCTTTTTGTATAGGAATGTGATTTAACTGTTCGTCCATTGTACCACAGGGAAGTCGTACATGAAATTCTAAAAGCAGTGCAGCCTGTCAGGAAAATTAGGACTTGAGGACTATGGGCCTAAGCAGACTGCCAGAAATAGTGCACATTAAATTGAGGCACTGCCCTGGCTCAGTGCTAAGGAATCATGGGAATTGTATTTTTTTCTGAGACACTGAACCTTCTCTGTCAGAGAGCTCTGGTGCCACAATAAATTACAGTTCCCATGATTCCCTAGCACTGAGCCAGGGCAGTGCCTCAATTTAATGTGCACTATTTCTGGCCGTCTGAGGCCCTCGGCAGACGGCTAATTGCGCCGTCTCTGAGGCCCGGAAGAGGAGGAGCCGCCGCACGTTCAGCGGCTCTTCCTCTTCCTGAGGGCGCACCCGGAAGCGCCGGCCGTCCGCACGGCCGGCGACTGCGGGTTGCCCTCACGCCGCGGCAGCCGAACGCGCCGTGGCGTTTGAGCCGCCGAAAGTGCGCCCGCCGCTGTTAGGGCGCACTTTCGGCAGAATCTAAAAGGATCGCCATTTTGGCGGTCCTTTTAGATGCGCCGGGGATGCGCCGCCGTCCGGAGGCTGAACTCCGGCGGCGGTCCGGACCAGGGCGTCTCCGACGCCCTCGTCTGCATCCCCCCTGAGTTAACAATCTATAGGCCTTTGCAGACTGCCAGAAATAGTGCACATTGAGGCACTGCCCTGGCTCAGTGCTAGGGAGTCATGGGAATTGTATTTTTTTCTGAGATATTGAGCCTTCTCTGTCAGAGAGCTCTGGTGCCACAATAAATTACAGTTCCCATGATTCCCTAGCACTGAGCCAGGGCAGTGCCTCAATTTAATGTGCACTATTTCTGGCAGTCTGCAAAGGCCCTATGTTAACAAAAAATTGAGCTGCACTTCATGAGGCATTATTCATTGAATTAGCAATTGCTTGATTTTTAGTAAAATTACAGTTTACCTCCTCTCCATAACTTTTTTTTTTTTTTTAATTCTGGATCAGGTCAGGACAATCCTAGCTTGGCCATGTAAACTCACCAAGTGATCTTGGAGAAGTCATAGCTTCAGAGGATGGCAATGGCAAACCCCCTCTGAAGATACTTCCAAGAATCAGTTCACAATAGGGTCACCGTAAGTCAGAAATTACTTAAAGGCACACAACAACAACAAGGGGAAACCAATCTTAGGGTTTTCTTGGCAAGATTTGTTCAAAGGAGGTTTGCCTTTGCCTTGCCTTGCCTTTTGCCTTTCCTTTCTCTGAGGCTGTGTGTGTGTGTGAGGAAAAAAAAAAAAACAACAATTCCAAGGTGATTTCCAGATTTCCCTTTTCAGAAGTGGGATATAAGATATAAAATAGTATTGGCCTGAGCTCAGGGATGTAAATCCTCCCTTGCCAAGAAAAAGATGAGATAGGAGGAAAAAAATAAATTGTCCAATCTGACCAGATTTTAAGGACTTTCTCCCAGTGAGAAGAAAACATTTTAAAGTATTTATTCCTACCTGTGATAATCAAATTTATTCATTTATTGAAATATTTAACCTTCTCTTTCAGATAACAACTACAAATCCCAGGATTCCATAGGATGGAGCCATGGCAATTAAAGTGGTGTCAAATTGCATTATTTCTGCTATACATTTAAGTTTCCCAGGGTGTTAACCCTTTTAAAGGGAAATAAAAATATGCAAATATGAAAGTTAAACTTGTTAGAGTGATTTCCTAAAGAATAAAGACTTACTCCAAAAAATGACAAACATACAGTTTGTAGTTTAAAAACAAATAATAATGACTTTAATAAGTAAATGCATAACAAACTAAATCCTATCCTAACTGGTGATGGTTTGGGAATAGCAGAAGAGACTGTTAACCTCATTCAAGAGTTTATCACACAGGGAAAAATTGGAGTATAAGTGGTGATTAACCCGTAATTAACCCATAATTGCATTAATGGTTTTCACATGACAGTGCACAAAGCACTATTATCCTGTGCAGAATCCATGATTAACCTGCATTTGTATGCAATTGCACAAATGGTTTTCACATGATATTGAGATGAAATGTGATTAAAGTGCCATTATCTTGTGAATAACCAAGCAAAAAACAACAGTAACTCATTCATGGGATTTTCCCGTGAATGACATTTTACTGTTTATTGCCTGGTTATTCCCTGGTTCTTCACGGGATAATGGCACTTGTATTAATGTCATTTTAAGCACGTTTTAATGTCAATTGTGTGATTTTCACAGGTTAATCATTGCTTAAACTCCCAATTACCCCCATGTGATAAACTCCATAGAGAAGGCTGTTACTCCAACTTAGACTGAGAGGAGACAATTACTGTACTGAGAGGAGACTGTTTAGAATATGCAGAGAGAGTCTGTTAAACAGTCTCCAAGAGTGAGTGACCAAAGTCACACATTTAGACAGAATGAGATAGATAGAAGTCACTGTCTATCTAAGGAGGGAAAGGAGAATGTAATACATAAAATTTCCAACAATTCTTTCCATCCCTACTTGAGTCCTGATAGTCTACTGCCAGATACATGCTCCTTGGAAACATTTACATCTCCAGGGAAGATCCTAATGCCTCCTTTTTCTTTAAAAAGTCCCCCTTTCAACCTAGACAGAGTCATCATTTGATCTCAGCTGGGGGTCTGCTGTTAACTGATGTTGGGAAGCGGTTTCAAATCAGCAGGTCAGCCAGATCTTTTGAAGATACAGCCATGTATTCAGTAAGTAAAACAGCAACCACAGCCAGACAGAAAAGCATAAATTTCATGCCTGGACTTGGTCATTAAACAGGGGGTTTACTGTCTATGATCTTGAACTGACTCACTAATGTCATTGCTATAGGGAAATGCTAGATGGGCAGTCACTGTGGTCTACAGCTTCAGTTATGAAAGGGCTATCATCACAGAGATTAAATGCTTGATTGCAAGAATGCCCTGGCCCAGCCACATACATATCCTAAGAAGTTTGTGAGAGAGCGAGAGTGATGTAGTGGTTCGAGTGTTGGACTAACCAAATTTCTGCACTACATTCTTCTAGTGCTGCTATTCCACTATTGCTGCCCTGTCTGCCTCTTGCTGCATTCTGAGGCGTGTAGTTCAGTGAGGCCTAACAGCTCCCTAGCTGAGAATTCTAAATGTCTCTCCCTCATAAATCCCAGAATACAACAGGAGACAGACAAGGCAGTAATAATGGAATAGCAGCACTAGAAGAGTGTAATGCAGAAATGTGGTAAGATTCTAGAAACCAGGGTTTGAATCCCCGCTCCACTATGGAAATCCACTGGGTAACCTTCGGCAAGTAAAACTCTCTCAGCTTCAAAGGAAGGCAAAGGTAACCCCCCCCCAACAAATCTTGCCAAGCTAATAATAATAATAATAATAATAATAATAATAATTTTGTTTATATACCACCCTGTGGCAAGCCAATCTGGGTGGTGTACAACAGTAAAATAGATAAAGCTTAAAACAGTATAATTCCCTCTCCCCCCCCCCTTAAAAAGTTATTAAATCACATCACAATTAAAACAATTTACAATTAAAATAATAAAAATTTAAGAATAAAATACAAACCAAAAAACCCCTGCAACTCCAAGTTCTGAAAGGGGATTATAAAACATTCCTAAGAGGGGGGAGGTCCAAGGTCCCAAGGCCGGGTAATTTAGTCTGGAAAGGCCTGTGGGAAGAGATCCATCTTGACAGCCTTTTTAAAGCTGTCCAAGGATGTTAATTGACGGATCTCATCTGGCAGGCCATTCCAGAGCCTGGGGGCGACAACAGAGAAAGCCCTCTGGGAGGTTGCCGCAAGCCTAGATTTTTGAGGCTGCAGCAAGTTCCTCCCAGAGGACCGGAGGGCATGAAGAGGATTGTATGAGAAGAGGTGGTCTCTGAGATAGCTTGGACCCAAGCCATTTAAGGCTTTAAAGGTGATAACCAACACCTTGTACTGGGCCTGGAAACCAATAGGGAGCCAGTGGAGGGACCTCAAAACCGGGATGATGTGGTCCCTCCTAGATGTTCCTGACAAAAGCCTGGCTGCCATGTTTTGAATCAAATGTAGTTTCCGAACCAAGCACAAGGGTAGCCCCATGTAGAGCGCATTACAGAAATCTAGGCGTGAGGTTTCCAGCGCATGCACAACAGTCTCGAGATCCCTTACTTCCAGAAAAGGGCGCAGCTGGCATATCAGCCAAAGCTGATAACAGGCACTCCTGACCGTCGCATTTACCTGATTTGTCATCAGGAGTGACGAGTCAAGGAGCACCCCCAGACTGCGAACACAATCATTGGAGGAGAGTGTGACCTCATCCAGGACTGGAGGTTGCAACCCAATTCTTGGTTTCGGGGCAGCTACCATGAGCAACTCCATCTTGTCTGGATTCAGTTTCAATCTGTTTTTCCTCATCCAGCCCATTACCACCTGAAGACATTCATTGAGAGAAGAGATGCCAGTGGAATTCGAGGCCGACGAATGAGATATGGAGAAATAGATTTGGGATAACACCCAGCACCATAACTCCATATAATCTCACCCAGCGGCTTCATATAGATATTAAACAACACCGGGGATAAAATAGCCCCCTGAGGGACCCCACAAGTGAGGTCTCTCTTCCTGGAGCTACTGTCCCTGAGCAGCACCCTCTGGGACCTACCCGAGTGGAAGGACCGGAACCATTGCAATTCAGTGCCCCCGATACCTAGCCCCTTCAGGCAGTCCAGGAGGATGCCGTGATCTATTGTGTCAAAAGCTGCTGAGAGGTCTAGGAGCACCAACAGGGTCACACTACCCCTGTCGATGCTCAGATGCAGTTCATCAATCAAGGCAACCATGGCAGTCTGGACCCCAAAGCCTGTCCTGAAACCGGTTTGAAATGGGTCTAGATAATCGGTTTCATCCAAGACAGCTTGGAGCTGAAGAGCAGCCGCCCTCTCAATCACCTTGCTCAAAAATGGCAGCAATGACACAGGCCTATAGTTTCTCATATCCAGGGGGTCCAGGGAAGGTTTTTTCAGAAGCGGCCTAACAGCCGCTTCCTTTAAACAGGATGGAACATGTCCTTCCCTGAAGGAGGCATTGACGATATCCGTGAGGAGTCTCAACAATGCATCCCCCCCCGGACGGCCAGCCATAATGGGCAAGGGTCGAGAGGGCAAGTTGTTTTCCTCACCTTACCAAGCAGTTTGTCCGCGTCCTTGGTACTCATGGATTGCAGCTGATCCAGGATAACTTCATCGATGGAGTCGCTGGACACCTCTCCTATAGATTCTGTTACAACAGTGGTGTCTAAGTCGGCTCTTATCTGAGAGATTTTATCTGCAAAGAAGTTGTTAAATGCGTCACAGCAGGCTGTCATTGGGTTAAGTAAGGGATTTGGCACAGGGGGCACCTGTGTCGGCTCCCTCACCACCTTGAACAGCTCTGCTGGACGAGACTCTGCAGACGCAATAGGTGCAGAGGAGAAAGCTCTCTTCGCTGCACGTATTGCCTCCTGATAGGAACAAAGAAAGTTCCTATGGCAAGTTCTGTCAGATAAGAGTCGAGTCTTCTGCCACCTGTGCTCTAGTCATTGTCCAAACCGCTTCATTCTCCTAAGCTCTGGTGTAAACCATGGCCTCTGGTTCGAAGCGAGTTGGCAAGGACGCTTGGGAGCGATCGTGTCGATAGCCCTGGTAAGGTCGATGTTCCAGATATTAACCAGAGCGTCAACAGGATCACCGGCAATTCCAACCAATGAACCCTCCAAGGCTTTCCGGAATCCGATAGGCTCCATTAGCCTTCGAGGGCGGACCATTTTAATAGGTCCACCACCCCCGGCAGGGCAGAAATTTGCTCTCAGTTCCATCTTGACCAGGAAATGATCTGTCCATGACAATGCAGAGGTACTTACCACCTCCACCCATGGATATTCCTGTTCCGTACTAAAGACCGCATCGAGTGTATGACCTGCACAATGTGTAGGCCTGTTGACCAATTGGGATAGGCCCATGTTTGTCATGATTATCTAGACCCATTTCAAACTGGCTTTAGGACAGGATTAGGAGTTGAGACTGCCATGGTTGCCTTGAACGACAACCTGTGTCTGAACATCGACAGGGGTAGTGTGACGCTGTTGGTGCTTTTAGACCTCTCAGCGGCTTTCAATACGATAGACCAGGGGTAGGCAACCTTTCCCCTTTAAGGGCCGAGGGACTTCAGCTCCCAGAAGCCTCAGCCATGTTGGCTAATAGTCCCATGTTGGCCAATAGCTCCTGGGATTCTGGGAGCTGAAGTTCCTTGGTCCTTAAAGGGGAAAGGTTGCGTACCCCTGCAATAGACCTCTGCAATAGCATCCTCTTGGATCGCCTGAGGGGGGTGGGAATTGGAGGAACTGCTCTGCATTGGTTCCATTCCTTCCTCTCAGGCAGATCCCAGAGGGTGCTGCTCGGGGACAGTTGCTCCAGTAAAAAGGAGCTTACTTGCAGCATTCCTCAAGGTGCCATTCTGCCTCCAATGTTGTTTAACATCTATATGAAGCCGCTGGGTGAGATCATTTAGAGTTATGAAGCTGGGTGTTATCAGTATGCTGATGACACCGAGATCTATTTCTCCATGTCTCGATCATTGGCCTTGAATTCCGATGGCGTCTCCTCTCTCAATGAATGTCTTAAGGTAGTAATGGGCTGGATGAGGAAAAACAGATTGAGACTGAATCCAGACAAAACGGGGGTGCTAACAGTAGCAGCCCCGAAACCAGAAATTGGGCTGCAACCTCTGGTCCTGAACGGGGTCACACTCTCCGTAAAGGATTATTATTATTATTATTATTATTATTATTATTATTATTAAAGTTTATTTCTAAAGTGCTGTCAATGTACACAGCACTGTACAAAGAGACAATCAAGAATAAAATAGAATAAAAACCTGCCAAAGGCATACAATCTAAAATACAAAACAATAGGTAAAATAATAAAAGTAAATTAAAGCAAAAAACAATTACAACAATTGATTAGCAACATCCACTGTCTACCCAAATGATAGAAAAAGTAAATATATATCAGACAGTGCCTGGGAATGCCTCCCTGAACAAGGTGGTCTTTATCTTGGATTTAAAAGTGGACAAAGAAGTAATGACCCATGTTTAAGGGGGAAGAAGGTTCCAGGAGTAAGGGGTGGCAAGCAAGAAGGGGTGAATCCAGGATGGAGCAGTGGAGATCCTAGGTTGGGACAGCAGGCCTTGAGTACTAGAATGGAAGGTACGGATGGGAATGTAAGGAGAAAGAAATTCAGATAGGTAAAGAGGGGCTAGCCCATGCAGGGCTTTGAAAGTTAACAACCAATGCTTATATTGGATATGGAAGGGGAAGGGGAGCCAGTGAAAAGAAGATAGCAAAGGGGAAACATGGTCAAAACAGCGACGAAGTAATGATGCGAGCGGCTGAATGTTGGACAGAAATTAAAGGGCGAAGATGAGAGAGGGGAAGCCCAGCTAGAAGGAGATTACAATAGTCTAATCGGGAGACCACCAAAGCGTGGACTCAGTTAAGGTTTCAGTTAACAGTGAGGAGTGTGGGATATAGGTAAGAGTCTTGGCAGTGGCGGCCAAAAGAAAAGGACAGATTTTGGCAATGTTATAAAGGAAAAATCTGCAGGCTTTGGCTGTGGTCTGGATATGGGGAATAAAAGACAGAGAGGAGTTGAAAATGAAACCAAGGCTGCGGGCTATCTGGACCGGAAGAATAGAGGTGTTGTCGACAAAAACAGAGAAAGAGGATTGAAGGGAGGACTTAGGTGGAAAGACAAGAAGCTCCGTCTTGGACATGTTGAGCTTCAAACGCCGATGATGCATCCACAGAGAGACAGCTGTGAGACATGAAGAAGCTTGTTGTTCAAGCCCTTGAGAGAGATCAGAGGTGGAAAGATACAGTTGAGTGTCATCAGCATACAGATGATAGGAAAAACTGAAAGAACTAATGTTTTCCTAAAGACAAGGTGTAAAGAGAGAACAATAGGGGACCCAAAACAGAGCCCTGGGGAACTCCAACAGATAAGGGAATGGGGACAAAATCTGACCACCCATGACCACTGCAAAAGAGCTATCTGACAGATAAGATTTAAACCAGTCAACAACTGAGTTTGACAACCCAATGTCAGAAAGTGTATCAACTAGTAGACAGTGATCCACGGTGTCAAATGCTGCAGATAAATCGAGGAAGATGAGCACAGAATAGAGACCATTTGCCTTGGCCCATAAAAGATCATTGGAGATCTCTGTGAGGGCCGTCTTAGTGGAGTGCCGTGGGTGGAACCCAGACTGAAAGGGATCAAGGATGGAGTTGGCTTCGAGAAACTCAAGGCAGCGGGAATAAACGACCCATTCCAAAACTTTAGAAAGAAAAGGGAGAAGAGAGATTGGACAATAGCAGGACAAAGAAGAGGAGTCAAGAGAAGATTTTTTCAAGATAGGGGAAACAAGAGCATGTTTAAAGTCAGAGGGAAAAGAGCCTGTAGAAAGAGAGAAGTTAAAGATAGAAAGAAGCAAAGGAAGGAAGGAGGGGGCTATAGAGATTAGGAGATGAGGGGAAATTGAAAAAGAGAACAAGTTGTAGGTTTGTAAGAGTGCAGCAGGGTAGAGAGTTCATCCAGAGAAACAGGAGGAAACACAGAGAATTGATTAACTGAAGGTTCCAGAAGATTAATGGGGGAAGACAAGTTAGGAGGAACTATTTCAGATCTGGTAGTAGTGATCTTAGTGATAAAGTAATTAGCAAAGTTGGTAGGGGAAAATAATGAAGAAACAGGGGGAGAGGGAGGTTTTAGCAAGATGCTGAAGCAGGAAAACAAACACTGTGGGTGCCTCTCATTGGTGCAGATCAATGATTTAAAGTAGTTCTGTTTTGCAATGGACAAGGAGCGTATGAATGATAAAAGAATGAACTTATAATGAATAAAGTCAGCCCACTCCCTGGACTTTTTCCAAAGATGTTCAGCTGCTCTAGAGCATGACCAGAGGAACCTAACTATGAAAATAAGCAGGGCTGAGGCCTGTTCGTAGAGGAGGACATGCGAACAGATACAAGGGCAAAGCTGTCGAGAGTTGAAGAAAGAGTGGAGTTAAATTAAGACATCACTGAGTCAGCAGAGTCCCCAAAAGAGAGGGAAGAGAGGGAAGAATCCAAAGACTGACTGAGAAGGTCACAGTTAATAGACTGAAGATCGCAAAAATAGTGTTGAGCAGTATGACGAGTAGGTGGGATATAGGTAAGAGTAAAAGAAATTAAATGATGATCAGATAATGGAAAATCATATGCCAAGTAGTCAGAAATGACACACTTGGCAGCAAGAACTAAATCAAGGCAGTGACAAAGAGAATGGGTTGAAGAATTAGAATGAGGTTGAAGGCCAAAAGAAGCTAGAAGAGAGCTAAAGCGAGATGTTGGAGGATTATTGGGGTCGTCCAGGTGGATGTTAAAGTCACCTAAAATCAATGTGGGTACTGCATCCAATAGAAAAACTGTCATCCAAGACTCAAAGTCTGACAGGAATTGGGTAGCAGAACCAGGAGGGTAATAGATGATTGCAACGCGAAGTTGTAAAGGCAAAAAGGGTCTAATGGAATGAGATGCAAATGAAGAGAAACAATAGCTGGGGAGAAAGGAAAGAACTTGAAACTGGCAAGAGTTGGACAGTAAGATACCGACCCCTCCTCCCTGACCCTCAGGGCAGATAGTATGGGTAAAAGAAAGACCACCAAAAGAAAGGGCAGTAGAGATAGCAGTGTCATGGGCCCGGAGCCAGGTTTCAGTTAAGAGTGAGGAGGTGAAATGAACTGGAAATAAAAAGATCATGAATTGCAGTTGCTCAATGACATTGCCTAAACACCACTGCTGCTGGATCCACAAGTCCCCCCGCTGGCTAGCCCTCAGCTAGCTCACCTCCTGGTCTTCCAAGGGAGAAGAAGGGATGAGGAACAGCCCTCCTGAAGCCTGAGACTCCAGGCCACACCCCTCTGGCTGCCGGTCAGCTGCTAGTCCTTCAGCTCCAGGTGTTGGAGAGAAGGGAGTGAAGTAGAGCGTCCAGGCAGGATGACACACAGCTAGCTCGCCTCCTGGTCTTCCAAGGGGTGTTCCTTGATTTGTCACTCCTGATGACAAATCAGGTAAATGCGACGGTCAGGAGCGCCTGTTATCAGCTTTGGCTGATACGCCAGCTGCGCCCTTTTCTGGAAGTAAGGGACTTCGAGACTGTTGTGCACACGCTTGTAACCTCACGTCTAGATTTCTGTAATGCACTCTACATGGGGCTAATAATGGTTATTATTATTATTATTATTATTACCCTCGTGCTTGGTCCGGAAACTTCAGTTAGTACAAAACATGGCAGCCAGAGTGGTTTCTGGAACATCTAGGAGGGACCACATAACTCCAGTGTTAAAGTCCCTCCACTGACTGCCTATTAGTTTCCAGGCCCAGTATAAGATGTTGGTTATTACCTTTAAAACCCTAAATGGCTTGGGTCCAACCTATCTTCGGGACTGCCTCCTCCCATACAATTCTCCCCACGCACTCCAGTCCTATGGGAGGAACTTGATATAGCCATTAATATCTAGGCCAGGGGTAGGCAACCTTTCCCCTTTAAGGGCCGAGGGACTTCAGCTCCCAGAAGCCTCAGCCATGTTGGCCAATAGTCCCATGTTGGCCAATAGCTCCTGGGATTCTGGGAGCTGAAGTCCCTCGGCCCTTAAAGGGGAAAGGTTGCCTACCCCTGATCTAGGCTGTCTGCAACCTCCCAGAGGGCATTTTTGGTAGTCGCCCCAGATTATAGAACAGCCTGCCAGAAGAGATCCATCAGATTATAATGCTAAACAGCTTTAAAAAGGCTGTTGACAGATCTCTTCTGGCAGGCCTTTCCAGAATAGACTTCCTGGCCTCTGGAACCCCCTTATTTGGCTTTATTCTGCCCTCTTTAAACTTGTCTCTGCCACCATCTTCACTACTCTGCTGATTTTGCTTTATCTCTGCTGTTGTCATTGTTTGTTGGGTTTTATTTAATTTCATGTTTTATCTAATATGTTTTAATTAGTGTTAGTTTAATACTTTCTTAAATGAGGGGTGGGTATTGGTTTTAGGATTGTATACTATGTATTTTTAACTGTTGTTAGCTGCCCCGATTGTGCTCAGAGGGGTGGGGTATAAATAAAATTTTATTATTATTATAGAAAATCCCATGATAGGTTCACCGTAGGGCTGCCATAGGTTGGAAATTGCTTGAAGACACACAACAAAACAAGCCTGCAAGCATATATATGGTTCTGGATGCCATTATATCACCCTAGGCAACTGGTAAAAAGCTATTTCAGATATACAGAGATAAAGGATTCAACTGATTGTATATGATCAATCTCATGTGCTGTGGTTTCTGTATGGAAATAACAAGCAGAGTTGTTTAATCTTGTTTTCAGATTTTTCTAATTTTCATGAAAAGAAAAATCTTGTTTTCAGATCTTTCTAATTTTCATGGTGTCTTGGAATGGTGTCTTTACATTTGTATCTAGTAAACTAATGTCATTAACCAACAGTGAGGTGTGTGTGTGTGTGTGTGTTTATTTATCTATCTGCCTTCAGGTTGATTCTGACTTATGGTAAACCTATGATATGGTTTTCTTGGTTTGTTTTATTTAGAGAAGAGTGTGACTTATTCAAAGTCAACCAGTGGGTTCCTGTGGTAGAACAAGGATTCATAACCTGGTCACCTAGAGTTCAAGCCTGATATTCAAACCACTATGCCATGCTGGCTCTTTAGGGAATGACTAAATATCCCCCATATATTCCTTTATCATTCCTCTTGTTTTAGCTGTTTTGCACTCCACTCCTGGTTTCTACTTCTTATACCTGTGCCATGTAACTCGAGGACTGATACAATGGTGTCATTCCTTTCCCAAAACTACTTCCATCAGTGGAATGGGGGGGGAGCAACCTCTCCCCCCTGAAGCCTCCTCCCATGCACCCTCAAAAATCCTCTCTGGGGACACAGGAATCCACCTGAAGGAGACTTTTCAGTGGTACAGATATCTATAGAGAAGGGAGAGAAAGTGTTTGTGTGTGGAGGGGGGGGATCCCATTGTTCTAGCGCACTAAAGCAAAAAGCAAAGCGGCTTCATTTATATACCACTTCATACCATGCTACACAGTGTCTAAGCAGTTTACAACTGTAAGCTGATTGCCCCCCATCAAGCTGGGTACTCATTAGTGACCTCGAAAGGATCCAGGCCTGAGTCAAGCCTGAGCCCTGGCTGGTATTAAACTCGCAACCTTGTGGTTTATGAGTGAGTGGCTGCACTACAGGCATTTATGTTAAGGAAAAAGCAACATGGGATATACAGTAATAGAAATAAAAATATGTATGTGAATGTCAAAGTGACTAAGCAGGAGCAATCAGGAAGATACACAGGTGAAAAAGATAATATAATTAAGAAGCCTTGAGAGCCAAGGACAAAGTTATAGAAGGTATATTGAGAACACCTGTGATAGATTGCAAACACCTGAGACTCATTAAGTGGTCAAGGTAAAGTGATGAAACACTTGGGTTGGTCTTAGGTATGGGATGATCTATGTGGACCAATCAAGATGTATGTACACACCCACTGGGTGGAAACTGACTGGTGGGTGGTGTCTAACAATGGCTATAAATTGCATTGTTTGCTAATGTACATTGTGGAGTAGTGGTGTATTGTGGAGTAGTGGTGTATTGTGGAGTATTTTGGTGGAGTAGAGATTGTGATTTGTATGGCATATAGTATTTATATATAGTAGAATAAAGTAGATCTTTTATATAAGACTACTGAGTTGTCTGGTGTCTTGAGGGAAGATACAAGAGCCAGAAGAATCCTGGAGAGGTTTGGAGACATCTCAGGAGGAAGAGTGAGAAGGCTTGGAGAGTTTGTCAGGGTCTTCAGCCTATTCTCTGAAACTCTGCTGCTTGGGAAAGAAGCATCAACCACTGATCAAAGCTGGTCAGCTCTGCTGCATAACAAGGTGGTGAGTTAGAGCCAGAGGTGAAGAGCTACAACTCCCATCATCCCTGACATGGGTTATGGGCCCAGATATTAGAGCAACCAGCATCCACAGAAGCTGGAAGTTCCAAAGAGTGGAAGAAGGTTTTGTGGAGCCTTGTGAGTAAATCATTTTGTGTTTTGTCTGCTGTGCATACTCAGAAGGACTGTGTCAAATTGAGTCACTGCACAAATTAAGATGGAGATCCTAAAGTTTAGTAAATTAAAT
Source organism: Phrynosoma blainvillii (assembly GCA_026167975.1). NCBI lineage: Eukaryota > Metazoa > Chordata > Lepidosauria > Squamata > Phrynosomatidae > Phrynosoma > Phrynosoma blainvillii. Next base: position 62,754,476 of record JANUYF010000002.1, on the reverse strand, counting down.
AGAAATAACTACTCTACCTGGAAAATATATGCCCGTTCTCTACTCATAAAGGAGTCTCTGTGGTCTACAGTTGAAACAGGGCTGGCAGCTGATGCTGATGCAGCCACTCGAGAAAGAGACGCTAAAGCAAAAGCATGTCTTTATCTCATGCTAGAAGAAGACTTGATTAACGACGTGAGAGATAAAGTGTCCGCCAAGGATGTGTGGGAGACCTTGCAGAGAATACACACTCCTTCAACTGCATTTGCAAAAATGCTTTGGTCTAAAAGAATTTACAGGCAGAAGATGACCAAAGGACAGTGTGTGATAGAGCACTTAAAAACAATGCAAGATTTATTTGTGCAAGCTGAACTGAGAGGAGTGGAAATTAGCAAGGAGCAGCAGTGTTATATTTTAATAGAATCGCTGGATTCTTCTTGGGACAACATAACAAATAGCTTGCAAAATTTGCCAGAAGCTGAGCTGAACAGAGACTTAATTGTTGCAAAAATATTGGAGGAAAATTTGAGAAGAAAGTCTGAGCAGAATGACTCAGCAAGTTTGAGGACTGTGCCAAAACAACAAACAACGCCTGATCTACGAAAGCAGGAAGAAGCAGCTTATACCAGGGAGCAACGGAGGTGTTTTTATTGCAAGAAGATTGGTCATCTACAGAGACATTATAAACAATTCACTGCTGAGAGAAGCAAGCAAGGAGAGAGCAGATGGCAGCCGCGGCAGTATCAAAAACAGTCCAAACCTCCATTTTTGAAGGACAGTGGTAACAAAAAGGGGTTTGCAACCATGATTAGGGAAAAACAAAATGCTAATTGTAAATGGTTGATTGACTCAGGAGCATCATCTTCAATGTGTAACAATATTAATTTGATAAGTAATAGAAAATCAGCTAATGTAAATGCTGTAGTTTTAGCTGATGGGAAAGAGCTCAGTACTGTAAATCAAATGGGTACAGTTTTCATTCCAGGGCTAAAGGAAAACTTTAATGATGTGTTACATGTAAAGGAGTTAGAAAATAATTTGTTATCAGTGAGCAGATTAACAGACAGAGACTACACAGTCATTTTTGAAAAGAACATGTGTAAGATAAAACTGAATGGGGAATTGCGAGGCATAGGCTTGAAAAAGGATAAACTTTACTATTTGGAAGACAATATTGATAGCTACAGTGTTGAAAATGCTAATAACATAGACAATAGTCCAATACACAAAGACTGTATACATGAACTCCATAGAAAATTTGGTCATGCTAGTTTCAAATGTTTAAAGAAGTTAATCAGTATGTGTCCAGATTTAAAAGTTGCTGAATGCAAAAATCACTTAGATTGTACTGTATGTAATCAGGTAAAAGTCAGAGCTTTTCCAGTAGCCAAGAAAACCAAAAGAATTGCTCAAAGACCATTTCAGTTTGTACATGCAGATGTTGCCCAAGCTAATTGTTTATCTTTAAGGGGAAGCAAATATTTCCTAGTAATTGTTGATAGGTTTACAAGGTTTGCATTTGTAAGAATATTGAAAAACAAATCTGATGCTGGGCAAAGTTTAAAAGCATGGGTGAGAATGGTGGAAAGACAATTTGATATTAGAGTAGGCACCATTGTTACTGACCGGGGAGGAGAGTTTCTAAGTAATCAATTGTTTAATTGGTTTCAAAAGGTAGGAATAAGGCATGAAACTACTAATCCCGCTTGTCCTAACGAAGATGGTTTAGCAGAGAAAAAAATACAAGATATAAAAAGGATAACTGCTTGTTTGATGGCAGATGCAGAGGTAAAATATAGTTTCTGGGTGGAAGCAACTTTGACAGCAGTACATATTAGTAACAGACTGTATCATTCAGAAATTGAAGACATTCCCTACAGGGTATTGTATGGGAGAGTGCCAAATTACAAGTATTTGAGAGTCTTTGGACAATTTGCTTATGTTTACATACCAACTTGTTTCAGGAAGAAAGGAGAACCCAAAAGTAGAAGGCTTAGGTTTTGGGTTATTCTGGAAATAGCTACAAGTTTCATTTAGGTGGAAGGGAAGTGCAGTATTCTAGGTCTGCAAATTTTGAGAGACATGCTGGTTGGGACAAATTGCATGCCAATAAGGAAGTTTTCTTGAGGTTAGGAAGTTCAAATGAGCCAGAAACACAAACTGAACCAACTTCAGGAAACGGAGGGGTTTCAGTTAAGCCAGAAGCATCCACTAGCAGCAGTGATAGTTCATCAGATAATGAGACACAATCTAGACCTATTACTACTAGAATGACTGAGGACAAGAGATTTAGTCATAGAACTATAACTCCCAGCACAGAAAGTGAGGATGAAAGAGGCAGATCAGCAAAGTTTATTCCCAGACGTAGTCACAGAGTTAGGAAGCCACCAGAAAGTTTTGTTGTAACAAATGCAAGAGCTTGTTTAGCAGTGGAAGAGCCTGAAAGTTTTGAAGAGTTGGAAAGTTTGTCTAGAGAAGAACAGGAAAGATGGATTGATGCAATGGATGATGAGTTTGGTTGTCTGGTAAATAAAGATGTTTTTGAAATTGTTGACAGACCCAAGAACAAGAAAGTAATTGGTTGTAAGTGGGTATACAAAAAGAAAGAAATGCCAGATGGAAGTATTAAGTATAAAGCTAGGTTAGTAGCTAAGGGTTTTGCACAACAGCAGTATGAGAACTATGACAAGACATATTCTCCAACTGCAAAGCCAGAAAGTCTGAGAATGGTTCTGGCTGTAGCAGCAAAAAGGAATTTAGTTGTAGAACATTTTGATTTTGAAACAGCCTACTTAAATGCTAGTTTAGATGAAGAGATATTTATGGAGCAGCCACAAGGTTTTGAAGAAATTGGTAGTCAGAAAGTTTATAAATTAAAGAAAGCATTGTATGTGTTAAAACAAAGTGCCAGAGCATGGAATTTGTGCATTAATGACGAGTTAGTTAAGCTAGGATACAAAAGGAGCGTTGCAGATGCATGTGTCTATACAAAAGGAGACATAGTGTTAGTGATCTATGTAGATGATTTGTGCGTGGCAGCAAAGTCAAGACAGGAGATTGAATCAGTAAAAAAAGAGTTGTCTAAAAAGTTTGTTTTGAAGGATCTAGGTTTATTAAAGTCTTATTTAGGTATTGGTGTTGAATGGACAGAAGAAGGACATTGTTTGTTAAGCCAGAGAAAGAAAATTGAAAATTTGATTGAAAAGTGTGGATTACAAAATGCTAAAACAGTAAGAACTCCAATGACAACTGGTTTTGTATCTGAAAAAACAACTAGAGATTTTGAAGACAAGACTTTATTCAGGAGCATAATAGGATCTTTACAATTCATATCTTGCCACACCAGACCAGACATTTCATATGCTGTAAATGTATTGTCCAGAAGGGTTAATGATCCAAAAATTGAAGACTGGACAGCAGTAAAACACTTATTAAGATATTTGAAAGGAACTTTAGATAAGAAATTGATAATTGGAAACAGTAGTTCAGATTTAGATTGTTATGTGGACAGTTCTTTTGCATCAGAATTAGGAGACAAGAAGTCAGTTACAGGAATAATAATCAAGTACAGTGAAAGTCCAATAGTCTGGAGAAGTAGGAAACAAACAAATGTAGCGATAAGTACGACGGAAGCAGAATTCGCAGCTTTAAATGAGATAGTAAATGAGGTACAGTGGGTTGAGCAGTTATTGAATGATTTAAATGAAAATTACAAGATACCAGTAGAAATTCTGGAAGATTCACAGTCATGCATAGCAATGGCTGAAGCTGAAAATTTGAAGAACAGAACAAAATATGTTGGTGTTAGATATCAAAATGTGCGAGACATGGTTCAGAAGGGTGAAATAGAACTGAGATATATAGAAACACAACACAACATAGCAGATTTGTTCACAAAAGCATTTACAGCAGAGAAACATGAAAGACTGACACAAATGGTAGGAATGACATTGTAAGACACATACAATATTTTATTTCGGAGGGGATTGTTAAGGAAAAAGCAACATGGGATATACAGTAATAGAAATAAAAATATGTATGTGAATGTCAAAGTGACTAAGCAGGAGCAATCAGGAAGATACACAGGTGAAAAAGATAATATAATTAAGAAGCCTTGAGAGCCAAGGACAAAGTTATAGAAGGTATATTGAGAACACCTGTGATAGATTGCAAACACCTGAGACTCATTAAGTGGTCAAGGTAAAGTGATGAAACACTTGGGTTGGTCTTAGGTATGGGATGATCTATGTGGACCAATCAAGATGTATGTACACACCCACTGGGTGGAAACTGACTGGTGGGTGGTGTCTAACAATGGCTATAAATTGCAATGTTTGCTAATGTACATTGTGGAGTAGTGGTGTATTGTGGAGTATTTTGGTGGAGTAGAGATTGTGATTTGTAGGGCATATAGTATTTATATATAGTAGAATAAAGTAGATCTTTTATATAAGACTACTGAGTTGTCTGGTGTCTTGAGGGAAGATACAAGAGCCAGAAGAATCCTGGAGAGGTTTGGAGACATCTCAGGAGGAAGAGTGAGAAGGCTTGGAGAGTTTGTCAGGGTCTTCAGCCTATTCTCTGAAACTCTGCTGCTTGGGAAAGAAGCATCAACCACTGATCAAAGCTGGTCAGCTCTGCTGCATAACAAGGTGGTGAGTTAGAGCCAGAGGTGAAGAGCTACAACTCCCATCATCCCTGACATTTAACCACTGTGCCACCAGGATCACTATCACAATGGTGATTCATTTCACTATTTGTTTCTGTCACATCTCAAAAATATTTTCAAGTCACTTTTTACTTCCCTATAATTAAAATGAATGAAACCTTCCTATGTAATGATGGTGTTTATTTTTCTATTTATCAAAACTAATTAGAAAAAGTTATATTGGGCAGGCTGGCTTTTCCATAAGCAAGAAGACATCAGATCTACCTAGTTTCTTCCACTTCTCTCTGGGATCCATCCCACATTGGTCTCACAGCATGGGTATTCCCCTTTTGTGTCAAGGCAAGGATCAGCCTCTAAAACTGAGATGTCTTGGAAAGAAAGCAAACACTGGACAGAATCCTAAGACCCAGGATGTGATATCTAGATTAGGTCCATGTGGATGATAAACCAGCATGGTGTCAGGTTGGCATGGCAGACAGGTTGTCAAAGAATGCACTCTGGTTGGTTTGTATCAGTATCAGCACAGTACCAGTTGTAACCCAGCTAGCTGGTAAGTTTGAGAAGGTTAGCTAGCTGGTCCATTTGAGAAGGTTACTGTTTATCACAGGTGCAGGACTCTGTCCCTTCTCCAGCCAATGAAGCTCAGAGCAGACCCTGCCACCAACCCCAGCTTTGGATCAATGGACGTTGTCACACGGGGTCTAAAGCAGTCCCATCCCCGGCGCATCCCCGTCCCATTCCGGATCCTTTGCCCCTGTGTTCAAACGACGTCGCAGCAAACCCCGCCCCATCCAGTGCCATCCCCAGCGCATCCCCGTCCCATTCCGGATCCTTTGCCCCTGTGTTCAAACAACGTCGCAGCAAACCCCGCCCCATCCAGTGCCATCCCCAGCGCATTGCAGCATCATCCCCGTTCTTTGCAATTCCTCTTTTTTTGAGGAATTACATCTGCCGTGACCAGAACCATACCGGAATGATGCTGCTTTCTTGTATTGCCGCCGCGTGTGATAACGTCCTTTGGCTTGCTCTTGCCTCCTCTATCAAGCCTCTGTATCAGGTCATTGTACTTGTTGAGTGGTCAACCTCCTTCCAAGCAAGAGAACAAGGAACCTATTGGTCTGCTACAAGATTATTTATATGTTGAGTCTCCCTTATCCAAAATGCTTGGAGCCAGAAATATTTGGTGTTTTGGAGAGGGTTTTTTGGATTCTGGAATATTTGTATATACATAATGAGATAGTGTGGAGAAGGGATCCAAGTCTAGACACAAAATTAATTTTTGTTTCGCATACATCTTATACACATAGCTTGCAGTTAATTTTATGTATGGTATTTTAAAAATAATGTTGTGCATAAACTGAACCATCAGAAAGCAAAGGTGTCACTATCTCAGCCACTCATGTGGACAATTTTGGATTTTGGAAGATTTTGGGATTCTGGATAAGGATGACCCAGGTTGTATTTCATTTCAATCTCATGTTTCTCCACTCTAAAAGTATGGGAATCAAAGTGGTTCACAATAAGAGATTAAAATGAAATACAGTTAAAACAATGAATAATGTAAAATATGAAAACCAACTTAAAAAAAAACTATACTAAAAGCAGCAGTTTAAAAATTTAAAAGGCGATTACAAAAAAAAAAAAAATACTGGTGGTAAAAATATAGTAAACTACAATTTTAAAATTTTTCAGCAATGGTCAGACCATGATCAAAGGTGAAAAATTTTACTTCCTGAAAGAAAAAAGAAGAAAAAAGCAAAGAGGGGGCCAGTTTGTCTTCCCATGAGAGATGATTCTATATCCTGGGAGTAGTAATCAAGAAGGCTCTCTCTCCTACTCCTAGTCCCACCCATTGGATTTGTGATGGTGGTGAGACCAAGAGAAAAGGTTTGATTTCCCTTTCACTCAAGAATCCTACTTCTGCGACCATTGCCACACTAGTTACATGACTACATCACAAGGCTATTCCATAAATGAGTCACAATAATAAGATTGTCTCCTTATTTGCCAGATGACATGTAGAAGCTGCCAGATATCGCATACTCTGAGAAGAGGCTCCCATGCAACAAGATGCAGACAAGGGGGTGTCTGGTTCTATGGACCAAGTACTACTTTAACCAAGACACATAATAGTATAATTATATGTGACAGTACCTATGTTGCCTGAAATGTCCTGTAAGGGTTTGTTTACTTATTTCATAATAAGCATGCAAGGATCCTTTTTTAAATTAGGAATCTAGTATGGTGCGGGATGGGTGGGTAAGGCTTCCTTTCTCAACTATGGTTCTGAGAAAAACCTCCTCATGCTGCAATTAGTAACAGAAAAGTTCCCATTAATGGGAACTTTATTTCTGTCACTAATTACATCTTGGGGGCAGGATCATAGCAGGGAGCAAAGAGTTAACTCCCCCTTTCCTATATGCTGAAGTCTTGCTGTTGTTTTTTCAGATTCTGCTTTTTCTCCCCCCCCCCCCCAAAAAAAGGACCCAAGTTCCAGAGTCAAAACTGATTTCCCTGTCTGTTTAGCATTAATTTAAAAACCCTGATATAATTATGTAAGTAATACATTTAAAATCACATCTAGTTTGCCCAAAAGCCAAACAGGGCCTATCTAAAGCATAGTATCCAGAGGAATTCGTCCTCTTTTTCTTCTGTAATACAAAGAAGTGAACTTCCATTTGTAAATATTTAATAAAGAAATTGTTGCTTGTGTGCTTTTCCTTAGGGGTGAAGCAGACGGGCAGCCATGGGCCGCCTGAGGAAGCTGTGCCGTGGGACCGAGGCATCCCCATGCCTCGGTCCCACGGCGCAGCTTCGCCGCCCCTGAAAGGAGCGTTAAATTGGCACTCCCTTCACAAGTCGATGAAGGTGCGCCGCAAAAGGCTGTGGCACACCTTCGCCGACTCTTCCGCCGCAGCGCGTGCAAATGCTGCGGTGGGAGGTCCTCCTCGGAGCGCTGGCCGTGCGGAGGGCCGGCTGCTCCGAGGACGACCTGGGGAAGGGGTTGGGGCACCAATCGTGCGGCTGCCTCTCCCCTTCCCTGCCCCCAAGATGGCCCTTTAAGCCGTCTGCTTAGGGGCATAGTCAATTATAATGGTTTAAATTAAGGTGACATATGTAATAGGATGCCTCTGAGATTATGTGAATATTCATTTCTCCCTATTGTAATGTACATGTAAGATTTAAAACAAAGTGCTTTCTCAAGTACATACATTAATCTAACTTCAAATACATCTCTTCTGAAAAGTAATATTAAAAGCACCCTTCCAGTCTTGGATTACATCAAAAATCTTGTGCCTTAATCCACATTTGTTGCATTAAACCAAGTTGACAACTGCAATATTGTTTGATTTCCCTTGACAATTTGGCTAAATTCTAAAGTGCCACAATTTCCACTTCATTATCACCCTGGTGACAGTTAGCCAAGCCCAAATTCCATTGATTTTTCAAGAATGGAAGCAGTAGTAACAGATTTTTGAATTCATAACAAATAAAAAAAGCAAAATATATATGTAACCTTGATTATGACAGGATTGACTAAGTATGCTAACCCTGAGCTTCCTGTATTACAGATCCTGATAACATTCTTAGATTTGGTCCCATAATTCCACAAGTAGCTCATAGACACAAGATTTACACTTGACAATCCTATTAGCCAGTGCATTTATGCAGCAGCTTACTGAATAAAGTATAAAGATGCTAGCACTCACTTGTTATGGCCTCTTGTAGCAGGCCTTGCTATTATCAATAGCCTCCAATGGAAAATGAGCTGTGATGCTACCTGAGAAGTGGATACATGTGCAGTCACCCTTCTGAGCCTTGTGTAGTGGCACCACTACACAAGCACTCGTATAATATGTTCCATTAGAGGTGAGCCAGAGAAAGGAGTTGGTTGCTTTCCACTGTTGTGCTGAAGGGGTATTGGATGCATAAGATCACCCTGAGGCTGAGAGTTATCTCTTCATTAAGACACAAAGCTCATTGAATAACTGGGTCAGTCAATAGCTATCTCAGCTGTACTCGGCTCACACAGTTATTGTGAGGACAGAAAAGGAGTGGAACCAAAATGGACAGATTTGCCCATCAGTGACTTCAAGTGCTTAATTCTTGGAAGTCTGAATTTGAATCACTGTGCAGTCAATCAACTATCACCATCTCTTTGTTTTAATGAAAGGTTCCTCATCCTTATCATTTTATGTGGTAAGGACCATGCTGAAGATACTTTTATCTATTGAATTATTTCGGTGAAAAGGGATAGGGAAGAATTTCATTTCAATACATTTTTGAAAAAATTGCCAAAATGCACAAATTTCAGATGGGGGGGGGGGAGATCGGGGTTTTTTTAAAAAAAGAATAAAAGAATAAAAGCTGACATTTTGGTATACCTAGGCTGCATTTACACTGCAGAATTAATAAAGTTTGACACTGCTTTAACTGACACAGCTCAATGTTATAGAATTTATAGTTTTGGGATATATTTAGCCTTCTCTACCAGAGAGCTATGGTGCCACAACAAACTACAGATCCCAGGATTGCATAGGATAGAGCCATGACAGTTAAGCAGTGTCAAACTGCATTCATTCTGCAGTGTGGCAGCAGCCCTAGGACTTTCTGTATGACCTTTCAGCCTTTAGTAACTGTTGATCTCCATCCATTCAAGTGTAAGAACAAGTCACACAGAGTGAAAAACATGTGCCATTATTCTCAGATATTGAGAATTGAGACTGCATATTTCAAACATATTTTTAAATATTTTTAAACAAATGTTAAATCAATAACACTATTTCATAGAGATGGTGAACATTAAAGGGAACTAATTTCATACCTGCAGAGAGTTAAATTTAAAAACCACATAATCTCTTAGGTTCCCAGATAGTCTGTAGTGTTGTATCTACAGTACAGTTATAGCAGTCTGATGACAGCATTTTAATTTTCATGGCTCTATTCTATGACATCCAGGAGATTTATAATTTGATGATGCACCTGGGCCTTTCTGCTAGAAAGCTCTAGTGCTGGAGTTCAGGAAAATGGATTAGGGCTTTTTAGCAGAGAATTCTGAGTGTGTCATCAAACTACAAATCCCAAGATTCCATAGGAATTCAATGGCAGTTAATTTAATATCAAACTGCTATAACTGCCAAGTTCAGATACTCTGTTACATTCTGAACTTCTATAATTCCAGATCTGCAATCTTCTTTGAAAGTTTGAATCAACTTGAAGAGAAAGCATGTGAAATATGCTTGGCATTTGAGGCAGTCACTTTTCTGTCTTGCTTGCCAGGAATAGGATCACACTTTGTCTGCAGCTGTACATGTCACTGCTTGCAGTGCTGCATTCAAGCTGTTCCCAAGGATCAAATTCCCCGAGTAGTCCTAATTTTTCAAATTAAATTGCATTACAATACATGTGGGGGTTGTTACTACAGCATCATATTGCTACTACTGCATAAATATGCAACTCAGTATTACTTAAATATGCAGTTTAGTGTGAAACCACTAGTTTTTTTTTTAAAAAGAAAGAGATTACTTACAATGACAAAGGTTTTTAAAAAAAATAACATCTCTATTTGAAACATCACGTAATTAATTTATGACAATAACCACAACTATAATAATACTAATAACCCCACTAGCACTCCCAAGATTATCATGTTTCAGAAAAAGTGCAGTGGTTGCAACTTTTGCCATTAACCCAGCTTTGTACAGTCCGTAAGCTTCTTACAACCTGCTGAAAGATATGTTTGCATGCTAGAAGTGGTGTTAATATGCTGGGAGATTATAAAAGCCGATAAATGAGCAGAAAGGATTATATCAAGAGTGTGCGGTTGTGTTTCCTGATCAGGCTGTATGTTTTTACAGCAAACAAGAAAAACTCAAAAACGGACATAAGAGGGAACTGGGATTCTCCACAGGTCTTGTTAATTTTGGATTACATTCTTTGGCTATATCATTAGAAAGGCCATATTCTCTTTAGATATATCCTTTAGCAAAAATACCTAGAAAAACTGCAAGAATTTTATCCTTTCTATATAGAAATGTGGTTATTATTCTTTCCATTACAAAGACTTCAGACCACATCATAACCTTGCAGTGCCAATTTCTTGCAATGTTGTTGCACCGTTATGGTTTTGAGAGGGTCAATAAAGCCAGCCTTTTCTAATACTCTGCAGCACATACACAAGAAAACCTGCTGTGGTAGCGGTAAATGCAACACCATCCACAAATTCATTAGGAATGTAATCATTCCTGGAAATGCCAGCTATTCCAGTAACTTGTTGCTGATGTTTTTAACCATATTTTCCTTTTCTGCAGTCATTATAGAACAAAAAAGAAATTAATAATAATAATTACAGGCACAGCCTGTATCCCTTTATATCTCTGCTACTTGATCTGATCATTTTAACTATTTAAAAAGGTAAAGAAAACTTTTAAAGGCTTTTAGGTTTTGGTTCTGTGCCTAACATCTCAATTTTGTGACTTTAAAGACCTTGTGCAAGCAATTTTATTTCTTTTACCTTGACATTTATGGAGCTAACCACATTTTCACCTATTTAAGAAAAAAAAAGGAAGACACAAGGGATGAGAGGTGGTAAAAGTATAAAAGAAAGGACATATTAAGATGGGATTAATTATTCATTCTCTTGTTCTGTATTTCTCTTCCCTCCTCTTCTCCTCACATCATCTTTACTTGGATTACTGTCATTATTTTTAGAAAGGATAGAAATAGGACATTGGTGTAGTCCCAGCTATGGTATGCATCAGTCTATGAAATATGCTCACTCTTTATTTCAGGATATATCGGATTAGTGTCATTCAGGAAGACAGAGGACTAAATGACTGGATTCACATTTCCAAACTATCAGGTATTCAAACAGGCAAAGCATTAACTGTGATATTCAACATTCCAGTGGAAAGTGAGCATTGCAACATGCCTCTGTGAGGTACCATTGTGCCAAGAACCCTGTGAGGAAAGAAGCTCCTGGCCACCAACACCACTTGTCAGCATGCTCCAAATGGTGGTACACAGCTCAAAGAGCATTAAAAAGGTTGTTTATCACAGCACAGCACTCTATGAAAGCACAAGATTACTTGCTCTCTTGTAAGAACGTTGTCATTCACATGTCCTCTCCCTCCTTAACTTTGGCCTAGGTAGGCAAGATGGGTGGCCATGAACTTTCTTGTTAACTATCTGCTTCAGCTCTCAAATCTGATCGAACTCAAAGACAGAACACATCTATGCAGTTCCTCTGTTTATTTCTGAGCCTCCTTGGGTCTCTTTCTGGGGAAAAGGTGGCATAGAAATGAAATGAAATAAATTTAAAACATTTATTATTTTTAAAAAACCCTCTGCTTCTGATTATACACTTTGTTCTCACTATAAGGGACACATTGTACAGTAGACCCACTTAAACAACTTGTTGGCTGATGGGGTAGGTTGGTACAGCAGCTGTGAGCAGTCAGCATTTTGTCAGTGGAAAAACCTGTGGAAGGTGTGCTGCAAGACCTGGTTATCTATAATAAAACTTGTTTTTCACCAGTGATATATGTCAATATCAGTACCAAATGAACAGTGTCTTGAGACTCCTGGAACTGTGTCCCTGGTGGTGCAGTGGTTAAATACCTGTAGTGCAGCCACTCACTCACTGACCACAAGGTTGCGAGTTCAATACCAGCCAGGGCTCAGGCTTGACTCAGGCTTGCATCGTTCTGAGGTCACTAAAATGATTACCCAGGTTGTTGGGGGCAATTAGCTTGCAGTTATAAACTGCATAGAGACTACATAGTGTGGTATCAAGCAGTATATAAATGAAGCTGCTATTGCTGCTATTGCTATTCCAGATTAGAAAAAAATAAATAAAATCAGGGCTGAAACTAGCATCTAAGTATTGCCTTTTATTGGAGGTTGTGCAAGGGTAATCTCTCATTCAGGATTCTAACAGTTCTGTAACTCCAGTGTAAATTGTTGCAGAAACATTCTCTGAAGATGCAAGCCACAGATGCTGGCAAAACATCAGAAAGAAACTCTTCTAGAACATGGCAACACAGCCCGAAAAACCCACAAAAAACTATGGATGCTGGCCATGGAAGCCTACGACTTCACACTGTTGCAGAAACAGTTACACTGTCTAGGAAACCCTGTACATGCAGTTCATTAGCAGTTTGTGGGGAACTGGAACAATTGCTGTAGAAAGGGAAAGTAAACAATTATACCACCCATTGTCCAAATTTCTATAAATCCCAGAGTTCCAGTTGAGCTGTATTGGTATCATTTTATGCTACACAAATGATGAATTGGATCTTGGACCGAGTGTTCAGGAGGCCCCCAAGCTGCCATTGCAAGATATACAAAGTTATATATACAAAATAAGAAGACTTTTGTTCTTAGGCCCTCTGTTTGTGTTTTCTGTTATTCATTTCCCAGCTCCCAAAGATTCAGCTTTGCTGAAAGTGTGTTTCTTCTGCCAACTTTATCCTGTGAACTAATCATTCACACTTGGCAAAGTAGGATTTGCTAGATGAGTTCTAGCTCCAGTAAAAAAGAAGAAATCGTGTCCCCTTCAGCCAGTTTGGGAATTTGGTTGCTGCAAAGGGAGTGTGTTCCATTGTTGAACAGCTCTCATTGTCAGGAAGTTCCTCCTAATGTTGAGATGGAATCCCTCTTTTTGTAGCTTGTATCCGTTGTTCTGGGTCCTATTCTCTGGAGCAGCAGAAAACAAGCTAGCTCCCTCCTCAGTGACATCCCTTCAAATATGTAAACAGGGCTATCATATCACCTCTTAACTGTCTCTTCTCCAGTCTAAACATACCCAGTTCCCTAAGTCGTTCCTCATAGGGCATGGTTTCCAGACCCTTCAGCATTTTAGTCACCCTCCTCTGGACACGCTCCAGTTTTTCAATATCCTTTTTGAATTGTGGTGCCCAGAACTGGACACAGTATTCCAGGTGGGGCCTGAACGAAATACAGTGGCACTATTACTTCCCTTGGTCTAGATACTATATTTCTATTGATGCAGCCTAAAATTGCATTTGCTTTTTTAGCTGCTGCATCACACTGTTGACTCATGTTCAACTTGTGGTGTACTAGGACTCCTAGATCTCTTTCACACATATAGTCTCATTAAGCCAGGTGTCCCCCATCTTATATCTATGCATTTCTTATTTTATTTTATTTTATTGCCCTAAGTGCAGTACCTTACATTTCTCTGTGTTGAAATTAATTTTGTTAGCTTTGACCCAGCTTTCTAATCAATTAAGGACATTTTGAATTTCCATCCTATCTTCTGGGGTATTAGCTTTTCCTCTTAATTTGGTGTCATCTGCAAATTTGAGAATCATGACCCCTATTCTTTAATCCAAGTCATTGATAAGGATGTTGAATAGCACTGGGCCCAGGACAGAACCCTGTGGCACCCCACTGGTCACTTCGTTCCAGGATGAAGAGGAGCCTTTGCTGAGCACCCTTTGGGTTTGGTCAGTCAACCAGTTACTAATTCACCTAACAGTTGTATTGTCTAGCCTACATTTTACTATCTTGTTTGCAAGGATATCATGGGGCACCTTGTCAAAAGCCTTACTGAAATAAAGATATGCTATATCTTTTCCATTCCCTTCATCTACCAAGCTGGCAATTTTATCGAAAAAAAGAGATCAGATTAGTCTGGTATGACTTGTTTTTGAGAAATGCATGTTGACTTAGCAATTGTGGCATTCCCTTCTAAATGTTCACAGACTCTCTGTTTAATGATCTACTTTAGAATCTTTTCCAATATTGTGTCAGACTAACTGGACGATAGTTGTTGGGATACTCTTTTTTCACCTTTTTGAAGATGAGGACAATCTTCTGTTTGGGACTGGGACAATCCCAGTCTGTTGGGACTTCTCCTGTTCTCCAGGAGTTCTCAAATATTATTGCCAGTGGCTCTGAGATTACATTTGCCAGTTCTTTTAATATCCTTGGATGTAGTTCATCTGGTCCTGGAGACTTAGGGGAGATACAGATGGGTAGCCCTGGGCCGCCCCCAGAAGCGGAGGATCGAGGCCGAGGCTGCTGGACACCTTGGCCCCGATCCTCCCTTTTGCCGCCTTTGAAAGAAGCGCTAAAATAGGGCTCCTTCCGCAAGCTGCGAAAGGGGGCGCCACAAGAGGCGTGGCGTGCCTCTTTGGCATCTCTTCCAGCTCAGCATGTGCAGATGCTGAGTCAGATAGATGTCATCGGAGCCCCTGTCGTGTGGACGGGCTGTCGCTCCAATGACATCCTCAGGAAGGCAATGGGGCACCCAGAGTCTGGCTGCCCCTCCCCTTCCTGGGATTGAAGATGGCGTTTTTCGCCGTCTGCATCCCCCCTTAAATTCATTTATATTAACCCTGTATTCCTGTACTACCTCTTTACTTATTCTGTGCTGCATTTCTCCTATTGTGTCCTCTGCTCCATTTTCCTCAGGTTGAACACCTTTTTTCCTTTTATAAGAAGTCTGAAGCAAAGAAGGTGTTGAGTAGTTCTGCCTTTTGCATCGGCATAAAAGACACCAACTCCATTAGTTTGGGTCAAACATTGGCCACAACTTTTATTTTTGTACAGGGTCTTAATAGCAGTCAATTATACATTTAAATAAAAATTTAAATAACTGTTTCATTAAAGATTTACATAAGTATTTCTTAACAAGAATTTGTTTTGACGCATGCGTATGTGTATTTAAGCGCAAGCGCTATTGAATAATTATTTCTAACACGGCATGCGTCAAATCCTTTAACTTATGTAATATATAATAACAAGAACTAACCCCTCCCTCAACTGGATATGATGTCAAAAACATTTCATTACATCCTAAGATTATGACATCATTGAGTTTAAGATAACGTCATATGAATTAGTTTAATCTAATGACATATACCAAAATTCTTTATTATTTTATCCCAATTAATAATTTCAATTAACCTAAAGAATTCCCTAAAGGGGGGGAGGGTCCCTGCCCGCCACAGGAGGGGGCCAGCTTAGCTTGGCATCCCCTCCCCCCCCCCCCGAATTGACGCTTTAATGTAAGACTCCAATGAAGTCAAGTATATGTCATTCCCCTGTGAGGAGAGATGCACCCCATCACCCCTGTACAAATGTGGCAATGTAAACTGTATTCCCTGATGATCAACAATAACAACACCCATTCTTCCCAACGTCTTGGCTACAGATCTGTTCAACCAACGCTGAGCTCCATTGATGGCTGCATCACTTTGAGCACCGGACCAAACCTGCCGAGGGAGTAACTTTGTCCACATGAGCAGTGTATTTGGCATCCTTTGCTGAATTTCTTTCATGTCTTTAATCATTCTTCTAACTAACTGTAAAGAAGTCACTTTTGAAAGGTCATTTTCACCTAAATGTACCAACAATATCTTGGGATGTGCAAAAGAGGTCGTCAATTCAATGAGTCTAGGCAGTAAAGCTCCCCACAACATTCCTCTACGACCAAACCATCTCACGGTTCTGGCCTCTCCCAATCCCATGGCCAAATCTCGTCGCTGCTCAATGATGTGCCACTCAGCCCAAAAGACCAAACTGTGTCCCAGGATCCATATGTCTCCAGCATTCAGTTCTGCCAAAATAAATCAAATTATTAGACAATCATCACTATCCGTAAGTTAAGGGCGAACATACGATTTAAACGCTCTAGAGTGCCAGCGACCAATCTTACGAATTGCAGTATCACTTAAACCCTGTGTTGCTGCAGCTGTCGCTGCCCCAATTCTAAATGAATGAGAAGAAAATTCGGCCGCCGGCAAACCAGCATGTCTCAAAACCTCACGCAACACAGCTCTAAATTGATATTGTGTCAACGGTAGGCCTGATAAGTGTAAAAATAAATATCCTGATACATTTGGCTTTATTCGAAGATAATTAGTTAAAGCTTGCACTGGGCAAATATGGTCAGTGTGAGCCCTAGCCAAGGTGAGAGATTGTCCCTTCCCCAATTGATCGGTTTTTGACCGCCGAATTGTCATTTGTATCCCCTGTTCAGAAATTTGGATATCTGATGCTAATAGAGCCCTTCCAGAACTATCAGTACGAGAACTAGGGACAATTTCACTTATTCTCAAGGCTGCAAAAAATGCTAACGAAAATACAGCCTTAAACAAAATCACCTCTTCGGGCGTGGTACATATAACCGGGAGGCTTTGCCAAATTTTTATCAGTATAGGACCCGTTATTGGCAAACGATTATCTTGTAATGTTGAAGACTCCCTAGCCCATCCCTCCAGAGCCCTACGGACTCTAAAATCCACTGTAGGATCATTATAGCCTCCTGCTCTGGAGTAAAATGACAGTGCAGCTATTCTGCCTCTAATGGTGACTGGGGATAAACCAGATTGTCTAAGGTGGGCTGCAAAATGGAGGATAACCTCCACCCTTAATGGCCAGACCTCCACCTCCCCGACAGTTAACAAGAAACATCTAAACGCTCGCAACGCGAGCTGATATGACTTGCGTGTCGACGGGGCGACGGACTGGAGAATCGTCTTTTCAATTTCTATCCTCCAAGGCTCCAAAGATGTTTTGGTACCTCCAATGGATGAGTTGCTGCCTCCGGCGCCAGTTGACGGAACCTGTAAAACTGAAAACGCGAAAGGGCGTCCGCCAGCGGATTTAGTAAACTGAAAACGTGTTGAGCTTGGAACAAAATATTAAACTTTAAACATTGAGCCACCAATGCCCTAACCAATGTCATTACCCTGCCAGATTTAGAAGTCAAGGAGTTCACTATGTGGACCACAACTTGATTGTCACACCAGAACTTCACTGTTTTATTTTCAAACTGCTCTGGCCATAAATGGACCGCAACCACAATAGGAAATAGTTCTAAAAAGGTGAGGTCTCGGGTCCAAACTTTTTCGACCCAGGATTGCGGCCATCCCTCAGCTGCCCACTGGCCATTAAAATATACTCCAAAACCAAAGGCCCCTGAAGCATCGGAGTGTACCTGAAAGTCTGCCCTTAAGGGCATTTCAGATCTCCAAAATGAAATACCATTAAATTGCTCCAGAAATGACTCCCATACCCTCAAATCCTCCTTTATTCCAAAAGAAATTCTAATGTGATGATGGGGGACCTTTACTCCCCTGGTGGCTTTGTACAAACGTGAACAAAATGCCCGCCCCGGGACTATAACCTTGCAAGCAAAATTTAATAAACCTGTCAGGGATTGGAATTCTCGTAGTGTGGCCTTAGATTTGTTTCTCATCATCTTCACCTGTAGCTTCATAGCTAAGAGCTTATCAGATGGGAGGTGAGATATACCTTGGTTAGTATCTAATTCAATTTCCAGGAAAGTAAGACATGTATCAGGGCCCTCAGTTTTTTCCTCAGCCAATGGTACCCCCCAATTCTTTCATTAATCCCTGGAATGCCAACAGTGAATCTGCACAACCAGTCGTACCAGAAGCCCCAGCAAATAGAAGATCATCAAGGTAATGAGTAATTGTTTGACTACCAGACCTCTTAGAGGCACACCAATGTAAGAAAGTGCTGAATGTTTCAAATGCTGAGCAAGAAATGGAACACCCCATTGGCATAGCTTTGTCGAAGTAGTACTTCCCTTTGAATTGAAAGCCCAGGAGATCAAAATCTTCCGGGTGAACTGGTAGTAACCTAAAAGCAGATTTAATGTCGCATTTTGCCAATAAGGCTCCTTTGCCCAGTGTCTTAACCATTTTTACTGCCGAATCAAATGAAGCATATTTAACTGACGCTAACTGAGGGTCAATAGCGTCATTTACTGATTCGCCTCTAGGGTAAGATAGGTTGTGTATCAACCTGTATTCCCCTGGTGCTTTCTTAGGGATGACACCAAGGGGAGATAATCTCAAATTTGCCATAGGCAATTGATCAGGAAGGCCTGAAATCCTACCTGCCACTATTTCTTTTGCCAACTTGTCCTTTACAATCCCTGGTAACTCCCTGACAGAACGTGCATTAGGTGTGTAATGGTGCACCCTTAAACCAACATAAGGAATGCGAAAACCTTGAGAGAAACCCTTGAATAAATACTGTGCAGCCTCCCTTTTAGGGTATATCCGCAACCAAGCAGCCAACACATCTAACTTAATTGGTGTTGGTGCCCTTTCCTGAATTTGATGCTTGGTGAGAGGGGGCCCCACCTCCTGCTTTCCTACTTTTACTGCATGCTGATTCTGGATGGTTTCCTCTGCAGGTATTACATTTATGTTCAAATCTGCAGGGCTGCCTTCTACACCTACCTGCATTGAAGTCCCAGCACAGTCCAAATTGTTTTTCTCTCCCGTGCCAGGCCTCATATTTTGCCCTCTCGGCTGTGTGACCATAAGTACAAACCCATTGTCACATCGGCTTGAAGGGGAGGCCCCCCACCATAACATCCGCCCACAATTCAGACTGCACATGACGCCAAGATAACGAGCGGTCTAAGGCTGCCCTCATCCTGAATTGTTCATTGTATTGAAGCCAGGCTGACCCCCTAGCATTAAAGTGGCAATTGGTATAAGCCTTGATCATTATCTCCTGATATTTGGAGAATTCAGGGGATCTAGCTGGGTCCTTTTCCTCTATAACACCCCTATATATTGTAAAGTTCATGATCCAGTACACAAAATTTATTTCTAACTTAGGGCGCTTGTGTGATTGAAACTGTTTTGGAAGGGTAAAAACCAATCCGTCCTTAACCATGATCCTCAGCTCAGGATCACAGAATGTATGTGAAAACAAATCAATATACTCACCCTTCCAAATTCTTTCTTTAGTAGCCATTGGAAGGTGTGACCCCAGGGGCATAGACATCACTGCATATGGATTATAGTCAAGCGACCTATCTGCCCCAAAAATGCCCAATGCACTTACCACAGCCGTTCCTCTTACCGCACCTACCGAGTTATTGACATTTGTGCTGTGTTGCGCCCCTGAGTCCATAACCTGGGCAAGCCCAAGGCTAGTCAGAGGTGCGGTCTCCGTTGCAGGCAAAGGGCACTCACTTATAGAGCTCAACCCTGCCTGCCCACCTGTAGCCCATACAGATGAAGGCCATGATGCCTGTAAATTGATAGGATGAGACAAACCTGAGCTCGTTGGTTGAATGGAAGCATCCACCGATGCTTGCTGAGCTCCCACTGTGAGCATCGCCAAAGCTGCTCAGGTGTTGTGCTGTCGAACATCCGCACTTGGCACATCTCCTCTGCACACCACCGCTGTCTCAGGAGTCGGCGCTTTGCTCTGACCTGAAACAACCACTCTTTGCAGAAAGTTAAACAGATCAGCCAAAGTAGGTTGATTAGACATAGGGGCAGCCACACCCTGTTGTCCCACACCAGGAACTTTTTTCAAAAGCTCCATTACATCAGCTACGGTTGGTTTCCCAACCTCCATAGCTGATGTACCTGGAGAACCATGTGCAGTGTCTGGTAATGACTGTGAATTGTCAATAGCCTGTTGTCTAGTATTCTGCTCCACACTTGTAGATGGAATTAACGTTGCAGAGATACACACTTGGGCCCCCAAGTTATCCCTCTGCAAATGGTGCATAGCCAACTGCTCACACACCGCCGCACAAGCCTGCATTGTGCGACCTATTTGTGCCAAGTGAGTAGTAATATCAGCTTCCCTATTTTGAGTATTAGTGGCGCGCTTAGGCACAGGCTGGCCAGTTTTAGCATTGGCTGAAGCCGCACGTCGTTTCGATTGCGCCTTACTTCGAGGTATGATTGCAATGAATATAACAATAGCAATCTAATCACCCTGGTGCAGGATACCTGCGTCACCAAGCTATAATGAACAGTAGTCAATTAATAACCAATAAGTCAAATCAGCAACCTTGGAGCAGTATATATTTTTTTAAATATATAAATATGACAATTTGTCTTATATATAAACTGTAAAGATCAACAGCACGTGTCCCCAACCAAATTTACACATGAATTTAGGATAAACCAACCAAAACTAGAGGAGGCCCTTATGGTAGAATCTCACACCCCCTTATTATTATTATTATTATTATTATTATTATTATTATTATTCTGGCCAGGCCAAGTCTGCCTGTAAAGCTCACAAGGCCTGACAGATATGATACACTAGTAAACAGGAGAAGGGATTGGGAGGGTGGAGGGCGGAGGGGGTGTCACTCACCACCATCACCCACTTCTAAATGTATAAACCTGGTTCATTTGGGGGGAGAGGGGGTGGACAGAGCAGGCCCTATTATCAAGGCCGTCAGCTCCGCCCAAGGGCCTGTCCCTGCTGGTGTAAATTATATACATATATATATATATATATATATATATATATATATATGCAATATATATACTTTAAATGTGCCTATTAGCGCAACAACACTGGCCTAGTCGGCCACCAAACCTCCTTGACACTGCCACTCTAGGCCTCACCCAAGCCTCACCAGAGCGGAGGAGCCACGACTTTTTTTTTTAATAGATATATCTTGCCACGCTCCTCTCCACTCTTCGCCCGTCCCTCAGGCTCCCCTGAGGAGGGCTAGGCCGTCAACCACGGCCCGTACCGAACCGCGGCCTATTTTTTTTCTTTTGCCGTGCTGAAATGGTCCTCCTGTGGAACAGGGCGTCCATGTGGCTCAGGCTGTGCCCGTTCCCGGACATCTGGCTCCTACAACAGATGGGCTCGGCCTCACAAGGCCCGAAAAGCCCAGGAGCCTCTCAACGAATTGGTCCTCCCTGGGAACGAGCCTTCCAAACAGCTCTAGCCGCGCCCGTTCCCGGACCTCCTGCTCCCTCAATTAAGGGCTCGGCCTCTCCAAGGCTTGAAACCAGCCCGGGAGCTACGACAAGCAAGGTGCTCCTTGCTCGTCCAACTCAAAATGGCTGCCAACACATGCCAGCGCGCGGCTAAATAGCCCCACAAATCTCGCTCCCCAGTCTCACGAGATTTAAACTCTCGTGAGACTGAGTGAGACCTCCTTCTTATTGGCCAAGCAGATCAGCAAGGGCGGGCCTTCCGGTCTACTTGGCCAATCCTGCTTTGGTGCCCTTATTTGGGCCGACGCAACATGAAGGCCCCTCTTGACGTGTCGGGCGGGGGGTTCCTTCTCTGTCCCCTGTTAGAATTTCTGTATCTTCTCTGAGCAGTGGTCCTACCATTTCTTTCTTTTTTCTTTTGCTATGGACATACTCAAAAAGCCCTTTTTATTGTTATTAACCTCTCTAGCAAGCCTGAGCTCATGTGCTTTGGTTTTCCTGACTTTACCCCTACATGTGCTAGCTATTTGTTTGAATTCCTCTTTAGAGATCTCTTTAGAGATTTTGCCCCTTTTCCATTTCTTATATATCTCCCATTTAAATGTGCTATTAGCTTTAACAATTTCCCCCTTTTAATGTTGTTGTGGCTCTATTTTCTGTCCCTAGTTGGGTCTTCCTCTTCCTGGAATGATCCTAGTCTATCAGAAATGGCATAGTAAACATGATTATATTATGAAGCTACATAGTCAATAAGCCATAGCATATGGATAGAAAGTGGCACCAGTCAGTAAATGATTACTGAGTAAAAGTGAAGCCTCCTTAGTGTATAGCTGAACATTTTTTATTACTTTATTATATAAACTAATCAAACACAAGTACAAATACAAATACATTCCATTCATACTTACATATATACAAATTTTTATTTCCCCCTCCCCTCATCTAACATTCATTACTCCATACATCCTACATCAACATAACAACCTCTTAACGAATGCGTTACTTAAACAAATTTCCTTGTAATTCACAATAGTACTATATTTTTGAATTTTCTATCAATGATGACTTCCTTAAGTATATCTACAATCACTTGCCTAGTACTTTTAATAAGTTACTATGTATTTTTAGCTTAGGTTGATCTTGAGATTAAGATGATTTCCAACCTCTATTTTCTCTCAAGATTTCTAGTTCTAACTAGAACTTCTTCATTCATGTCATTATTTTTTAGACTTATTGTGAGTTTATCTAGAGCGGCTGCTTCTAATAATTTGAAAAACCAGTCCTCTTCTTTAGGTATTTGGTTTAATTTCCAGAATTGTGCGTATGTGATTCTGGCCATTGTGACCATATACAAGAGTTTTTTAATTTGTGCTTTCCCTTGTATTGTCTTAGTATTAGTTATTATGTTTAATAGGAAAAGTTTAGGGTCAGGTTTAACTGTTGTCTTAAACATTTCACTAATCCGTTCTGTTACCATGTTCCAATATTTACTTGAGTCCGGGCATTTCCACCACATATGAATAAAGTCTGCTTCTGGACAGTGACATTTCCAGCACTTCGTATTGCCGGTTTTATAAATTTTATGGATTTTGGCAGGTGTTAAATACCATT
The DNA here is from genome assembly GCA_026167975.1 of Phrynosoma blainvillii. Taxonomy (NCBI): domain Eukaryota; kingdom Metazoa; phylum Chordata; class Lepidosauria; order Squamata; family Phrynosomatidae; genus Phrynosoma; species Phrynosoma blainvillii. The sequence goes on along the minus strand of JANUYF010000002.1, from coordinate 62,731,496 downwards.
GGTGGAACATTTTGAGATAATTTTCTTTTAAATTCTGGCAGAGCGTAAATCTATTGGTGTTTTTCCATGATGTTTCCCAATGTTCTAAATCTATTTGTTCTCCAATATCCTGAGCCCATTTAATCATCACTTTTTTAATAGGTTCATTCTCTAAGTCTCTTTCTTTCAATAATTTATAATATTTAGAGATATGCTTTTCCTTTCCTGTAAATATAATTTTGTCTATTTCATTGGTGTTATTTCCTATTCCTGGTATTTTTAAATCTTCCTTAAACCTTGATTTAAGTTGATTAAACAGAAACCAATCAATTTTTATGTCTTTTTGATGTATATCTTCTAAAGTCTTAAATTCAAATGATATTCTTGTATCACTCTTTATTAGGTCTTTATACGTTATCCATTTTTCATCTTCATTTCTTGTCCTATTATAAAATGCTTCTTGTAAAGATACCCACATGGGTATCTTGTTGTTGTAAAATTGTTTTTTGCTTTTACACCAAGTTTGTAAAAGTGCCTTCCTAAATATATGATAATCGAAATCTTTATTCACTTTCTTCTTATCATACCAGAGGTATGCGTGGAAGCCATACCTGGTGTTGCTGCTTTCTAATTTTAATAGGTTGTCATTTTCTAATGTGATCCACTCCTCGATCCACGTCATGCCGCAGGTGTAGTAGTATAATTTCAAATTAGGTAAAGCAATTCCTCCTTTATCTTTCTCTTCTGTCAGAATTTTCCACCTTGTTCTAGGTTTTTTCCCTCCCCAAAGGAATTTAGATAATTCTTTTTGCCAGGTCATGAAGCAACTTTCCTTTGTTATAATCTGTAAATTTTGGAATAAAAACATAAATCGTGGAAGAATATCCATTTCTATAACAGAAGTTCTACCCGAAAATGATAATTTTAATTTGTTCCATCTCTCCAGATCTTTTTTAATCTTTTTCCATGTTTTCTCGTAATTATTCTGGAAGAGATCGATGTTTTTCTTTGTTAATGTAACACCCAGATATTTTGCTTTGTTTTGAGTATTAAATCCAGATATTGTTTTCAATTCTTCCTCTTCTTTATGTTCCATGTTTTTTGTTAATACTATTGTTTTATCTTCGTTGATCTTAAATCCGGAGTATGAACCATATTCCTTTATTGTTTGTATCAGGTGATATATGCTTTCTTTAGGTTCTTCTAAGAAACAAATCAAATCGTCTGCGTACGCTTTTAGTTTGTATTGTGTTTTCCTTATTCTTACTCCTTTTATATTATCTTCTCTACGTATTCTGTTAAGTAATATTTCCAACACTAGTATAAAAAGGAGAGGTGACAATGGGCACCCTTGTCTCGTTCCTCTTTCTATTTTTATATGTCTAGTTTTTTCTTCGTTGACAAGGATTTGTGCTTTTTGTTCTTTATATATTGCTTTTATCCAATTAATAAATGTTTCTCCAGTATTCATCTTTTCTAAGGTTTTCAGTAAGAAATCCCAATTTACCCTGTCGAAAGCCTTCTCTGCGTCAATCAGTACCATAGCTAATTTTTTGTCATTATTATACTCATAATACTCTAAGATGTCAATTACTGTTCTTATATTGTTTTTGATTTGGCGATTGGGTAAGAAGCCATTTTGATCTTCGTGAATTATTTTATTTAGTATGTGTTTTAATCTTTCTGCTATAATGATTGTGAATATTTTATAATCTGTGTTAATAAGTGAAATTGGTCTGTAGTTTTTAATGTTTTTCATGTCTTTCCCTTCTTTGGGTATGAGGGTTATTATGGCTTCTTTCCATGAACTCAGTATCCCCTCTTTTTGTATGTTATTTAGAAGGTTGACAAGCGGTATAAGAAAGATTTCTTCCATTTTTTTGTAATAGCCCACTGGAAATCCATCGGGTCCAGGGGCCTTCCCTGATTTTAATTTTCTTATGGCTTTAGATATCTCTTCTGTCGTTATTGTCCGATTAAGTTCCTCTTTTTGTGTTGGGTTTAAAGTAGGTATTTCTTGATTTTGTAAAAATTTATCTATAGAATCTTTTTCTTTTCTCTCTGTGTTTAGTTCTTTTTTATATAGTGATTCATAATACTTTCCAAATTCTTCTTTGATTCTATCTTGATCTGTAATTTGTTCTCCTTTTATCTCTAATTCTGTTATCAACTTCTTCTCTTTTCTTTTTTTTAATCTATAAGCTAATAATTTCCCCGGTTTGTTACCGAATTCAAATTCCTTTTGTTTAATTGATTGCATTTTTTTTGTAATTCTTTAATTGCGATTAATTTTAAACTTTGTTGTAAGATTTGTACTTCTATTTTTGTTTTTTTATCTCCTGTTTGTTTCCATTCATTTTCTTTCTGTTTAAGTTGCGATGATAATTCTTGCTTTTCCTTATTTTCCGTTCTTTTTTTTTCCGCTTGAATTTTCATTATCACCCCTCTAATCACAGCTTTATTAGCTTCCCATAAAGTTGTATTTGAAATGTTTGAATTATTGTTTTCTTTAAAATAATATTTAAGTTCTGTTTTTATTTTCTTTATGACTGCCTCTTCATTTAGTAAGTTTTCTGACATTTTCCAAGTAAATTCTTTTTGTCTATCTTTAATCTTTAATAATATCAAATTGTGATCAGAGAAATCCTTAGATTCAATATTCATGGCCTGAATTTGTGAAAGTAAAGTCTTGGATACTAAAAATAAATCTATTCTAGAGAATAACTTATGAGACTCTGAATAAAAAGTGAATTCTCTAGTTAGATTGTATTTATATCTCCAGACGTCAGTTAAATCATTTTCTTCTTGCATCTTAAAGAAGGATCTGGGGAGTTTCCCTTGATTTTTCTTCACATTTTTTGATATTGTATGTCTGTCGACTTCTGGTTGTATTACTCCATTAAAGTCTCCAAGTAAGATTATATTGTCATATTCGAGATTTTTAATTTCTCTATTAATTTTTTCAAAAAAGTGTTCCTTATTTTCATGGGGAGCATATATTCCTACGACAAGATATTTTTGATCCTGGAATATTATTTCTATAGCCAATACTAATCCGTCCTTGTCCTTAAAGACTTGCTTTGCTTTATATTTCTTCTTTATATAAATTGCGACACCTTTTTTTTTCTCTTCTGACAAAGAATAATAACAATCTCCTAGTTTAGGGGAATATAAATATTTAGAATCAGTATTCTTAATTTTGATTTCCTGTATACATGTAATGTTTCCTTTAAATCGTTCTAATCGTTGAAAAATTAAGCGTCTCTTATGTTTATTGTTTATACCTTTTACGTTCCAGGAAATTATATTAAATGGCATTTCAGTGTTCACACTCTCTTAGTTGTTATTTATTACTATGTCTGGATTTTTATTGCAAATTCTTGTTGTTTTTATTTTGTTTTTGTTTTGTTTTGTTTTGTTTTATTCCACCCCTTCCACCCCAAATCTTTTCTTTATTTCTTTGTCTTTATTACTCAAAACTTAAGTTTAAAAAAAAAAAGAAAAAAATGTGCAAGAGAAGGGAATTTCTTCCTTTCTCTTGATGTTTTCATATTTCATCTATTGAATCATTTTGTCTTTTCCGGTGTTTTTCATGTTTTTCAACTTTGTTTTTTCTTTTTCTTTCTAACCTATCATGTTGTCTCGTATCTCCTGATCATCTAGTAGCTCATCCTTCCTTTTATCTTGTTTCAATTCTTGTTCTCTATTTTCTGGTCTTTTTTCTGGAGTTCTACTATTTTTTTCCTCTTGTTCATTTTCGTAGTTCTTTTTGGCTCTCCATTCTTTTCTACGGTGTGATCTCTCTAAATTTTCTTCATCAGAGTCTCTATTCTTATTGTTTTTCTCTTTAAGTAATCTTTTCTCCATTTCTTTAGCTTTTTCCAAATTGTCTATTTTGTATCTTTTTTGTTTGTATGTTATGGAAAGTCCTTCAATTCTTTCCCATCTGAAATCTATTTTTAGGTCCAGTAAAAGTTGTGTTAAAAATCTGTATTTTTGACACTCCATCATTAATTGAGGGGGTACATCTTTAAAGATTTTTGCCTCTATACCATCAATTATCAGTTTGTTCTTGTAGCTCTTCCTTATTATACGGTCTCTTGTAGAAGTTCTGATGAAACTTATAACAATGTCCCATGGTACTTTACGTTCTTTTGCATGTATCGAGCTTATTCTGAATATTTTATCTAGATCAGATAATAATAATTCTAGATTGCATTCTAGAAATTGTGCCAATGGTGCCATGATCCTATCTGTTCGGTCTTCATTTCTCTGTTCTGTTACTCCCCTTATCTTAATACATCTATCCCTATATCGGAGTTCATTTGTCCAATCCCTGTAACTATGTTGATTTAATTCTTGACGTATCTCTTTCGTTGTTTTTTCCAATTGTTGAGTCTTGTCTTTGATTTTTTCAACTTCTTTCTGTGTTTTATTCATGTCTGTTGTTATTTTTACAACTTTTTCCCCCAATTCATCCAGGTCTTTTCTAATTTCAAGTTTACTATCTTTATTTTCTTCCCTCAATTCTTGACAGGTTTCCTTCAAATCTTCTTTCATTTCATTCCTCATTTCCTTCATTTCCTGTCTTATTCTGCGTATTTCTTCGAGAATCAACATATTTGGATCAGTAATTTTAATTGTGTCTTCCATTGAGCCCCTACGTGATGTTGGAAATTGTATTAATGTTTGGGAGGATCCTTTCTTGGTTGTTGTCATTTTCTCTAATTTTTTCCTTATTAAACATCAGTCAATGTAATAAAACAACAGAAAATCATTAAAAAAATGTTGATATCAAATTAAGTCTGGGATATAAATATTATTAATATAATGTTATTATTAATATATCTATTATAGTATAGAAAAACTCAAATTCACACTATCCTTAACTTAACCTTACACCATTGTGTCATTTTACACCATTGTGATTGTTTTATATATATTGTATTATATATATTAAATGCATTCACAGAAATTGAAATTTAATATCCCTTATAACAATCTATTGTAATGAAATCTTATGTTTTACCATCTAAGTAGTAGTAGTAAATTCTATATATGTACTAAATATATACATCGTATAATTTTTGCATATATACTATATATATATGCTATCTTAAAGACCAAATTAACCAACATGCATCACATATAACGAAATAATAGTGTCTGAATCATAAATTATAAACAAAAATTCTCTATTGAATATATAAGTATATCTTTGCAATTTATCGCCCTTTATCTTAACCAATACAATTATTTTAAACCAATAATATATTGGAAATTAATATGTAGCAAAATGAATATTTTCAATACAGAGGTAATTTCCCTTTATGTCTTATTCAGTTTATATAGTGTATAAATTCAATTTTTATCTGTAGTTACAGGAAATATTTTATTATTTATTTTAATTTCTTATTTGTTATATTCTTATATTTATTATTTTCTTATTTGTTCTTACTTTTTCTCTTCTCCTTGTAGATTCTCTTGTGTCCATGTACCAAAAAAAAAGAAAAATAGTTTCTGTTATCTTCAGGTGAATGTTTTCTCTAACAAGAATTGTTCCTTAATTGTTCCTTAGTCCTTTAATGTCTATTAAAGTCTATAAAGATGTTTATAAGTAAGAAAAGGAAGTCCTTCTATGTTTTAGATCAGCTTGTAAAGTCAATCTCAGTCTCAATCCCAGGTTACAATAATCAATCTCAATCTCAGTCCCAATTTACAACAGTTCTTTTTGTTTCCCTGCAGTTCTGTCCTTTAGTTTTCTCACCAAAGAGTCTTTCTCTTCGCGATCTTCTTCTTTCTGTACGCTTCTAATAAATGTTTTCTATTTCCTCTTCTTGCTAATTTATATTTTCAAAGTCTGTTAAGCTTTCAATGAAGACTCTCTTTTTCACGATACCTTTATTTTAGTTTCAAAGTCTCGCAGCTGTACTTAACAGTACTCAACAGCTGTTTCTAATCCATTTCGAATCCAATGAATTCTACTTCCGCATTTTCTATGTTTTCTGTATTTCTAAGTCTATGTTTGTTTGTTTGTTTTCTATAGTCTATGTTCTTATCTCATATCCTGTTTCCGTCATGCCGCTCTAGCAGTCTCCACTATGATCTATATCCTCTTCCCTTCACTATTCTTTCTCTTTATATTATTACTTGAAGCTCGTGGCTCGGGTGTCTCCCCTTACCTAGGGATCCAAGGCTTCTCCGAATCACGGCTATTGCGATGCAAGTGAGTAGTCAACCATTTATGTTTGATGTAGTCTTTTTCTTCCAGTTCTTTTTTTTTTAAAAAATGCGGGATTGTAATGCGTCGTAAGACGCTGGAGTGTGGTTGGGTTCGGTCATTGGTTAACCCGCCGGTTCCGTCCCGCCAAGGGCCAAGACGCCGTGGCAGCTGGAGTTGGAACCGCGTAAAGCTGTTTCTTCTTAAATAAGAAAGAAAAATCCAAGGACCAAGCAGGTAGTTCCCCTACATAGGGGGACTAGGGATGGGAAGATAAAGGTCCCATTCCCCCCCAATAACCCGCTAACTCGGAGTTGGGGTCAAGAGCAACTCAGACCCACGTCCTCCTCACAATCTCACCGCACCTGAAGTCCATAGCTGAACATTTTTGTATCATTTTGTAGTAATTCCTAAAATATCACCAAAAGGGAAGGGTGTAATTTCCAATGTTTACAAAAATGTTTGTAGTACAGTTGCCCCTCTGTTCTCATGGACTTGAGATCCAGGTCCCTTGCCTATTTGCAGGTGATGAATGGAGGGACACAAAATGGGGCGTGTGCCTGCAGTGAGCCCTTGCACATCCCCATGGGTGCGCATATCCATTCAAGCCTATGGGGCTTGAATATATGCAATTTTCTGTTCTCACGGGGTGGTGGTGGTGGTGGTGTCTGGAACAGATCCCCGCGAGAACAGGCGGTTGACTGTAATTCTTTTCCTACATAATAATAATAATAATAATAATAATAATAATTTTTATTTATATCCCGCCCCTCTGCCAGGCAATCGGGGCAGCATACAACATTATAAAACATCAAAACAATAAATCAAAATGAAACCCCATCCCACTTTCACCCACCCACCCATCCCCCAAAACATACAAACAAATTAAATAAAAATAGCTAAAAATACAATTTAAAAGATGCATAATTTCTTGTCTTATGGTCCTCCGGGTGCTGTAAGATGGCAAAACAGACCTCTCTGGCCATAATGTGGTGCCGGCGAGGGTGTTCTCCAGCGGCATTATATAGGCGGAACGGAGGTGGGGCAGCTCAGGCCACTCAGATGGTCTCCCGGGGCTGGGAGATGGTCCCAGGCGGGGGCTTTTATCCCCCCACCAAAGCTCCTCCCAGCTCTCAGTCAGTGCATCCCTCAGGTGTTTCTCCTCAAGGCTGGAGGGGCTGGAGAGGGCTGGAGAAGGCCTCCAAGCACTGTCGCCGCTGGCTCGTGTGCCGGGGGAGAGATGGTTCCAGGCGGGGGCTTTTATTCCCCCACCGAAGCTCCTCCCAGCTCTCAGTCAGCGTGTCCCTCAGGTGTTTCTCCTCAAGACTGGAGGGGCTGGAGAGGGCTGGAGAAGGCCTCCAAGCACTGCCGCTGCTGGCTCGTGTGACGGGAGAGAGATGGTCCCAGGCGGGGGCTTTTATCCCCCCACCAAAGCTCCTCCCGGCTCTCAGCCAGCACGTCTCTCAGGTGTTTCTCCTCAAGGCTGGAGAGGGCTGGAGAAGGCCTCCAAGCGCTGCCTTCAGCAAGGGTGGGCCTTCCGGTCTACATGCTTTTGAGAGACATGCTTTTGTCTCTTCAGGAAACAAACAGTGCTTAATCCCAGTCTCACATTAGGTTTATGGAATTTTCCAAGTGACTATTAAATTGACTTAGAACCATAAATCTAAATTGAAAACAATGTATATTCAATTATTTTCATTGTCCATAATTGTCCAAAAATTATGTACAAAAAACCCTCAAAAGGTATGCTTCTTCCAAAGCAAATGGCAGATCTGTGTGTGTTGTGGAGGGAACTAGATCAGGAACTGTGGTGAAAACAAAAATAAAATACCCTTGTCCTCATCTCATCATCCCACAACAGATTAGTTTCATCTCATAGCCGCTATTAAGTACTCAGAAACAAAGCATGAAAGATGTTAAATTTCTCATAAGTGTGACCCTAACTTAAAACATGGTTGCTGGTTCAGGGTTTAGTGAGTGTAATCGTAGAAACATTAGGTGGAAGTTTAGTTGTGGCCTCTCCTACACAGTAACTGCTTGGTGGGAAATAGCTGTAATGTCCTACATCTATATCTACAACTAGATTTATACATAGACAGATGTAGCTAGATACACAAATACACACGCATATATGAATTGACGCAGTGAGAACTGCATGGTAAAGTATTTCATGTTTCTGTGGAAACCATTCCCTGTAATGAGGATAATCACAGCTGAGATTGCCTATCTTGTGTCACCTTAGAGCTGTGACTGTAATTAAACTTCCTATGATAATGGCTCCTGACAACATTAGACATCAGTTTACTTGTTACTGCTATATTACAACTGTCCAGACATTTCTAACATCAAGGAAATGTGTCTTCCAGGAAATTTTCATTAGAAGTATATGAGGGATCTGCAACAAAATCTTGCAGTGTGGGGTAATACTATTCACTTTCAAGTCCGTCATTGCAAAGTAAAAAAAAAAAAAAAAAAAAAAATCATTATAAAAATCAAGATAAAAATCAACAAGACCATTAAAAATCCACTGCATTGAATTCCTATATGCTCATGGAAAGGCTCACATAGGAGATACAGCCTTTCAAATAGCCTGAGCCCAAGCCATATGAGGCTTCATAGATCATAACCAGCACTTTGAATTATGCCTAGAAATGGGCTAGCATTCAGTGGAGCTGTTGCAACAAGGGAATTGTAGGTTCCCTGTAACTAGCCCCAATTAACAATCTGGTTGCAGCTCTTTGGGCCAACTCAGCACTTTTCAAAGACAGTCTCACATAAAGCACTTTATAGTATATAGCCAGGTCAGACATCTTCAGGAATGGGCACACCTGATGCTCCAGCTTTATCTGTGTAAATGCATTTAGGCCACTACTGAAACCTAGGCCTCCAGGCTCAGAACTGATCCAAGGAGCCTTTCCTGACTAGACTTCCCAGCCTTAGGAGTTCTGCGTTTCTCCTTCTCCCCCATTTTCATTGTAGTTGCTGCTGTTTCTGTTTGTCTTTTGATATATATATATATATATATATATATATATTTGTTTAATAATTTTTTAAGGGGCGGGTGGGTTTGGAGATTTTTAGGTTTTATCTATGTGATCTGTATTATACTGTACAGAATTTTAATGTTGTAAGCTTAACATATACATACGTATACATACAAATACAAATACATACAAATACAAATACATACATACCTATATACATATATACAAGTATACATATAGATTCATTCTTACAACACTAACATCTCATTGATAAAGTAAAATAAAGTGTTCATGTCAAAATTAGAATCTTTGTTATATCTATATGTTCTTGAATATTCAATATATCTGTACTTCCTTATGTGATTCTACTATCACTTGTATCTTTTAATTTCCTTGTCAGCTTTTATTATTATCTTATGATCTTGCTATAATTAAGTTGTTTTCCATCCTCTTTCCCCCCTATTATCTCAAGTTCTGGCCATACATCCTCTATGTCTTTATTTTTAAGATTTGCAGTGAGTTTATATAAAGTGGTTGCTTCCAATAATTTGAGATACCAGTCTTCTTCTGTTGGTATTAGCTTTTTTCCCCAATACTGAGCATATGTGATCCTGGCCATCGTGATCATGTATAATATTTTCTTTTCTTGTGTCTTTCCGATTTATATTGGTTGTTATATTAATAAGAAGAGTTTTGGGTCGTAATTAATATCAATCATTAACATCTCTCCCATTGATGTTGCAATCATATTCCAGTATCTCCTTGCTTCTCGGCAATTCCACCACATGTGGATAAAGTTTGCTTCAGGATGTTGGCATTTCCAACATTTTGTGTTGCCTGTCCTGTACATTTTATGTAGTTTGGCTGGTGTGAGATACCATTGGTGACACATTTTTAAGTAATTCTCTTTTAAATTCTGGCAGAGTGTAAATTTGTTAGTGGCTTTCCAAGATTCTTCCCATTGTGTTAGTTCAATCGGTTCTTTCATATTCTGCGCCCATTTTATCATGGTGTTTTTAATTGTTTCATTTTCTAAGTCTCTATCTTTCAAAAGTTTGTAATATTTAGTTATATGTTTGTCTTGTTCTTTATATATTATTTTGTCTATTTCGTTTATATCTTTCTCTATTCCTGGGGATTTCATATATTCTTTGAATTTGGGCTTTAATTGGTTGTATAAAAACCAATTGATTTTTATATCTTTTTTCTTTACAGTATCTATTGTTTTAAATTTGTATAAGTTTTTAGTGTCTTTTTCAATCATGTCTTTATATAAAATCCATTTCTCATCCTTGATTCTTGTTCTATGGTAAAAAGTTTCCTGTACACATACCCAGGTAGGTATTTTCATGTAATTTTTTTTATTCTATTCCAAATTTGTAAGAGCGCTTTTCGAAATATATGATATTCAAAATCTTTATTAACTGTAGCCTTATTGTACCATAGATAAGCATGGAAACCAAATCTTATATTACTGCTTTCTAGTCCTAATAATTTGTCCTCTTCTAACTTTATCCATTCCTCAATCCATATCATACCACAAGCATAATAATATAGTTTTAGATTAGGAAATGCAATTCTTCCTTTATTTTTCTCTTCTGTTAAAATCTTCCACCTGGTTCTAGATTTTTTTCCTCCCCATAAAATTTTGGATAGTTCTCTTTGCCAGGTGTTGAAACAGTTCTCTTTTACAATTATTGGTAGATTTTGAAATAAAAACATGAATCAGGGCAGGATATTCATCTTTGTAATAGAAGCTTTTCCAGAAAGTGATAACTGTAATTTGGTCCATCTTTCCATATCTGTTTTGATAACCATCCACACTTTTTGACATCTCAGCAGGGGAGAACCTATACAGGTGGGAAGGATCCACTGTATAGGGAATCAAATTATGGGTGCATTCACACTTACATTTTTGTACTGAGGAGATGTGAATCTCTGTGGTGATGCAATACTGAACTAAAGTTCCCACTACGTTTACCATGATCAAATCTCTCAGTGTCATTTTAACCCAATTGCCATTCACATTGCTATTGTATCAATTTCAAATTGACCCTCCATTTTGAATGTGTTAGATCATTCTTGGGATATTTTTTTTTAATGTCAATCAAGTGATGCAGATCTTCATCATTCCACTTCCACTTTCACTGTTGATGATGTAACTCTGCTTCCATTGTCATGGGTAGTTCGAAACAGAACACAAATAGTGTATAAATGTATAAATAAGCTTTCTGATGCTAAGCCAAGGGAAAAGGAGGCAGTGGTGGAAATGCTGGCTGGATGTTCCATCCCTCTGCACATAACCTTTCATTTCCTGTTTTGGAAGAATCGGTTCAGAATGCCCCAAATTGAATTGACAATGTGTTCTCATTTGCAGCGATCCAGAAATTTTTAAAAGACGTGAAAAAATCCAGTATCAAATATACCAGGGTAAGTGGATTTTGAGGCAGCCCCCCTCCCCTCTGCAAAGTGCACCAAGTGCACTCAGTGCAAGTATGAAAACCACAGAAATAACCCAGTTTCCACATCTGGCTTATTTTGTAGTGTGAATGGGCCCTATGAATAGCAAACGTAAGAGTTTAAGGTGATCCAGGAGATTTTGAACTGGATTTTTATTTAAGAGATCTGGCATCAAATGCCATAGACTGTGAATTGGTGGTTCACTCTATTTCTAGTCCCTGTCAATTGTGCATGTGGTCATTTGTAAATTTAATCATGTTTCCACATTAATCTGAGGTTTCAAAACTCTGCCTGGAATTTTGAATTTGCATAGGACATTTTTCTAAGGTTTGTTACTTTTCAGTGCTTCATATTTGTTCCTCAGATACTTCTTGAGCTAGCAAAATTACTCTTTTTATGACAGGTTATTTGTGTGCAATATGCAAAGGCACAGTTTACATAATGTTTATGTATACTTATGTCACTTCCTGAGGGATGTCAGCCCACAGGGCTGGGCCACCTCTTGCTGTTGAGAGCAGGATATATGCTGTCCTCTTCTCAAAGCATCCTCCTTTAGTCTCCTCCTCTGTGTAGATCATTAAAGTTCAAAGTGAAAGATTTAAATTGTTAATAAAGTGGCCTTTTACTACCCAGTCCTGTTGTCTGGCCTCATCATTTTTCTAGTTGGTAAGAACATTTTTTAAAAAAGTGGGAAATAAACCTGAAGCTTAGTAAAAATGAATGGTGAATTTTCTAAATAAAAACAACACCCAATGTAATAGTTGAATAGGTTCATTTGAGGTTTTAGGCATCACATTGTTAAATAGTTATAGAAAAAATCAGTTTAAAATAGTAAATATAATATTGTGATTTAAGAGCTAGACAATGTTGCTCAATTGTTATACTGAAAGATTCCAAAATCTCTTGTTCCTCATTTGTGAACTGACTCTTTTTCCTGTTAAGTAATCACATCCATGCATGCTTTTGCTGAGGAGCAACAAACCTAACAGTATCTAGCAATCATTGACTTTGCAGGAGGGTAGCGAATGGTCTTTGCAAAACAAAAGGAAATGTACTTAAGGGAAATATTTGCCTTTCAAACTTGAGTCTCAAACAGTCAAACCTTTTCATGTTTTGTTGTAGTGGTTTGTCACTAAGACCATGAAAACTACTGAAATTACTTTTAAATTGACATATGTGTAAGTCTGACTTTTTTTTTTTAGATGAGTTCTGGGGAACACTGGGGCAGTTGCTTTAAATAAATTCAGCAGGTAAAGCCTGTTCATGGAAACTGATCAGATATAGGAAGCATTTCCCCTAGTAGCTAAAGAGAAACTCTTCTTTGGCCACAATCAGGACCCCAGAGCTTCTGACAAATAAGGATGGTATAATTTGTGGACACAAGCCACAGGCTGTGGTTAGGCACCTCAGGTTTCACATTATTGGGACAGGTTTTGACTGTGAACACTCACTGCTAACCTCCAGTGCAGTAATGAAGAGGAGCTTGGAAATATTTGCTTCCATTTTAAAGTAAATTCAGTTTTCTCTACAATCTAAATTCAGTGGTCCTTCTTAATTATGGCAACTGGAAACAAGCAAACTGTAGTGGTTTATAAAGCTGGTTTGTTTCCACTAACTTGCAGACTGCCAGAAATAGTGCACATTAAATTGAGGCACTGCCCTGGCTCAGTGCTAGGGAGTCATGGGAATTGTATTTTTTTTTTTCTGGGACATTGAGCCTTCTCTGTCAGAGAGCTCGGGTGCCACAATAAATTACAGTTCCCATGATTCCCTAGCACTGAGCCAGGGCAGTGCCTCAATTTAATGTGTACTATTTCTGGCAGTCTGCAAAGGAGTTCAGATGACATGCAACTCTGTAGTTAATCTAAACTGGACTTGGAAGCTACTTATTTTATAGTTCCACCAGAGGAGAAGAAATAGGATGGGAACCTGAGGCTCACTGCAACTAATTTCCATTACGTCAAAGCAGGGAATAGTATTACATCAAATCTGCCTTAAGGCGGATAGTGTTCCCTGACAATGGAATATTTAAAAATTACTGATATATTATGCTCCTTTCAGCTGCATTTATTCAGACCTCAGCTGATGGAGCCCCAAATAACCTGGAAGACACTTACAAATATATATTCATCTTGTAATCCAGAATACTTCACATTAAAACAATACATCACTCACCACTGCTTCACAACACTGTTACAAAGGGTGGTGGATTTGTTTTGACCACCTGTTCCTGTTGATGATCAGACCCTTTGGTGATAGTGCACTGCGGCTGCTATTTTCGTTCAATGTTGAAGTTTGTATATCTCCTAGACGAGGTTCTGATAGAGTCAGAATAGCTGTTTACATTCATTTCCCTTATTTTTCTCTAGGAACAACACTTTTTAATGGTGGCAATGCTTTTATCTGAGTTTGTTATCAGAAAATCTGTTTTTCTGATGAGATTTGGGTCTCTTTCATGCAGCACAATTATAACAATTCAATGCCACTTTAACTGCCTGGTTATCGTGGGGTTGGAAGTTTCCTGAGACATTTTGAATTCTTTGCTAGAGAGTTCTGTTACCTCTCCAAATTTCAAATCCCAAAATTCTGTAGAATTCAGTCATGGTAGTGATAACACCATAATGATGTAGTGTGAAAGATGGCTCAAATATATTCTAGAAACAACTGAAAAAGATATTTGATTCACGAATACTATGTTCAGATGTCCTAATGCCAGAACTATATTAAGACAGATCTGAGACAAGATAATTTAAAGTCATGCCTTTATAAAAAATATTTTGTTAGGTCTGTTGTTGTTGTTGTTGTTGTTGATGATGATGATGTTATGTGCATTCAGGCCATTTCTAACTTATTGTGACCCTAAAGTGAACCTATCATGGGGTTTTCCTGGAAAGATTTGTTCAGAGGAGGTTTGCCATTGCCTTCTCTGAGACTGAGAGCATGTGACTTCCCCAAGGTCACCCAGTGGGTTTCATGTCTAAGCTGGGAATCAAGCCGTGGTCTCCAGAGTCATAGTCCAACATTCAAACCACTATGCCACATCCCATCCTTCTTCTGCATTAATCCATATGAAATGCAAGGCTGAGTATGTTGGGCCCCCATATAGGCGCTTATCGCACCACTAAATCAAATGTCTTACCTCTCCTGAATTCAATTTTAATTTGGGTGGCATCCAGATACTATCACAGGGATTTTGCCATTGAATCTGCTGCCCAAATACAGCCCAGGTCCAACCCTGGTCCCAGGAGCACTCCAGCGGCCTTTTTTTTTAAGTGAGAAAATTCCCGGTTTCGAGAAGAAGCAAGCTGAGCACTCCTGGGACCCGGGCTTGACCCACCCAGGCTGGACCCAGGAAGTAGATTTGGCAGCAAAATCCCTGTGATAGTATCCAGATGCCAGAAGTACATTTTAGTGGTATAATAAGCTCTGTAGTCTGCCACCGACGAGCATCAGTAAAGTTGATGGCCCATGAGGTTTTAAACCAGAGAAAGGCAGTTGATGAAGACTGCATCATATCCCTGCTTTCACTACCAAATTTGTTGCCACAATATTAAACTTTAGTAGCACTGTGACAGCAAAATGGATGCAAGTTACCTTTAAATCAAAGTGTGTTACCTTTGTTTTCAAGCTGAATTGCACTTCCCAGAAGCCTCTACAAAAGCAAGTAGAGGTCACATTTGGCCACAAACCATGCATTTCTCACCCTTTCTCCAGACCAAGGTTTGGAATTGTGCAGCCTTCTAGATGCTGTTGAACTGCAGTTTCTTATAGCTCTGGGCTATTAATGCAGTTTGACATTGCTTTAACTGGTATGGCTCAATGCTATGGAATTGTGGGATTTGTAGTTTTGTGAGATGTTTATCCTACTCTGTCAGAGAGCACTTGTGCCACAACACATTGCAAATCCCAGGATTCCATAAGATGGAGCCATGACAGTTAAAACAGTGTGAACTGCATCAATTCTGCAGTGTAGATTCAGCCCAGGGCTATTAGGAACTGCAGTTCAACAGCATCAGGAAGGCTGCACAGTTCCAGTCCTAGGTAGCATAGTCAATATGTGAAGTGCCAGGAGCTTCAGTTCAACATCCCTTGGAGGATCACACAATTTCCACTCCTGCTTTAGACTACATTCTAGGGTCTGCCGCCTAATCTACCAGTTTTTTGTGGCACCAGAAGTTACGATGCAATCACAGAGAATACCCCACCACATGCATGCACTCATAGTCACCTAAAGTAACTTCCCTAGTCATTGTAATGAGGGAGTCCTTGTTGCACACATTTCTGTGCAAACAAAAATTGCTTCTACCACTATAGTGCATTGGGACTGACATATGAGGAACAATTGTGGGCCTAATGGCAATGGGATGATGACAGGTGGAAGAAGCCAAGCACAGCAAACTCAGCTACAATGTAAGCTAGTTTGGAAATCAGTTGACCTCAACCTCTTTGACATTATAGATGTATAGTTTGGCTTGGCATGAGGCAGTAGCTTCAATGGGAGCTGCTGGAGGTGGGGACTGCACCAGGTGACACCCCAGCCCCCCATGGCTGCTGCTTTGCCCTGCGTGGAGGGCTACAGTCACTGCTTCACCCCCGCAGGAGCTCCCCAGGGCCATGCAGGTGCTCTTCAGGCCCATGTGGGCACTGTTCGGGACCACAGTTGTTGCTTTGCCCCCTGCAGGAGCTTCTAGGAGCCACACAGGTGCTCTCCGGGGCTGCGCAGGCACTTCTCCAGCCCATGTGGGCATTCTCATGTGCTCCCCTGCCCTGGAAACCTCGGTGCCAGAAGTCCAGCCCCCACCAAAAGTCCCAGCCCCAGAAACAGGTGTCATCTGGTTTGAGAATGCTACTGGCATGAGGCATAATTCATGGATTCAACTCAGAGATTGAATAACCAAAGCATTCTACCCAGCCCAGACTCCTGACATGACAATGGAAGCTAAAGCTGGAAAAATGATTATGGTGAATAATTGTAAACATATCTTGACAACCCTAACATTGCTAAACAGAGTTATGAAGACTGTTTCACCAAAGCAGACTATTAAGGAAGATGCAGTCCAATGACATATTGAAGGCCACAAGTTGCCCCCACTTTATTATACAAGTCACTGTATACATTAAAGAACCATAGTAAACCACACGAATGTGTCTATTTCTTTAACAAATTCTCCTATAACTTATTTTTTTATTTCTTGAAGCTAATTATAAGTGGAGTTTTTTTAACTTCTTGCCATGATACTGTTCATAGTATTGCAGTATATCATAGATTACATCCCATAAATATATATACTGAGAGCAGAAAAATGAAATACATTTTACCCTTTTGGAGCCCTAAATGGTAATTATTTTGTGTCCCAGAAAGTCACAGACTTTGATAACTACTTTGATAAGTCATTTAGGTCATCCTTCCTCTTTGATAGTGGATTATGGTAATAAAGACCTATAGTCCTATATTAAAATGATAAGTATTTTAATGTTTTATAGAGGCTTGGCCAAACCTTCCAGATAAAGCAAAACTGAGCTAATGGCACAGATATTGTAGCAACAGCCCTGAAATATGCAGTTTATATGATCCAAACCATCTCTTGCTCTGTTAACAGCACAATGCTATACATGGCTACTCACTTCCCATTGAGTTTAATGGGGACTTTCCCAGATAAATAGGCATAGGTTTTTGGTTACAATGTATAATATGAAATATACCAAAAGAAATTGCAAGCTCCAAATCACATGCAAGATATCAATATTTGAAATAGCTATATGCCTGGAGACTAAAGCAATAAGGAAGATTGTGTATCTAATGTTTTCTTCCCCTCATTCAGGATGAGTATACTATTATTCTCAAATTTTCCATTCTTGATACTGAAAGGCCTGTTACATTCATTGAATTGCCACCAGAAATGAATAATGGACACAGAGAATATTAGCACTTAACAATGCAATAAGAACTGTGAATTGTCAAGATCAGGCCTGGCCAACAATTTGCCATGTTGTGATACTTTATTATTATCTATGTCATAGCACTGGTATTGATAAGTGTTTCAGAGTACTAGGAGCATAAAATAGGTTCCTGACCAAAGTTGCTTACACACTGAATAAGTAAAAAAGACAACAGCCAAAAGAAGAGAGAGGGAGAGGAGAATAACTATACATATAACAAAGGCAATAGCTAGATGAGAACCAGACCAAAAAGGTATGATTTCTTCTCCTTTCAGCCCAAAAGATCATCATCAGCCATAATCCACAAAACAGATAAACACTGTATTTTCCCCTTTGATTTCACAAGGAACATCTGACAGAAAAAGTCCAGTCATTTTCCCTTATATCTATTCAAGAAGAAATTTATAATTTTGACTGTCCATTTCTAAACTCCTCCTGTGTGTTGAAATGCATCTCATTAGCATCCTCTCTCATCCACTTTCAGAAACTCACTCCATAAAAATAAAGGGCTTTGAGGTCTGTCTTTTGTCCTAATTCTTTGGAAACTTTAAAGAGCCCCTTGTGATATGAATTAGGATGCAAAGGAGACCTTGCTTTCTCTCTAAATTAGGATTTCCAAGCATAAAGGATCTCTTAGTATTGTCCTATTATTTTGAATGCACCACTCCCTTTTCATCCCCTTTCTATTTTAAACCTTTAATTAAAGAGATTTGGATGGACACTTGGAAAAGGCTACAGTCCTTCTTACTTATGCACCTCAGCTTCCATACACATTTTCTAGTTTGTAAGAAGCCATCTTGAGTAAACATTTGCCTGGTGCAGACCAGGTGTGTCTTTCTGCCACATGGAATAGTTCTGTCACCCTGAAGTCCCTCCAACTTCAGGGTGAGGGAGAACATGGAGGTGGTGGTGATGACAGTTTTGTAAGTAGCGGAACAGTGGCTCTTTTCTGTCTGTTCTGCCTTGAGAGGAAGAAAGTATGAGCACATGCCACATCATTATTGTATTTAGGTTTCATTTTGTTTAGAAAGCGAAGGATTCACATGCAAAAGGAGGAAGGATTTGAATTAAAAGAATTCTATTTCTCCCCTGCACCTTGTTGTCTCATAGTAGGAGCTTCTGTTGTTATTTGCTGTCAAGTCAATTTTCACTTTTGATGACCCCATGAATGAGAGACCTCCAAGAGACCCTGTAATTAACAGTCCTGTTAAGGCCTTGTAAACTCAGTGGCTTCTTTGATTGACTCTGGGCCTTTGCAGACTGCTAGAAATAGTGCAAATTGAGTCCACTTTAACTGCCCTGGCTCAGTGCTAAGGAATCATGGGAATTGTAATTTTTTTTTCTGAGACATTCTCTGTCAGAGAGCTCTGGTGCCACAATAAACTACAGTTCCCATGATTCCCTAGCACTGAGTCAGGGCAGTTAAAGTGGACTCAATTTGCACTATTTCTGGCTGTCTGTAAAGGCCCTCAATCTACTTCTGATGAAGGGGCTAAGCAGACGGGCGGCCATGGGCCGCCCTGGGAAGCTGCACCGCGGGACCGAGGCATCCCCATGCCTCGATCCTGCGGTGCACCTTCACCACCCCTGAAAGGAGCGCTAAATTAGCGCTCCTTTCACAAGTCAGTGAAAGTGCATCGCAAAAGGCTGTGGCGCACTTTCGCTGACTTTTCTGCCGCAGGGCGTGGAAAGGCTGCGGTGGGAGGTCCTCCTCGGAGCGCCGGCTGTGCGGAGGGCCGGCTTCTCCGAGGACAACCTCGGGAGGAGGATGGGGTGTTGAGCGTGCGGCTGCCCCTCCCCTTCCCTGTCCCCAAGACAGCCTTTTAAGCCGTCTGCTTAGATGGAGATTTTTCCTGTTTCCTACTGTCTTCCACTTAACCAAGCATCATTGTCTTTTCAGTGAGTCCTGTTATCTCATGATGGGTCTAAAGTACAATAGCCTTAGTTTAGTCATTTTTACTTCTAGGGAGAATTCAGACATCATTTGTTCTTGGATCCATTTGCTCTTGGTCTTTTTGATAGCTGACAGTATCCATAGAATATGGATTCCAGCAGCTTCCAGCAGTGCATTTCAAATACATTGATTGTCTTCCTGTCAGCTTTTTTTCACTGCCCAATTTTCATAACCATACATAGAAACTAGAAATAGTATGTCATGGATGTTCCTGACTTTGGTATTCAATTATAGTAGGAGTAGGAGACCAGTTTTGTGCCCTCTCCCAGTAAAAGGCTTATATGCATGGCTAGCACACTGCATTATGCATTAATGGAAGGTGGGTGGGGCCAACTATTTAATTAAACTTCAGTGGTGCAATGATTATTTGTTCAGTGCTTACTCTTCCATTCTACAGAACTCATGTTGAATAGTACACAAACAAGCATACAGACAGACAGACAGACACGTACATTGTTGTTGTTCTGTGCTTTCAAGGCATTTCCAACTTATGTGATCCTAAGGTGACCCTAACACAGAATTATCTTGGCAAGATTTGTGCAGAGGGGGCTTGCCTTTGCTTTTCTGTAAGGCTGAGAGAGTAAATAATAATAATAATAATAATAATAATAATAATAAATTTTTATTTATATCCCGCCTTTAGCCGAAGCTATCAAGGCAACTTACAATTAAAATACAATCCCATACAATTATCATAAACATATAACCCCCCCCCTTAAAAATATATTAAATCATTGTCAACATTAAAATTAACTTAAAACAAGGCTACAAGTCCATACAGTTAAATAGTCGGCAGTCTGAATATACAGAGGAGTAATCTGATGGTCTGATGGCAGGGGAGAGATTGTGAGAATGTCATTCTGGGAATGCCTGCTGGAAGAGATCGTCTTGATGGCTTTTTTTTAAGAGAGTGTAGGCCTCGGCAGACGGCTAATAGAGCCGTCTCCGAGGCAGGGAAGAGGAGGGGCAGCCGCACACTCGGCGCCCCTTCCTCCTCCCGAGGTTGCCCTCGGAGCTGCCGGCCCTCCACATGGCTCCCAGGGCAACCTCCTGCAGCAGCGTTCGCACACGCTGCAGCAGATAAGTCAGTGAAAGTCCGCCCTACGCTTTTAGGGTGCACTTTCACTGACATCTGAAAGGAACGCTGATTTAGCGCTCCTTTCAGGGGCGCCGACGGTGCGCCGCGGTGCAGATGCCTCGCTCCCGCGGCGCACCATCCCACGGCATCCTGGATGCCCTCGTCTGCTTCCCCCCTGTGACTTGCCCAAGGTTACCCAGTAGGTTTCCATGGCTGAGCAGAGATTCAAACCCTGCTCTCCCAAGTCATATTCCAATGCTCAGATCACAGCACTATGTTGGCTCTTAGATCCACATACATAAATACATAGATATAATCCATTTAATAAGACAGTAGTAGTATTTTTTGTCTATTTTGTACAGAATCCCAAGGGCGGGTGATTTCTTTAAGGTAAACAGTGACATTGGATAGGCTTATTATGTCACAACAGGGCAGGCAGCATTAGTAGGGCACAGCATATATGAAGTATATTGCTGCCGATCATCTGGAGATGTTTTTAATGCATAAAGGAGCTATCCAGACCTGCCACATAGGATCTTGGGATTTGAGGTATGGAAAAGAGACCCTTTCGGGATGTGAATGAAGTATAGGGACCTAGGAATGCAGGGAGGAGGGATTCAGGAGAGCATCCCTTGCACTTAATGATGGGACCAGAGGACGTGGACAGCCAATAAGCTGTCTCCACAATCAGGGTTGGTCATGATCACCCTTCTTAGCTGACCTTAGATCTACACAACTTTTCATCACTGCAGAATTTTGTCATTTCAATCAGTAAAGTAGTAGCCCTTGGTGCATAACTAGCCAGTAAAATCAATACGTATAGAGATCTTGTAGACCTTTGAGACTAACTAAAAGAAAGAAATAGGCAGCATGAGCTTTCATAAACTTCACTGTACTTCCTCAGAAATAGACTGAAGTCTATGAAAGCTCATGCTGCCAATTTCTTTCTTTCAGTTCTTTCAAAAGTGCTACAAGATCCCTCTACGTATTGATTCTATAGACTAATATGGCTATACCTTTGAGAACTAACCAAGTTAAAGTTAGCAGAGAGATTTTCCACAACTCTCTTTTTTTAAAGCTTGTATACAAGATGCAATTGTCCAGCAAATATATCCAGAGCTAAATTACAACTTTTAGACTCCCCACATAATTTCCCAAGCTCTGGATATATCACAGTTTCAGTTTCCCCAGATTGTCATTAGTTTTTGCCATGATGGCTTCCATCTTTGTGATCCACTTTGGGGAAAAAGAAGAGTCATAATCAATGCAAGGTGCTAAAGCAGGCCAGTAAACATATATACTAGTAGGATATGTTTTTACCTGAGCTGCAAATAAACTTTGCCTTCTAGAACAAACATTCCATTGTTAAATTTATATGGTTTTCTTCAGGTAGAAAAGAACATCTGGGAATCATGTGCCTAATGGGAAAAAAGGGGAGTAGGATGGAAAGAGGAACAAGGAATCTATGAATGCAAAACTAGAATGATATGAAAGGGGGGATATAAAAAACAACAACTGCCTTTTATCATGTCCGACCATTGTCCAACCCTTCCTATGATGTCTATTCTTAAGTGACTTCATCCTTCCAGTGAAACAGTAGAGACAGATTCTGGAACTAAGATGAATTAAGGTTTGCTTTCACATGCTTTCACTTTTTTATTTTTTTGGTCAAGTTCTTTCTTCATCTCCTTTATGAACAAATACAATAAATTTTGTATGTTCAAATGAGAGGGGTACAAAATGAAATTCTCAAAAATTTCACTGGCCAAACTCACTAGGCACTGCTGTTTTCAGTAGGGAGTGGAGATGCTGTGCCTTGCTATGATTTAGCTCTTAAAGAAGAAATACTTCACAAAAGAAAATAATTACAATCTTGGTTCAACCCTATAAAACTAATTGAATACATGGGGACTCAAACATAATTTTTTAACACATAAGCACTCAAAGTCTTCTGACTAGATGCACAAGTTGATCAGTTTTGCTTTCTTCCTCATTCAATTTTTTTAAAAAATCTCGTTATTTGCATCAGTGATGAAGAAATCTGAGAAATTTGTAAATTCTCACTAAATAAATGAACTGAACAATTTGTTCTCTGAACCAATCTGACACTTTTTGAATGGAAACCATGTATTCTAGCTCTGAACCATGCCTCAGTTCAACCATGTTGATGGTACAATAGACTTCTAGAGGCAATTGCCTGCTGAAACAGTTACTCAAGTGTAACTTTAACACTAAGAAACTGCAGAGTTCATTTCTACTGCACCTCTTTCTTTTTGTATGGATGGTGAACAGAGTTGGAGGAAGATTGGATCCCTCCATGCACTTGTGCCATGGGGTGCTAGTAATTCTGAATCTGACACACAACTAAGCTGCAGAGGTCAGAATTATCAAGAATGTAAAGAATTATAATATGTGATTCTGGAAAGCTCCAAAGTATATTATTGTAAAATATACACCAAGAGGAAAGAAAATCACATGAACTGCATCATCACTAGCTATGCTGGCTAGGACTGCTGAAAGGTGCAGCCCAACATTGTCTGAAAGAAAACTTGATTTGTGCCCCTGATGTTTGCAGCAATCCTCTGATTTCTGGTGTACTGGTCCCCAAGTACATTTGGGGATTTGATTGCTTCAGTTGTTCATGTAACCTGAATAGATTTGCATTTGGGAAACCAGACTAAATTATGTGAAACACAGTCTTCTGGAAACATTTCTGTGAAAGCCTCCTGGAGATGAATGGAAGAAGACACAAGAGTTTTGCTTTTATCCATCTAGGGTTAACATATTTTATTTTCCTGATACAACAACTCTTCCTTTAATGGCTGCATGACAAAGAGAAGCTTTTCCTAGCACAGAGAAGCACTGATGGAGAAAGCTTCATTTATTGAACTTCCACCTTCCATGCAGTTATGAGAAAAACCCTGGAATAAGAAAAAGATGTCTGCCTTGTCTTCCCTTTAAAGGTTTATGCTTGGGAAATGAGAGAGTTTCCAAGTGCCACTTGTAGATGTTCACTTGAGTACTTTAAATATACTTTGATGACATATAAAAACAATGCAACTAATTAGCTATAATCTCTGTACATGTCTGGCTTATACCTTGCACAAAGAGGATATTCAGTGAGGTTCATTTGGGAAAACTAAGTACCTACATAATGTTTATGTTTCCATTCTGTCTTGTTCTGGAGATACAGGGTTCCTTATTTTAACTTTATTAGATCATTTTCATATTCTGATACCTACTTCAGTCTTAACATAACTATAAAATATAGGGGAGGGGCAAAAAGCATATCCACACTTCAGAATGAAAGCAGTTTGACATCACTTTAACTGCTATGACTCTGTCCTACAGAATTCAGGGATTTGTAGTTTGGTGAGGTATTCAGCCTGGTTTGTCAGAAAGATCTGGTGCCACACCAAACTACAAACCCCATGATTCTGTAGGACAGAATCATGGCAGTTAAAGTGATCTCAAACTGCTTTAATACTGCAGTGTGGCTACACCCAAAAGGAAAGAGGCAACTGTATGGGATATATATATCCCTCAGACTGAGCAACAAAATGAGATGTGGGCTTAAAAACCAGCAAATACCCCTACATAAACTTCTTATCAGGGATATTACTTTATCTGTTCAAATAATGAGGTTATTCTCTTGTTTATCTTTGAAACCAATAGTTTCTTACCACATCAAGAAATGCCTAGCACCTATACATCAAGAGTCAGATAGTCTGGGCCTCCAGAGATCTAGACTGCAGATCTAGTATCTCTTACAAATACATATGCTGGCCATGACTGATTGGAGTTGCTCAACAACATCTGATGATCACATGTTGTCCATCTCAGAAATACATTTATAGCTAGCTGTCCATTTATTTGCTTGGCTTTGCAGATAGCACAGTGAATATATGGATCTGAAGAGGTCAGGGCAAAGTAGTTAAAATTTCCCTACAAGTCTGTCTATTTCACTTTCTCTCACATTCAATTTTGTAAAATCACAAGGTTTTCTCAGAATTTAAGAGGAACTTTGTATATTTTTGGTGTTTTTTCTTCCCCTCAGAAGATAACAAACCATCAAACATCTGAACTGGGCAAATTCAATCAATACCTCTATTTCTAGCCTGCTACCATGTTGCTACTAAATATAAGGATCCTGTCAGAAAAAAAAGAAAAGAAAAGGTGGCAACCTAAATTCAGTAGTACAAAGATCATTGAATATTCGGGTATTCAAAGTCAGACTTTCAAGAATTAAGTACACATACCACGCTGACTGAATTTTTAAATCTCTCAGTATCACCATTTCCTACATCTGTTTGTTTTTAATTTCCAAATTATTTCCATTTTATTTATGAAAAATGTAATTTTTTAAATGTTCTTATCATTTAATACCAAATTACATATCATCTGTCTCCACTCTTCTCTATCCATAGTATAAAAACACCTTTCAATATTTGTCTTTGTTGGACTCATAAGGACTTGAGCACTTATAATAGACAAAAGGGACTGCTCCAAATTATGTTATCAACTGCCTCCTTTCTTGCCCCTTGGAAGTCATCTGCAGCACTTTGTGCAGTGAGATCCTCCCTCTCTTCTCCTATTCTCCTCAAGAGTGTGGGTGGGATGGTACGACACACAGCATAGTGCAGACTGCCCCCTTTTAAGTGGCAACAGCCACATGAAAGGATGCTTGCAATATGAAATCATATGGAGTCCTTTCCCATATTTTGCCAAATGCTTTGCCTAGACCACAGATAACAAGTTCATGTGTTATGATTCCCCATATGATGTTGTTGTGTGCTTTCAAGTCATTTCTGGCAAATGGTAACCCTATCATAAGGTTTTCTTGGCAAGATTTGTTCAAGGTTTGCCCTTGCCTTCTTCTGAGACTGAGAGATTGTGACTTGCCCAAGGTCAGCTAATGGATCTACATGGCAAAGTAGGGATATGAACCATGGTCTCCAAAGTCATAGTCCAACACTCAAACCACTGCATCACATTGGTTCTCCTGCAGCCCTCCTGGAAATAAATCCAGTTAGTAATCTCAACTAGACACATGGAATCAATTGAATTTGCCCAAGTGTTCAGTTACCAGTCAGAAACAGATGCAATTGTTCCTTTTGTAGTTGCAACTAGGAACTTGTTTTAGGCCTAGGTGTTTAATTGAGTCAAACTTAAAATTATTTGTTATTCCTTTGTTTGTTTTTTATTATGGTCAAATTGAAACTTTTTTCATTTTTTTTTATCAGTATAAGGGCTGGATATCTATATTCCACATCTTTGATTCCCTGGAGTGATACATATGTCAAGAAGTAAAATTGAAAAAGTTAAGTCTTAGATGTATCAGGTTGCAAAAATGGACTTTGAGTTTCATCTATGACTTTACTTTTATGACTGGCAGTAATGTCTCACCTAACTCAGAGTCAAAGTGAGAGTTCTTCACTTCCCTGAGCAGCCACTGAACCTAATGCTTTCAGTGCATGATCACAATGTGCTTTCCTTGTTTCTAATTATGCAGCTACCATTTACCCAGGGTTGCCCTAATTTGATCTGAATGGTCCTGGTCCCCAAGTACAGCAAGACCAGAAATAGATGAGTTGGGCACCCAAGGTAGAATTTAGTAAGTTGTGGTCAGTGTCTACAGAACCTAGAGCTCGTCGATTTTCAATCCTCTTCCAATCCTAAATCTGCAGAGTTTGGAGAAGTTCCCTTTTGTGGCTACAACCTCTAGAATCTATTGTTGGCTGGAGGATTCTGGAAGCAGTGGTCCAAAAACAGAACTTTACCAATCTTTCTGTAACTGAGAGCAGACAGTTTCACGTATACACCCAGTAAAATAAGGGCAGTTTGCAATCTTACATGTCCTTTGCATGTATTTATCTATATACCATCTTTATTTTGTGTGTGGCTTCTATATTTTCCTTATTAAAAGAAAACATGTAAATGTAAGGTATCATGTAATAATACACTTTTATATTACATTTAAACAGAGCATCTGTAGCTTATGTAACCTGATTACAGGTGCCTTCTCTTCTTCCAAGTTCTTGTATTCCCTCCAGCAGACAGAAACTGGGGCTGGATTTGCCTTCTTTTCCATTTTGTGCAGCCAAAGGGAAAGAGAAAGGTGAGTTGTTCCTGTTGCTATTTCCTTGCCAAACCACTGGGAAATGAGGAGTAAGACCTGGGATGTATTCCAGGAATCTCTTTGCCTTCTCCCTTCAGTAGTTGTAGAATGATGAAGTGAAACTCAAGTCTGGTCTTGCATCCTAATGAAAATTTTGTGGGACAGCTGACTTCAGAGGAAAGCTATGAACCCAGTGAAACATTTGCCTCAAAACAACTGTACATCAATTTTTGTTATGGATTTCCCTGTCATGGAAAAAAAGAATTGGCAATATATGCCCATTTTTCTTTACATAGCAAACATAATAAATAGTGATAGCTTCATTTTATGAATCTAGATTCCATTCTGCTGGTGGCTCCCAAGAAACAAAGTGGTCAGTCCACAAAACAATCCATTTAACTGATGGTTAGCTCCATTTATACCTGGTCTGTCTCACGTTAACATGGTGACCTAAATGTGCCACTCCTATGCTTTGGAGCTCCTTCCCTAAGGAGGCTAGGATTGTTTTCCCTCTTGCTGTCCTTCCCTTGGAAAGAAAAGAAAAAAAAGAAAAAAAACCTAAACAAACAAAAACTGTTCTACTTTAAGCTTTTAGGAAGTGACTGCAAGGTTTGTTAACACTGTGCTTTTCATTGACTTTCCTTTTACTTTTTTTAGTAGATTTGTTTAAAAGGTTTTAATTGCATGGATATTATTATTATTATTATTGTTGTTACTAATGCTAACTTGTTAAAGGAAGAGTGGGGAGATGATAGGTAACCATGGTAAGGCTTTCTGTGTAGTAGCACCTATCCTGAACACAAGTCAAAAAGTGCCCAAAAAAGCAAATAGGTGATGTTGAATAGTCAGTCCAGCCCAATCAGTAATGGGTTATCTGAGCAGGATGCAAGAAAACTCACAAGGTTTGTCATTAGGCAGTCCAGAAGTCCAAGTAAACAAGCCAGCAAGGAGTAAACAGAGTAATTCAAAAATAGTCAGTCCAAACTCAAGGCAGGAGAAAAACACCAGAGAGTAGTACCAGCAAATAAATCAGTTGTCAACACTAACGGTAGAAGAGAACAGCTGAGATATTTATGGGCAGTTCCTTCAAGGTCACCTGTGCTTCATTAGTGCTTCATTAGTTCAATGTTTGGTATTTAATCTGAGTTGGGTATGAATGTTAAGTGTGGTAACACAGCGCGTGAAGACCATGTAACGTGAAGCACCAGGATCCAGACTTCTCCGATGAAGCAGGCTGCTTGTCAGCCGGAGAAACTCCTCTCCCCTTCCAGATAGAGCACAGAGACTCTACAGACAGATGTCTCACAAATGAGGCTTTAATCTTTGTTGCTCTATATACAGATATGTCCAGCATACACCAACGCAACTCCAACAGCAATCTACCATCCAACAACTCACAACCCAATATGTGTGTCCAGAGGCTTGTGCCTTATATAGCCTGTGCTCCACATGGCTTCCTGGCCCTGCCTCTTCCTTCTGGACACCTGTCACTCACCTGAGTGACACTGCAGTTTTTCAGCAGTTTCTGTGCTTTCCAGTACCAGGTGACTACCCCCATGATGTCATGTCCTGTGACATCAGCATGAGGCTGCATGACTCAGCTGTAGCCAAATGCTGTGTCATCATGGCTGCTGCACTATCCCACAATGTACATTTTCCCTTGGGACCCAATCCTAACAATGAAGTTTCTCTCTTCTACTTTCACTGAAGGATGGGTATGTGCTATTTTCTATGTCTGTAACCTCTACCAGCTCCGCAGGCTCCTGGAAAGCATTGTCAACAGATTCTCAGTGCTCTGCCTTTTCCTTTTCTTCAACCGGGTCATCCACAAGGTGAGGTATGATGCCATCCTGTTCTTTGTTGGATCTGGATTCATCCAGGTGGTGAATTATGATATCACTCCCCTCCCCACTATCCTACCCTTTGGCACAGAGGATTCCAGGCTTATCAAAATAGCACTGGTGGAACTGACATGGACATCAGAAGCACCTTCCCAAGAGTACTCTTCCAGTCCATATTCCACCCTATCAATCAGGTACTGCAACCAACCACAGTATATGTGGGAGTCTATCAGTTATGACAGCACCTCTTCTCTGGAACTTCCTCTGAAGGGAAGTCAGATTTGCTCCATCCCTTTAGAGCTTCTGGTGGTCACTTAGACCTTAAAATCAGGGATGGCTGCTCTGGCTATTTTTACTGTATACAAGTAATTTCAAAACTATTTAAAATATTTTTTAGTTTTTTTCCAAATATTATCATTTTTTATTAAATTTTATTAAATATTACAAAACACTAAAAACATACATACAACGCTAACTTCTAACAAACATAAACACCACTAACAGCAACGTACAAATTAACACAAAACACAAAACAAACATAACAATACAAAAATAAAATAGCTTAATAGCATGTAGATATTAACCAGCTTCTCAAATTCCTTTTTCTTTTTCCCGAGTGACTTCTTCTTATCTTCACCAAAATTTATATGTTTTCTTCTCAAAAAGAAATGATGATTATTATAGGACTCCAATATCTTTCATCCTAATCACAGTCAACTTCAAAATAACTAAATAAATAGATAAATAAATAATTTTTTCTTTACCATTCAGCTTCTCTTCAACCATTTTTTTTGCTTTTTCCACTTTCCTATATTAGATTACAAATAATATAGCCAAGTATTCTCCATAATAATCTCCTGATCATTTATTTATTTTTGTCAGATTGTTTTTAAACATTTCCCATTGTTTTTCTCTCCTATCTACAAATTTATCTTGGATTAAAGCCATTAATATGTCCATTTTCATTGTGTCTCTTAATTGAATCAACCATTCCTCTACACTCCCTTTTTTATTATTCTTGAAATTGGTACCATATATAACATATTTTTCTATTGTCTTTTCTACTTTGTAAGTCATATTTAAAAGAAAGAATTTAGGACCATGGGATCTGTACCTGTAACATCTCCCTTATTTTCTCATATATTGTTCTCCAATATTTTTTTTTGCAAGCTTACATTCCCACCACATGTGTAGAAATGTTCCTTCACTCTTTTGACATTTCCAACAATAACTGTTTCCCATATTATAAATCTTTCTTAATTTAGTTGGACACAGATACCACCTGTGCATCATTTTCAGAAAATTTTCTTTCAAATCCTGGCACAGGGTAAACTTATTAGTCATTTTTCATGTTCTTTCCCAATAATCCATCCTTATGTTCTCTCCAAAATCTCTGGGCCATTGAATCATTACGTGCTTTACCGTCTCTTTCTCTAACTTTCTATCTCTGAACAGTCTATAATATTTTGATACGTGATGTCCTTCCTTATCCTCAATTATTCTGTCCAATTCCGTCTTGGTTATTTCAAACCCTATTTTTTTACGATCTATATTAAATCTATTTCTCAATTGTAAATATGTATACCAGTTATTAATTTTACCCTCTTCCTCCAACTGTTCTCTTGATTTCATTTTATAATCCTTTGAATCTTTATAATGTTCCCATATAATCATATCTCTGTACCTTAGCCATCCTGTATTATTTCTCCTACTTTGATATAGAAAAGCCTCTTGTGGCGATACCCATAATGGTAATTTTCTATAGAATTGATTTTTAATTTTTAACCATACTTTTAATTAAGATTTTCTAATGTAATGGTTTTCAAAATTTCTGTTGTTCTTTAAATGCCCATACCATAGGTACACATGCCACCCGAATTCTATATTGTCTCTTTCTATATTCAACAAATTATCATTTTCCAACATAATCCAATCTTCTAACCAAACCATACAATTGGCCCAATAATAGAGTTTTAAATCAGGAAGGGCAAAGCCTCCTTTTTCCTTAAAGTCTATTAAACTCAAGTATTTAATCCTGGGTTTCTTACCCTGCCGTACAAACTTAATAAGTTCTTTTTTCCAGTTTTCTATACACCTCTCATTATGTATTACTGGTATGTTCTGAAAGAAATAAATCAGTTTTGGGAGGATATTCATCTTGATTAGAGATATTTTACCCAAAAGAGAAAATTGAAGTTTAGACCATTTATTCAAAATTTTTTGTATTTCTCTCCAGACCTTACTGTAATTATTTTCAAACAGGTCTGCATTCCTCCTTGTAGTTGTTATTCCTAAGTATTTCACCTTTTTCTCTATTTTAAATTTCGATATTCTATGTAAGTCTTCTTTTTCCTTTTGCGTCATATTCATTGTTATAATTGCTGTTTTCTCTTCATTGATTTTGAGGCCTGCTAATTCTCCAAACTCTTGTAATATATTTAACAGATCTTTTATACTCTTATTGGGTTCTTCAAGATATATTACAAGATCATTGGCGTATGCCTTCATCTTATAATTATGGCCTTTTATACTAATTCCTTGAATCTTATAATCTTCTCTAATTTTTTATATTTAACACTTCTAGAATCATAATAAATAACAACGGCGAAAGAGGACACCCTTGCTTAGTTCCTTTTTCTATTCTTATATAATTAGTTTTTTCACCTTTAACTATCACCTGTGCTTTCTGTTCCTTGTATATTGGACTGATCCAATTACCAAAGCTTTTACCCATTTTTATTTTTCTTATTGTTTCTTCCAGGAATATCCAGCTCACCTTATTGAAAGCCTTCTCCTCATCTAGGAAGATCATTGCTGCTTTCCTCTCATTATGCTTCTCAAATAATTCAATAATATTTATTACAGTTCTTACATTATTCTTGACAAATCTTCCTGGGAGAAAACCATTTTGATCATTGTGGATGATATCATTCAAATTTTTCTTTAATCGTTCTGCGATAATACCCGTAAATATTTTATGGTCCACATTCGTCAATGAAATTGGTCTATAATTCTTAGTATCACAACAATCTCTATCCTCTTTTGGTATCAATGAAATATATGCATTTTGCCATGATTCAGGGATTCCCTCTCTTTTGATATCATTTAACATACTCTTTAAAGGTCTCACTAAGATTTCTTCCATTTTTTTTTTTTTGTAGTACAGGCTAGAGCAGGGGTAGGCAACCTTTCCCCTTTAAGGGCCGAGGGACTTCAGCTCCCAGAAGCCTCAGCCATGTTGGCCATTAGTCCCATGTTGGCCAATAGCTCCTGGGATTCTGGGAGCTGAAGTCCCTCGGCCCTTAAAGGGGAAAGGTTGCCTACCCCTGAGCTAGAGAAACCATCCAGTCCCGGTGCTTTTCCCAATTTCAATTTTCTAATAATAGTTATTATTTCTTTTTCTGTGATGTCTCTGTTTAATTCTTTTATCTGATTTTCATTAAGCTGTGGTATATTCTGTTTACTTAAGTATTCTTGTATTCTCTCTCTATTCTTTACCTTGTCTTTATCCACCTTATATAAAGTCTGATAGTAATTTTAGAAAACTTTCTTAATTTCTTCCTGTCCTGTAATCTTTTCCCCCCTGATCATGTTTCTGTAATTATTTTCCTATTCCTTTTTGTTCTTATCATATTAGCCATTAATTTACTTGGCTTATTCCCCATCTCAAAATGCTTCTGTTTTATATATTGTAGTTTCACTTCCATATCCTTCAAATTTAGTTGAGTTTCTAAACTTTGTATTTCTTTAGTTGAGTTTCTAAACTTTGTATTTCTAGTCTAAGATTTTTATCTCCACTTCTTTTCCATTCTAGTTCTTTCCTTTTCAATTCTTCCATAATCTTATCCTCCTCTCTTTTCCTTTTTTTTGTTTTCTTCCAAGTTTAATTTTATAAGACATCCTCTAACCATAGTTTTTCGGGCATCCCAGACTATCTTATTTCTAATCCCCTTTGATGTATTTTCCTCAAAGTAGAGTTTTAGCTCCTTTTTCAATTTGATAATATTTTCTTCATTTTTCAACAAATGTTCTTTCATTCTCTAGGAGTATTCCTTTTTTCTCCCTTCCATTTCTATTATAATCGGGTGATGATCAGAAGTAATCTTCACTAATGTTTCCATATTTTTTATTTTAGGCAATATTGCCTTAGATGTTATGAACATGTCTAATCTAGATCTAGATTGATGTACCTCAGAGTAAAATGTATATTCTCTTAAGTTACCATATTTAGCTCTCCAGACATCAATCATTGAAAATTCCTCTAGTATTTCAAAGAATTTCAATATTATAATTTGTGTAGTGAAGATTTTAAATGTTTTCTCTTTTGGAAATCAGATTGGAGAGCTAAAAGTAGTATAAGATAATTCTTTTCCAGTTTCTACATTAAGCTGTGACATTGAGATCAAATCAGTTGGCTGATAGACAATGATTGGGTCCAATGTTAAGAAAAGTGTAGTGGATTACACCAGCAATATGTGGCTAAAGGGTTAATTTGCTCTAAAAGTTTTAGAAACTCATGGCAGGGGCCATCCAGGTGAAGTGCTAATTAACATCCCCAGTACAAATATGGGATAATGTTGCTTAGTAACTAAGTGGAACCTAAAGTTTTTTCTCTAGTTTGACCCCTCTGTATAAATAAGAGTTATTTTTCTCCTCCTTCAAGTAATGTAGTTGTGTGTCTGGATATGTTTTACATCTTCATAGGTATGAAAAAAAACCTGACTTCCAAGGCTTGGTCACTCATTTAGAAAGTCTTTCTTGCAGGTCATTTTGTATGGTTCATGGATAAGTGACAATTGAACTTGTGTCTTCTCAGTCCTAAAAGCGTGACATACTGGTTTAAGATAATTGCAATGTGAGGAAAAAGAAGAAAATGACTCTCTTAATAAATGACTTTCTGAAAGATATAATTTATTATCTCTGTAGTCTTTTTTTTTTACCTCTAAAAAAATCCTTCATCATACTTTCACCTGTTCAATAGCCAGTACTAATAAACTTAAGTTGTGTGCATTTCTATCTAAATTAGAATATAATTCAAATAGGCTACTAGACAGATCTGACTATAACAATAGGTACAGTGAGTTGACTATATCATTTGCTGGAGGCAGCACTGGTGGCTCCCAATTCTTCCTCTTGATCTGTTAAGTGCTGTTCCCAGAGGACTGAACTGTGTATGCTACCCAACTCATCTTGGGCCATCTAAACTAGCTTGTTGTCTCTGATGTGCTGAAGGATGCTATTCTGTCACCAACATTACAATAAAATTCAGCTGCCAGATCAGTCAGCATCTGTGTGGGAAATCGGAGGAGGACACAATGGTTTCATTTGCCACAGTCAGCAAATGTATTCTATAGTAGGTGCCCCATTTTTCCAGTGAATGGATTGTATTGTTTTGACTAATAATCTTGTAGGATGAAGATGGACAGTATAGTATGGGTTTGGACTTTCCAGCTTTACAAGCACATGGCAGGCACTGTCAAAGCTGTCTTTGTCAAATGTGACTATGCTGAGTATTTCTGAGAGCAAGAAGGGATATTGTGGTCCTACAGATTTTTTGAATAAAAGTTTCATCTGTGCTTTTTATAAGTATAGTCCAAATTCCAAATGACATTGCCTGCCATTCTGTTAAAATTCATGTGTGACTACCTAATTCCACTATAGTGGTTGCTGCTTATGGGTTTTCTACCACTTACCTATAAAGGAGCAATTTCAGTACATATCATCCAAGCTGATTGCTCTTTTTTGGCCCACAGTTACAAAAAGTAGGTCATAATTCATGGGGTACCTTGGAAACAACTACTCATAAATAACTAGTTATTTGAAAGTAATTTTGCAAGATGGTGACTATGGGCCTTTACAGACTGCCAGAAATAATCCAGCTTGAGACCACTTTAACTGCCTTGGCTCAGTGGCCTTAAGCGGCATTATTCCTGGCAGTCTGTAAAGGCCCTAAATAACTAAGTTACATTACGATTTTTAATTGGTAGAGGAATAACTTTGCTCCTTCTGCAATGTAACTGTACATTTTAGTTGCTTTAACCCTTCTAGGGGATAATCTTATGAGGAAATGGTGAAAGAAGATAATCCATTCAAGGATTGCTCTTTCTGTGCCATGTCCTGCTCCACATGCAGTGAGTATGTGTGTGAGGGTGACATAATTGCATGTTTTGTACCACAGATTGACAGCTTGTAATGTTCAGATCTTTAAACCGATCCACCCACCCCAATTATATAGGGGTTAGATTTTATTTTGTTTTGGAGAAACAAGGAACTACATTTTAAAATATAACTGTAACTAGAACTATCTAATGGGGTAGCACTATGGGTGTAATTAATTGTTTTAAGGTGACTTTTCAAGCTCTGCTATAGACCTCCAACTCCTTAGCTACATCCACATCAAGCTCTCCATTTTGTGTCAAAAATAAAGTTTTCACTATTATGAATATAACCATTTTCTGAAAGTTGAAACAAACTTTAAAAGCTGTGTGTGTGTGTGACAAAACTAAAATAGATTCCATTTTAAAAAGTGGAAAGCCAGGAAAAATGTGTAACATATTTTCCCTTGATAAAAAATGCAAAAAGCTCAAAAGTACTTTTGAGACATATGTATATCCTTCTGCTGACTGACAGCTGTAAGGGCAATACATCTGAGACAAAACCTCATGAGGTAAAAAAAAAATGTTCTTTCGGTAAGAACAGAAAGATTGGGGACATGCAAAATACATGCAAACTGCATACAACAAAGTTTCTTTTCTACATTTTCCCACTCTACGTACTTATGGATTATTTCAGTTTCTCATCACTTGTTGACTACCTCCATTTTAGTTTTTGCAGCTACAACGGGGGGGGGGGGGGGAGGAGGTGCAGAAAAGCTAAATAATGGGGCAGTTTATTCTTCTAAACAAGCCACAGGAAATGAGGTTCAATGAGAAACAACGGGGGAAAGATCTAGGGATAGGGTCTGAGACCTTAAAGAAGCCACTTGAGTGAAGAACCAGCCCATATTTTTGAGCATTGTGTGAGGAGATAGAGGGCCTTTGCAGACTGCTAGAAATAATGCAAATTGAGTCCACTTTAACTGCCTTGGCTCAGTGCTAGGGAATCATGGGAATTGTATTCTTTTCTGAGACATTGAGCCTTCTCTGTCAGAGAGCTCTGGTGCCACAATAAAATACAGTTCCCATGATTTCCTAGCACTGAGTCAGGGCAGTTAAAGTGGACTCAATTTGCACTATTTCTGGCTGTCTGCAAAGGCCCCAAGTGTCTATCCAAACTGATTTTAAGAAAGCCTAAGGGAGAAAAAATATAGCTTAGATATGCATGTGGAGGGCAAAGGTTTGAAGATGGTTAGTGTGAGTGAGCAGAGTAGAATGAAGCTGCAAGAATCAAATTTGAAGCAGTGAAAAAAATGGGTGTGAAGAGAAATGAAATTGATCCATGGTTGCTGGGACAGGTGAAATCAAAATCAAAGTGCAAGAAATTATTTTAAGAAAGAGAGTAACATTAACATCTAAGTTAATCTTGGCTTTGCTAGATGGAAAGATAAGTTTTCTAGAGAAACCAGCTATCCACTGAATTCATAAAGAAGAGGGATGGTCAAGGCTCCATGTAGTTGTCAGACAATATTCAACTTGTCCTATGCACTGATTTGTAACTTGAGTTTAGAAGTGAGACTTGAGATGAAAATATCAGCCCTGCACAGGTGAATTTATGAATGAGAATGATTGAAAAAAAATACCAAAATGGCGACAGTAAAGAAAAAGATTGATGTATATATTGGAGCTCTATTCTTCCTTCTGTGAACTGTAGCCATCAGTTGCCTATCCTTCTGGTGGCTCAGTGCTAAAGGGTTCTCTGAGGCATGGATCAGATACTGTCCAACAAGCCTTGCAATGTTATGCAGGCTTCGGCATGTGTGTTACTGTGGCTGTGTGGAGAATGGAGATACT
Source organism: Phrynosoma blainvillii (assembly GCA_026167975.1). Classification (NCBI taxonomy): domain Eukaryota; kingdom Metazoa; phylum Chordata; class Lepidosauria; order Squamata; family Phrynosomatidae; genus Phrynosoma; species Phrynosoma blainvillii. The sequence continues at coordinate 62,694,973 of JANUYF010000002.1, read as the reverse complement.
TCATGCACTGACTCACACATTGGCACTCTAATGCTGAACACTTGTGTCAGCATCTCTGCCTGTGACACCAAAGGAACATTGCTGCAAGCTGTAGAATTGAGTTTTCAAAGTGCTGCGTAAGTGAGAAATGATTTGCCAAGGTTGGGAGGTCATATATGTGCAACTCAGCACCTTTCTGCAATCACTGTGTGTCAAGATGTGTGAACAGAAAATGAAGTTCCCTTAAAGATCCATGTTTAGTATCTACTAAGCTTTCTAAAGGAATTCCAGTTGTTCCTTAATTATTACCTCACTGGAGTTGAAAAGGCTGAATTCCTAACAATCTTCCTTTAGCACAGTGTGTGTATGTGGATAACATCTGGTCTGAATTTGACCTGCGAAACCTTTTTGAGTCACTCACTCAAAACTTTTTGCTTTCTATAGGGATAAGAAGAGGGGAATTAAAATTTAAATGCTTTTAAAAAAAAGTATGCTGTTGGAAATCCATGGAATTTTCTTAACCTTTTAAAAATATTGCAGCTAGGAAGAATCAATGTAAAAGTTGGGAAGGCAACAAAATGAAACTACATCTGACAACAGAGGCTACTTATTCAGAGGCAACAACCAAGGTCCTACAGAGACAACAACATCAACCTTGGCTACAGTGACCTCTACCAGTACATTCCCTGCTACCAGCATAGCAGTGGTGATCACTGAGGGGTACAAGTCCTTACCTAGTTTGGACATGATGCTGGGGCAGCCCTGGAGCAATTGGGTTAATGCTGCTAAGCTTCATGGAAATGACAGAAGAAAATTTGGAAGAAAATTTCAGAAATGGAAGCAGAAGGATCTATAGTTGTCAATATAATATGTGTAGTATTTCTCTTCCTGCCAGAAAACCTCACCAACTCACCTGCAGCAAGTACAAATTGGTAACTCTTTTGGAAGAGAAAGTCAGTGCATTACTGCTACATGTTGAGTCCCTTCAATGCATCAGAGAACGTTGGAGGACTTCCTAGATAGTGCACAGGGAGAACTGATCCTACAGAACCAACAAAATGAAACTTCCAAGGAAAATTAAGAGACCTGTAACTTTGAGGAAACATCCTAGAGGCAAGTCACCGTCAGGAGCAGACCACAAAGAAAGGATTCTGAATGTCTCCAACCAATCAGTCACTTCCTACATCTTCATGAGGATAGTAGCAGAGAAGATTCTAACGAGGAAACCAGCAACAAGGCATATCACATGCTAAGGCAACTGCAACCAGAACAAGAAGAAAAGTAAGGGGCTGCTGATTGGGGATTCACTGCTCAGGCATACAAAGGCACCTGTGTGGCAGTCTGACAAAATGAATCAGGGGGTATGCCATCTCCCTGGTGTACATATCCAAGATGTCACTGACAACTTGCCAAAACTCATCAACATCAATACCTCTTCCTTTTTATTCATGTGAGTACTAATGACATACCCAATAACACTCTTGACAAGAACATTTCCAAGTATGAAGCTTTGAGCTGGAAGCTGAAGTGGTCTGAGGCACAGGTGATATTCTAGCAATTCTGCTAGTGAAAAACAGAGGGACAGGAAGATACTAAAAGTGAATGATTGGCTATGTAAATAGTGTCCATGGGAGAGGTTTGACTTCTGGGATGAGAGTCTTCAGTTCTTAGACAGATGGGCTGCACCTCACAAGACTAGGAAGAATGTCTTTGGCAGTAGCATGCCAAGTCTGATCAAGAGGGCTTTAAACTAAATCATTGGGGGATATGGGTTGAAATGATAGTTCAAACATTAAACCAAAGGTAAGATCTAGAATTCAGAAGGATGTTCTGGAAAGCAAGGAGGCCAGCCTCGGCAGAAGAGACCAACAGGAGGGGGTCACCAACAGTGGTGGTGGCAGTCAGGGTGGTGGGCAGGGCTGCCATCCTTCCTCCATTCTGAGGAGTTTTCTGCCAGGAGGGGAACCCAGGAGGTCACTGCTGCCACTGGACAGTGAGGAGGAACAGGCAAGTGGCTTCCACGGTGCACCATTGCCCGGAGGGGAGCAAAGAGGTTGGGGCTTCCCCTCCCCATGCTTGCCACTGCCCTCCTCTTAGCTTGGGAGGAATCCTGCATTGACCCTCCCCCCCCCCCACAGCCCACTCCACATCCCTTTATTTCCAGTGGTGATGCAGCCTCATGCACACGCTGCCATTGGGGACAACATGGGGTTGCCATCCACAGATACTCAAATCGCAGATGGCAAGTCCACAGATATCAAGGGCAGACTGTATCATGATAGCAAAGCAATGGTCAGTAGAAGTCAGCATGAGTTTGTCAAGAACAAATCTTACCAAACTAACCTAACTAATTTTTTGAATGGGTCACTGGCATAGTAGATGGTGGGAATGCTGTGGGTGTCATTTATCAGGATTTCAGCAAAGCATCTGACAAAGTGTCCCATAATATTTGAATTACCAAAATGATTAACTGTGGAATATATGGGAACACTGTCAGATGGATCCATCACTTGTTGAAAAACCATGTTCAAAAAGTTGTCACCATTGGCTACACTTACTTCAAGCTGGAAGGGGGTCTGGAATAAAGTGCCTTAGGGTTCTATCCTAGGGCCATTATTCTTCAACACTTTCATCAATGTCTTAGATAATCAGGTAGAGATAATCCTGATCAAGTTTACAGCTGACAAAAAACTGGGAGGGACATCTAACACATTGTCTGGAAACACAGGGACAAAATGACTCAGCTTCAGGCCACATTGGGGGCATGCAAGTTTACATGATGCATGCCCCAAACATGGCCTTAAGCTGCGCCGAAAACACATCATCAACAACAACAAAAAAAACCTTGGCCAAGAAGGAGTGGATAGAATCTATTCCTTTGGGTAGACCTGTTCAGGACTGTGGCACCAGCCTGGATTGGAAATGAGCACATACAGTTGCTGTGGTTCCCAGCACAAACAGCGGCAATGCAGTCTCACACTGCTCCTTTGGACCCATCGGTTTCAGGCCATTTAAAGATAGGAACAGAATTCAAAAGGACTTACATAAGCTAGAAAATTGGGCAGCAATTAATAAAATGAAATTGAATAGAAGACAAATGCAAAATTCTACATTTAGGCAACAAAACAAACAAACAAATAAACAAACAGGTATAGGGTGTGGGGTTACATGGTTCAGCAGTACAACATCAAAAAAAATCCCTTGGGATTATTTTTTATCACAAATTGAACATCAGCCTACAGTGCAATGCTGTAGCAAAGAAGGTGAATGCTATTTTAGCCTGCTTTAATAGAAGCATGGTTTCCAAATTGAGGACATTAATAAGCCCTGAACAAACAGGCAGTAAAATGAGGCATTCAGCTGCTCTGAAGGTGGGGCATGCAGACAACGTGCAACCAGGAAAAGACAGCTGAAAAAGGAGCAGAGAAAAACTGTTCCTTGCCAGCAGCCTGTTCACAGCTGTGGGAGCGGCCAGCTTCAGTACCACAGCATCCAGTTGCCATATTCCCATGTGGATCAGGTTCTGACTACCATTTGAAACAGTTCATTGTGTTGTTAATTCCATTGAATAGTAAACATTCTCATTCTCTTTCATTTATTAGTAAGATTCTGACCTTATTCTATTTGAAGCATCTGCTATGAAGAACTTGCAGCCAGAGGCAACACGAGAAACATGCAATAATTCATCTAGAATTTTCAAAGAACAGATTTCAGACAGATCTCCATTTTTATCCGATAGAACAGAAGTAAGCAAAGTGCAGCCCTGTGTATGTTGTTTAAGTGCAACTCCCATCACCTACAGGCAGCCCCTATATTTCTAGCATTGCAGAGAGTAAGGCAGTGATGACTATTTACTAGAACTCTTATATTTGTTGTGTTCTCATTTCCTTTGTATTTTTGCCTGCTCCCTTATTTTTGGATGCCTACGCTGTATTTCTAAATGCTCAACTGATGTTTTAAGTTAGTACAATGCTAATTTGGGACTGAAGGGAAATTGAATGGGCATGGGTGTAAAAATTCAAGTGGACTTTAATGCCATCATATTGTCATCCTGTAGAGCTACGTTCTGTGTCTTCTGCAATACATATCCCCCCTGTCTGCTGATCTTTCAGTTCTTTTTACTGTTTTTTTTTTCACCCTAAGGTGATACAGGAGGAAGTTCTCACAAAACAATTGGATTAGACTTGGGCCTTCTGTAAAAGGCATCTTAGATAAAACAAATCATGCAGAAGCAGAAACAACAAACAGAACCTCCTTCTGAGAGCATATACACAAGCAGTAGAATTCAGTCACATTCTAACTGTTTCGTGGAAGTGCTCATGAGCTACTTTTGTTTTATCCTTTTCACTTCAGGGCATTGTATTGGATATTCATTGACACTGGCAATGAAAACAGTCAGAGAAAACATCACAAAACTAGCAAGAAAATTTTTAAGCATACTCGTTTTTTTAAAAAATGAAGCTTTTATCACTCTACTGACAGTTGATTGGGCAGAAAGGATGTAAATCATAATCACAGTGGCCCTGTCTACATGGGCCAGGTTACTCCTGGAGCAGCCTGGAGTATCTGGCTGTGTATCTGCTCCAGTCCCCTCCATTCTGACACTGCAGTTGCTGTCTGTATGGACATCCAACTGAACTGCCTAGTGTGTCCACCGCCATCGTGGGTTGCTCCCTTCTGAGATCAGAACAAGGGATCCAGCCCAAATCAGTTGGGTGGGCACCTCGTTCTGACCTCAGAGCAAGTGACCTATGGCAGTGGTGGATGTGCCAGGCAGCTCTGTGGGATGCTTGTGCAGATAGTTGCTGCAGTGCAGGAATTGAGTGCCCTACATCTTCCTGGAAGCTCTGAAAGAAGATGTATAATTTTTTCAATTGATTCTCAGGCTGTTATACTCTGATCCTGGTGTGGAATGTGCCAGACATCATCCAGATTGCTCTCTCCAGAACCAGAGTTTGTGATGTGTGTTGTCTGAACAGGATGATGCCAGAACAGGAAGAAATGGGCCTTTTGGCCCATGCAGTCAGGACCAAAATTTCTTGTTTTCAACAAGAAGGTATGCCTCAATGCACCTTATCTATATCTGTCAACATGCTACAAAACTTTGTATTTTCAGACTTTTTGGTAAATAATACATAACACATTTGGTTTTATGTGTTTTCCCCCCATAAAACACTGTATTTTGCACAGAACCATTTTTTTCTGTACAAAACCATCTTTTCCTTTACAAACCATTTGTAAAATTTTGCCCAAAAAGTACTTAAATTTGAAAAATTAACAAACAATGTGCACTAAATTGTTATAATTGCCTGCCAAAGACAAATGTTTTGAAACTTTTCTAAGGAAAAAAATAGGTGGACTCATTTCACTAGCTGATACTGAAATTGGCAACAAAGAAGAACCCAAAAACAGTAGGAAGATTCATACTAGATACAAGAAATGTTGCAGGAGAGTGAATTATAGAATTTTGTGAGGCCAACAACTTATTCATTGCAAATACCTTCTTCGTACTACCAGAAAGGAGACTATACACATGGACATCACAGATTGTCAATACAAAAACCAGATAGACTATATAATTAGAAGAAGAAGATGAAGAAGCTCTATTCTTGTGGCAAAAACTAGACCAGACACTGACTGTGGTACAGATGAAGAACTACTTATATCAAAAGTTAGAGTAAAGCTAAAGCAAATAAAAAGAGACATCATACCCAAATATGATCTGAATAACATATAAACAGAATTTACAGACAATATAACAAATAGATTTGCACTATTAAGCATAATCACCCAAGAACCAGAATAACTGTGATTATAAGCCAAGGACATAATCAAGGAAGAATTCAGAAAAACACTAATGGTGGCCAAAAAAGAAAAAAGAAACAATGGATAACAGATGAAATACTTCAAGGAGTAAACAAAAGAAGAGAAGCAAAAGAAAAGAGAGACAGGAATAAAACTACAACCATGAATTCAACTGTCCAAGTACAAAGAAAACTACTATAATGATGAATGCAGAGAAACAGAAGACAAAAGCAAAAAAGGTAGAACAAGAGACCTCTTCATGTGCAAACTCAAAGAAAGGTTCAGACTAAGGGAAAGGATTCTCTATAATCAAAAGAACATATTACAAGATCAAGAAGAAATAAAAAGATAATGGAAGGAATTCACAGAAGAACTATAAAAAGAGATAGAAAATGAATGATATATGGAATGAAGAATAATACAAAGATGAACCCCAAATTTTAGAAAGCAACGTGGAAGCTGCAATAAGAGAAACTGGGAAGAAAAAAAAATCACCAGGAACAGATGATATTCCAATTGAATTGTTACAATCCACACCCAGACAGAACCAATTCTAGCATTAACTAAAATATGCCAACAAATATAGAAAACAAATGGTGGCCAGCAGAATGAAAATGATCAATATACATACCCACTCACAAAAAGGGAGACACAAAAGACTGCAGCAACTATAGGACCATAGCATTAATTTCCCATGCAAGCAAAATCATACCCAAAATTCTGCAGTAATGACTCCAGTCGTATATGGAGAGAAAATCCCAGAGGTATGAGCAGGGCTCAGGAAAGGAAGAGGCACTAGGGACCAGCAAACATATGGTGGTTAATGGAGCATACCAAGGAATTACAGGAGAAAATCAGCATGTGCTTTATAGACTATAACAAAGCTGTTGACTGCATAGATCATGAAAAATTCTGAAATGCTCTGAAAGATATGAGAGGTGCCATTACTTTTAATAGTCTTGGTGAGAAATCTACACTTAGGACAAGAAGCTACTGTTAGAACAGAATATGGGAAAATGGAATGGTTCCCAATAAGCAAAGGGGTCAGACAAGGCTGTATTTTTTCCTCCCTGCTTGTTCAACTTGGACACAGAAAATATGATGAAAAAGGGCACGTTTAGACTCAGAAGAAAGAGGAGTGAAGAGAGGAGGAAGGAACACCAACAATGTAAGATAGCTGGATGACACCATTCTAGCAAGGGAAAATATCATAGACCCAGAACAATTACTAAGGAAGATTGAAGAAGAAAGTGCAAAGGCACACAAAGGCAGCAACAGCTCCTCTTCATCCAGGAGAGAAGTGACCAGTGGGGTGCCACAGGGTTCTGTCCTGGGCCCAGTGCTATTCAACATCTTTATCAATGACTTGGATGAAAGAATAGGAGTCATACTTATCAAATTTGCAGGTGACACCAAATTAGGAGGAACAGCTAATACCCCAGAGGACAGGATGAAAATTCAAAATGATCTTAAATAGATTAGAAAGCTGGGCCAAAGATAACAAAATGAATTTCAACAGGGAGAAATGTAAGGTACTGCACTTAGAACAAAAAAAAATGAAATGCATAGATATAAGATGGGGGACACCTGGCTTAATGAGACTACGTGTGAAAGGGATCTAGGAATCCTAGTAGACCACAAGTCGAACATGTGTCAACAGTGTGATGTGGCAGCTAAAAAGGCCAATGCATCAATAGAAGTATAGTGTCTAGGGAAGCAATAGTGTCACTCTATTCTGCTTTGGTCAGGCCCCACTTGGAATACTGTGTCCAGTTCTGGGCACCACAATTCAAAAGGGATGTTGGAAAACTGGAGCATGTCCAGAGGAGGACAAATAAAATGGTGAAGGGTCTGGAAACCGTGCCCTATGAGGAATGACTTAGGGAGCTCAGTATGTTTAGCCTGGAGAAGAGATGGATAAGAGGGGATATGATAGCCCTGTTTAAATATTTGAAGGGATTTCATGTAGAGGAGGGAGCTAGCTTGTTTTCTGTTGCTCCAGAGAACAGGACCCGGAACAACAGATGCAAGTTACAGGAAAAGAGATTCCACCTCAACATTAGGAGGAACTTCCTGACAATGAGAGGTCTTTGACAGTGGAACTCATTTCCTTTGATTGTGTTGGAGTCTGCTTCTTTGGAGGTCATTAAGCAGAGGCTGGAGGTCACCTGTCAGAGATGCTTTGATTTTGAGTTCCTGCATGGCAGGGGGTTGGACTGGATGGCCCTTGTGGTCTCTTCCAACTCTATGATTTTATGACTTATTAATGGAGATAAAGAAAACAAAAATAATGACCACACAAGATGTACACTAATTCAACCTAGATAATGAAGAATTTGAAATAGTTAAAGATTTCCTGTACCTTGGATCAAATATTGGTCAGAAAATGGACTGCAGTCAAGCAATCAGAAGAAGACTAGGAATGGGAAGGGCAACCATGAAAGAACATGGCAAAATCCTAACATGTAAAGATATACAACTGAGAACCAAAGTTAGACTCATAGAAGTCATTGTATGCTCCATCACTATGCACAGATGCAAGGGCTGGACAGTGAAGAAAGCAGATAAGAAAATTAACTCATTTGAGATGTGGTACAGGAGAAGCATGCTGAGAATACCATGGACAGCCAAAAGACAAACAAATGATTCCTCTACCTACAAAAAGGCTTGTGACCTCATAGGAATGGAGGCATATTGGATTGCAAGAGAGGGGTCCTTATTGAGATGTAATTGGACTTTAAATTTCCTGATCTTTGCAAATCTCTCAATAGCCACATGGCCAGAAGGAGGAGGGGCCAGCCTGCAAAAGATACCCTCCACTTACCATCTTAACTAAGGGCAGAAACATCAACATGCAGGCATATGACTTACATCTCCAATTTTTTTCTCCTGTTTGGTTTTTAACATCTTGCCTGATGAAAAAGCCAGTGGAGCTTTGAAAGCTTGCAACAAGTATATTATGCATTTTGGTTGGCCAATAAAGGTATCACTGTTTGGTGGATTTTTGTTTGAATTTGCTAAATGGCCAACACAGATACCCCTGCATGTTAAATGGTTCCTAGAGCAGATTAAGCCTGAACCCATCCTGGAGGGAAAGATGACAAAAGTAAGACTATTGTATTTTGGCCACGTCATAAGAAGGCATGAGTTATTAGAAAAGACAATAATGCTAGGGAAGGTAGAAGGTAGTGGAAAAAGAGGAAGACTTCATACCAGATGGCTAGACTATGGGCCTCTGCAGACAGCGCAAAGTGCCGTCTTGGAGGTAGGGAAGGGGAGGGGCAGCCGCATGCTGGCCACCTCAACCCCTCCCCGAGGACATTATCAGGGTGCACACCATTACGCACAGCGCATGCCCTGATAATGACCTCGGAAGAGACGCAGAAGAGCCAGGTGGCAAAAGGGTGGATTGGGGCCAAGACGTAGGGCAGCCTCGACCCCAATCCTCTGCTTCCCAGGGCAGCCCACAGCCACCCGTCTGCATCCCCCCTATATCAGGGAGGTAATGGGCCTGAACCTGCAGGAATTAAGCATCCACAGGGTCACCATGAGTCAGAATTGTCTTGAGTGCAGTTAACAATAACAACAACAGTTGTATATGTCTAAACAGTTTTTTTTAAAAAAAAAACTGAAAAGTAACAGATCCTGTTTTTTATTCCCCATCTTTTAAAACATTTTCACAAATTTAACTACCACTAGGAGACTAATCTATGTGCTCAAATATAATTTGTATAGTCAGAAAACTGCCAGCTAAAGATGCTGGTACACAGTGTGTTAGAAGAAGGCTTAATGCTGCTTTTAAAAACCCATCTTTAAAATTATGGATAAGCACTTCAGCTCATCAGTGATACAAAACACTTTAGTGTATTTTAACTGACTTCAGATAAACAAGTGTCTGAGAGAAAAACAACACTAAATGTGTCAGCCGAAGAGATACATGTATATACATGAGCTCTCCAATGCCTGTTAGTACAAAATTCTTCCGGGGGGAAATCTTCAGCTGATCTTTCAAAGTTTAACATCAATCCTGACTGGAATCCTTTTGCTTAGTCCCAGCTACATTAGACCTACTGAATATATTGTCAAATGGTGAAACAGCATATTGGTAAAGCCAATCGATCCAATAGCGCTACGCTCACTGGGACTAATGTTAGGAGTTAGGCCCTCATGTTTACTTAAAGGAGAGCAAGGTACTTTAGAATGATTTTAGTTTAGCTCTTACTTTTGGCTTCCCATGCCCAGTTGGATTTTACAAAAGTAACAATCCTGATGCCTATGGCTGAAATCCTGTGTCCAAATACCCCTAATAATCCTGTGTCCAAATACCCCTAATAAAAACAGTGATTTTTATTTCCATTAAACATTAATAGTAATGAGCAATAACAACTGTATAGATTCCACAATTCATACATGAAAACCAGGACACACGTAGCTAAGTGCCAACAGAGTGTAGTCAAGATGACAAAAGTTATTCATGAAGAAGAACACACAAGCTAGGAGAGACAGCAGCAGTTTGCTTTTGTCTACACGTACTGACTCTACCCACTCATCTCTTCTTCCCCTCCCCATTTAATTTGAGAACAATTCTACAATATGATCTCAGTTTGCAGCATATGAAGTAAACTGGAGACAAAGGGAGAAACTGGGGAAAAGGAGAAAGAAAATGGGACATTTTAAAAGTAGCTTGAAAGTTGAGACTGTCCCTGCCAAATCAGGATTGCAGTGTGTATAAAATTAGAAGGGGTGGGGGTTTGGGGGTGTGTGGGGGTGGGGGTTGTTTTGTGTGTGTGTGTGTTTTTGCCTGGATTTCTCTTTCTAAACAACCTGGAAGCATTTTGGATACCACCAGTTCCATGTTTTATCTTTCATTTTGTTTCTGATGATAAGCTTGGAGAGGGTAAATGAACACACAGCAATAAAGTGGAGAAGGAGCAATGCCAGGAATTCTGGGATCAGCACTAGTGCTATTGCTGGGATGTTGGACTTTGCAGCTGCCCAGCTGTGCAGGTGCTCAACAATATAGGGCCTGATTTCACAGCTGGTAAAGCTGGTAAAGTGAAAGCCAGATTTCAAGCACAAAAAACTTCTACAAATAATAGTATACCAATACAGTTAGCTCTTCCTATCCATGGGCTAGTCATCCATGGATTGGAGCTTATGCAGATGGCCCTGCCCCATTTTTCTTCAATGGTGGCACATACACAAGGCCATGTCAATGCTGCCACACACTTGAGAAGAATGGGACTTGAGGTCCCATGGAATTTGCCATCCATATGTGTGGGATAATTTGGTATAATGGTATAATATATTCCTTTGGCATATTTCCATGAATCACATTCATAGTGAATTGCAACACTGAAGTGGGAATTACAGAAAAGGCCTTCATATGGCTACTCTCTCTTTTTGGGAAGAGGGGAAGGATTCCAATAGATAGGAAGCAAGTAAAATTGAATATGCTCAAAATCAAAATTCCTGTGGGCCCTTCTTCCCCAGTGGTAATTTCTATATTGGAAGGATCTGATATTTTCAAAATTGTGACTGCAGACAGAAGGCCTAAAAGTACGTATCTTGCATGCTGCAATTTTGGGCCTTGTCTGCACAGGCCAAAAGGCCCATTTCCCCTCAATGCATGACTCAAACCTTGGTTCTGGTGCAAACAGTCTGGCCACTGTCCAGCAAGTTCAGCACCAGAACTGGGGTATAACACACTTAACATGGATTTTTAAAACTTACCTCTTACTCTGGATATTCTGGGAAGATCTGGAGCCCTCCATTCCCATGCGGTCTCCATGGGCTTCCAGTTGAGCCACCTATTGCATCCGCCACTGTTGCCAGTCATTCAGTCTAAGATCAGAATGAGGAAAGTAGCCATGTGATTGTTGCAGGGTGCCTTGTTCTGACCTCAGAAGTGAGTGCCCTGCTGTGGTGGTGGACATACCAGATGTCTCAGTGGGAAACCCATGCAGTCAGCCATCCCTATGTGGGAAGTATACTCCAAACTATCTCCCAGCATATCCTGGCCAGTGCAGATAAGGAAGACTTAAATCATAATTACCCCATACTGTACCTGGCATTTAAATTTTTAAAAACCCCATAATATGATTAATAATACATGTATCAAATATATTTAGAATTTAAAACTAAAGTAGAGATTGGCTAGAATCTTGCTAGCAACCCCAGTTATGTCAGCATAGAAGCTGTGGGGAGTGTCTACTAACAAAGCACGGCTTACAAAGCACTTACAAAGCACGGCCAGTCTGAAAAACTACTTACAAAGCACGGCTAGTCTGAAAGGATCACCCTGGTTACTGACTGAATGTTAGGATGAACCTGTGTGTACATTGGCTGACCCCAAACAGCCAGAGAAGAAGGAGCAACCTAACCAGGGACCTTTGATAATACATGATATAACACTATAATTCCACATTAACTACGATGACAAGATTCTACAGAAAACTATTTGCAGTTGAGGGAGAGGTATTTAAAATTCTCAGCCAAAGAGGTCTAGTGCCTCATCAAACTACACACCCCAGGATTCCATAGGATGCAGCTATGGCAGTTAAAGTGGAATATAGTCCTACAACTATTCAGCTTATTGCACAGCACTTAAGGAATGGGAACGGAAAGGAACGGAACAGGGCAAAAATACATTTTACTGGATGGGAGAACATCACCGATGCCACCAGGAGTCCTCAAGGCATTCCCCAGCCATTCCTAGTAAATGATTTTTGAAGGACAATTTTGAACCATCCTTCAAAAATCGCTTGCCAGGATTGGCTAGGGAATGCTTTGGGGACTCCCAGCGGCATCGGTGGCATTCTCCCATCCAGTAAAATTCATTTTTGCCTGTTCCATTCCCGTTCTTGTAAGTGCTGTGTGATAAGCTTAATCCTAGTATTTAAGATCCCCTGTGTGCACCCCGTCCCTGCAGTTGGTTTGTCTCCAGGGGTAGGGCTGTAACAACTCAGGGATGGCATAACACTTAATGACATCACTGGGAACCATCCTTAGTTCTCAGTTTTCATGGGTCATCTACAAGCAAGTGACAAGGGTGCATATTCGCTAGTTTTGGTAGGTTCAGCTCCAGACAAGAGGGAAGAGTTCTGTGTAAATCTTCAGTTCAGTTGGTAGACCAGCAGCTAGCTACAGTTTTCAAGGAACAATTGATTTGCTGCTGCAGTTTTTAAAGGCTCTCCAGCATTTTTCTGTGTAGTTAGTTAATGTACTCTTCCTTTCCAGTTATTGTAGTGCCAGGGCTCATCCTCTGTCCTGTATCCACCCTCTGCCTAGAAGCATCCTGTGAGCCTCCTTGGCTCCCTTTTTGGGATAAAGGTGGCATAAAAATGAAATAAACAAATAAGCAAGTAATTAGATTAAATATTTCTTATCCTGTCTCCCTGAGCAAGTGAGTAGGAATAATTCCCTCATTTCATCTTGATCTGGGATCAATTGCCTGTACCTAAGTTCTGATTTCCAAACAAAAAGATATGTTCTTTCTGTGTATGTACATGTATGCATATGTGTTTGTACAAGTTGTGAACACCTGTATTTGGTGCTTAATGTATAACATTTAATGACATATCTAGGGGGGCATTCTTACCTCTCAGATTCTGGACCAGAAACCTCAGGGCCTGGGATGATCCTGAACTGGTAATCCTAGGGGTGAAGCAGATGGGCAGAATGGAGCAATCTGTAGCTGCTCTGGCCACAGTCACTCAGGATTGTGGTGACTGGACAGCCCAGTCCTGAAGTGGACTGCCACCAGTGGTCTCAAGCCACTGCTGGCAGGAGCAGTTTTTCCCCACTCCTTTTCCAGCTGGCTACAGGCTGCCTTAGGCAGCTTCAGCATGGCTTCCGTCCTCTTCTGAGATGTGTGTTGTCTAAACACCATGCCCCCAAAGCAGATGGAAACCGCTTTATTTGGCTTGTCTGTTTGGGCCTTCATCATCTATCCCTAAACAAAATAAATATAGTTCACAGGACACTGATATAAACATCCACATGTCATGATTTTCAATCCTTCCCTCTCTTCAGCCTCTGAAATCACACTCTGAAAAGTTTTCCTTTTCTCTCCAACAGATTTTTGAAATGCTCTGGTTTGATTCCAGTCTTTAGTGGGTGTTGGTTCAAAGCCAAATACAAACCAAAGTCAGAAATATGGATTAAGAATACTAATATTCTGACATGTAGAATACTGAATTTTCAGCCTATCCCTAGAATCATGGGGTGGGAAGTCATTTCTGCCCTGGGACCATCTGGGGAGATCACAAGTGAATTGCTGTTCCTGGAGGCTTCCATGAGAGGCAATTTATCTTCTCCTTTTGGCCAAAATATGATTGATTCAGGGAATTTGGAGATTTTGAGGGCCACAAAAAGAGAGCTTTGAGGCCTCCATGCTGCCCCAGGCCCATGCTTTGCTGATCTCTGCCCTCAACATTTCTTCAGGGTCTTTGATACTTTCATTGGAATAATGAAAGCATCTTCCTGTTTCATCTGTAAGCGATAAAACAATGTTGTTGTTGTTGTTGTTTAAAGTTTTCTAAATGATTCCAGATTCCTTTTATGTTATGGTTTGAGCCTCCCTGCCCCTCTTGGAATCCAAAGGAAGATTGGCTGTAAGCTTCAGTGGGAGTCAGGCAATTGCATACAAATAAAACTGTTTCTCCATCTTTCATTGGAAGCGTTTCTTAATCATGTCACTTTTAGATTAATTGTTTGGGATGATCAAAGAGACAGCAGGTGGTGGGGATGATTTAGAAATCACAAAATTGATGTTATCATAGTGATTGACATCCTATTAGTGCAGCATACATTTCCTGTTTGTCAGGAATGTAATATCTGAGCATTTTGTGATAATATCTAACAATATTTTGGAAAAGAGAAGCTATTGGCTGACAACCATTTAACAGAATGAAAGTCTTTTGTTCTGTTAGAAGACATCCAGAAAATGTATACTGGATCCAAACTTTTCTGCCAGCTGCTGCTTGTTACCACCATTCTCTTCAACCACTAATCATTTCTCAGTGTCCCTGGATCATCTTGGCTATACAAACACATCAGAATTGTTGATTTTTAAAAGATCTTCAAGGAAAGTAATCAGAATACACTCGCCCCTCTGCTTTCATGGACTTGAAGTCCATGGTCTTGATTATTCATGGAGGGGTGAGCTCTGTTAAATTAAATGGGATACGTGGGGGGGGGGGGGGGGAGTGTGCAGCCATTCAAGCCAATGAGGCTTGATTATTAGTGAGTTTCCGGTTTTTTGGGGGGGTCTGGAATGGATTCTCCCACAAAATGGAGGGGCTACTGTACTAGGGAACCATTTATCTATTCATGGTACACATGTGGAAGATTGCTGTAAGAAAGTTTCTTTCATGCCAGGCACTATCACCATCTGTTTTGGTTTAGTTACATCTAGGACTCTATCATTAACATGTGTATGAACTAGCAATGCCAAACCCACAATTCTTTGCTAGACAAAGCAGTGGAGTTCTTATTTATTTATTTTGGACTAGTGTTTTAAAATCCTCTTAGTATGTATATTGTACATTATACATAGGGTTGTCATACCATCAGTTAGCTGGGTTTTGCCCATATTCTAGGCATGCCAACTGGTGCACAAGGTGAGGCAAAGAGAGAAGAGAGGATGGGAAGTGGAAGCAGCAGAGTGAAAAAGTCAAGGGAGATAAACATGGCAAAGGTTCAAAATGAGAAACAGAGGGAGGCAAAAATGAGACAAAAAAAAAAGACAAAAGGAGGGAAGATGTGGTGAGAAGTGCAGTGAGAGGGTAAAAATAAGAAGAGAGCAGGATTACAAAGTGAGGAAGGAGTGCAAAGGAAGGAGGTGTAGTTTGTAAGTTTGTCCTTACTGTCCTGAGCAGTTAGCTTTGCACAGGATACTGACAGCTGGATTTCAAGAGATCCAGCTGATTTCAAGCTACTTTGTGAAGTCATAGGCTTTCATGGCCAGCATCCATAGTTTTTTTTTTTTTTGTGTGTGTGGGTTTTTTGGGCTGTGTGGCCATGTTCTAGAAGAGTTTCTTTCTGACATTTCACCAGCAACTGTGGCTGGCATCTTCAGAGAATGCTACTTTTCTGTTGCTAGTGGAGTTGAAAATGTATTAGGTAAAGGTAAAGGTATTCCCCATTGACAAGGTTGTCAAGTCGTGTCCGACCATAGGGGGCGGTGCTCATCTCCATTACTAAGCTGAAGAGCCAGCGTTGTCAGAAACTGCAATGTGATTATGTGGCCAGCATGATTACACTGAACGCTGTTTACCTTCCCACCGAAGTGGTACCTATTTATCTACTTGCATTTGCATGCTTTCAAACTGTTAGGCTGGCAGAAGCTGGGACAAGTGATGGGAGCTCACCTCATCATGCGGCACCTGGGCCTTGAACTACCAATCTGCTGATCTTGCAATCAACAAAGTCAGCATCTTAACCACTTGAGCCACTGCGTCCCCTGAAAATTATAGCTCTTTCTTCCTGGTCCTGATATGACCAATAAGGAGAGTGGCCTCTAGCCTGCAATGAAATCCCCCTGATAAAGTAAATGTCAGCAATATTAATATTTGTTTGCTTGTGATCTTAATTGACAAGATCTCAGATAGAATGCAGGCCTATGACTAACATCATTACGATTTCTCTCCTAAATGATTTTTAACATCTTTGCCTGATGAAGCCATTGAAGCTTTGAAGCCTGGGACCATGTATTTTATGCTTTTGAGTTGGTTCAACAAAGGTATTGCTGCTTGGATTTTGGATTTGGTTGTACTTTATTTAGTATTTACTCTTATTTCATGGAAGACGAATAAACGTGCTCTATCCCATGATCCTTCCATTTTTAGAAATGGAGCCAAAAGACATCCCAATCTTTTTCATGTCAATAGGACTTAGGGCCAACGTTAGACAGCCACGAAGGGGCAGCTTGAAACTGCTCTTGTCCAAGGCACTGCAGGACCATGGCAAACACATGCTGCCATCCTGAGGGTGCCCTCAGCCACCAGCCCAAATAAAAGGAGAAAAGATCTGCTCCTTTTGGGGCTGGGTTTATGTGGCCTGGAAGCAGCGTCAGTGCAGCTTTTGTGCATCTTGGGGGTGTGCATCATCTAATGCCACATCCCCAAGCCACATGGAAGTCAGCTTTTTCAGCCCATCTGCTCAGGCCCTTAGTTAGGCAAAACATAAAGAGCAACCTAAATCTAACAGCTGGTCCCAAATAGAGTTGATCTTCCATAACTAAAATCTGTACATTACCCAGTAAATAAGACTTGCTTTAAATCTATCTGGACTGATTACTACTGCAGCTACTTACAATCTACTGCAGTTTTTCAGGCTGTTTATGAATTTACAGCTTTAATATGTGTTTACCTGTAAGGTATTATTATGTTAATTGTGGACATAATATTATTATGTTCAGTGTGGATATTGGCTAGTTTATGTTATATGGCTAGACTCAATCGAGGAGACCATAGGCCTGAGCCTGCAGGACCTGAGCAGAGACATAGAGGATAGGGTGTCTTGGAGAGGTCTCTTCCACAGGATTGCCATGACTCGAGGTTGACGTGAGGGCAGCTAGCAACAATAACAGCAAAGTTATGATATTGATGTGATTTACAAAAATGTGTATAGCATGATATCTGTGTTTGATATTGAATAGTAAATATCAGTAATATTACCTTTGTTCCTGCATTATCCTATCAGAGGTTGTGTGGTTCTGTTGCATTAATACCAAATAGAGTTGACCCAGAAAATTATGGGATTTGCATATGTTTTAATGTGCATGCACTAGCTGAGACTAAGAATCGGACTTAGGGAGGATGCAGATGGGTGGCTCTGGGCTGCCCCGGGAAGCAGAGGATCAAGTCTGAGGCTGCCAGACACCTCCCTTTTGCTGCCTTGAAAAGGAGCAGCAAAATGACACTCCTTTCAGAGCCGGAAAAAGGGCACCCTAAGAGCTGGCACATGGCTCTTTAACACCCCTTCCAGCGCAGCGCATCAAAAGGCTGCGCTGGAAGGACGTCCTAATGCCACACGCCATGTGTAACAGCATGTGGTGTCAGGACGTCTTCGGGGAGGGGTTGAGGTGGCCAGTGTGCAGCTGCCTCTATCCATCCTTGCCTCCAGGATGGCCCAAAGGGCCGTCTGTAGAGGCCCTTAGTTCATAGGCTGCAGTCCAATAAGTTCACGAATGGAATTTCTCTGAACTCTTCATGTTTTGTACCTCCCCCACTCATGTTGTAGTGGAAAAACCAACTGTTGCAAATTAACTTCCAGCATCCATGGTTCTTTGCAGAGCTTGACTCAGAAACAGGGGACCAAAAATAGATTGAAAGCATAGGTTTATTGCCGGCAAGGTCCCAACGGAATTATTATTCAGATCATAGGGCAAAGGATAAGCCAAGATGGCCGTAGTTTTATGCACTCACAGACAAAGAAATTGAAAGCTGGCATTCTATTGGATGCTCTAAACTTTAAACACACAGAATCCTAAACAATGAAAATACAGATTTCAAAATACATTATAATATGCTTAAGTTACCATGTTGTCATGCCAACCACATACCAAAATCTCTTATCAGTAAATAAACTGATGTAATAATAATAATAATTTATTTATAGCCCACCCCTCTGCTCGGCAATCGGGGTGGGTTACAGCATATTAAAACATACAGAGTTAAAAGCATTCCCTCATCCCGCAATCTAACCCTCCCATCCCATTAAAACAAGATTAAACTATTGAAGAGTTAAAATACAATAATGCAATTTAAAACAATAAAAACAACAAAACAACAATAGAACAGGCAGCAATGGACAATAGGGCAGGCAGCAGCAGGGGCAACAAATGGAAACCATCTCCCCTGAGCTGAAAGGTTATTCCGGGAAGGCCTGCCAGAAGAGATCCGTCTTTACTGCTTTTTTAAAAGCAGCAAGGGTGGTAATAAGACGGATCTCGTCTGGCAGGCCATTCCATAGTCTGGGAGTGGTTGCAGAAAAGGCCCTCTGGGAGGTCTGGGACAGCCTAGTTTTTATTGGCTGTAACAGATTCCTCCCAGAGGACTGGAGGGCGCGGGGGGAACATATGGGGAGAGGCGGTCCCTAAGATAAGATGGACCCAAGCTATATAGGGCTTTAAAGGTCAAAACCAACACCTTGTACTGCGCCCGGAAACTAATCGGCAGCCAATGGAGGGATTTAAGCACCGGTGTTATGTGCTCCCTCCTAGATGTTCCTGTAATTAACCTGGCTGCCATATTTTGTACCAGTTGAAGTTTCCGGGTTAGGCACAAGGGTAGCCCCGTGTAGAGTGCGTTGCAGTAATCCAGACGAGAGGTTACCAGGGCATGTACCACAGCTTCCATATCCCTCACATCCAGATAAGGGCGCAGTTGGCATATCAGCCAAAGCTGATAGCAGGCGCTCCGGACCGCCGCATTCACCTGACTAGTCATGTGAAGCGACAAGTCAAGGAGTACCCCCAGACTGCGAACACAGACCTTGGAGGAGAGTGTGACTCCATCCAGGACTGGAAGCTGTATTCCCAGATCTGTTTTTGGGCCTGTAGCTGTTAGTACCTCCATTTTGTCTGGATTCAACTTCAATCTGTTTTTCCTCATCCAATCCATTACCGCTGTAAGACAGTCATTGAGAGGAGAGACGCCATCTGAAGTCTGAGACGATGATCTGGCCATGGAGAAGTATATCTGGGTGTCATCAGCATGCTGAAGACACCATGCTCCATGCCTCCGAATGATCTCACCCAGCGGCTTCAAGTAAATGTTGAATAACATCGGGGACAGGATGGCTCATGGCCCTTACAATTCTCAAGACAGACTACACATATATCTGCAATTACACTCCCTGCCACAAAAAACTCCACCCCCCTTGCTGGTTTCGGGCCTGTGACTGTAAGTACCTCCATTTTGTCTGGATTCAATTTCAATCTGGTTTTCCTCATCCAATCCATTACCGCTCTGAGACAGTCATTAAGAGGAGAGATGCCATCTGAGGTCTGAGTCGATGATCTGGTCATGGAAAAGTATATCTGGGTGTCATCAGCGTACTGATGACACCACGCTCCATGCCTCCGAATGATCTCACCCACCGGCTTCATGTAAATGTTAAATAACATCGGGGACAGGATGGCACCCTGAGGGACACCACAATTAAGCTCTATTTTAGAAGAGCAACTGTCCCCGAACCTCACCCTCTGGGATCTACCCGAGAGGAAGGAACAGAACCACTGCAGAGCAGTGCCTCCAATTCCTAACTCTCTCAGGCGATCCAAGAGGATGGCATGATCTATTGTGTCAAAAACCGCTGAGAGATCCAAGAGCACCAACAGGGTCACACTACCCCTGTTGATGCCCAGGTGGAGGTCATCAGTCAGAGCAACCATGGCTGTCTCAACTCCATATCCTGTCCTGAAGCCAGTTTGAAATGGATCAAGATAATTGGTTTCATCCAAGACTGCCTGGAGTTGGGAAGCAACTACCCTCTCGATCACCTTGCTCAAAAAAGGGAGCAAGGAAACTGGTCTGTAGTTGTTTCTATCCAGGGGGTCCAGGGAAGGTTTTTTCAGGAGAGGCCTAACTGCTGCCTCCTTTAAAGAAGATGGTACGTTACCTTCCCTGAATGATGCATTGATTATGTCCCGAAGGAACATCTTCAACGCGTCCCCTCTGGACGACCAGCCACGATGGACATGGATCGAGGGGGCAGGTCGTCTTCCTCACCCTTCCAAGAAGCTTGTCTACATCATCGGTACTCACAGATTGTAATTGATCCAGTAAATTGCCATCAATGGAGTTACTGGATACCTCATCTACGGATTCTGCCAAAACACAGGTGTCCAAGTCGGCTCTTATCCGAGAGATTTTATCTGCAAAGTGGATGTTAAATGCCTCACAGCAGGCCGTCATTGGGTTAAGTAGGGGATTCAACGCAGGTGGGACCTTTGTCAACTCCCCCACCACCCTAAACAGCTTTGTCAGGCAGGACTCTGCAGACACAATACGTGCAGAACATAAAGATTTCTGCATTGCACGTAAAGCCTCCCTATAGGAATCAAGTTGCTTCCTAAGGTGAGTTCTGTCGGATGAGAGATGAGTTTGCACAAACAAGAGTAGTTGCCAATGATTTATTATGGTTCTCTGGCCCATGCTGGCTCCTAATGAAGGTCTTTAATGCATCAGGTTACCAGGTCTGGGGTCATCCTGTCTCATAGGGGTTGCAGACTGCCAGAAATAGTGCAAATTGAGTCCACTTTTAGGGTTAGGGTTAGGGTTAGGGTTAGGGAATCATGGGAACTGTATTTTATTGTGGCACCAGAGCTCTCTGACAGAGAAGGCTCAATGTCTCAGAAAAAAAACAATTTCCATGATTCCCTAGCACTAACCCTAACCCTTAAAGTGGACTCAATTTGCACTATTTCTGGCAGTCTGCAACCCCCCTAAATAACCCTTTAGCATTCTTTGAGTTTAAATCTTCCAGCATTTTCCTTAGAGGCCCACTTCCCAGAATTCCCTTCGCATGGCTGCTTGACCATTATTTTACATTTATAACAGCACACATCTCTAATTTAGGCATATAAAACATTAATTAAAGAAATTCTTCTGCCTCAGTGTCAATAATATGGATAGGTTGTTCTATGTGCCCATATTACTAGACTCAAGCCATGGTGTTTTGTGAATCTAATTAAGCCACTAGTTTTCTTGATATAAAAATTATTTTCTTTCCTTGAAGCTAAGGATGGGTAGAACAATCTATTTTTAGTCTGTATCAATGCCCCATATGTTTATCCATACAACTATACTGTGGAATGTGCAAATTCAAATTTAAATTCATATAAATACATATAAAATGACATGCTTTGGTAATACCATATATGATATACATTTAAATTTATATCTATCCCCACAACTTTTATTTCAAAGTTCACCCCTTTCTATATTAAAGGATTAAATTACAGGAGAGTCCCTAGTGCAGTGTTTGGGAAAGTGCAGCTGGCCAGAGTTATTGTCATTTTTGTTTCAAATTAATTGTGTGAATGTGTGCATGTGGACATGCATGCACACACATATGTTTCTGTGTCTCTGCATGCATGGCCACTGTTTTATTTGTAGCCAGGTAAGAAGATACACACACACACATACACTCAAAGCTGTATGAAATGCTAATTGCTGGATAAATCCTTGTGTCAGACATGAGCTGTTCTCTTTTTTGTCTGTTATGTATTGCATGTGCTTGTTGATGTATCTGTTTCTCACAGACAGTGGGAAATTGGTTGAAAATAGCTCAGCAGTTGTTCTTCCACATCAAGAGACTTTTTTTTAAAAAAAAATTATCATTATCACTATTATTAAATACTACTTGCATGTAAATGTGAGCATTAAAATCCAATGACATACAGTTTAGCAGAACATGCAAGTGTAAAAATGATAACCAAATGCTACAAATGATGCACACATACTAGAAAAAGACAAAGGTGTTAAGGGTCTTATCAGTGAACATACCAATGCCAGTTCCTTAGGGCTCAGCTATGCATGACAGTAAAAAGTGTATTGTACAGTACCCTTATTATATGCAAACCAATTATTTTACCCACAATCCTCTCTCTTACACTGCTATGAAGCATGGGGAATGGAATGTTCCCATTGATGCCAATTAACTTTTTTTTCTTAAGCCTTCTGGGCATTCTGGGGAGAGAGAAAACTGGGTAGAGAAGTATTGAACCCTCCCTGTTCACATGCAGGATCTGCAAAATTTTGACTCCCTAAATTATATATATATAGAGGAAGGTGCCCCTGCTACCCACATCATCATTATATTTTTCTGTAGATCACCTAGAGGAAGCTGCACATGCTCCCTCATCTGTTTTGGCCTTTCTTGATTGGACCTTTCCAGACTACATCCCCACTTAGGGGAGGACAGGTTAAGGAATGGTTGAAAAGTAAAATTGTCTTTTGTTGAATATAAAACTATTTGTGTAATGTAAACATGCACTTAGAACTTCCTAAAACAATCTTGTGAGGCTTCTGTTTCTCTATATCTCATGTACTGTACTAACAGAAGTAGCTCTTAGGATATCATAGGGATGCTCCATAGCCTGCATTCCCTGCTTCAGAAACAAAGACCCCAGCAGCACATAATGTTTGCTTTAAATATAATGTATGCATTGTGCCCACAAAATAATCATCTAGCTTCTAATATTTTAACCAGAGAGAGAGAAAATCAAGCTCCTTTGTCCTCCAACCTCAGCTGCAGTGTGGCAGGTTCATGTCTTGTTATCATAGCAGGAAAAGAACACAGTATTTTGGGTACCCTCCTAGCATGAGTACTGCTGCTGTTGTACCAACAGCAATCCAGGTGCGTAAGTCCATAGGTAGGAGAGAAGGAGAGAAGGGAGATGGTTTGGAGAGAGGAAGAGAAAGGTTGATGGAAGGAAAAGATTATTGTCTGAGCCCTATTCTTATCCCCAACTATTATAGATCCTTTGGAGCAAGGTGACTAAGGGCCGATACAGATGGTCCAAAGGGGGCGGCACAGAGCCACCCCTGGGAATAGTGGATTGGGGCCACGGCAACCACACGCTGTGGCCCCAATCCTCCTTTTTGCCACCCCCAAAAGTGCAGCGGCTTTTTTGTGCCCTTTTGGCGCAGTGTGTTCTGATGCCACACACCGTGCGGTTGGGCACGTGGCATCAGGACGGTGTTGGGGTGGAGTCGGGGTGGCCGATGTGCAGCTGCCTTGCCCCAGCTCCATCCCCAGGCTGGCCCTTTGTGGCAGTCTGCGTCAGCCCTCACCTATGGTTGCACCAACACTGTAGAAATAAGGCAGTTTTGACACCACTTTAAATGGTGTAGCTCCATCCAATTGAATCTTGGGATCTGTAGTTTTACAAGGTCTTTAGCTTTCCCTGCCAAAGAGTGCTGGTGCTTCCCAAAACTACAGATCCCAGGGTTCTGTAGGATAGATCCATGGCAGTTAAAGTGGTGTCAAACTACATCATTACTACAGTGTATATACTCTATGTGTGAAGTAACCATTTAGCAATTAATTCAATTATTCTACTTTAGTTGGGACTAACCAGTAGGATTCAAGATAGAAAGTTAGGAAGCTCACTGGGAGAGTTGGATTAATTATTGGATCTGTCTTATCTTCTGTTGATAGAGTGAACAGCATGGTAGTTGTATATTCTATTGGACAGAATAGCAAGGTTGGACATATTTGACAAGTCCAAGGACCAATACCAGACCATGGCCCACATCTTCTTCTGCTAAGATCAGAAGTGACTGGAAGCCCATCTCTAGTTATTAAAAACAAATAGTTGTGAAATATGAGAGACAATAGTGGATCTCTCAAGCAAAGTGATTTTAGGCAAAGGAGAATCTGAACAGCAACTTGCACAGCCATTCACACACAAAGGTTATAGCATAGAAAATAAGTTTAGTGTTCTTTGTAAAACATATGACAGTAGCTTTACTTACAATAGAATTTGACACATGGTCTTATGAAGGAATGAGTGGAGAAAAGTCAATGGCTGCAAGTCAGAAGAGGTGTAGGATGAACGTGGGTGTGGTAAATCAAATAAACAGGAAGTCTGTAAACATGACAGATAATTATGAAGCATAGGCATGCAAAAGTTGCTAAATCTTAACACATTTTTTTAAATAAATAAAATAAGTTGTGAGGGAAATGGCTTGTTTTAAAAAGTGAATTGGCTTTCCTTAAAGCATCTGGAACTATTATTCTCCTTGTTTAAAGGATTTTTTAAAAAATGGTGGTAGTGGTGGGGTTCGGGTGGCCACAGAAAATGGATAGAGACGGTATATTCATGTTGCTCAATGCTAGGTTACACTTTGATGCAGACTTCCCTGTCCATTAAATAGTTCATCCCTTCAAATACGATAGGAGTCTCTGGGTGTGTCCGCACTGCATAAATAAAGCAATTTGACACCACTTCAATTGCCCTGACTCTATCCTACAGAATCCTGCAATTTGTAGTTTGGTAAGGCACCAAAGCTCTCTGACAGATGAGAGCCAAACTACAAATCTCAGGATTCCCCTGAATGGAGCCATTAATGTTATA
Organism: Phrynosoma blainvillii; assembly: GCA_026167975.1. Taxonomy (NCBI): domain Eukaryota; kingdom Metazoa; phylum Chordata; class Lepidosauria; order Squamata; family Phrynosomatidae; genus Phrynosoma; species Phrynosoma blainvillii. The sequence continues at coordinate 62,670,096 of JANUYF010000002.1, read as the reverse complement.
GTGCTTTATTTATATGGTATGGATGCATATTAAGGATCTCTCTTGGTACTACATTAATACTGATAGTAATCCCTGGAGAATCTTGTTATATATATTCAGTACACTTACTAGAAACACATCGTGGTGATGAGTATGTATTTGTTTTGATCCCGTCTAAATTGTCCAGTTTCTGTCACATGTGGTTGTGAGTCCTATCCTATTGCCAGTGTTGAAGTCAAGTTCAACTGCCATTCCAGTTATTTTCTGTACAAGGAGTGGAGCACAAGTCACCAACATTTCCTTTATCCCAAGCAGCAAAATGTCTTGGATAGCCCTGCATAAAAAATGACTGTTAAAGCTGCCTTGTCTGATTATGGAATCTTTTCACAATATGTGCTAGTTTCCTGGTAAATATTATCCAGGTACAAGAATATATTCTTGTCAGAGGGTAAGTTGTAACTACAAAATGGGATGAGGAACTCCCTTAGACCAAGAAATGGAGTACAAAAGATAGCCTTCTTGTGTTTATTGAGAATGTTGCACCTGCTCACAAACTAACTCCAGTTGCCATGGTGGAATAAAGAAGTGCAGTGCATGAGAAACTGATTCTAGAGAACTGAAAATATAGCATGTTGCAGCCCCAAGATGGAGCAGTGATCCATCAAGACCAGTATTTCATTTACTAGCTTAATGAAAGTTTTGGCCCAAACTTTGCCTACCCTGCTATTCAAGATCCTTGAACTGGAGTTGATAGTGTGAGTGGGAACCATAGGCTAGTGGTAGAGTGCATGCTTTACATCAAGATTCTGTGTTGCATTGATATCGAGAAAGTCTTTGATAGGCTGAATTGGACTTTTTTAAAATTTATATTGGAAAAATTGGAAATGGGCGAATCTTATACAAAATGGATCGGAATGATATATCGTGATCAAGAGGCTAAAATTCTAGTAAACGGAGAAACAACAAATAGTTTCAAAATACAAAAGGGAGTTCGACAAGGATGTCCTCTTTCCCCTTTGTTATTCATTATTTGTTTTGAAATTCTCCTGCAAAGAATTAGAGAAGAAAAAGAAATATTAGGTGTGAAAATTAGGAGTATAGAATTTAAAGTCAGAGCATTCACAGATGACTTAATGATATCACTTGTGGACCCGAATGAAGGTATAGATAAACTAAAGGAAGTATTAGCAGAATATGGTAATATTTCTGGTTTGAAAATTAATAAAGATAAAACACAAATGTTAATGATGAATATGACTAATAGGGAGAAGGAAGAATTGAAATATAAAACGGGTTACCAGGAAGTTAAAAAGGTTCAGTATTTGGGAATCACCTTCACAACAAAGAATTCGGAGCTTTTAAAAAATAATTATGAGAAGAAATGGAATGACATTAAATTGGAGATGAACAGATGGAAAATTTTGAATTTATCTTTATTAGGGAAAATTGCCTCCTTTAAAATGAATATCTTACCTAAAATGTTATATTTATTCCAAAATATCCCAATTTTGGTTAATGATAGCCCTTTTAGAGGATGGCAGAGAGATTTATCAAAGTTTTTATGGAACAAGAAGAAATCAAGAATTAGTATGAAGTTATTACAAGATGTTACTGAGAGAGGGGGATTGAATTTACCAGATTTGAAATTATATTATTATTTGTGTTCCTTATATTGGATCTTAGATTGGATAAAATTGGAAAATGATGATGATTTGAAATTGGAGGGATATGACAATGTATATAGTTGGCATGGATATTTAATCTATGATAAGGTTAAAAGACATAGTGGGTTCAGAGATCATTATTTGAGAAGAGCTCTCTTAAGGGTGTGGAATATAATTAAGAGTAAATGGGATGATAAAATCCCACTTTGGACTGCAGTATATGAAATATCTTTGAAAGAAAATAAAACGGGTAAAATGAAATGGCTAACCTACTGAGATTTATTGAGACAGACCCGAGAACCTCTGATGCTAAAGACTCAAGAGCAACTTAATTTAGAAGGTTATAATTGTAGCTGGTTCGCCTATTTGCAGATAAGGGAGCGTTTCTTGTTAGACAAAAAAACTAAAACGATTGGCTCAATGAATAAAGAATTTGAACAGATAATAGATTCAGTAAAGGAACACCAAATATCAAAATTATATAAGATGTTATTAAAATTTAATTTAGTTAGTGAATTGGTAAAACCACAGATGATTAAGTGGGCTCAGGATATTTGATGTAACATCGAATTAAGCGAGTGGGAAAAGTGCTGGACAAAGAGATTAAAGTATACACTTAATGTGGATATTAAGGAAAATTTTTATAAAATGCAGTACCGGTGGTACCTGACACCAGTAAAATTAGCAAAAATGACAGGTAACTATTCCCCAAAATGTTGGAAATGTGATAAAAAAAATAGGTACATTTTTTCATTTATGGTGGAGCTGTGAGAAAGCTAAAAATTACTGGAAAAGTATATATAAGGAGATCACAGATATATTTTCAATATCTATTAGGTTCGATCCACAATTTTTTTATTAAGTATGGTAAAGGATGATAAAATAGAGAAGGAATTTGGTAAATTGCTATTCTATTTAATAGCAGCAGCTAGGATACTATATGCTTCCAAATGGAAATTAACTGATACCCCAACTATATCGGAGTGGAGACAGAAAATTTGGGATATAATGGAAATGGAAAAAATAACATCATTATTTAAAAATCAGGATTATGATACTTTTCAATTGGAGTGGAAACTTTTGCTGGATTATCTGAAATCAAAGAGTGGGCTACAGACAATAACGATTTTTGATTGATCTATGTTTATAATAGGTGGCTTATTTTGTTTTAGTTTAATAGGATTTATATAATTTTTCTTTTCTTTTTTTAACAGTATATGATACATTTAACTAATTAAACTTTATAGATATATCTATTATAAATGAGAGATAGAAGACTTAAAATGTTGTTATTAAGTGAAGTTACAAAATATCGGGCTGTTTAGTAAACACTGGTCTACCTAGGAAGTCTTTTTAATTGTTTCTGTATAAGGAGAAAGTTATTGTTAGTGTATTTTTTTGTATTTATGTATTTTGTTTTTGTTTGTTTGTCTGTTGTCTTTTTTATGTTTTTAATGTTAATAAAATTTATAATATTTTTTTAAAAAAAGATTCTGTGTTGCACAAATAGATACAAATGTCAGATTGATAATGTTAAGAAAGATTACTTCCTGGGATCTTGGGAAACTCCTTACTTAGAAGAGATTATACTGGGCCAGATGAACAACTACTCTGAACTAATATACGGCAGCTTTCTGTATTACTATAAGACAGTTACTGAATCTAAAAAGGTGTGACACACATCCTAGGACTTGTTCGTATTCATGCAAGATGGGGTTGCTGATTTTAGAGCTTATAAGAGTTACTTGCAGGGCTACAACTCACAGAACCATGGTTAAAGGTTGGCTGGGGAATTTTGGAAGCTGTAGTCTCAAAAAACTCTTCCAAACTCTGCTATATTGTTATTTAACTCGAAGATTTAAAGCCAGGTCTAGGAGTGTTTCTGTTCTATCAATTTACTATCATTATTTATATAAGTGTTGCACTTAAAAATAAACATTAAATATTAATCTCTTTAATGGTGATGGCAAACTCTCAGCTATTTAAATACTCACCAGTACTTTTTTTCACCAACATGAGCATAATTCTAGAAAGAGTAGACAAGACATTTTTCTTACAGTATTAAAGTTCCTTTAATGCTGCTAGAGCAAAACAGAGAGTCCTAAAATGGAAATTAATTATATATTCAGTCTCATACAACACACAAAGAATGATATAGGTCTTACTAGAAAGAGACAGACAGTTGCTAATGGAGTAATAAACTCCTTTTTGAGCCTTCCATTTCCATGGTTGTGGATATAGTGACTGGATAAGAAAACAGAATATTCTCTGTTCATTCTTCTCTAGTCTATATCCATCAAGAATTTTCTAGGAATAGGGGAGATTTTTGCTAAATTCATTTTTGCCCAAAAATCCTGGAACTAGTAAATGTCTATAATATAAATGTGATGGAAAGAATTTAAAGGGGGGGGGGACTGGAAGTGGGACAGAATGAAAGGGATAGATCAACTCGAACTGACCAAGGACCTCGAGTACTTACCCCTTCACACGCACAGTTTAAATCCCTGTATATATTCAACCATCCTGGTGGGGCTAAATTAGGGTTATCTTCTCTTTATGCTAACTGCCTCATGACAGGAGGTGCAACAGGGACTTCTCTATACTGGATATTTGATGAGGACAGATTTATTTATTTATTTATTTTTAAAATGATGTAGTCTTTATACCACCCCACCCCTTTAGCCTAAAAGGCTCCCAGAATGGCTTACAAATAATTACTTCAATAGTTCCCAGCCCTTAGGCTTACAATCTAAAAAGGCATGACACACTAGGAAAAGTGAATGGCAGTGGGGGAGAGGATTAGTTCTTACAGAAACTGACTGCTCTCTGCTTTGGAGCAACAGCAGTAGTAGTTGGAATGGAGGCAGGACTGGAGCTGAGACATAATAAAGCTGTCCCTTCCTGCTCTTATATCTCCCTCAGGGGGCAAAGCAATGGCAGTTGAAGTGGACTGAGAATTATGGTCAAGAATTTTATTCAGTTCACTTTGCTAAAAACCTGCCAGAATGCACACATTTCTTCCTAAATGGAAGGCAAAGTGTTCTAAAATGTTGAATCTGGGAGAGAGAAAAAACTTTGATAGTCGTCCATCCTAGCATGTTTCTCTTCCCATTTCTTTTTACCAGTAGATCATTAGGTACCAAAGTCTATAATATGCTATAGTATTTGCAATTTCTGTGAAAGTTGGATAAGCAAAGCTGACAGAACAAAGATCGACTTATTTGAAATGTGTGCAAGAGGAAAGTTCTACAGATACAATGGACTGCCAAAAAGTTCAATAAATGGGTCCTAGAGCAAATCAAGCTTGAATTCTCCCTGGAAGCCAAAATGAAGTTTTCACACTTTGGACATATCATGAGACAACATACTCATTGGAAAAGATGATAATGCTTGATAAAGTGGAAGACAGTAGGAAATGAGGAAAACTACAATAGTGGTGGATAGACTCACCTAAAACTATGAGTCTGAGTCTGGAACTTATGACTGGGGCTCATGGGAATCTCTCTCTCATAGTGTCACCATTAAGTCAAAGCCAACTTAGGAGCAAAAAACAGCAACAAAAAGCCAACTTTCATTGTGGCTCTAATATATCTCCTCTGATAACTTTTTGTAGTTTTGATCTACTAGTTGACCACTTTCTGTTAAACCTCTTTTTTCTTACTGATATACTTAATAAAGCATAATGTGTTCATTAGTCCATATTTGCCTTGAAATCCTATCAATCCCAAATCAAAGATGCTATCAAATTAATAATGCTTTTCAGTGTGATCCTCTATGTGTTGACTCACTATTAAGTCCCATTCATTTCAATGGGAAATTATTGTTGCTGTATGCCTTAAATTTGTTTCTGACAAATAGCTACTGTAAGGCAAACCTAACATATATTTTTTAATTTAAATTTCTATTAACATAAAATTAAAATTACATTTAACAACCACAAAACATCACAAACATGACACTTGCATTTTCACCACTGTCAGAACAACAACCCACTACCAAGACATTTAGTACTTCCTAATCTCTTTGTATCTTCTGTCTTATCCAATTTTACTTATTTTTTCATCAGAATTTAATCATTTTCTTCCTTCTTAAACAGACTCCACATTTATGTTAACATCACATTTTGTTTATACAAACCATTAATTTACATTCTTAGTTATTTCAATTCAGTCCTATTATGAAAGTTGGACCCCACTCTTTATTCAGGTATTTTATTATAAACTTTTATTTTACATGACAACTAAAGCAAGAGTCATCTACACTGTAAAATGAAAGAGGAAATAGGGCCCAGATATACAAGATTGGTTATGGAAATTATATGTAGACAGATACATTAATGCAGCTCCTAAGGAGAAATGCTCCTAGTAAATTTAGACAAGACTGGGACCCACTAATAAAACCTAACATGGGGTTTTCTGAGGCTGCCCATGTGCTACTTGTCCAAGGTTACCCAGTGTGATTCCGTGGCTGAGCTGGTATTCAGAGTCAAAGGCTGAATCTGCACTGTAGAAATAATCCAGTTTGATACCACTTTAACTACCATGGTTTAGTGCTATAGACATCTGGGAATTGTAGTTTGTTGCAGCACCAGAAGTTTCTGGCAGAGAAGGCTAAATGTCTAATAAAACTACAAGTCCCAGAATCCCATAGTATTGAACCATGAAAATTAAAGTGGTGTCAAACTGGATTATTTCTGCAGTATAGATGCAGCCATAGTCCAATGCTCAAACTACCATTCCATGCTTGGACATGCTCCCTAACATGTAGTTGTTCTTCTTGTGTGTCTTCACATCATTTCCAACTTATGGCGAACCTAAGGTGAACCTATCACAGGGTTTTCATGGCAAATTTCTTCAGAAGGGGTTTGCCATTGCCATCCTCTGAGGCTGAGAGATTGTGAATTGCCCAGGGCCACCCAGTGGGTTTCCATGACCGAGCCAGGATTTGAACCCTGGTCTCCAGAGTCCTAGTCCACTGCTCAGACCGCTATACCAGGCTGGCTCTCACTCCCTAACACAGTGGTGAACAAATTCCAGTAATCTAGGATCTATTTTAATTGACCCTGGACCCTACAGGGGCCACAACATGCCCTCCAAATAAAACAACACATCTTGTTTTAGAGGAAAATCTTGCACCCCAAACACACAACATAATAACAAAAAGAAGGTAGAAAAATTTGGTGGCTATTTTTTCCACACTGGAGGAACTTTGTGGGATGTGTAATTACCAAGTCTTTCAGCCTGTGTGATTTCCCCCCCTCCTCTGGAACTTTTCTATGAATTAAAAAGTTAGACTATCCAGCCTACCATTTCACAAACCTTCCTTGCCTTTTGTAAGATATATGCATGATTCTGGCTCTCTTCCAGTCTTCTGGGACCATTCTAGATCTCCATGAGCTGTCAAATATAATAGCAAATGATTCATTGATTTAACAATGGCTCACTACTCTTTGCTCCAAACCAATGACACAGTTTAAAATATTTGCACCTAAATACTGGGACTGTAGCCTGAAATGATAAAGCCACATTTGAAAAAGAGCATATGAACCAAATCTTTCTTCCTTCAAATCCAAAGTCCACATTCTTATTGACCTGAATGGATACCAGATTATTCTTCAATTTACTGCTTCTTCCCATATATTTCTTTGCCAAACATAACATAGAAATGTGGGCTGCATATGGATTTTCATTGTGTGTATCTGGTGTTTTGGTGTTGTTGTTTTTATGATGCTTCTTATTAGTTTGTTTTTGTTGTTTTTTATAATGTTTGTATTGTTCCATGGCAAGCCAGATTGCCTAGGAAAAAAGGTGCTGCACAATTTAAAAGTTGGCATTGTTATTTTATTTACTGAAGGCCATATTGGATGATTTGCAAGCTCTTTTCACAGACCTATTGCAGCTGTTATTTTCTGTATTTATGTTTGGAGTTCCTTAGGGTTAATATTCAACAATCCACTCATAGATAAGCAGTAGGGATGGAAAAAATATTGAAAAATATTCAGAAATGGTTGAAAAATACGGGGTTTGAGTGTTGAGAAAACCTCATAAGAAGAATTATGGACTGATGAGAATATTCACAGTGTAGTATTTCTTCCTTATCTGCCTTTGGGGTGGGAGCATAAACTTGGTCATGGTAATATTGACCGTTTTCCCCTGGAGTTGTATTGATATTATTTGCTCAAACTTTGCTTTGCATCTCCTGGCTGCTTTAGCTACATCTCACCTCATTATTCATACCACCTCATTTCTTCTTTGATTTTAATTTGCAGTATAAAACACAGTGTAATTCTCTATTTGAAACTGTCCCATTCCTGTTCATTTTAGCTCATTCTCACCAAGTATGGCTGTGTCAATGTGTTCCATGTCTTGCTTTATGATGTCCAGTTTTCCCTGATTCATGCTTCTCACATTGTGTTGCTACTACATATGTGGTGTGGCTCTGGACTTTTATTTTACCTCTGTGCATGTCACCAGCTGAACATCCTTTTGGATTGAATCCAGTTGTGGCACTAGACACACTGTTACTCATACTTATCCTATAGTCTTCTCTAGTAGCTAGTTGAGTGTCATCTGACCTGGGAGTTTCATCTTTCTATAAACCTATCATGTTCTGGCACTATCTCTTATTTCATTTTGGATTCTCTCCATATTGGGCTTTCAATGTGAAAAGCTTCAGGAGTGGCTTACCATTACCATCTTCTAGCTCCTGTAGAGTTAGCTATGGTGCCACTGCCATTGTCTCTAAAAGTTCCTCCACCCCTGTCATCCCTCACTACTGCAGATGCTGTCTAGTAGCTGTTTGGTACATTTTGTCTGTTTATTATTATTATTATTATTATTATTATTTTGTTGTTGTGTGTCTTCAAGTCATTTCTCACTTTTGGAGATGCTAAGGCAAACCTATCATGTTCAGGGAGGTTGCATTTGCCTCTCTCTGAGGCTGAGAGAATGTGACTTGTCTAAGGTAACTCAATGAGTTTCAGTGGCCAAGTAGGGATTTGAACCCTGGCCTCCAGAGTGGTAGCCCAACACTCAAACCACTACACCATGCTGGCTGTCATCAAAAGGCTACGTTACATATGCTAAACCAGCAGCAGTATTACCAGCTGCATAGCCTTTTGCCTCACAGGACCATGAAATGCCACCGTTATGGAAAGGTAATGCCAAGGTGGAGTAGCATTATATACTTTGTTTGCTCAGGTCACCTACTCCTCCAGGTATCTTTCCAAAAATTACCATATATGATTGAGGGAAGGCTTAATGATGTATTATGATTTATACATTTAATAAAGGGAAACTAGATATTATAAAAATGGTCTTGTACTTGATAATTTCTTGCCTCACTTAATTGTTGTATAGGTTTTTCCATTGTCACCAAGTTACATTACCTGTTATGCTACCAATTCAAATGGATCCAGGAGGAGAGAGTCAGTGGTGTCTGGTGGTTCTAATTTCAGTAAGGATGGTGAAGTCACACTGGGTTTTGGTCCATACTTCAAAGGACCCACCCAAATTGCTGAACCTATGCTGAACTGATTCTCAGGATAGGGTTCCTCACTTTAGGCAGCTACTTTGAAGGTCTGACTAGAAGCCAGAGCAGATTTCCTGCATCACTGACATCAGAACCACCAGCCACCCCTAGAGACTGTTTTAAAAGGGGAAACACAGATGTGGGACGGGGGGGGGGGGGGGAGAGAAGTGATGTACAGAGTATCCCACTCAGAGTATTTCCTTTTTCATCATACCTCTCCACATATCATACATATTTGGATCTGTACCTTCCCTTTCTCCATGCTGTATCCCCAGCTTCAAGGCTGCAGTACTATAGAAAGTTGTTTTGGCCTCTGCAGATGGGCCCTTTGCAGCATGTTGGAGGCAGGGAAGGGGAGGGGCAGCCACACACCACCGCCCAACTCTTCCCGGAAGACATCCTGGCACCACGTGTCCTTACGCATGGCGCGTGGTGTCCGGACATCATCCCAGCATAGCGTCCTCATGCACTACACCAGAAGAGTCAGAGAAGAGCCGCACGGCAACTCTTGGGGCGGCCTTTTGCCGCCTCTAATAGGAGTGTCATTTTGCCGCTCTTTTAAGAGGCAGCAAATGAGAGAATCAGGGCTGCTGTGTGTGCTAGCAATGGCCCCAATCCTCTGCTTCCCGGGGCAGCCCAGGGCCGCCTGACTGTGGGGTTGAACTGGAAAGTGTGGAACTAGATGTACAGCAAGCAGTATAGTCAGCTTCACAAGTCAGCCTTCCACCACATTGGATTATGTGGGGAGCTTTACCACATTCCCTTTTGTATGGTGTATATGATAATTCTTTTGCTCCATTAAGTATACAGAAAACTCCCTACCTTACCTGAATGGGTTTGCCCTATTTCCCTGCCCTATTAGCTGACCTAAGAATATAAATAGAGGAAAAGATGGGCCTAGCTCTGGACCTGAAAGGCAATTCTTTTGTTCTTAGCTATTGTTCTAACATGAAAAAATCAGTTCACTATTGATTTTTAATGATTTGGCAACAATTGCAGTGATACTACAAGATACTGAGGGTGGCATGGACATTACTAACTTTCCCTGAACTGAAAACAAGTACCCACACAGGGGGGATGCAAACAGGCGGCCTTGAGCCACCCCAGGAAACGGAGGATCGAGGCTAGGCTGCCAGATGCTTCGGCCCTGATCCTCCCTTTTGGCGCCTGGGAAAGGAGAGCCAAAACGCTGCTCCTTTCACAGGCAGCAAAAAGGGTTCCTGAAGAGTCACTGTGCAGCTCTTTTGCACCTCTTCTAGTGCAGCACATTAAGACACTGCACCGTGATGACATCCTGACGGTGTGCGCTGTGCAGAACGGCACATGCTGTGATGACGCCTTCGGCGTGGGGTTGGGGTGCCCAACGCTGTTGGCGGCACAAAGCGTTGTTTGTAGAGGCCCACAGTTAGATTCTTCTTTGAACAATATAGATTGTTTGATGATTTGGTTGTATTATGGCTGAAATGCCATGGCATTTCACTGCATTGCAGCATTATCATTGAGAAATCCAGTTGTCAGGGACTTTTGCACAATCTATTTCTTAAGAGGATATGCACAAAAATACAAGAGAACTCAAACATTCATCTCTAAAAATGCCTATAAGAGTAAGAAGATATTAAAATTGTAGAAATCTCTCATTTCGGCATCTTTATTTTAGTTTGATTTGAGTTTGAGACTGATGTTTTCCTAAGTCTTGTACTTCAGCAGGTTGCACTGGTAGAACTTCATGCAACACCCTTGTAACTGTGTCAAAATGTATTTGAAGCAACTTTACTTTTATACTAGGCCATCTATCTGGACATTAGTGGAATGGTGTAGAACTTACCAGTTGTAAACCTTTTAGAGATTGCATAGCATGGTATGAAGTGGTATATAAATGAAGCTACTATTGCTTTTATAGTTTTTAAAACTTCACCTGCATCTCATAATGATCAAGAATGTGGATGCATAGTTTGACCCAGAGCTCAGTAAAAGAACATTTCTAGCATCTCTCATTAGAGCTAGAAAAATTCTTCTTCATTTTTTAATATGGACAATGTTGGATTGATGATCTGACTCAGTATAAAGGAGTGTCCCTAGTCTCAGCCATGAAACTACTGTATTGTAAAGGATGCAGTGAGTGGTACGGTGGTGAGCTTTGTTTTGTTCACTGAAATATATTTATATTCCATATTTTCACACTAAACTGCTTAACACAGCTTACTGCTATTATTAATAACAATAGCAAAACACATTTTACAAGATATTAATTTTAAATCAATATAACAAACACTACCATGATAGTTATGGTTTATTCCAAAGATATAACTAGGCCATCTCAAGTTATTTCAGAAAATGCCCTGAAAAATACCAAGGAAGAGGGAGTGAAATCTCTTTGACATTTGCGTGTGTGGTTGATGTGAATCTGTGAAAACTCCAGTTCATTTTTTTTTTTTTTTTTTTTTAGGACAAGAGACATAAACGAGGAGCATACTTAATTCTATGCTGATATACTGGTATATTGGTCTAACTCTATATGGTGGCCAAGACTAGACCAGGCATCAACTGTGATGGCACAGATCATGAATCACTCATATCAAAAATAAGAGTAAGACTCAAGAAGAAAACAAAACCAGTGTTTATACCAAAATATGATCTAAATAATATCCCAACAGAATTTACTGACAACATAAGAAACAGATTCACACTACTAAGCATAATAGACTGGGAATCAGAGGAACTATGGTCTGAAGCCAGGGACATAATAAAAGAAGAATGCAGAAAGACATTTTCAATTTAAAAAAAAAAGAAAGAAAGAGGAGAAAAATGGATGACAGAAAAAAACACTACAAGTAATAAAGAAAAGAAGTCCTCTGGGAGGAATTTGCTGCAGCCAACATAATCAAGGCTGTCTGCAACCTCCCAGAGGGCATTCTCAGTAATCACCCTCAGATTATGGAATGGCCTGGAATGGCTTGCCAGATGAGATCCATCAAATCACAACCTTAAGCAGCTTTAAAAAGGCTGTGAAGACAGATCTCTTTCGGCAGGCCTTTCCTGATTAGATTCCCGGCCTCAGGAGTTCATGCATCTCTACCTTTTCATGCTCAAAATTCTGCATCATAGACTCCAACCATACATGGAGAGAGAAATCCCAGAGCTCCAAGCAGAGTTCAGGAAAAGAAGAGGCACCAGGGACCACATCGAAGATATGCAGATGACACCATAGTACTAACAGAAAACCTCACAGTCCTGGAACTCCTACTAAGGAAGATCAAAGAAGAAAGTGTTAAGGCAGAATTAATGTTAAACATGAAGAAAACAAAAATAATGACCACTGAGGACCTTCACAATTTCAACCTAGACAATGAAGAAATAGAAGTAGTAAAAGAATTCCCATACCTGGGATCAAACATTGATAGAAATGGGGACTGTAGTCAGGAAATCAGAAGATTAAGAATTGGGAAGATGGCTATGAAAAAAATAGAAAAGATTCTAAAATTTAAAGATATACAACTCAGCACAAAAGTTAGAATCATACAAGCCATTGTATTCCCTATTACCATGTATGGATGTGAGAGCTGGACTGTTAAGAAAGATAGGAAGAAAATCAATTTATTTAAGACGTGGTGTTAAAGAAGAGTGCTGAGGATTCCATGGACAGCCAAAAAGACAAACAAGTGGGTCCTAGAGCAGATCAAACTGGAAACCTCCCTGGAAGCCAAGATTACCAAACTGAGACTGTTGTACTTCGGACATATTATGAGAAGAGAGGACTCTTTGGAAATGTGGAGGGAAGTAGGAAGAGAGGAAGGCCACATGCTTGATGGATGGACTCTATTAATAAGGTCACAGGTATGGGGTTTCAGGAACTAACCAGAGCAGTGGAGGACAAAGGAAGATGTCTCATCCATAGGGTCACTATAAGTCAAGATCGACTTGAGGGCAGTAAACAACAAATCCCTAATTATCTGTAATCAGTCAATCACATTCATAAGTTTAGTAAATGCACTGTGCACATATTCAAACTCAGAATTATGTATCACTATGTCCAAAACCAGGCAACCATATGTCTGAGGGAATTTACATGTGCACAAAACACCAAAATGGGATGCCAGCCAATGGTTTTGTCTTTTCTTTTCTTTTTAGCATTGCCAGTGGCCTTGCTAGCTCGGGTTACAGAAAAATAAGATTTCCACACACTGGTCTTGCATTTATGCTATATAAGTCTGAAAAGAGATAATATTTTTGCTAGTTTTTAATACATCATTTATTCTGGGACTGAGCTTGTAGTACTGGGAACAGTGTCAGGGGATATGTTCTGATGAAGTCCTCTTCCTGAACAACCAGTTTTGTCCTATTCCCTCTGTACCACTTCAGTCATTTTGTCAGCTTAGCAAAGCAATTAGAAAAGTAAAAAGTCAGATTCAAAACAAGACATGTAAGAAGGTAAAATAGGTCAAGTGAAATAAATGAGACTTGCGGCATGCCCTAATCACAGAAACTGAAAAATTCCAGCGGCTCTCCTCAGGGATGAATTTCTATCACAGGAGACTCAGCTAAGAAAGATGTGCCTCCAGGCTAGGTTTGGAAGAAACCTAAGGACAAAGCACATATTGGCCCTGGCTGATGTTAAATGCTGTCTACAGATCAAAAAAATTATCAAATAAAAACTATCAAAGCTCCCTGGCTAGAATACATACACACACACACACATACATACACACACACACACACACAGGAGGAAGGAATGGAGTGTGTGTGTTCCTAGCTGCACTTTTCCAGCTGCATGTTCCCTCTGTTTCATTAGTTTTTTAGTCCAATGGAATCATCTGCAAAATTCCAGTCCACTACAATGACAAACAGCCTGGCTATGATCTACTCCCTGAAAAGTCAGCATTACCTTTGTTACAAATTGTCATTTCTTATTTCCTGTTAGCCCCATGGAGATGTTAGCATAGCTGGGTAGATTTTGCAACTCTATGAATATACTGGGTTTTCACAGATTTTGACAGCTGTTTCAGGATTTGTCAATTTTTCCAGTGTTACTGCAGAATCTTGACCAGTACAGTATGTACAGGATGATAGGGAAGTGACAGTTCTCATACAGGCATTTCTCCAAAGAAGAATCAATGCAGGCCACAGGAAAGAAGGAAAGTTACAGATCCTTCTATGTTCTTTCTGCACAACCTCTTCTCATGAGAAATTCAAAAATGTTTTTTTTTTAAAAAAAAAAAAGATCCCCAATGGTAGTCTTTTTGACTGTCAAGAAACACTGTATATTGCAGAGTCCAGAATGTTGGACAGAATACTGCTTCACCCTCTACATAAAGTAATGTTACATATACTTAATTATGTAGCAGAGACTCTACAAAACACAGCTACTGAATGGGGAAGATGTATTAACAGGACACTGGCAAAAGTTCCCAATGCACATCAGAACCCTCTCCATCATATTACATCATGCATTGGAGGGCCCATAGTGCATCAGTTCCAATTCACATAGGTCCCAATGTGCATTGGTCACTTTGCCAGCTCCTCTAAATAATTACATAACAGTAGCCCTCTAATAGATATGAAAGTTATGAAACTCCCATACAGGATTCTGGTTGTTATTTTTAAAAGTAACAAATGACTATTATACAGTGGGCCCTTAGTATCCTCTGGGTTTGGTTCCACAACCCTCCTCCTCCGGTAGATAACAAAAGCCATGGATGTTCAAGTCCCATTATATACAGTGGCATAGTAAAATGGCAAAATCAAGCTTTTGGGGATTTTAAACTATTTTGAAAAAGCAAATGGGAATATTTTCAAGTCATGGATTGTTGAATCCATTGATGCAGAATCCATCTGTTGAATCTATCTGTCTACGGAGGGGCTATTGTATTTACATGGTTTCAGAAGGTGTTGATTACCATTATAATTATGTCTTTTAAAAATATTTGTTTACCTGCTTCTTAAAATACTTACTTTTATTTGCTCTTTTACTAAAACCTTTGAATGCTACAAGCTGCTTGTCTTTGATATAAAACACCTGTTTCTGTTCACCTCATTGTCACTTAGCAGCCATGAGCACAAGCCAGAACTTCAACCATGATTCCAGAAAGGCTTGAAATTTGGTTCCAGGCAAACTATGAGAAGATTATTCAAGATATGGGGTATCATATCCTGTTTGTTAATGTCATTACCTTAAAATCTGGAAGAATCTGGAAGGGCTTTCACAAGCAGGTTCATGACACTTGTAGTGATTGTGCACAATTTGGTAGCTTGTGCTCAAATATTTTTTAAAGCAAAGCTGAACTAATAGAGAGTCTGTTATGTATTAAAGAATGAAGAGCGAGACATAGGTGGTGAAATGATAAAATAGGACTTTCTGAATATCGGTGTAATGGAAGATGACAATGAAATGTATTTGAAAGAAAAAAATGTGTGTGGTAATGTGTGATTAAATGAATGTTTATGTGGATAACACACACACAGGGCTGCTATATGTTGCATACACCGACTCAAATTATGGATGAAAAATTGGCCACAACTTTATTTGTACAGGGTCTGACATATTAATTATTATATCTAACAAATATTTGTTTAACCACAATTTCAAATATTTCTTAACAATAATTTATTTTGACGCATGCCCAAATGTTCTGGGCGCAAGTGCTGTAAAATTAACCTTTTCTGGGCATGCGTCAAAACTTCAAGTGAGTAAATCACATAACAATTATAATCCCCTCCCAACCGGATATGACGTCAAAGCATTTTATGACGCAATCACTTTATGACGTCATTAGCTTAATATGACGTCATAATGCATTTGTTTAATCTCAATGACATATATCCAATTACTTTTTATTCAGTTCCAATTAATAATTTCACTTAACCTAGAAATTCCCAAAAGGGGGGAGGGTCCCTTCCCACCACAAGAGGGGGTCAGCCTAGCTTGGCATCCCCTCTCCCCCCCCTTATAGAAGCCTTTAAGGAAGACTCCAATGTAGATAAGTACATCTCATTCCCCTGAGGTGAGAGATGCACTCCGTCACCCCTGTACAAATGTGGTAACCCAAAATGAACTCCCTGGTGATCAACGATGGCCACCCCCATCTTCTTCAGTGTCTTTGCCACGAATCTGTTTAGCCAGCACCGGGCTCCATCAATGGCAACGTCACTTCTGGCACCGCGCCAAACGCGCCTGGGAAGGAACTTTGTCCACATGAGGAGTGTATTTGGCAACATTCGCCGAATCTCCTTCATGTCCTTGATTATGCGCCTAGCCAATTGCAATGAAGTCATTTTTGGAAGGTCGTTTTCCCCCAAATGAATCAACAACATCCTTGGCTGGGCAAATGATGACATCAGTTCAATTATTCTAGGGAGAATGGCTCCCCAAAGCATGCCTCTGCGCCCGAACCACCTGATGATTCCCGCTAGTCCCAGTCCACCGGCCAAATCGTAACACTGTTCGATGAAGTGTCTCTCAGCCCAGAATACCACGCTGTGACCAAGAATCCATACGTCTCCTGGAATCAATTCTGCCAAGTTAAACCAAAACAAGAACATTAGAACTACATTAACTTTAAGTGCGAACGTAAGATTTAAATGCCCTAGAGCGCCAGCGACCAATCCTACGAATCGCCGAGTCACTCAGGCCCTGCGTTGCTGCCGCTGTGGCTGCCCCAATCCTGAATGAATGGGATGAAAATTGATCCGCTGGTAAACCAGCATGACTTAAAACCCCTTTCAATACTATTCTAAACTGGTATTGTGTTAATGGTAAACCAGATATATGTAAAAACAAGTATCCAGTTGTGCTCGGCCGTATTTGCAAGTAATTAGTCAAGGCCTGCACCGGACAAATATGGCCTTGAGGAGCCTTTCCTAACTGATCGGTTTTTGATCGTCGAATTGTCAATTGCATGCCCTGTTCAGAAACTTTAATGTCTGATAGCAAAAGAGCCCTACCAGAACTGTCGGAATGTGAACTAGGAACAATTTCACTTATTCTTAAAGCTCCAAAAAACGCCACTGAAAAGGCCGCCTTAAACAAAATCACCTCTTCAGGAGAAAAACATATAACTGGTAGGGATTGCCATAGTCGTAACATTATTGAACCCGTTATAGGCAAGCGACTGCCCTGAGAAATAGACGACTCCCTGGCCCATCCTTCCAAAGCCCTACGTACTCTAAAATCAATCGTGGGGTCTTTGAAACCTCCTGCTCTAGAATAAAATGAAAGAGCCGCTAACTTTCCCCTAATAGTGACTGTAGATAAGCCCACTTGTCTGAGATACACTGCAAAACGAAGAATAATGTCCACATCTAAAGGCCAAACCTCAGCCTCCCCAATAGACAATAAGAAGGATCTGAACGCTCGCAGTGCGAGCTGATAGGACTTGCGTGTCGACGCGGCGACGGAGAGAGAGATCGCCTTCTCAATTTCTACTCTCCAAGGCTCCAAAGATGATGTGGTACCTCCAAAGGGTGAGTCGCTGCCTCCGGCGCCAACTGGCGGAATCTGGAAAACTGAAAACGTGACAAGGCATCCGCGACGGGATTTAGTAAACCACAAACATGCTGGGCTTGGAACAGAATATTATAATGTAAACATTGGACCACCATTTTCCTTACCAATGACATCACTCTGTCAGACTTGGAGGACAAGGAATTCACTATAAATACTACAGCCTGATTATCACACCAAAAACGAACTGTTTTGTCCGCAAATTGATCTGGCCATAAATGAACCGCCACCACTATCGGAAATAATTCCAAAAAGGAGAGGTCTCTAGTCCAGCCTTTTTCAACCCAGTCTATTGGCCATTTCTCAGCCGCCCATTGGCCATTAAAATAAACTCCAAAACCAAAGGCCCCAGACGCATCTGAGTGGACCTGAAAATCAGCCCTAAGGAGCATTTCCGATCTCCAAAAAGATACACCATTAAATTGTTCCAAGAATGACTCCCAAATCTCCAAATCCTTTCTTAGCCCAGAATTTATTCTAATATGATGATGTGGTGCCTTCACCCCTTTAGTGGCTTTATACAAACGGGAACAAAATGCCCTGCCAGGAGCTATCACCTTACAAGCAAAATTTAAAATACCTGCTAAAGATTGAAATTCCCTAAGCGTGGCCTTTGATTTATTTTTCATCATCCCTACCTGCAGCCTCATAGCTGTTAGCTTGTCAGGTGGGAGACGAGAAATACCCTCCTGAGTATCCAATTCAATTCCCAAAAAGGTTAAGCGTGTATCAGGGCCCTCAGTTTTTTCCTCAGCCATAGGTACTCCCATTTCATTCATTAATTGTTGAAAAGTCAACAGCATATCTGCACAATTATTTGTCCCAGGGGCACCCGCAAAAAGAAAATCATCCAAATAATGAGTAATTGCTTGACTACCTAACCTTTTAGAAGCACACCAATGCAAGAAAGTGCTAAATGTTTCAAATGCTGAGCAAGAAATGGAACATCCCATTGGCATAGCCTTGTCAAAATAATACTTCCCTTCAAATTGAAAACCCAGAAGATCAAAATCATCTGGATGAACTGGAAGTAGTCTAAAGGCGGATTTAATATCGCACTTTGCCAATAATGCTCCTTTGCCCAGAGCCTTAACCATTTTGAGCGCCGAATCAAAGGAAGAATATTTCACTGACGTCAACTGAGGGTCAATGGCGTCATTTACCGAATCACCCCTGGGATAAGAAAGATTGTGTATGAGTCTATACTCCCCTGGGGCCTTCTTAGGAACCACACCCAAGGGCGATAATCTCAAGTTTGCCATAGGCAAATATTCATGAGGGCCTGAAATCCTCCCTGCTGCTATTTCTTTAGCCAGCTTGCCCCTTACAATCTCTGGCAATTCCCTAACAGAACGTGCATTGGGTGCATAACGATGTACCCTTAAACCCTCATAAGGAATACGAAAACCAAGAGAAAAACCGTCCAACAAATACTGAGCGGCCTCCCTTTTAGGGTAGATCCGCAACCAACTGGCCATGGCCTCCAAGTTAACTGGCGTTGGTGCCCTTTCCTGTACTAGATGGTTGTTGACTAGAGGGCCCCCTGCTTCCTGATTTTCTACTTTTAAAGCATGCTGATCCTGGGTGGTTTCCTTTACAGTTATTGCACTTATGCTCGAACCTGCAGGGTTGCCTTTTACACTTACCTGCATTGAAGTCCCAGCAAAACCCAAATTGTCTCTTTTCACCCGTGCTAGGCCTCGCATTTTGCCCTCTCGGCTGAGTGACCATAGGCACAAACCCATTGTCACATCAGCTCGATGGGGAGGCTCCTACCATAATGTCAGCCCATAATTCAGACTGTACGTGACGCCAAGACAAGGAGTGGTCTAAGGCGGCTCTCATTCTAAATTGCTCATCATACTGAAGCCACACCGAACCTCTGGCGTTGACATGGCAATTAGTATAGGCTTTTATCATAATCTCCTGGTACTTGGAGAAGTCAGGAGATCTGGCTGGGTCTTTCTCTTCCATAACACCCCTATAGATGGTGAAACCCATCATCCAGTTTACGAAATTTCTTTCTAACTTGGGGCATTTATACGATTGAAATTCCTTCGGGAGGGTAAACACCACCCCATCTTTCACCATTATCCTAGGCTCGGGATCCCTGAATGTCAGTGAGAACAAATCGATGTACTCTCCCTTCCAAATCCTTTCCTTTGTAGCCATAGGAAGGTGAGACCCCAAAGGCATAGACATACCTGCATAGGGGTTACATTCATAAGACCGATCGTTCCTTGTAATGCCTAATGCACTGACCACAGCCGTTTCCTTTGTTTGACTCACCGTGGTATTGCCCTGTAACCCCAATACCGAACCCTGGTTCGAGGCAGAGCGCTCCAAAGGTGCTGTTACAGGTTCTAGGCTAGGGCGATCGCTTGGCGATGTCAGCCCTGTCAGCCCACCTGTAGCCCAAACAGCCGAAGGCCATGTTACCTGCGAATTATTATCATTGAACAAACCTGGACTCGTTGTCCGAGGAGCAGCATTTGCAGATTTTTGCTGGACTCCTCCTGCGGGTGTCAGTGCATCAGCTCTAGTGTTGTGCTGTTCGCCATGAGTGCCTGTTACATCACCGCTGGAAGCCGCAGATGACTCAGGTGTTGACAAGTTACTCTGGCCTGTAACAACCACACTTTGAAGAAATTGAAACAAGTCAGACAAAGTAGGTTGACTAGATGTAAGCGCCGTGGCACCGCGGTGCCCCACACCAGGAACCTTCTTTAGAAGTTCCATTACATCAGCTACGGTTGGTTGCCCAACCTCCATAGCTGAAGTACCCTGGGAACTACATGCAGTGTCAGATGAATGACTCAAATTATCAACAGCGAGATGTGCAGTGGCTTGTCCAGCATTAGCATTTGTGTGCGCAACCGAAGAAGTAGCAACTTGCGCCCCTTTTTGCAAGTGATGTTGAGCCAACTGCTCACATACAGCCGCACAAGCCTGCATGGTGCAGCCTATCTGGGCCAAATGCATGGTAATATCATCATCCTTATTTGCAATCTCAGCCGGTCGCTTAGGAACTGGCTGTCCACTTCTTTGACCAGTTGAGGTGGCACGCCGCTTGGATTGAGTCTTACTTCGCGGCATGATGATTTTTTTTTTTTAATATTCAAAGCAGAATTGACAATCAATCGATTGTTGCAGGATATAGATTAACTGAATATACCTGTGCCAACAATTATAAAACAAACTGCATGTACTCCCAATCAATAACTGCTAACCGAAGTAGGTTAGCCCACCTGAAAGGGGGAAGCCCTCTACCACACTCACCCCTTTTAAGTATTATTATTATTATTATTATTGTTGTTGTTGTTATTATTGTTGTTAGTATGGCCAGGCCTAGCTACTAATTATCCCTTGCCAGGCTTGAACGAGACGAAATTCACAGAAACTGTAGGAAGGAGTGGCGTGGGGGAACACTTCCCACTACCTTCCCATTAATAGCCACTGTGAAGTAAAACAGGGGTGGCGGAGCAATGGGAGGGGGCTGCCTAATTTATTTAGACGTCTGCCCGATCCCGGGGCCTGTCCCTACCCTTTCCACTTTAATGTGCGGCTTGGCACTACACAAAAAGGGGCCAATTGGCCGATCGGTGTGCCCCTGCAAGCAAAGCCCAGGGCCCCAAGACACCAAATACCAAATTTGCGGCTTTTTTTTTTTTTTACAACTCCGCAGAGAAAGTCCTCCGAGTTTTGGAGGACAGCCCAGGCCTTGCAATAAAGGCCTAAATGAATCCCAAGAGGCCGGTGGGGTGTATCATGGCCGAAGCCACACCCATCCAGCTACTCAATTTTTGTGATCCACGCCACACTAGGCCGCACAGGCCTCACAGCCCCCAATACTTGCCTCCTCGATGTCCGGAGGATGGCCAAGAGCCCCCAAACTGCCTGGCTCGATACGTGGGGGGAGGTCAAAAAGAGCAACCACGGGCACAGCCGCGTCCTCCCGGCTGCCCCAAGCAGGCGGGGGCCTACTGTATTAGGCCAGCTCGGCCTCAAAGCCACGTGGTGCGCTGAAGGCGGCCCATCAGCCAGGGCCCAGCCGCTGGCAGGGACGTGCCTTAACCGTGGCCTGGTGGGGAACCCCCCTTTCTCCGGCGCTCCCTTGCAGCCACGGAGGCCTGCAGAGAAGAGGGGGGACTCCCCTTGGGAGCGTGTCCTTCAGCCGAGGCCTCCCTCGTAAGGCATAGTGCCACCCTCGGCTCAGGCGCCTCCCTGGCTCCCCGGCTTTCTTCCCACTGCTCCTGCAGTTGAGAAGAGAAAAAACGGGCCTATAACCAAGGCAAACAGCCTAGAGGCCCAAAAACCAACACGGACAAGCAAGGTGCTCCTTGCTTGTCCGGAGCTAAAATGGCTGCTGCCACGAGGCAGCGCGAGGCTTTATAGCCTCGCAAATCTTGCGGCGAAATCCCGCGAGACTTCCAAATCTCGCGGGACCACAGCCGCGAGATAAACCCCATTGGCCAGGCAGACAGGAAGAGGCGGGCCTTCCTGTTCACCTGGCCAATCATACGTCGATGCCCTTTTAAGGCAGACGCAACAGAAGGCCCCCTCCCAACTCGTCGGGGGGGGGGGGTCTTTCTATGGTGAAAACCACACAGGAATCATAAATTTACCTATATGGTTTGCCCTTTGGGGGATGTCGCAGCTGGAAAGGAGAAGCTAATGCACAGGGAGAAAGTTCAAGTCTCTATGTCCAATGCTGCATCCCCAGACTAAATTATGGGGCTTGTGGGAAATGGTAACATTTAACTTTCTGCAAAACATAGGGGATATAATTATGGATCTGCTCTCCTCATCTTTACCATCTTCAATTTGGCCCAGTAATAGTAAGCTGAAAATTGATTTAGGTTGACAGTGTGAAAACTGGAGATAGCTCTTGTACCTTTAATAGTTGTGTTGAAGAGGAAATTTCAGGTTACCATCCAGTAGCATGACATGAAACATCTGTAGAAATTCCCTGTTCTACATAATTATTTAAAGTAGAGATCACTTTCCAGTTTTAAATCTGGGGATTCTATGACCACACCACACCCTACTCCATGATGCTATCAGCTCCTGTAACATACACTACATCTACACTGCAGAATTAATACACCACTATAATTGCCATGGCTCAATCTTATGGAATTCTGGGATTTTTTTGTAATATATTTAAGCTTCTCTGTCAGGGAGCTCTGGTGTGACAACAAACTACAAATTCCATGATTCCATAGCATTGAGCCATAGCTGCATCTGATAGAATACTGGGATTTATAGTTTCATGAGACATGAGCACTCTTTGGCAGGGAAGTCTAAAGACCTTGTAAAACTACAAACCCCAGGATGGAGTTAGAACAGCTAAAGCAGTGTCAAACTGCATTAGTTCTGCAGTGTGGCAGCAGCCTGAACCCCGTTTCAAGAGAAAGGCAGGATATAAATCAAACAAATGAATAAAGTACCTACCAACCAAGTGAGAAAATGATTTAGAGTGGGGGCATTTGTGACAGCAAGACCTGGGAGAGGGGCAGGGGAGGCCTTGAGATGGCTCTCAGTAGTCACTTCTTAAACAAAACAAATTGATGACTGAAGCGTACCTTCAGACTTTGAGTAAAATAACATCAGACTCTGCTAGAAAAAGCATGAGAATAATCTTGCATTCAGGAATTAGAATGTATTGTGGCTTGTTGACACAGGGACTCTTCAAGGCTAAAATATTGACTTTTCCTCTCACTTATACTCAAGGCCTACACTTCAAAAATCTCCTCATACGCTTTCCCTCAATTATAGCCATAGGGTAATCAATACTATTAAAAAAATCAACAAGCATACTTGTTGAGTAAAATGCTACTTAACATGATAAGAGTGACTGAATCTGGCCAACATGAAGGATGAGAATATATTACACCCACAGTATTATTAATCTATAAGGACAGGGTGTGAGAGAACAAGGCTGAGTCAGAGTTCAGTTTCTTCTATATTTAGCTCACACTAAAACCACACTGTCTGTGAAGCATTTATGAGTAGAAGAACTGCATTCATTTAATCCACTGCATGTGACCTTTGGCTTCATTTTAATTTTCAGGAAAATATGAAGGAAGGAATTTTTCAAACTGGGAAAGATATTCATCTATTAAGCATTTTGGTTGTTTTGGAAGCTCTTTAATTGTTTCCATTAGGCAGTTTCACTTTGCAATAAAGGATTCTGAGTAAAGATTTCTTCCAAGATTGGGAAATCATGGCCTTGTTTCAACTTTATTTTTCCACCTGGGGAATTCTTACCTCATGATTTCTGTGGCTTTCTTTCTCCAACTATTTCTGAACACATTTAAAATTTTGCAGAAGGAGCCTAGGACACATAATCCTGATCTCAGCATTACACATACACACATATTTATGTCATCAGTATTGCTTGCCTCTTCAATAGTTCATCATACATAACATCATACAGGAAGTAGAAAATGTCTTATCTCTGCACAAACATTTTCAAATAAAACAAAAATGTTTAAAATTCAAACATTTCCAGCATGTTGTTTTGCAAACTGATGTCATTATTTCTGGATAGGGAATAATACATTTAGTCAGTGATTCTCAAACAGTGGGATAGGACCCCCAAGGGGGGCACAAGAATTGCTTGGGGGGGGCATGAGACTTGGAAGCTCTGATCCCTCCTTCTTCTCCTCTTCTCAAACATTTTTATGTGTAAAATTTGACACATGCCTTGATTTAAGTGTTAACTTTTTTGCTTAATTGTTCTAATTTGAACAATGTTATTTCCTTATAAAATGTTAAAATACCTCATATGAATATGTGCAAATAAAACTATACACACTAAATTATCAAAATATTTTTATTCATATACTACATCAGTGATCTCTAAACTTTTTTGGGCTACTGCCCCCTTTCCTCTTGGCCAGCATTCATGGTGCACTTCCCAGATATATTTTTTGATATCAGGTCTACCGTTCTACTGCAAATCCAAGACAACCAATGTCAGGGCCTTTGCAGACTGCCAGAAATAGTGCAAATTGAGTCCACTTTGACTGCCCTGACTCAGGGCCTAAGCAGATGGTGCAAAGCGCCGTCTTCGAGGCCAGGAAGGGGAGGGGCAGCCTCACGCTGGGCGCCCCAACCCCTTCCTGAAAATGTCATCAGAGCAGCCGGCCCTCCACACAGCCGGTGCTCCAATGATGCACTTCCACTGCAACATCCGCACACGCTGCAGCGGAAGAGGCACCAAAGGTGCGCCGGAGGCCTTTTGCGGTGCACCTTCGGCGTCTTGTGGAAGGAGCACTATTTTAGCGCTCCTTCCTGGGCCTGGGACACTGCGCCTCAGGGCCAAAGACTGCGGATACCTCAGCCCCGATCCACAGCTTCCCGGGGCGGCCCCGTGCCACCCATCTGATTCCCCTCTCAGTGCTAGGGAATCATGGGAACTGTAGTTTATTGTGGCACTAGAGCTCTCTGACAGAGAAATCTCAATGTCTCAGAAAAAACTAAAATTCCCATGATTCCCTAGCACTGAGCCAGGGCAGTTAAAGTGGACTAAATTTGCACTATTTCTGGCAGTCTGCAAAGGCCACCAGTCTCTGTTCCCTTTGCTCCAGTCACCTTGGGAATGGCAACCAAGCAGTTGGCTGAATAGCAACTGAGAAGCTTGTGCTTGTGCCAATCTTGCAGCAAAAGCCAGCACATGCGAGAGTCTTTTTGATTGCTGTTTGACTAGATGCTCAGTCACTGCTCCCTCTCACCCATGCCAGACTTGCAGCAAAGGCCAATGTGGACAAGAAGCCTCTTGGTTGCTGCTCAGCTGCTCAGTTGCTGCTCCCAGGGTGATCAGGTGCAAGGGAGAAGCTTCTCCCCAGAGAGGAGGGACTCTCAATCCTTCATTAGGGAAGACAAAGGTACAGCCAGTGCATACATAGGGGGTTTACAGAGGTCACATGCTCTGGACTGCAGACTGGTGTGGACTGTGAAAGGGAGAGATTTTAAGTACAGGAGCCACTCTAAGACAAAGAACTCTTTCCAGTGATTGAGCACAGATATTCCTTCCCCAGAGACTTTATTTATGTATTTTTTATTTATTATATTTATACCCCATTCTTTAGAAATGCTCTCAGGGCAGAGACATATCTTCCCTACACAGCTTCAAGTGTCCCCTCTCCCACAAAAGAATGGTTTCTTCTGCTACCTCTTCTCTTATTCTGTCTGATTGAAGAAGGGAGGATCAGCAGTGCAACTTCAGCCTGTCAGCCAAGTCCCAGCAAAGCTCACCAAGCTTAAGAAGGGTCTCAAATTTGAAAGCTTCTTTTTGCTGCCACTTCTTCTCCACCACCATATGCTCTAACTCTTTGCTCCAGTCTGTCCCGAAATGGTGCTGCTTTGAGCCACAGAAGTGATGCCCTGTGCCCAAGCCTCATGAGAATTTCCCAATTGCCACTACTAGCAAAAGACACTGGTAAGGGAGTGAGCTCACATGGGCAAGCAAAGAGTGGGATATAGCACTACACAAAATGATCAGTGAGGCTGTGTGATGGTTTTTTGAGGACTCTGAAAAGAGGTTTCATGTAATCCACATCCCCACTATGGTCCTAAATGCCACTGGTTCCCTTTGTCTTTGTTCCACTCCAATACTTTGACTGAAAGCCCCCCTGCCACCCCCTTTTTCTGTCACCCCCTCCCCTAATGCCCCACTTTCTCCACTTTCCCCTCACCACCACCCCTGGAACTTTCCACCATCAACTGGGGGGTATATTGCCCACTTTGGGAATCACTGTATTATATCAAGGCGAGGGGGCTGACTTCCACATTTAGATGCAGGGACTGAAGGGAAAAAAATTATTGGGGAGGACCTGTTAATTTAGGAGGCTATACCCTCATTCCCCCTACCAACAAATATTCTCATCAGCAACATGCTTATTATACTTGTTCCTGGGGTAGAGATATCATTGCACTTGATACTACTGAGTCAGATTTAGCCAGCCATTCAATGAATGGCAACACCAGTATAAAAACCAGTAGTTGTATCAGCTACATATTCAACAGCAATTGCTTAATGTTTCCTTAGCAATAAAGCTTTAGCTCAGGATTGAGCTTCACCTACTATAGGAGAAGAAGGAATTTCATTTTATAGTGAAAGTTTCCCCTCATGGTCTTGTGCCTTACAATTATTGAACAATTTACTTCTTGTACTATCTGAAAACCTTTAGCACTTTTAAGAACTGCTTCTGGTGCTCTCCCACTTGTATGGTAAGAACAGAAATTTATCAGGAAGACAAAACAAGTCAGAACAAAAGTAACATGGCTATTTTCTTGCTCTGTATACAAAGCCAATTCAGAAATTTCACACAGGCGCAATAATTTTAGAGTCTATTTCAAAAACAACATTGGGTTTGTTGGGCCAGACTAACCAGCTCTCTGGCCTATCATGGAGACATGAATCTAACATAAAGTCACATTCAAGAAAAAGAAGGAGCCATGGGAGGAGGAAAAGGAGAGCTCACAGGACTACCAACATTTTTCCTACAAATAAATTCTGAAGTCATCTTGGAAGGCTTTCTTTTATTGGGAAATGACATCTATGGCCTTAAAGAGATGGCCACATTGGGAGCATGGTGTTCAGATGATGCACGCCCTGAATGCAGCTGGAAGCCACCCTGGGCATGGCTCTTTCCTGAAGAATGGGCCCAAAAAGGAGCAGTAAAATACTGGTTTTGGCTCCTGGTTCAGGACTACCATGGTGGCCCAGATTAAGGCTGGCCACATGCAGCTGCTGCAGTCCTGCAGCAAATAAATCTTTTGCACCGTATGCTTCACCCCTATGAAAAGAAGGTATAATCTCTGGGTAACATAGGAGATTATTGCACATGACTTATCCTGTCTTTTCCCTGACGGGATACGCACATGTTTAACTGTCAATAATGGATTTTATCACATTCTCCTGAAGCCGGGCATTTATAGCCTGCATTCAGCTCATATGCAACTCGAGCTTATCCTATGGCTTTTCAAGGAAATCACTAGCTGCCACCTCTGAGGAAATACTTGGTTGGGTTTTCTGACTCTACTACTAAAGGGTCCACCTAGGGATCTTCTAACAGGCCCATTAAACCTTGGAACTGCCATTCTGTGCTTGAGTTGGTCCACTCCATGCATATCCACTACGGAAACATGTTTTTCAGCTCAGTAAAAGATCACTATTTCACTTGCTGCTTGTAATCTGCAAAAACTGATTCTTTATATATATGGGATTTTCTGCCTTTCTAAGCATCAATTTTTAAAATTTATTCCTTAAATAGTTTTGCACATGGAGAACTCTCCAAGTCTACCTTTTAGTACTGAACATCTGAACAGTATAGCACAGCTTTAATGAGCACAGGCAGAAACACACATAAGCAAACAAAAGTAGTCACCTTAACAAAAACTCTATGGTCATTTGCAGGAATGCTTTACTTAAAAACATAATGAAATATATATGCAAAACTTCAGTCCCATGACATGGTTTATCTCACTGAGCTTTATGCCATTTCTAGATTTTTAAAAATATTTTAAAAACAATGCTTTCAGTTGTACAAATCAATTTTCTTTTTCCATGCTGTAAAAACATCCCCATATTTGCCTTTAATTTCCCCCCATTTTGTTGCTCTTATTTTATTGCTTGTATACATAAATAAATAAAGAAGCACCATAACTGGAAGTGCATAGTTAGACCATGTGTTTTTATGTTGATTTTCCCAATCTGTAGCTTATCTGATGATATGTTAATAAGTCTCACAAATCAATTGGTGTGTGAATATCTCATTTCTCATTTCAGTGGGATGTCCAATGCAAAGCACAGCAAAAATTCTATCTTACTATACCCCATTTTTCTAGAAAGGTTTGTTCTTTACCCAGTTTTTCAATTGTATTTTGCTAGAAAATTTAGTGCTTGGGTGGATTCTTCAGGGACTGCTTAGTTGACAACTCTGATGATAAAGGTCACTTGAATAATCACACATATGCTTCTAATGTTATCCCCTTCCAACAATAAAAGTGTTTGCAAATGTTACAATTCTTTAAAAAAAACCCTTCTTTCCGTGTGTACTTTCAAGCTGATGCAAAGTTATGTCTAAACTGTAGCCATACTACCCACATATAGCAATCCGATGCCACTTCAACTGTTGTGTCTCAATCCTACATAATCCTGGGAAATATAGATTTTTAGAATTCTCTGCTAAAGATTTTGGGCACACTTCCTTGAACAACCGCACTATATAGGGCCTTTGCAGACTGCCAGAAATAGTGCAAATCGAGTCCACTTTTACTGCCCTGACTCAGTGCTAGGGAATCATGGGAACTGTAGTTTATTGTGGCATCAGAGCTCTCTGACAGAGAATGCTTAGTGTCTCAGAAAAAAATACAGTTCCCATGATTCTCTAGCACTGACCCAGAACAGTTAAAGTGGACTCAATTTGCACTATTTCTAGCAGTCTGCAAAGCCCCAACAGTTCTCTGGTACAGTCAATTCTAAGTCATTTACTATTGCTCCCAGGACTCTATAGAATGGAGCCCTGACAGTTAAGGTGGCATTAAACTATGATAACTGTGTAGTGTAGACACACTCCAGGAAGCAGTTATTTGAGGTCCAAGGAACAGTTCCTTTGTAGCTGACTTTCTAAATCAGTAGGGGGGAAAACTTGTGGCCTTTCAGTTATTGTTCACAACTATACTTTCACTATATTGTTCACAACAGGCTATGGCTGTTGTGAGGTTGTAATCTAATAACATCTGGAGGATCACAAATTCCCTATCCCTGCTCTAAATACTTAAATCTCTTTCAGTTCACTGACATACATCAGAGAGGAAGAACCTGTGTCCCTCCAGATGTTGCTGAACAGTCTCCCGTCACCCTCCAATTCACTCTGGGCAAATATTTAGATATAAAGGGAAATGAAATTTAGCAACATTTAGAAAGCTGCCATTTTTATGTACCTTGTCTTTGTATCTTGCCCATGAGAGCCAAATGAAAAGCTTACAAATTCACAGTGCACATGCCAGTAACCCTCCCTCACTTTTGGCAGAACATGCGATGGCTACAGGAGAGAAAGCCCTTTCCAAGTTGTTCCCTTTGTCCCATCACTGTGCAAACAGTCCCAAGTACTTTGTATCAATCTACAATATTCCATGCTTTACTCCACATTAACATCTTGTGAACTTATTTTTTAATTTTATTTATTTATTTATTTATTTAATCAGGCAGGCAGGCAATTGTTTGCATCCCACTTTTCGCCCAAGGATTGGATGCAAATTTATCCAATGTGCAATCCATTTTATCTTGCAGTATCAATTGTAAGACTATTAATAAAAGCATGCACATAATTTAAGGACATTAAAAGAAGTACACACAAAATGTGTGTGTGGGGATAAGTTGGATTTTTTTAAAAAAATATTCACAATAAGAAAAAGGGAAAATTCTCTATACTATGCTTACTGTAGTGTCTTATTTAAGCCTCCCCCTTTTTTGTTATCATCCCTTTTTTCTTTTATAAATACATTTTATCTTGCAGTATCAACTGTCAGGGACAGCCAGGTTGAGGACTTGGAGGACTCTGAGGGGGAGGATGTGGAGCCAGATCCTAGCTTGGTGCTACCAGCTCCCATAGACCTAGCTGAACCTGGACCTAGCTGTGTGGGACCCATTGAGGCATAGCCCCTGCCTCAGCAGCCTAGCCTCCCTCCTCAGCAGCCTAGCCTCCCTCCAGCAGAAAGCCTTTCCCCAGCAGAGGTTTCAGGCCTGGGAGAAGCAGAGGAGCAAGAGATTGAGATCCCTACCTTTGCTCAGAGGTGAACATTTCCATTTGCCTTTGAGGGCGGACCATTCTAATGGGTCTGTCACCCCTGAGGGGGCTGATAGTGGCCTTTAGCTCTAGCTTGACCAGGAAATGATCCGACCATGACAATGCGGAGGCTTTTATAACCTTCGCCCACTGATATACCTGTTCCGTACTAAAAAACCCATGGAGGGTATGACCAGCACAATGTGTGGTCCTGTCAACTAATTGGGATAGGCCCATGTTTGTCATGGTCTCCATGAACTCCTGAGCTGCACCAGTTAGATTAGACAAGCGGGTCTCGAATGGAATGTTGAAGTCGCCGAAAACCAAAAGTCTGGGCGCTCCAGCAACAACTCCGAGACCAGTGAGGTCAGCTCAGTTAGGGAGTCTGTTAAGCAATGGGGTGGCCAGTATATCAACAAAATCCCTAAACTATCCTTGGTTTTCAGGCTAAGGTACATACACTCGATGTAGGGTGTTTTCTGGATAGGCTTCCTGGTCAAGGTTAGGTTGTTTCTTTGAACCAAGGCCACACCGCCCCCCCCGCCCACTTTCCCTTATCTGCTCACTTGCCGTATACCCATCTGGGAGGGCCTGCACCCACGTAGCAGAGCTGGCATCTCCCAGCCAGGTCTCGGTAAAGCATACCAGGTCGGCTGCCTCATTCAATAAGAGGTTGTGGATAATATGGGTCTTTTTCTTAACTGATCTGGCATTGCAAAGGAGCAGAGAAAGGGTCTGTGGAATGGCTGGTACACTCTCCAAGTTATCCTGGGAAACAGAGTGAACTGAAGAAGGGATAGGTATTACGCATGTTCACAATAAGAAAAAGGGAAAAATCTCTATATACTACACTTAATGTAGTGTCTTATTTAAGCCTCCCCCCACTTTTTTTTTGTTTGTTTTTGGTTGGTTTTTTTTTTTTTTTTTTTTTTTTTTTTTTTTTTTTTTTGTTCTCATCCCCTTTTTCTTTTGTACCATGTCATTTGGATTGCAAACCTGAAGATAGGGAATGTCATGTGTGATTGATCTTATGTAAGTCATTCTGGTAGCATGTTCAGTGGAGACAAATACTGAACTAGGAATGTAAATGTAAGTAATCCCTAGAAGTACAACAGAAATACTATTTAAAAAAATCATTATTAATGTCACTGACATTGTTAGAAGATTGGAAACCCCTAGTAGACTTTTTGCCAAAAGAAATTGAAAATAACTTGATAACAGTTGGTTTTGAAATTTGATATGTGTTGGTTATCAGAAGATGTGTATGTAGTAGCTTACAGGGAGGCTTGATTATATTGAATGCATAGATAACCATGGAAAAGAAAGTCAGAAGTTTATATTTCATTTTGTATTTCACTTGCTTTCTCTCTTGTAGTTTTCTTTCTTTTTTGTTTTTTCCCTTTTTCTTTCTTTGTGTTCTGCTTAAGTAGTGGAAAGTCTTATTGTATATTTAAACTTTTTTTAAAAAAATTTTTAAAAAAATCAAAAATGATTAAAAAACATTTTTATCTAATCTGTCTGGCCAGGGTTTCCAAAGTTCTGAAATAATGAAAATATTTTCAGTATAGGGCCTATTCTTCACAAAATTTTCATTTTTAATTATTTAAATTTATTCTTTTAAATAAAATTGCACAGCAATCAGCATTTTCTGTAGAGAAATGATTTTGTGTGAGAAATAATTTTATAAAATAATATTATTTTCTGTGCAGACAAAAAAAGCTTTTTCAAATGGGCAGAAAATGCTGTTTTCTGTAACCTCCCCATTGCAAATTTCTTGCAGAATAAGTCCTGGACTGTAAATAGTCTTTTAAAAGTATGTTTTTTTTCCAAGACTTTCTTATAGTGGGAATAAAAGTGATAAAAATATTCATTGTTTCCTTAAAGAATGAAATTAGAATTGTGTGTTAGTTGAAAGCTAAGCTTACATTTTGTGGAGCTGAAATGTTAAGGACAGTTTTATCTAATTGCTTAGCCTTATATGATTAGAAGAAAAGTGGAAAGTTAACTACTATCGCAGAAGAAAGTTGGAAGTCTTTTATTGTGGTTACTATTAAAATGTTTATTTGGAGTATGTTATTATTATCTGTAAGTATAAGTATTTCTTATTGTCTGTAGGTATAAGTACTAATAGAATGTGTTATTTTCTTCTTTTTCTCTTTTTCTGTGTTGATGTGTATTTACATTTGATTTAGTAATAGTTTCAATGAAGGATTAAGAATGAAATTAGTGAAGAATTACATCCCTATGCTGAACTAAACAAGTTTTGCAAATGGAGTGGGACATTTTTGGCACAGAAAAATCAGGAAAGCCTGATTACAGTCGTAATCCTATTGGATAGTTAAGGTGACCTAGGTTTCTCCCCTCCTCATTTCTCTGTCTGCTCCCATCTGTGATTTAAATGAATGTATCAGAAATTATTTCATTTCCTTCCCCATTTGATCCTCCTCCAGTAATTCCCTAAAACTCAGCTACCTTAGATGTGTACCCTCAATAACTGCCTTATCTTTAGACTAATAATGCAATGTGACACTGCATTTCCCAATGCTATGGAATTCTGGGATTTGTAGTTTTGTGGGATATTTAGCCTACTCTGCCAGAGAGCTCTGGTGCCACAACAAATTATAAAACCCATAATTCCATAGCATTGAGCCATAACAGATAAAGTGGTGTCAAACTGCATTATTTCAGCAGTACAGATGTAGCTACTGATGTCTTTACCTCTTTCCCTGTACCCTCTCTAATTCATACCTGGCCTCCATTCACACCAAGAAAAGAATGTGCTCCACATAAAGTGATAAGTAAAGTATGTTCCTTAAAGTCACACATCAACATATGATGACCTCACAAATTTCATAGGGTTTCCTTAGGCTAGGAATAATCAGAGATGGTTTTCCATAGCCTTCCCTGAGTATAGTCTACAGCACCTGATAGTCCCAGCCAGTATCCTTTCCAAGTACTAATCAAGCCTGACACTGCTTAGCTTCCAAGACTAGACAGGATCTGGCAACTTCAAGGTATTTAGGCAACATGGTCCCATGTGTCATCCCAGTACATGGTAGCCAAGGCTCAATCTCCTCATCGCAGTCTGCACTGCCATCTCTTCTAATAAGGACCATCCTACCAGGCTTAAATGGGAGCCTGGAACACTCTCATCCAGAAATATCCTACAGCAAGTTTCAGTCATCTGCAATGGCAAGACATGATACTTATTGTTATCTTAATAGATAACTGCTGATGACTGCATGCTGTGTGCATGCTTAAATTCCCAGTTGCCTTTTTGAGTGAGTTT
The DNA here is from genome assembly GCA_026167975.1 of Phrynosoma blainvillii. Classification (NCBI taxonomy): domain Eukaryota; kingdom Metazoa; phylum Chordata; class Lepidosauria; order Squamata; family Phrynosomatidae; genus Phrynosoma; species Phrynosoma blainvillii. The sequence continues at coordinate 62,636,337 of JANUYF010000002.1, read as the reverse complement.
TCCTGAGAGGCTTCAGGTGGATTCATCATACCTATTTATTACAAAAACAGTGTGGGGCCTGAAAATTCCTTTGTAGTCAATCTCGTAAAGATGAATCTTTCACAGAAGGGTCAGAGTGTGTGTATGTGTGTGGGGGGGGGGGATGTCTTTTTTCACTTCTTTCATACATTAAGTTTAAAGTAAGCTGTTGCAAAATGTCAAAGGAAAGGAAAAAGGAAAAAAATAAGATATTCAGGGCTTAAGATCTAGGTTTCATTTTAAAATGATGCATAGAGAGCTAGAATGAAAACAAAAGTCCCATTATGGGACAAGTTCGTGAATGCAATTTATATGCAGCCCCCAATGCAGTGTGCTCTGAAAAACCCATTTTGTTTGTCCCCAGTGTTTGAAAATGTTAGCTTAGTGAATCATGGGCTGAAAACAAGATAAAGACGCTAATACAAGAACATTTTAATGTCAGATTGAATACATGAAATGCCATAAAACTGAACTGTTGTAGAACATTTATTCACTTCCCTCCTTGAAAAACTGGTTTTGGTTTTTGCAAAGAAGCCCTTATCTAATTATCAATATCATCCCTATTCTATTTTGTTTTTGTGTCTGTGCTTCATAGAAAAATATGATGACATGTTGCCTGCTCTACTTAACTTCCACCTGCTCTATTGATTTTCCCAGATTATTCCATACTATCACAATCTGTAGTTAGCACACTTTGCAGATACTTCAACATCCAAAGCACAGAATTAAAACTTCAATCAGACAAAAGGGGGGGGGGGGGGTAGGGAGGATGAGTTATGACTGAGTCACATAGCTTTTGTTTCTTTTGAGAGCAACTCCTTCATAATTAGTAGTTCAACAGCAAGGAACAAAGTGTAGTACTGAGATGCTGGCTTTGTTGTAAGTCTCTGTTAGAACTAGCTGCATTGGTTTAGAAGAGAGATAGCAAAACTTTAGTGGCCCAGCACTAAAGCATTACAATTTGGGAAAAGATAATAGGGCGTACATGTGTGGGTCAAAGCATACATGGAGGGAAAGCAAAGTGATTAAATCCAGATATAATTTGTACCAGTTTGAGGATTTACTGGTCTAGCACACAAACATGGCTGAATCAGTAGCATCACTGGGGGGTGCTGGAGGTGCAGATCACACCAGGTGACACCCCAGAAGGGAGGTGACACCTGGTATGTCCCCCACCCCACAGGGCCTTCCTGGGGCCTTGGGCCTGATCTCCCAGCCTCCACTGGGCTTTCTGTGCTGCTCTCCCAGCCTTCACGTAGCTTTCTGTGCAGGGGGCCCACCCACTCAGTCGCCATGGGGCTTTTTGGGCCACTGCAGGGCTTTCTGGGGTACTGCAGGCATGTGGGGCCCACACTCCCAGCTACCATGGGGCTTTCTTGGCTGTGGGGAGCCCATGGGGCCTGGTCTCCTGGCTGCTGCAGGGCTTTCTGGGCTGCTATGGGGTCACACAAGCAATTTTTTTCAGTGCACACACGTGCACACACACACACCACACACACACACTAAGTGACACCAATTTGGAGTATGCCACTGGGCTGAATTATGTGTATGCATATTCAGAACTAATGAAATGACTTTCAGGTATGCAGAACACAGTTCAGGTCTATGTTGTTAGTTGAGAAGTAAGGATTTGACTGCACAGGCTGAAAGAACCAGTCCCTGCCCCATTTTTGAACTCACCTATTGAGATGACACACATGGCCAAAATTGGAGGAAAACAGATCCAAGTCATGCTTCAGTGCTTACCACCAGAGCAAAATAAATTCATTATCATCATTTATGTATAGTTATAAAATAAAATAAAAATGAATTCCAGTTTACTCCAGTTCAAGTCAGAAAGAGTGAACTATTTTACTGAAATGTGGACTTTGTTCCAGTGCAGAAATGGGACAGCCTCCAGGCAGCTGGTGGAAGCAGGCACCCCAGGCCAGGGAAGTCACCAGCACCATTGCTGTCCATTTCATTTATTTATTTTGTCGCCCACCACAATTGACTGCAGAAGTGCACAAGTGATCAGATGTCAAGAATCAATTAGGGATGTCATGGCCTTAAATCTACAAGACCTAAGCAGAGCAGTGGAGGATAGGGAGGCTTGGAGATGTTTCATGCACAGGGTCACCATGAGCCAAGGTCAACTTGAGGGTAGCTAACTACAACAGAAATAGTTGGATGGATATATACCGGGGATTTCCAAATAATGCTAGCTAGGAAAAAACCTGTTGGGAGTGTTTTGATTGTGTATTCCTGCATGGCATGGGGTTGGACACAGTGGACCTTGACAATTCTAACCCTAAAACTCTGGAAAACTACTTCCAATCAGAATTGGCACTGGTCTGGATGGATCAATCGTCTGACTCAATGTAAGACTTCTTCCTATGATTCTATTTTCCTATATTCCTAATTCCACCCTTGGTTTAGCTTTCATCCCTTCATCCTCTCATCTCCCAATACCCTGTCTCTAAAGCAAGCTACCAGTTGTAATAAAATATATACATTTGCACACTTCAGTTAATTTGAATGATTCCACTTGCATATAACAGTTTTCTGAGAGCCCATCTGTGGTCAAAAAAGAAAACACTTGGCATGAGCAAGTAGGGAATGTCTTTTCCTAGACATGAAAGGAAATAGAAAGTCCTTGTATACACATAATTCTGAATTGTGAACACTGAGATTACTGTGCCTAATTTGGGATTTTGTGTTACAGAATAGAACATATATCAATGGTACAGTGGTTTCTGCAAATATGTTTGGATGAACTATGGGGCTCTGCAGACGATGCAAAGTGCTGTCTTGGAGTCAGAGAAGGGGAGGGGCTGCCGGCTGCTGGCTGCCCCAACCCCTTCCCGAGGATATCATCAGAGTGCCCGCCATTGCAAACAGCGAGCGCTCCAATGACATCCTTCTGGCTCAGCATCCGGACATGCTTGGCCGGAAGGGATGTGGAAGAGACGTGTGGCGTCTCTTTGGGCGCCCCTTCTGCACGCTCTGGAAGGAGCACTATTTTAGCTCTCCTTCCAAGGCCACCCAAAGGGTGGATTGGGGCCGAGGTGTGGGGCAGCTTTGGCCCCAATCCTCGGCTTCTCAGGGCGGCCCATGGCCACCCATCTGTAGAAGCCCTTCGTTACATACAAATGGCAAACCCATTCATCTTATTCCAGTAATTTCCCCAAAATGGCATAAATTAATTAGGAAATCTAACACACTATTAGGTTCCTGCAAGAAGCTGTATATATTATAGGAAAGTTATTTAATATTTTTATATATTTAACTTGCATGGTAAAAAGATTCTTAATAAATGCCGTTTGGTATATGTATTGCAGTATACATGCTATAGTGTGGTGCCAGCTACTTACATGCTTGCCAAATTTTTGCAGTTAATTAAACACTTGGCCTAATTGATTTACTTCAGTGGAGGTACCCCAGGGATAAAATTGGTCAATGTTTGTGAAATGCTAAATGAATTCTCAGTGGTTAAGAGGCTTGATTGTGAAGAGAGTTTTGTATTTGAAGTAAAATTCCAGTACAAATTAGCCCAAGTACATCAATATTGCTTTCAGAACTATGGCTCTTCATCATATCAAAACCATGCCATTAGACATGGAAACAATTTTCTTTTACACCATTTTTAGTACCGTCTAATAAAATGTGCACACACAAACATACACACACACATACACACACACACACACACTTTCTTCTTAGATTTATGGGCTGTGGAGATGGGCATTTGATGCAAAAATGCAAATTGAAAACAGTACAAAGGTTCTGGCTCAATTTGTTTCATTCAGAACAACAATTAGAAAAGGAGGCACTTAGGTTGGCATGGAGTGGGCATAAATGTTAGCTAAACAGCCTTTTGGAAGGCAGAGAGAAAAAGCTAAAAGGACAGGAGAGAAGAAATTACAAGTCTGTGCAGAACAGTCATTGTTTACTTTAAATGCAAGGCATAGTCATTTGAACTGAATATTGTGTTAAGTGTTAAGCCAAAACCAAAATTATATGAATGGAAAGAAAGTAAAGCCTTTCAGTCCATGATGAATTTTTTCAATTCCTGTGGAAAGTTTGATGGGCTGCCTGTCGTCTTATAAATAAACTATTGTGGTTTTAAGACATGTGTTCAGTCTTGGTTTATTTAATTCACAATACCCAATAAAAAGGGCCCACTGGGTAATATGCAATATTGACAGTCCAAGTAAACTATACTTGGCAAAAGCAATTGAACTGTGTACAGTTTGCTTTGGTTTTAGAGTTTCCAACTATCCGTATCATATGCACACAGTATACTGTTTAAGGCCTAAAGGAGACTAATCTCATTTAACTCAATAGTGCTTATTTCAGAGTAGTCACACATAGGATTGTGTTGTAAAAGAACTAAGGCTGCAATTCTATTCATATCTCCTTGTTAGTGAGTCTCAAGAGGGCTTACCTCTGAGTAAACATGTACAAGATTCCATGACATAGTCCCAGTGCTATGTATGTTTACTCTAGTAAGACTAAGGACCTTTGCAGACTGCCAGAAATAGTGCAAATTGAGTCCACTTTAAGGGTTAGGGTTAGTGCTAGGGAATCATGGGAATTGGTTTTTTTCTGAGGCATTCAGCCTTCTCTGTCAGAAAGCTCAGGTGCCACAATAAAATACAGTTCCCATGATTCCCTAACCCTAACCCTAACCCTAAAAGTGGACTCAATTTGCACTATTTCTAGCAGTCTGCAAAGGCCCTAAGTAAGTGGAACTTATTTCTAAGGGGTGAAAGAGACAGGAAGCTAGGAGTGGCCCTTGGCTGCTCCAGCTGTAATTTAACCCCAATCAACCTGGGACCACAATGACTGGACAGCCTGCTCCCAAAGCAAGCTGCCACCGCAGTCCCAAATGAGCCACTGGCAGGAGAGGTTTTTTACTGCTGCATTTGCTGGCCACTTCAGGCCATCTTAGGCAGCCTCAGGATGGCTTCTGGATGCTCAGGGGTTGTCTGTACACCATGCCCCTGAAGCAACCAAAAGCCGCTCCTTTTGTCCCATCTGCTTCAGGCATTAGTAAGCATATGTACAGCATGTTGTAAGAGTTTGGAATTACATAATAATAAATTTTCTCTTAAGAAGCCTTAGTGAATGAGTTTCCTTTCTGCTCTAGGCTTGGCCATAATGGAAGTTTGCCATGTTTGGAGCTGAAAAAGAATTGTCTTCATGTCACATTCAATAACAATTCCTGAGTATTTTTATATAATAATAATATTCAGCATGTAAGTCATTACAGAACTCACCAAATATAAATGTGTTATCACTAACATTGCACAAAAAATAGTAATGTGTTATATCAGCAATAGCATTTAGCATTTACATTTCTATTACCACTTCATAGTGAACTAAACACTCTCTAAGCAGTTTGCAATGTGTTAGCTAGTTGTCCCCAATAAGCTGGATACACATTTTACTAACCTATGAAAGGATGGAAAGGTGGAGTCCTGGAATCAAATCCACATTATTGTAGCTGCAGTACTGGCATTTAACCACTGTAGCACCAGGGCTTCTTTTTCAGTCCTTTACTCCTTTATTTGCCACATTGCTTATTACATTTGGAAAAACAACAACATTAGATTGCTGAGGAATGGTGTAAAATGTGCGGGGAAATCACTCCAAATGTCCCATAAAATGGCTAAAATGCTTTTTAAAGAATAAATGTAAAAGTGTCTAGAAAATGTTATTCATTAACTTAAAAACAGAAACATTATGTAAGCTGTTGCTTTACTGTACAAGTGGAACTTCATTACATATTCATCATTGCCCCCTCCCCCAGTAACTCATTAGAGGCACCTATGTTACTTGGAACTCATTACTTCAAGCATGTATAATTACAGTATATTGATTTGGATACACTAGCATACATTCAAGAATCCTGTAAAATATGGTAGTATTTTATTCTCCACATTACAGTTGGAGAACATGAAGGGAACTTGTCCTAAATTGCTGGATAAACCTAGATGTGGTATAGAGTTTTTTTGGCTTACAACTCATTAATCTAATGGCTGCATTTGATTTCCCCTTTAGCATGTGGCTTGGCTTGCTTGAGCCTAGGATTATGTGCTTGGCATGCATCTTTATGTGATGCCGTTGCATTTTACACAGGACATATTATGAAGAGGTGTGGTAAACTGGGTAAGAAAATACAGTCATTTCTGTTCCCTGCCCCCACCTGTTCCATAACTGTATATTCTGAAGCTAGGTTGCAAGTCATAGATAAGCACTGTCATCATCATGAGGTGAACAGAGGTAAAAACCAATCCAAATCATATTGTTGTGAAATTACTTTTATGCTTTCTGGCAAAATCAACAGTTCTGTGTGAATACACACCACCATCCTATGTAATTATTTTTAACATTTAGCCATTTGCATATGATTTAAGTCCTGAAAACCCAAACTGCTCACCAGCACAACATGGTTTTATCTGGGCCTTCTCAGAAAGCTGGCTATTCTCATTTCTTTTCTTATTTCAGACTTTGGCTTTTCTACTTTATTACAGAGAAGCAGGTTGCAGTTATGGCTGTATATCCTGTTCTGTGTAAGGAAAATCCATGAAAATGAAGGAGTGCCAAAAAGTTCAAGTTAAAATAGAGTAGGAAAAGAAACAGACCTAATTGGCACAGAGATGGAGAAGATGAGAATGTGAAATTAGTAACAAATCAGCAAAATAAATTATGTTAGAAAGGGACATATGAGCAGCAAAGTGTATATTGAAATGTGGGAGGGGATTAATGTACTCCACAAACTAGATTTCTGAAAGAAAAACAAAATCAAATGTAACATTCAAGCTTCTATCCTAGGTCAAGTCAGGTTTCGAATAAGCATGCTTAAGAATGCAGTCCTCTACTCAAACATTTTCTTCTCTTTCCTTTTCTTGTAACTGACAAATGGGAATGTGGCTGTGAAGTTATTCTGTTCTTTCTAGCTATATTGATGGATGATAACAAAAATATTTTAATTCATATAACAATTGGGTCTATCAGTGCAGGTGGGCAAAAGGAATGAATTACTCCTTGAAGGGCATTTGTAAGCTCTCTCTATCAGTGTAGATAGGGTCAAGGAAAGAACTTAGGGCCTAAGCAGATGGCGCAAAGCACCATTTTCGAGGCCAGGAAGGGGAGGGGCAGCCTCACGCTGAGTGCCCCAACTTTCTGAAAACATCATTAGAGCGGCCGGCCCTTTGCACAGCCGGCGCTCCAACAACGCACTTCCGCTGCAGCGTCCGCACACACTGCAGCAGAAGAGGCGCCGAAGGTGTGCCGGAGGCCTTTTGTGGCACACTTTTGGCATCTTGCGGAAGGAGCACTATTTCCTGGGCCTGGGACGCAGTGCATTGGGGCCGAGGAATGCAGATACCTCGGCCCCGATCCGTAGCTTCCCAGGACGGCCCCGTGCCGCCCGTCTGCTTCCCCCCTTAGTTGAGAACATTGCAATCTTTTACATTGTACTGTTACTTCAGGCTGGAAATAGTGTGATGTTATTAGTGTATTGAATTCAAATGAATGAATGGCAGGGAACCTAGGTACAAGTCCCATTGCCTATATTGGGATGCTATTTTATACAGCGTTACTAACTCACTGCATAGTGTTGTTTAGAATTCAAGTTGTGTGGTCACATATGCTTCTCTCTATATTGGAGAAAGAGTGAAATGAAATCTGCTGCTGTTCTCCAGACCTTGCATACATAATGCTGTCTTTAGTGCTTGTTTGGGTTCCTTTTAATCTGTTGTCCCAACTGAATAGATACCATCCCAGTTTTCTAGTAATTTGGAAACATTATCCCTCTTCTTCCAAGACACATCCTTTTCTCCCAATAAAATATTTTTTGCATTGATCATACTGTGTTTTCAGGCCACAACAAGCCAGAATTCTCCAGGTAGAGTTTGTTTAGCATGTTTTCCAAACAGAGGTTATGGGCATGACACCACCTTGAAATTCCAGAATTGTGACCCAAGAGCAAACTCTAGATTTCAATTCTGGCTTGTAAAGGTAATGACTAGCCATTAAACCTAGTTTAAACAATATATTCAATAAAGTCTTCTTGATAATGTTCCACAGTCCTTATAATAGAGAAATGCAAAGTTGGAGGAAACAGTTGCACTCACCACCATACAACCCATTCAGAGAGCTTGAAAAGGTTACTTTTGCTCATATAACTCCCAGTAAGATTCCCAATTTTTTCAAAAAAGGTTTCCAGGCTCTGTTCATTCACAATAAGGCAGAGAATGAATCCAAGAGAATTCTAGTTTACTGTGCTACGGAGACACAATCAGTCAATATATTTTGAATTTTTTCCTCCTATTTTACAATTACATGGAATAAACTACCCTTTTTGCCCCACAGTAATCTAACATCCATGCTGGATTTTTAAAAAAGACACATTAAGTTAGAAACCAAAAATACTCAATCTGTACATTAAACCTGGCTTTGTTCAGCCAGTAAATAGAACACAAACATTTGTCCATAGACCCTAGCTCTGATATAACTAGCATTACAAAGGCAATTTGAAGGACTGTATCTTCCTGTTCGAGCCCCCTATAATATTGAGATCATCTGGAGAGGCCCTTCTCTCTGTCCCACCACCCTCTCAGGCACATTTGGTGGGAACAAGAGAGAGGGCTTTCTCAAGCTTTGAAACTCCCCCCCCCCCCCGGGAGACCAGGATGGCTCCATCCCTCCTGTCCTTTTGGCAGCAGGTTTAATTGATTTTTAAATTCTATATTTATAGATTTTAATGTTCTTGTACTGTTTTTAAATTGTATTGTTTATACTTGTTGTTCACTGCCTTGAGTCCCTATATTGGGAGAAAGGAGGGATATAAGAAAATAATAATGATGATGATGATGATGATGATGATGATGATGATAATTTGTGATGTAGCAAACTGGGTGCCATTGTTAGGAAGAAGCAAAACTCCAACAGAAGCAGCTGTATCCTATACAGGGCATTTCTTCCCAAGCACATCATTCCATTTGATTCAATCTTGCTACTTCAAAGCAGAAGTCTCTACTGAAACCCATACAACATATGGTAATTCAAGTTTTCCACCACTTGCCCATTTCTGCACCAAATGGGCACTGTAACATCACACTGAATTAAATATTTCACCATATTTGCAGTGCTTTATTGGATCCTTCTTTTCCCCATTAAGAGTGTGTCTTTCCTTGAACAAGGCAGAGTTCTAACATCTGTCAGCTCAGGATATTTCAGCATCACATGGAGCATCATTAGTTTTATTAGTCAAGGATGAAGTATTGAAGGGACACAACAGGCATCTGGTGCTCTATCACTGCCACATCCCCCATCATATACAGAACATATGGCAAGATGAAATGGCCTTCTAGTATGCCAAAGTTATGATATTTGCAGAAGGAGTCTTAGCAGAGACATCCCCTCCCTTGAGCAGCTCTGATCCCTGTAGAGATGAGCTGTGCACAACCTAGCACTTAAGCTGTTTGCTGCCTTGGTGAATTTGCCCTTAAAAGCATTCAGAATCTCTCTATGATTGACAGTGATAGCACACATACCTTGAAAGCTCTACTGTCGATGATTAAGCCTTAATAAAAGCAAATAAGTTGGTGTCTGCAAGTACCATGCAGATGTCTATCTGGCATCTTGTAAATTAATCTGGGTGTTTATGCAGTAGATCATGATGAATGTATTGCTATAGCAACGTACATTTCTTCCATCCCCCCCCCCCTCCGCTAATTACCGTAACATCTCCACTAGCAGCTAAACCTTTGCATTCCTAATGAGCACATGGTGAAAGAAACTTCATGCACATGTATCTTCTGCAAGGGCTGTAAAAGGAAAGTCATGGAAAACAGACAAGTATTGATTATTGAGATGTTATTGGGGCCTGCCATGCTCCCACTTTCAGAAGTATGCACCCAAGTTTGCCTTCTTGCTGATTGATTGTGACTCTAACTGTAACCCATCCGTGATAGAGCTTGAGGTGGCTGGAGTGAGTCATTACTGGGTGAGACATTCTCTCCACCAGCTGCTAAGTCTGTTGTTCTCACTGGCTCTCTTTCCTTGCCAGCTTGGAACTCAGCATGGCTTATGAATTAAGAATCTTTGCCTGGCAGTGTGTTAGCACACACCCACTACCCAGGCACATTTATCTATTTCAGGGAAATGCATGAAGTTAGGGTGAAACATACAGTTCTTCTGGAATCACTTGCAGAATTCAGATGTATTTCAGAGAGGTTAGATTGCTCTCTCAGCCTGAGGAATGGGACAATAAGGCATGGATGGATGGGTAGAGCTTAAGGACCTGAAAAGGCAGTTTCGAACTGTTCTGTTTCCTGTGAGCCATTCTGAATGAACATTTTGAAGGTTAGAAATTACCCCTCTACTTCTAATTCAGTAGGACTAATGGACAACCAATATTGTGATGTCTTATAAAGGCTACTGAAATTTCTGTTGCCATAAAAAGAGAAATCTCACAATAGAAAGGAGGAGGCCAGAAATGACTCACCCAGTCCAATGGGAAAATACCAAACAGGACAAGAAAAAATGCATTGATGATAGACTGTCCTCTTTAAGAAGAAGGTCTTACATAGCAGGGACTTTTTAGACCTAGGGGAAGCACTGCAGGAATTGAGTAAGGTAGGAAAATGATGTAATAACATATTTTGCTCATAAAACATCCCCAGAAAGCAGTATGGTGCAGTAGTTAAATTGCTGAACTAGACACCCAGGAAACAATTCCTAATGAAGCTCAATGGATTTTCTCAGCATGTCCTAAATGTCAGTCTTCTTCTCAACATAAATTGCTGTGGGGAGGTCATATGTATACCACCCTGAGCTCCTAAGAGGAAGGGTGAACTTTAAAATGTTAAAAAAATTAAGCAAAATGATTGCCATCTTTGTGAGCTTTTGCTTCACCACCTAAGTTGGTACTTGTTTTTCCTCAACCCACACTAAAGCTATTAAAACCAATTGTCCTCTGATGAAGAAAACAACAGGCACCAGCAAGGCATACAGCCAACCTCATGTTCTCAACTCACTGCTGCTTTATTCTCTCTGTTTCCATAAACATGCATAGATAAACTGTCCCATAAGCAGGAGACACATACAAAGCAACTTGTGAGAATAAAAGTCTTCACAACCTCTTTAAATAGGCTATTTTAAAGAATACCTGCATTTGTTGCTGTATTTATCATTCCCAATGTTATGAGAGCAAATTTCCATTTACAATTGGGACTGACCCACCTTTCCTCCTCCATCAGACTCCTGCTTCCACCAGAACCTGTTCCAGAGAGTTATCCAACCCTCTGGAGCAGATCTGGTAAAGGGAAATAGATATCTTTTTCACACCACATAATTATAGCACATGATATTGAAATGCTTAGTTTTATTTGTTTGTGACACACAAACAATTCATGAGAATTCTAAATACCTCATGAAATTATAAATCCCCCAGAATGCTGATGTAATCAATCAGAACTTCCAGAGGTGCTCCAAATGTACTGGCAAATGATATTATAGTTCTGTATCTGGCTATAGGGACATAATCAGATGCTTCTTGCCTAATTTGATACAACTCTCACTCCATGGTCATTTAATGGCCAGTTGTATCAGATCAGGTGAGTCCTGGGGATTTCTGTCAATGTGCAAAGCCACTAGAAAATTCTGATCTCCACAAAAACTGATAAAGACATATGATGGTATAAGCTGAACATATGCCATTGTAGTCACTAACAGGATGCTAGCCACTGTTGTCTGTGTAAAAAATGCTATTTTCTGGGGGGGGGGGGGAGTGCATTTTTGTGTGACACATAAATCCCAATCTGTGAATGCTCCTAAAAACACTGCACAGTTTTCAAGGACTTTCTTGCAGCAAAAAGAAAATTGGTCAAACTGCTCTTGACCTCAAAAATGAAGTTTATGAAAATTTACATCTCTACCTGTTCCATATATGGATTCAGACAGTTGACTTTGAAGTGCAAGTGGGCCAGAGTTCACTAGATGTGCTATGCCTAACTTCAAATGACACACATCTTATTACTTCAGTGCACAATAAAGCTGTTACAGCTAGCAACAGACCACATGTCTTACCTTAGAGATATATGCCTCCCACTGACTGCAAGGCTTTGTGTTAATAATATAAAATACACTTGAGAGTTTCAAAGAACACGCAGCCACCTTGGAAAGTGCAAATAATAGGCACATGAAAGTGCTTCAATACAAGATGGAATAATGAAGTCAAAAGGAGATACAAATGCATAGAAGGAGAGGAAAATGCCTCGAAGCTGATATAAGATTTTTTTAAAAAAATTATTTTTATTTTATTTTTTTGGAAATACATTAATCTCTGGTGGCAATAGTAGGTTATACTGTTGGTATTGTTAGTTCTCATTCTGAATAGGATACTTTTTGTCTTCTGAAATTCAAGTATCCAGTAAGCTCAGCGTACACTAAGGTCCTCCTCTGAGTTCCCTCCTTCAAGTTGTTGTTGTTCTGTGCTTTCAAGTCATTTCAAACCTATGGCCACCCTAAGGCAAACCTATCTTGGGTTTTTCCTGGAAAAATTTGTTGGTTGCTTTATCTCTATCTGATGCTGAGAGAAGAGTGTAACTCACCCAAGGTCATCCAGTGAGAGAACCCTGATCTCCAGAGTCATAGTCCAGCATTCAAACTACTAGACCATGCTGCCTCTCTCTTCTTTTAGAATCCAGGTCATAATGACTGAACCATATCCTTGGGTCTCATACAGAAAATGTGTGGACCAGAAAGGAGGCACCATACACCCAAATACACCCTTTCAGATCTTTGCCCAGCCCAACCAGCCTCAAGCTCACTGAACAAAAAAGCAAAGGTGACCTGAACCTTTCCAATGAGCCACCAAAAGCAACACCACAGCCATCTGTTTCCATCTGCCCTTCCCATTCTTCCACAAATCTGTCAAACATAACCCAAAACAGAACTTTTGGTTGTGCCATTTTCAGGTACAGAATAATAAAGATGGCTTTATTTATCATGTCTTTCCCTTGTCACATTTAAGTTCATCAAGGCTGGTTTGGGAGATAACTCTCATTTGTCTTTTATTTCTAGCTTCTCCATCATGCAAATGTGGCACATTATATTATTTCCTGGGGTATTTCTTGTTAAATGCAGAGCTCAGCATCTGTTGTTCTAGTTTCTGAACCCTCTACATTTCATATGAAGATTAAGTCAATTGTTGATTATTAAAAGAGAAAATAAGAGCACCAAAGACTTCACCAAGTTCCCTTTTGACTCTATGATTCTGAGTCCAGGATCCTATAAATAGGAGCTGAGAAACAGTTTTTTATCAGATACACACCAATGCATATGTGTATGCATGCATACACAAAACACAAATATTGCATAACTCAACATCTTTAGAATTCAGACACAGCCAAGTTTGTCTAGATCAGTATGCAATAATCAACATCTTTAGGTTTATTTATTTATTTATTGAAGTTGACTGTAAAAACAGCAAAGTGGATAAAATGTAGTAAGGACTGCAAAACTGTGTGACCGCTAGCAACAGGAAGGCTCAAGAAACAGCATTTAAAGACCAAAAAAAAGGCAGTTGGATCAATATATTGTTGGTAAAATTGTGAAATAGTTCATTTACTCTTTATCATGGACAATTATTATTATTATTATTATTATTATTATTATTATCCAACTTTTTCCCAAAACTGGGACTCAGAGCAGATTACAAATTAAAAAAAAATCCAATTAAAAACATACAAAAGTGATGCATTAAAACAGAATCAAATTGTCACAAAAATCTTTTAATATACTATATACTGTAATATACAGGTTTGCACATTTGAAATTCTTTTAGAATCTCCATCACATCAGCAATATTGGGCTTTTGCAGACTGCCAGAAATAGTGCAAATTGAGTCCACTTTAAGGGTTAGGGTTCGTGCTAGGGAATCATGGGATTATTTTTTTCTGAGACATTGAGCCTTCTCTGTCAGAGAGCTCTGGTGCCACAATAAAATACAGTTCCCATGATTCCCTAACCCTAACCCTAACCCTTAAAGTGGACTCAATTTGCACTATTTCTAGCAGTCTGCAAAGGTCCATTATTTGTTTATCAAGTCAAACAAATCTAAAATATACTGAAAGAGCTTAACAGCTGATGTTTTCTCTTCTTTTGATTCATCCTTCCATTGAGACTACCCCCCATTTTGTTCCTTTCTTGTATTTAAGCAACAAGATCTCCCTTCCTCCCTTTTTATCCAATAAATCATCTTTAAACATGTACATGTATGACAGAGAAGTAGTACCAGTCAATGTAGAATATGTACTGTAGACCAAGAGTAGATAGTTTTGTCTGAGGTCAGGTGTTGGGAAACCAAGACCTGATTTTGGGGAATTTATAATTAGCTCAAATGAGAGGGAAGCATCCAACTTCGCTTCTAGGACCTTATCCAATTGTCTACGGGAGATGTAAGAGTTTTTGGCTAGGGAAGACACTGAGACTGACCAAGCTCCAATTAAAGTATGAAATCTTTTATTAACAAAATAAGCAAACATCCAAATGTGGCACACACACACACACACACACACACACATGCTAGAAGAATAAGTGGGGGAAGAGCAAGAGTGGGGAAGGCAAAGAGAGAAAGACCAGGACAGAGGATATACTTACACCCAAGCGACTCCTCTGGGCTTTGGCGGCTAATGAAGATGAGTTCCATGGAAGGGGGATGACCAGCAAGAGGGGAGTCATGGGAATTATCTCAGAGCACAGACCGACAGAGTTTCAGCATGCACTTCCAAGGTAGCACGATGTCTGCTAAAATCCAGGGGGTTTTAAGGACAATTTCTGCCTTCCAGCCATGGGCTGGACAATAGCTAGACAAAGGCGTGATGGGCTTTTCATTGTTTACTTAAGTCTGGGCATAGTCTAAACAATGCATTTGGTATCAAAGCAATCAAGGAAAGGAAGCTAGAGAGAGGAGGTGTCATCAAATCTAATCACTGTCTCATCAAGTGTGAGGCTGAGACAAACAAACACTATTAGGTATCTTTTCCAACATAATGGGATATCCCCAAGGGCAACTCCCAAAACCTGCCTGTCCAGGAAATCCTTAGTGGTCTTAAGCAATTTTTAGCTTGCTTACCTGACCTCACATCTATTGGATTATGGCTGCCATCTCCCAAGGGTCAGGCTGGGGTCATAGGGAACTTCATATGGCTAAAATATATAATAAAATGGAGGACTTCTGCTAACACAGAGCACAGTTTTTAGACTATGTAGAACATATACTGTAGAACAAGAGTAAGCAGTTTTGTTTGAGCTTAGGGCACAGTTTTTTACAACAGCACTTTCTATGAGGCATATCAGACCCAAAGAAACCCCTTTAAAATCCCAAAAAGAAAAGAAGGAAACCAGAAATGACCTTCTATTTCTATTTTTAATATTTTTATTGGGGGTGGGGGGTGGGGGTGGGAGAGTCCTTGGATTATTTAATCTCAAAACAGCTGCCCCTAGAGGCCTCCATTCCCACTATTTTCCACTTGGTTTAAGAGCACAGGTCATTAAAGTAGTCTGGGGTTCACATGTGGTCTTCAGGTCAGAATTTGTCTGCCCTTGTTCTCATGAATAGTGTACTATAGACAATACTGAGCAAGATAGACTAGGATCTGACATTTGGCCTAAAACAAAATCAGACTTTTGGCCATGGTCCTATGGCATCATACAGGGGAAACTGAAGTCTTGAACCCACACGTTGATCATTCCTTCATAGGCCTATTGGATGTTACTTGTGGTAGCATAAGCCCTCAACCCATGCCCATATTTTAAGCTGTTTGAAATGTACAGGTCAATGCTTGTCTGGATCAGAGACATGCATATTCAGTTTTATTCTACAAGGCAGTTAAGCTGGAGTACATGGGCTCAGAATCAAATGAACAAAATCCAAGGATTTTGGAATAATTAATTGTTTATACCATATTTGTTCCTTTCCAGTGGTTTGTTGTCTTTAAACTAAAGGCTGGTTTGCAAATGATTACACATCATTTGATTTTTCATCAGTTGATTACTGTATATTTAATGATTCTCAGTCATATATGTGAATCATGTCAAATGAAAACTGTTACATCTGACTTCATAGTGGGTGAAATGGAAATTCTAGCTGGAATCAAGACTTGATGCTATAGGGCAGGGGTAGGCAACCTTTCCCCTTTAAGGGCCGAGGGACTTCAGCTCCCAGAATCCCAGGAGCTATTGGCCAACATGGGACTATTGGCCAACATGGCTGAGGCTTCTGGGAGCTGAAGTCCCTCGGCCCTTAAAGGGGAAAGGTTGCCTACCCCTGCTATAGGGCCTTTGCAGACTGCCAGAAATAGTGCACATTAAATTGAGGCATTGCCCTGGCTCAGTGCTAGGGAACCATGGGAATTGTATTTTTTTTCTGAGACATTGAGCCTTCTCTGTGAGAGAGCTCTGGTGCCACAATCAAATACAGTTCCCATGATTCCCTAGCACTGAGCCAGGGCAGTGCCTCAATTTAATGTGCACTATTTCTGGCAGTCTGCAAAGGTCTATAGTCAAGGAGTAGTGGATTAGCTGGCTGGAAACTAAAGAATGCATGTTAAATATATTGTGTGAAATATTTTTTTCTGCTTGAAACTAGGTATTTCAGCATGGTGGGACTGCACTGGCATTCAGCATGGTGGGACTGCACTGGCATTCAGATTGTCAGCTATCTCCAAAGATCTCAACTCTTGCATGAGACTGTGATGCCAAAGTAATTTTGGGGATCTGGGTTGTTGTCTGGTAATGGTTTTTTTAATGCAAACATTTTTTGCAAAAATTATTTGTGAAATTTGCACAAATCTCCTAATTGCTGGAAGTAAGAATAGGCTGATTTCTTAGATGCTAATATTGGGAGTTTACCATAAAGCAGGCCTGCACAACATACAGCCCAGGGGCTGCATGCAGCTCACCAAAGGATTTTGGGTGGCCCCAAAGGATGTGGAACAACTTCAAGGCCCCTCTGCTGCGCAGCCTCCTTCTGAAGAGAGGACATGCAGAGAAGGAGGGGAAAAGGCTCCTCTACCTCCTTCCTTGATCATGGAGATCAAGGACATATAAAATAATTTAGGATTTTCTAATCTAGAAGAACATGGTCCTCCTCCTCTCTGGACCAGACAAAGTGGGAGGTGATGTTTAGTTTGTGCATTGAATCAAAACAGTTAAATTAGGTAAGTCCATATTAAAATGTAAACTGAATTCCTCTCCTTTTCTTAATGATATGGCACAATTTCCTCAACATTAACCACAATAATGATTACATGGACTACCTTTTTGGAAATGTGCTTGATAATTTATGGCATTGTCTGCATGTTTTCATTTCATCTTCTTCATTTAAGGCTCCTTTACCTCCTGGCTTTCTCCTGAGGAGAAGGATGGGTGGAGGAGGCAGACAGGTGAACACTTGCCCTGCAATGCTCCTCTACCACCCAGCCTTGTCCTGAGAAGAAGACCAGGCAGCAGAGGAGGAGGATGGGTGAACACCCACACAGCAAGCCTCCTCCACTGCTTGGCTTTCTCCCAAGGGGAAGTCTGGGTGGAAAGGAGAAGGACAGGCAAGGCTGCTCTGCTGCTCAGCTTTCTCCTGACAGGGCTGAGCAGAGGAGGATGGAATTAATATTAATTATAATTAATATTAATCATTGCTATGAATTAATATTATTAATTAATTAATATTTAATTAAAACCTATCTATGGCCTGAAGAAGTTTAGCTTGTTTTAATTTTGGCCCCCACCAACTGCCAAGTCGGGCATGCCTGCCATAAAAGTAAAGGTGAAGGTATTCCCCATTGACAAGGTTGTCAACTCGTGTCCAAGCGAAGAGCCAGTGTTGTCAAAGACTACTCTGTGATCATGTGGCCAGCATGATTGCACAGAATGCTGTTTACATTCCCACCAAAGTGGTACCTATTTATCTACTTGCATTTGCATGCTTTTAAACTGCTCGGTTGGCAGAAGCTGGGACTAGTGACAGGAGCTCACCCCATCATGCAGCACTCGGGCCTTGAATGCCAACCTGCTGATCTTGCAATCAACAGAGTCAGCGCCTTAACCACTTAAGCCAAGTCTGCATTTATGGCATCCATAGGATGGCCATAAAACTTTGTCTGGATCTTCTTTTTTAATTGTAGGGTGTAGCCACACTCCAAAATTAAAGCAATTTGACACCACTT
Source organism: Phrynosoma blainvillii (assembly GCA_026167975.1). Classification (NCBI taxonomy): domain Eukaryota; kingdom Metazoa; phylum Chordata; class Lepidosauria; order Squamata; family Phrynosomatidae; genus Phrynosoma; species Phrynosoma blainvillii. Next base: position 62,618,101 of record JANUYF010000002.1, on the reverse strand, counting down.
TAATTGTCATGCCTCTATTCTACAGAATTTTGGGATTTATATTCTGGTGAAGTATTCTGCCTGGTCTGTAAAGGGCACTGCTGCCTCACGAAAGTACAAATCTTAGTATTCTGTTAGATAGAGTCATGGCAATGACAATTGTGTTAAACTACTTTAATTCTATAATGTGACTACACCTTCAGTGACATATCAGAGGGTTATGTCAGAGACTTTACAGTGCAAAGATGTATCCAGTACCTCCTTGTGGAACAATTTTGTCCAGTTGCAAACTGGCATAGTTCTATCCCCCTCAAACCCAGCAGTCATGATTAGCTGGGATATAGCAGGAAAGCTCTACCACACAGTCACCTACCAACAAACATTGGAGATTATCATGTGGGAGACAAGCATCCTCCTCCCATCATTAAATTGCCATTAAATCCTATTAACAGCATGATTGGGGGGAAGATTATCACATCTCTGTGTGCTTCTCCCGTTCTTGTCCTGTCTGTAAATAGTAATGGAGGTATCATTTGGTATTAATGGAAACTCCCATTAATATCACATGATGGGTCCATTCTGTTTACCAACAGCACAGGAATGGGAGAAGCATGTGAAGGTGTGATAATCTTTCCCCAATCGCATTATTAGGATGATTTAATTACAATTTAATGATGGGAGGACGATGCTTGCCTCCTCTGTGTGATAATCTCCATTGTCTTCCCAGACCTCTATAACATAATATAAGAGTGTTACACTCCATGAGCATTACATAGGATATTGAATCACCACAATATAGACTTTGGCTCACTCTTCTGTAGTTGGAACAATTACACAGATCCAACAAATGACAGAGATCCCACAACACTGTCAACAATAACATTTAACTGGTTAATAAAGATTTCATGGATTTTGGATTTTGTGTTATTTTGCTATGTGGCCAACATGGCTACCCATGAAAAATAACAACATAATCTGAAATGATGAATTTTGTTGTTGTTTGCTGTTAACTGTCCTCGAGTCCATCTTGACCCATGGTGACCCTGAGACATCCCCAAGACTTCCACTGCTCTCCTGCAAACCCATACCCATGACCTCTTAATAGAGCCCATCCATTGGTCATGTGGCCTTCCTCTATTCCTACTTCTCCCCACCTTTCCCAGCATTATTGTCTTTTCTAATGAGTCCTTCCTTCTCATGATGTGTCCGAAGTAAGACAGCCTCAGTTTGGTCATCTTGGCTTCCAGGGAGCTTTCCAGTTTGATCTGCTCTAGGACCCATTTGTTTGTCCTTTTGGCTGTCCACAGGATCCTAACACTCTTCTCCAGCACCACAACTCTGAGGAGTTTATTTTCTTCCTATCATCTTTCTTAACTGTCCAGCTCTCACATCCATACATGGTAATAGGGAATACAATGGCTTGTATGATTCTAACCTTTGCTTTCAGTTGTATATCTTTGCATTTTAGAATCTTTTCTAGTTCTTTCATAGCCATCCTCCCCATTCTTAGTCTTCTTCTGATTTCCTGACTGCAGTCCCCATTTCTATCAGTGTTTGATCCCAGGTATGATAATTCTTTTACTATTTCTATTTCTTCATTGTCTAGGTTGAACTTGTGAAGTCCTTGGTGGTCATTATTTTTGTTTTCATATTCAACATTAAGCTTGCCTTTGCACTTTCTTCTTTGATCTTCCTTAGTAGGTGTTCCGGGTCTGTGAGGTTTTCTGCTAGTATTATGGTATCATCTGCATATCTTAGCTTATTGATATTCCTCCCTCCTATTTTCACTCCTCCTCCTTTTCTGTGTCCAAGACTGCTTTTCTTAAAGTATGTTCTGCATAAAAGTTGAAGAGATAGAGTGAACGGATACATCCTTGTCTGACTCCTTTGCCAATTCTGTTTCTCCATATTCTGTTCTGATAGTAGCCTCTCGTCCTGAGTATTGATTCTTCATCAAGACTATCAGATGTGTTGACACCCTCGTGTCTTTAAGGACATTCCATAGCCTTTCATGATCTTTGCTATAGTCTATAAAGCACATGCTGATTTTTTTTAATTCCCTGGTGTGTTCCATTAGCCATTGTATATTTGCTATGTGGTCCTTAGTGCCTCTTCCTTTCTTGAATCCCACTTGGACCTCTGGGATTTCTCGCCCCATGTATGGTTGGACTTTATGTTGAAGAATTGTGAGCATAAAGAGAAAAAAAATTCAAACTTCTCATTACAAGTTTTCTTTGAGTTTTTTCCCCTTTATGGAAGTTCAGTCACCAAACAAAAATGACAAAAAATCTCAAAGAATGTGCACTCAGTTATGTCAACCAAATTCTAATTACTTGGACAAGTAGTTTAGGAAATTTACAGGAAAGGGATATTTCAGCAGGCCAGTCCATAGTACAGCAAGAATCCAATGATTTTCATTATGTCCACCTAATAAAATTATTTGTGACAACAATCAGGAGATTGAAGCACTGAAGCTACCTTTAGGTTTATTACAATAGCATCGACCGAAGAACAGTATTCTTAAGAGTAAATAATTTCATATAGCTACACCTTCTGTAATGGATTGTTTCATCTGCATGGGACAATTGAAGCTGCATAGGAACTGAAAAAGAACTGGAAAAAAGTATCTCTGAATTATCAATTAAATCAGCTAAAATGGTATTGCATTGGCCTGTATTAGCTTTGATTAGTCCTTATTAGCTTTGATTAGAGGATGGAGAAGGGAGGAGGTCTCAGAGGTACAGACAATTTTTTTGAATGAGCAGAATGAAAAAACAATGGAAGGGGATATTCTATCACAAATAGCTATAGGATATATAACAGCATTTTATACACATTATTTTTATTAAAGAAAACACAGGAGATATGTACCTTGGAAGAAACATATAAACTGTGGACATACGTCACCAGATGTATATGCTTTATCATTATTAAAGCACTGAGCACACTGAAACTATGTAAGTTGTACTGTTGTAATATTTATTTATATCCTCCTTTTTTTTTACCTTAAGGGACTCAAAATAGCTTACAAGTGTTAAAACAAACATAGCTAAAAATTCACCTCATATCCAAGATAAAATTTAATTAAAGAATTAATAAAATTAAAACCAATTCAAAACATAGCCAATAAAAAGAAAACAACAAATAGACAATATGGCTCATTATGCAAGACTCCTTCCCCTTGAATACTTACATCCTATATAGACTGGCCAAACGGGTTGGCCTGGGGGTGGAGTCAAGGCATGGCGACTGCATGTCAGCTACCTCAACCCTGCCCTGATGCTGCTGCCATGCCATGCACCCTGCCACATGGTGGGTGGCGTCAGGTGCTCCCTTAGCTCAGTGTATAGATACGCTGTACCAAAGGAGCACAGAAAAACCACTGCCACAGCAGCAAAGGCAGCTTTTTGCTGCTCCAAAAAAGAGAGCCAATTCCCAGCTGTTTTTGGAGCAGCAAAGTGCTGGATGAGGGCCACAGCAACTGCATGCCGCAGCCCCAATCTGGCACTCCCAGGGGTGGGATGGAGCTGCCTTTAGGGGCCATCTGTAGAGCCCCTTAGTTTTCAAAAGGCTGTGAATCAAAAAGGTCTCTACCTGAAATACAGCAAAGGAGGGTGCCAATCTAATTTCACTAGGTTCTTGTCTTCACAGGCCAAAAGGCCTGTTTCCCCTCATCCTGACATTATGCTGTTCAGATGACACATAGCCAAACCCCAGTTCTGGTGTGGGCAGTTCAGGTGATGTCTGACACATCCCACATTAGAACCAGGGCATAATAAGATCAAAACAAATTTTAAAAACTTACCTGTTGCTCCAGATCTTCCATGAATATCTGAAGCCCTCCATTCCTACACTGTGGTAGCTGTCTATACAGACATCCTAATGGGCTGCCCAGCACTTGGTCTGAGGTCAGAACAAGGCACTCAGCATATAATCATTGTTGGATGACCCATTCTGACCTCAGAAGTGAGTGACCCACAGTGGTGGAAGATGCACTGAGTAGCCCACTGGGATGCAGAAACAGAGGCCAAGGTAACAGGGGCCAATTGGGGCAGTTGAAGGGTCATGATATTCCAAGATGCACCTGGAGTATCCTAACCAGTGCACACATGGCCATAGAAGGGAGTTCCAGAACTTGGGACCAGCTGCTGAAGAAGACTCTTTCCTGTGTTCCTACCAGATATACATGTGAGAATGATGGGAAAGGGAGAAGGACCTGTCCAGAAGATCTCAAAACAGAGACAGACTTGTATGAGATAATATTGTCTTTCAGATAACCTGCACCTGAGCCATATACCAACACTGAGAGGGATGAAATACTTATGGATCAGTGTTTTATTTTGATGATCAAGGATAAAAAAAGATTGAACAATAAGCAATCAAATGCAAACAAAATTCACTAGAAAGGGGAAAACTCTAAACAAAGCCACATTCTGAGAGAAACACAACCATGGACCACATTATTGTTCTCAGAGGAAATGGCACAAATCCTTTTTTGGAATAGCCAGTCACAAAGCATTTTGCAGCAAATGTTTTTAATAAATGTCTGGATGCTTTGGGGACACAATGTTTGGATATACATCCAGCAAAAAGCAGAATATTATGCAAAACTTTATTTCAGAGATTGTTTAATTGTACACAGAGACATGTTATAGTAATGATATTACCACAGGACAAGTGTGTTATTTTGCCAACTTAAATGAGGCTTACATTTTTTGGACCCAGGTGAGGAAAAGGTTTAAAGTTCAAAGATTCTCTCCTTTGACCTGACTACATATGAGTGGAGTAGGCAATATGGTACCCACCCCAGATGTTCTGGACTGCTAATTCCATCAGACATAGGCAGCATGGCTAATGGTGAGTAAGACAGGAAATTGTAGTCCAAACTATTGAAGGACAGGTTGCCTACCCTGATCTGGGTCAGAAGAGACTCTTCCCAGGACAGTTTAGTGACTCATAAATCATGTTTACTCCCACTCATAAACACTATGTTTTCAGAATACATTTCAGAAGAGCTTGGAAAAGTTGCTTTTTTGGATCACAGAAAAATCCCAGAATCTTCCAGCTAACATGACTACACTTTAAGATTTTTTTTTTCAAGCTCTGGCCATGGGGTTCATGGGTGAGAGGACACAGGCTTACTCATAATTGATCATTAAATATCCAGTAGCCAAGTTGGCTGGGGGAATTCTGGGTGTTATAATCAAAAAAGTAATTTTTCCAAGCTTGGGTCTGGCATTCCAATAATAATAATAATAATAATAATAATAATAATAATAATATTTATATCCTGCTTTTAGCCGTAGCTATCAAGGCAGCTTACATGTAAAAACCAATACATAAAAATGAGTCATACAATAAGTTACAAACAATGTAACTAACACTATTACCCCACTTAAAAGTAGATTAAATACAGATCTAGTTAAAACTGAGTTGAAATAAACAATAAAACAGTAAAACATAGATAAACTCTCTGGGAAACAACATAGATATAAGAGATTGTCTGATTGGGGAGATTAAGATAGGTGGATAATTTTATTCCTGATAAGCCTGCTGGAAGAGATCCATCTTGATGGCTTTTTAAAAGCCATCTAAATTAGTTATCTGATGGATCTCTTCTGGCAAGGCATTCCAGAGTCTGGGTGCGGTGGCGGAAAAGGTCCTCTGGAAGGTCACCACCAGCCTAGTTTTCATCGGTTGAAGCAGCTTCCTCCCAGAGGACATGAGGGCGTGGGGCGGATTATATGAGAGAAGGCAATCCCCTAGGTAGGTTAGACCCAGGCCATATAGGGCTTTAAAGGTCATCACCAACACCTTATACTATACTCGGAAACTAATAGGCAGCCAGTGGAGGGATTTCAAAATAGGTGTAATATGATCCCTCCTCGATGTTCCGGTGATCAGCCTGGATGCCATATTTTGCAATAGTTGTAGTTTCTGAGTTAGGCATAAGGGTATCCCCATGTAGAGAGCATTACAGAAGTCGAGTCCTGAGGTTACCAGAGCATGTACTACAGTTTCTAGGTCCCTTACTTCCAGGAAAGGGCACAGTTGGCGTATCAGCCAAAGCTGATAACAGGTGCTCCTGACTGTCGCATTCACCTGATCTGTCATGTGAAGCGACGAGTCCAGGAGCACCCCCAGACTGCAAACACAGTCCTTAGCAGAGAGCAGGACCCCACCCAGGACTGGAGGTTGCAACCCAATACCTGGTTTGGGGGCCCCTACCGTAAGTACCTCCATTTTGTCTGGATTCAGTTTGAGTTGGTTTTTCCTCATCCAGTCCATTACCACTTCAAGACATTGATTGAGGGGAGAACCGCCATCTGCCCTCATAGCAGCTGACCACAACATGGAGAAGTATATCTGGGTGTCATCAGCGTACTGATAACACCCAGCTCCATGTCTCCTATTAATCTCTCCCAGCGGCTTCATATAGATGTTGAACAACATCGGGGACAGAATGGCTCCCTGCAGGACACCACATTTTAGCTCCGTTTTTCAGGAGCAACTGTCCCTGAGTGGCACCCTCTGGAACCTGCCTGAGAGGAAGGAACGGAACCACTGGAGTACAGTGCCTCCGATTCCTAACTCTCTCAGGTGTTCCAAGAGGATGTCATGATCTATTGTATTAAAAGCCACTGAGACGTCCAAAAGCACCAATTGGGTCACGTTCCCCCTGTCAGTGCTCAGGCACAGGTCATCTACCAGAGCGACCATGGCCGTCTCCACCCCATATCCAGGTCTGAAGCCGGTTTGAAATGGATCCAGAACATTGGTCTCATCCAAGATCACTTGGAGTTGGAGTGCAGCGGTTCACTCGATCACTTTGCTCAAGAATGGTATTTGAGAGACCGGTCTGTAATTTTTCAAGTCCAGGAGGTCCAGGGAAGGTTTTTTCAGGAGTGGTCTAATGACCACCTCCTTTAAACTTGGTGGAACAATTCCTTCCCTAAGGGATGCATTAATGACCTTCTTAAGAAAAGTCATCAATACATCACCCCTCTGGATGACCAGTCACGATGGGCAGGGATCAAGGGAGCACGTCGGCCTCTTCACTTTTCCAAGGATCTTGTCCACGTCATCAGTACTCACCAGCTCAAACTGATCCAGCCCAATCTCCAAAACAAGTTTTCTGGACACCTCATCAGTCACTTCTGCTATAATTCCGGCATCTAAGTCGGCTCTTATCTGAGAGATTTTATCTGCGAAATAGTTGTTAAAGACATCACAACAGGCCGTTGTCGAGTTAAGTAAAAAGGGTTCTGCACAGGGGAAACCTGTGTCAGCTCCCTTACCACACTAAATAGTTCTGTTGGATGGGATTCCACAGACGCAATACGTGCAGAGGAGAAAGATTTCTTCACTGGATGTATTGCCTCTCAGTAGGAATGAAGGAAATTCCTATGACGAATCTTATCAGATAAGAGTCGAGTTTTCTGCCAGATGCACTCTAGTCATTGTCCAACCCGCTTCATCTTCCTAAGTTCCTCTGTGAACCATGGTTGTTTATTTGAAGTGGATTGGAAAGGATGCTTGGGAGCGATCGTGTTGATGGCCCTGGTGAGATCCTTGTTCCAAGTGTCAACCAGAGCTTCGACAGAATCACCGGTTTTACCAACCAAGGAACCCTCTAAGGCTCTCTGGAATCCAATTGGTTCCATTAGCCTTCAAGGGTGGACCGTTCTAATAGGTCCTCCACCCCCAGTGGGATGAATGGCCAAGCTGCAACTGTTAAACTGGTCTCGAGAGGGATGTTGAAGTCGCCCAAGAATAAAAGTCTGGGCGAATCCAACAACAACTCCGAGACCAGCTGCATCAGCTTGGATAGGGAGTCTGCTAGGCAACCATGTGGACAGTAGACCAGCAGAATCCCTATACTATAACTACTTTGCAGGTTCATAATAATAATAATAATAATAATAATACTTTATTTGTATCCCGCCTTTGGGAACCCAATCAGGGTGGCTTACAACCATAAAATCATACATGAATCCTAAAGACAAACAACCCCTCCCCCCTTAAAACCAGGGAATCCATAGAAATCCATAGAAATTAAAACCACAATTCAAAAATTAAAACAATTAAAACATTTAGACAATATAAAGAAAAAAACAAAAACCCGATATTAGGCCCATGGCAATGATCCTCATCCATCGTTCAGATGGGGCCACGCAAAGATCAATGGGGTGGGAAAGCCCGAGGCTGGGATAATTAATCTGGAAAGGCCTGCCAGAAGAGAGCCGTCTTGACAGCCCTTTTGAAGCTGTCTTATGATGTTAACTGACAGACCTCATCCGGCAGGCCGTTCCAGAGTCTGGGGATGACAGCTGAAAAAGCCCTCTGGGAGGTTACCACAAGCCTCAATTTTTGAGGCTGCAGCAAATTCCTCCCAGAGGACCAGAGAGTGCAGGGAGGATTGTATGGGAGGAGGCGGTCCCTGAGATAGCTTGGACCCAAGCCATTTAGGGCTTTAAAGGTAATAACCAATACCTTGTACTGGGCCTGGAAGCTGATAGGCAGTCAGTGGAGGGACCTCAAAACCAGGATAATGTGGTCCCTCCTAGATGTTCCCGAAACAAGCCTGGCTGCCATATTTTGTACCAGCTGTAATTTCCGAACCAAGCACAAGGGTAGCCCCATGTAGAGCGCATTACAGAAATCGAGGCGTGAGGTTACCAGCGCGTGCACAACAGTCTCGAGATCCCTTACTTCCAGAGGCCAAAGCTGATAACAGGTGCTCCTGACTTGTCATCAGATTTGTCATCAGAAGCGACGAGTCAAGGAGCACTCCCAGACTGCGAACACAGTCACTGCAGGAGAGTGTGACCCCATCCAGGACTGGAGGTTTCAACCCAATTCTTGGTTTCGGGGCCGCTACCATGAGCACCTCCGTCTTGTCCAGATTCAGCTTCAATCTGTTTTTCCTCATCCAGCCCATTACCGCCCGAAGACATTCATTGAGAGAGGAGATGCCATTGGAATTCGAGGACGACAAACGAGACACAGAGAAATAGATTTGGGTGTCATTGGCGTACTGATAACACCCAGCACCATAACTCCGTATAATCTCACCCAGCGGTTTCATATAGATGTTAAACAATGTCGGGGACAAAATAGCCCCCTGAGGGACCCCACAAGTGAGCTCCCTCTAACTGGAGCTACTGTCCCCGAGCAGCACCCTCTGGGATCTACCCAAGAGGAAGGACCAGAACCACTGAAGAGCAGTGCCCCCGATATCTAACCCTCTCAGGCGGTCCAAGAGGATGCCGTGGTCTATTGTATCAAAAGCCGCTGAGAGGTCTAGGAGCACCAACAGGGTAACACTACCCCTGTCAATGCTCAGACGCAGATCGTCGGTCAAGGCAACCATGGCAATCTCAACCCCAAAGCGTGTCCTGAAGCCGGTTTGAAATGGGTCTAGATAATCAGTTTCATCCAAGACTACTCAGAGTTGAAGATCAACTGCCCTCTTGATAACCTTGCTCAAGAATGGCAATAGTGAAACTGGCCTGTAGTTGTTCATGTCCAGGGGATCCAGGGAGGGTTTCTTTAGAAGCGGCCTAACAGCCGCTTCCTTCAAACAAGATGGAATATATCCCTCCCTGAAGGATGCATTGATGATGTCCATGAGGAACCTCCTCAATGCATCCCCTCTCCCCGGACGGCCAGCCACAATGGGCAAGGGTTGAGAGGGCAGGTTGTTTTCCTCACCTTCCAAAGCAGCTTGTCCACATAATAATAATAATAATGATAATAATAATAAAATTTATTTATACCCCGCCCTCTGGAAAACCAATCTGGGCGGCTTACAACAATTAAAATATACAATTCCCATAAAACATATATACAATACAACAGACCCCTCCCCCCTTTAAAACAGTATTAAATCAGAGAATATTAAAAAGCCTTACAATTAATTTCAATTTGTAAAACAAAACTTGCCCAGTGAATAAGCCCAGCAATAATAATCCTCACCATCCTAGGATGGGGCCACGAAGAATCGTACGCTGGGGTGGGTCAGTTATAGCTGAGACCTGGATATTAATCTGCGAAGGCCTGCTGGAAGAGATCCGTCTTGACAGCCTTTTTAAAGCTGTCTAATGATGTTAAATGACGGATCTCGTCCGGCAGGTCATTCCAGAGTCTAGGGGCAGCAACAGAGAAAGCCTTCCTGGAGGTAGCCGCAAGCCTAAACTTTTGAGGTTGCAGCAAGTTCCTCCCGGAGGATCGGAGAGCGCAGGGAGGATTATAAGGGAGAAGGCGGTCCCAAAGATAGCTTGGACCCAAGCCATTTAGGGCATTAAAGGTAATAACCAACACCTTGTACCTGGCCCGGAAGCTGATAGGCAGCAAGTGGAGGGACCCCAGAACCGGAGTAATGTGGTCCCTCCGAGATGTTCCTGAAACAAGCCTGGCTGCCATATTCTGTACCAGCTGCAATTTCCGAACCAAGCACAAGGGATCTCGAATGTAGAGTGCATTACAAAAGTCAAGGCGTGAGGTTACCAGCACATGCACAAGAGTTTCGAGATCCCTTACTTCCAGAAAATGGCGCAGCTGGCGTATCAGCCGAAGCTGATAACAGGCGCTCTTGACCGTCGCATTTACCTGATTTGTCATTAGGAGCGACGAGTCCAGGAGCACCCCCAGACTGCGAACACAGTCAATGGAGGAGAGTGTGACCCCATCCAGGACTGGAGGTTGCAACCCAATTCTTGGTTTCGGGGCCGCTACCATGAGCACCTCCGTCTTGTCCAGATTCAGCTTCAATCTGTTTTTCCTCATCCAGCCCATTACCACCCGAAGACATTCATTGAGAGAGGAGATGCCATTGGAATTCGAGGCCGACGAACGAGACACGGAGAAATAGATTTGGGTGTCATCGGCGTACTGATAACACCCAGCACCATAACTCTGTATAATCTCACCCAGCGGTTTCATATAGATGTTAAACAATGTCGGGGACAAAATAGCCCCCTGAGGGACCCCACAAGTGAGCTCCCTCTTACTGGAGCTACTGTCCCCGAGCAGCACCCTCTGGGATCTACCCGAGAGGAAGGACCAGAACCACTGAAGAGCAGTGCCCCTGATACCTAACCCTCTTAGGCGGTCCAAGAGGATGCCGTGGTCTATTGTATCAAAAGCCACTGAGAGGTCTAGGAGCACCAACAGGGTCACACTACCCCTGTCAATGCTCAGATACAGATCGTCGGTCAAGGCAACCATGGCAGTCTCAACCCCAAAGCGTGTCCTGAAGCCGGTTTGAAATGGGTCTAGATAATCAGTTTCATTCAAGACTGCTCGGAGTTGAAGATCAACTGCCCTCTTGATAACCTTGCTCAAGAATGGCAATAGTGAAACTGGCCTGTAGTTGTTCATGTCCAGGGGATCCAGGGAGGGTTTCTTTAGAAGCGGCCTAACAGCCGCTTCCTTCAAACAAGATGGAATATATCCCTCCCTGAAGGATGCATTGATGATGTCCATGAGGAACCTCCTCAATGCATCCCCTCTCCCCGGACGGCCAGCCACGATGGGCAAGGGTTGAGAGGGCAGGTTGTTTTCCTCACCTTCCGAAGCAGCTTGTCCACATAATAATAATAATAATAATAATAATAATAATAATAATAATAATAAAATTTATTTATACCCCGCCCTCTGGAAAACCAATCTGGGCGGCTTACAACAATTAAAATATACAATTCCCATAAAACATATATACAATACAACAGACCCCTCCCCCCTTTAAAACACTATTAAATCAAAGAATATTAAAAAGCCTTACAATTAATTTCAATTTGTAAAACAAAACTTGCCCAGTGAATAAGCCCAGCAATAATAATCCTCACCATCCTCGGATGGGGCCACGAAGAATCGTACGCTGGGGTGGGTCAGTTATAGCTGAGACCTGGATATTAATCTGCGAAGGCCTGCCGGAAGAGATCCGTCTTGACAGCCTTTTTAAAGCTGTCTAATGATGTTAAATGACGGATCTCGTCCGGCAGGTCATTCCAGAGTCTAGGGGCAGCAACAGAGAAAGCCTTCCTGGAGGTAGCCGCAAGCCTAAACTTTTGAGGTTGCAGCAAGTTCCTCCCAGAGGATCGGAGAGCGCAGGGAGGATTATAAGGGAGAAGGCGGTCCCTAAGATAGCTTGGACCCAAGCCATTTAGGGCATTAAAGGTAATAACCAACACCTTGTACCTGGCCCGGAAGCTGATAGGCAGCAAGTGGAGGGACCTCAGAACCGGAGTAATGTGGTTCCTCCTAGATGTTCCCAAAACAAGCCTGGCTGCCATATTCTGTACCAGCTGCAATTTCCGAACCAAGCACAAGGGATCTCGAATGTAGAGTGCATTACAAAAGTCAAGGCGTGAGGTTACCAGCGCATGCACAACAGTTTCGAGATCCCTTACTTCCAGAAAATGGCGCAGCTGGCGTATCAGCCGAAGCTGATAACAGGCGCTCTTGACCGTCGCATTTACCTGATTTGTCATTAGGAGCGACGAGTCCAGGAGCACCCCCAGACTGCGAACACAGTCAATGGAGGAGAGTGTGACCCCATCCAGGACTGGAGGGTTCAACCCAATTCTTGGTTTCGGGGCCGCTACCATGAGCACCTCCGTCTTGTCCAGATTCAGCTTCAATCTGTTTTTCCTCATCCAGCCCATTACCGCCCGAAGACATTCATTGAGAGAGGAGATGCCATTGGAATTCGAGGCCGACGAACGAGACACGGAGAAATAGATTTGGGTGTCATCGGCGTACTGATAACACCCAGCACCATAACTCTGTATAATCTCACCCAGCGGTTTCATATAGATGTTAAACAATGTCGGGGACAAAATAGCCCCCTGAGGGACCCCACAAGTGAGCTCCCTCTTACTGGAGCTACTGTCCCCGAGCAGCACCCTCTGGGATCTACCCGAGAGGAAGGACCAGAACCACTGAAGAGCAGTGCCCCCGATACCTAACCCTCTTAGGCGGTCCAAGAGGATGCCGTGGTCTATTGTATCAAAAGCCGCTGAGAGGTCTAGGAGCACCAACAGGGTCACACTACCCCTGTCAATGCTCAGATGCAGATCGTCGGTCAAGGCAACCATGGCAGTCTCAACCCCAAAGCGTGTCCTGAAGCCGGTTTGAAATGGGTCTAGATAATCAGTTTCATTCAAGACTGCTCGGAGTTGAAGATCAACTGCCCTCTTGATAACCTTGCTCAAGAATGGCAATAGTGAAACTGGCCTGTAGTTGTTCATGTCCAGGGGATCCAGGGAGGGTTTCTTTAGAAGCGGCCTAACAGCCGCTTCCTTCAAACAAGATGGAATATATCCCTCCCTGAAGGATGCATTGATGATGTCCATGAGGAACCTCCTCAATGCATCCCCCCCCCGGACGGCCAGCCATGATGGGCAAGGGTTGAGAGGGCAGGTTGTTTTCCTCACCTTTCGAAGCAGCTTGTCCACATCCTCAGTACTCACAGATTGGAGCTGATCCAGAATAATTTCATCGATGGAGTCGCTGGACACCTCGCCTATAGATTCTGTTACAACAGTGGTGTCTAAGTCGGCTCTTATCTGAGAGTTTTTATCTGCAAAGAAGTTGTTAAACATGTCACAGCAGGCTGTTATCTGGTTAAGTAAAGGATTTGGTGCAGGAAACACCTGCATCATCTCCCTCACCACCTTAAACAGCTCTGCTGGACGGGACTCTGCAGGCAGAAAACATGCAGAGGAGAAGGCTCTCTTTGCTGCAAGTATTGCTTCCCAATAGGAACAAAGAAAGTTCCTATGGCGAGTTCTGTCAGATAAAAGTCGAGTCTTTTGCCACCTGTGCTCTAGTCATTGTCCAAACCACTTCATCCTCCTAAGCTCAGGTGGGAGCGATCGGGTTGATAGCTCTGGTAAGAATGGTGTTCCGATCCATAAAAAAATAAGTATTAACCAGAGCCTTTCACCGGAATTCCCAACCATTAAACCCTCTAAGGCTTTCTGGAATCCAATTGGCTCCATTAGCCTTCGAGGGTGGACCATTCCGCGGGGCGAAAATTGGCTCTCAGTTCCGTCTTGACCAGGAAATGATCTGTCCATGACATTGCGAATGTGCTTACAACCTCCGCCCATGGATATTCCTGTTCCGTACTAAAGACCGCATCGAGTGTATGACCTGCACAATGTGTGGGCCCGTCAACCAATTGGGATAGGCCCATGTTTGTCATGGTATCCATGAACTCCTGAGCTGCACCTTTTAAACTGGTATCAAGCGGAATGTTGAAGTCTGGGTGACTCCAACAACTCCGACGGCCACCTTCCAAAGGCCCAGCCTCTGCCGCCACCGCTGCCATGTCCTCTGTGCCGCTGTTCCTGGCAGGGCTTAATGTTCAGGCGAGAGGAATGTTGAAAGCGAGTGGGGGGGGGTAAATGTCCTCTGGTGTTGGCTCCGCCCTGCAGCCTCCACAGATGGTTCAAGGCAGAGGCAAAAGCAAGGGCGAACAGTCCTGGCCAGGTGGACCTCAGCCTCTCCGCTGCCGCTGGATGATATTCAGGTGAGCAGGGGGGGGTTAAGTGTCCTCCGGCGTTGGCTCTGCCCTGCAGCCTCCACAGATGGTTCAAGGCAGAGGCAAAAGCAAGGGCGAACAGTCCTGGCTGGGTGGACCTCAGCCTCTCCGCTGCCGCTGGATGATATTCAGGCAAGCGGGGGGGGGGGGGTTAAGTGTCTTTTGGCGTCGGCTCTGCCCTGCAGCCTCTGCAGGTTCAGGTACATACTCTTGAAGTTGTCTGTTATCCGGATAGGTATCCTATTCAAGGAATTGTTATTTTTATGGATCAGAGCCACTCCACACACCCCGCCCACTTTCCCTTACTTGCTCATGCACAGAATACCCAGCTGGGAGAGCTTGATTCCAAGTGATGGCACTATTCTCCCCCAGCCAGGTTTCTGTAAAACAAGCCAGGTCAGTTCCTGCATCCCTAAGGAGATCATAGATAATATGGGTTTTGTTTTTCACCGACCTGGCATTACAAAGGAGCAAGGTACGGTTCTGTGGCAAGATTGGTAAGCTCCCCAACCTACTTTGGGAGCAGAGTGAACTGAAGGTGGAATCGATCTTAAACATCGAACCCGCCTTCTTTTGTAACAAGATTTCACTCTGCTATCGCCATATCTTCCTTTGCCCCACACCACCTCAATTTCCACACCCAGAATTTTCTCTGTCAGCTCTCCCCCATCCCCCTCCATCTCACTAATTGTTTCATAAGTCCCAGAGTGCATAGCTGAATCACTGTTTAAAAATTCACCAATGGTCAGAAGCTGGTAGCTAGGCGGATAAAGATGGAATTTAAACTGCCACTCGAGTCCTCCTAGTTACTACTGTCACTGCTAAGGGAGGAGATGGTGGTGGAACTCGGGAGGCTTTTAAAAGTTCTGCCCAGTGTCTCCATGGCCTTGACGCTGTCACTGCGCTGCCGTACATGGTGGTGGAACTCAGGTGACTTTTAAAAGTTCTGTCCGGCGTCTCCACAGCCTTGCCGCTGTCGCTGCGCTGCCGGGGATGGTGGTGGAACTCGGGTGGCTTTTAAAAGTTCCGCCTGGCATCTCCACGGCCTTGCCGCTGTCGCTGCGCTGCCTGGCTGAAGCACTTCTGTACAGGGGTCTTAATAGGTCTTAGCTTTAAAAGGGACAGGGACACACGTACCTATATAGATTTCTGAAATCACCATATAACCCTATAGGTATCTGAAAGTGCATTTAGAGGAAATGTGGGAGTCAGACCACTTTATGAAAGAAGTCACTTAAGGTTCTATCACACCAAGGCAGGCAAGCATGTCCACCAACCAACACTCACAGTCTTTTTTCATCTCCAGGGGGCATAAAGATATACATTAGCCACTGTATTGCCAAGATAACCAGAGCATCTCAGCACTGGATTCCCAATCAGAAAGCCTTGTTTCCACTCTTTTCACCTGCAAAACTGGAGATGGGGATTGTAAATGAAGTTTTTTCCTCAAGACAGTGTGACTCTAGTGACAATGGGAGAGACTGGGTAATCCTAACTACAATTTTTACTTTGGCAACTAAGGCCAAGCAGAAATTGTGAATTCATGCTCAGGCTGGGAAGAGCTTCTAGTGTAATATTCTACTTCATGGTTCACAACTAACAAAACTAGCAAATACTGCAGGAGGGTATGTGGCCACTATGCTCATGTTCCCCTTGAGGGCAGACAACAGAAGCTTCACCCCCTGGTGATGGCTCACTCCAGAGCTCTGCAAAGGAACCAGCGGATTCATTCTGACAAAAGGGGGAAGCAGATGGGCGGCATGGGGCCGCCCCAGGAAGCTGCGGATCGGGGCCGAGGCATCCCCATTCCTCGGCCCCGATCCGCAGCTTTGCTGCCCCTGGAAGGAGCGCTAAAATCGTGCTCCTTCCACAAATCGCCAAAGGTGCACCGCAAAAGGCTGCCGGGGCACCTTCGGTGGCTTTTCCGCTGCAGCGTATGCAAACGCTGCAGCGGAAAGGCATCCTTGGAGCCCCGGCCATGCAGAGGGCCGGCTGCTCCGAGGACGTTTTGGGGAAGGGGTTGGGGCGCCCAACGTGTGGCTGCCCCTCCCCTTCCTTGCTCTGAAGATGGCGCTTTGTGCCATCTGCTTAGCCCCAAACCCTGCTTACATCAGCTGCACTATTTAAAGGCTGGCTGGTGCCATGACTTCACTCAGAAACTCCTTGTTACAGATCTTGTCTGTTTTAAGAAGCATAGCTATACATCCTTATGACAGGGCCTCAGCAGACGGAGGCCCCGGAGACGCCGCGGGTCGGAGCGCCGCCGGAGTTCAGCCTCCGGACCGCGGCGCTCCTGCGGCGCATCTAAAAGGAGCACCAAATTGGCGCTCCTTTTAGATGTAAGGGAAAGTGCGCCCTAAAAGCGGCGGGCGCACTTTCCCTGGCTCAAACGGCGCAGCGCATGTGAACGCTGCGCCGTGAGGTCATCCCCGGTGCGCCAGCCGTGCGGACGGACGGCGCTTCTGGGGGCGACCTCAGGGAGAGGAAGGGGCGCCGCTCGTGCGGCTGCCCCTCCTCTTCCCTGCCCGGAAGACGACTCTTTTAGTCGTCTGCCGAGGCCCACAGTTGTGTGGGAAGAAGATGAATAATTCCCTCTGACCTACTGCCTGTCATGCTTCTACTATAGCAGATTGAAAAAACTAAACCAGTTTCCATCTGAAACTGCTATAACTGATTTGGTACAGCAATCTGTAGCCTGAATCCTGTAAGTAATTATCAATAGAGTAGGTAATTGAATCAATGATATTTACATAAGTATTGATTCAGCTTTAAACAACAGATTCAGTGGGTCTACTGTAATTGGGAATACTAATAGATTTCAGTCCCATGTTTGCCCAAATGGATCATAGTGAAAAATTTACTTATTTGGACAGCAACTCTCAAAATCCTCCAGCTGAGAGTACAGAAAAACCTAGTCTTCCCCATTTTTTCTATGGAGGATTCTGGGACTTTTAAAACTATTGTAGTCCAAAACAATAACTTACCTATGATCTAGTTTTAATGAATTTGGGTCTGTAGTCAAATCCTTTGAAGGCTACTATAATCTGATAGCTATTTCTCAGCTTTAATTTTATATATGTATAAAATGGGCAATGACCTACCTGGAGGCTTGCTGTTGAGTGAGTTCAACTGACAATTATTTTACCCATTAAAACTGCTCTTGTGGTAACAGTCAAATTCTACCAAGCAGCTGTAAACAGTAAGCCATTTAAGTATGCTGGATTGGAAAGATGATATCAACTGAAGAAAACACACAGCTAGAAAGAAAAGAAAACAAAGGCCATTCATTTTCTCTCTCACACACACACATACATTCACAGAGACCGTGAAGGGTTGTTGTTTTTTGAATCTTAGTGCAGACTTTAATTGAAGAAACATTTAAAAATTTAGCCAGGCTTTCAAAAGCATGTATTAGTCACTAGCAATATATTCTCATGCATATGCTCAATATTTAGGCAATTTACTATTTTTGTCTTAATTAAGATATGTCTTTTCAGCCAGCAACAAGCCAAATCATCTGTACTGTCATTATGTTAGTACGGCTCTAAATTCAGGATTCCGTCTAGCACTGGGGGATGGTTCTTAAGATGCTTTTCTTTATATGTTTTTGTATGTATGTGCATTCAATTCTATCTTTAAAATGGTGGTGGTACTTTCAGCAGAAGCAGCATAGAAAACTGCACACCATAACATACGTGACTTATGCATTTAGAGCCTTCACAGTAGTCTTCAGCCATCATCTAGACACTGGAACAGTTATGATAGGGGGGTTGCAGACTGCCAGAAATAGTGCAAATTGAGTCCACTTTTAGGGTTAGTGTTAGGGTTAGGGAAGCATGGGAACTGTATTTTATTGTGGCACCAGAGCTCTCTGACAGAGAAGGCTCAATATCTCGGGGGGGGGGGGAAACAATTCCCATGATTCCATAGCACTAACCCTTATCCTAAAAGTGGACTCAATTTGCACTATTTCTGGCAGTCTGCAACCCCCATCATTTACATTCTTACACTTTCAAGAGATAAAGGGTCCTTTCACACTTCAGTTTTAGTGCTGTGGATCCACTTTAACTGCCATGGCAACTTCCTTTCAGTTCCTGGAATTTGCAGTTCAGAGGAAGGTGTTTAGAATTCTCAACCAGAAAGCACTAGCACCTCACCAAACTACAAACCCAGAATTCCATAAGATGAAGCCATGGCAGTTGTAGTGGAATCATATCAAAATAGCTGTATACTGTGAAAGGGCCAAAGTAATGGCCCACTTCCTGCCCTGACTCTTGTCCCTTCTCTGTGTAAACTTGCCTCATTCATGTTATAGCAGGGTTTTTTTTTACAGCTAATGAAGTAAGTTATCTTTTACCATTTTTCTTATATGTAATAACTGATTGCAAAACAAGCCCTGAGGTAGCTAGATTCTCTTCTGATCCCATGAGCAAGGGAGCATCTACACTGTAAAAATAATGCAGTTTGACACAACTTTATGTGTTAGCTCCATCCTATAGAATCCTGGGATTTATAGTTTTACAAGCTCTTTAGCCTTCCCTGACAAAGACTGCTGGTGCCTCACAAAACTACAAACCCCAGGATTCGGTAGGATGGAGCCATGGCAATTAAAGTGGTACCAAAAAGTATTATTTCTAAAAAACAGATGCACCCTAAGTAGTAAAGACTGGCTAAATGAAATGATAGTTGATGGGTAAATGCATTAATATGTGCATGGGGTGACAGGATAGGATTTGAAACAAGTGTATGAGTATTTTTCTCCTTTTTTCTCTGAAGATGCTAGCCACAGATGCTGGCGAAATGTCAGAAAGGAACTCTTCTAGAACATGGCCACACAGCCCGAAAAACCCACAAAAACTATGGATGCTGGCCATGAAAGCCTACGACTTCACAGTTTATGAGTATGTCTGAAAATGCTTTGCATTGCTGTAATGAATATGATTTATATGATAAGCTAGCCAATGAATAGCCTGAATTAATTAGCAAGACCAATATTTCAAACTGCCTATTGCAAGATGTTGGAGAATTCATGATCTCAAAATATAGAAGAAATGAACAAGTGATTGGACACTGCAAAACAGTATGTAAAGCCATAAGCCAGGAAAGCTGCTCACTCTGGTTTGCAATTTTCTATTACCACTGAAAGAGAAAGAGTTCTGCATATTCATGGAGCTCCATCTGCCATACATAGCTATCGATCAGTGTTATATGGGACCAGCCAAAACTGAAAAGAGAGGAGAGCATGTGTAAAGAGTGATCAAATTAAATCAAAGAAGCAGAAGTGTTATGGCAAAAGGATATAAAGTGAGTGTTACCAAATGTACAACAGCTAGGACAGCAACTTCTCCCTTATTTCCTCAGCTTTCCTCCTTTGGTGTTTCTTCTTTACAATAAATTTGGTGCACTCACTCACTCTTTAAAATGAATATTACCAGCCTGAAAGTTAACACATTTGAATTGCTTGCAGATTTCATATATGTTTCTGAATAAATTGATTTGTTGCACTTTTAAACTGTAATTTGCTCTGAGTGTTTGGAAAAAGAAGAAATTTGAAGGAGCAATTTTAAAAAGCCTACACTTTCATTATAGTTCATTACTGATTAAGCAGAATGTGTGGTAAGAATAATAAAACATAATAGATTTACAATAGAAACAATTCCATTTAGTACGTACATTCAGAACTTACAAAATGTATACAAGTATACTTCTAGTGCTGTGTGTATGTGAGTGTCTCTATGTGTAAAATCTCGGGGAGAAAAGCTATATCTACTGAGTAGTGCAATGAGGTGCTTTATGGTGTTCTGGGTTCCTTTGCACCCTACCTATGTATGCTTTTGTGAACATAAGCTAAGGAGGTAAATCTTTTCTTATTTCATTGCTGACCAGTCATGGAATAATGAGACTAGACACAGAGAAACTGAGTTGAATAAGGGCTAGTTTATTTAACCTAGAACCTATTTAAACTGCACTGAACCTTGAAAGGAACAAGAGTGGAAAGCAATCTAGTACAAGATCAACTGAGGAAGATGTCATTCCTTAATTTCCTTCTTAGCCTTGCACTGGGCAAACCATCTGAACTCCAAGGACAACCCAATAACTACATTGCTTCCCATCTGGCCATGTCCTGGAAGGTATACCCAAGGAATCCCACCCACATGTCACAGAACTTAAATTGAGAATGAAGTTTCCAGGTCAGCCCCAAGAGTAGTCCCCTTCTTTACCCACCTAGATGCAGGACCTAAAGAAGTCATTCCAGAGCCCTCCCCCCACCTTCACCAAATGGGTGAAAGGGTATTGACCTTAATCCTGATTTTTGTCTCCCCATTACCAGCCAAATGACTGCCTATTTAATGACAGCACCCCAAGACAAAGTACCCCAGCTACAGTGTAGGGAAAGGGAGGGACTCAAGTAAAAGGAAGAAAATTCCTACCCACCCATAAAGCAACTATCAATGCTCATGTTTCACTGGAGATAGGAAGGTGGGTCAAAGCATTTTCAAAGAGGAAGTGAAGGTAGGGTTGCCATCATTCTCTTATATAAAACCAGGACAAAAAGTAGGGAAAATGTAGGACAAAATGTAGGGCATTCAAGAAAAATGGTGGACATGACCAACTAAAACCCCAAAACATTACTAAAATAACAAAACATTAAATTGATTTATATTAAAATAATATGAATTCATGCAGTGTGGATGCAGCCAGGAAGGAAAAGAGGGCCTCCAGTCCAACCCCCTTCTGCCATGTGGGGACCCCCACAGCCACAGTGCCCCTCCTCCTCCTCCCTCCACCACAGGCTCTCTTGCATCCAATAGCCAGGAGGATGGGTTTGGCCCTGCACTGGCTCCTGAGGGAGGCTCCCACGGGGGTAGCACAGGTGGAGAGTCCAGTAGGCCTATGGTCAGGATCCAGCCAGCCAGCCCCTTCCAGATGCCCTCCAGGCCCCCATTGCCAGTCTTTCCTGAGCCCAAGCCCCGTGCTGCCCCGAGGTTGCACTTACTGGGGAAGGTGGGAGGGAGGTGGTGTCACCCTCACTGTGGCTCCTGCACCATCTCAAGAGCCGCAGCAGCAGAGAGAGGTGGGGGGGGGGTAAGCCCATCATGATGAAGCACCAGAGGCAGCCAGCCTCCATCCCTGTTTCCCTGGCAGTGGCCCCTGCTGACCACAGGCCTGGTTAGTCCTCTAGGCCTCCACTTAGCCTTGCCTCAGTTGGATTAGAGGGTGCCACTAAGAACCCAGCCTGGCCCTTCCTTTTCCTCCTCTTCCTCCATTAGACCACATGCCACCTAAGGAGGAGAAAGTGACTCACATCATGTGAAGAGGGAAGGAGGCAGAGCCAGGCCAAGCTCAGCAGACTATTCCTGCCTTGTTCTGGGTACATTTTGTCAAATTCCTGTCCAACTGGAGATTGACAAAATGTTGCCTGGAACAAGGCAGGAATCCAGGATTGGAGGGTCTGAAATGCCCAGCTGGGCTGGGACAATTTTTAGACCCTGCAATCCAGAATTGTCCCAGTTTTCCAGGATGTACAGCAACCCTAAGTGAAGGGGATCAGTGAAGGGGATCAGATAGGTCTTAAACACCCTCTAGCTCCACCATCCCCTTTATTGGCAACACAATGCTCTGCACCTGATGTATACATGCTAAGATGACATCACCCCCACAGCAGCTTGCAGGTCTAAATCTGTATTGCTGACCAACTATGGAATAACAAAACCAGACACATGGAAATTGGACTGAAAAAAGGGCACTTTATTTAATCTCTTTAAACTGCACTAACCTGTAAAGGAGTAATAGTGGGGAGCAACCAAGTGCAGGATCAGCTGAAGCAGGCATCACATCTTGATGCTCTCCTTAGCCATCCCCTGGGAGAGCCATCTGAGCCCTGAGGATAGCCCAATAACTGGATTGCTCCCCATCTGGCCATCTCCTGGAAGGTAGACATGAGGAACCTCATCCCCAAGTTGCAGGACTCATGAGGGCAAAGACCCTAGGTCAGCCACAAGATTGGTCTCCTTCCCCTCTAGTCATAGGACCTAAAGGAGAAATTCTGGAGCCTTCTCTTAACCAAAAGGGTGCCAAGGTAACCTACCATAACTCTGATTTTTCTCCCCTCACTACATGTCATGGACAAGGGACGAGCATCTACTTAACTCTTTTCCGCCATCCAGGCTGGCCAATAGGGCCCTCACTTCCTGTTGTAAATCCCCTAGGAACAATGTGTTACCTTTCTCTGATAAATGCACACAATCAATTCTGTAGAATTGGGCCACTGAAAAGCTATAGTGGTATGTGGATACTCCAAACATTTAGAATTTCCCTGTTTATCCTTGTATAGGCTGTATCAGGGCGTCAGGGGTCATTCTCACTCACCCACCCCCACTAAATTTGGCAAGGCAAAATGGTCAGCCACATCAAGATTATTCCTGGTCATCTAGTCTGTATGACCCTGAGATCATGCAGAGCCTTGCCTTCCAACAGCCCTAGGTCATCACCTCCCAGGTGAGGAATAGTCCCCTGATGCTTCCTGTTGGAATATGGATGGGATATACAGTCAAAATTTAGAGATGTGTGTGTGGAAAAATCTCTTATGGGAAAAGTGTCTAAGGAAACAAAGAAGACTCAGCCAGCAGGTGGTTTAAAGCCAAAACAATTTCACACGGTACAGAATAACAAGGTTGGGCCTGGGAATAGGATACTGATAGC
This sequence comes from Phrynosoma blainvillii, assembly GCA_026167975.1. Classification (NCBI taxonomy): domain Eukaryota; kingdom Metazoa; phylum Chordata; class Lepidosauria; order Squamata; family Phrynosomatidae; genus Phrynosoma; species Phrynosoma blainvillii. Next base: position 62,594,868 of record JANUYF010000002.1, on the reverse strand, counting down.
TAAACACATGAGCTCATATGTTTCTCATGAGAACCAGGTCACATGGGGAATGACATACAGTTAAAGGCTGGTCTAGAGGCTGGGATACAGCAGATCATCCAATCATCATATAAGTTAACACCCAGGAGGTGGAGTATGGGATGGGCCAAGAGTTCCTTTGTTCATCTTTGTTAAATACTTGCTATGTCTTTTCAACTGAACTGGATAACTACAACAACAAAATCTACAAGATGTGATCCTATGGTCTTTGCCATCGGCAAGATGGATTGTATATATTTATTTTCTGTTTTTATTATGCAACAATAAAGCTTTACTTTACAAATGTGTCTTCATGGAAACAGCATTTCCAGGATGGCTGGTGAAAGGAAGCAGGCTTCTGAACTCTGCTGCATTTACAAATCACATCATACAAATCAACAATAGGTTATGGGCCCAGCTACATCTTCGGCTGAGCCAGAGAGGAGCAGAGGAAGGTGCCAGGGAAGGGCATAAAAAGGCAAGACTCTTTTGAGTGCCATTTGGGTTACAATGGAGGTAGTCAGATTTCCAAAATTAACAGACTCAAACTACAGCTCCTGGTGCATGTATGCAGAGTCCCTTTTGGTCAGGAAACAGCTGTGGTCAATAGTCCCGGATAGGCTTCCACAGGCACCCACACCAGTAGACGTGGAACGGAACGAAAGAGTACGCGCTTCTATTCTCCTAACGCTCACAGAAGGGTACTTAAATTATGTAAGAGAGAAAAGTTTAGCCAAGGATATTTGGGACTCTCTGAGGGACATTCATCAGTTCAGTACAGCCTTAGCCAAAATGATGTTGTGAAGAAAATTATATTCACAGAAAATGGAGAAAGGTCAATCTCCAGAAAAGCATCTGGAAATAAGCATTAAGAGTAGCAATACACTTTTACACTAGTGTTGTGTTCAAATAAAAGTAATCTTGTGGGCAAATAAAATAGATGTCCCTTTACTACTCAAAATCAAACCAACCCAGACAGGTGGCCATTCAGCCTCTGTTTAATGACCTCCAAAGAAGGAGACTCCACCACACTCAAAGGGAGTGTGTTCCACTGTCGAACAGCTCTCATTGTCAGGAAGTTCCTCCTAATGTTGAAGTGGAATCTCTTTTTCTGTAGCTTGTATCCGTTGTTCCAGATCCTATTCTCTGGAGCAGCAGAAAACAAGCTAGCTCCCTCCTCAATATGACAAGTGTGTGGGGTGGACTATACGGAAGGGCAACCTCGGGAGGAGGAAGGGGCGCCAATCGTGTGGCTGCCCCTCCTCTTCCCTGCCTCCAGGACGGCTTTTTAAGCCATCTGCCGAGGCCCTTAGAGTGCCTGTGTATAGCTAGGACACCTGACTTAATGTGTGCAGTTTTGAATATAAATATAAAAACACATTAATTGGTTCTAGGTTGAGCAGTCATAAAAACTGGTTCAGCATAGGGCCATCATGTTCTTCAATCTGTTCCTGAGGTAAACAAGTCACTGAAGGGAGAAAGAAATGATCTTAATTGCCATACCTCTGACGTTTCATGGTAATATGCAAGGCAGATTCATACCTCTCTTAGATGAGGCAAATAAACATCTATCTATACATCTGCTGCTGGGAAACACATAGACACAAGCTAATACTATCTGAATGAATCATTCTGTTAATTATTGATTAATATTAATTACAATTATTGGAATTCCTTTTATTAGTGTATTACCATTATTATCAGTAACATCTGTAATTATAACTCCAGCACTTTTACTGGCATAAACTATGTTACAATCTTCAACAATTTCATATAGTAAAGTTGTACGGTACTTTCATTTTCTGTTATATCAATGCTAAATCATTTTTGTGCATATAAAATTCATAGCACAGGTGAATGGAGGAAAAGAAGGAAATGGCAGCAGAAATTTTAGAGGGAAATAGAAGATAAAGATACTGGCTTGGATTTGAAATTAGGAATAGATTGATAGCAAATCTAGAATATTTACACTCTTGACACTATCAGCCCATTCTCTGGAGATTCCCCCATCCCCCCATGATCTTTGCACATGACTATTAATAATATTTTCCCCTCCAGTGTTCAGAGTCTTTCTGAGCAACAGCAATCTGGCAGAGAAAAAATGCAAGTGAATTTAAAAAAAAAATGTGGTTGAATCCCTGGAACAAAGCTCTCAGATTCAGTGAGGAGAAGTTAATGAAAACATATCACTTGTTGGTGGAACAGAATCTAACAGATCTGAAGGAAGCAAGTCCATACTGCTTCCAAATGTCCTGTTTGGGGGCTTAGCACTGTCTGTCACCAATGCCAACACTACTAGTGGTAGATTTTAAAAAGCAGCCACTTCCATGGACATAACACAAGTTTGTGTGAATCATCCTTCTGCCAAGAAGTCTCATCTCTCCTGGTGAAAATCCACCTCCATCTAATCCTACCCTTACTTCCTACTAGCAAATTAGAATTGTCCTCTTTGTCACTCAAGACAGCAATTATTTGTAGCTGGATGGATTTTTCCAGATCAATACCAATTCATTCAAAGCAGAAACATCGTTATCTCAATATTCTGCTACCTTGACCCCCCTAATTTAGTTTGATGTCACTATAGAATTATTTCAGTTGCTCAGATCCAAAACATGGTGTTCCCTGACAGGCACCATCCTTTCTTTGTTGTTGTTAGCTGTCTTCAAGTCAATTCTGACTCATGGCAACCCTGTGGATGAGACATCTCCAAGATTCCCTATCTTCCACTGCCTTGCACAGATCCTGCAAGTCCTTTCCCATAACCTCCCCTGATTGAGTCTATCCATCTGGTTTGTGGTCTTCCTCTCTTTCTCCTATCCTCTACCTTTCCTAGCATTATTGTTTCTTCTAGTGATCGGTGCCTTCTCATTATGTAGCTGAAGTATGATAGTTTTGACTTGATCATCTTAGCTTCCTAGGACAGCTCTAGTCTGATCTGTTCAAGAACCCATTTGTTTGTCTTCTTGGCTGCCCATGGTATCCCAAGTACTCTTCTCCAGTACCACATTTCAAATGAGTTGATTTTCTTTCTGTCTGCTTCCTTCACTGTCCAGCTCTCGCATTCGTACATGGTAATTCTTAATACAATGCCCTGAACGATTCTGACTTTAGTGCTCAGTTGTGTGTCTTTGCTCTTCAGTATCTTTTCCAGTTCTTTCATAGCTGCCCTTCCCTTTCCTAGTCTTCTTCTTATTTCTTGACTGCAATCTCCATTCTGGTCAATGTTTGATCCTAGATATGGGAATTATTTAACTATTTTAATTTCCTCATTGTCTGGATTGAATTTGTGTATTTCTTTTCTGGTCATTATTTTTGTTTTCTTTATGTTCAGCATCAGACCTGCCTTTGCACTTTCATCTTTGACCTTTCTTATTAACTATTCCAATTCCTGAACATCTTCTGCTAATATTATGGTGTGGTCTGCATATCTTAGGTTGTTAATGTTGCTTCCTCCTATCTTAACTCCTCCTTTTTCTGATTCTAATTCTGCTTTTCTTATGATGTTTTCAGAATATAAGTTAAACAAGTAGGGTGATAGGATGCAGCCTTGCCTGACCCCTTTGCCTATTAGGAACCACTCTATTTCCCCGAGTTCTGTTCTGATGGTGGCCTCTTGTCCTTGGTATAGATTCCTCATCAGGACAATCAAACGTAATGGCACCCCCATGTCTTTGAGTGCATTCCATAATTTTCTGTGATCTATACAATCAAATGCTTTGCTATAGTCTATGAAGCACATGCTGATTCTTTTTTTGAATTCTTTGGGGCACTACATTACCCATCGTATGTTTGCAATGTGGTCCCTAATGCCCTTTCCTTTTCTGAGTCCTGCTTACATCTCTGGAATTTCTCTCTCCGTATATGGTTAAAGTCTATCCTGCAGAATTTCGAGCATTATTGTCCTTGCATGTGAGATTAGTGCTATTGTCCTATAGTTGCTGCAGTCTTTTGTATCTCCTTTCTTGTGGATTGGTATGTATATTGAGCATTTCCAGTCTGTTGGCCACCTTGCTAATGTTGAAACCATCCTTTCTACTAAGAGTCTATTCACCACAAATGCCACAAAATAATTTTATTGCATTAGTCCAACAAAATTTGAAACATATTCACCAAACCTGGATAAACAAAAATTTTACATAGTTCCTCTTCTGGGAGAATAGAAATATATCCATCTGAAGAAATTTCATAAAGTTTAGCTACATAATCCACAGTCCTCTCCCATCTGAAATAGCTTCCTTTAGCAAACACAATTTAAAAATAATCTATTCTAGACAGGGAATCAGCGCTTTCAGAACTTTTATTACAGGAATATACTACACCTATCATTTTCTTATGCTTCCTTAACCAGCAAATGATGTGGTAAAATTCTGGGTACTGGCAGCATGTGGAACAGAACCATTTTAATTTGTCCCATCTGGCATATTAACATTAATAAAATATGTTTTTAAAACAAAGAAGCCTTAAAAGGCTTTCATCTACTGATTTAACAAGATAATAAGGAAAGCTCCCAATCTGCTGCTAAATCTAACTGATAAGAAAAAGACAAGAGTTCAAGATGATGCCCAAGGCAGTAAACCTATGGGACAATGATGTTAAAGAGCTTGATGATTTCAGCCTTAGAGTGATATAACAGGTTTTTAAAAACCATTTATTTTGCTTAATTGAGTAAATCTGCACAGAGATAAATATATATACAGCTAATTTAACAAATATTGCAAACCATCTAGGGATGTTTAAGCATCCAGGTCACTGCAAAAACAAGAGTATTGCTAACCTCAGAAATTGTGCACAAAGGATACCTCATGCTGTGGAATTAACTACTCTTTGATTGTTCCATTAAAATTTAACCATCAAAGACTTCTATTTTAAGCCTACACTAAGGGAGTAGAAATAATATTAATTCCGCTGGCATAATTATGCCTATAGCTATTTGTGGTTATTTGGATTGCAACACTGCAACACCCTTAACATTCTGCCAAAGCTGTAATGATTCACCTTTGTATTTGGTGGTACAGGCTAGTAGATGGTTAAAAGGGATTAGGATACTATAATTTTTGTATATGCACAAACACATACACACACATATGGGGTTATAATTTTGTACAATCACATGATATATAGAAAAGGGGGTATCATTTCATACAATCAGGATCATATGGTATAATATTGTTTTATGTTTACATTTGAATTAGAGAAGTATTCTTAGGGCCTTTGCAGACTGCCAGAAATAGTGCAAATTGAGTCCACTTTAAGGGTTAGGGAATCACGGGAACTGTATTTTATTGTGGTACCAGAGCTCTCTGACAGAGAAGGCTTAATGTCTCAGAAAAAAAAATTCCCATGATTCCCTAGCACTAATCCTAACCCTTAAAGTGGACTCAATTTGCACTATTTCTGGCAGTCTGCAAAGGCCCTTAATAGTGTATTTCTACATAAAATGGTCTAGTAGTTCTGTATCCAGCACCAGCAGAATCATGATATTTTCCCCTTTCTGTCCTTTTACCAAACAACATAAATAGTATTTTTGGATGTATAGCATTTGGCAACTGCCTAGACAGGTGGTGGGATCTCTTTCTCTTGGCATCTTCAAAAAGAGGTTGGACAGCTACCTACTAGAGATTCTCAACCTGGAGATCCTGCACTGAAGCTCCACGGACTTTGTGGTCCATGTGTCTCCTTCTAACTATGATTCTATGATTGTATGTTTCAGACAAAGCCACAAGTTTATTAATTATGGCTGTATAGGCTTCATCTCACAGATATCAGAAAACTTGGCTGTTATCTGGAAAGAAGTGACCAGTGGGGTGCCATGGGGCTCTGTCCTGGGCCCAGTACTATTCAATATCTTTATTAATGACTTGGATGATGGTATTAGGGGCATAGTTATCAAATCTGCAGACGACACCAAATTAGGAGAAGTAGCTAATACCCCAGAGGACAGGATCAAAATTCAAAATGACTTGAACAGACTAGAAAGCTGGGCCAAAGCTAACAAAATGAAATTCAACACGGAGAAATGTAAGGTACTGCACTTAGGGCAGAAAAATGAAAAGCACAGCTATACAATGGGGGACACCTGGCTGAATGAGACTACGTGTGAAAGGGATCTAGGAATCCAGGTGGACCACAAGTTGAACATGAGTCAACAGTGCGATGCAGCAGCTAAAAAGGCCAATGCAATTTTAGGCTGCATCAGTAGAAGTATAGTGTCTAGATCAAGAGAAGTAATAGTGCCACTCTATTCTGCTTTGGTCAGGCCTTAGCCTGCCCAAGGAGTTCGAGGCACACAAGTGCCCGAAGTTAGAAAAGTATTTTGTTAATTGGATAATGGGCTTTACAATTTTTAGGGGTATTATTGAGGAGAAGGAGCCCTTAAGGTCACCAGACTTATCTAAATATCAAGAGATAATGGTGAAGGCATATACAAATTGTTATTTTAATTCAAGAGGGTCTGCTTGGCTTCAGTACGACGAGCAGTTCCGAATGCGGGCTGCTTTAGATCATTCCATGTTCAGGCTGAGTTATGGGTGGACGTCATAGTGGGTGCCTCCCTTTTGAGCAGGTGTGACAATGGCTTCGTGCCTATGCTCACTCAGCCTAGAGGGCCTGGCATGGGGGAAAAGATATCTTCAGGAGTCTGTTGGGGGTTTAATGCAGGCAAGTGCAGGCGGCAGACCTGCAGGTTTGAACACCGCTGTAACACCTGCGGTGGGAATCACCCCGGCATCTCTTGCTTTAAAGGTAAAAGGTCTGGAGCTGGAGCCACCTCTCAGACAACACCAACTGGAGGTAAGGGCACCAATGCCCATTAAGTTGGATGTTTTAGCTGCTTGGCTTAGAGTGTACCCTAAGCGGGATGCAGCCCGGTACCTACTTGATGGTTTTACATATGATTTTCACATTCCGTATTCTGGTTCAAGAGTTTATCATTTTTCACCTAATGCATGTTCAGTGAGGGAGTTACCAGTGATTTTTAGGGAAAAACTGATGAAAGAGCTGGCAGCAGGGAGGATATCTGGGCCCCACAAACATTTGTCAATGCCAACATTATGATTGTCACCCCTGGGTGTGGTTCCCAAAAAGACACCAGGTGAGTACCGTTTAATTCACAATCTTCCTTACCCAAAAGGGGAATCTGTTAACGATGATATAGACCTAGCCTTGGCATCGGTGAAGTATGCATCATTTGACTCAGCAGTATAAATGATTAAAACCTCAGGTAAGGGAGCTCTTTTGGCAAAATCTGATATAAAATCTGCCTTCAGACTACTTCCAGTACACCCTGCAGATTTTGACCTGCTTGGCTTCCAATTTGAGGGAATGTATTATTTTGACAAGACAATGCCAATGGGTTGTTCTATTTCTTGCTCAGCTTTTGAAAAATTTAGTACCTTTTTGTACTGGTGTGCGGTTAAGAGGTCTGGCAATTCGGCCATTACGCACTATTTAGATGACTTCCTTTTTGCTGGGGCCCCTGACAAGATGATGTGCCAGCGCACTTTGTCGGTTTTTCAAGTTTTGATGGATGAGATGGGAGTTCCTCTGGCTGATGAGAAGACAGGGGCCCCGCCACTTTTTTAACTTTTCTAGGCATTGAGCTTGATACAGTTGAGGGTTTATCCCGCCTCCCGAATGAAAAATTGGACCTAATGAGACAACAGGTAAGGGCAATGAGAGGTAAGAACAAGGCTTGTTTTTTAACTTGTATTGTATTTTTGGACTGTCTTATTCAATGTTGTAAGCCGCTTTGATCAGTTTTCTGGAAAGGCGGGGTATAAATAAAACTTTTATTTATTTATTATTAAGGCCATGTCGCGTGAATTTCAATCTCTAACAAGTTTGTTGAATTTTGCTTGTAAAGTCGTAGTTCCGGGGAGGGCATTTTGTGCACGACTATACAATGCCACAAGGGGAATGTCTTCCCCACATCACCACATTCGTATTAATAGTGGGATACGGGAGGACTTGAAGATTTGGGATTCATTTCTTGAGGATTTCAATGGCGTTTCATTCTGGAGGAGCGAGATGCTCCTAAAGGCTGATTTTCAGGTTTACACTAATGCATCTGGAGCCCATAGTTTTGAAGTATACTGGAAGGGGCAGTGGGCAGCGGAGAGTTGGCCTCAGCCTTGGGTGGATAATGGTTTGACAAAAGATCTTACCTTCCTTGAACTGTTCCCTATTGTGGTTGCAGTTCATTTCTGGCCAAGGCAATTTACACATAACACTGTTTGGTTTTGGTGTGACAACCGGGCAGTAGTTCATGTAATCAATTCACAGAACTCTAAATCTTCAAGGGTAATGGTGTTGCTCAAGTCTTTGGTATTGCAATGTTTGAAATATAATGTGTTGTTGAGGTGCACCAGGTGCTTGATTTATTGAATCCCCTGGCAGATGCCCTTTCACATTTTCAGTTTCACAGATTTCAAAAACTGGCTCCGGATGCAGCTACACAGCCCTTGACAGTGCCAACCCATCTGTGGAGTCTTGGAGGATAGAGATCGAGAGTGCTATCCAACATTCCGTTGCCCCTTCCACACGCAAGTCACACCAGCTTGCAATGAGAGCTTTTAGACAGTTTTTAGTGGATTTTGGGGAAACCGAGGTTTGACCATTGGTGGTAGAGGTTGTACTCCATTTTGCAGTCCATCTTAGGCAGTCCAGACTCTCCCCGGTTACCATTAGAGGGAGGTTGTCAGCCCTGGTCTTTTACTCTAGGGAAGGCGGGTTTACAGATCCTACTATAGATTTTAGGGTTTGGAAGGCCTTAGAGGGATGGTCTAGGGAGCTCCCAGTGACACGCGACACCCGCATGCCGGTGACAGATTAAATCCTTACTCAGATTTGGCATTCCCTCCAAATGGTATGCTCCTCACCTGAAGAGGTTACTTTGTTCCGGCTGCTTATTCATTGGCCTTTTTCACTGCTACTAGAATCAGCGAGCTTGTCCCTAGCTCCCTCTCTGACACGTCAGGCAGGGCGCTGTTGTTTTCCGACGTTTAAATTTTAGAACAAGGTCTACATTTGTGTTTTAGGCATTCAAAAATGGATTAGTTGGCTAGGGGTCAAAACATAGTTTTATCCAGGGCCCCTAATGGCTAGATTTGCCCTATATTGGCATTGTCAGGTTACCTTAGACTGCGCCCACCTTCCTCTGGTTATTTGTTTTTACATGTCTTAGGTCTTCTGTTGACACAGTTTCAATTTTGAGCAGTGTTATGGGAGGCTCTGAAGCATGCGGGTTTGCCAGCGGCCCAATTTTCTTTGCATTCTTTTCATATTGGAGCTGCGACGGCTGCAGCAGCTCATGGCCTAAGCGATGCCGCAATACGGCATATTGGACGATGGCGCTCTAGAGCATTTAGATCTTACATTCACCCTTAGTATGATTGGATGTGGAAATTATACTACCTAGAGCATGATACGATCCTTTATTCATGTTATTACATATGTTTTGTTGAGCAGGTCATGAACACTGTGACGTCTAAATTGTCGGTCACAGCTTAGTCTTTTGGGCTGAACAGCATGTTATACAGACAGGCCAAGATCCAAACTTGGGTATGGAATGGTTTGTGTGCATGCATTGGTTTGGATGGAGAGGCATGCTATGGGGGGCCCTTCTTTCACATATCATTGAGTTGACCGCCACCTTCTCACCTCCTCGGATTCTACTCATTCACCTAGGCGAAAATGACTTGGTCAAGATTTCCAGATTACAGTTGGTCAAAAAGATGTTGGTGGACTTACAGGAAATACAACAACGGTTACCAAGGACTGCTATTTTTTTGGACCAATCTCTTGCTGCGACGTAATTGGCCTGGTGCAAGAAAAGACTCAGCTAATAACATGTTGGGTGAATAGAAGTATTGCAAGGAGGTTGAAAGACTTTGGGGCACAATGTGTAGTACATGATAGGATCAGAATTTATTTGCCACATCTGTACAGGGGTGATGGGGTTCATCTCTCCCTGATTGGCTGCATTGCATACCTGGAGTCCATTGCCTTTCATTTAAAACGGATCCTTCTGGGGGGGGAGGGGATGCCAAACTAGGCTGGCCCCCTCCTGTGGCGGGCAGGGACCTTCCCCCCAGGAGATAATTGGACATTTGGATTTACAATATTTGTCAGTTAAGAGGGATGAAGGGTTTACATCATCGGCTTTAAAAAATTTGTTACATCATCATTTTTAGAGATGATGTCAGAACCAGGACGGGGGAGGAGATAATTTGTTTAGTTGTTTAGCAAATTGTGTGACAACTTCTTTGACATATGCTTTGTGAGATGTGTGACGTATCCCTGAAGACTTGCATTGATTAAGATGAAGATTGCCTCAGGTGTTATGGCATGCACACATACTCATGTGTCAAGAAGAAAGATATAAATAAATAAAATTTGTGGATGTAAAAGTTATTGTTTCAGATCCTGTACAGAGGAATAAAGTTGTTATCCATAAAAACGGTGTTTGGACTTCTTTGTGCCAGTGCAATGAGGCCTAAACAAGTTAACACAGGGCCTTTACAGACTGTCAGAAATAGTGCAGCTTGAGGCCACTTTAACTGTGGGCCTCGGCAGATGACTAATAGAGTCGTCTTGGAGGCCCGGAAGAGGAGGAGCAGCCACACGCGCGGCGCTCCTTCCTCTTCCTGAGGTTGCCCTCGATGCTGCCGGCCCTCCACACGGCTGGCACGCTGAGGGCAACCTCCCGCCGCAGCGTCCGGACACGCTGCGGTGGAAAAGTCAGAGAAAGTGCACCCTACGAGTTTAGGGCACACTTTCCCTGTCTTCTAAAAGGAGCGCCAATTTGGAGCTCCTTTTAGGGTCGCTGCAGGAGCGCCGCGGTGCGGAGGCTGCGGTCCCGCGGTGCTCCGGACCAGGGCATCCCCGATGCCCTGGTCTGCATCCCCCCTGTCCTGGCTCAGTGCTAAGGAATTATGGGAACTGTAGTTTATTGTGGCATGAGAGTTCTCTGACAGAGAAGGTGCAATGTCCCAGAAAAAAATGCAATTCCTATGATTCCCTAGCACTGAGTCCAGACAGTTAAAGTGGCCTCAAGTTGCACTATTTCTGGCAGTCTGTAAAGGTCCACAATTAGCAGAGCACATCATTAGAACCAGAGCTTCCTTAAGAAGTAAAAGACATCCATTTATCATAGCATGTGTGGAGATAAGGCAGATTTAGGCAGGTAGAGAGAAGCCCTGACACCATCCAATCAGGATGGGTGAAGCACCAGCCAATAAGAGTGGAAATAGAAGTGGATATAAATAGAACAGGAGAGAGAATAGAGAGTGAGTTAGTTGGTAAGGAACTTGGTTAAGAACAGAACTCACTGTGAGAGTTGCTGTTTTAGTGCACCCTGAGGGGGGTTGAGAGACTTAGTGGCAAGTTTATACTAAAGAGAAAAGCAGTTGAAAGGTTTTAAAAGTACTCAGGAGAAGACTAAGAGTGTCCTGGGGAAAAGTGAAGTGTTATTCTCTGAGGAGAATGGTATACCGTGAAAAGTGAAGCACATTCAGTTAATAAAAGTGTAAGGATCAAGAGTATAATAGAGTTTGAATAGTTTTGAGGTTACTGTAACAAACAAGTATAAGGACAAGAAATCACAAATGTAACACAGTGTAACAAAGTATGCCAATAGTGTATTAACTGTGAACAACATCCCACACAAGTGATACTGTATTCAAGTTAATCTCCAAATAAACTTATAACACTGTTTCTATAAAAGAGTGTTTGGAATGCTTTCAAAGATACAGTTACAGACTACCAACATTGAGGAAAATATTTAATTATTAAGTCTCCTTGAGTAATTTGGGGGGGAAATAGATCTTCATCATGGATTGGTGGCAACTGTGGCACAAGATGACAGAGGAGCAAAAGTGTATTTAGAAAGGTTTTTAAAAGGTAAATTTGGGCAGTGCCATGTGGTCACCATCACAAATTGATGGCAGTGGTGGGATAAAAAAAAAACCCATTGGGCTGCCATCTGAGAAAACATGGGACAGATGAGCTTGAATCATTCCACACTTTGTAAAATAGCTTCCTTTTGTTTTTTGGTTGGTCACTAGGAGGTGAATGCCTGTTACTTTTGGCAGTCTAATTGTTCAGACAAGGTGTTTTGAAGGAACTGCATACCTCAAGGTAGCTGTTGTGAGTAGTCAGGGGTCTGTTACAACCAGGCTCAGAGAGAAATTTAAACCATCAACAGCTTGCTGTGGAAAGGTTGCCTGATACTTTGCAGATAAAATGCTTTGATGCATTCCAACTTGGATGCTACAGCTAATACAGATTTATGGGTGTAACTCTTGTCCCCACTTATCCAATGATAATAGATATTTTAAAATTTATACAGCCTGAGATGTGGACAGGATCCCTGGAGAAGTGAGAGTCACTGCATGTGTACCACACCCTTGTCTCTCCTGGATTATTAGACAGATGAAGGTAAACTGGTGAAGAGGGTAACATCAGTGATTAATGTATGGGTCCCAGCAGGCCTGAAGGAGCTGTTGTAAGACCTCTATTGGGGGGAAAACTTATCTTGATCCTACTATATTGGAGAATTATTAACCACTCTCCACTATTCCATTTTTGGGCAAGGTACTGGACCACATGGTAGAGCAAAGCTTCTGGGATCCCTGGATGAGATAGGTAAATTTGATCCATTTCAGTCTGGCTTCAAGCATGGTTATGAGGTGGAGATGGCCTGGCTACCTTGGTGGTTGCCCTATGTCAGGAATTAGATGGGGGAGTGTGTCCTTGTTGATTCCGCTGGTCCTTTCACTAATACCATTGACGATGGGATCCTTCTGCATCAACTCACTAGAATGAGGTGCTGTTTTACAGTGGCTTCAGTCCTTCCTGCAGAGGTGGTGCTGGGGTGTTCTTGTCTGACTCTTTGATCATTGCTTTGTCCAGTCCCTCGAGGTTTTATTTGGTCCCCTATGCTATTTAACATATACATGAAACAGCTGTTCTCCAGAATTTGAGGGTCAGATGTCTCCTTTCCACCTAGCTCTATTACTCTCATAAAAAAAAAAACTGTTTCCATGCTAAATTGGTTCCTGACATCTGTAATGGATTGAATGAGAGCTAACTGAGGCTTACTCCAGATAAGACAGAAGTACAGTGGTACCTCGACATACGAGTGCCCTGATATACGAGTGTTTTGAGATACGAGCCGCCGAGCGAGCAATATTTTGCTTTGAGATGAGAGCAAGATTTGAGATACGAGGAATCGCACACTACACCACACACTACATTTCAATTAATTTCAATGGGGAAAATTGAGATGCTTTGAGATACGAGCAATTTGACATACGAGCAAGGTTACGGAACGAATTAAACTCGTATGTCGAGGTACCACTGTATTCCTGGTCAACTGAAAGACAGATTGGGGAATAGTCATTCCTACTATGCTAAATAGGACTATTATTATGTGCCTTAAAAACATTTCTGATTTATTGCAACCCTAAGATGAACCTGTTAGGATTTTCTAGGTCTGAGAGTGTGTATGTCACTCAAGTTGGTTTCCATGGTCAGGTAAGGAATCAAATCCTGATCTCCAGAGTTGTAGTCCAATGTTCAAACAACCACATCACACTGGCTCTCAAATTGAACTAAATTAAATAACTAGGGGGGGAAGCAGACGACTGCTTCCGAGCCGCCGCGTGTCGGGGCGCCGGCGGAGCGGAGGCTCCGCACGGCAGCGCCCCTGCGGCGAATCTAAAAGGACCGCCAAAATGGCGATCCTTTTAGATTCTCCCGAAAGTGCACCCTAACAGCGGCGGGTGCACTTTCGGCGGCTCAAACGCCGCGGCGCGTTCGGCTGCCGCGGCGTGAGGGCAACCCGCAGTCGCCAGCCGTGCGGACGGACGGCGCTTCCGGGTGCGCCCTCAGGAAGAGGAAGAGCCGCCGAACGTGCGGCGGCTCCTCCTCTTCCGGGCCTCGGAGACGGCGCAATTAGCCGTCTGCCGAGGCCCTAAGGGGGGAAGCAGAAGGTGCAAAGTGCCATTTTCAGGGCAAGGAAGGGGAGGAGCAGCCGCACAGTGGGCGTCCCAACCCCTTCCCAAAACGTCTTCGGAGCAGCCGGCCCTCCGCATGGCCAGCGCTCCGAAGATGACCTCCCACTGCAGCATCCATACACGCTGCAGCAGAAAAGTCGCCGAAGGTGCGCCGGCAGCCTTTTGCGGTGCACCTTCGGCGATTTGTGGAAGGAGCGCTATTTTAATGCTCCTTCCAGGGGCAGCAAAGCTGTGCCGCGGGGCCGAGGTGTGCGGATACCTCAGCCCCGCGGCGCAGCTTCCTGGGGCGGCCCCGTGCCGCCCATCTGCTTCCCCCCAATATTAAATAATCCAGTTTGATGCCATTTTAATTGTCATGGCTCAATGCTATAGTATTCTGGGAACTGTAGTTTTGTCAGACATTTAGCCTTCTCTGACAGATTGCTCTGGTGCCACAACAAACTACAAATACTAGAATTCTATAACCCATGGCAGTTAAAATGGAGTCAAACTAGATTATTTCTGCAGTTTAGCTGCAGCCATTGTCAGGACATTTTTCCTAATGTTGAGGTGACATCTCTTTTCCTGTAGTTTGAATCCATTGCCCTAGTCTCTGGAGCAGCAGAAAACAAACTTGTTCCGTCTTCATTATGACATCCCTTCAAATATTTAAACATAGCTATCAAGTCACCCCTTAACCTTCTCTCCTCCAGGCTAAACTAAGGGGGGTTGCAGACTGCCAGAAATAGTGTGAATTCAGTCCACTTTTAGGGTTAGGGTTAGAGTTAGGGAACCATGGGAACTGTATTTTATTGTGGCATCAGAGTTGTCTGACAGAGAAGGCTCAATGTCTCAGAAAAATAACAGTTCCCATGATTCCCTAGCACTAATCCTAACCCTAAAAGTGGACTGAATTCACACTATTTCTGGCAGTCTGCAACCCCCCATACTCAGCTCCCTAAGGCACTCCTCATAAGGCATGCTTTCCAGACCTTTCACCATTTTGGTTGCCCTCCACTGAACACACTCCAGCTTGTCAAGATGCTTCTTGAATTGTGGTCCCCACAACTCGACACAATATTTCAGGTAAGGTCTGACCAAAGTAGAATAGAGTGGCAGTATTACTTCCCTTGATCTACCGTAGATACTATACTCCTCTTGATGCAGACTCGAATTGCATTTGCTTTCGTCACTGCCACATCACATTGCTGACTCCTATTCAGCCTGTGGTCCACTCCTAGATCCCTTTCACATGTACTGCCATCAAGCAGGCATCCCCCATCCTATATCTGTGTGTTTCATTTTACTGTCCAAGTGTAGTATCCTACATTTCTCCCTAATGAAATTCATTTTGTTAGTTTTGGTCAAGGTTTCTAATTTGTTGAGATCATTTTGAATTCAGTTCTGCCTCTTGGATATTACTAACCTCTCCTATTTTTATGTCCTCTGCAAATTTGCCCTCTAGTCCATCATCCAAGTCATTGATAGTTGTTGAATAGCACTGGATCCTGTGAAGCACACTTTTTCTTTTCTTCCTTTTGTGGCCACATTATGGACCATTTTCATCTCACAGCTGCCACCTATTAATGCAAAGAGCCACTCCTTCACCAACCTTCTCTTCTAAAACTCTTTTTTATAACCTATCTTGTATAAGGTTTAGTAGTGTGGATATTCATTCACACTGTAGACAAGTGTTTCATAAAGTAACAACAAAACTTTATTTACAATACAACTAACAATGTTTCACTTGGTCTTACTGCACTTGTTATAATTGGTTACAGTTACAAATAATAATACTCTAAAACACTCCTTTCCTTGGAACACTTTCAATTACCCCCACAGAACACTCTTAGCCCTCCTTTGGGTACCTTTCCTAGTATTTCTTAACCAGCATCTAAGGCTATCAATACCCCTCAGGATATTCCCTTTATAAACTCTCTCCCTTGGAGCTTAGTAGGGGCATTAGGCTCCTCTCTTCTGGACCGTAACCCTCTTCCACTCTGGAACCTTCACCACCAGACCCTCACTGTCTGGGATCCAAACCCTATCTGACTTCCAATTGTTCCTAACGGAATTTTCCCCTTACAACCCAACATTCTATTGACTATCGCCAGCTCAGTCCTGATTGGTTGTCACCAGGGCTGTGCCTTCTCTCCACATACCTCCCCCCTTTTAAAGGTCATTGACACATATAAGCTCCTTTTCAGGTTATGTGTGTCAATGAAAACCATATTTTTCCCCTGTAAACATCTTATCAGTCCCTGTATTTACCATCTTTATCCCAACCATTCACAATATTAAATAACACTTTTTAAAAACAGATTACACATTTTTATATTTACTTTACATTGTACATAATTGTACTACATATATATATATATATCTTTCATTTTACCCATCTCATGGCTGTCTTGACAAACTGTCAGCCACAATATTATCTTTACCTTTTACATACTGAATGGAAAAATTGAAATCTTGGAGTATTAGACTCCACCTTAATAACTTGCCATTATTATCTTTTGTGTGATTTAACCAACATACGGGTGAGTGGTCTGTTTTTACTATGAATTTTCTTCTCCATAAATATGGTTTTCTTCCCCATAAATATGGTTTTCGATAGTGGCCAAATGTTCCTCCCTCAGTAACAACTTTTTACTTAGAAATAACACTGGGTATAACTGACTGTCTTTATCTTCCTGATTTAGTACTCTTCCTATTCCTACATTGGAGGCATCTGTAGTCACTATAAAAGGTTTTGAATAATCTGGAGCTGCCAATATGGGTGCAGTCATCATTAGTCATCTTAATTCAAGAAAGGCCATATTACATTCTTCTGTCCATTAGATTTTAACCAGTTTTTCCTTCTTGGTCAAATCGGACAAAGGACTTGCAACTACACTGAAGTTAGGAATAAATTTCCTATAATACCCTGCCAATCCCAAAAATGACCTGATCCCCTTTTTTGAAGATGGAATCAGCCAATTAACTATAGCTTCAATTTTTTAAAGTTTCTGCTACCAATATGGGTGCAGTCATCATAAGTCATTTTACTACATTCCAATCATGAGACTCACCTCCACCAGGTTTCAGTGAACTGAAGTATAGGTTAACTGCTGTTCCAGGTTGCCTCTTTACCTGGAATAGGGAGGGCTACAATCTTATCCTTCTGAGGAAGAAAAATATCTTGACCAACCTTGCTAAAAACATATGCCTCACTTCTCTACAGTATTTAACATTAGGTATGCTACTGAGCTATATCCCATTTTGTACCAAATATATGTGTGGTTATTTGTTTTTTAAATGAATGGGATGAGGAAGCCCTTGCGTGTTTACTGATCCCACAGCTCTTGTATATGAAAAGGATTTCTGAAAGGTGAACATGAAGGGAATTTAAATTCTTTAGTGGAAATCTGCAACAATGACTTCAAGGGCCTCGGCAGACGACTCAATTGAGCCGTCTCCGAGGCCAGGAAGAGGAGGGGCCACCGCACGCGCGGCGGCCCTTCCTCTTCCTGAGGTCGCCCTGAACGCTTCCGGGTCACCGCACGCCGGACGCGTTCAGGGCGACCTCCCTCCACAGCGTCCGGACGCGCTGTGGAGGATAAGTCGCAAAAAGGGCGCCCGCCGCTTTTAGGGCGCTCTTTTTGCGACTTATGAAAGGAGTGCCTTTTTGGCGCTCCTTTCAGGGTCGCCGGGGAGGCGCCGCGGTGAGGCTGCCATAGCCCCGCGGCGCTCCGGACCAGGGCGCTCCAAACGCCCTGGTCTGCATCCCCCCTAAGTCATACATATATGCAAAGGCATCTAGTAACATGTTTCCCAGGTTTGCTTTATGTCATTATACTGTTCTGTAAGATGCCCTTTCATTATTACACATAAGAAAAATGATGGTTTGCTTTGTTCTCTCTGTTCTGTCAGAGTAGGCCAATCAGACTGGGTATGATGGAGTCTCTACATTCTAAAGCATCCCATAGCATCCCTTTCTTTCCAATGAGCATCTATAAATTATAATGCAATGAACACAAGATTCTGTTGACACATGCAATATTTTAAATGCTACTAATGGGTTATTTCAGCTTTTTGTGTATGGGCTTTTAAAAGGATTTACATTTATTTGGGAATTGTATGAGTAAGAAACAATTCTGGTGGGCACAAGATTCAGATCCACAGCCTTAAATCAGAGCTAGCTTCTTTTTAAGCATTTTCAAAGCAGCGCTCTGCTGCTGATGCTGAAACCCTACCCTGCCCTACACAATGCCCTTGCTATTCCAGTACAGTGCAGATACAGCCAATCTGTCTGAATTGAACCAGACAACTTTATGGCTCTGTGAAACACTGAAAGAGTAGCTGGAACTGAGAACTATTTTCATCATTTTCTGAAGTCCCAAAATACTGCATCGGGAAACAATGGATCATATCACAAAACATATGAAATATACATGAAAATAATGTTAATCTGAAAAAATAGAGTTTTGCGAACACAGTAATTTCCATTAGCAGCATAAATAGAATGCCGAGAAGAAAATGACAACAAGAAAACAATGCTGGTAACATAGCCATGATGCTGAGACAGTGAGAAGTAATAGGATGTGTATGGCTGTTTATAGAAAAGAATAGGTTTTATTTAGCATATCTATTTTCAACTGGTTATACAGAATGCATAATCTAAATGTATTTGTGCCTCCAAACTGAGGAGGGGTGACAGGTGACGAGTTTGGCACTGTACTGATAAAGATTCATAAAAAGCTGGGGAATTATCCAAAATTTGAATAATACATAATAATTATAGATATTTTTTTTCTGTGACTAGGGTTCAAGCACCCACCATAGTAATTCTTTAAACCCATGGGAACTTTGTGCTTATATATCTGAAATATAATGCCACATGGTGACATAAAGGGTGAAAGCAGACCACATTTATTTATTTATTGTATTACTTTTCCCCAATATGGGATTTATTTATTTATTTATTTAATGTACTACCTTTTCCCCCAATATGGGACCCAAGTCTCATTGATTGGGAAGGGGAGGTGGGTGTATAGTATCTAGTATGACAGAGGAACATTTGGATATGGGAAGGGAAGGCAGGCCTATGGTATCTAATGTGACAGAGTAACATTTTCTTTATTTTTAAAATATTAACAACAAACTCTTTTTAGCACTCCTATTGAGGGCTCACTATTCTTCCAACTCCAGAATACTGTGGACAAGGCAGTCTGTGGAGGGAATGATAGATTCCGCTTAGCAACTGTTGGGGAAACAACCTGATTGTTGTGAGAAGGAGAGAAAGCAATCCCTATAACAATGACATAGGACTTTATCACATGGGGGAAAACGGGGGAAATTGGGGGTTTAAAGAGTCATTATCCCATAAAAATCATGCAATCACGGTAAAGATTTTCACATAACATCGCAATTAAAGAGCCATTATCCCGGGAATAATCAGGCAATAACCAGCAACAAATAATTCACAGGGAAATCCCATGAATAATTTGTTGCTGGTTATTGCCTGGTTATTCCTGGGATAATGGCTCTTTAATCTCAATGTGTAAATCTTCCTGTGACTGTGTGATTTTCACAGGATAATGTCTCTTTAAACCCTGATTTCCCCCCTGATTTCTCCTGTGTGATAAAGTCCATAGTCAACCTCATTAACTGTTTTGTTAAAGTTTCCCTACTGTGGTAAATGCCATCACTCACTTCCATCATATATAAACTGAATGTGGATGGCAGGGGCAGGAGAATTTTGTTTTTCATTATGGAAGCTAATAATATGGAGATGTCTATAATTTCTATCTGACATTGCTAGAGCATAAACTTCTTGGCATGGGAGTATTTCCCAGTACAAATTTCCTATGATCAATATGTGGTTGTGTTTTGGGGGGTAGCCCCAAAAAAATTGTTGTGTAAGGAGGTACCAGGTACAATATTGAATATATCCTTGCACAATCTATGAAAAGTTTACTGTCAGCCATCCAATTTTGTGGCTTTGACTTTTGCAAATTATTCAGAGATTTGATTAATATGTTCTCTCTAGGAAACTCTAGGTCCTCCAGTGTGACTCTATAATCAGTGTCCAGCAGAAGTCATGCGGGAGGACCTAGTTATTCCTAGAGAGAACATTGCTAGAGTTCTTCCAGCTCAATTTTGTGGTCAGCTTTCTGGCAGATGTTGACCACTGACTTGTGCTGGAAGACCTATAGAATCCTAGAAAGGTGTTCTCACATTTTTTTAAAAAAAAGTGTCTTTATATGTGTTTTTTCCACTTTCATGGGGGTCTTGTGCCCTTACCCTCAGTGAACGTGGAGGGCCCAATGAATACACCGGTGTAATGCAATTTATGCAGCTATGCAGACGGGAAGGAAAGGGCGACCTGAATTTGCCTTTTCCTGAAACTGCAGCAACCACACTGTGTGCCCTGAGGTTGCTCTAAGTGGGGATGGAGCAACCGCACTGGGGCCAGTTAATGCAGATTTTCCGAGGCTGTATTGAAGCCTCATCAACTGCACTGCCGGCCCCGAGGTTGCCCCAAATAGGAATGCAGGATCCGCATGGGCGACAGTGGCGGCTTTAATTTTTTTTTCGTTCTCTGCAGTGCATGCACACATGCTCAGACACAACACGGCCTCTTTAACAGAAATGTTGGCATTGCTCAGGACCTGCGCACTATGTGCTGTAGAGAAATCATGGCTGCCTCAGCAATCAAGTGCTCCGCGCTGGTACTCAGCCTGCAATGCTCAGCCACAGCAACCTCCGCTATGGTTGCTGCTGCGGATACATTCACAGAAGACCACAGTGAAGACTTTGAGCTCCCAGAAATGACACCTGTGAGACCGGGTGCCACAAAACGAATCGCACGGTTCATCACCATTGCTGCCGCCACTCTGATGCTCCCCGAGAGAGCACCGCACCGCTGGTGGATGTTCCCCAGAAGCACCGACTGGTGGGATGGGTTCATCACATAAATCTGGTCCAATGAGCAATGGAGGATGTTCTTCCAAATGCCCCGTGCCCTCTTCCACAAGATAGTAAAAGTACTGCGTCCGGAAATGCAGCGGAAAGACACCGTGATGAGGAAGGCCATCCCAGTAGAGAAGAGGCTCGTCATGGCCATCTGGGTCCTTGCCAACAGAGCCAGCTACAAGCAGGCATCAGAGCAGTTCGGGGTCAGCCAAACCACTGTGAGGGAAGTGTTGGTGGAGTTCATCCTTAGCATGGAGAAGCTGCTCCTGTCACAGACAGTGTACCTAGGGGACGTCGCTCAGGTAAGGACAGTCACACACACTTGTCACTTTTCCCTCCTGCGCAGAAGATGTCATGACCTAACATACAGTGTTGCTGTCACTGTACAGAGTCGGCTGCTTAGCCTGATGAACCTGCGCAGGGACGCCTAAAACGTCATGACCAAACACACCTACTACTGTATACTTGGCGGCTTGTCCTGTTGAACCTGCGCAGGGACACCTAGTGGGTCATAACTCTGCATACAGTGTGACTCCTACTGTATACTCGGAAGCAATGGTCAATGAACCTGCACAGGTACGGGAAAAATGTCATCAGTTGGCAAATGCCATGACTGTTTATCATTAATCCTCCCCTTCTCCCCCTTCTTGTCACCCACAGATCATGCAAGGGTTCGGTGAGCTCGGCTTCCCCCAAGTAGTGGGTGCCATAGATGGGTGCCACTATCAGATCGTGCCACCCTTGGGAAGGAGGAACGAGTTCATCAACCGAAAGGACAACTATTCTGTCATCCTCCAGGGGACCACGGATCATTGAGGATGCTTTGTGGATGTGGAATTTGGCTGGGCTGGATTGACTCACGATGCGAGGGTGGCAAAGAACTCGATCATCTTTCAGGCCGTGGAGGCCGGCATCTAAGTGCCAGGGAACCCCACCGTCACCCTGAGGGGCCAGCAGATTGGCACCCTCCTGCTCGCCGACAGCACCTACCCCATTCAGAAGTGGCTCATGAAGCCCTACCAGGGCACCACCACATGCCAGGCAGAAAGGATTCAACAGGAGGCTGAATCGCGCCAGGAATGTGGTGGAAAGGGCCTTCGGGTGGCTGAAGGCTTGGTGGAGGTGCCTCACTGCCCCACTCCTGGTGGCAGAGGATAATGTCATCCCCATCATCGCCTCATGTGTCATCCTCCACAACATCTGCGAGACCAAGGGAAGGGTCCTGGATATGCTGCCCACCCTGGGGGCACCCATGGAGGACAATGACCTTGTGAGGCAGAGAGAAGGGGAGGCTGTGAGGGAGGCCCTGGCAGAGTTCTTTGAGACCCGCAGGAACTGAAGTATCCCCTCGTCTCCATCTGTAACCCAAGGTCACCACTGCACTATGCCATGAGCATAAGCACCAGAACACCACATTGCCCATTATCCCCACACTATGTATGGTTTGCATTTATGTAGGACACCACTGCACTATGCCATGAGCATAAGCACCTCAACACCACATTGCCTATTATCCCCACTCTGTGTATGGCTTGCATTTATGTAGGACACCACTGCACTATGCCATGAGCATAAGCACCTCAACACCACATTGCCTATTTGTTAGAGTATTGATGGGATATATAGTCAATGGTGAAATGTAAAGATGTGTGTGTGTGTATTTTTCCATGAGAACATGCTTCTAGGCCAAACACAACAACTCAGTCCAGGTGTCCAAAGAGACAAAACAAAATGGAAACCACAAGATGGAATAGATGGGAAAGTGTTCTTGTTTATACAGTGAAAACAATAATAAAAGTTGTTATGAGAAAGTAGATCACATGGTAAAGGATAAACAACAAGAGGTTGGGTTAACATACGTCATGTACACAACAACCAATTAACCTGAGGTTAACACCCAAGAGGTGGAGAAAGGTTGGGCTGAGAAAATTGTGTATCAGGCATAGAAGTCAGTCTGTTTTTGAACTTTCATTGGAATGGATTAAGTTTTCTTTATTTTTGCTGGAGCTATAGCATGACTAACTTTTTCACAATGTAGCATTAAGGATTTGTAGTTTTGTTCCTGTTAGCCACATCTGCTTGATGTTATGCTTTATTGGACTTTATAGTTTTTTACTCTGCATATGTTTTTCTATAATAAAACCTACTGCTAGAAGCTTGGATGCTCTGCGTGGTGTTTCTCTGCTACAAGTTAAACTCTGCTGGATTTATAAACCTGCTCCTCCACCACCGAACATTATTATCCTCACTCTGTGTATGGCTTGCATTTATGTAGGACACCACTACACTATGCCATGATGAGATCCTATCATCCCTACTCTGTTTATGAATGGCAATCCTGATTTTAGACAGTAATCCTTGAACATGTGCCTAAGGGAGTCACACACAGACACACACACAAAAGGGCATGGGGGGTCACCTGGTGCCAGATTTCCTGGCAATAGAAAGATACAGTTCAAAAACCACCAACTGAAACCTCTGACAATGCTGCAAAATTCCCAACAGTCAGCTTTCCTAATAGCCCATTCGATTGTAACAATTGGTAGCCCAGAGGGCAACCATTGGGGCTCACATACAAACTTTTCTTATGAGGGTCTCCATTGGCCAGGGCCCAGGTAAGGCCATCTGCACCCGCATCATTTGCTCATAAATGCTCCTGCGGATCTCCGTAGATCCCCAGGATGATGATGGCAGCCAGGAGGAGAGTGCCCATCCTCATTGCTTATTGGAGCAATGAGGAGGTGGGCATTCTCCTTCGAGCCCTGAGCCTGGAGCTGGCTGCTAGGAGGGTGATGGCCAGCACCAACAGGCCGAACCGGGGGTACTTGTCCCAGGCCTCCCAGGCCCTCCGAGCACAGGGCTTCAGGAGGGGCCCCCAACAGTGCCAGACAAAGTTCAAGGCACTAAAGGGGGTCTTCTTTGAGGCCCTGGAGGACTATGGGGAGCACCCTCCAGTTCGCTGTCGTCCACCCTTCTATCAGCAGCTCCGGGAGCTGTGGATCAGGGCCGGCCGCCCTCGATGGCAGGATCGCCATCCTCCTGGTAAGTGTTGGGCCCCTGCCTTGGTCCCTCATGCCCTCCCTCCCTCCCTTCCCCTCACTCTTCCCTATCCCTCCCCTGTCTCTTGTCCCCATCCCATGGGTTCTCGTGGTGTTTCCCTTCTCTCCCAATGCAGGCGTGTGGCGGAGGCAGCAACAGGAACGGAGGGGGGACCCTGCCAGTTCCCCCCTCCTCCTCCTCCTCCTCTGATGGGGAAGCCAGGCCAGCCAGGGAGGCCCATGCAGAGGGAGGCCGTGCCATCCGTCTGCAGGCACAGCAGCCTCCCATGGCTGAAGGTATGTCCCTGAGGGGAGGAGTACTGGCTGCATAACTGCGGCCTACATGGCATTCCTGTCCCTTCCCTCCCCCACCTCTTTCTAAGCTGGCTTCCTAAATGGTGTCTTTTTTTTTCCTTTCACAGACGGACCTGCTGAGGAGGAGTAGCCGGGGCCAATTCGCTGGCTGCCAGGTGGAGGACACCAGGGTCCCCTTGGTGTTGCCCGCTTGGCGATCATCCTGTCCACCCGGGAGTCTGAGCAGGGTAAGTATGGCAGGGACACAGAGGGAGGGAGTGGGGGGAGGGGCAGGAACCCTGGCTGTAGCATTGGGTGATGGGGTGGAGAGCAACCTGCTAACCACACTTTTCTCTTTTCTTTTCCTTTGCAGATCGCTGAGTGGACCAGAGATTGGCTGCCATGGAGGAGCAGATCCAAAGTGTGATGAACTCCATGGCAGTCATCATGCAGCACCTTCCCTGACCCCCCTCCCCAACCCTGAACACCTTCCCCTTGCCTTTCCCATCTACATGCTTCCTCCCTCCTCCCTCCCTTTCTTCCCCCATTGTAACTGTCCCTCCCCTTTGTACATACTGCCCTCTCCTTCCCCCATTCGTCCACCACGTGTAAATAGTTGGTTTTTTGCTGTTTTTATTAAATGAAAAACGTATTTTTAAAAATTTTATGACATAATCTGCACACGTATGCAGGTTAGGCAATTGCCGGTTTTTATGAATAAACTTTTGATTTTTAAACAGCGTCTGATATTTTATGCAAAGGTGTGTAGGTTCATCGAAGGATCCCTCCAGGCAAGCAGGGAGCAACATCGGTGAGGTGGGCATGGTATGCGGTGGTGGTGGTGGTGGCAAGCAGTGAGGTGGGCATAGGTGGGGAATAGTTGATGATGGCTGCTTCGGTACTTTGTGGTGATCGTCGCAGCATCTCCATCCCCCTCTACTTGCTCTCTGCCTTTGTGGGTGGACAGTGGGTGGTGGCACTGCCACATCACTGCTGAAAAGGCTGCTAGACTCTTCTGTGGAAAGTTGCTCAATGATCTCCATCTCCATAGCAGCCTCCTCCTGCATGGGTGCTCATGGGCCATGCGTCGATCATGCTCCCTCCGATCCCCTCTCTTGCCCTGCCTCAGCTGATAGGAACATTCAGCCAGTTCATAGAAACGTTCTGCAAATTGCTTATTATGTTCTGTGGATTTCTTTATTTGTTCCATACTGCGTTCCAGGAACTCCTGCTGGGCACTTGTATTTGCTGCAGCTGCTGATCGACATGACCTCTTCCCTCTGATGTCAGCCAGGTAGGCTGCCAGTGGCATTGCAGCTCTGGCATTAGCTGTTTCATCCTCCTGCTCCTGTCTCTGTTGTGCTACTTCTCGTTCTGGGGACATATATGGCAGAGGGCACCATTTGCACATACATCTGCCGCACATATCAGGGGGGAGGGGAGAGGTACATGCCAGGGAGGTTTGTGTGGGCACACTGGATAGATGCAGGTGGTGTTCATGCGAGGGAAATGGTGAATGGGACACATGGATGAACGTTCATCCACCCCCCCCCCCACCCCCACATGCTAGTGTGCGAAAGCAGCATGGGGGGAATTCTGCAAACTGGAGAACCTATGTAAAAAACATCACAAAAGCCATACACATTGCTTTGCTTTTGGGGGGTGCAGGTGTACATTCGACGGAATGCATAACAGGGAATTTATCGTGTGCAGCCTGGACCTGGTTGATCAGCTGGGTGAATTGCCCAGGGCCTGCTCTCTCCTCGCCCTCGCTCTCATCGTAGCTGAGTGCTGTACTTGTCCTTGGGACAGGGGAGTGATCACGGTGGCTACTGGTGCTGGAAGATATAGTGCTCCACTGTGAAGTACGAGATCCTGGCCTGCTGGTGGAAGATGTGGAGGCACGGGATGGTGCTCTCATGGCAGAGATGTCCATAGCCCTCTGACTGCAGGATGTCTCATCTGAGTTGGTATGTTCCTCCTGATCATCTAAAAGTGACAAGGGATGGGGTCATCTCTGCCCTCTGGCCACCCTAGCGCTGCCCCTTGCACCCTTTCCCAGGACCCCTGGTGCATCTTACCTTGATGGGGCAAAAGGTCCTGGGCGCATTCTTCCTTGGAGATGTCCTCCATGGTTTCTGCTCTGGCTGGCTGGCCTACTGGGACCCTCACAACTTCACTGCTGGTGCATATTCTGCTGGGACGTATGCTGCCGTCCCTGGCAAGGAAGGCATGGAGTTCCGCTTTTGGCCTTGTGGTCCCTAAACTTCTTGTAATTGGACCTGAGGTTTTTTGTCTTCCAATGACACTCCTCCCAGGCGTGTTGGTGGCCCTTGGCCCTCATGGCTCCTGCCAACTCCTTAAATGTGTCGGCATTCAAGAAGAAATTTCTCAATTTGTCCAAAATGTGTGGCTGCGACCACAGAGCTATGAGGTCAGCCATCTCCGCATGGGTCCACGAGGTCCCTCTCCCTCTTTTTGGCTCTCTGCTTGTGGATGGCTGTGCCATTGTTCCCGCTGTGGACAAAAGAAGTCCCGAAGTGGACAGCTGTGGAGGTCTGCAGCTGGCAAAAGTTGCTGTGGGAAAATGGCACTGGTATGTGTGTGGGGGTCCAGCTTAAAAGTGAAACTTTCCCCTTTATCTCTTTAACACAATGTAACATCCGGTTGTAACATTTTCACCTTCCTGCTCTGGCGCATGTGCACTGTGAAAATTAGGGTTAGAGCTACAGTTCTGAAACAGACACACCTGTGGTGGTTTGTCCACACCTGAACCCTAAGAACACTTTCATTTGAAGTGTTTTTCAATGAGCGCATGCTCCACAAGGCCAGCTCTAAATGCGGCGCACCTGTACATGTGCATTCACACCGGCGGCTTTGGTGCTCGGGTGCCTTTATTTTCGCCGAACCTCCATCGCTGCATCCCGACGTACCATTGAACTGCACATGTTTCTGGAAGGAGCGGAAAAAAGTGGCTCCTTTTTGAAGCGCACTTTCACTGGAAAGGTCAGGTAGGGGGCGCTTTTTTGGCATGCGTCATGTAAAGACTATGCCTTCAGGTCAACCCCAAAACAACCCTTTTAGCTCATCTGCTTCCCCCAAAAGTCTTACATCCATGGTTCCATGCTGGAAATCTGTGAGTTTGAATGTTATATTTATCAGAACTTCAGAAATAAGTTATCCCCATAGAGACTCAGGGGGGTTGCAGACTGCCAGAAATAGTGTGAATTCAGTCCACTTTTAGGGTTAGGATTAGTGCTAGGGAATCATGGGAACTGTTATTTTTCTGAGACATTGAGCCTTCTCTGTCAGACAACTCTGATGCCACAATAAAATACAGTTCCCATGGTTCCCTAACTCTAACCCTAACCCTAAAAGTGGACTGAATTCACACTATTTCTGGCAGTCTGCAACCCCCCTCAAGGAAGTATTCAGGTAGATGTGTGACATACAGCATATTCACATGCAGTTTGGGGGAGGGAGAAGAGGAAAATATAGAAAGGAGAATTGGATGAAAGTCAGGATAGCTCTAGTCATGGCTCTAACAGTGGGAAAGCTTATATACTACTCTCCAAATTATAAGAGAAAAGTTTCCATTCTCCTTCTGATAAAACTCCTACTTCTATGAGACAATTGGCATCCCTTTAAATTTAGCATTTCACCACAAACATAATACGACCTAAAATGCTGTGCTCAAAACCATAAAGGAGAGGATACCTTTAAGGTATGTATAGTCTTCTGAAAGCCATTTCCATTCAAATTAAAGAATGCTTCTTCCAATCCAAGTTTGGGAAGTTACGTTTTCACTGGGTTTGAGAAGTTACTACATCTTCTAAAGCTGCTAAGTGATCCTAAAAGCTGTAGCATTCCTAACAAGTACATTTTCAGAGTGTGGGTTCCAATATATGTGCAGTTGCTGACAACTAGGAGAACAACATTGAAATCAAAATGGTTCTAATATCCCTTGCTCCACTAAATACTTTTGTCTTCTGTGTACGATGTACATAATTTCAATCTGATATGCTAACTCTTTAGCTCTTGTTTCTTGTTTGCTGACAGCTTTTCTCTTAATGCTGGCTTAATCATTCCTCATACCCCTCCCCAGGGCTACCCAGCAGAGTTAAAACTCTACAGAAGGAGTAACGCACTACATTTACAGAAAGCTGTCTTTCTGGAAAGGTCAACTCTTTTCATATTGGCCTGAAATTAATGTATACTTTTGGGGACTTTTTCATGAAAAATTTATTTACACAAAATAAACCATTATTTACCATACAAAACATTATTTGTATAAATGAGATTTTCACAAAAAGTATCCAAATGCACAAAATCTCACAGTAGGTGACTGTTTTTAATGGATATTTTGATGTGGTGAGACATCTTTTTTGCTCAATAAAAAAAAATGTGAAAGCATTTTTTACACCTCTAGTTATCAGTATGTAATTTTTCAAAATCAGGATAGATGGTACACATTAATATGATCCCATTTCTTCCCTAAACACCTAACTTTAGGAATACATGCTGAAAACCCTATGAAAGGCACTAATTTAAGGCAGAATTGTGACAGACCACCCTTACTTCCCTGTCTTATATATATTTAGCCTGCCATCCTAAAGAAGGACTTCAGACTCAAGAATATTTATGCAACTTACCAGGGTGGCAGAGTGACTAATCATTGGGGTGGGGGATCCTTTGAATTTATCCTACTACTATGTCTTCCTTTGCCATGTATTCTTTCAATGACTGCACCTACATTGTTTCTTCTGTCATGTCCCCAGTCAGAATATCTTCCTTAACTACTCTACACTTTAAATAGTTCAGTCAGCTCTCCTGCTCAAACTACATTTTGAACCCTGTTCCTACCGATGCCTAGAAGTATTATAGAGGTTCTAATTGTCCCTGTGCACAAGTCACTGAACAGTTGCATTCAGTGTTCTAACTCTATTTCTATCACCTTCTACCTTTTGCTTCTTGTCTGCTTGAAGAGTTTCAGCTGTCATTCAGCGGAAGCTTCACTTTCTTTTTGGCTACAAATAGTGTCTTTTTGCATTCCTCCCTAACTTTGGCCCAAAACAGATGGGCAGATGGGGGAGGTTTCCAGTCACTCCAGGGGAGTGGTGTTTACATGATGCATGCCCCCAGATTGCCCAGATGCCACCCTGGAGCCACCCTAAGGTGGCACAAAATCAGCTCAAAAAAAGGAGCTATTTTCTGCTCCTTTCTACAGTCAATTTGGGACCACGGCAGGAGGCATCCTCAGGCCTGCAGCATGTGTTTGCCATGGTTCTGGGGCAATCAGGCTGGGAGTGGCTTCTTCCTGCCCATCTTTTCACCCCATTACTTCTCTTTTCTATTTCTTTTTTGTGGATATAAACCACCACTTATTTTTATTCAGTGAAAAATAACAAAAGTTTTCTCCCCACTGGACAAGATTACTAAAGTTTTTGTATGTTTTAGATTATTTTAAAAACAATTATGTACCTTTATTGTGAAAATTTCACAAAAATATTTGGGAAGATAAATATTTGGGGTTTTGGCCAAACAACAACAACATTATTGACTAAATTTATTGTGCATTGTTATTGTTTTCCTATTGCTGCTGCCGTAAAAGTTCCTAGTCTCCACAGTGGTAAAGCACCTCATAACAACTGGCATTTTTTTCTTCACTTGGGTGTTTTGAGATGTCAGCTATTGTTTTCCATCAAGAAAAATAAATTTTGAAAATATTCTTTACATTCCTACACCTAATTTGAGTCAAAGGGAAGGAAAAATCCCTACCTATGGTAAATCCAAATGCAAACAGATTCTTTTTGAACATAAAAGGTGCAGTTAGTACAGCATCTGCCTTATACTCAGAAAACTGTCCCCTGAAAAAAATAAATGCCAGAGAACATCTTTTTTTCTAAAAAGTTGCAATAATTTATTTTAAGATGTTGCAAGACAGAAAGAAGCAACTGTAGGGCATGTGTGTTTTTGTTCTCCCATGAGGTTCTACTTTAAGACCTCCATATGTTCAGTTTCAATGCTTTTCCCCCCTAAAAACCAGGAATGACTCCAAAAGTGAATTTTGAAAATTATGTGCTTCTTTTCAAAAAGGAAGAAAGAAATCTGATGTTCAGGAATCACCTCTCTGTGAGATGCATCAGGACATTCATAGAGTGGGGTATGAAGATGCCAGCCACAGATGCAGATGAAATGTCAGGAATACATTCTTCTAGAACATGGCCTCACAACTTGAAAAACCCACAAAAACCTATGGATGGCACCCATGAAAACCTTCAACTTCACATATACATAATATTTTTCCAAGATTAGAAAAATCTGACTTTTTACATTTATGTTTGGTGCAATTTCATAATTTTATACCTCTAAGTAATTGTTAGATATAACTCTGACTTATATTATCCTGGGTAGCTATCTTCTTACATAACCTTTCTAGGCTGTTTAGAGCTGTCATAGAAAATATGATCCCAATTTCAGTCAATTAAAAAAAAAAAAAAACTTTTCCTCCCATATTGAGTGACACCACTGAACTGCTGCATATGGTATTCTTCAAGTCAAGCCAAATTCAGTGATAGCCACACTGGCCATAAGACAAAAGATAAAATCCATATTATGGTAATCCCTTTATTAGGTCACCAAAAATTATGGATGTAAATCTTTGTTCTCACAGACAAGAATGAATCATGTTGTCATTTTATCATTTCCTCCTGGTGAGAGAGTAATTGAAAACTGTGCAGTTTTCAAAGCCTACTCATGATTCATGATCTATTCTGTTTTTTAAAAGTGCACATGGGATTTGGGAGCAGAAAATTTCAATTTCTGTGCTGAAGACAATGATCCTACCCTGTAAACTATTTTTTGCCATTTTGTACAACAACAACAAACAAACAAATCAATGCATATTTTCAACATAGAGAAAGTCCCAAATTATAAAGATTTTCACCTGCCTGGGATTCTCCTTGTCAGAGTGTTCCAATAAGTAGGGATATAGTGGGGTCTATGATCTGATCTTAAAGGGCCTAAGCAGATGGGCGGCCATGGGCCACCCCGGGAAGCTGCGGATTGGGGCAGAGGTAACACTCCTGGCCCCAACCAGCAACTTCTCAGGCCCTGGAAGGAGTGCTAAACTAGCGCTCCTCCCACAAGACGCCGAAGGTGCACCGCAAGAGGTGTTGGGTGCACCTTTGGCATCTCTTCCACCACAGCGTGTGCGGACGCTGTGGCAGAAGTACGTCATCGGAGCGCCGGTCATGCAGAGCGATGGGCGCTCTGATGATGTGTTCAGGAAGGGGTTGGGGCGCCCAGCGTGAGGCTGCCCCTCCCCTTCCTTGCCTTGAAGATGGCACAAAGCACCGTCTGCTTAGGCCCAAAGTCATTTGCATGTTGCAGTAAGAAGTATAAATCTAATGTCAGATCAAACAAAACGAATTGTGCTCTGCTAATTAGAAACTAAAGTATGTGAAAAGGGATGTTTGAACTTGTCAGTTTCAGCTTTCTTCAGTTGCACATTTTCCTAATCTTAAATTCAATGTGTCTCACATTTGGTTTGGTTTGCTTGTTTAAGTATTCATGAAAATGTGTACACCTTTTTGCATTCACTTTCCTTAATGCATGCATTCTTGTATGAAATTTTGCCTAAAATACACACTTTCACTAACAATTTTTCTAACATAATGTATCTTTAAACTTTATTTTTCACCAGAAGATACATTTTTGTATGTATTTCCCTCTAATATACATATTTTTGTGTACTTTTATTTAAATTGCAGAGCCCTACTTTAAATTTTGGAGAAAGTCAGTTCAAATTAAAATGCAAAATGAAGCAACTCCTCTCTTATCCCTAGGGACAAAAACTTTGAACTACAACAGGATTTCTGGTTACAGCCCCACATAAGTATAAAAGTGTTGGAAATATTGCATAGTGCACTTCACTGTCCCTCTTTCTTTTTTTCTGCACATTAGCATCTAAATGGACAGATTTGGTCACCTGTTTTGGGAGATCTGGTTCCAGACATTCTCTTCACCACACTACATGAAGGGGTCCAATTTGTGGGCACTCTCTGTGCCAAACTTCACATAACTTCAAGCTATTTTGAAATGCAGTAGACCTGACTTGGAAAACATTAGCCTGACTAGGCAACAATTGCTTATCTATGGCTGTTGATAGATTACAGAAACCTTTTGGCCAATTAACCATACAGCTTTTACTTAACTAACCAATTACATGTTTTCAGCTACTTTTTAAAAAATGTGCCAGTGTTTCAATCTTATGGTTATAACACTGGCAATGCTAAACACACTTTTGTAAGCTTTGACGTGCTTGAGCAATACAGAAAGCACTATCCATTCTTTCTTCTTTGATAATGTTGGACAAATCTGTTAGTTTCACTTTTCCTCACAGCTGAATTTATTTAATCTCAGGTCCTTTCAATCTCAAATCTAACAAAATTTGCAGATTTTGTTAAATTTGTATGAAAAATGAATGGAAACAGAATTCTCACTCATATTTGTTGTTGTTGTTGTTGCTGTGTTCCTTCAAGACCTTTTTGACCTATGGTGACCCTAAAGTGACCCTATCACAGTATTTTCTTTGCAAGATTTTCAGAGGGGGTTTACTTTTGCCTTCCTCTGGGGTTGAGAAAGTGTGATTTGCCCAAGGTCACCCAATGCATTTTCATGGTTGAGCAGGGATTTAAACCCTGTTCTTCTGGGTTGTGGTCCAACCATGCTGTCCTATACTTAGTTCTAAGTAAAATAAAATAATCTACATCTTATTCTAAAAAGACAAAGCACTTAGTTTTATGAGCAGTCACTGCTAAAGTTGCATATGTTCCCCCCCTCCCCTTTACAACTTGGATATAGTTATATGCTAAGACTTATTCAGGCATAAGTGTTTCTCGTTGCCTGGGGTGAGGGCTGCTCAAGAGACGTTTAGCACTGAGCTCCATTTGTCTGAAGGCTGATTTGACTGACAGGTGTTTGTTGTAAGTTGCAATTAATGTGTCAATTGTTTTTCATGTCACAATGATTTTTCACACATAGTAATGGGTGTATAGCTTTAAATCAATCCAGCACCATGGCAATGAAAACGCCTGAATAGTTTCCCTTGAGTTCTGGGAGGGGGGGCAACAACACTTTGCTCCTGATTCCTGCTAGCAAGTAGGGTAACAGTTACAATAGCAAATCAAGAGGTGATGGAGAGAACAACCACACAAGCATCTCAGCTGTACCAGTAACTGGACACAAAGGTTATGGAAAGCCAATACCTTGACATGTGCAGATATAAAACAATGCCAATGATGAAATTATGGTACAGAGTTTTTGCCCTCATAAATAGCAAATGTTGTGCATGGTTTTTTTACAGCTAGATGGGTACCACTGAGGGTTTTGTCGAAGCAAAAGTTGTAGAAGCAAAGTTAGCAAGTTTAATGTGTTGTCTTATGGCAATTCACAAAGCCGAATATACATACTTAAATGTAAGCCATACTAAACATAGTAGGAATCATGTTTCCAAGTAAACATGAAAATACAGGAATAGTGCAAATTGAGGCCACTTTAACTGTCCTGGCTCAGGGCTAGGGAATCATGGGAATTGTATTTTTTTCTGGGACATTGAGCCACAGTTCCCATCATTCCTTAGCACTGAGCCAGGACAGTTAAAGTGGCCTCAATTTGCACTATTCCTGTATTTTCATGTTTACTTGGAAACATGATTCCTACTATGTTCATTATGGCTTACATTTAAGTATGTATATTCAGCTTTGTGAATTACCATAAGACAACACATTTAAGCTTGCTAACTTTGCTTCTACAACTTGCTATGATTTTTAAAAATACTATTTTGTGTTTTGCAAATGAACACAAGTAATGAAAGTCATATGGCTGTCTTTCTCTTCTTCTTCTTCTTCTTCTTCTTCTTCTTCTTTTTCTTCTTGAGTCCATATGCAAAAAAAAAAAAATGTATGGAACCATACAAAAGAGATTAAAACTGTACCGCGAAAAGAGTCCCAGTAGTAAAGTTTTCTATAGTGGCATTAGGATAAGTGTTCCCAATTGCGAGCAGGTGGTAAAAACACAGATCCTACTGAGAAATAATGAGATGTGTATACATAAGTTTAGGAACCTCCTGTGCATCTTTTTGAAAATGACATAAAACAACTTGAAATTAAATTTTGTTTGATGCCAGATGAAAAACAAATGTTTCAGGGGGAAAGTTTTTAATACAAAATTAATTTGTTGTACATGTGCATGCCAGGAGGTTTTGGATTTTTTGTTTTTGTTTTGTTTTTTATAAAAAAAAATACAGCTCCCCTAATGAGCACAGAGACTTACAACCATTTATTGAGTACTGAAATCTTTTGTCATTTTGTTTTTGTTGCCATTTTCACAGAACAGTTGCATCTATGGAATTCACAAGACTACAGGGACTATATAGACAGTGATTAAAGCATCCCAATTCTTCAAAAGATGATTTAAGCAACTGGGGGTTGCAGATTGCCAGAAATAGTGTGAATTCAGTCCACTTTTAGGGTTAGGGTTAGAGTTAGGGAACCATGGGAACTGTATTTTATTGTGGCATCAGAGTTGTCTGACAGAGAAGGCTCAATGTCTCAGAAAAATAACAGTTCCCATGATTCCCTAGCACTAACCCTAACCCTAAAAGTGGACTGAATTCACACTATTTCTGGCAGTCTGCAACCCCCCTAAGAGCCTTTGCAGACTGCCAGAAATAGTGCACATTAAATTGAGGCACTGCCCTGGCTCAGTGCTAGGGAGTCATGGGAATTATATATTTTTTCTGGGACATTGAGCCTTCTCTGACAGAGAGCTCTGGTGCCACAATAAATTACAGTTCCCATGATTCCCTAGCACTGAGCCAGGGCAGTGCCTCAATTTAATGTGCACTATTTCTGGCAGTCTGCAAAGGCCCTGAGAGTACATAGGACTGAGGTGATGAGCTCTCCTTTGGTGGAAATGTTTAAACAGAAAGTACATAGCCATCCATCAGAAGAATGACAACATTCGTTGTGTGTTAAGTGTTTCTATACCCACTCGCCTGTTGTTTTGGTTGTTGTTATATTTATTACAACAATTATGGTTATGATCTATAAAGCCCTGCCACCCCATATGAGTGTGCCCAAGCTTATCTCTATCCTAACACCTTCATAAGCACAGTTGGTAGGAGAAGAAGGCATTCTCTGTGGCTGTTCTCACACTTTGGAACTCCTTCTCTAGGGAAAGTAGGATGGCTCCTTCTTTGTTGTCTTTTCAGTAGTAAGTTAAAACAATTTTTCCCTAGCAAGCTTTTGGAAATTGATTTGTAGCAAGAAATGGGCTTTTATAGTACTGTATGGTTTGTAATCTCTGTTTAAAAGTAAGATTTCTAAGTGGTTTTAATTGTGTTGATCTTTAAAGTTGTTTTTACTACCACTTCTCCTTCTCCTTTTCCTTCTCCTTGTTATCTCACATTTCCTCAAAAACCTGACTCAGGACAGCTTTCAAATTAAAATGAAATAAATATAGTTAAAACATACAGTGGGCCCTTGATATCCTCTGGGGTTTGATTCCAGGATCCCACATGGGTACCAAAATCAGTAGATGTTCTAGTCTCATTAAATACAATGGCATAGTGAAATTCTATCCCTTATATAAAATAGCAAAATCAGTGTTTGCTTTTTGGAAGTTATATCTTTTAAAAAGTATTTTCAAACTGTGGATGGTTGACTCCATGGATAAAGAACCCGTGGATATGGAGGACTGGCAGTACAAAAGATCAACATTAAAACGAAATTAAACTATAAACAACAATCAAAATAATTTAAAATATACAACTAAAAATGATACAAAACTATTTTGTAAAATTGAAGACATATAGCACCTTCTTTCTTTAACAACTTTCATTTTTAAAGAGTGTTGACAAAGATGTCTTTATTTGCAAATGAAGGGGATAGCAAAGAGGGGAACATTCTAGCTTCCTTAGGAAGGGAGTTTCAGAGTGTATCCAATGCCTGCCCCAGCTGTGTCTATGAAAGTGGTGTCTATTGAGAGAAGTCTCTCTCCTGAGGATCTGAGGGCCTGAGCAGGCTCAAATAGGGAGATATGATCTGTTAGATAACCTGGACCCCACCCATATGATTGACCTCCATTAAACTCAATCGTATTCTCTACAGTGTATTACAGCGTAAACTCAATGATGTTTCCTACAGACATTCTTAGAACCCCAACGCTTGCATTTTATAGTGTACTACATTCCTGCTTCATACAGGCCAAGGAACAAGAGGGTGGGGTACAATTTAAATAAAGAACAAGACAGAAATAAAGGGTTAAGTTCCCTCCTCTATTTATGCAGTTGTGAGCAAACTGGATATTCTCTCTGAATTTCCACCATTGCATGCATTGTGCTTTAGCCCTGGGCAGATTCATCATGGTTTTGGCTTGGTGAATAGATTCATGTGAAAGCTGTACTGCTAGTCTACTTCAAGGGTGGATACTTAAGTGGATGGTCAGAATAGTAGCAGAATCCCTTCAAAGACAAAAGGAGTTAGACAGCCATCATAGAATCAAGATTAGAAACCATGTTTAAAGCCAATTGAATTGATTTAAATAGCTTGGGAAACACTCAGTTATCTATAAGCCAAGAGGTTTATTATAATTTACACACACAAACACACATATCTCTGTATGAGCTTGGTTGCCAGATGCCTGATGTCACTGGACAGCAGGTTATAATCCTGGGGAAAGTCCTTATGAGTAATGGAACTGATATTATGTTGCTTCCAGATGTAAAGTACTTTTTGTGGTGCCTATTTCTTACAGTGCTTCACTAATGATGGCCATCTGCAGTAATATCTGGCCTCTCAGCTAATACTTCACTTCATCTGCCTATGTAGTGTATGTAGATGGAGCCCTGATGGTGCAGTGGTTAAATGATGAGGCTGCAGCCACAATGTTGCAAATTCAATCCTAGAGGAGGGCTCCAAGATCCACTCAGACTTCCATCCTTTTTTAGATTAGTAAAATGAGTACCCGGCTTGTTGGGGGCTATTGGCTTACACATTGTAAACCGCTTAGGCAGTGCTAGTTCACTGATAAGTAGTATAGAAATGTATTGTTGCTATTGCTGGTGATTTCTTTTACCCCGGATAGAAATTTGTTTAAACTTCCAATCTGAATGTATATTTGTGCACATTTTTTTCCATAAGTACTCTACACTGATATCATGGATTAAATGTTTTCTAAATTGATACATTCTTCCAGACATATTTTCCATACATTTGTCTTTTCTCCCTTGCCTTTCTTTTTTGAGCACTCCATCACAAACTCAGAAATGGATGGATGGATTTGATTCAAATTACCATCAACCCTGCATTCATTTTTGTGAGGTACAAATCAGGCGATCTTCCTTTAAAATGCAAGCCTGACAAATTTTTCAGCCATCCCTATTCTAGTTGTCTCCTATGACAGGAGCATTTATCAAAACATGTCATGTCATGCCCCTGCTTAGAGCAGAGCAAAAATAACACTAAGGATAAAATGGGTTTCATATAAAACCTTGTACATCAAATACAATTGTGCACATTTTACTGTTATGCACATGAAATCCTCATATAATAATATTCTGATCTAGGCAGTTTAGATTTCTGAACCACACTTTTGCACTTAACATGCCTAATTTTAAAGTACTGAAACTTTCCTCAAGAGTATCTAACACAGCACTGGAAGAGAGGGAGGCTGAAAACTGTTTCTGCAGTGTATCATTTGACAGGAAGTCAGGCTATCAGAATGAAGCTTTATAGGAATCAATCTTACACCCATACATGGTGTATGTCCTAGTTACTATAGAGATATGAAAAAGGCCATTAGGGCTTCTTATCAGCTATATATTGCTGTAATTAAAAGGTTTGATAGCATTAACCTGTACTGTGAAAGTCTCCAGACAATGCACATTATCAGTCATCTGACCCTGGAGTTTAAACAGTCTTTCTCATCTACTTTTCAAAGGGCATGAGTGGCTTATATAGATACCAGTGATTTTCTTTTTCTTTCTTTTAAACTGTTTCTTTTTGGGGGGGAGGTATGTGTGTTTTGCTTT
Source organism: Phrynosoma blainvillii (assembly GCA_026167975.1). Classification (NCBI taxonomy): domain Eukaryota; kingdom Metazoa; phylum Chordata; class Lepidosauria; order Squamata; family Phrynosomatidae; genus Phrynosoma; species Phrynosoma blainvillii. The sequence goes on along the minus strand of JANUYF010000002.1, from coordinate 62,556,469 downwards.
AATTCATTGTATTGCAACAAGAGAGTAACCTTATTTGATCTTATAGATTTTACTATAGTTTGGCATTTTGAAACCGTTTTTAGATGTGGTTAATAATTATGAGCATTTCTTTTTACTTGAATTCTAGCAATTCCATGGCTTGCATTCCATGTAGTTTTACTAAAAGTACAATTTAATAATAATAATAATAATAATAATAAATTATTTATTTATAATCCGCTGAATCACAAGGAATCTGGACAGGTTACAGCAATAAAAGTGCATGAAATACAATAAAATTCAAAATTAGTCCCTTCCCAACTCCCTCCCTATACAAAAAGATTTTTTTAAAAGGAGATAATTGGTGTATAGAGCAATGTAGATCACCTTGTGCAGGAAGAGGAGTTATGTTGGGAAGGCCTGCCAGAAGAGATCTGTCTTAAGAGCCTTTTTAAAGACTGTAAGGAACTAAGCAGACGGGCGGCCATGGGCCGCCCCGGGAAGCTGCGGATTGGTGCCGAGGTAGCTGCACTCCTCGGCCCCAATCCGCAACTTCTCAGGCCCTGGAAGGAGTGCTAAAATAGTGCTTCTTCTGCAAGACGCCGAAGGTACGGCGCAAGAGGCGTTGGGCGCACCTTCGGCATCTCTTCCACTGCAGCGTGTGCAGACGCTGCGGCGGAAGTACGTCGTCAGAGCACCGGTCGTGCGGAATGACGGGCACTCCAATGACATGTTCGGGAAGGGGTTGGGACACCCAATGTGAGGCTGCCCCTCCACTTCTTTGCTCCAAGATGGCGCAAAGTGCCATCTGCTTCCCCCCTAAGAGGAGAGATGTGATGGATCTCCTCTGGCAGGTCATTCCACAACTTTGGAGCAGTGGTGGAGAAGGCCCTCTGGTTAACTGAAGTTAGCCTAGATTTTTTCAGCTGTAGTAGGTTCATCTCCAAGGACTTTAGTGCGTGGGATGGACAATACGGAAGAAGGCGATCCCTTAAGTATTCTGGTCCCAAGCCATGTAGGGCTTTGAAGGTAATAACCAACACCTTGTACCTTGCCCGGAAACCAATTGGTAGACAGTGAAGGGACTTCAGGACCGGTGTTATTTGCTCATTACTTGTAATCAACCTGGCTGCTATATTTTGTACAAGCTGAAGTTTCCAAACTTGGCACAAGGGTAGCCCCATGTAGAGCGCATTATAATTTAAGCTGTATTGCTACCTATTGCTTTTTACATATCCTTGTTATATTTATAACAATGCTTTAAAATGTTTCCAGACTGCATGCCTAGACTTCTGAAAGGCCTGCTTTAGGCTTTCTGGGAATGCAGGCTCTTTTCCCCCACAACTTGATCAATGAAAGACACAGAAGTCAAACTTCAAGAGGAGAGAGACAGGCAGACTAACCCTTTGCCCTAGTGCTCTGAAGCCAGAATCCAAAGGATCAGTATTTAAGAAACAAACAGACTCTTGCTTAAGGGCAGGACTGGTCTGGTATGATTGTTTGCACCAAAGCCAGTACTCTGGAACTTACCATTATAATAGTGGCAGGCACAACAACTAAGGAGTGATTGTGCTGTGGAGTTCTGTGCAGCTCCATGGATAATAATAATAATAATAATTTTTATTTATATCCCGCCCCTCTGCCAGGCAATCGGGGCGGCGTACAATGTTTCAAAACATGAAAACAAATACAATCAATTCAAATCCCATCCCTCCTTCCCACACCCACCCATCCCCCAAAAACCAATCAAACTAAACAGATTAAATAACAATAATTAAACAATTAAACAATAAACAATAAACAAACAATAATTTAAAACCCGCCGGTTTTCTCCCCAGTTCCGCGCCGTCCACAGCTGCTCCCGGCTGCCCCAGGTGATGGCAAGGGGCAAGAGAGTCCTTCAGGGGCCTGAGTCCTCCAAGAGCACCAGAGCACTGCCGGCGCCGCGTATAGGCAGTATTTCTCTTCCACAGTCGCCCACTGTTGCCAATGGTCAGGGCTTGGGAGGCTTTGAAGGCTCAGCTCCCTTGGGGCCAGGTATTCCAAGGCAGGAGGGGGCGGGGAAGACTCTCACCATCTGGCTCCTGTCCTCCAGAGTCCTCCTTCCAAGGCCTCCTGCTGTAGCCAATGGTCAGGGCTTGGGGGGCTTTGAAGGCTCAGCTCCCTTGGGGCCAGGTGTTCCAAGGCAGGAGGGGGCGGGGGAAGACTCTCACCGCCCGGCTCCTGTCCTCCAGAGTCCTCCTTCCAAGGCCTCCTTGGATTTTGCCAAGGTTGGCTGATGGTATCTTGCTATGATAATATTCTTGGAATGCAATATTTCAGTACTTTGTCTATGAGATTATTTATACCAGAGAATAGTCATATGTGTGTGTTTTAAACAAGAGGACAGTCCCATGATATAAGTCAAACTACAGAAAGTATGCTAATGTAGGATTGATATCTACTACTTTTAGTCAACTAGGTTTCGTCCCCACCCCCCTTGGCTTATCTTAGGTGCCAGGTAAGACTCTGGTGCTGTATCTACATCTAGGGTGTAAGCACTATTGACATAACTGGAATTTACTGATGTGTAGACTTCAACATGCATATTTTAAATGTACAAACACTTAAATAAGTGGAACATGGACATTTCTTCTGTTATAGGAGAGGTGTTAGTTCCAGCTTCATAGTCAGTTGGCAACAATTTCTTGTTGAATTTAATTTTTAAAAAACACCCACTTTAATCAACTGTTAGGCTGGTTGCAAAGAAACTTTCTCATTGGTCACTGCCATGTCTGTGGTAGGGCTGAAGCTTATGCCCTTCATATATTATTGTTAATAAGCCAAGAGTATTCCCACACTCCAACCCCCATAAAATGTTTGACCTTATGGGAGTCTTTCTTATTCTCACAGGAAGCTATAAATTGCCAAATACATTCTTCGCTCTTGACTCATAATTTGTAATGGGATAATATTGGACCAAACGGAGCTGTAATTTATCATGTTTTCTTGCTCACTGTTTTGGACTTGTGAGAAATATGCATAGAGCAAGCAGTCATATAATTGAACATCTCATTCACTTGAAGGAAAAGCACCCATGATGGAATTTTGACAATCTGTCATTTCTGTAAAAGTAACATTTTGGGGTTGATAGGAACAGTGACATCAGTGGTTGCCATCTCTCTCTCTCTCACACACACACACACACCAAGAACAAACTTAAGTATGTTATTAGTTAAAGATAAGCAGAGAGCCATGCTCCATCTGGAGATACATTCCTTCTATCACTTTAATCTACTTCAGGCTACCTTAAAATGTAATTGATGGATAGAATACTACACTTTAGTAGCATTTCTACACACACTCTCTCTCTCTCTCTCACACACACACACACACACAATATCTATCTATATTCTGCTGCATTCCCTTTCTCTCTCTCTCTCTCTCTCTCTCACACACACACACACACACACACACATACACACTATCTCTCTGGGCATGGTTCTCAGAGTGAAACATTGGAAAGTGGGCAGACTATCTGAAGCAGCTACCTGGTGCCTTGCTCTGAGGACCAGTGGCATATTGTCACTTCCATGTCAGTGGGGCAGTGAGTTAATACTTTGAAAAATCTACATTGTGTGCCAGACCCTACCTCCAAAATAGATTCTGTAGCTTTCACAGCTCCTTGAAAATTCAGATTAAATGCTGGAATAGATTGACTCCTCCATTGACATGAACACCACCAGTTTCCACTGATGAAGAATACCTCAGGGTGAGCCATAGGATGGAGAGCTGCATTAGCTGCAGAAAGCAGCCAGCTGAAGCTTTGGAAGTCCAAAGATCACGATCTAAAGTGATCCAGCTTCTAAGTGAGATATTTTGAGGACAATATCAATGGAGATGGATTGGGCTACAGAAGGCGTCTCTTTCTGCCCACCCAGTGCCACATAGCAAGACAATAAGTAGGTGGTGAGAAAGATGAAAGCAACATGCACTGAGGAGGCAAATACTTCAAGGTTGCCCATCAAAGTGACAATGAATATCCTCCCATCACTGGTGGTAGGGCAGTTTGTAACACTGCTACAAATTAGCATCATAAGCAACTTGTTTCTTCATCATTTACATAATTCTTGCTTCCAAATCCAGTTGCCAGAACAGTTTACATGGGATTGTGTTATGACTTTGAAGTCAGTTTAGAGGTTCAGCAACATTCTCTGCTTCACAACATTGTATTATGAGCCACAAGGACTATCACCAAGTGGTCAAGACAATGCAAGGGCACTCTTGCCCTCTGGGGCTTTGTGTGTCTTTTATTACTGCACTACAAGAGAGGTAATACATTTGTACTATGTACCTTACATTCCTATGATGTGCTTGACATGGTGATATATTTAGGAAAATATTAAAGAAGGGGGGAAAAATAAGATACATGGGGGGGGACATTTGGAGAGCCATGCCATGCCTCCCATGCACCAAAATTAACAGTAGGAAGAGAGGAAGGCCACATGTCAGATGAATGAACTCTATTAAGGAGGTCATGGGTATGGGTTTGCAGGAATTAAGCAGAGCAGTAGAGGACAGGGGGTCTTGGAGATGTCTCATCCATAGGATCACCATGGGTCGAGATCAACTCGAGGGCAGTTAACAACGAATTGCTTTGGTATACTTCATCTCAAAACTGTTTTAAAAACATGTTCTTACCCTGGAACATGCTAAACTGATAGTGCCCATGGTGACACTATGCACATCAGCCTCATTGTAAACAGTGCTAAAGAGGAGGTATGGAAGGTCATTCAAATGAAGCATCGAAATAGTACCATGCATTTCACCATGATACTCTCTCAGCAATTCTGAAACTTGACAGTTAGATACATTTGCTTTAATTTTAAGCTATTTTTTTTTGTTTAGAACCTAACTGATTTATTCATTTTCATTTCTTACCCCACACCCACCCCTTGCCATGGCTAACTAATGTTTCCCTTTGGGGAATATGAAATAATATCCCTACATTTCTGGCCTTCCTTCTCATCCAAAGAATCTCAGTGACAAAAGCTTTACAAATCAGTCAAAACCTACATAAACCTTCAAAACTGAGTGAGAATGGCCAAGGGCAAAAAATTAAGGTAGAAAAAGAAATTATTCCAAAATGGAAATTTATGTTAATTAACTCATCAAGAAAATAGAACAAATTTCCCTCCAAGTAATCTATTCTATTACAATTTTCCTGAAAGTAATAGATGTAACATTACCCAAATTAATATATCTGATTTCCCATCTCTCCCATATTGGATTTCAAAGCTCATAGAAGGCATTCAAATGACTTATGAGTGAGAGGACCTTTGCACTCATCCTGCCATATTCTCCAAGAAGGGTAAATATTACATGCATTGCTAGTAGCCTTGAATGGTGAACACACTACATTGCAGTAGCAATTTAAAGTCTTTTGGTGCTCATGATAGAGGCATGGAAAGTTATATTTTTGGATTAAAATTAATTGGCTGGTAGAAGATAGTAGTTAAAATGGCCATGGTGACTAAGGGAAGTTTAGGAATTATAGTATAGAAAGCAACTTTTCCAAATTCTACTCATGCTGCTCACTGTGTCAAAATAGGAAATCTTATTAAGCCTGTCCCTGTCCCTGCAATATTAGGAATCTAATCAGATATTCCATTAATATCTTTTTCATTATTATGGTTAACATTATTACTGTGTAGCCCTTTTGTTCTCAACTTTGTTATTGGTACTTCTGTTTCAGAATTTAAAGAAGCTGCTCCATGAATCTGTGGAAGCAAAACAACCATGTGCTAAATCCAATTGCTAGTTCCAATTAGAGTTAATCTATTGTATCAATTGAATTTATTTTAGTGTTGACAAGTTATTTTATAGGCCCATTCTATCTGCAACTACTACTGCCCCCTCTGGGAAAAAATGTGTGTCCATGGCATTCAGGATCAGTCTTTGGAGAGTAGGTCAGGAGGGTACAATCTTGGGTCCTCCACTTGATAGTGAAAGACTACTGGGAAGAACATCACTGGAACTTGGATGTTATTGAAATGTTTTCCCAAAGGAAGGTGTTTCAACTTCTCTAGGCAACCCCAAAACATCTTGATTCATTCAAAAATGGTTTAAACCAAATGGATTTTAAAACTACTCCCATATGGAAAAATATTTCTAGACTTTAAGTTCCCTACATTTTATCCCTGTTCATCACAGAGATTCTATTTTCCAACCAGCATGTCTTTTAAAATGAATGCTACTGAGATTCAGTGAGTGGGAGTTGTTGATTTTCACAGGAGAATGGAGAGAAAAGATTAGTGCATTTCATTAATAAGCTGAATTCTATGCCTTCTTTCCAAACGCCATTTTACACGTTCACTTCCCTCCCCCCAGAAACAGACATTAAGAAAAATCTGTGTAACTTTCTCCCCCATTACTGAATGCTTTAAAAAGCTGTTGGATACATCAACTCCCTGAAATATATACATATACAGTGGTCATGCTGCCCTTCACACATTACAAATTAATATCTGGGTGTCAAGAAATGCAATTGCTAAATTTTGCTCATTTGCATATTACTTTAGAAAAATGTTTCAATTTCACATATTGCTAGAATTACAGTTCAGAAAAAGTATCTGTTTGGTTCAGATATGCCTTACAATTTTATGAGAAGAAACAATACTAATAGCAGAATGATTGCTTACAATTTGCTGGTTAAGATTTTACAGGGATAATTTCTTAGGAAGACTCCATTATGTGTACTCACTCTCTTACACTCTCTCTCACACACACACACTCTCACACATACACACACCATTTCTAGCTGGATAGTGGAGATGATTGCCGACTATGGAGACCTTAAAATTTACCAGCAAGATGCAATTCTTCCATTCAAAGACTATGATGTGGGTAAATGTTGAACGGCATATAATAATACAGGGTTATTCACGTCTCAGAAGCTGGTGCGGTTTGTTGGAAATATGTCAACACAAATGCCAGATGAAAAGACAAACAAAATTGCCTGCAATCACATGGATCTTGTACTTTTCTTTGCCAGATAAACCAACCACATTGATCTGGACCAACCTACTTCAAATGCCACAAATGTATGGCTCATTCCCTCTAAGTTCTTGTTTCCCCAGCTGTAATCAGAGCTTTAAAAGTAGGGCTGCAGTGCAAACATCACTGAAGTCAATGGCAAAACTCCCAGAGATCTGCACGTACAGACTTTATTTCACTGGCATGCTTCTACTGGATAGCTAAAATGAAAATACTGTGATTCCTATGTGGTACATATGGAACAGTGGTGGAATGAAAGAAAAGAAGCTTTAAAACTGAATCAAAGCTAATTTAGTTGCACTTAAGGAGCACAGAAGTGGATCCATCATCTCATCAGAAGCCCTGATTGTTGTTGTTGTTGGTACTACTGACTGAAGGCTATTGGTATGTTATAAACTATACCAGTTCCCAAAGTAATTAGTTACCATTAAATTGCTGTTTTTTAAAAGTAACTCTTTACTTTCCTGTTCCACTAAAGTAGCTAAAACAACTACTTTTACTTAATCTTTTTTTTTTTTAAATCTGAATGCTACTATCCACAGGCTGTGATACAAAATACATTTTCTTCCTTCCCTCTTGCTGCTGCCTTAACATCCATAATACAGCATGAAACACAGCGCAAGCCAAAACATGTGATACTCTCCTTCCAATGTAGTAAGTGTCTGCATAAATATACAGATACATAAAAGATAGTTTCACTGCAAAAGGAGTGACAACTTCTTTTTTACAATCATTATGTAACATAAGGCTCTTTTATAGTACATAATTATAGCACCATGATTTCACTTTAATTGCCATGGTTGCATCCTATGAATTCCCAGTGGGGCACTAGAGCTTTTTAGTGATGAATGCTAATATCACTTCCAATATTTTTTTGAAAATTTCTGGAAAACAGGAGAGGTCCCACCAGATTGGAGCAAGGCAAATGTCCCCATCTTAAAAAAAAAAAGGGGGGGGGCAGGAAGGACTCAAATAATAACTGCTGCCAGTCAGCCTAACATGAATACCATATAAGACTCTAGAACAGATCATGAAACAGACTGTGCACTTAGAAATGAATGTCATAATCTCTAAAAGTCCTCATGGGTTTCTCAAAAACAAATCATGTCTCACTGATCTTATCTCTTTGATAGGTTGCAGGCTTGATAGATGAGGGGAATGCTGTGCGTGTAACATATCTTGGTTTCAGTAAGATCTTTAACAAGGTCTCCCGTGATATCCTTGCAAAAAAAAGCTAATAAAATGTGAGCTAGACAACACAACTGTCAGATGGATTTTTAATTGGTTGACTGAGGGGGGAAGCAGACGGGCGGCACGGGGCCGCCCCAGGAAGCTGCTCTGCGGGGCCGAGGTATCCGCACACCTCGTTCCCGTGGCGCAGCTTCGCCGCCCCTGGAAGGAGCGCTAAAATAGCACTCCTTCCACAAGTCACCGAAGGTGTGCCGCAAAAGGATGTCGGCACACCTTCAGTGGCTTTTCTGCTGCAGCGTGTGTGGACGCTGCAGCGGAAAGACATCCTCGGAGCGTTGGACGTGCGGAGGGTCCGGCGCTCCAACGATGTCTTCGGGAAGGGGTTGGAGCACCCACCGTGCGGCTGCCCCTTCCCTTCCTTGCCCCAAAAATTGCGCTCTGCACTGTCTGCTTCCCCCTGACTGAACCCAAAGGGTGTTCACCAATGGCACCACTTCATCCTGGAAATAAGTGACTAATGGGTGCTATTCAACATCTTTATCAGTGACCTGTATGATGGTATAGGGAGTATGCTTATCACATTTCAGATTTATTATTTTATTTATAGCAATAGCAATAGCAATAGCACGTGCATTTTTATAGTGCTTATCGGTGCACTTAAGTACTCCCTAAGCAGTTTACAATATATAAGCTAATTGTCCCCAACAAGCTGGGTACTCATTTAAGTGACCCTGGAAGGATGCAAACCTGAGACAAGCCTGAGCCCTTGGCTGGTATTGGACATGCAACTTTATGGTTTGTGAGTGGCTGCAGTAGAGGCATTTAACCACTGTACCATCAGGGCTCAAATTTATTTTATTTATATGCAGCTGTTCTGCCAGGACAGGTCCCAAGGCAGCTTCCAGAACAACAAATTAAAAACATTTACAAAAATGTTTTAAAATCAACTTAAAATGCCTGCATTAATATCATGAAATTAGGACGGATAGCTAATACTCCAGAGGACAGGATCAAAATTCAAAATGGCCTTAATATATTAGAGAGCTGGACCAAAACTAACAAAATGAATTTAAACAGGGAGAAATGGATAGTAGTACACCCTGGCAGAAAAAATGAAATATAAGATGAGTGACAACAGTCTTGACAACAGTACATGCAAAAAGGATCTAGGAGTCTTAATAGACTATGAACATGAATCCACTATGTGGTCCAGCAGCTAACAAAGCCAATATGATCCGAAACTGTGTCTAGATCAAGGGAAGTAATAGCATCACTCTACTCTACTTTGGCCAGGCCTCAACTGGAATACAGTTCTGGGCACCACAATTCAAAAGAGATATTGACAAACTGGAGTGTGTCCTAAGGAGGGTGATCAAAATGGTGAAAGGTCTAGAAACCATGCCCTATGAGAAGCATCTTAGGGTGCTGAGTATGCTTAGCCTGGGGAAGAGTAGAATCATAGAAATATAGAAACATAGAGTTGGAAGAGACCACAAGGGCCATCTGAGCCATGTGGAGGACTGGCGGAGGACCAAGCCTCCTGTAACATTGCCTCCCAAGGCGGCCCAAGGACACCCACAGCAGCTGTGAAGCCAGGGAGAACTCAGGAGGGCTTAAAACCCCTCCCAGGAAGACCTTGTCTTAGCAACTCAGTGGCTGTGGTGCCATCTGAGCCGTGTAGAGGACTGGCGGAGGACCAAGCCTCCTGTAACATCACCTCCCAAGGTGGCCCAAGGACACCCACAGCAGCTGTGAAGCCAAGGAGAACTCAGGAGGGCTTAAAACCCCTCCCAGGAAGACCTTGTCCCAGCAACTCAGTGGCTGTGGTGCCATCTGGACCGTGTGAAGGACTGGCGGAGGACTAAGCCTCCTGAAATATTACCTACTAAGCTGGGATGTCACAGAACTCCTTAATTAATTCACCCAGCTATATGAACGTAGAGTGGGAATTTAGCTGGATTTTTTGCCATCCCTAATATGTATAAGGGCTGGGAATGATCTGGGAGCGGGAATTGAGGTTGTGTGGGGGAAGGGAAGGTATGGCGACAACAGGGTGAAGCAATGTTACAAAAGAAGGAGGGATCGATGTTTAATACCTATCCCGCCTTCAGCTCATTCTGTTTCCCAGAATAATTTGGAGAGCGCACCAACCACTCACCAGTCCCTTATTCTGCTCCTTTGCAACGCCAGGTCGGTCAAAAACAAGACCCATATCATCCATGACCTCTTGTTGTATGAGGCAGCCGACCTGGCTTGCTTTACTGAGACCTGCCTGGGAGAGGCCAGTGCTGTGACTTGGGCGCAGGCACTCCCAGCTGGGTACTCAGTCAGCGAGCAGATAAGGGAAAGTGGATGGGGGTGGCGGAGTGGCTCTGGTTCATAAAAACAACTTAACCTTGACCAGGAAGCCTATCCAGAAAACAGCTTACATTGAGTGTATGTACCTTAGCCTGATGACACTCAGATATATTTCGCCATGACCAGATCGTCGGCTCAGACTTCAGATGGCATCTCTCCTCTCAATGACTGTCTCAGAGCAGTAATGGATTGGATGAGGAAAAACAGATTGAGATTAAATCCAGACAAAACGGAGGTACTGACAGTCACAGGCCCGAAACCGGGTCTGGGAATACAACTTCCAGTCCTGGACGGTCACACTCTCCTCTAAGGACTGTGTTTGCAGTCTGGGAGTGCTCCTAGATTCATCACTTCATATGACTAGTCAGGTGCATGTGACGGTCAGGAGTACCTGTTATCAGCTCCGGCTGATACGCCAGCTGCACCCTTTCCTGGAGACTAGGGATCTGGAAACTGTAGTACACACCTTGGTAACCTCACGTCTGGATTACTGTAATGCACTCTACATGGGGCTACCCCTGTGCCTAACCCGAAAACTTCAATTGGTACAAAATATGGCAGCCAGGTTGGTCACTGGTACATCTAGGAGAGAGCATATGACACCTGTGCTCAAATCTCTCCACTAGCTGCCAATTAGTTTCCGGGCACAGTACAAGGTGTTGGTTTTAACCTTTAAAGCCCTACATGGCTTGGCTCCATCTTATCTTCGGGGCCGCCTCTCCCCGTGTGATCCCCCCCCCCGTGCACTTAGGTCCTTTGGGAGGAATCTGTTACAGCCCATGACCGCTCCCAGACTATGGAATGACCTGCTGGATGAGATCCATCTTATCACTACTCTTGATAGCTTTAAAAAAGCAGTAAAGAATGATCTCTTCCGGCGGGCCTTCCCGGAATAAATCTCCCTGCTCAATGAAGAAGATTCGCTTACCCACCTGTTTGTCATTGTTAAAGCTGCTTTTTTAAAAAAATGTATTTGCTGTCTATTTGTTATTTTAATCTTGCATTAGTTTAATTTAGTTTTAAGGGGAGAGGGTTAGGGATTGGGTTGAAGGAGTGTTTTAACTGTTATCTGTTTTCATCTTGTGTACGCTGCCCCAGTTGCCAAGCAGAGGGGTGGGTTAAAAATAAATTATTATTATTATCATCATCATCATCATCATCCAGTCCAACTACCTGCCATGCAGGAACTCTCAATCAAAGCGTACCCGACAGATCACAATCCAGCCTCTGTTTAAAGACCTCCAAAGAAGGAGACTCCAACACACTCTGAGGGAGTGCATTCCATTGTCAAACAGCTCTCACTGTCAGGAACTGCCTTCTAATGTTGAGGTGGAATCTTTTTTCCTGTAGCTTGCATCTGTTGTTCCAGGTCCTATTCTCTGGAGCAGCAGAAAACAAGCTAGCTCCCTCCTCAATATGACATCTCTTCAAATATTTAAACAGGGCTATCATATCACCTCTTAACCGTCTCTTCTCCAGGCCAAACATACCCAGTTCCCTAAGTCATTCCTCATAGGGCATGGTTTCCAGACCCTTCACCATTTTAGTCGCCCTCCTCTGGACATGCTCCAATTTTTCAACATTCTTTTTTGAATTGTGGTGCCCAGAACTGGACACAGTATTCCAGGTGGGGCCTGACCAAAGCAGAATATAGTGGCACTATTACTTCCCTTGATCTAGGTACTATATTTCTATTAAAGCAGCCTAAAATTGCATTGACCTTTTTAGCTGCAGCATCACACTGTTGACTCATGTTCAACTTGTGGTCTACTGGGGGGATGCAGATGGGTGAACCTGGGCTGCCCCAGGAAGCAGAGGATTGGGGCAGTTGCTGCCACACATAGCAGTCCCCATTCTCCCATTTGCCACCTCTAAAAGAGTGGCAAAATGCCATTCCTATTAGAGGCAGCAAAATGCCGCCCCAAGAGCTGGCACGTGTCTCTTCTCTGCCTCTTCCGACAGAGTGCATGAAGACGCTGCACCGGGAGGACATCCTGATGCCATGAGCTATGTGTAACGGCATGTGGTGCCTGGACATCTTCGGGGAGTGGTTAGGGCCACCGGTGTGCAGGTGCAGCTGCCCCTCCCCTTCCCTGCCTCCAACACATTGCAAAGGGCCCATCTGCAGAGGCCCTAGGACTCATATATCCCTTTCACATGTAGGGCTAAGCAGACTGCCAGAAATAGTGCACATTAAATTGAGGCACTGCCCTGGCTCAGTGCTAGGGAATCATGGGAACTGTAATTTATTGTGGCACCAGAGCTCTCTGACAGAGAAGGCTCAATGTCCCAGAAAAAAATACAGTTCCCATGATTCCCTAGCACTGAGCCAGGGCAGTGTCTCAGTTTAATGCGCACTATTTCTGGCAGTCTGCTTAGGCCTGTAGTCTCATTAAGCCAGGTGTCCTCCATTTTGTATCTATGTATTTGATTTTTTTGCCCTAAGTGCAGTACCTTACATTTGCACCGGCACAAAGGACACTTTTTGGGTTTAAACAGGCCACAATTTTTATTTAGCTGTACAGGGTCTATTAACAACGAATAAACTTCCAACAGTTTTGACACATGTGTATGTGAAGGTGTGACCCCCCAGGTGGGTGGTCCTTCACCGCATGTGACAAAGTATGTAAACAAATAACATCAACAAATTTACAAACCCCTCCCCTCCAGAAATGACATCATATTACATCATATGATGTCATTCATTTAGTGACGTCATGCATTTAACTGCATTAGTCACTTCCTTTAATTTGACTTTATCAAATTTACCCCAATTAATTTAATCAGCCAAATTAATTTTCCTGTGGGGTGGGAGTCATTACCCACTCCTAAATACAAAACAAGCAAGTTGTAAATTATAGACCCTAACCCTTAAGTTGTGACAAATCTAATAATAACATAAAAGACTTCAATTATTACCCTATGACCCATACCCATTACATCAAATTAAACATTAATCTCAGGGAGGGCGAAAAACCCAGGGGAGCAGCGTAGGAAAAAATTGCCTCCTGGTCCCCGAAGGCGACCAGCATAAGCCTGAGAGTAACCAAATATAGCTTTTAAATAAGGGTGGGTGGGTTGGGTCGCTCAGTTCAAGCTCTAAAATGGCTGCTGCCACATGGCAGCGCAGAGCTATAAAGAACAAACTCTCATCCCAAATCTCAAGAGATTACAGGCACTACAAGACTTTAGGGCATGAACAAGGCAACTTGATTGGACCAAGCACGCAGGTGCTGTAGGACCCCCACGCGCTTAACCAATCAGGCCTCTCATGTCCTTAATATGGCCAGCGCAGCAAGAAACCTCTCCCGACTCATCGGGGGGTGTCTTTGCATTGGCACAAAGGACACAAGATGCCTCTTTTTGGGTTTAAACAGGCCACAACTTTTATTTAGCTGTACAGGCTCTATTTACAAGGAATAAACTTCCAACAGTTTTGACACATGTGTATGTGAAGGTGTGACCGCCCCAGGTGGGTGGTCCTTCACTGCATGTGACAAAGTAGGTAAACAAATAACAACAACAAATTTGCAAACACCTCCCCTCTGGAAATTTGATAAAGTCAAATTAAAGGAAGTGACGAATGCAGTTAAATACATGACATCACTAAATGAATGACATCACATGATGTAATATGACATCATTCATTTAGTGACGTCATGTATTTAACTGCATTCGTCACTTCCTTTAATTTGACTTTATCAAATTTACCCCAATTAATTTAATTAGCCAGATTAATTTTCCTGTGGGGTGGGGGTCATTACCCACCACAAGAGAGGGGCAGCCTAGCTAGGCATCCCCTCTCCCCCCCCTCCGCAGACTGCTTTTTTAATTTGTTCGGAGAGTGCCTTAAGATAAATCTCCGAACCTTCAGGAGAGAGGTGCACCCCATCCCCCCTGTACAGCTGTGGCCTATCCAGTTTAATTCCATGTTCAATTATGGAAATGCCAAGTTTAGACAACTACTTGGTGACAGAACAATTAAGCCATCGTCGAGCATTGTTAATCGCAGTATCCTTGCAAGCTCCAGGCCAGCTACGCCATGGCAGGAGCTTAGTCCAAAGCAATACAACTCCTGGGAAGATCTTTTGAATTTCCTGCAGATCTCTCACCATCTGCTTTGCCAGCTGCAGACAAGGGACTTTGACTAAGTCATTTTCCCCCAGGTGTATAAATAAAACCCAGGGTTGCGGATACGACCGAGCCAATTGCATGATCCATGGAAGGAGCGCTCCCCACAACATGCCCCTTTGGCCAAACCACTTAGTGGTTCCGATATGCGACAAGCCCAATGCAGAGTCGCGTCGATGTTCAAGAAGGTGGCGTTCTGCCCAGAAAACCAAACTGTGGCCCACAATCCATATCTTGCCTTGAAAAAAGCCATCTGAAAGGAAATAAGGCAAATTAGCGTGGCTGATCAGGAGTCACATTCCCTGATGGCCTAACATATGACTTGAATGCTCGAGAATGCCACCAGCCAATTCAGCAAATATCAGCTTCACTCAAGCCGTGAGTGGTCGCAGCTGTTACTGCTCCAATACGGAAAGAGTGCGAAGACAAGCCTGAGGCAGCTTAGCCCACCTTAGCGTTTCCTTCAACACTGCCCTAAATTGAAATTGAGTTAAGGGCATACCTAACAGATGTATAAAAAGATAGCCCACCACTTTGGGCCTAATTTTCAAATAATTGGTCATTGCTAGCACCGGGCAAATTTGCCCACTAGGTGCTTTGGTTAAGGAAATAGACTGACCCTTTGCTAACTGATCAGTCTTGTAGCGCCTAATACAAAGCTGAATCCCCTGTTCTGTTAAAACAACATCCGAAATTAGAAGTGCCCTGCCAGATTGATCATTGCGAGATCTGGGCACAATCTCAATGATTCTTAAGGCTGCAAAGAAGGCTATGGCAAATACTGCCTTAAATAAAGCCACCTCCTCAGGTGAATAACATGCATCAGCTATAACTGTTCCCATAACCTAGCCAGGACTGTGTCTGTTATCGGCCATTGCGAGTCCTTTGTTACAGGGGATTCTCTGGACCAACCTTCCACAGGTTTTTTAACCCTAAAGTCTGTGGTAGGATTGCCCGGAGAATCCCCTGTAACAAAGGACAGCTTTTTTAACCCTAAAGTCTGTGGTAGGATCAAAGCAACTCCTTGCCCTGGAGTGAAATGCCAGAGCGGCCAGCCTGCCCCTAATAGTAACAGGCAAGAGACCTGCATGCCTAAGATAAACTATAAAATGTAGGATCAGGTCAACCCTAATTGGCCAACTCTGAGCCTTCCCAATTTCCAATAAGAATTGATTGGATGCATTCAGAGCTGTTTGGTATGACTTGCATGTAGATGGGGTGATGGAATTCAGGATTGCCCTGTGAATTTCTAGTCTCCAAGGCTCCAAAGCAAGGCCGGTACCTCCATCAGGTGTGTCGATGCCTTGGGAGCCAGCTGCCAGTACCTGGAGAGCTGAAAATGAGAAATGGCATCCACCAAAGGGTTAAGCACACCAGGAACATGCTGAACTTGGAATAGCACATTAAATTTCAAACACTGCATGACCATCGCCCTCACCAAACACATGACTCTAGGGGACTTAGAAGACTGAGAATTTACCATGTGATTGACCACCTGGTTGTCACACCAGAACTAGATGGTCTTGTTAGCAAATTGGCTTGCCCACAAGTGCACAGCCACTACAATAGGAAAAAGTTCCAAAAACATCAGGTCTCTAGTCAGACCACACTCTATCCATGCAGAAGGCCATGCCCCTTCAGCCCACTGGCCATTACAGTAAACACCAAAGCCATGGGCACCAGCAGCATCCGAATGCACCTGAAAGTCTGCTCTAAGCAGCATTTCGGATCTCCAAAATGAAGTCCCATTACATTGTTCCCAAAAGGTGTCCCAAACCTTCAAGTCCTCACGAATCCCCCTTGTGATCTTAATGTGATGATGCGGTACAGCTACCCCCACAGTAGCCCTATACAATCTCGCACAGAATGCTCATCCCGGAACTACCACCTTACAGGCAAAATTTAGCAGTCCTGTAAGGGATTGAAATTCGTGAAGTGTAGCTTTTTGCTTCTCCAACATCAACCTCACCTGCTGCCTCATAGCCACCAATTTGTCATTTGGTAATCGAGAAATCCCAGCTATGGTGTCAATCTAGATACTCAAAAAGGTAAGCCGTGTGTTTGGTCCTTCAGTCTTTTCCTCTGCTAGGGGAACTCCCAGCTTGGACATTAAGTACTGAAAATTGGCTAAAGAATCCCCACATTGTGAGGAATTGGGATTCCCAGTGATAAAAAAATCATCTAAATAGTGTGTTATGGCTCTGTTACCTGTCCGCTTAACTGCACACCAATGAAGAAAGGTGCTGAATGTCTCGAAAGCTGAACAAGAAATTGAGCATCCCATTGGCATGGCTTTATCGAAGTAATACTTTCCCTCAAATTGAAAACCCAGTAAGTCAAAATCAACTGGGTGAACAGGGAGGAGCCTGAAAGCAGACTTAATGTCACACTTAGCTAAAAGGGCTCCCTTACCTAGGATCCTAATCATCTAGACTGCTGAGTCGAACGACGTACTTAACGGACTTAAGCCAAGGATCTATGGCATCATTCACAGAGTCACCCTTCGGGTACGATAAATTGTGAATCAACCTGAATTCCCCGGGGGCTTTTTTAGGAACGATATCCAATGGGGATATGTGAAGTATGGGAATAGGCAGCTGATCATGAGGTCCAGAAATCCTACCAGCAGCTATTTCTTTTACCAGTTTATCCCTTACAATGTTCGGCAGCTCCCTCATGGAACGAGCATTGGGTGCATAGCAATGTACCCTAGAACCTGTATAAGGGATACGAAAACCTAAGGAAAAAACATGAAATAAATAAGATGCAGCCTCTTTATTAGGGTATACCATCAGCCACGCCACCATTGTGTCTAACTTAATTGGTGATGGAGCCTTTTCCTCCAGGCAATACTGGCTGGGGGCACCACCCGCTCCTGACCGCTTACCTCTATTACAGGAAGTGCCGGGGTAACCACCCCCTCAGATGTTGCACTTATGGTCGAACCTGCAGGGCTGCCTCTTGCATTTCCCTGCATTAAAGTCACAGCATATGCCAAATTGCTTTCTTTCTCCCGTGCCAGGCCTTGCATTTGGCCCTCTCGGCAGAGTAACCATGGGGACAAACCCATTGTCACACCTGCTCAAGGGGGAGGCCTCCACCGTAACATCAGCCTAAAGCTCGGACTGTACATGTCTCCATGACAGGGAGTGATCCTGTGCAGCTCTCATTCTAAACTGCTCATCGTATTGCAGCCAGGCTGCACCTCTAGCAGTGTGATGGCAGTTGGTGTAAGCTTTTATCATGATCTCCTGATATTTAGAAAAGTCAGGAGACCTCAATGGTTCTTTTTCCTTTAAGACACCTCTGTAAATAGTGAAAGGCATAATCCAATTTACAAAATTACACTCCAGTTTAGGGTGTTTGAGTGCTTGAAACTCTTTGGGAAGACTAAAAACAATCCCATCTTTTACCATGATCCTCGGTTCAGGATCCCTGAAAGTAAGAGGAAATAAGTCAATATACTCTCCCTTCCATATCCTTTCTTTAGTGGAAAGAGGAAGGTGTGAACCAAGGGGTGTAGACATCCCAGCATAAGGAGTTGATTCAGAATGCACAGCCACTCCAGATAACATAGGAGCACCCAAAGGAGACACCACAGAGGTGTTGCTAGCTAAAACAACTGGCTGACCATCCTGCACCCTAGAGTCAGGGACCTGTGAAACAGCAGGTGCCTGCACAGGTGCACCCAAAGCCACAGGGTTGGGTCATTCCAAACCCACACCCTGACTAACCTGGCCAACTGGAGCCCATACTGAGGTGGGTCAATTTGCATGTGGAGGATTAGTAGGAGACAAACATGAAACAGAAGCTTGCTGGGAAGCATCACCAGCCAACCGCATCAGTCCCCCGAAGTGTGGCCCCACAACAGCTCAGGTGTCAGGCAAAGACGAAGCAGCAGCAGCTTGATCTCGCCTTTGTGCATCACGGGTTTGGTCCATAGCTCCAGTACCTGGAAGAACCACTCCTCGCAAGAGGTTATGTAAATCAGCCACAGGGTAGGCCGCTCAGCAACAGGAGAAGCCGCACGCTGAATATCCAAACCAGGGACCTTTTGTAGGAGTTCCCACACATCGGCAATAGTGGGGTGCCCAGCCTCCACAGCCGAAACCACCAATGGAGCCCCTTCTGGGCAAGCTGATTGCAAACCGCAACACAAGACTGCACTGTTTTGCCCAATTGTGCTAACTGGGCAGCAATCTCACCATCTCTGCTGGTAGACTGAGAAGGCCTCTTTGAAGCAGAGTGACTAGAGCTGGGCACAGCCGAAGCTGCGTGCCTCTTGGATTGGGTCTTACTGCGGGGCATCACTCCCCAATGAATGGAACATGGGTCCAAAGCACAATCACCCAACCCTGGATGATTACCACCAGGCCGAAGGTCACCCTTCCCCAAGTCTCCACAAGAGACGCAGAAAAGCCAGGAAGCGTCATTGGCAACAACCAACCAGGGGGGAAGGTGTCCACAAGGATCCTATACGGAACCCTAACCCAAAGACACTACTGCCTTCCAACACACTCACCACTGGGGAGAGGTGCAGCAACCCTCCCAAACCAGCGATGGGGGTCCCGACATTATCAGACTGGGGTTGCCGGGGCACTGCTGGGCCTGAAATCCAGTACCGGGTCTGCACACCTGGTGAGGATGCCTCCGCAGCACCCGCCTTGGATGAAGGAGCCCTCCAAGTATTGGAGATGCGGAGGCCCTTGCAGGCCGGAGGGGAGCAGCCCGAAGGCCCCACTCGGCCTTCTGAATTGATCAGGGAGGAACTGCCTGAACACTCCCACTTGTAGAAGAAAGAGCAAAATCAGCAAAAGCCAAATATGAACGCTAGGCCAAAGCCAAGCAATTAGCTAGAGCACAGAGCAGAGCAATGTGACTTGCTCAGTTCAAGCTCTAAAATGGCTGCCTCCACGTGGCAGCACAGAGCTATAAAGAACAAACTCTCATCCCAAGTCTCGAGAGATTACAGGCACTACAAGACTTTAGGGCATGAACAAGGCAACTTGATTGGACCAAGCGCGCAGGTGCTGTAGGAGCCCCGTGCGCTTAACCAATCAGGCCTCTCATGTCCTTATATGGCCAGCGCAACAAGAAACCCCTCCCAACTTGTCGGGGGGGGGTTGTCTTTCTCTGTGCTGAAATTCATTTTGTTAGCTTTGGCCCAGCTTTCTAATCTATTAAGGTCATTTTGAATTTTCATCCTGTCTTCTGGGGTATTCTCTATTCCTCCTAATTTGGTGTCCTTTGCAAATTTGAGAATCATGCCCCCTATTCCTTCATCTAAATCATTGATAAAGATGTTGAATAGCACTGGGCCCAGGATAGAACCCTGTGGCACCCCACTGGTCACTTCTCTCCAGGATGAAGAAGTGCCATTGCTGAATACCCTTTGGGTTTGGTCAGTTAACCAGTTACAAATCCACCTAACAGTTGTATTGCCTAGCCCACATTTTACTATCTTGTTTGCAAGAATATCGTGGGGGACCTTGTCAAAAATCCTTACTGAAATCAAGATATGCTATGTCTACCACATTCCCTTAATCTACCAAGCTGGTAATTTTATCAAAAAAAGAGATCAGATTAGTCTGGCATGACTTGTTTTTGAGAAACCCATGTTGACTTTTAGTGATTATGGCATTCCCTTCTAAATGTTCACAGACTCTCTGTTTAATGAACTGTTCTAGAATCTTTCCCGGTATTGATGTCAGAATAACTGGGCAATAGTTGTTGGGATTCTCTTTTTCCCCCTTTTTGAAGATGGGGACAATGTCTGCCATCCTCCTATCTGTTGGGACTTCTCCTGTTCTCGAGGAGTTTCCAAAGGTTATTGTCAGTAGCTCTGAGATTGCATTTGCCAGTTCTTTTAATATCCTTGGATGTAGTTCATCTGGTCCTGGAGACTTAAATTCATTTAGGTTAACCAGGTATTCCTGTACTTCCTCTTTACCTATTCTTTCTGCAATTCCCCTATTGTAGCCTCTGCTTCATTTTCCTCAGGTTAAATACCCTTTTCCTTTTGTGAGAAGACTGAGGCAAAGAAAGTGTTAAGTAGTTCTGCCTTTTCTCTGTTCCCTGTTAGAATTTCTCCATCTTCTCTGCACAGTGGCCCTACCATTTCCTTCTTCTTTCTTTTGTGATGGACATACCCAAAAAAAGCCCTTTTTGTTGTTCTTAACCTCTCTAGCAATCCTGAGCTCATTCTACACTTTGGCTTTTCTGACTTTAGGCCTACATGTGCTAGCTATTTGTTTGAATTCCTCTCTAGTGATTTTGCCTCATTTCCATTTCTTTTACATCACCCATTTAAAACTTAGTTCAGTTAAAAGTTGTTTTGTCATCCAACCAAGTTTCTTGAGACATCTTCCATTGTTCCTTCTCATTGGAACAGTTTGAGATTGTGCCTTCAGTATCTCCCTTTTTTTATTTATATAAAATTTTATTTACATAAAACATTTGTTACAGTTACATTCATTTTCTTCATTCATATCTCAGACATTGAAAATAAAAATCTTTCACTACTTTCTCTTCCCATTCAAAACATTCATCACTTCCTTAGTTCTTTCCATCTTCAGGGCTTCTTTATTTTTCCCCTTTATAAATGACTATATGATTTCTTCTTTTTTTCTGTCCACTTTGCATCTTCTTGATTTCTTCTTTCACTTTTAAATTCTCTAGAAGCTTTATCTTCTCTTCTTCTTCTTTTTATTTTCTTCCTTCCTTCCTTCCTTCCTTTATTTATTTCTTTATTATTTATGACTACAGTAACAGTATCATTATAACATCTTTGTTTAACTATTTTAAATAGCTTTCCTATATATTTTCTAACATATATTTTGACATTTTATCCTATATTTCTTCTTTTTCTCTTTTTTTATCATTTATTGTAATCGATAACACATCTATTTCTTTCATGTCCAATAATTTAAGGGTCCATTCTTCCACTTGGGGACATATTTCTGTTTTCCAATGTTATGCAAATAATAACCTTGCGGCTGTAAGCATATAAAATATCAGTTTCCCTTCTTTCTTTTTTTCAAGCTCATTGTCTATATGATTAAGTAACATAATTTCTGGTTTGCATTCAAGTTCGATATTTAATATATCTTTAATTTTTTGATTGATTTGTTTCCAGTATTTTTTTGCAACTTTGCATTTCCATCACATGTGGAAGAATGTACCTTTTTCTTTTCCACATTTCCAATATTTCATTTTACCGGTCCTATATATCTTGTTTAATTTCTCAGGTGTTAAATACCATCTATAAATTATTTTATAATAATTTTCTCATAAGTTTTGGCTCATAGTATAATTCATCCTCAAATTCCATGCTTTTCCCCATTGTTTTAGTTCTAAATTTTTACTGCAATTTTGTGCCCATTTTATCATAACTTCTTTGATAGTTTCATCTTCAGTGTAATATGTTAATAGAATCTTATATTGTCTTGCTATTACTCCTTTTCTATCTGACCATATTGCTTCATCTATTTCTGTTTTCTCAGTAGCAAATCCTTTTTCTTTCATATCTATTTTAGTACTTTCTAATAGTTGTCTATATAAGAACCAACGACATTTTTTCTTTTAATTGTTTGTTTTTAAGAGGAATTTGCTGTTTTTATATATTGGTACAGGGGTAGGCAACTTTTTTGAGCCAGGGGCCAGGTTGCTGTCCCTCAGACAATTGGGGGGCCGAAGCACCAAAAATAAATAAATAAATAAATAAACATTTAAAAAAATTAAAAATTAAAAAAATTAAAATATGCAAGCACACTCTCTCAGCCCCAGAAAAGCCATGGCAAAACCCCTGTGGAGATTTTGCCAAGAAAACCCCAAGAACAAGTAATAACAACAATAATCAATATCATCATGGCGGGTGGCGGCAGCGGGGGGGGCAGCAGGGGGCGGCGGAGGTGGCAGGACTAGCCTGGGGCCAGTCCAAAGGCCTCAGGGGGGGGCACATCCAGCCCCCGGGCCTTAGGTTGCCTACTTCTGTATTAGTATGTCCTTATATTTGAGCCATTCTCCATCTTTCCATGGATCTACAGAGTACAAAGCTTCGTGGAGCAATGCCCATAATGGGATTTTCAGGCAAATTCTTTCTTTATACTTTTCCATACTTTTAATTAAACTTGTTCTCAAGTAGTGATTGTGAAAAAATTTATTTGCTTGTTCTTTATCATATAGAACAAATCTTATTTGTGTGCTTTCAAATTTTAGTAGACTTCTGTTATTAAGTTTGATCCAATCCCTTATCCAGGCTAAAAAACTTGCTTCAAAATAAAGTTTCAGATTTGATCCATCTTATTACCACTCTAGACAGCTTTTAAAAAGTTGTCAAGATGGATCTCTTTTGGCAGGCCTTCCCTGACTAGCTTTCCTGGCCCTAGGATTCGGCCACCAGCCCTTGGAGATTCCATCGAACCACTTAACGTGCTGTGTTATTTCTTTTTGTTTGTCTTGGTTTTTACTGTATTTGTGTTTTAAAAATTGTTTAGTTTAATACTTTTTAAGGAGAGGGTGGGTTAGGACATTGCTGTATTATGGATGTTTTTAATGCTGTAAGCCACCCCGATTGCGCTGCAGAGGGGCGGGATAAAAATTATTATTATTATTATTATTATTATTATTATTATTTATGGCAGAGTCGAGGTGGCCAGCATGTGGTTGCCATGCCCCAACTCCACCCCCAGGCCAGCCCTCTTGGCCGGTCTGTACAGGCTGTCTGACACAGAGCAACAAATTCAAACCATAGGAAAAAGAAATTCCACCTAAACATTAGGAAGAAATGTCCTGACAGTAAGAGCTGTTCAACAGTGGAGCATTCTGCCTTGGAGTGTGGTGGAGTCTTCTTCTTTGGAGGTTTTTAAACAGAGGCTGAATGGCCATCTGTTGGGAGTGTTTTGATTATGTATTCCTATATGCTGGGGGGGTTGGACTGGATGGCCTTTGTAGTCTCTTCCAACTCAATTATTCTACTTCAACCTAATCGGCAAGTTCCAGAAGAAAGCATTTCACACTGCTTTTTTTCAGTAAAGAAAAAAAGACAGAAACATGTGGAAATTTTGTGCACAGTAATTGCTGACCTGTAAAGTTTCTCATCAGTTCAGATTTTTTCCTGTCAAGTTTTTCTGACACTGAAATAATTTCAAACATTTTTTAATATTATTTCTATCCCCAGTTCATTTGTACTGATTTGTAAAAACAGACTTACAGAGCCTAAACTGGTGGCCTAAACAATTCTGCTCTTAAAAGAGTAAAGAAAAAATTCTGCTCAGTTCATTTTTGACAGCAAATCCATGGCTGCAATGTAGAGTAATGCTCATACAGCCTCTGTGAAAGACTTTTTTTAATCATCCCAAACTGTTTGAAATAATCATTCTCATCAGATATTAACAAATATTACTTTGTCCTGCTGGAAACTAAAGGCAAGCTGCCTCCTTCATTTACAAAGGTCTGAATCAAGTATCAGATTAGGTGCATTGTTCAATCAATGAACATACAGAGATGGCATACAGAGATGACATCTTTTCCAACAAAAGCATTCAGAATAATTGCCATAATATACAAAGGCAGGAATATGAAAGGGTGTGGTTGGAAAAGAACACTCAGGAGTGGCTAAAATCACTAAAACAATTCCAGAGTGATTTTAAATAATGGAAGAGGGATACTTTTAAAAAATGCTACTGAATACAAATTAAATACCAACATTAAAAGTTAATTATGTTATTTTTAACATGGCCTCACTAAAGTCATGGTCACCTGACATGAAATCTTGTTTGACAAAGCAAGGTGTCCCCTTTGAAGATGATTAGTCTGTGATGTCTTGTATTACTGATACTCATGTGATTCCTCTGGAACCAGAAATAGCCATTATTGATGTAAAATGTACCCGTCTTTACTCCAAGAAGGATAATCCACAGAAGGAAGGAGTCACCATGGTATATATAAGCATTCTTCCATGGCCATTCTAATATGCATGCACATCCATGTCCTAACTGAGAAGCCATTTTGAACTGTCTAGTTGTGGTAACTTGCCCACCACACTTGACTTGTTGAGGCAAAGAACAGGATGGTGGTCCCCATCCAATTCCATTGATAGAAGGCAACTGGACTAGAAGTCAAATTTTTCTTCAGCACTGTTGATGGGACTGCATCTGAAGGCACCAGACTAGAAAAGCAATTTACTTAGCATAAAGCTCTCTCTCTCATTCTCTCCCACCTCTTATGCTTCCTCCCAGATTTACCTCTTTAGGCCACTGTGGGCCTCAGCAGACGGAGGCCCCGGAGACGGCGCGGGTCGGAGCGCCGGCGGAGCTCAGCCTCCGCACCGCGGCGCTCCTGCGGTGAATCTAAAAGGAGCTCCAAATTGGCGCTCCTTTTAGATTTCAGGGAAAGTGCACCCTAAAAGCAGTGGGCGCACTTTCCCTGACTTATCCTCCGCAGCGCGTCCGGTCGCTGCGGAGGGAGGTTGCCCTGGAAGCGCCAGCCGTGCGGAGGGCCGACAGCTTCCAGGGCGACCTCAGGAAGAGGAAGGGATGCCGCGCGTGCGGCTGCCCCTCCTCTTCCGGGTCTCGGAGACGGCCCTATTAGCCGTCTGCCGAGGCCCTGTCTCACTCTGCCAAATGCTAACAGTAGTCCCACTAGCTGCATCACTCAACCTGAATGAGGATGTGCCTCTGAAACCTCAAGTTGCCTTTGAGTATAAATGGATCAAGAGAGTGAATTCCCTTGCAGCCTCTTTATCCCTTTCTTCTAATGTTCCATCTGTATATGAAGAACTAAAGAGCCAGCATTGCTGATAAAGGGGGATGAGACACATCAGAATGCTTATCATTACACAGCTTCTACAAGGCACATGATGTTAAATGGTTTCTTTCTTTTAAGCTCCATCACCCTTTCTGATTAATTTTGAGTGCCCAGTACTATGTACTGTACTGTGCCTCTGCTTTAAAGCAGTCACTTAAAAATAACTTCAAATTATGTGTAATCCTTTTTGCTTTGCTACACTTCAAGAGCAAAATGTATAGCAGCTCTACAATTAAAGTGCCATTTCCTCTCTGCCACATTAAGGGATCTTATGGATCTTCAATTGCCAGTAAAATGTCTCTGTAAACTATGCAATCTTTTGTAAGAAAGATAATTATGAAAGAAAGAACATTCATTTGACCATAGCCAATAAATAATGTATGAGCAGAATGTTTGAAATTATGCAAATATTCAAAAATGTACTTTTCTGCTACTCTTTCATCTGTGCAAGTGCAACAGAGAAGTAAGTGTGCTCTAGATGAATAGATTCCATGTTTTGAAGGAGATTTGCACTTCTGCATGGGCTTTTCCACTACAGGCTCTTACTGATTCCAGAGTCATGGCCCAGAATACAATCATTCCCTCTTTTTCCAGGCAGTGAAAGGGAGGATCGAGGCCGAGGTGTCCGGCAGCCTCAACCTTGATTCTCCACTGTCAGGGGTGGCCCAGGGCTGCCCGTCTGCTTCCCCCCTGAAACAAGGGGAAAAGAAGATTAATTCCCTCTTCCCTAGCATATAAAACTACAAAGGCTTTAGTCAGGTCTTTCATTTCCAGTTTACTTCACCCATCCACTTCAGGACTCAGGCAAAAGTTTCCTTAATCCTCTTTCTTTTGCAATGTGAACTACACAGCAGACCTTTGGGCAGACTTTATCCTTCCATTATACAGTATGCAGTTCATCTGCTCATTCCCATTTGCCTGAATGCTCCTGTGTGGGAGTCAGCCTCTGAGGTGCTTAAGGTGAGAAAGCTTCCAGAGCAGCTGTTGCTCTTCATACTGGAAATTAGGGGTTTTAAAAAGCCTTTTGCACCTGCATCTAAGCCTCAAGCATGGGGGGGGGGGAATTAGACCAGAGTGGGCATTGATATAGAATCAATTATTTCTCATTTCATAATATAGTCCCTCTTCAAAGTAGATGGTTGAACAGGGCCCTTAGAAGTTCTGAGATGGATCCAACCATACTTCTCTCAGAAAGTTCTTGCTCTTCTTAGGATCATATCACATTCTTTAAAAAGCATCTTATCTTTTCCCGGTTTCAATGTTCTTCTAGGATACATCCAGATGTTATCACATGTATGTTGCCACCAATTCTGCTGCAATGCTGTCAGCCAAATACATCCTGGGTCAGATGCAGGTCAAATCCACGTTCAGCTGGCAAATTTTGAAGTCAGAATCATACTAGTAGGGTGATATTTTTAAAGAATGTTAAAGTATTTAAAGACTTGCTTATACAAATATTCATTAATAGGGCTGGACCAAGACATTGTGCAGCCTGAACTGAAGAACAAGGTGGAATGTACCCCCATTCCATTGAAAACTGATGGTGTGATCAGACTTGAAAGAAGCAGGCTACTTTAAGGAATGCAGGAGAAATTAAGCACAATCCTGTCCTCCCAAAAGAATGCTCTGGAATGGGAGGAGGATCAGGAGTCAGGGGCCTGTATCCTGTTCATGACATGCATGTGTATAAGTGTAGCATACACACATACACTGGAGTAGGAGTAAACTTGGGAATCAGGCAAGCTAGAATGCTGTTAGTGGCATGTGTGTAAGTGTAGCAAACACACACTGTTTTTAGGTGAAGCACAAAAATCCACCCCACCCCATGCAGCCATGAAGACCTGATGGGGTCATTGCTGCTATTGCTCACCTGTGAGGAACAGGGAGATAAGAAAACAATTCAGCTGATGTAGCTCTGAGGAGAAGGAGAAGGAAAGCATACTTCATCTGTGGGCGCACTCTCATTCCACCCCTTTTGAGTTGAGAGAAGCCAGTTCTTCATCTTTGCCCTCCCCACTCCTTCTCTTTCCCACTAGTAAGTAGCAGCAGCAGCAGCAGCAGCAGCAGCAGCAGCAGCAGCTCTTGGACTTTGACAGCTGGGTAGAGGTATTGATAAGGCACTTCACACAAAAAGGGGACATACTTTGGTAAGGGGACATGATGGATTTGTGGTTAAGATGCTTACTCTGAAAATCATAAGATTGGTACATTGGCAGTTCGAGACTCAAATGCCATGTGATGGAGTGAGCTCCCATCACTAGTCCCAGCTTCTACCAACCTAACAGTTCAAAATCACGTAAAACTGCAAGTAGATAAATAGGTACTACTTAGATGGGAAGGTAACAGTGTTCCATGTGCCTTGGCATTTAGTCATGCTGGCCACATGACCATGGAGTCATCTTTGACAACACTGGCTCCTTCGGCTTAATAACAGAGATGAGCACCACCCTCTACAGTAAGAAATGACTAGACAATCACGTCAAAGGGGAAACCATTACCTTTACCTACTTTGGGGAATAGACACAACTGCACAGGTGGAAAGTCATACACTACCTGCTTGATGCAGAGTTGGCCACTGCTACCCTCCCCCCAGCATGTGACACTGGCATCTGCCTAATGGTAGGATTGGGCCTGTTTATTGATAGCCCCATACTGAAATATGAACATATCAAATGGCTTCATTATATTTGGTGGACCATTCATCCATCGAGCCTGCTACTAGTGTCTTCTCAGATTAAAAGCAATTAACTAAAATGGGATGGGCAAGAGGGACCCCCACATCCCCTGGATTACCACAGACCACAACCAGGAATTTTATAGAAACCTGAAGTGACATTCTGGTCTCATATGTTTTCTGAAATTTCCTGTTTGAGGCCTTCAGTGGAAGGGATAGGGATTACATGAAGAATTATATTTGCCAAAGGTGCAAATTCTCTATTTTTAACAATAATAAGAAAAGGAATGGGAGGGGAATACAAGCTTCACAAATTCCCACCCACATCCTCTCAGGCAACACTGGTGAACTAGGTGCGCTTGATTTCATGCTTCTTTGTTAATAAAATGAAGACACGCTCAAAAGGTAAACTTTCCAGAGGGAGACAAGCCTTCTTAGATAAATAATAAAACCAAGTTTTGAAAAGCGCAATTGAAAACAAGCATGATTAAAGAACAAAGTGTTTCTGCTTCAAACACTTGGAAAAGGAAGGACAGTAGCTGTAGGATAAATCTAAGCCTGACATTTGATCTTCTGAGTACTGACATTCCTTTGTACCAAGGAGGCATGAAGGGGTCTGACTGAAGTGAATGAAACCTCATTTGTTGCCATTCTTCTGAAAGTAGCCCTTCATGCCAACTGTGGGCATGCTGAGCGATGGTGGCAGCTATGCATAGCGGACATCTGCAATTGTGGAAAACCACTGTAAAGTGGCCACAGAAACAGATTTTCAATCTCTAAATGAAAAGCAAATGTGCTATTCAAAATGTACTTTTTGGCTTTATGCTCAAACAAGTGAATATTCTTTACAGAATCATAAAAATATATTCCTTGTGTTTGAAACAGAGTAATGCAGTTACAAAAGCATCTGTTTTAGAATTTGGGCTTTTAAACCAATACACACACATACATTTCATAAGCATTTTAAAAAATTTAATATATATATAATTGAATGAGACATGTGACATTTCCAGTCTGAGGAGTCAACTAGTTATATCCAGAATCAGATAAAACTATCAGAGATTATTGTATGTATGACCTTCTTTCTTCCTGATACATTTCAGAAATAAATCTTTGAAGAAACAATATTTACAAATATTCCAGAAGTCCACTCCTATCCTCACAGGTAATCTCTAAGTTTCATCTTTTTCAGAGATAAACAGATCCCAATTATCTGCTTATCTCTCAATACCATTAAAAAGATGCTGGTCATGTTTTCAGAGACATCATCAATGGCTGCATTTCAAAGAAGAAGAAGGTATTTAATGGAGTGCCTCAGGGTTCTGCCCTAGGACCATTACTCTTCAACATCTTTATGAATGACTTAAATGAAGAGGTGGTGGGTATCCTTATCAAGGTTACAAATAACACAAAACTGGGAGGGGTAGCTAACACATTGGAATATTAGAACAGATTCACAAGGATCTAGATAATCTAGAACATTAGGCAGAAATAAATAAAATGAAATTAAATAGAAATAAATACAAAACTCTACATTTAGGCCACAAAAATGAAATGCACATTTTGCATGGTTCAGCAGTGCCACATATTAAAAAATAACTTGAGATTATTCTTGTTCATAAATTGAATATGAGCTAGCAATGTGATGCTGCAGCAAATGCTATTTAAGCCAGTATTGGTAGAAGCTTTGGGGCTAAAGAGATGGCCCTGATAGAGTTGTGTCTGGTCACCCCTTTGCTTACTGGATCAGAGCCACGGCAACTGCACACTACACCCCAATCCAGCGCTTTGCCAGCTTTAAAAAGAAGTGAAAAAATGCCGCTCCTTTTTAGAACAGCAAAAAGCTGTCCTTGCTGCAGCTGTCACAGCTTTTCGGCGTTTCTTTGAGGCAGCGCATCTAAATGCTGTGCTGAAGGAACACCTTTTTGCCACCTGCCGTCTGGTTGGGTGGACAGCGTGACGCTGGCATTGGGGCTCCATGCTCCCACTCCATCCCAATATTGGAACTTTGCACCAGTCTGTAGAAGCCCATATTTTCCAAGTTGAGTAATAATCCCTCTATATTCTGTGCTGGTCAGGCCTCATCTGGAGTACTGTGTTCAGATCTGGGAGCCTCATTTAAAAAAGGATATAGACATGTTGGGTTGGGTTCAGAGAAGGGCAACAAAGTCGATAAGAGTTATGGAGAACAAAGCATATGAGAAAAGGCTGAAGGAGCTGTAGGGATCTTACACATGAACAGTTAAATGAATAGATAAATGAATAGAAATTCATTTCTATGGAACATGCATCATCATACCACATATAACAAAGCATTGCATTAATACTGTGGTGGGAGCCATTTCATGTATCCACTTTCCAAAACATATACACATGGAACAAAAAAGATGCCCGCCACTAGAAACATGATGTAGGATTCTTAGATTACAAACTAAACATGAGCCAACAATGTCATTCTGCAGTTTAAAAAGCCAATGCAATTCTAGGCTGCATCAGCCATAGTATAACGTTCAGATCAAGGGAAGTAATAGTACCACTCTATTTTGTTTTAGTCAGAACTCACCTGGAATATTGCATACATTTCTTGACACCACAGTTCAAGAAGTATATTGACAAACTGGAATGTGTCCACAGGAGGATAACCAAGTAAGTAAATGGTCTGGAAACCAAGCCCTATGAGGAACAGCTTAAGGAGCTGGGCATGTTTAGCTTAAAGAAGAGAAGGTTGAGAGGTGATATGATAGCCATCTTTAAATATCTGAAGGGATGTCATGCAGAAGATGGAGCAAGCTTGTTTTCTGCTGATCCAGAGACTACAATATGAACCAACAGATTTAAATTGAAAGAAAAGAGATTTCACCTAAACATTAAGAAAAACTTAATGCTTCATAGGATGGTGGACTTTCCCTCTTAGTAAGTATTTAGTTGTATATTCCTACAAAGCAGGGAGTTGGGCTATAGGCTTGTCTACATTAGTTATAAACCCTGACTTCTCTTTGGGCCCACTGCATGTTTTTTTTTTTTATATTACACAAGCCCAAAACCCAAAACCAGGTCCAAGCTGTTTACACAATGCTCAGACTTACTTTGTGGTTTTCACCTCTTGTCCCACGTTAAAAAGAGTACCTTTTGCTCTGGGTTTTGGAGAAAACCAGGAGCAAAACAAAGCCATGGCAGCCATTTTCCTTCCCACAAGGTCCCTTAGAGAGTCCATGCCAAGTCACTATGCAAGTGCAAGTAGCTCTGAGGTCAGAACAAGGTTGGGTGCCTCATTCTGATCTCACTTCACATCCATAGCAGTGGCACCAGCAGGCTCACAGGGACTGTATGGGAAGGCAGCCACTCATCATTCACCAAACGCCTGCAGATGGTAACAGGGGCATTAGTGGGAATTCAGGAGCAGAATACTCCAGGGGTAGACTACAGTATTGTGGCAAATGTAGATGAGTCTTATATAGCTCTTCTGGTCCCTTCCAACTCTATGATTCATTTCTAATAAGGAGGTGCACTTTTTTCTGACATAAAAATATCAGTTTGCAGAGTTATCGTCAAGATAACTCTATGTCATATTCATCTCTGTGTCATAAAAACTAATATTGAAGAAGCCCTGAGCTGTGTGAGGGGGTTGCATTCTGACAGATCTCACTGATTTCTAGCTAAGTCTCTGGCAAAGACAGATAAATGTTACTGAAATTGTAAAAGTCACTTGAGGGTAAAAAGTACTGTCCAGAGAAATGAATCTTGGGTTGCATTCCTATGTATCTGAAAAAAAAGTTCACTGGAAATAAATTCCATTGAACTTAATTAGATTTACTTTGACATGGTAAGGACCCTGCCACATAAGATGGGTCTTCCATGCTGAGTTTTTTTCCCCATTTCTTTTCTTTTTTCTCTTCTCTTTCTTTTTGAGCACCAGTCCTGCTTATGAGATCTGAGAACATTCTATTCACTGGAGCACTGTAGTGTTTGAATTGTGAAATTGCAATTTGTATGAGCACATTCTGGAAATGTTAACTTTTGGGGGGGCTACAACTCCCAAAATTCAGTGGGCAGAGGGCCAGGGTATTCTGAGAGTTGTAGTCCAAAAGTTAACCTTCCCAAACTTTGTACCTGAATGAAATAACTCTGACAATACATTGCTCATGATACATGTGAGTGTGAATATTGTTTGATTTATTTTTTTAAAGGATTTTTTGGCAACCTGTTGAAATTGATGCTTAAGATGACATATGGCTTACATGTTTATGCCAGTTATTTAAAAAGGCTTGGTTTTCTTTGCTCTGTATTGCAACACTCTAGGTCTTAACTACTAAGGAACAAGTGCTACTTTCACCTTGTCATTTTTGCTATAGTAAGGACAATTAGTAGCAAAGCACTAATTTTCTCAATAACATATTGTATGCTATTATTATTATTATTATTATTATTTCCTACAACCATACATGGAAAGAAAGAAAAACAGAAGTAGAAGCAGGATTCAGGAAAGGAAAAGGCACTAGTAATCACATTGTAAATATACAATGGCTAATGGAGGGCACCAAGGAATTCCAGAAAAAAAAATCAGCATATGGTTTACAGAAAAACATTTGACTGCATAGATCATGAAAAACTATGAATGGTTCTTAAGGACATGGGAGTGCCACCACATCTGATACTCCTGATGGTTTTGTTCGATCTGTACCTAAGACAAGAGGCTACTGAAAGATCAGAACATGGAGAAACAAAATGGTTCACAATTTGCAGAAGGGTCAGGGTCAAAGCTGTATTTTAACACCCTATTTGTTCAACTGGAATGCAGAAAATATTATACATAAAGAGCATGCTTAGGCTCAGAAAAAGGAGGCACGAAGTTAGGAGAAAGGTATGTAGGTAACAATACTGCACTACATTCTTATAGCACTTGTCATACCCTGCCTGGGAGAGGATTCAGATGATGAGGAGGATAAGCCAGAACCTCCTCTGAGACCTGAGCCTGCA
Organism: Phrynosoma blainvillii; assembly: GCA_026167975.1. Lineage (NCBI taxonomy): Eukaryota > Metazoa > Chordata > Lepidosauria > Squamata > Phrynosomatidae > Phrynosoma > Phrynosoma blainvillii. The sequence goes on along the minus strand of JANUYF010000002.1, from coordinate 62,523,318 downwards.
GCTGTGGAGCCTCAGCCCAGCCCTAGTTCTGCTTTGCCAGCTCCAGCAGAGCCTGCAGCAGAGCCGATGGTCTACTAGGAGGCTCCGCAGCCAAGCCTCCCAGCAATAGAACCTTCAGACATAGAGGAGGATCAAGGGACAATACCTACCTTCAGCAGCATCAAGCAGAAAGGTAGGGCCTTCGGCATTCAAGGAGACTTTATGAAAAATGCCGGAGCAATCAGCCACCGCTGAGCTCTTGCAGCTTGGTAATTTAAGCATGTGCAGAAGGTCTGCCTCAGTGCCAGAGCTTATCTGAGCTTCCTAGTGAAAGCCTCTATCTCTCCTTGTTCCTTGGCCTGAAACCTTGACTCTTGGACTGCTGACTTATCCTGAACTTCTGGAACCCTCGACCTTTGGACTGCCTTGTCACTCTGCCTCTCTGGAATCCTAGAACTTCAGACTGCTTGAACATTCTCTGGCTGGACCTTTGGATTAGTAATACGGACCTTTGCTTTCTTGCTTTACATTAGCAAAATACTTTTGTTGCCTTCAACCCTCACAAGAAGCTGATATCAGCACTCTTGGTGGCTTTCCCGAACAGCACTGCTATTCCACTTTTACTGCTCTAACTACCTCCTGGGGCATTCTGTGGTTTGTAGTTCAGTGAGGCCTAAGAGCTCTTTGGCTTAAGAATTCTAAATGCCTTTCCCTAAACTAAAAACTTCAGAATTCTACAGGAGGCAGCCATAGCAATAAAAGTGGAATAGCAGCACTATAAGAGTGTAGTGCGGTATTCTCCTAAGAAAATTCAGCAGGTTCAAAACACTGCTGCTAGAATGCTGCCTGGGGCCAGTTACAGGGAGCATATAACTCCCTTGCTGAAACAGCTGCACTGGCTACTAGTTCATTTCTGAGGACAATTTAAAGTTTTGTCCATGATCTATAAAGCCCTGTACAGTTTAGGTCCACACTATTTGAGACCATATCTCTCCGTATGAACCTGCTAAGTCCTAAGATCTTAGAGGGAGGCTTTCTCTCAGTCTCACCACCATCACAGGCTTACTTGGTGAGGACACAAGAAACAGCCTTCTCGGTGGCTGCTCCCACCCTTTTGAATTCTGTTCTTCAGCCCCCTCCCTCCTCTCCTTTTGCTGGCAAGTGAAAATGTTTTTATTTAGGCAGGCTTTTTAAAATCATGAAAGGTTGCCCTTTAAATTGTGACTTTTATAAGTTTTAGTTATGTTTTTAACTTTTGTATGTTTTTAATGTTAATTTTATATTCTTTTAACTGGATCATTTAATTGTTTTTAAGTTTTTCTTGTAAAGTTCTAATGTGTTTTTATCTTTTGAGCTGCCTTGAGTCCCTTTCTGGGAGAAAAGTGGCATAGAAATTAAATAAATAAATAAGTGGATGACACCTTAATACTAGCAGAAAACATCACAGACTTGGAACAATGATTAAGGAAGGTTTAAAAAAAGGTCTAAGGCAGGTTTAAGGCTGAACATAAAGACAACAAAAACAATAATCATGGAGGAACTACATAATTCATACTAGACAATGAGGAAATTGAAATAGTAAATGAGTTCCTATACCTTGGATCAAACATCAATCAGGAAGGAGACTACAATCAAGAAATCAGAAAATGACTATGAATGGAAAGGGCAACTATGAAATAACTTTAGCAAAAATCCTAAAGAATAAAGTTATACAACTGAGCACTAAAGTTAGAATTGTACAACCTATTGTATTCCCCATTATCATGTACACATATAAGAGATGGACAGTGAAGCAGATAAGAAGAAAATCAATTTGTTTGAGATGTGGATTTGTTTGAGATGTGGTGCTGGAGAAGAGTGTTGAGGATACTGTGGACAGCAAAAAAGATGAACACATGGGCCCTTGAACAGATCAAACCTGAAATCTCCCTGGAAGCTAAGATGATCAAATTGAAGCTGTTGCACTGGCACAAAGGACACAAGATGCTTATTTTTGGGTTTAAGCAGGCCACAACTTTTATTTTTCTGTACAGGGTTTATTTACAAGATTTACAATTAAACTTCCAACACTTTGTCACATGTGTGTGTGAAGGTGTAACCCACCCAGATGGGTGGTCCTTCACCAAATGTGACAAAGTATGTAAACAAATATCAACAACAAATTTACAAACCCCTCCCCACCGGAAATGATGTCATATTACATCACATGACATCATCAGTTAATGACGTCATGCATTTAATTGCATACGTCACTTCCTTTAATTTAACCTTTGCCAAATTTAACCCAACTAAATTTAATTAGCCAAATTAATTTCCCTGTGGGGTGGGGGTCATTACCTGCCACAAGAGGGGGCCAGCCCAGCTAGGCATCCCCTCTCCCCCCCACACACAAACCGCTCTTTTGATATGTTCGGAGAGTGCCTGAACATAAATCTCCGAACCTTCTGCAAAGAGGTGCACCCCATCCCCCCTGTACAGCTAATACCTATCCAATTTAATTCCCACATGTTCAATTATGAAAATGCCCAGTCTTGATAACTGTTTGGCCACAGAACGATTTAGCCACCGTCGAGCACTGTTAATGGTGGCATCTTTGTGAGCTCCAGACCAGCTACGCCTTGGTAGCAGCTTGGTCCATAGCAGTATAGCTCCAGGTACAATCTTTCTAATTTCCTGCAGGTCTTTCACCATCTGCTTTGCCAGCTGAAGACAAGGGACTTTCACTAAGTCATTCTCCCCCAGGTGTATGACTAAAACCCGGGGTTGTGGATAAGACCTTGACAGCTGGATGATCCAAGGAAGCAGCGCTCCTCACATCATACCCCTGCAGCCAAACCACTAAGTAGTGCCAATGTTCGCCAAGCCCAAGTTAGTATTGCACCGGTGCTCAAGAAGGTGGCATTCTGCCCAGAAGACTAGACTGTGACCCACAATCCAGATCTTGCCGTGGAAATAGCCAGCTGAAATGCAAGTAAAGCCAATTAGTATAGTTGATTGGGATTCTTGTTCCCAAAAGGCTGAACATAGGACTTTAATGCCCTAGAACACCACTGGCCAATTCGGCAAATATCGGCTTTGCTTAGACCGTGTGTGGCCACAGCTGTTGCTGTGCCAATGCGGAAGGAATGAGAAGAAAAATAAGCCTGAGGCAACTTAGCTCACCTTAGTGTCTCCTTCAACACTGCCCTAAATTGAAATTGAGTTAAGGTCATGCCTGATAAGTGGAGAAACAGTTAACCTGCCACTTTTGGCCTAACAGATAATTGGTCATTGCTAATACCGGGCAAATTTGCCTACTAGGCGCTTTGGCTAAGGAAATGGACTGACCTTTCGCCAACTGATCAGTTTTGGAACGCCTAATGCAAATGTGAATCCCCTGTTCTGTTAAGATAACATCCGAAATTAAGAGTTCCCTACCAGACTGATAATTGCGAGATCCAGGTACAATCTATCTAATTCGTAAAGCTGCAAAGAAAGCAATGGCAAATACTGCCTTGAATAAAGCCGCTTCCTCAGGAGAATAACATTTATCAGCTAATTGTTCCCATAACTTAGACAGGACTGTGCCTGTTATCGGCCATCATGAGTCCTTTACTGCAGGGGATTCTCTGGACCAACCTTCCACAGCTCTTTTAACCGTGAAGTCTGTGGTAGGATCAAAACAACCCCTTGCCCTGGAGTGAAAATCCAGGGCAGCCAGCCTACCCCTGATAGTAACAGGTGACAGACCGGCATGCCTGAGATGTACTATAAAACGGAGGACCAGATCTACCCTGATAGGCCAGCCTTCTATCTCCCCAATTTCCAATAAAAATTGATTAAATGTATTCAAGGCCATCTGGTAGGACTTGCATGCAGATGGGGTGATGGAGTGTAGGATCCCCCTGTGAATTGCTAGTCGCCAAGGCTCCATAGCAAAGCGGGTACCTCAATTGGGTGCGTCAATGCCTCGGGAGCCAGCTGCCGGAACCTGGAGAACTGAAAACGAGAGAGGGCATCCGCCAAAGGGTTAAGCACACCAGGAACATGCTGAGCTTAAATAAAATGTTAAACTTCAAACACTGCATGACCATCGCCCTCACCAAACACATGACTCTGGGGGACTTAGAAGACTGAGAATTTACCACCTGAACAACCGCCTGGTTGTCACACCAAAACCAAATAGTCTTGTTAGCAAATTGGCTTGCCCACAGGTGCACAGCCACTACAATAGGAAAAAGTTCCCAAAAAGTCGGGTCTCTAGTCAGACCGCATTCAATCCATGCAGAAGGCCATGCCTCTGCAGCCCACAGGCCATTCCAGTAAACACCAAAGCCATGGGCACCAGCAGCATCAGAGTGTACCTGAAAGTCTGCCCTCAGCAGCATTTCAGATCTCCAGAATGAGGTCCCATTGAATTGCTCAAAAAAGGACTCCCAAACCTTCAAGTCCTCACGAATCACCCTTGTGATCCTAATATGATGGTGCGGTGCAAACACCCCTACAGTAGCCCTATATAATCTTGTGCATAATGCTCGTCCCGGAACTATTACCTTGCAGGTGAAGTTTAGCAATCCTGTAAGGGATTGAAATTCATGAAGTGTAGCTTTTTGCTTCCCCGGCATTACACTAATCTGCTGCTTCATAGCCACCAGTTTGTCATTCGGTAATCGAGAAATCCCAGCTATGATGTCTATCTCGATACCCAAAAAGGTAAGCTGTGTGTCAGGCCCTTCAGTTTTTTCTTCAGCTGGAGGAACTCCCAACTCCGACATCAATTCCTGAAAATCAGTGTCCCTACATTGTGAGGAATTGGGATTTCCAGCAATCAAAAAGTCATCTAAATAGTGGGTTATAGCCCTGTTACCTGACCTCTTGACTGCACACCAATGAAGAAAGGTGCTAAAAGTCTCGAAAGCCGAATAAGAAATCGAACACCCCATTGGCATGGCTTTATCAAAATAATACTTTCCTTCAAATCATCTGGGTGTACAAGGAGTAGCCTGAAGGAGGATTTTATGTTGCACTTCACTAAGAGGGCTCCCTTGCCTAAATTTCTAACCATCGTGACCGCTGAGTCGAACAATGCATACTTAACAGACGTAAGCTCAGGATCTATGGCATCATTCATGGAGTCACCCTTCAGATAAGATAAATTATGAATCAACCTAAATTCCCCAGGGGCTTTCATAGGTACCACACCCAAAGGTGATAAACGAAGGGTGGGGATTGGCAACTGATCATGCGGTCCTGAAATCCTTCCAGCAGCTATCTCTTTCGCTAGCTTGTCCCTTACTATAGTCGGCAATTCCCTCATGGAACGAGCATTGGGCGCATAGCGATTAACCCTAGAACCTGTGTAAGGGATGTGAAAGCCCAAGGAAAAACCATGAAATAAATAAGAAACAGCCTCCTTGTTTGGGTACGGCCTCAGCCAAGCTACCATTGCATTTAACTTAATTGGTGATGGAGCCTTTACCTTCAGGTGATACTGGCTGGGGCACACCTCCCACTCCTGACCGTTTATCTCTGCTGCAGGAAGCGCTGGGGTGACCACCCCCGCAGGTGTTACACTTGTGATCAAACCTGCAGGGCTGCCTCTTGCACTTGCCTGTGTTAAAGTCCCAGCATATACCAAATTGCTTTCTTTCTCCCATGCCAGGCCTCGCATTCTGCCCTCTCGGCTGAGTAACCATGGGAACAAACCCATTGTCACACCTGCTTGAAGGGGAGGCCCCTACCATTACATCTGCCCATAGTTCAGACTGTACATGTCTCCAAGACAGGGAGCGATCTTGTGCAGCTCTCATTCTAAACTGCTCATCATATTGCAGCCAGGCTGCACCCCTAGCATTATGATGCCAGTTGGTGTAAGCTTTTATCATGATCTCCTGGTATTTAGAAAAGTCAGGAGACCTAAGGGGCTCTTTTTCCTCTATAACTCCCCTATAAATAGTAAAACCCATAATCCAATTTACAAAATTACACTCCAGTTTAGGGTGTTTGAGTGCTTGAAACTCTTTTGGAAGGCTGAACACAATCCCATCCTTTACCATGATCCTTGGTTCAGGATCCCTAAAAGTAAGAGAAAATAAATCAATATAATTTCCCTTCCATATCCTTTCTTTAGTGGAAAGAGGAAGGTATGAGCCAAGGGGTGTAGACATTCCAGCGTAAGGAATGGATTCAGTATGCACAGTTATTCCTCAGAGCACAGGAGCACCCATAAGAGACACTGCAGAGGTGTCGCTAGCCAAAGCAATTGACTGACCAACCTGCACCCTAGAGTCAGGGACCTGTGTAACTGCAGGTGCCTACACAGGTGCTCCCAGAACTGGAGGGTTGGGGTGTTCCACACCCACACACTGACTAACCTGGCCACCTGGAGCCCATACCGACAATAGTAGGAGACAAACCTGATATTGAAGCTTGCTGGGAAGCATCACCAGCCAACTGCACAGGTCCCCTGAAGTGTGGCCCCGCAACAGCTCAGGTGGCGGGCAGAGATGAAGCAGCAGCTGCCTGATCTCTCCTCTGCGCATCACGGGTTTGCTCCACTGGACCACGACCTGGAAGAACCACTCCTCACAGGAGGTTATATAGATCTGCCACAGTGGACTGCTCAGAAACAGGGGCAGCAGCACCCTGAATCTCCACATCAGAAAACCTTTTCAGGAGTTCCCACACATCGGCTATAGTGGGTTGCCCTGCCTCTATAGCCGAAACCACCGAAGACCCAGTGTAACAGCAATTACCTGAGAGTCAGGTACAGGAGGAGGGAGCAGCACTTCTGTGTCAGGGTTACCAGAAGTGCTGGCAATAGGGCTGGCGGCTGTAGCCTGTAGCCCCTTCTGGGCAAGCTGATTACAGACCACAACACAGGCCTGTACTGTCTTGCCCAGTTGTGCTAGCTGAGCAGCAATCTCATCATCTCTGCTGGCCGACTGGGAGGGCCTCTTCAAAGCAGAGTGACTAGAGCCAGGCACAGCCGGGGCTGTGTGCCTCTTAGATTGGGCCTTACTGCGGGGCATCACTCCCCCAGTGAGTGTAAACATGGGTCCTATACACAATCACCCAACCTTGGATGACTACCACCAGGCCAAAGGCTGTCCTTCCCCAAGTCTCAACAAGAGACGCAGAAAGCCAGGAAGCGTCGCTGGCAACAATCAACCAGGGGGGAAGGTGTCCACCAAGGGTCCAATTAGGCACGCTGCCTGAAGACAAGTATTGCCTTCACACACTCGCCTCTGGGAAGAGGTGTAAAACCCTCCTGAACTAGCGATGGGGTCCCGACCTTACCAGACTGGAGTAGCCGGGACACCACTGGGCCTGAGATCGAGCACAGGGTCCGTGCACCTGGCAGAGAGGACGCCTGCTGCAGCACCTGCCTCGGATAGGTGTGCAGCCCTCCGAGTGCTGGAGATGCGGAGGCCGCCCTTCCAGGCCCAAGGGGACCAGCCCGAAGGCTTCACCCGGCCTATTCCTCCAAATATGCAGGGAGACTCGAAATTAAGAACTCCTGCCGTGAAAAGGAATGGAGTAAATAATCAGCAAAAACCAAATTGCAGCAAAGCCAAAAAATTGCTAGGCCAAAGCCAAGCAAGTAGCCAGAGCACAGAGCAGAGCGAAGCGACTCGCTCAGTTCAAACTCTAAAATGGCTGCCGCCATGTGGCAGCGTAGAGCTATAAAGAACAAACTCTTGGAGGAAATTTTGTGAGAGTACAATCACCGCGAGACCTCCTTGATTCAGGCAAGCAACATGATTGGGCCAAGCGTGCAGAAACCCAGAGGTCCCTGTGCACTTGTCCAATCAGGCTTCTCCTGTCCTTATATGGCCAGCACAACAAGAAACCCCTCCTGACTCTTCGCGGGGTGTCTTTGTACTTTGGACACATTATGAGAAGGCATGATTCATTAGAAAAGACGATGTTGCTAGGGAAGGGGGAGGGAAGCAGAAAGAGAGGAAGATCACATGCTAGATGGATAGACTCTACTAGGGAGGTCATGGGTGTAAATCTACAGGACCTAAGCAGAGCAGTGGAGAAAAGGGAGTATTGGAGATGTGTCATCCACTGGGTCACCATGAGTCAGGGTCAACTCGAAGGTGGTTAACAACAACTAATAGCCATAGGACAGGAGATTCATGAAGACCAGTGAAAGAGTGAGCAGGCAGTAGTGAGGTGGGACAAATTTCTTCATCCCTCCTCTATTGGTCCACTGGGTTTCTTTGCTGGCCAGAAGGGGAAGATGAAGGTAAGCCTGTCCCTCAATTCCACCTCTCAGCTGCTAGACTGCCTGGCAAAAGGCAATTTACTAGACTGCCAAGTGATTGCTTCCCTCTGTTCCCATGCTGACATTGGAGGGAACCATTCTGCTCTCTCAGCCATCTGAGAAATGTAGGATTATGAAACCAGTGAAGGGAGGAGGGAATGGACTAACTTTTATGGCCTTGTTTACAGGAGTGCAGTAAAAGCAGTGATAGGTATGCCTGCTTTAGGGACTCTTCTTCAGCTGAGGAGCCAGAATTACCTTAGCAAACAGAAAGAGAAGAGACCCAGCAAACTTTGGGTCAGGCAGCCAAGGAACAGCCAGATCTCTCTTCTGTCCAGTAAGCCAGCTCAGGGTCTGAACTGGAGGAGAAACACTCTTCTAGATCCTGAGAAAGACAGAGGCAGAAGCGACTAGTTCAGATCCCCCCCCCCATCTAATCTGCTCTGTAAAATTAAGACAGTTTGACTCTGCTTTAACTGCCATGTCTCAATGTAATGGAATTCTGGGATTTGTAGTTTTGTGAGATACTTAGCATTCTCTAACTGAGAACTCCACTGCCACAACAAACTACAAATCTCAGAATTCCATAGGATGGAGCTATGGCTGATAAAGTGGTGTCAAAGTGCATTTTTATTGGGACATGTGTGATCTGGGATCAATATGCAGAAGACTTATGGCAGGAACAAGATGCCACAGAAGAGTCTCTGCTGTGAAGTTCAGTGCAGGCTGCAGAGAAAAAAAATCCTTCCATGCAGAAGCTGTTGGCAAGACAAAAACTGTTGGACTGTTGTATTCTCATGAAGAAGCTTTTATTTTTGAGTACAGCTCTATACATCAGACTGACAAAGTGCTACACCAGACTGACAAAGTGCTACACCTATTTACAATGCAACCATACTGAACATTCAGCTCACTCATTTGTATACAATATCTTCCTCTGGGATTTGAGTCCAGCCCACTACTGATATGTCACCCAGTTTCATGTCATCTGATAGCCATGACTCTGCAGAAGTGAAGTTTGCTGACTTCATCTTCTGCCCTTCTATCATCAGTTTCCTGTGACTCAGGACTTTTTAAATGATGAGTCATGTCTCCCAAATGAACTCAGATTACCTTTTTACCTTTGCTCCAATTTCATGCCATAGCCACATCTATGACATTTTCTACCCGAAGTGCAATTTACTCTGACAATTATTTCTGCAGTGAAGATTAAACCTCTGATGCAGCCTATGGCTATGATCAAGGACTTGTTGGGAACAAGGAATCCAAGAAGGTCATAAGTAAATTGGGTAGGAAACCTGTGATATTGTAAACTATGTGGTAGTCATTGAAAACATTTGCCATTCTTATGAATCTGTTTGAATTGGTTTGTAATTCAGATTATTTGAAGGTTGTTTGTTGTTGTTAATTGCCTTGACATTGATCTCAACTCATGGTGACCCTGCTGATGAGACATCTCCCTGACCCTCTGTCCTCCACTGCTCTGCCCAACTCCTGCAAACTCATACTCATGATCGCTTTAATAGAGTCCATCCATCTAGCATGTGGCCTTTTTCTATTTCTACTCCACCTTTCCCTCCACCTTTCTTAGCATTATTGTTTTTTTTCTAATGATTCATGTCTTCTCATGATGTGTCCAAAGTATGCCAGCCTAAGTTTTATCATCCTGGCTTCCAAGGAGATTTCCAGCTTGATCTGCTCTAGGACCCATTTGTTTATCTTTTTGGCCATCCACAGGATCCTCAACAGTCTTCTCCAGCAACACATCTCAAAGGAATTGATTTTCTTCCTATCTTTTTTTTTAAAAAATTGAATTTTTGTTAAAAAGTACTTTTCTTTCATATACACATTACAATGAAATATTAATATTATTTTCAATTTATATTTACATATATACAATTTACTTCCACTGAATCTCCAATTTGTCCTCAACTATTTTTCAACTTACTCTTATCATCTTCACAATCAATGTATTATATCATTTATATCCTCTGTTTGTTATAACTTCAACTTTAACATCTTCGATCATTTATATTTATATTTCATTGATATCACGGCACATTTATATTAATATTTCAATACATACACAATTAAGTTTTCTTTATAGTATTGCAGTATAGGGGTCCAATCTTGTTCAACTTTTTCTAAATTTTGCTTATTCAGTCTTGCTGTGAGTATATCCATACACATAATTTCAATAAGTTTTGTGAGCCATTCGTTAATTGAAGGAATTTCCATCAGCTTCCATTTCTTTGCTAATATTATTCTTGCCATTGTTATCATGTATAACAATACTCTTCCATGTTTCTTTTCTATCTTTTCCAAAATCTTATTTATCATATTCAATAGATATATCTCTGGTAATAAGTCATATTTTATTTTAAGTATTTTACTTATTGTTTTATGCACATTCATCCAATATATTTTGATTTTATCACAATTCCACCATATATAAAACCAACTTCCTGTAGTTTGATTGCATTTCCAACTTCTATTATTACCAGTTTTATATATTTTTACCAATTTCGTTGGTGTCAAATACCATTGCTGTTCCATTTTAAGGTAATTTTCTTTTAAGTCTTGACATTGAGTAAACCAGGGGTAGGCAACCTTTCCCCTTTAAGGACCGAGGGACTTCAGCTCCCAGAATCCCAGGAGCTATTGGCCAACATGGGACTATTGGCCAACATGGCTGAGGCTTCTGGGAGCTGAAGTCCCTCGGCCCTTAAAGGGGAAAGGTTGCCTACCCCTGGAGTAAACCTTTGTGTCCTTTTTCTTGCCCATTCCCAGTTCTCTAAATCAATATCTCTTCCAATATCTTTCGCCTATCTGATCATTGTCTCTGTTACAACATCTTGTTCTAGTTCTCTAGTTTGCAATACCTCATAAGATTTAGAGGTTAGTTTTTGTCCATTTTGTTTTATCAATATGTCTAATTGATTATCGGTTTCTTCAAACCCAATTTTTTTGTAGTCCACACTGAATCTATCTGTCAGCTGTTTGTATGGAAACCATCCACAGGATCCTCAACAGTCTTCTCCAGCAACACATCTTAAAGGAATTGATTTTCTTCCTATCTTTTTTTTTAAATTTGAATTTTTACTAAAAAGTACTTTTCTTTCATATACACATTACAATGAAATATTAATATGATTTTCAATTTATATTTACATATATACAATCTATTGGCTTTAATTCATATAGTCCTCTTTTTGTCTTTTTTAAAATGTCTCTATATCTTAACCAATCTGGTAATTCTCGCCATCTTCCAAAGAATGCTTCCTGTGGTGACACCCACAAAGGTAGTTTTCTATAGAATTTTTCTTTGTATTGTAACCAAAATTTGATTAATGATCTTCTGATATAGTGGTGTTCAAATTCTTTATGTACCGTATTTTCCGGGGTATAAGACGACTTTTTAACCTCAGAAAATCTTCCCAAAAGTTGGGGGTCATCTTATACGCCGGTAAGAGAAAGAATCCTGCTCACCAGATGGCCATTTTGTCTCCCTCCTCAGTGCGGTGGCCATTTTGTCTTCTCCTCCCTCTCAACTCACCAGGCTGGGCCACACCCTCAAGAAGATCAGGGAGGAGCAGGAGATGGAGGCATTGCTGGCTTGGCATTGGAGAAGAGGAGGAGGAAGCAGGACGAGGTAAGGTGTTTCTCCCTTCCTCCCTTACTGGGCTGGGCTGGGCTGCCCTCTTTTGCCCTGCCTCTCTGCAGAGAAGGCCCTGTAAAAACCCACTGGGTGGCCTTGGGCAAGTCACACTCTCTCAGCCTCAGGGGAATAATAATAATAATAAATTTTTATTTATATCCCGCCCCTCTGCATAGCAATCGGGGCGGCTCACAACAATTAAAATACAGTAATTAAGATACATTCTAAAAACCCAATCCCTCCACCCATCCCACCCACCCCTTAAAACAGAATTAAACTTAGAAATTTAAAACAAATCAATAAAATAAAACAAATTTATCAAATGATAGTGGGAAAACAACAGAGAGCATAGGGAGGGGATTCAATATTTCTTCCTGTGAGGGAATCAATCCGGGAAGGCCTGCCGAAAGAGATCCGTCTTAACTGCTTTCTTGAAAGCAGTGAGTGTTGTGATGAGACGGATCTCATCCGGCAGGCCGTTCCATAATTTAGGAGCGGTAATAGAGAATGCCCTCTGCGAGGTCTGTTTAAGTTTAGATTTCGGTTGCTGGAGTAGGTTCTTCCCAGATGACCGAAGGGCACGGGGGGGGGCTCATATGGGGAGAGGCGGTCCCTAAGATAGGTTGGGCCCAAGCCATGTAGGGCTTTAAAGGTCAAAACCAACACCTTGTACTGCGCCCGGAAACTAATTGGCAGCCAGTGGAGGGATTTGAGCACAGGTGTAATGTGCTCCCTCTTAGATGTGCCAGTAATTGATCTGGCTGCCATATTTTGTACCAACTGAAGTTTCCGAGTTAGGCACAAGGGTAGCCCCATGTAGAGTGCGTTGCAGTAATCCAGGCGTGAGGTTACCAGTGCGTGCACAACGGTTTCCAGGTCTTTCCCATCCAGGAAAGGGCGCAGCTGGCGTATCAGCCGAAGCTGATAGCAAGCACTCCTGACTGTCGCATTCACCTGATTGGTCATGTGAAGCGACGAGTCAAGGAGTACCCCCAGACTGCGCAAATGGTCCTTGGAGGAGAGTGTGACCCCATCCAGGACTGGGGGCTGTAATCCCGGACCCGGATTCGGACCTGTGACCGCGAGCACCTCCGTTTTGTCTGGATTCAGCCTCAATTTGTTTTTCCTCATCCAATCCATTACCGCTCTAAGACAGTCATTGAGAGGAGAGACGCCATCGGAGGTCTGAGACAATGATTTGGTCATGGAGAAATAAATCTGGGTGTCATCAGCGTACTGAAGACACCGCGCTCCATGCCTCCGAATGATCTCTCCCAGCGGCTTCATATAAATATTAAATAACATTGGAGACAGGATGGCGCCTTGAGGGACGCCGCAATTAAGCTCTATTTTAGAAGATCAACTGTCCCCGAGCCTCACCCTCTGGGATCTGCCGGAGAGGAAGGAACGGAACCACTGCAAAGCAGTGCCTCCAATTCCTAACTCCCTCAGCCGATCCAAGAGGATGGCATGATCTATAGTATCAAAGGCCGCTGAGAGGTCCAAGAGCACCAGCAGGGTCACACTTCCCCTGTCGGTGCTCAAGCGGAGGTCATCGGTCAGAGCGACCAAGGCAGTCTCGACTCCAAATCCCGTCCTAAAGCCGGTTTGAAATGGATCGAGATAATCGGTTTCATCCAAGATAGCTTGGAGCTGGGAAGCAACTGCCCTCTCGATCACCTTGCTTAGAAATGGCAGCAAGGAGGCTGGTCTGTAGTTGTTTCTGTCCAGGGGATCCAGGGAAGGCTTTTTTAAGAATGGCCTAACAGCCGCCTCTTTTAAGCAGGATGGCATACTGCCTTCCCTGAGGGACGCGTTGATTGTGTCTCGAAGGAACACCGTCAGTGCACCCCCGCCCTGGACGACCAGCCATGATGGACAAGGATCGAGGGGGCAAGTCATCTTCCTCATCCTTCCAAGCAACTTGTCCACGTCCTCGGTACTCACAAATTGAAATTGATCCAGTAAAGTGCCATCAACGGAGTTACTGGACACCTCATTTACAGATTCTGCTGGAATACTGGTGTCCAAGTCAGCTCTTATCCAAGAGATTTTATCCGCAAAGTAGATGTTAAATGCCTCACAGCAGGCTGTCGTCGGGTTAAGTAGAGGGTTCGGCGCAGGAGGTATCTGCGTCAAATCCCCCACCACCCTAAACAGCTCTGCCGGGCGGGACTCTGCAGACGCAATACGTGCAGAACAGAAAGATTTCTGCGCTGCACGTAAAGCCTCCCTATAGGAATCAAGATGCTTCCTAAGGCGAGTTCTGTCGGATAGGAGACGAGTCTTCTGCCATTCGCACTCTAGTCGTTGTCCAACCCACTTCATCATCCTGAGCTCTTCAGTATACCACGGTTTGCGATTCGGAGCGGGTTGGAAAGGACGCTTGGGAGCGATCGTGTCGATAGCCTTGGTAAGGTCAGTGTTCCACATATTAACCAAAGCTTCGACAGAATCACTGGCATTACTCACCATTAAACCCTCTAAGGCTTTCTGGAAGCCGATAGGTTCCATTAGCCTTTGAGAGCGGACCATTCTAATAGGTCCACCACCCCCAGGAGGGCGGACAATAGCCTTTAGTTCCACCTTGATCAGAAAGTGATCCGTCCATGACAATGCAGAGGTTTTTGTAACCTCCGCCCACGGATGTTCCTGCTCCGTACGAAAGACCGCATCGAGGGTATGACCAGCACAATGCGTGGGCCCGTTGACCAACTGGGATAGGCCCATGTTTGTCATGGTATCCATGAACTCCCGAGTCGCGCCTGTTAAGTCCTGTAAGCTGGTTTCGAGTGGAATGTTGAAGTCGCCCAGAACCAGAAGTCTGGGCGACTCCAACAACAACTCAGAAACCAGGGCCGTCAACTCGGTTAGGGAGTCTGTTAAGCAACGGGGTGGCCGGTATACCAACAGAATCCCCAAACTATCCCTGGTCTTGAGACTAAGGTACATACACTCGATGTGTGTCGTTTTCCAGATAGGCTTTCTGATCAGGGTTAAGGTGTTCTTATAGACCAAGGCTATGCCGCCCCCCCGCCCACTTTCTCTCACCTGCTCACAAACTGAGTAGCCAGCTGGGAGAGCCTGTGCCCACGTTGCGGAGCTAGCATCCCCCAGCCAGGTCTCAGTAAAGCAAGCCAGGTCGGCCATCTCGTCCACTAGCAAATCGTGGACGATATAGGTCTTATTTTTGACCGACCTGGCATTGCAGAGGAGCAGGTTGAGAGTCAGTGGAATGGTGAGTTTGCTCTCCAACTTATCATGGGAAACAGAATCAACTGAAGAAGGGATAGATAAAAGGCATCGATCCCTTCTTCTTTTGTAACATTTGTTGAGACTGTTACTGCCATATCTCCCCCGCCCCCATACAACCTGAATATCTGTCCCCAGCTTCAGTCAGCACACAGGGCAAAGCCGTAAGAACCCACTAATATATGTGACCCCGGTCTATATATTTGCTCTCCCCGCTCCCGCGACTGCCACAGTTCAGACTGCCCTTAAAAGGGGGCCTCTTAAGTTGGCCCAGCTAGTCCCTGCCTCTTTGCTGCCGCGCCGGCGCCTCCAGAGCCGGTGGGAGAGACTTAGAGCCCTTGCAGGGCGATGGAAAAGTCTCTCTCTCTCCCCCGCGTTGTGCCGCTGACAGGAGGCTCAAAGGGGGCCTCTTAAGTTGGCCCAGCTGGTCCCGCCTCTTTGCTGCCGCGCCGCGCTTCTAGAGCTGGTGGGAGAGACTTAGGGCCTCGGCAGACGGCTAATTGCGCCGTCTCCGAGGCCCGGAAGAGGAGGAGCCGCTGCACGTTCAGCGGCTCTTCCTCTTCCTGAGGGCGCACCCGGAAGCGCCGGCTGTCCGCATGGCCGGCGACTGCGGGTTGCCCTCACGCCGCGGCAGCCGAACACGCCGCGGCGTTTGAGCCGCCGAAAGTGCGCCCGCCGCTGTTAGGGCGCACTTTCGGCAGAATCTAAAAGGATCGCTATTTTGGCGGTCCTTTTAGATGCGCCGGGGATGCGCCGCCGTCCGGAGGCTGAACTCCGGCGGCGGTCCGGACCAGGGCGTCTCCGACGCCCTCGTCTGCATCCCCCCTTAGAGCCCCTGCAGGGCGATGGAAAAGTCTCTCTCTCTCCCCCGCGTATTTCTTTAGCAGGTCTACGTCCTCCTCCGCTAATGCCACAAGCGGGAATTATAGGCTAAAGAAACTAAAGAGGGGCTGATGTTTGGGCTATTTCGGCCCTTAAAGGCCAGGTGAGAGTCCCGCCTTCCTCCGGTGTTCCGCGGCGTCCAGGCCAGTGGTTTTGGGGCAATTTCGGCCCTTAAAGGCCAGGTGAAAGTCCTCGCCCCCTCTGCGCCGCTGCTGCCGAGGAGAGGCTCTAAGGGAGCCATTTTTAAGGCCGAGATGGTCCCGCCTCCCTCCGGTGCTCCGCGGCGTCCAGGCCGGTGGTTTTGGGGCAATTTCGGCCCTTAAAGGCCAGGTGAAAGTCCTTGCCCCCTCTGCGCCACTGCCGCTGAGGAGAGGCTCTAAGGGGGCCGTTTTTAAGGCTGAGATGGTCCCGCCTCCCTCCGGTGCTCCACGGCGTCCAGGCCGGTGGTTTTGGGGCAATTTCGGCCCTTAAAGGCCAGGTGAAAGTCCTCGCCCCGTCTGCGCCGCTGCCTCAGCTTCTTTCCCTCCCTTCTTTCCCCCTTCCTTCCTTCCCTTCCTTCCTCCCTTCTTTCTTTCCTCCATTCCTCCCTCCCTCCCCCTCAGAAAAAGCCCCCCCATGGGAGGAGGAGGAGGAGGAGGTGAAGAGGGGCAGGGAAGCCCCCTTGCACGGAGGCAAGGTTTGTTCAGAAAGCATTTGTCATTGCTTTTCCCAAGGCTGAGAGAGTGTGACTTCCAAAAATGCTGTTGTGGTGGTGGCTGTTGTGTGCCTTCCAATCATTTCTAACTTCTGGCAACTCAACGGCAAACCTATCCTGGGTTTCCATGGCAAGGTTGGTTCAGAAAGTGTTTGCCATTTACTTTCCCCAGAGGCTGAGTGAGTGTGACTTCCAAAAATGCTATTGTTGTGGCTGTTGTGTGCCTTCCAGTCGTTTCTAACTTCTGGCAACTCAAAGGCAAACCTATTCTGCGTTTCCTTGGCAAGGTTTGTTCAGAAAGTGTTTGCCATTGCTTTCCTCGAGGCTGAGAGAGTGTGACCTCCAAGAATGTTATTGTTTTTGTTATTGTTCCTGATTTATGGTGATCATGGGGTTTTCTTGGCAAAATTCGCTCAGAGGAGGTTTGCCATTGCCTTCCCCTGAGGCTGAGAGTGTGTGACTCATCCAAGTTCACCCAGTGGGTTTCATGTCAGAATGAGGAATCAAATGCAGATCTCCAGAGTGGTAGTCCAACACTCAAACTACTACACCATGCTGGCTTGTATTCCCATGTACTACCTATGAAACAATTGCAGACTTTTTTGTTGTTCTTGTGTGTCTTCAAGTCCTTTCCGACTTATGGTGACCCTAAGGCAACCTTATCATGGGGTTTTCTTGGCATGTTTCTTCAAAGGGGGGTTGCCATTACCCTCCTCTGAGGCTGAGAGTGTGTGACATGCCCAGGGCTACAGATTGTACATACCCCAGAATGCATCACCTAGTATATTGGCAGTCCTTCCCCCCAACACTTTCTCATTTCCCCTCAGCCATCTCATAGCTAGGAGATTGAAATAATTTTTAAAGCAGCATTTAAATCTGGACTATTTTTTAAAATGTAAGGTCCAAAACACACTGCAGAAATAAATGCTAGGGAACATGGAAGCTGTAGTTTGCTGCGTTTATAAGTGACAGTTTTCCTGCTAAGTACCTACATGCCATAAGCATTTGAATTAAAATTACCAGATTGAAATCAAATCTCATGGTTTTTTAAATTTTTATTTGGTGTGTGTTGGAAGAGGGGTCGCCTTATACGGCGAGTATATTCCAAACTCTATATTTTAACTGGAAAAGTTGGGGGTCGTCTTATACGCCCAGTCGTTTTATACACCGGAATTATACACTTTGTCTTATTATACCACATATGTGTGTGCCATCCATATCTTAAATTAAAACCTTCTAAAGCAAGAATTCTGTCTTTTTCTAATTTTGCCCAGTCAGTAATCCAAGTATCTTCTTTTATAACTGTCCAGCTCTCACATCCATACATTGTAATGGGGAATACAATGGCTTGTATGATTCTAACTTTTGTGCTGAGTTGTGTATCTTTGTATTTTAGGTTCTTTTCTAGTGCTTTCATAACTGCCCTCCCATTCATAATCTTCTTCTGATTTCCTGGCTACAGTTCCCATTCCAATCAATGTTTGATCCCAGATATGAGAACTCTTTTATTATTTCTATTTTTTCATTGTCTAGTTTGAATGTATGTAAATTCTCCGTGGTCATTATTACTTTTTCTTTATATTCAACAGTAAGCCTGCTTTTGCACTTTCTTCTTTGATCTTCCTTTGTAGTTGTTCCAGGTCTGTGAGGTTTTCTGATAGTATTATGGTGTTGTCAGCATATCTTAGATTGTAGATATTCCTTCCTCCTATTTTCACTCCTCCTTCTTCTGTGTCCAAGCCTGCTTTGCTTACAATATGTTCTGCATATAAGTTTAACAAATAAGGTGATAAGATTCAGCCTTGTCGGATCCTTTTGCCAACTGGGAACCATTCTGTTTCTCCATGTTCTGTTCTGACACTAGCCTTTTGTCCTGAGTACAGATTCCTCATGAGAACTATCTGATGTGTTGGCACTCCCATGTCTTTAAGGGCATTCTGTAGCCTTTCATGATCTATGCAGTCAAAGGCTTTGCTATAGTCTGTAAAGCAGATGCTGATTTTCTTTTGGAATTCCTTGGTGCACTCCATTAGCCATCGTATGTTTGCGATGTGGTCCCTCATGCCTCTCCCTTTCCTGAACCCCACTTGAACCTCTGGAATCTCTCTTTCCATGTATGGTTGGAGTCTATGTTGCAGAATTTTGAGCATGATTTTGCTTGCATGGGAGATCAGTGCTATGGTCCTATAGTTACTGCAGTCTCTTGTTTCTCCCTTTTTGTAAATTGATCACTTCTAATCTGTTGGCCATCATTTTATTTCCCATATCTTTTGATAGATGTTAGGGGGGTTGCAGACTGCCAGAAATAGTGCAAATTGAGTCCACTTTTAGGGTTAGGGTTAGTGCTAGGGAATCATGGGAACTGTTTTTTTTCCTGAGACATTGAGCCTTCTCTGTCAGAGAGCTCTGGTGCCACAATAAAATACAGTTCCTATGATTCCCTAACCCTAACCCTAACCCTAAAAGTGGACTCAATTTGCACTATTTCTGGCAGTCTGCAACCCCCCTTAGATAGCACTAGAGTTGATTCTGTCAGTGTAGATTGCAGCAGTTCAATTGGAATATCATCTGTTCATGATGATTTGGTTTTCACTATTTCTCTTATTGAAGTTTCCACCTCGTTTTTTTAGAATTTGGGGTTCATCTTCATATGGCTCTTTGTTCCATGAGTCCTTCATTTTATCATCTCTTTTATATAACTCTTTTGTGTATTGCATCCAATTTTTTTTATTCCTTCCTCGTCTTGAATTATGTTATTTTTGTTGTCATAGAGTGTCTCAGTCCTTTGTTTGAACTTTCCTTTGATTTCCAGAATCTTGTGGAATAGGTCTCTCATTCTTCCCTTTTTGTTGTTGTCTTCTATTTCTCTGCATTGGTCATTGTAGTAATTTTCTTTATCTTTACACATTAGCCATTGTACTGTACATTGTACTGTTGCATTCATGGTTCTTAGTTTATTTTTATCTCCATTTTGTTTTGTTTCTCTTCTTTCCTTTATTGCTTGCAGTATTTTATCTGTCATCCATGATTTCTTCACTTTCTTTTTTAATTATATTTTATTAATTTAAAAATATACATAAAATATTACTTATGTAATACATTAGTCTTCTCCATCTTCTACCTATATACATTTCTATACACTTCTCCTTAGTTCAGGGGTAGGCAACATTTCCCCTTTAAGGGCTGAGGGACTTCAGCTCCCAGAAGCCTCAGCCACGTTGGCCAATAGTCCCATGTTGGCCAATAGCTCCTGGGATTCTGGGAGCTGAAGTCCCTCGGCCCTTAAAGGGGAAAGGTTGCCTACCCTTGCCTTAGTTCTTAAAAAGTAAGTACACATTTCTTTTTCCTTAAAATTTATCTTTCTATATCTCTTAATTTGTTAATTGATACTCTTACTTATAATACAAAAAGACCATATCTTTAAACAATTATTTTTCAATATCTATCTAGATTACTTTCTACTTATTAGCTTTGCCAATTTATTCCCATCTTAATTTTAAATATTCTTCTATTGGAGCCCAATCTTCATTGATTAATTCTGAATCTTTATTATTAAGTATTCTTGTTAATTTGTCCATCTCTTTCATTTCAATTAATTTGGAAAGCCAGACATCAATTGTTGGGATCTCTTCTTGTTTCCACTTTGAAGCAATTTGTATCCTTGCATCTGATACCATGTAAAGGAGGATCTTCCAATATTTCCTTTCTATATTTGGGTCTATTCTATTTGTCATGTTTAACAGGTATAGCTCTGGGTGTACTTCAAATTTGAATTTTAATATATTTCCAATTGTAGTATGTATTTTTTCCCAAAAAGTTTTCATCTTTGGACATGTCCACCATACATGATACCATGATCCTACATTCTTTTTACATTTCCAGCACTCATTAGACTTTTTATTATAAATTTTTGCTATTCTGGCTGGAGTAAGATACCACCGTTGTTCCATTTTCCATAGGTTTTCTTTTAGATCTTGTGAGCGTGTAAATTTTTCTGTTCTTTTCCTTGTTCTTTCCCAATGTTCTAGTTTTATCATTCTTCCAATATCTGTTGCCGACTTGATCATATTGTTTGATATTATTTCCGCTTCCTGTTTCTGTTGCATTAGTATCTTATAAAATTTACTTATTCTTTTTTCTCATGTTTCTAATAGTACTTTATCTAAATCTGTAAGTTCCTCTTCAAATCCTTGTAGTTTGTTATCAATTTTAAATCTTTCATTAAGTTGGGTATATAACAACCAATGCATTTTTGAATCAAGATGTCCAAGTTCTGCCATAGATTTAAGTTCGTATTGTCCATTTTTCTTTAGAATTTTTTGTATCTTAGCCATGTTTTGACTTCCGTCCACCTTCTGAAGAAGGCTTCATGAGGAGATATCCACAAGGGAATTTCTCCTATATATTTCTTTTTTAATTTCATTCCATGCTTTTAATAAAGCTCTTCTTATCACATGATGTTGAAATTCCTTGTGGATTAGATCTTTTTCGTACCAAAGATAGTTATGCCATCCAAATCTATTGTTGAAGCCTTCTAAGTTTAAAATTTTAGTTTTCTCCAAGGTCACCCATTGAGACGGCCAATCTAAGACATTTGCTTTGTGATATAATTCTAAATCTGGTACACTTCTACCTCCATCTTTTCTTTCTCTTACCATTGTTTTCCAATCTATTCTTGGTCTTTTATAGTTCCAAATAAAATCTCTCAAATCTTTGTGCCATTCTTCAATTTTTTTTAATTATGGATAATTGGGATGCTTTGAAATGAGGAATTCATCTTAGGAAGAACCATCATTTTTATTGTTTCTATTCTACCAAATATTGAGAACTTCAGTTTCCTCCAGTCAAGTAGATCCTTTTTAATTTCTTTCCACTTCATTTTATAGTTGTTTTCAAAAAGGTCCACATTCCTCTTTGATATCCATATTCCAAGATACCTAACTTTATTTTTGACCCCACATTGTGTTATTTTTCCTAACTCAATTTCCTCTTTTTTAGTCATGTTTTTAGTTATAATCACTGTTTTGTCATAATTAATTTTGAAACCAGCCACTTGTCCAAAATCTCCTAGTGTTTGGAGCAGTCCTTTCATCTGTTCTATGGGGTCTTCTAAAATCAGAGTGATGTCATCTGCAAAGGCTGGAAGTTTGTATTGTTTCCCCTTAATTCTCATTCCTTTTATATTTGGATTTTTCCCTATCTGATTTAATAATATCTCCAAGATTGTGCTAAAAAGAAGTGGTGACAAAAGGCATCCTTGTATTGTTCCTTTTGAAATGTTTATTTTATCCGTCTTGTTACCATTAATTATTAAGTATGCCATTTGGTCACTGTATATTTCTTTAATCCAATTGCAGAATTGAGCCCCCATGTTCATTTTCTCAAAGATTTTTGTCATAAAAGTCCAATTAACATTATCGAAGGCTTTTTCTGCATCCAAAAACATTAAAGCCAATTTTTTTCATTGTTTTTCTTGTAATATTCAATTGTGTTAATTATAGCTCTAATATTATCTTTTAATTGTCTCTTTGGAAGAAATCCTGATTGGTCATCTTGAATTGTTGAGATTAGTATCTGTTTTAAATGCTCTGCAAGTATTAAAGCAAAAATTTTATAATCTGTGTTTAATAGTGATATTGGTCTATAATTTTTTTTGCTTCTTTTTCATCTCTTCCTTCTTTAGGTATTAATATTATATTAGCAATTTTCCAAGTGTCTGGCAGTGTCTGGATTTATCTGATTTAAAGTTTCAAGTAAAGGCATTTTCAACTCTTCTGTAAACGTTTTGTAATAAACAGCTGTAAATCCATCAGGACCTGGTGCTTTATCATTCCTTAATATCTAGATCGCTTGTATTACCTCTTCCTCAGTGAGGTCAGTGTTTAATATGGGTTTTTTGTTGTTGTTGTTGTTCTTGTGTTATTCCTGGGATTTCTTATTTATCTATATATTTCTGAATTTCATTAAAATCTATTTCCTTTTTTTGTATAAATTTACAAAAAAATTGAATACTTTTTGAATTTCTTCTTGTGTGTGGATCAATTTATCACCATCTTTTAGCTTCATAATCAATCTCTTATCTTTTTCTTTTTAAAGTCTGTATGCTAACCATTTCCCTAATGTTTGCCAATTCGAAATGGTTTTGTTTTATAAATTTCATTTTCTTAGCAACTTCTTCTGTTAAAATTTTATCTAATTGATTTTGTAGCCATTTATCTCTTTTGTCATTTGTGGGGTCTTTTATCAGTTCTTCTTCAACTTTTTGAAGTCTGATTCCAATCTTCTGAATTCCATATCTCTCTGTTTTTTCACTTCTGAGTCTCTCTGAATCAATATTCCTCTTATCACAGGCTTGCTGGCGTCCCATATCATCTTGGGTTTTGTTGGCATCCTCTTATTTATCTCAAAATACTCTTTTAATGATGTTTTTAATTTTATTACGAATTTCTTATCCTTTAACAAATAATCCTTTAACTTCCATGTATGTCTCCTCATTGATTTATTCATTGTTAATAAAATTGGGTTATGATCAGAGATTGTCCTGGGTAATATTTCCATTTCTTTAATTTTTGTTTTGAGATCCTCTGATATCAAAAACATATCAATTCATGAAAATGATTTATAAGATTCTGAAAAAAAGTATATCCACCAGTATTTGAGTAGAGATCTGTCCACATGTCTGTCAAATTTAATTGTTCTTTGAGTTCAAAGAAGGATGCTGGGAGTTTTCCCTGATTTTTTTCATTTTCTTTTTTGAAATTCTATCTGTTTGAGGATTAATGACTCCATTCCAATCTCCCAATAAAACTAATTTATGATCGTCTTTCTGCAAAGTTAATATTGCCTCTTTTAGTTTGCTGTAGAATTCTGCTTGTTTTTCCTTGGGGCTATATATTCCTACTAATAAATATTTTCCTTCTTCGGTTTGTATCTCTACCCCCACATAATGTCCTTCTTGGTCATTCAATACTTCTGTCTCTTTGTAATTTTTTTGCACATATAGAACCACTCCGCTTTTCCTTTTAACATTTGCAGATGTAAACATTTGGCCTAGTTTCTAATTTTCTAAGTATTTTACTTCGTTTTTCTTGTAGACAGACCACTTGTAATTTCTTTTTCTTTTTTTTGTAAAAGATGAAACGTTTTACTTCTTTTGTACTTTGAATTCAAACCTTTTATGTTCCATGAGATAATCTTCATTGCCATGTTTATTTTTATATTAATTATTCATTGTGTTTTATAATTAGCCCAACTTGGCTATTAAGCCTTCTTCCTCTTCTTCTTGTGCTTGTTTTTGTATTCTTTTCTCATCCTCACTTAACTCACTATCTGTATCTAGTGGGAGATTTTCTTCTTCTGTAAATAGTGCAGATGCTCCTTCTTGTTGTTGTTCCTGCTGCTTTTGTCAGTGTTCCATTTTACTTCTAGCTCTAGTCTTCATCCTATCTTCTTGTGTTGGTTCTCCTTGCTCTTCTTCCTGTTTCTTTGTAATTTCTTCAAAAATTCTTTTGCCTTCATTACAGAATTAATTCTGTAACACCTTTGTTTATAAGTCAGCAAGAAACCTTCAATTCTGTCCCATGCAAATTGTATTCTTCTTTTCACAAGCTCTTGTGTAAGGAATTTGTATTCCTGATGCTTCCTAAGAATTGCCATTGGGACATCCTTATAGATTCTCACTGTTTTACCTTCCACCAGAAAATCTTTTTGATAACTTCTCTGCAATATCAACTCCTTGGTTCTTATCCTTGTAAAAGAAATTATCACGTCTCTAGGCATATTCCTTTCTTTGGCAATCTTTGAGTTTATTCTAAATATAGTGTCCATATCTCTCGATATTTCCTCTTTAGGTATTTCAGTGAACTCAACCAGAGATGATGTTATTAATTCAAACAAATCTTGATTTGACATTTCTGGTATACCTCTTAGCTTCAAACTGCTTTCCCTATGATGGACCTCTTGTACCAAATTAATATTGCTTTCTCTCTTCTGTTGGTCTATCAGTTGTGCAGTCGTGATTTTTAATTCTCTGGTTGTTTCCTTTATTTCTTCCATTTCTCCTCTTATTCCTTGTATTTCTCCCGTTATTTTTTCTAGCTTTGATCCAAAAATTGCTAATTCTTTATGTATCTCTTCTTTCATCTCTTTCCTTGATTGCTTTAATTCTGTCTTCATCTCAGCTCTAATTTCCAATCTTATTTTTTGAAATTCCTCCAACAAAGTCTGCATTGGATCAGTTTTGCCAGATGTGTTGATAGATGCTCTTCGAGTAGTGCTAGGCATTGGATTTGGTTTTTCCCCTCCTGTTGCCATTGTTTATTCTAATTTCTTAATATAAATTCCACTATTTCAAATACATTAAGTAATTAGCATATAATTTCCTTAAAGTCTAACAAATAATCTTATTCAATATCTACGTACAAGCAATTATTTTTACCCAAAATATACTTATTATCTACCTTATTATATAAAATATAAAATAAAACATAAAGAGGGAAACCCTTCACACACTTCATAATACAGATAATAGAAAAATAAATCTTATAGTTAGAACAAAATACCTGTACTGTTTATAGCACTATATTAATTTAATCTGGGTTAGTTTCATCAAAATATCAATATTAAAATGTTAAATATCAAATATATATCAATATCAAATAACATTTAAATATAGCAAATTAATTAGTTATTTTTAATTTGTTATGTTCTTGAATAATCCTTTAAATAGTTCTATGATGATCCAATAAACAACAACATTTGCTTCAATGTATATTCGCTCAAACCTATATTTTCCCCAAATTAAGTATAGTTTTAAAGTATTTATAATTGTTCTTTCTAACTTATTAATTCTCGTGCGTAAAAATCCAGCCGAGAAGATGAAAAAAAAGGTCAAATCTCAAATATGCAACTTCAAGTTAAGTTATTCTTTTCACTGTTAAATTCTTGACCTATTTTATAAATGAATTCCCGCCTGTAAAATCCAGTCATCTCCTCCTCCTGTCCTCCTTCCAATGTACCTTTCTTGTTTTCTAATCCAATTTACTTTGCCTTCTCTTTTCTGTTGTCTCCTACTCCCGTCCTCTTTCCGATGAAATCTTTCGTTCTTTCCATTAATATCAATTTTATTTTACCCCTTCCCTTTTCCAAAAGGGCTGTCGTCCCCTCCTCCCATCCTCCTTCCATCATCTCTTTCTTGATTCAAGGATCCTTTATTTTTCTCTCCTGTCGTCTCCTCCCCCTGTCCTCTTTCCATCGTTTCTTTCTTGTATTTAATTTCTCTTTTAATTTATTTAGTTTTGGCTTATTGAAAATATGCCTTTTATCTCTGATCTTCTCTCAAAGATTTATCCTGCTTTTGCGTTAAATAAGTTTCACTCCAAAAACTTTCCCTTTAGTTATCTTATATTACCCCCCTTTCTCCATCATGGGAAATTCGCCATCTTGCCTTTGTTCTTATTTCTTGTTTTAAAAAGTTAATGAAGTTCAGTCTGGGGGTAGGAATTATCAATTTAAATTTGCAGTATGTTTAATCAGTCTCCCAACATCAATTTATAATTATTTCTCTTTGCTTTTGTCTTAGGTAGATTTGTTTTTATTTTCTCTGTTTTGTTAAAGCTGTTTCTGATGGCTCCACTTTCCCTTCCAGCCCGATCTAGATGTTATTTTGTAGCAGGCTGGGTATAACACTAAAAATCAGTCTTTTTAATTTATAGCAAAGCAGTTTTCCTTCCTCCCTCAGTAGTAAAAGTTTCCATTATATAGAAGTTCTTGAGTGTACTTACTTTCTCCAATGTAAAGTCCACTTTCACTTTCCCTCATTCACTTAAAAAATGGAAGGCAAGGATAATAGCTAAATATAGCAACCAGAGTGGGGCTGGCTGCTCTGCAATCGAGTCTGCCTTTCTGAAATCCAGCAGTGGAGATTGGAAAGGGAGCCGACTCGATCCTGATGAGCCCCAATATTTCTGCACTTTTCCCAAAGCGCAGATGGAAAGAGACTGTTAAATCCTTTCTTCCCCACTGTGGCGATCCTGTGGAAAGCCTTCACACAGGACCGGTCGCCATGCCATCCCCACTGGAAGTCAATTTCTTCAATTTCTTTTTGTTTGTGGGAAGTTTCTGTCTGCATTCCTCTTTTATTATATCCCTGGCTTCAGACCAAAGCTCTTCCAGTTCATGGTTTATTATACTTAGTAGTGCAAATCTGTTCTTTATATTGTCAATGAATTCTGTGGAAATGTTGTTTAAATCATATTTTAGTATGATAACTGTTTTTGTTCTCTTCTTGAGTTTTATTTTTATTTTTGATATGAGTAATTTGTGATCTGTGCCACAGTCAGTGCCTGGACTAGTCTTGGCCACCAGTAGAGTTCTGCCATCTTGTACTTCCAATTATATAATCTATTTTATTTTTGTGTTGACCATATGGTGATTTCCATGTGTGTAGCCTTCTTTCTGGTTGTATGAAAAATGTGTTTGCAATGAATAGGTTGTTGGCATCACAAAAATCTATCAGACGCTCACCTGCTTAATTTCTCTTGCATAATCCAAACATGCCTACTGTTTTTGATTCTTCTTTGCTTCCAATTTTTGTGTTCCAATCTCCAATGATCAGCTTGACATCCTGTTCTGGTGTGTTGTTAATTTCTTCCTGTACTCCTTCATAGAATAAAAGTTCATAAAATATGTGCTTACTGCTAAATACATGAATCCAGACTGTGATTAAGAACCAGGTCTATTCCCTCCTGATGATCAGGCCTCTTGCCCTCTCACTAACAAACTTGGTTTCCCTCAACTGCACCTTCACACAGAGAGATTCTAACAAGCTGGGATTCACTGTAGTTATAGTTAGAGCAAGATGGTGGAACCTGGCAGTTTCCATCAATGGGATGGTGAATCTGTTCTGGGTTTTAATCCAAACTTTAAAGGTGCTATCCAAGATGATATTTTGTTGCTAGGGATTTGGATAACTTGTAAATTTAGGAGTAACGCAAAGAGAAGATTCATCATCCCACTTTTGAAAAAGCTACCAGTGAGGTAGCACATGCATGCATAAATGGGACAAAGACATCTTTAGAAAAGAAAAAAATATCAGGTTTGCTGTCTTTCCCATTCAAATTGTTTAATCTCAAATTATTGTCATCTTCAGTATGAAGATATTTGCAAATTCTGATAATGTCTAACCAGAAACAAATTTACACTAAATTCTTAACCATCCCTTAGGAAATCCATTCTGATGAGAGATTTTCCTTCTTTATTTTAATGCTCTGATTAGAGTACGTTTTCAAAAGTCACAGTCAAACAACAACAACAGAAAATATTATACATGAATTGAAAAGAGGAAAAAGTGAAAAGGGGAAAAGAAAAAAAAGAGAAAGGGGAAGAAGAAAGAAAATAAACAAAACAAAAAGATGACAATCAACATAATATTGGAATGTCAAAGGAATAAACAACAAACATAAGCGAAACTTGATATTTCATCGTATGGAAAAATTAAATGGTGACATTATATGTCTGCAAGAGACCAAAATAAGAAACAGTGAGACTAAATATCTAAGAAATACGAAACCAGGAGAATGCTTCCACTCTTCCTCAGAGAAGAAAAAGAAAGGAATAGCTATCTATATAAAGAAAAAATATAATGCAAAGGAAATATTTAAAGACAATGAAGGACACTTGATAGCAATAGAAACAAAGTCAAAAAATCTAACTTGTCTGATTGTGGGAATTTATGCCCCAACGGAAAATAAGGAACAATTCTTTAATAAAGTCAACAAAGAAATTAGTACAATGGAATATAAGGAAATAATTCTTTTAGGAGACTTCAGTGCAGTGGTCCAACCAAAAATAGATAGATTTTCAACTCAGAAAACAATAAGAAAGAACCAGGGCAAACTCCCGCAAACATTCTTCAAACTTCAAGAGGAACATGAATTAATTGATGTATGGAGCCACAAGTATAAAGATACTAAGGAATATACATTCTTCTCAGAATCACACAATTCCTATTCGAGGATTGACCTATTTTTAACATCTAAGACACTGCTTCCTTTGATCCACTCAATGGAAATTGAACCAAGATATCTGTCTGATCACAACCCAATAGTATTAAAGATAAGAGAAAAGAACAAAGAATATATGTAGAGATTGCCTGAAACATTACTTTATGAAGAAAAAGCACTAGATAGAATTTAAAAAAAGAACTAAGGGCCTTTGCAGACTGGCAGAAATAGTGCAAATTGAGTCCACTTTAAGGGTTAGGGTTAGGGTTAGGGAATCATAGGAAGTGTATTTTATTGTGGCACCAGAGCTCTCTGACAAAGAAGGCTCAATGTCTCAGAAAAAAAATTCCCATGATTCCCTAGCACAAACCCTAACCCTTAAAGGGGACTCGATTTGCACTATTTCTGCCAGTCTGCAAAGGCCCTAAGACTATACTTCAAAGAAAATAATACAGAAGAAATATCCGATATTACTATATGGGAAGTTAGCAAAGTGGTTATCAGAGGAGTACTGATAAAAATGCAATCGGAGAAGAAGAAAGAAGAACAAAGGAAAACAAAAGAACTAATAGAAGAACTTAGGAAGAAAGAAGAATAGAAACAAAAAGGAGACAAGAAATTGAAAGCTGAAATTTCATTGTTACAACAACTGAAATCATTGACTATTACAGAACTATATAGGAAAATACAGAAGATTAAACAACGACAATTTGAATTCGGGAACAAAGCTGGGAAATTACTGGCACATAAGCTTAAAAAAGAGAAAGAGAAGAAATTAATAACAGAATTGACAGTTAATGGAAGAAACATCACTAGCCAAAATGAAATCAAACAAGCATTTAAAAAGTATTTTCAAGAATTATATGAAAAATATCACCAAATAGAAAACGAAGTAGAAAGCATTGGAAAATACCTAGAAAAACAAAAAATATCTTGTCTAAACACTTCACAGAAAGAAAAGTTAAATTAAATGATAACTACGCAAGAAACAGCAGATGCTATCAAAAGATTAAAACCTGGGAAGGCCCCAGGCCTGGATTTACAGCCATGTATTACCAGAATATGAAGGATATAATATTACTACCATTATTTAAACTATTAAATGACATTCAAAGGCAAGGCATCCCAAACTTTTGGAAAGAAGTGTTGATCGTCATGTTACCTAAAGAATGAAGAGATAAGAAAGAGATCAAAAGTTACAGATCTGTCTCTTTAATCAACGTGGATTACAAAATATTTACCTGTATAATAGCTGAAAGACTCAAAAATATTCTTGTAGAACTCATACACAAAGACCAAAATGGATTTATACCGAAGCGTTACATTAAAAATAACATATGGACGGTGATTGATATTATCAAATATCTTGAATACAATAATGATAAAAAGCTGGCAATGTTAACGATAGATGTAGCAAAAGCTTTCAACAGGGTAAATTGGACATTCCTGATGGAGGTACTGAAAAGAATGAACATTGGAAATAAATTTGAATCCTGGATGAGAGCTATATATAAAGATCAAAAAGCACAATTAATAATTAATGAAGAAAAAACAGATTGCATAAAAATAGAAAAAGGCACCCGTCAAGAATGTCCAATGTCACCGCTGTTATTTATTATAATTTTAGAAATATTAAACATAAAAATAAGGGAAGATAAAAATATTAAAGGAGTGGGGAAAAAATGCAAGTCAAACTGAAAGCTTATGCAGATGACTTGATCTGCTTCCTGGAAAACCCGGAAGAAAGTATAGAGCACTTGACTAATACCTTAAAGGAATTTGGAAGCTATTCTGGCTTCAAAATTAATGAAGATAAAACGATCATTTTAACAAATAATAATAATAATAATAATAATAATAAAATTTATTTGTATCCCGCTTATTGGCAGCAATCCAAGCAGCTTACAGTAAAATCCCCACATCATTTCATCCAACCAACCCATCCCACTTAAAACAGCATTAAATAACGCATAATTAAAATAACAATAAACATAGAATAAAAACATAAACAATATAAAACATTTTACAATAACATACTTAAACAGGTTACAGTACCCTGGTCAGCCTCTACTGCGTTCCCCATCCATCAACAATGATGGGGCCACGAGAGGAACGCAGGAGTCAAAAAGCCCTAGGCCAGGATAATTAGTCTGGAAAGGCCTGCTGGAAGAGATCCGTCTTGACATCTTTCTTGAAGCTGTCTAGTGATGTCAACTGACAGATCTCATCCGGCAGGTCGTTCCAGAGTTTGGGGGTGACAACAGAGAAAGCCCTCTGGGAGGTTGCTGCAAGCCTAGATTTTTGAGGCTGCAGCAAGTTCCTCCCAGAAGACCGGAGAGCACGGGGAGGATTATATGGGCGGTCCCTGAGATAGCTTGGACCCAAGCCATTTAGGACTTTAAAGGTAATAACCAACACCTTATACTGGGCCTGGAAGCTGATAGGCAGCCAGTGGAGGGACCTCAGAACCGAAGTAATGAGGTCCCTCCTAGATGTTCCAGAAATAAACCTGGCTGCCATCTTTTGAACCAACTGGAGCTTCCAACCCAAGCATAAGGGTAGCCCCATGTAGAGCGCATTACATACAAAGAATATGTCAAAGAAAGAAGAAAATGATCTAAATTTAAAAACAGGATTTAAAATACAAACCAAAGTAAAATACCTAGGAATCGTGTTAACGAAAAAGAATGTGGACTTATACCAAAACAATTAAGGGAAAACCTGGGAAGAAATCAAGACCGATTTAATAAAATGGACAAAGCTACAGTTATCCCTTTCAGGAAAGATGGCTGTTATAAAGATGAATGTCTTACCCAGGCTAATGTTTTTATTTCAGAATTTTCCAATTCTGGTTAAAGAAAAATGTTTCAATATGTGGCAAAAGGAGCTGTCTAAGTTTTTGTGGGAGGGAAAGAAACCGAGGACAAAATGGAAGATTCTAACTGAAGAGAAAACTGAAGGAGGAATGGCGGCACCAAACTTAAAATTGTATTATCAGGCCTCGTGCCTTACATGGTTAGAAGATTAGATCAAGCTAGAGAATGAAGAAATATTAGACATTGAATGCTGGGATTTAAGGTTTGGCATACATGCATACATTTGGTATGATAAAACAGCTGTAAATAAAGAATTTAATAATCATATAATCAGAAGAACATTGCTAAATGTATGGAACAAGATCAAAAAACAATACTATACAAAAATATCTTTATGGATCTCAGTACAGGAAGAGGACAAAGAATATCGGAGAAAAATGGACAAGCTATAAAGACACATTCGAAATAGAAGCGGGGAAAAACCACCATTTAAAAACTATAGAAATCCTACAACAGGAAAATGTGAATATAAATTGGTCCCTACACAATCAATTAAAGGCCAAATTTAGGCAAGATAAAGAATTAAATGGATTTGTGATAGAGGATAATGAAATATACAAAATTATATTTCGAGAAGAGAACAAACATATATCAAAATATTACGAGATATTTAAAAAAAGAGATCTGGAAAATGAGACAATTAAAGCCGTAATGATCAAATGGGCGTGAGACATAGGAAAACCTATACACTTAGAGGAATAGGAAATATCCTGGAAAATTACAAACAAATTCACCATATGCCAAAACTATAAGGAAAACTATCTCAAGATGTTCCACCAATGGTACTTAACACCAGTCAAATTAGATAAGATGTATAAAATCGGCAACTCAAAATGTTGGAAGTGTCAGAAACCAGAGGCAAACTTCATACACATGTGGTGGGAATGTCAGGTGACACAGAAATATTGGAACATAATAACTAAAGCAATAGGTGAAATGTTGGAAATCAAATTAGAATGAGACCCCAGAACCTTTTTACTGAATATGATAAATAAATTGGAAACCAAAATTCAGAAGAAACAAAGAAAAATGGTCCTCTGTATGATTACTACAGCTAGAATACTCTATGCCCAATACTTTTTAGACCCCATACCGGAAGAAGAAGAATGGCAGATAAGACTACAAGAAGCAATAGATATGGACAAACTCACTGCCATGCTAAGAGGAAAAGAAGATGACCGGACCTGCTTCCGAGATATAGGACTAAAGAAAGGATGGAAATTTGTTTGAGATAGACTCTTAATACAGAGATCAGTAGTAAGAGGAAAGAAGCAAGTTTAAAATGGAAAAAGAAAGAAATAAGCACGGTAGTTATACAAAGAGGAAGGATTCAGAAGAATGATCGGGAAGAAGAAACAGATAACGATAAATCTCTAGATAAATCTAGTACATTATCAGGTTGAACTATAATAATGAGATTGTTCACATTGTATTTTATGTGATTGTATTTGTGTATTGTATTTAATGTACGATTTTGTTGGTTAGTATATTTTGTATAGGGGGGAGAGGAGAAGGTGAATGTAGAGTATGTAATGAAAGATAGACGTAGTGATGTAGTAATGTATGTAAGTATGTTGTGTTGTTATGTAATGTCATTTTTTTAATTAATAAAAATTAAATTTAAAAAAGTCACAGTCAAACTCTGGTAACATGCAATATGGTCAGTGGACACCAGTGGACACCAGCTATGGCTATATAACACCATTTTAATTTTACTGGGGAAAAGAGAGAAAAAAAAACTTTCAGAAGCTGGATTGCCTCAAATTCCAGGATTATATAATGTTCTTCTGAAACTCTGACTACCATATTTTGGCTGAAAGTTCCAGAAAATATCACAAACAAAATATTTGTGTAGCTTATAAAATACTCTAGCTGAGTATTAAAAGAAGCTGTTTAAAAGGAATACAGTGTAATTGAAAACATTTGAAGGATGAATTATTTTGTTAAAAGGAAATGGCAAAGCTGTCCTTAAAATTAACCATGTAAATGGCTCAAGTGATGGCTGGCTTGAAGCATTATAGAAAAATGACTTCATTCAAGGCAACTTTTTGTCCCGCATGAACCAAATGACAGAAGCCAAAGGAATTAATGATATCATCAGCACCATGATTTGAATGAAGACTAGGCAATGACTCTTGTTATTTCAGGTTTAGATGTGGAAATGAAAATGTTTTGTCTCTATCTGCCTATGCATTTGATGTCACCAAATGTTCTAGAGAGCAAAGTCTACTTATTTTCTACTGAACATTCCAAGGCTGATGAGGCAAAAAGTCCAAATGATCCACTCCCTGAGGTTAAATAAATAATCAACTACATAACAGGTTTGCAGTTCTTTAATGGCACCCAGTTGCTGCATATTATCTCATGGTAGGTCTGATGCTGGAAAGTCTGATCTAAACTGAAGAAATAATGCAGTTTGACAATGCTTTAATTGCCATGGCTCAATGCTGTGGAATCCTGGGATTTGTAGTTTGTTGCCACAACAGAGCTGTCTGACAGAGGTTAAATATCTAACAAAACTACAAATCCCAGAATTCCATAGCATTCAGCTATAAATGCAGTGTCAAACTACATTGTATCTGCAGTGCAGATTAGACCTCAGAGAAGTATACAACCCAGCAAATAATGGATATAGGCATGCTAGGATTGCTACCTCTAACACTCTGCAATCCTTATCTTGACTCACAAAACTACTCATGACTCTGAGAGGTTGTATGAGGTTTTAATTCTATTTATACCAACATTGTAATTTTCTGCCTTATGAACTGCACTGCAGATATTCTGACTACTTTATTCTACATGCTGTGGAAAAGTCCAAGAAGACTTTGTGCCAAATGACATCAGAGATTGCATAGCCACAAGAGCTTTATTACATAAATATTCACAGTTTGTCAGATTCTACATTGCTGAGGGCAACACAGTAATAGGTTGCTAGTGCAGCAATCAAATTTGGAGCAAGTAGCAAGAACAGATGCTGGATGATAAGAGAAGGAGAAGGTTCTAACTAAAAGTGGGGCTGAAATTTCTCAGAAAAGAATTTTGAAAGAAATTATTGAGCTCAACTCCCCCTCCCCCTCCCCCTCCCCCTCCCCCTCCCCCTCCCCCCACCCTCCTGAGAATATTTGGTAAAATGGCCTTGCCAATTTTGCTGTCTGTAAAAATTGTGGAGAATTACAGGCCCAACAGTGAATGCATTTAAATATTGTTTAGAAGTCAATTAATATTGTTGAAGGGCTGGAACCTGCTGTTTCCATACCTCTCTTAGCCCACTGCTTCCTTCCTTCATCAACATGAACTAAGAACTAATTTTCATTCAACATTCTGTGAGCCAAAATTTCTCAGAAGGGATTTTTCTGCATTCCTGCTGTCACCTATGAGAGCTGCTGGTGATGTTTTGCAAGGCAATGGGTGAGTCAAATCCCTGTAAACCCTTTTAAGTAACTTATAGATGTAAAGCAGAGTGAATGTACTTAGAACTGGACTCTTGAGGTGAGAGGTATCTGAAAAGCAAGCATGAGAGTTGGTCCCAGGATTAGGTACAGTGAGACAGCTGGCTCAGATAACTGATTTGGGTGTTATGAAAGGGCAACCAATTGTTAACTGTCTGATATAATGTTACTAATTTTTTTGTTTATTTCCAAGGAGAGGCCCATTAAGAAAATGTTCCTTGCCAAAATAAAGTTGTCAGCCTATTCACCCTGACATGACATGACATGAGAGGTTGTTTGCTGTTCCATTTCAGGCCACAAAATATCTTGGATGGATCCTGTGGGAGACATGCTTCTCCAAACCTTTTTAAGATGATGGTTTACATGGCTGTTGTGAAAGAGAACTTTAAAGAAGGCAAAAGCTGGATCTTTCCTCTCACCAAAAATCCACCTTAGATTAGTTTTGATCAGAAGTTGTGTCTTTTGAGAGCTTTGGGTGAGGAGCCAAAATGGATAATATGAACACCCTCTTGGAGAGATAGTACTGCCACTTTTGTCTCTTACTCTGAAAACTGAGGCTGCATCTAAACTGCAGGATTAATATAGTTTGACATTGCTCACATCTACAACCTCAAAATGATATTTTCTCTCAATATAAAATGTGTTTCCAGTGCCTTTAGTTCATTTCTTTCTTTTTAAAATCATACGTTTTGTTACAAAAAATTAAAATAAAGCAAAACAACAACAAAAAGCATTCTAGCAAAGTGTTTAATCCTTTTGCCTAACTCCCACCTCACTCTTCAATCACAAACTGGTAACATTACATTTCTACCTATTGTGAGGGAGATAATGCCTACAACAGTACTAAATTGAAATATTTTGAAGCTACTCATACAATGGAGTTACTTGGACAGAATGGAAATTTGTACTACTAGAAGAGAAAACATTGGATTACCTTAAAAATTCTGCCAACATCCTATTTTATTTTATCTGCACCTTCGTCCGATGTAACAAGAAACAAAAGATAACGGCATTATGTAGAGAAATACTCAGATTGAAGTAAAGCATTGTAAATCCCATTGTGCCAATTCTTTCATTCAATATGTATTTTCCCTGCTTGTCCTCCTTTTCTTGTGGCATGTTAGAATACAACCTGAATCCCTGACTGCTTGAACAAGAGCAAAACCTAACTTGTATGAACAGAGGTATTGTTTTTCTTCCTTTCTTTTTATTTTTTTTAAACAAAATGTAAAGTGCTATTAGGAATAAATCAAAGCATACTTGACTTTGTACTTTCTTGTTTCAAACAATACCTTTGTATGGTTGTGCTTCAGCTAGTGCTGCTGTTTTGACTCTATCCTGTCCTAAGCCTAGATCAATAGAGAGTATCATTTTATAAATTTGAAAGGGAACTTTGAGTTTTGTCATCTTCGAAAGTCTTAAGCTATTATTTTATAATACAGAATGCCTGCAGGTGCCCTTCTAAGAACTGGATCTAACTGAGAGAAGTTCTTCTCATACACATATTAAGAGACAGTCCTTCCCTGGAGAGCAGAAGCACACAAGAAAGACAAAGAGGGAAAGAAAGGAAATAGAGGGACAACACTCATATTAACTGAAATCACCAGATAGTCCATTCATTTTTTGTCTCCCAGATAATTTTGTCATTTGAATGCAACCACTTGTCAGGTAAATTGAATTTTTGCTTGAACAATCACTTTGCCAGAACACAGTCATCTCATTTATATATTATCTAAAACAATGTGCTTGCTACCCCCTGTGTAGTTGCACTCATACAAGTCCTGTTAACATCTACCCAAATGTTAGCACAGATTGGTCTAAAACAATTGCATGCCTGTTACTGGTTCAGAAATAACCACAGTGGTTATTATGCTGCTCCAGATAGTATTTAAACAGGACCACTTCCTGGTTGCCAATATAACTGCGAGGACTTCATTTTGATGGTTCTCAGAAAGGGGTGAACAATTTTAGTGTAAAAGCAAGCAGAAAAGGGTAAAGGTGAAAGGACCCTGGTGATACCAAAAATTCAACTGTAAGAGGAATGGGACCAGATTCTGACTGTGTGGATCTCAACATGTGAATGCTCTGCAATTCAGCTCTATTTTGAGTCAGGATTCATTTAAGATGGGCTAATTTCAAAATGGGCACCACAGTCTAAACACACAATTAATTGTCTTACTTTTCTGTCAATTCCTGCCATCAAAAGAAAAGACAGTGGGAATAGATCCTGCCCTTGTGATATGAGGAACAACAATAACAACAATATGCAAGCCCCAAGACTGGAGAGGCTTTGTTAAGCCCTTCCCTGTGCAGAAATGAGCCCTTCTGGCCACCTATTTCTTCAAGATGAGGTATTTTTCACATGAGCAAAGCAAGAAAAGCAGGTAGGATAGGAAAGAAGCCATGATATACAACTGGGACTTTTGAATATTCCTACTGAAAAGTCCTTGAGAATTTATCACAAATGTTCTAAAATGTTCTAAAATCTCATATGACCAGTATTCATGTTGATTGTGTCATTCTGGAGATTATAAAGTCTCCATTGACACTGTAGGAATAGTGCAGTTTGGCACCACATTGTGCTGTAGCTCCATCCTATGGAATCCAGGGATTTGTAGTTTCACAATTTCTTTAGCCTTCTCTATCAAAGAGTGCTGTTGCATCCTAAAATTACAAATCCTGTAAAATAAAGCCATGGCAATTAAAGTGGTGTCAAACTGCATTATTTCTACAATATAAATGGATTAGTAGTTCCTCAGAAGTAACTTTCCAAAACTCTGCTTAGAAGAAGCAAAGAAAAGAATTGGGACAGTACTTGATAGTAACATGATGCGAAGAACAGAATGGTAGCAAATTCAGGACAAATGAAAGAAAATACTCCTTTAAACAGTGGTGGAATTCACAGTAATGGATGCCATCTTGGAAGGTTTTAAAGAGGAATCAGGCAAGCTGGTGTATGATAAGTCTATTGCCGGCCACTTGTCATAATAATACATACCTCTGTATTCCAGGCAGTATGCTTCTGAATTCAAGCTGATGGACCACAAGAGCAGGAGATTGCTGCAGTGTTGTGTCCTATTAGTGAGCTTCCTATTAGTATCTGCTTGTCACCTGTGAGAAAAATGGCATTTTGTCTGATCCAGTAAAGCTCTTCTTCATGTCCATCAGTTTCCATATTATTTCAGAAGCTGAACAGGGTCCTTCTTGTTTAATACTTGGATAGAAGCAGAAATCCTGCCTAAACCCCTTGAAAATTTTTGCCAGTTAGAGTTAACAGTACTGGACTAGATGCATCGATGGTCTGACTGAGTATCAGACCACTCCCTATGTTCCCCCTGTGTTCTTTGTTAAAGATGACACCTCCCAAATTCTTAGCATCTTGTTCTTTCCATGTTCCCAACAAATTTCAGAAAATATTCTTAATAGCACCACTGCATCCTAGTATTTATCAAATGTTTTCCCACTTAGGATGTTTTGCATGCATTATCCCATTAGTTCTAAAAGAATCTATCTGTAAGTCAGTATTATTGCCCCCATTTTACACATGAAAGAGTGATGTACACTGGCAGAGCTGATTGTTTAGTGCATATTATATTGGTGGTTTCCTCTGCTAAGGCGACTCAACTCTTCAATCTCACCTTGTCAGTTTCATTGAACTTAAACTGGAAGGCTGGAAACTGTCCACTTTGTCCAACAAATGATATTTACTCAAACCCACTTTTGGACCTTGTCAGTCAAGTGAATACTTGGCTCATGATGGTGTTTGTGGATTCTTCTGCTCATTGACATTTGTGCAGTTCAGCTGTTGCAGTCAGAAAGAGGGAAAGGAAAGTATGAAAGACTTGTGTTTTAGGGACACAGAGCAAAATAACAAGAGGGCTTAAGGTTATGGAGTAACAGTATCAGCCATAGAACAGCAATAAACCAGGCAGGCCATCCCTCTGCTAAGAGAATGTAACAGAAAAACAGATGTGAGACACAAGCATTAAAATAAATAGTATGTTCAGAATGACATATTAAAGGTAAGAAGGGATCAGAGGAGAGTATTGTAAAAATAATGTTCCTGGCTAAATTTTTACTGAAAATAATTCTGCAGTACATCTCAGATTTTTATGGGAATTTGACTTCTTATCTTTGGGTCACTTGTGGCAGCACCTGCCAAGTAGGGATTTCCATTAGCTATCCTGGAAGAATGGAAGGAGAGCAGCCTAGAAGTGTCATGATGTTAGGCATCATTGCACATGATGCGAGGGAGCAGAGCGGGATGGGGGGAACAGAGCTCTCTCTCTCCCCCCCATGCTATCATCCTTGGACAGTGTCTGGTCCACTCACTCTCCCTGGAGGTCAGCACAAGCCCTTTTCTGGTAACCCATGAGAAGGAATGTTGCTTCTCCTTTGGGCTTGACAGAGAAGGTGATTTGAATACCTTGTACTAATTTTTCATGGTATTGTGGGATAATAGGCTTTGGGCGATGCTTTACAAGATTTTAATTAGATCATTTAAGATTTGACACATTCTATGTTTTTTATGTATTAAATTGATTTGCTGGCTTGTCTTTGGCATCTAGGGTTGTTTGCCCTCAACATACTGAAGATGAAGGAAACACACCCTTGCTTTAGTGTACATTATGCAGCTCTGTTGCAGACCAAGTTTTATTATTTAATAAGGTAACTCTTAGTTTACTCAAAAATTTGTATGTGCGCCTTTTTCTTCTGATTGGGTGGCAGATACTGTATCTTTCAGTGAGGGTATGTGACTGAGTGATGCCAAGAGAAGGACAGTACAGTAGTCCCTTGCTACCTGCGGGGATCCATTCCAGATCCCCCTTGTGGATAGCAAAAAATATGGAACCTTAAGTCTTGTTCCTTTCAATGGGTGTGTGTGCATGTTCACACCCACATGTGCAGCCATGTGCACGTGTGCCCATTGAAAAAGCCGGAACTTGCTCAGTTCCATGGATGGCAGATCTGTAGTTGGCACTGCTGTACTGTACAAACTGTCCTGCCAAACAGCAGGCCATACACCAGATTGCCCTCTCTCTTATCTGTTTCCCTGAAGACCAATGCTAAGGCTGCTACTGCTATCACCTTATTAGGAGTCCTTTCATCACAGATTGAGACATTAGGGGAGAGGTGACCAAAGAGCTTACCTGTGCTCCTGTCACAGCCAACTCTCCCACAAGCCACCCTTAGATGGAGAGAAAGAACTCATATTGTATGAAGCACTTGGGCTTGGTGGATTCTCTAAAGGCATACTGGCTGCCTTCCTGTCCAGGACTTGGGGGCAAAATAACCCTTGTGGCCCCTCAGATCAAGGCATCAGGCAGGTGGGTGGCACTGCCATGCAGCTCATGGTAACCCTTCTTCTGGTGTAACATTTGTCAAGCCAAGTCAGTGAGTCTCTGTAATGGCTGCCTATCAAATGTCCTGCTGTTTTACAAACTTCAAATAAAAGGAAAAGGGAAACAGCATGGCAAATGGGGAAAAAATAGGAGTCAAACAAATGTTCATGTGTGTTTTTGCCCCTCTCAAGTCACCAAGAGGAGGGGGAGGAGGAGGAGAAAGAAGAAGAAGAAGAAGAAGAAGAAGAAGAAGAAACTGTTTTTCAGTGTTTAAGGTGTTTTTCAGTGGATATCTCCTTTATGTTTCTTTGTGATTTGATACTGCAAATCAAAAGTGTGGGAAGGGGGAAGAATATTGTTTGTTATCTATGTGACCTGTTTCCTGCCATGTCAATCTGATGAGAAAAATGCAGACAAAGAGAGAGGTGTCTTGGGATAACATAAGAGATAGATTAACCCTATGTGGTTATCACTTAAGTGTCAATAACAAAATGAGAATGGGTTTCTACAATGTTTCCCTTGAAATTTCCAGTCTCACACCTGTCATACCTCAAGATAACTATCCATCATGGAGTCAAAGTGGCGAGCAACTGTGTGGTCCCTTGATAAGAAACAGTGACACAATTTGTCTCTTTCTCCTCCCACAGATTTCAAATAATGGGCTAACAGCAGGTTAAGGACAGCAGAAGAGTGGATCTGAATGACTGTACAGGCAACAAAGGAAGCACAGCTGCAGAAACAGCCTGTAAAACACTTGGTTTCAGATGAATATTGGAACTAGCATGCAAAATTAAAACCAAATCAATCATAAAAAGTACTATTCATAAAAGAAAATTATTTTCTCACATATTAGAAGCCTTCTTAACAGAGCTGTGGCTAAAAGCCAAGCCACAACCTTAGGAATTCTATATTAAGGAAGAACCATTTCCAAAGGGACAACATGAATTAAAGTTTGGATATAATGCCAAACAGCTTTCTTTCTTTCTTTCTTTCTTTCTTTCTTTCTTTCTTTCTGATATTTTAAAAGAAGTTTCGTATCTTTCCTATAAGCTAAAAATTACACTTTTTGTTTCAAAGCAAAAATGTTTGTTTGTTTATTACGGTATTTATACCCAGCAATTCAGAAAAAAAAAAGACTCCCAGAGCAGCTTACAAATTCTTAATTTGA
Source organism: Phrynosoma blainvillii (assembly GCA_026167975.1). Lineage (NCBI taxonomy): Eukaryota > Metazoa > Chordata > Lepidosauria > Squamata > Phrynosomatidae > Phrynosoma > Phrynosoma blainvillii. Next base: position 62,481,765 of record JANUYF010000002.1, on the reverse strand, counting down.
CAGTTCCCTACCCTGATAACTAAGGTTTTAACACACTGATCTGGGAGTAAGTTCATAGATGTGCTTGGGATTTACATCTGAGTAAATTTGCCTAGGTCAGGGCCTCGGCAGACGACTAATTGGGTCGTCTTCCGGGCCCGGAAGAGGAGGGGCAGCTGCACGTTCGGCGCCCCTTCCTCTTCCTGAGGTTGCCCCTGGAAGCGCCGGCCATCCACACGGCTGGCACTTCCGGGTTGACCTCACGCCGCGGCGACCGCACTCGCCACAGCGTTTGAGTCAGGGAAAGTGCGCCCGCCACTTTTGGGGTGCACTTTCCCTTAAATCTAAAAGGAGCGCCAATTTGGCGCTCCTTTTAGATTCGGCGGGGAAGCGCCGCGGTGAGGCTGCCTTGGCCCTGCGGCGCTGCGGACCAGGGCGTCTTGGACACCCTCGTCTGCATCCCCCCTCAGTCTGCAGTATCCTATTTACAGTAGGAATGTAAATCTTCCTCTAGTTTTGTTCTCAAAGGAAGCAAAAAGTAATTTTAGCAATGCAGAAAAACCTTTGCAATTTCCACTGTTAGCCATTTGAGACTTATTTTGTACAACATTCACACATGGTTATTTTGCCATGAAAACATAATTTTCTGCGCAGCAAACAGTATGTTCTGAACAGAAAGCATTTCTGCTTCTGTACAGAAATATTTTCTGGGCAAAGCAAGCAGATGGAAATTTTGCTTACAAAAAATGTCAAAGATTCTTGCTTGTCCAGGATTTATCTTGTCAGAATTTCACTCAAGCAAAAACATTTTGACTATTTTTCAAATATTTCAAATAGTCTTCCCATCCCTAATTTACAGTGGTAACTGCTATTCATAGTCTTGGAAAAAGTGACATGTGATGGCACAAACTATATCACATTATACCAGCCATAACAGATTGCACTCCATGGGTGTATCTACACTGTAGGAATAATACAGTTTGACACCACTAGCTGCCATGGCTCCATCCTACAGAATCTCAGGATTTAATAGTTTTGTGAGGCATCAGCATTCTTTGGCAGAGAAGGCTAAATACCTTGTAAAACTACAAATCCAAGGATTCCATAGGGTGGGGCTACAGCACTTAAAGTGGTGTTAAACTGCACTGTTTCTACAGCTGATGCGCCTTTGGTCTTCTGTATCCCACCCACCCCTCAAAGCATGTGTCATATTAAGTGGGACAGGAGTATCATGCTTTCTAACATTCTGGTCATTATTCTATTTTTCATCATCTGTATTGAAGGCATAAAACAAACACACACTTACGTACAAACTGATTTTGTGTCACTGTGCCTGTGCATCCATTCACCATAGCTGGACAACTTGTTAAGGTTTTTTGAGTTCTTTTCCTTTACCAGTGCAAAAACCAAGCTAACTCACCAACCTTAAACTTTTCATTGCTACCTCCATCCTTACAAGGTATTTTGAGCAAGATACAATTTGTATTATAAATTTGCAGTACTTTTTTTTTAATCAACTCACTATACTCTCAGTAGCCTCTTGAACTCACTACCACCAACCCTGAAGAAAATGAAGATCAATGCAAGCTGCCATTTTGTTTGGCAGAAGCCATCTAACCCTAATAACAATAGTACTGTAGACTTGCATTTTGGGCTATAATTCCCAGAATTCCCAGCTGTTCCTTCTAGTTGGGGGATTCAGGAACTATTACCCAAAATAAAAGTAAAACAAACTTTTCAAGCCCTGTTGCCACCAAGACCAGCCACTTGTATCTTATGGAAATTTCAAAACAACAACACTATCTTCAGCATTAGGAATCAGTTCCCACTCACAATGAGGGTGAAATTTATCACCCATTCAGGGAGAAGTATAGTCATACCTAAATTGTACCTTCTCTCCTAGGAAGTCTTGTTAGAACTTTTGACTTATTCCTTTATTATATAGGTCATATATAAGACACTGAAAAAAGGACCCTACAGATCCAATTACAGATGTTCAGCCTTGTCTGCAATGGGTCTAGAACAAAAGCACATATTTAGCAACATCTGGACTTCACAGTGATAAAACCTGGCAGAAAAGAGGAAAGCCTCATCAGTCCCTGCCACAGCTACACATCTGAAAAAATGATTGCATTTACATTCTTTCTTACACTAGTTTGTCAGAGACAGGTAATGCAAATAACTGCTTAGAGTTTGACTATGCATGGTTTTTATTTTTAAAGGATGTGTAAAAGACTGGGCTATGATGCTGGCTGGCTGGATTTGGAATTTGGAGCAATTACTTTTTTCAGTACAACTTCCTGAATCTCCCAGCCAGCATAGCCAGTGGAAGCTGTTGTCCAAATGAAGAAAGTGTTTCAGGCCCTGGCTTTTAAACAAACTCACCTGATCTGTTCTTGTCATGTAAGTGTGTGGATGAGAATTTAGCAAACCAGCAATAGTATTCATGCATTACATGTACTGCAAAGCTCAATATGTGAGCCAAGAATGTGTACTGAGTGGCTCTGTCCAGCTGTCTCATGTATCAGTCATTCCTCTTTTCAGTGTTTGTGTTTACAGTGTGATCAGGAAGTGGTTTTGGGACATACACTATATGCATCCACATGAGTCTCTTGACCTGGAATTCATGATTCAGGTTCCAATTTGCATGGAAGGCTTTCCTGACACAATCATACACGTGAGACCCACATCTATCATCATGAAACTTCTACAGCAGTCTGGGTGATAGCCTAGTAGATGTGGCCCTGAAGCACTGTAGTTTATACCATGATTGATCAATGACTCACTATAAGGCAAAATATGCATGAAGCTTTTATTCATTTCCAATGAACAGGAGCACTCTGTAGCATAACACAACCTGCTCTTTAAATTTCTGGACTAGGAACTTGTGTGCCTCCAGATGCTGTTCAATTCTACCAGCCCTAGTCAGCAACACCAGTTCTCAGGGATAATGGGACTTGTTGATCTACTACACCTGGAAAGGAATATTTCCCTATTTCTGTTTAAATGTCCCTAAGCTAATAGCCCTTCTCTTAATAAGTTCATATGAAAACATCCCTCTTGAGAATGGACTTTAATTCATGTTCCAACATTAGCTGGTATTCTTATTGTAAAATGTGAGAAATTATGCAACTTGTATCTATCTATCTATAGCTAGCTAGCTAGCTAGATCAATAGCTAGATAGCTATCTATCCATCTATCCATCAATCTATATTTCAGCCTATATCCAAAGATCTCAGTGTAATGTACAATAAAACTGAATTAAACAGTTTAAAAAATGTATAAGTTTGAAACCGTCAAAAATAATTTAGAGTCTAAAATCACTATGGACGTTATCACACAGGGAGTCGCGGGGAGAAAGTGGAAATAAACCGGATGAGTGGAAGACTTTAATTTATGGGATTTGTCCTGTTCTGCCTCGTCTGATAACTAAATTCGAATTTAAAAGGGGGTTAATTCGAACAAAACCCTGATCTTTTCATTTCTGAAAATGAAAAGAGCAGGTTTTTGTTCGAATTAACCCCCTTTTAAATTTGAATTTAGTTATCAGACGAGGCGGAACGAGACAAATCCCGTAAATTAAAGTCTTCCGCTTGTCCGATTTATTTCCACTTTCTCCCCGCAACTACCCGTGTGATAAAGACCTATGTCTAAACTATGGAGCTTATCACATTCATTTTAAAACTGGTTTACCTGATCCAGATTAAATTTTAAATTGGGCAGTATCCTGATATTATCAGAAAGATTAAGCTGCCGAATCTGCCACCTGGGGCCATCCCAGGACCATCCCTGCTTCCAGGGCTGCTCCGGCAGCCATTTTCTTAAGCTGGAAAACTCCTGACTTCAAAAAGGGCTGCATTGAGCACCTCTGTGAGCGGGGATAGACCCAGGATGAACCTGGGTGGCAGATTCAATGGCTAAATCCTTCTGATAATATCAGTATGCCGCCCAATTTAAAATTTCATCCAGATTATGTAAGCAATTTTAAAATGAATGTGATAAGATTCTATATAACAATTTAAAACAAATTTAAAACAGATATAACTATGCACATATGTGAAGGCTGCTGTTCATGTTTTCTAATTAGTATATTCAAGTATGAGATGTGTGCACTAAGGTTCTGTGTCTGCTTTTTTTTAAATGCTGTCTCTCTTGGCAAATGATGCAGAACCCCCCTCTAGGACAGAAATACCACTTACTATTTTGCGAAGAGAGATGCATGTGACATTCAAATGACCCAAATATATGGAAGCTCAACATATAGCTTCCCAGATCATAGCATCAAAATACAAAGCTAGAAGTTGCCCTGAGTTACTTGCAGTCACTTTGTTCATTCTCTCTCTCTCCTTTGGGTTACTCTCCAGAGGCATTCATCTTCAACCAAACCAATTTGGGCAAGATCTCTTGGAGAGATCACTTTTAATGGTGGCATGCTCTCATGAAGTCAACTGAATCTATGCCATGTCACCTAAGCCTTTTACACCTCACATTTCCAGTAGGGCTGTCTCCTGTTGCTCTTTGAATAATAATAAAAAAGCTTTAAACACTTGACTTGTTAACTGTTTTGTTACAACTCATGCAGTTCCTTAGAGAAAAAGATTCTATTAAGTATGGAACAATCCCTGCTAAGAAACAAGAGCCTGATCAGTGCCATGATATATGAAACAAAAGACAAATATGATCATATTCCCAAAGAAATGTCACTGACTCACATAAGTGATTGTGACATCTAGGTGACAAATTACAAAGACAATGTATCATAAGTATTGTGTGGCTTCACACACACTTAGGACCATTTCTCCTTGTTCTGACAATCTGAACACTAATCAGTTCTCCTTAAGGACTGAAATCTTCTATCATACCAAATTTCTGGGCCGGTTCTAACAGCCATACTCTGATGTTTAAGCAAATTCCCCAAAATATTCATTCATTTCCTTCCTTCACTGTGAAACTCTTCTCCCTATTGTAGACTTTGTATGAAGCATGAAAAGATATCATCTCTGTATTGTAGACTGGAAAACCCTGACCACCAGATTGTACCTGTTCCCAAAACATTAGCCAGTTTAGATGCTAGTGTTTTCAAATTAGCTTGAATCAAGCCTTGGAGAAATATTCTTTTCTTATTGCCTGGCATAATAATCATTTTGCAACTCAGTTCTATGCATGCTTGTACCGAAGTCCCACTGTGTCCAAAGACACTCATTTTTATGTGTCTTCAGGTTGACTCTGATTTATGGTGATCTCTTGGCTAGAGGGGTTTAATCAGAGGGGTTTTTCCATTGCTTAGGTTCCATCCCTTAAGTTAAGAGAGTGTGACTTGCTTAATGTTTCTATGGCTGAGTGAGATTCAAACAGAACATCTACTCTACACTAGTTCTCAATATGGAGCTTGTTATCAGGTAAATATGTGGAAGATTTGCAATGGTTCCAGTCTTTCTTGACTGAATGTTCCCAGAGAGTTGTTCTGGGAGATTGTTGTTCAGCCATTTGGCCATTAGCCTATGGGGTTCCACAGGGTTCAATACTATGTCCCTTGTGCTTTTCAACATTTACATGAAGCCACTGGAAAAGGTTTGGGCTACAGAGCTGCATGTCATTACTACTCTGATAATACCCAGCTCTATCTCTCTTTTACAAGTTATGCCAATGAATCTGTGGTAGTACTGAATCATTGTCTAGATACAGCAAAGGACTGGATGTGGGTGAATAAACTGAGGCTTTATTCAGAGAAAATGGAAGTGCTGCTGGTCAGGAGGAAAACCAGCCTGGGAGTGGAATCACAGACTGTTTTGTATAGGACTGTTCTCCCTCTGAAAGATAAGGTTCATAGCTTGGGGGTGTTGTTGGACCCAGCACAACTCCTTGAAAGCCAGGTTGCTGCAGTCACCAGGAGTGCCTTTGCCCAGCTTTGACTTGTGCACCAGCTGTGCCCTTTCGTGGGAAAGGCAGGCCTGGCCACAGTGGCTCATGCCTTAGTTATCTTTCAATTAGACTACTGTAATGTGCTCTACAACAGGGATGCATTGGCTCAGCAGTTAAGATGCTGACTCTGATGATCACAAAGTTGGCAGGTTAGCAGTTCAAGACACTAAGTGCCATGTGATAGAGTGAGCTCCCATCACTAGTCCCAACATATGTCAACCTAACAGTTCAAAAGCATATAAAAGTGCAAGTAGATAAATAGGTACCACTTTGGTGGGAAGGTAACAGCGTTCTGTGCAATCATGCTGGGGACATGATATAGAGTCATCTTTGACAATGCTGGCTCCCTCAGCTAAATAACAGAGATGGGCACCACCTCCTATAGTCAGACACAATCTTGTCAAAGGGGAAACCTTTATCTTTAGTGTGTTCTACATGGGCTGCCCTTGAAAAGTGCTTGGGAGCAGCACCTAGTGCAATGTGCAGCAGTCAGACTGATGCCTCATGTGCAATTTTAGAGACCATATAACACTGGTCCTGCAAGAACTGTGTTGACTTTCAATTTGCTTTCAATCTCAATTTAAGATGCTGGTGCTGACCTACAAAACCCTAAACTACTTGGGGGCAAGATATCTGAAAGATTGACCCTCCTATATAAGCTTGGTAGAAATTATCTTCAGAGAAGGCCCTGTTACATATCCCAACATCTCATGAAATTAGGTTATTAGGTACAGGTAACAGGGCTTTCAGTGTAGCATTGCCTCGACAGTGGAACTTCCTACCCAAGGAAGTTATGCTGGCACCCTCTCTTTTAAGCTTCTGGTGGGCAGCCAAAACAGTGCTGGGTTCAGCTGTGCCCTTTCTTGTGAAAGGCAGATATGGTCACAGTGGGTCATACCTTAGTTATCTCTCAGTTAGACAATTGTGATGCACTTTATGTGGGACTGTCCTTCCAAAGTATTCAGAAGCTTCAGCTACCGCAAAATGTAGTAGCCAGACTAGTATCAGATGTCCATGTTATAGACCATATCACTGGTCCTGAAAGAAGTACCCTGGCTTCCAATTTGCTTCTGAGCTCAATTCAAGGTGCTGGTATTGACCTAAATTCTTGGGGTCAAGATATCTAAAAGACCACTTTCTCTCATATGAGCCTGCCAAAAATTTGAAATCTTCAGAGGAGACCCCATTGCATATCCTATTACCTAGTAAAGCTTGGTTGGTGGTAACAGCATTTTCTCTGTAGACTGTTGAATGCCTTACCCAAGGAAGTTAGAATGGCTTCATCCCCTTTAAGTGTTCAGGAGGCAGCCAAAGCAGTGCTGTTCCTCATGGCATTCATTGTTTGAATATGGTGCTGCCCAACTCACTGGGATGGCCAGGTTGCTGGGGGGGAGTAGGCATCGGGCCCATTGTGGCTTCTCCACCCAGTCTGGGCCCTGGCTCACTCCCGGGGGCACTGTGAGCCATTCTTATTTCTGGATTGGCAGGGCTTCTAGCCACCGCTCGGAACTACTACTCCCAGAGAGCTTTGTGGCCAGAAGCACCTCCCCTTTTGGCCTGACAGCAGCCTCCCCAATTGGCTGGGAGGCCAGGGGAGGCAGGACTTCTGCTCACTCTTTGCCCTGATTGGTAGCTTGGCCTATATAAGGCCATGTGGCCAGGCACATGGCACCATTCTAGCTGGGTCAGTCGGGAGCAGTAAGCCTGAGAGCCTGAACAAACAAAGGAAAGTGTGGAAAATAAGGGAGAGCCAAATGAGGAGCACAGGGGCCTGCATAGGCAATCGAGCCCAACAACAATACAAGCCAGGCTGGTCACCGGGCCGGGCCCCATTTTTCCAGTGGCAGCGGCAGCGCAGCAGTGCGCCGCAACAAGACTAACAGGCCTCACCAGGCCAGGCCCCGATTTGTAGCGGTGGTGTCAGTATAGCCATGCGCCACAATAAGACCACCTTCCACAGGAAAAGGAGGCCTTTGGAGGACCTCATAGGCTCAATGGTCAGTGCCAGCAGCTGCCAGGTGGCAATGAGTGCCCTATAATGCCCTCCAAGGGGTCAAAGAAAGGATCTGGGCCTGTGAGACCTACAACCAGGGGCCTGGCTGGGCAGCCCAGGAAATCATGGGTTGACCTGGCCCTCAAAGGGAAGCAGAAGCAGTCTGCTGCTGCACTGGAGGTTGCTCCTGCTTCATCTCCACCCTTGGATGGGGGGGCGTTATCCTGGGCACCCAAGGGGGTTGGAAGCAGCTCCCTGCACCAACACCAGCTGCTCCTACTACCTCTACAATCCTGGGCAAGGAGGTGTTAGCAGGTTTCACCGGCACCTTCTCTGCCTTCGTGGAGCAGGTTGGGCATTCCAGTGTCCTACATGCACCTGGGCCCCCAGCACATCTTGAGTGAGAATCACAGATGTGGTCAGGCAGAGAAGCAGACGAGGGGGGTACCTAGCATCCTCTCCCAGTAGCACCACCAGTAGCTAATCTAGTGGCAGTTCCAGTTGCAGTTCTTCCAGTGCCTCATTAGCTAATGTCAAATGTAAGAATCAGAAATGAAAGTGCAGTGGCAGGAAGAAGACCAAGAAGTCTTGGAACAGCCGAGGCAGGAGGGAAGGGGATGGTGAGTCCACTGATCCTGCAAGCAGGGAGGATTATTCGTTAGGGGGAGCCTTGGTCCTGGGTTTGCCTTCTTGGGCCCTCAGGCGCAGGATTAGGAATCCTGGATTGGGGTGTGGGGGGGAGGATCACCAAGCCTCTGCTCTTCCTTTTTTTTTTTTTTTTTTTTGGCAGTAAAAAGAGCTTTATTGGAGAAATTGACTTAATATACATACAATTTTGTTTATACATCGTATTATACATCATATCGTTTTACAAATAAAATTAAAATATTATTACCTTTTACAATACAATCAGTACAAATGAAAAAAAATAATGTCATTAATCATCTAAAATAAAAGTTATTTGAACTAATAAATCTCTATATTAGTGTATCAATCAATCAAATTTGAGATTTAAATATTTCTTCCTATCTTAATTTACACCATGTAATCAATGTTTTAAAGTCCTATTGTAATACAAGAAAACATTCAATTTTTTTCCCATTTTGAAATAAAATATTTCTCATGTTTATTCTTGATTAGCATAGTCAATTTGTCCATTTACATTAAATCTCTTATTTTCTGTTTCCATTCCTCAAACATCTGTGTATTATTTCTTTTCCAATACTTAGCTATAATCAATCTTGCACCAGTGATCAAGTACAATATTACACTTATTTCCTCTTTTTTTAATACCCCTTTTAGATTCTCCGTTATATTTAATAAATACAATTTAGGGTCCATTTTTATTCTGATATTGAAAATTTTTGTTATTTTTTTATGAATAACTTTCCAAAACTCATTTACCACATTGCACGACTACCACATATGGAAAAGCTTGGCATCTTTTTGTTGACATTTCCAGCACCTACCAGTTTCTTCTTTGTTTTGTTTGGCTATCCTTGCCAATTTCAATGGATAAAGATGCCATCTAAACAAAACTTTATAATAATTCTCAATCAGGTAAGTACTTTTTGTAAACTTAGTGTTATTCATCCGAGTCTTTTCCCAGATTTCTAACTCAATGTTTTCATTTAAGTCTTGCATCCATTTGATAATACATTCTTTTATACAATCCTCTTTTAGCTCTATCTCCAGAAAACATTTGTATAGTTGTGATATCATATATTTGTTCCCTTTTTAAAAGATTTTTTCTAGCTCTTTTTCTTTTACTTCGATACCAGGGGTTTGCATATCTTTGTTATATCTACTTTGAATTTGCATGTAGTTATACCAATGGAGAACTATCCCTCCCTCTTGTAATTCCTTGTGAGATCTTAGATTTATCTTAGATCCAAAGCTTTCCAATAATTCTCTATATGTAATAATTTCTCCATTCGAAAAGATATCAATTTTAAAGGCTTCCATAGGTGAGGTCCAACCTGGAATTTTATAATAAAAGTTAGGCTTATATTTATTCCATATTTTGAATAAGGCTTTCCTAATAATATGTTTATCAAACTTCTTATCCGCTTTTTCCCCACTATAACATAAATACCAGTGCCAGCCTTTATCTAAATCAGCCCCTTCTAATGTTAGTGTTTTTTTATCTTTTAAAGTTATCCAATCTTTAATCCAAGTGAACGCTGCAGCCTCGTAATAGATTTGCAGATTTGGAAGTCCCAAACCCCCTCTGATTTTACCATCTTGTAAAGTACTCATTTTTATTCTGGCTTTTTTCCCTTGCCATATAAAATCCCTCAAGTCACTATTCCAGGTTTTGAAACAAGATGTGGGTATATGTATTGAAATTGTTTGGAAGAGGAATAAAATTTTTGGCAGCACATATGATTGCATAACGGCTATTCGCCCTAATAAAGAGAGTTGTAATTTCTTTCAAATATTTAGTTTTTCTTTTATTTGTTTCCAAATTTATTCAATAGAAGAGTGGAATTTTGGTTTGTCAATGTCAAACCCAAATATTTTACCTTGTTACTTATTTTAAGATTGATTATAGATTTTAGTTCTTTTTCATCTTTTATATTAAAGTTTTTCGTCATTATATAGCTTTTCTGTGTGTTTATCTTAATGCCCGTCATCATACTGGTTACCGCTAAAATTTCCCATAGTCTCTTAATACTCTTTTTTGGCTCATCTAGAATTATGACTACATCGTCCGCAAAAGCTTTAACTTTATAGTGTTGTTTTCCTAATTTTAATCCCAATATTTGGTTATCATTCCTGATTTTCCTAAGAACATTTTCTATTATCATTATGAACACCAAGGGGGAGAGCAGACAACCCTGTCTTGTCCCTTTATTTATTATGCATTTTTCTGATTTCTCCCCGTTAATATCTATCTGCGCTTCTTGATAGTTATAAATTTCATCTATCCACTTTATCATTCTGTCACCGATTTTGGATTTTCTTAAAGTTTCTTTCATATAACACCAATTCACATTATCGAATGCCTTCTCGTAATCGAGAAAGACAATGCCCAATCTCTTATTCTTATGATGTTCATAATATTCAATAACATCTACTAAAGTTCTCACATTATTTTTTATGTTTCTTCCTGGTACAAACCCTGATTGATCCTCATGAATCCATTTTGGTATAATTTTCTTTATCCTTTCTGCTAATACTATTATGAAGATTTTATAATCAATATTTAACAAAGATATAGGTCTGTAATTTTGAATTAAGCTTACATCTTTATCAGCTTTTGGGATCAATATAATAAGAGCTTCTCTCCACGAGTGCAGGTATTGCCGTGTTTCTATTGTATTAATTGTATCATATAGTGGATTGATTAGTTCCTCTTTAAAGATTTTGTAAAAATTTGCTGTTAGACCATCTGGTCCCGGGGCCTTATTTTCTTTTAATTTCATAATAGCATCTATTATCTCCTCTTTAGTTATTTTCTGGTTCAAAATTTCTTGTTGTTCTACTGAGAATTCTGGTGTGTTTTCCTGATTTATAAATTCTTTAATTTTTACTTTCTTATTTTCTGTAATTTGCACATCTCTAAATAATTTTTATAATAATCCATCACAATTTGTTTAATTTTGTTTTGTTGGGTATATTCTTTTCCTTCTTCTTTTAATTTGCAAATCAATTTTTTATCTCTTTGTTTTTTGATTTTATAGGATAACCATTTACCGGTTTTGTTTGCATTTTCAAAATAATTTTGTTTTACATATTTTATTTTGTTTGCTATTTGTATCATAAGCTTTTGATCTATTTTTTCCCTTAAAGCCTGAATTTGTTCATACAATACCTTATCGCCCGGTCTTTTTTTCATTTCTTTTTCTTTATCTCTTATTTGCTCTATAATCTCATTTTCTTTCTTTTTCCTTTCCTTTCTTTCTCTACTTTCTTGTTCCAGAAAATGACCTCTTATAACCGCCTTTCCAGCATCCCATACAATGTGATGCGCAGTACCCTTGTGTGAATTTTCTTGAAAATACCATTTTAATTCCTGTTTCATCCTTTGTACAGTTTCTGCATTTGAAAGCATATAATCTTTCAATCTCCAATTAAATTCTCATTTAATTGAAGTAAATTCTAAGGTCACCGCACAATGGTCAGATATTGTTCTAGGCAATATTTCTGTCCTTGTAATTTCCCTTACCATTTGTTTAGAAATGCAAATTGTATCTATTCTGGACCAGCTCATATATCTATTAGAATAATAGGTATAATCTTTACAAGAGTTGTGACTTAATCTCCAAATATCAATTAAATTTAGCTTTTCCACAAGTGTAAATGCTTCCTGTGGTAATTTACCCTGGAAGGATTTCTTAGTTTTACAGTTTGATCTATCATTTACTGGGTCCCAAACCCCATTCCAATCACCCGTAATTATATATTTATCATACTCTAGCTGACACAACTCATAGCATAATTTCTTAAAGAATTTTCCTTTATTTTCCTGAGCAGCATATAAGTTTACTAATAATAACTTATCTCCATTAATAAACATTTCTACTGCTATATACCGCCCCTCATTGTCTTTCAATATTTCTCTTGATTGATTTTTAGTATTTACATATGTAATTACCCCTCTTTTTTCTTTTCTTTTTTTTGTCACATGTGACATACATAACACCAAGATTTTCCTTTTTCAGAATATGAAGATCTTTCCCCTTATGTGTGTTTCTTGTAGGCATATCATCTCTGCCTTTTTTTTTTAATTGTAAAAAAATCTTGTTGCGTTTGCATTTTGAATTTAGTCCATTGATATTCCAAGATACAATTTTTTAAGCATTATATAAGACTAACTTTTTTCCCCTTTTCTTTTCTTCTCTCCCTAGCGCTTACTTTTCTTTGACTTTTTTACTCTCTTTTTAGCTTTTTTTCCTTCTGTTTATGTTAAATTACTTCTTGGTTTCCTAATTCTAGATTTTTTTGTGGTTATAGATTGATTAGAATCTGAATCCTTCTCTGATTCTGATTCTTTTTCTTCATCCGAAGTCCCTTTTCCTGACTTGGCAGTACTGATATTTTGATCACCTGTTTCTTCTTTTTTACCTAATTTTTGTGATCTTGTTTCCATTACTAAGGACGTGTCTTGTTGCTCTTTTGTTTCAGCTTTCGTTGTGTTTTTGGTTATGAAATTTTCCATTTTTTCATCAGAGTTTATCGTATATCTCTCTTTCTTATATGTAAATAAGATGCCTTCCATTTTTTCCCATTTATATTTCACATTATTATGTCTAAGGAATTCTGTCAATAATGTATATTCTTTTCTCTTCCTTAATATTTGATTTGGAATTGCCTTAAATATTTTAATTTCTTTGTCATCAATTATTAATTTTTTATTATAGCTCATTTCAAGAAACAGATCTCTAACTCGTTCCCTCACAAATAACACCATTATATCCAGGGGTAATTTTTTGTTCCTTGCAATCCAAGAATCAACCCTATATAAATTGTCTATTTCCAAGTCTAATTGTTCCCCTGCCCACTCAACAAAGTTGGCGAGCGCTGGGGTGATTCTTGTGAGAAGATTTTCATTTATTTGTTTGTCTACCCCTCTTAATTTAATGGCTTTTCTTTGCATTCATAATTCTAAGTTAGTTCTGTAATAATCTTCTTTTAATTGCTTCTCTTCTATTTTATTGGTTCTTTTCTCAACTTTTCCTATTTTTTCATTTACTTCTATTACATTTTTTTTAGTGCTTTGACTTCACCTGATGAGGTGATTAAAGCTTCTTTAATCACCACTAGTTCTTTTTGAATATCCAATTTTATTTCCTCTTTTAGATTTTTTTATTTCCTCCTTGATATGTAACGATATTTCTGATTTGATCTCCATACTTATTTTCCTTAATTCATCTACCAAAATGCTTTGGTTCTCCTTTTCATTTTGTAATTCTTGCATTGACCCAACTTCTCTTTGGGGGGTACTATTTAATTCTTCCTGAGTTTGCATATTGTCCTACTATCTTAACTTCCTCTTATCAAAAGTCTATTTTTCCTTACTTAATCTCCAATCCTTCCTTTAAGTTTCCACTTGCTTTGTTTATAAGCAGCTATTTTTAAATAATATATAAATTTCTTATATCACTCTATCTTTCTAACTGTTCTGCCTCCCTCCCACCTATAATTCAGCCTCACAAAAATATTTCAACTTTCCCTTTCATCCCTTAAACTCACAAGGCTTATTTTAAGTCTCCTTCTAGGGCAAACCCTTTAATTATTTAGGAGGTTTAAAAGGATAAGAGCTATCATTAAACTCTCATGTAGCTATCATTAAACTCTCATGTAGCCTGCTATTCCACCACCGCCTCTACCCTGCATTAAAAGTTTTGAAGTCTTAGGAGGGAGGTGGGGCGGTTTTTGCATTGCCACCACCTTCCCTGCAACTCCGCCCTTTGAAATGTTGACTTTAAGAGAAAAAATTTTGGTTCCACTTTTTTCCAAGGTAGATGGGGCCACCTGGAAGCTTATACTGGAATTTAGATATTACCTCCAAGGCAGAGAAAAAAAATAGGTTGCTTTTTCGGGTGGGCTTGTTTTAAAAGAGTTTGTCCTGGAAGCCTCTCCACGCCTCTCTCTCTCTCTCTCTCTCTCCGGCTCTCCTCCTCCCTTCCCGGCTGCCTTGGGTGGTGGCGAGTGTGGGTGGGGGTTTTCAAGCCTCCGCCGGCGCTTTCCTCCATGCCTTTCTCTTTCCCCACCTCTCCTCCTCCCTTCCCGGCTGCCTTGGGTGGTGGTGAGTGTGGGTGGGGGTTTTCAAGCCTCCGCCGGTGCTTGCCTCCACGCCTCTCTCTCTTTCGCTCTCTCTGGCTCTCCTCCTTTCCTGGCTGCCTTGGGTGGTGGTGAGTGTGGGCGGGCGCTTTCAAGCCTCCGCCGGCACTTGCCTCCACGCCTCTCTCTCTCTCTCCAGCTCTCCTCATCCCTTCCCAGCTGCCTTGGGTGGTGGTGAGTGTGGGCGGGGTTTTCAAGCCTCCACCGGTGCTTGCCTCCATGCCTCTCTCTCTCTCACTCTCTCCGGCTCTCCTCCTCCCTTCCCGGCTGCCTTGGGTTGTGGTGAGTGTGGGCGGGGGTTTTCAATCCTCTGCCGGCGCTTGCCTCCACGCCTCTCTCTCTCTCTCTCTCTCTCTCTCTCCGGCTCTCCTCCTCCCTTCCCGGCTGCCTTGGGTGGTGGTGAGTGTGGGCAGGGGTTTTCAAGCCTCCGCTGGCGCTTGCCTCCATGCCTCTCTCTCTCTCTCTCGCTCTCTCCGGCTCTCCTCCTCCCTTCCTGGCTGCCTTGGGTGGTGGTGAGTGTGGGCGGGGGTTTTCAAGCCTCCGCCAGCACTTGCCTCCATGCCTCTCTCTCTCTCGCTCTCTCCGGCTCTCCTCCTCCCTTCCCGGCTGCCTTGGGTGGTGATGAGTGTGGGCGGGGGTTTTCAAGCCTCCGCCGGCGCTTGCCTCCATGCCTCTCTCTCTCTCACTCCCTCCGGCTCTCCTCCTCCCTTCCCAGCTGCCTTCAAGCCTCTGCTCTTCCCACTTTCACCAACAAGGCTTCATTTCCCCAGGAAGCTCAGGAACCTAATCCTCAGGACTGTCCTCAACTACAGCCAGCCTCAATTCCCACAGCTGCTAGGGATGGAAAGGGTGAGCTGCAAACAGCAAGGCCAGCCACAAACCTTCCTGTAGTTGAAGCACCAGCAAAGCAGAGTCCAGAAATCAGCGTCAGTCAGTCTAAGGTCAGGGCAGGCAGCAATCAGCAAAGGTCCAATCCGGTCCAAGGTCAAGGCAATAGAGTTCCACAAGGCAAGAGCAAGAGGCACAAAGCAGGAAACAAGGAGCCACACTGACCATAGTCTCCCAAGGAAACTACAATAAGTCTTGGCACTGAAGAAGCCTCTTGCAACTGTTTAAATAGTCAAATCCTACCTCAGTGCCAGCTGAGGCTTGTTCAGCAGCTACTTTTCAGCTAGTCTCCTGGACCTGCGACTGCCAGCACTCTCAGCTCTCCTCTGCCTAAAGGAAGGCACTGGCTCTGCTGTATCCTCCTGCTTCTCCCCACTAGGCAGCTGAGCCTCCAAGGAAGGAGCACTAGGACCTGGCTGCTCTGGGGCTGGGAGAACCGGGCTTGGCTCAGACAGAGCAGAATGAGAGCCAGGTGGAGCCTGTATCTCTTCCTGCTCTGGGGCTGGGAGAGCAGAATGAGAACCAGGTGGAGCCTGCATCTCTTCCTTCTCTGGAGGAGACCCATCCTCATCCTCATCCTCCGAGTCCTCCTCAGGGCTGACCATGACAAGGACGTATTATGTTGATGTGTTTTCTTTGTCAAAAACTTCAGGGGAGGAGGGTTCCATCCCCAAGTCCAGCAAAAAGGGAAAAAAGAGGGACAAGTCAGATGCAGTTGAACAGAATTCCACCAATTGGATGGCAGGATATTCCGTGTTCATGAGGGTGGTGCTTGTGGCCTATCCTGAGCATGGCTGGCACCTTTGCAAACACATGGGCAATGTCCTTAAGGCTCGGGCCATGGGGGGGGGGCTGCAGCCATTGCTTACGACACTGCCTTTTGCCAGCAGGCTTCACAAAACAGCAATGCTAGGTAGAACCTCATCAACATTGCCATCTGGCTGACTGAGGTGGGACTTCCCGTCAGGGGGAGGGGTGAGCCCTCCAGGACTACAAAAAATAAAATAACCCCCCCCCCAAAAAAAAACAGAGGCTTCTTGTGCTGGGAGTTCAACTCGGGAAAATGTGTCTATGTTCACTGCAGGTTTGAGCATTGCTGCAAGCTCTGCCTGGGCCCTCATGCTAAACTGGCCTGTTCCCGGCCAACTGGTGCCCAACAGCCCTTTTGCTCAGGATGCCCCAGCCCAGCAGCCTCTGGCAAGAAGAAAGGAGCCTCTGGCTCTCGAACTGGAGGGGCGGGGGTCCAAAATGAGCCTGCTGAGGCTGCCCAGCCATGTTTCAGTCTCCCCCCCACACCTGTGCACCCTTCTGCCTTGCTGCCACTCCTCACATGCTACACTGATAAGAAGGCTGCGGCATTCTTGGCAGAGAGATTCACCCAGGGCTTCAGAATCCCTGCTGAGGACCTGTGCCTGGCCTCTGATGCCTACTAGGAACATGCCACAAGTCTTCAAGAACAACATCTTGAAAGAGTGTGAGGCAGGCAGGGTGGTGGGGCCTTTCTCTGCTCTGCCCATGCCTGATCTATAGGTTTTCACCCTTGGTGTGGTCCCCAAAAAAGTGCTGGGTGAATTCTACCTCATCCACCACCTCTCACACACCCCTGGGACATCTGTCGATGATGCCATTCCTCCTGAGCTTTGCTCAATGCATCATGCCTCCTTCAACCATGCCATCCAGCTTGATTGGGTGTGCAGTAAGGGAGCCCTCTTGGCCAAGTGTGACATCCAGTCAGCATTCCAACTGCTGCCTGTCCACCCCCATGATTTCTCCCTTTTGGGTTTCAAATTTGATGGTCACTGGTATTTTGACAAGGCCATGCCCATGGGCTGCTCTGTCAGTTGCACGGCTTTCAAGGCCTTCAGTTCCTTCCTCAAGGGGGAAGTGAAATGCTGGGCCATGTCCCCTTCAGCCATTCATTACCTTAATAACTTCCTGTTCTGTAACGAGGCTGGTAAAGATGGTTGTGCCAAACTCTTTTTGACTTTCTAAGCCCTAATTGCTGAGCTACGGGTCCTCTTAGTGATGGGAAAGACCGCACATCCCACCACTTCCCTCACTTACCTGGGGATCCAGCTTGATTCTGTGGCAGGTGTCTCCTGCCTGCTGGATGACAAACTTGGCACCCTCATCTCCATGATACCGGCAATGCTCTCAGTCCAAAAAGTCACCCTCAGGGAGATCCAGGCCTTCTTGATTGCAGGGTTGTTTCCCCAGGCAGAACTTTCTGTGCATGGCTAGCCAGGGTCACAGTGGGGGTTAAGGCTCTACACCACTGCATCCATCTTACCAAGGGCATTAAGCAAGACCTCAGTTTGTGGGAGAATTCCTCAGGGATTTCAACAGGGTCTCCTTGTGGCAACACCCTTAGAACTTGGGTCAGGCAGGGCCTTCAGGTCCACTCAGATACTGTGGGATACCTGGGCTTTGGGGTCTTTTTCCAGGACCACTGGTGTGCCCAGCGTTGGAAGGCCCATTGGGAGCTGGGAGGGATCCTATGGGACCTCACATTCCTGGAGTTCTCTCCCATCTTGGTAGCAGTACATATCTGAGGGAATGTCCTTACCAACTAGGTAGTTTGTTTCTGGTGTGATAACCAGGCAGTTGTCAAAATCCTCAACTGCTGTTCCTCCAAGTCCATGCAGGTCATTCTCCTGGTCCACTGCTTTGTTTTGCTGTGCCTCCGCAACAACATCACGTTCAAGGCCTGTTTTGTGCCTGGCCTGAAGAATGACATTGCAAATTCTTTCTTTTTCAGGAGGCATAGTTCCATCAATTGGTACCCGGAGCAGACCCCTCGCCCACACCTTTCCCAGTGGAACTGTGGGCCTGAACAGACTGCCAGAAATAATCTAGCCTTTAACTGTCCTGGCTCAATCCTAGGGAATCAAGGGAACTGTATTTTTTTTTCTGAGACATTGAGCTTTCTCTGTCAGAGAGCTCTAGTGCCACAATAAACTACAGTTCCCATGATTCCCTAGCACTGAGCCAGGGCACTTAAAGTGGTCTCAAACTGGATTATTTCTGGCAGTCTGTTCAGATCCTGTGTGAGGTTGGAGACTTGCTGTGATGAAGAGTGTCTTGTCTTCACTGGCCACCCTTAGAGTGTACAAGAGAGCTGTATCCAACCTTTATGCCTTTTGGGGGGCATCAGGCCTCTGGCCACACTGGCTAGTGCAGTCCCATACCATCGTACAAATCCTTGTATGGTTGAAAGGGTCTGGCATCTCACCTCACACCATGTTGGTCCACTTGGCCAGCATTTCCTTCTTTTCCAAGGCCAGAGGGTTCTAGGACCCTTGTGCATCCTTCTTGTTCAGGAAGGTCCTTGAAGGCTGGAGGAGGACATCACTTAGATAGGCAGATGGGAGGAAATCCATATGTTTTAAACTACTTCTCAGGCTCATGCTGCAGCTCAAGTGGGTCTGCCATTCCAGAGCTAAGGCCCACCTTTTCAGAGCTGCCTTTGTAACTGCCTTCTTTACAGCATTGTGGGTGGGTGAGCCTGTCCCATCTTCCAGGTTGGATGGGACTAAGCAGTCGCTTCAGAGGGAGGATGTCTATTTTGTGGGAAATGCTTTCTTTCTAAAGTATGACCAGTTGGGGAGAGAGTCCACCATAGTGCTGAGAAGGCTCCTTGGCTATTGACTGTGCCCTGTCTGGTTGCTACACAGATACCTGGCATCCCGCCCTCAGTCCAAAGGCCCCCTTTTTACACATGAGGACGGAACCTGCTGACCCAGTTCCAAGTGATGTTGGTGCTTTGTCTGGCCTTACAGAGTGTTGAGATGCCACCAGAGGACTTTGGGGGACACTTGGTCTGGTTTGGGGCTGCTACAATGGTGGCAGGATGCGGCCTACCCATGGACTCAGTCATGAAGTTGAGCAGGTGGAAGTCTGGGGAAGTCACTGACTATGTCCGCCCAGCTTTGGATTCTTGCTCTGGACAGGCTAAGGAGCTGTAGAGAGGGGGATCCCCTGGTGTGGGGGAGGTACAGCTTTCAGGTTGGTTGGTGGAAGGTGCGGCTCAAGGGGGCCCCCGACCTTTGGGGGCGGTAGCGTGGGTATGGATTTGATAGACATGGCTTCCTGGACTGCGGAGCACAAGATCTGGAATCCAACAGCAACCCGGGGGTGCTGGAAGTGTGAGGTGTTGTCATTGCGGGCCTAATTCCTGATCAGCATCCTCCAGTGACAAAAAGGGAGAATATGCGAACATGCAATCAATCGCTTACCTCATTTTCTGTCATCCCAAGGCCCAGCCATGACCAGGCAACTTGGTTCATCAAACAGCAGGGGTTGGTCACTGCTGGATCCAGACTCATGCATTAGGGCCAACCCCTACCTCTCTGCTATACTCAATAAAATTGTGGCCTTTTTCCTTCCAATGCTGTGTCATGGTGTTTCCTTCTTGTGACACTTCCTCTTCCCCTGCAACTGCTGTTTTAACTGATTCAAAACTGGATTCTAGGATTGCTTGTAGGCTACATTTAAGACTTTTTAAAGAGTATTTTAATGTGTTTTTGAAATGTTCTTTGTGTGGTTTCAATTATTTATTATTTGTTCATTGTCTTGGGAGTCCTTGGGAGCTGGTAGGTGATACAGAAATACCATAAACAAATCAATAAATACCTGCATGATCAACATCATTCTTGGAGTGCTTTAATACACTTCTGGCACAAGGTAAGAGTTCTGTACAACTATAACATTTTCCAGACAAATAAAGAGGTATCAGGGCAGCAAAAAGTTTTTTAAGTATTATTAATAAAACCATTGCAGAATGAATGTGCCCTGTGTTGCAGAAGTAAAAGCTCTCAGAAAGTAGCCTTTCTTTCTGTCTCTTTCTGTCTTTAAACTTTATTTATAGCCTTGCCAAATACTTGCATTCACATAACCTGCCTTTGCAGACTTGCCAGAAGATTAATGATATCACAGTGTTCTTGAGAACAGAAATGTGTCTACCACAGTGTTGAATAATCTCTCCTTTCACACATTAAAAGTGAGACGAGGCCTACTTTAGAAAGCAAGGACAATGTGTCACGCAGAGTCAGCTTACAGACATACCACAGTAGCTGTCCTGAATCACAAATTGAGGTATTCTGTTTAAAAAAATGTAAACCTTAGACAATATAGTCCCCTGTTCTCTGGACAGCCAGTAATGTGAAATAGTGACTTTGAAGGGGTCCAGGCTTTTTCACATGATCTGCTACTGAAACACTGTATGTGTCAAAAAATGCAAGCCACCCTACAGGTTGTCACTCTTTAGCACTGTAACTCCCATTTGCTTGTTTTAATTGGAAGGTTTATAGGCAATAAAGTTACTTTTTGGCCTGAGACTCCTAAATTCCCCAGCTAGGATGGGTTGTACAGTAATGTATAGAACAGATTTCCCAGAATTTTTCACTTGTACATGGCTGAAGAGAGAGTTAAAGGAGATTATCATACCTAGAAATCCCACCAGGATGGATGCAGGATTTAAAAGTCAAACACAGGTCTTATTGCACGCAGCCACGGTGGGGCAAGTGAAACCCGTATGCAGCCCAGACCCCAGCTGTGTTTATCCAGCAGCTTTTCAAAAATGGGTAAGCACAGCTAGGGTCTGAGCTGCATACAGGTTGCGCTTGCCTGGCCATGGCTGCGTGCCATAACGCCCGTGTTTGATTTTTCAATCCCGTGTCTGTCCCGGTGGGATTTCTAGGTGTGATAATCTCCATAGTTCCCAAAATCAATTTATCCAAGTTCTTGAAATAAAAAGGATGCAGACCTTCCAGTGATTGGCCTTCATTTCCACAAGATGATATACATTAGAGTTCTCCCTATTTGCTAGACATAGGGATGTTTTCTGGTACTGAAAATTATCATTCTAGCTTTGTCCCATTTTTGTTGGTATTGGGGGGGGTTAGTAATAATTTCATGGCTGAATTGCTAAAGTTGGTGAGTTTTCAATGTTTCAGTTCAGTTCTCATTCTCTATTCTGGGATCTTTGAAAGTGCACAATGGATCCTTGTTTCTCTAACATGTTTATGCAAACACATGGCTGTCAGTGCAAATGGCAGCCCACTGCTGCCCTTCAGTACCTTCTTCTTCCACATATATACATACTAAATGTTTTGGGATGTGTTTAGGTACATGAACAGCAAGTAGAGATGGAACTTTGACAGTTTGCAATAGTGTAGAAGGGCAGGAGGGCAGCTGGGCTCTTTGATATGAGAGGAGCTAGTCACAGGAAGACAAGAGCATTACTGTTTTCATCAGGGACACGTTGGAAGGTATTTAAAAAGTCCCATTTTCCAACTAATGACAATATACAGCAGTGATTACAAAAAATATGTTCTGCAATATAATTCCCTCAAATCTCACAGCCAACATGATCACTAGGAGTTATAGTAGAAAAAGTAACTTTTCTGAGCTAAAATCCCAAGAATGATCTGAATGCACATGCACAATTCTGTTACTGAATCTAAGCAAGGAATACTGTAGGGCAGGGGTGGAGGGGATGATGGCCACATTTTGTCCCTGTGGTTCGAGGGTTAGACTAGGATTCTGGGTGTTAGACTATGACAGGGTCTGAATCTCCATTCAGCCATGTAAAACTGTTGAGTGACTTAGGCAAGCTATACTTTCTCAGCCTCAGAGGAAGGCAATGGCAATCCCCTCAGTGAATCTTGCTAAGAAAAACTCTTGATAGATTTGCCTTAGGTTTGCCAGACTCAGAAACAACTTGAAGACACATCACCACCACCACCATGTCAACAACATAGCAGGCTATACTAGTGCATCTCATGTGATCAGAAGTGACACCACATCACTTCTGGTTTCAATTTCAGCTGACTTCCAGCCATTTATTTTTCTTTGGGGGAAGGTCAAGTATGTGGGAACTTTGGGTTGTGGAGAAGAGAAAAACAGCTCCATTTGGGGTTTTTATAATACATATATATTTAAATTAAAACATAATATAAGACAAAATCATAAAATGATCTAACGAACAACAACAACAAAAAGACTTTACTTACATATGTGGATACATACATCACATACAACATATTCTGGTGACTTTCTACTCCTACTAAAAGTGAGTTGCTGCTTTATTGTTCCTGATCCTTCTATATTCCTTATAACTGTTACTATAATACTAACCCTAGAAATTGAACTCTTGCACTTTCTAATCTGTCCCATAACCTATATTGACCTCAACTGTATTGTTGTTTCTCAATTCTTCTAGAAGGGAGTTACCCCAAGTATAGCCCCTTGCAGCCCTCCTCTTTTTAAATATCAAGTTAATATCAAAAGAGATGTTTTAGGCATGTAGCCAAGAAGGAACTTCCAGTTAGGAAACTACCCATGCCATATAAGGACAAAGAAGGAGATCCAACTGGCTCAGCATGGGGGAAGCTCAAGAGCACGTGGCCAAAATAGATCAATCAAGATCGGAATCTGCATAAACCCTTTATTGACAGGAGTAGTGGTGGATGATAGACCTGGTGTTTGCAAAAGAACAAATGTCTGAGTATACTTCCCTCTGGAGGAGACATTTCATTGTCCAGAGACATTTGCACTGATTGTCAAGTTATTTACAAGTTCTCTTCTCACTCTTTGCTCCTGGAAACATCATTTTAATCCCAAAATCTGCCACAGGATATACTTTGCCTTATAAATATGCCTGCCAAGGCACTCCCAATTTGGTCTCACCCAAGATTCAGACAGACATTCTGTCAGGATCTCACTTGATTCCTCAGTATTGCTGGAAGATGCTGAACCATTTCACTTCACAGAATCCCCCAACTGGAACCTTCACTTTTGGAACTGGCACAGTTCTGCAATCCTTAAAAGTTGCTATTTGCTACCACCTTTTATATCACAAGTTTTTGTGAGTGTATGTGAGAACATGCTCTTGTGTGAGCGGTGATACTCTTTTAAAAATAAAACTACATTTAGACTTTGCATTCTGGAGTTCTTGGAACCAGTATACATAGGCTTGATCCCTACTTTGAATTGCCCAAGACCCCTTGGCTGTTGTAATTCAGCTAATAGAACTCCCTTATTAAATATTGATTGTGGATGCCCTCTCATGACCTAGCATTTTGGGTAACAAGGTGTTCTAACCCCAATATAATCAATATAATCATTTTTAGATTTATTTTGACCATTTCATAATATTAGATTCCCCTCCTTTATTTTCCCACAGGGGGTCTACACATTTCCATTAACTTAGAAGTGCTTCAGAGTCTTATCATTAAGATAAATTGTTAATTTATCCATTTCTGACCTGTCTAATAATTTTAGAAGCCACTCTTCTGCCATTGTTATTATGTTGTTCTTCCATTTCCTAGCATGAATTATTCTAACAGCTATAACTATATATAATTTTAAAAATTCATCTTTCTTTTCTATTTGCTTGTTGAAGCCAGTTGTCATGTTTAGTAAATAAAATTCCATGTGTAGCAAAAAGTCAATATTTAGTGTTACTTTTATTTTGCAGTGAATGCTTTTCCAGAACCTTTTTGGCTTGGTGCATTGCCATCATATATGGTAGAAGGTACCAATATGTTCCCCACATTTCCAGCAGGTTTTTTTTTTTTTTACATTTCCATAAATTTTAGCAAGTTTGACTGATGTTAGGTGCCATCTGTTTTTTATAATAGTTCTTCTTCTAATTGTTGCTACTTAAAATTTTAAATTTTGATTCCATACTTTGGACCATTGTTCCAATTTTATCAGTTGGCCTAAATTCTGTGACAAATAATTTAGTCAAGGAAAAACAGCTGCATTTGAAAAAGTTTTGATCTTGGGCATGGGAGGCTTCAAGGACCACAATTCAAATATGGAAAAATATGGAAAAGAAAATGGCAGCCAACAGTCTGGAACTATCAATATACATTTCTATCCACAACTCTCGTGTTGCTTGACCATGTGTTCCAGTTTTCCTCTATGAAATGTTGGAGGGTATGAGATGAGAATTATCATTATCACAAGACTGAAATTCCTAGGGTTCTATGTTTTAATCTGTAGCAGAGAAATTATCCTGTTGCTACTAGAGTTCTTCCAGAGTGGTTCTAAGGGTAAGAAACAAGTGAGGCACAGTGTCAGGAAGCCAAATGTGCACCACTTAAGAATATATGGCATATTTTGTCCCTAATGTTGACAACGTCACAAGACTTGCCAGGGAAAGAATCCCTATGTTCTAGAATGAATATTTTCATTTTTGAAGCATTGGTGAACATGCTGTACAGTGATGTCTGCAAAGACTGCTTGGGGCAGGGAAGGAGAATGTGTATACGCTGGTTCAATGATACTAGAAAAGACTGGACTGCTAATTTTCTTTTTCACATTATCAGGTATCATAAAAGAACCTCTTTATTGCTTGCATTTTGAACTGTGCAAATGTTCTTTGGGCTCTGTATGTTTTGAGTACTGGGAGGAAAAAGTCCCCATAGTTTGCAAGAACAGACAATGAGACCTTTAGGGTTGATGCAGATGGCCCATTTGGGGCAGCTCTGGGCCACCCCTGGGAGTGATGGATCGGGGCTGTGGCAACCACACGCTGTGGTCCTGATCCTCCTTTTTGCCACTCCCAAAAGAGCAGCAGAATGCCACTCCTTTTGGGGGTGGCAAAAGGCTGCCCTGAGAGCCGCTGCCACAGTTCTTTCGTGCCTTTTTGGTGCAGCATGACCCTGACACCACACACCATGTGGATAGGCACAAGGCTTCAGGGTGGAATTGGGGTGGAGTTGGGGCAGCCAGCATGCTGTTGCCCCACCCCAACTCCACCCACAGGCCAGCCTATAGTGCCGGTCTGCATCAGCCCTTAGTTTGGACAACAGGTCTATCAAGGCAGAAAGCCCTGGCCCCTGAGAAATCTATACTAAGTTTAATTCTGCTATTTGCCAATGAGTAATCCTGTTGTCCAGAATATGTCTTTTTACCTGTAAGTGATACCTTCTGTATATTCCCTATACATATTGTATATTTATAAACTGCATTGTGACTACAATCAGCTTTACAACCCTACCCATGAATTTGCCTACAAAAAGCCAGTTTACCAAGGGTCCTTTGACATTATACATTTGTAGCACTCTAGTTCCACATTAACAACAATAATTGCATCCTATGGAATCCTGGGGTTTGTAGTCTGATGAGGCACCAGAGATCTCTGGCAAAGAATTTTAAATATGCCCCCTCCTGTCAAATGCAAATTCCAGGATTCCACAGAATGAAAGCATGGCATTTTGTGGAATCATAGTCCTAGAACTGTGTACTCCTAAGGGCCTCAGCAAACTGAATAGGAACAATGGCCTATACAGTAAATTTGTCAAGGGAGCATTCTTCCACCTCATAACAAACTTGGTATAGAACAACAGCAGCAGCAGGAACAGCAAGAGCAGCGTCTGTTTATAATGCCCTTCCCACCAAGGGGCAGAACATCAAACATATACAATCAAAGACAAAGACAATAAAACATGACACTAGGCATATATATAAATACTCCATAGTCCCACCAGCCACAAGCCACCCCAGCAACCTCAGGCACGACTTAATCCAGCAAATCAATGAGGAAAGTCTTGAACTCCTTATGAAAATAGGTGAGATCATCCTCCTGATAGAGGTCCAAAGAAAGATTGTTCCACAGATGCTCAGTAGATCTTGAAAGGCTCCCAAACTTGATAGAACTGTGCACATCAGTGGAACAGACAATAATCCTTTGCCTTTAGACCTTAAATTCCTAGATGGTGTATATAGTAGGTCCTTGGTTAGATTCCAGGACACACACACACACACACACACACACACACACACACATCATGGATGCCAAAATCCATGGATGTTCAATTGCCATTATATACAATGTCATAACAAAATTGTGTCCCTCATATAAAATGGCAAAATCAAGGATTGCTTTTTGGAATTTATATTTTTTTTCGAATATTTTCAAGCCAAGGATGGTTGAATCTATGGATAAAGAATCCATAAAGAATATGAATATTTTGGCAGTTTGTTGTGAATAAATAGCGTTAATCCATTTTTGAAATTTGTTTCCAATGTCGCTTTCTTTTAGCACTTCTTTCATAAAGAACCAATCAGCATTGTCAAAGGCTTTTTCTAAATCAATTAGGATAATACCCAGTTTTTTCTCCTTGTTCCTTTCATAACACTCTAAAGTATTCACTATTGTTCTAATATTTTTTTTTTAACTTGCTGACCTGGTAAAAAGCCCGTTTGATCTTTGTGTATCCACTGCGATAGTTCTTTTTTCAATCTGTCTGCTATAATTGAAGCATATATCTTGTAGTCAAGACTCAGCAGGGATATGGGTCTATAGTTTTCAATTGGGCTTGAGTCTCTATCTTCTTTTAGAATTAGTATTATTGTTCCCCCCATGTTTGGGGGTAGAAACCCTCTTCAATGTTTCTTATAGTGTTAGATAGTGGATGTATTAACTTGTCTCTAAATTTTTTATAAAACTTAGCTGTTAAGCCATCTGGTCCTGGGGCTTTATTGTCTTTTAGGGGGACGGAGTGCCAGCGGAGTGCCGGCGGAGCAGAGCCTCCACACCATGGCGCTCCTGCGGCATCCCTAAAAGGAGCTCCAAATTGGCGCTCCTTTTAGATGTCAGAGAAAGTGCGCCCTAAAAGCGGCGGGCACACTTTCCCTGACTCTTCCGCCGCAGCGCATGCGGTCGCTGCGGCGTGAGGTCATCCCCGGAGTGCCGGCCATGCGGAGGGCCGGTGACTCCGAGGGCGACCTCAGGAAGAGGAAGGGGCGCCACTCGTGTGGCTGCCCCTTCTCTTCCGGGCCTCGAAGACGACTCTATTAGTCATCTGCCGAGGCCCTTAGTTTCTTTATTGTTCTATATATTTCTTCTTTTATTATTGGCCTATTTAGATCTTTTTTCTGTTCTTCTGAAAATTGAGGGATTTGTTCATTTTTAATAAATTCTTAAATGCTTTTTTTCTTATTTTCAGTTAAGTTATCTTAACTTAAATTTTTGATGTATTCTGTTGCTATTTGTTTGATTTTTTTGTGTTGTGTGTATTCTTTCTTTCTCTTTTAATTTCACTATAATTCTTCTTTTGTTTTGTTTTTTAATTTTATATGCCAACCATTTTCCCATTTTATTAGCATTTTCAAAATGTTTTTGTTTTAAATATTTTATTTTGTTTGCTGTCTGCTGTGTAATTTTTTGGTTTAGTTGGTTCTTTAAGATTTGTAATTCTTGGTGTAGTTTCTTATCTTTCGGGGTTTTCTTAAATTTTTGTTCTTTTTCCCTTAATTTATCCATTATTGTCTTTTCTTTTTGTTGCTTTATCTTTTTTTCCCTTACTTCCTGTTGGATAAGTTGTCCTCTTATAACCATTATTAACAAATAATATGGGCTGGCAATTCAACATCTGTATATTCTTTAAAGTAAAAATTTATTTCGTTTTTTAGTTTTTGTACAAATTCTTCATCTCTTAGTAGGTAGTCTTTCAATTTCCAATTGTATTCTCTTTTAATTGTCTTAAATTCCAATTTGATAGCATTATGGTCCAACAGTGTTCTAGGGATAATCTCTATTTTTATGAAGTCTTTACTGAGCTGTTTGTTATTTATTTATTTATTTATTTATAACAAAAATAATACACGAATTAACAACAACATACATCACAACAGATACATAAAACAGACTTTACACAAATTGTATCAATTTTTGACCAAGTTTTGAATCTGTCAGAATAAAATGTGTAATTCCTATAATTATTATGACACAACCACCTTCTATTAAATTCAGATTTTCTACAAGGGGGAATACTGATGGTGGTAGTTTCCCTTGATTCCCCTCTTTGATATTGGAGTTGAATCTATCTACTGCAAGGTCCCAAACCCCGTTTCAGTCTCCTGCTATTATAGATTCTTATAAAAAATTCTTTTATTTTCTTGTGGTGTGTATATATTTGCTAATAGTGTTTTTACACCTTGATATATCATTTCAATCGCCATGTATCTTCCATCTACGTCTTTCAATATTTCTTCTGCTTGACCTTTTACTTTACCTTTCCTTTTTTTTCTCCACATCGCATGCGATGAACATTTCACCTAGGTTTTTATTTTCCAGAATGTATTTATCTTTTTCTTTAATGTGGGTTTCCTGAAGGCAAATCAAATCTGCTTTTTGTTTGTTTAAATAATGAAAGATTTTCCTTCTCTTAAACTTTGAGTTTAATCTATTTATATTCCAATATATTAATTGTGTCATCATAAAGTATTATTTTCCCCCTACCTTTATTTAGTACTTGGTCTTCCTTTGTTTCTTTTTTCTTTCTTTCTTTTTTCCTTTCTGCCTGTGCCTGTTTTCTTATGTTCTTCCTACTTTCTTGTTTTTCTTCCTGTGGGATTATTGATTTTTGATCTGAGTCCTGCTCCGATTCTGTTTCTCTCTCGTCTTCTGATGATTGTCTATCTGAGTCTTCTGAGCTTACTTTCCTTTCCTCTAAATTTACCATTCTGAGTTCTTTTTCCAATCTGGTTTCCATTCTTATCATTATATTTTCATTTTTCTTTATTATCTCTTTATTTTCCTTTGTTTTCCCTGCTTCTTGGTCCATTTTATATTTGATTAAGTAGGTGTTCATTTTTTTCTTCTGAATTTATTGTGACTCTTTCTTTTCTATATGTAAAAGAGACTCCTTCTGTTTTTTCCCATTTGTATTTTATATTATTTTGTCTTAGAAATTCTGTTAATGTTGTGTATTCTCTTCATTTCCTTAGCATTTGTAATGGGATTGCTTTGTATAATTTTACCTCTTTTCCCTCTATCTCTAGTTTTTTTTTTTTTTTTTGTTAAAGTTCATCTTGAGAACCAGATCTCTTACTTTCTCCCTTACAAAATAGATCATTATGTCTCTTGGTAAATTATGATTTTTAGCAATCCCAGAGTCTATTCTGTACATATTGTCTATTTCTAGGTTCAGTTGCTCTCCTGACCAGTCAATAAAGTGGGCTAGAGTAGGGATGATTCTTGTACTTAAATTTTCATTTTAATGTTCTCCCACACCTCTTAATTTCAGAACTTTCCTTTGGAGACACAGTTCTAATTTTGCTTTATAATACTCATCTTGATGTTGTTTTCCTTCTAAAATATCTGTTATTTTCCCTAATGCATTTGTTGCTTCTTGGGTTTCTGTCAGTTTTTTATTCAATATTTTTACTTCTCTGTAAACTTTGTTAGAGTATCTTTGAATAGGTTTAGTTCTTTTTGGATATCTGTTTTAATTTCTTCTCTCAGACCTTTTATCTCCTCCTTGATGTTTGCTGTTAACTCTGTTTTTAAATCCATTCCTATTTTCCTGATTTCTTCTAAAAGGAAAGAACTGGTATATACTTCTTTTTGTTGTTCTCTGTCTATTAAAGTTTCTGTTTGTGCGATATCATTTATTTCCTCTTGGGTCAGTGTTTTTATGTTGTTTGCCATGTTCTATTTTTTCCTTTTCTGTTTTTTTTTTCCCTTTTCCTCTCTCTCTTTATTGAGTCAAAGCACCAAAAGGTTTTCTAATCTTATATTAGATATAAGATATACTATATATTATACAGTTGATAGTTGTTACCCTTAGCCATGATTATGCTACTCCTCTTAAACCTTGTTATCTGGAAATTTCAGATTAAGTGAATTACATTTTGCTTTTAACACTCTACACTTCCCCCCTACTTGCTATTACTGTTGTTACTATTGCTGGTATTGAGTGGTCCCTCCTTCCTCCTTCTCTGCACTGCCTGTGCAGTAGTGGTGAACGGGGAGGATTTGAAGCCTCCACTGCCACATGCCTCTCTCTCTCTTGCTCTCTCGGCCCCTCCTCCTCCTTCTCAGGATGCCAGGGATGGTGGTGGTGAGCTGGGAGGATTTGAAGCCTCCGCTGCCACTTGCCTCTCTCTCTCACTCTCTCAGCCCCTCCTCCTCCTTCTCAGGCTGCCAAGGGTGGGGGTGGTGAGCAGGGAGGATTTGAAGCCTCCGCCACTGCTGCTGCTTGCCTCTCTCTCTCTTGCTGTCTTGGCCCCTTCTCCTGTGTTTCAGGCTGCCAGCTGGAAGCTTTGTTTATTTGTCACTCACCATCTTATGGTGTCACCTTATTACTTTTAAAGATAACTTTGGTTGTGGTTTAAAAGGATAGTACAATGAGAGTGGCAGGAGCCCCAAACACTTTCAAATCCTCTTCTCCATAATTCTGGTCGATATCCGTGTTGTGGTCACTGTGATCCATCCATTCGGCTAAGAGAAATAGGCCCATACTTTTATACATTGTATACCGTTATATACAATGTCATAACAAAATTGTGTCCCTCATATAAAATGGCAAAATCAAGGTTTGCTTTTTGGAATGTATATATTTTTCGGATATTTTCAAGCCAAGGAAGGTTGAATCTATCGATAAAGAATCCATAAAGAATATGAATATGGAGGATCAACTGTACTATGCTAGGTACTTGGAGAATTTAAAGCACAGAGCTTTAAAACAAATGAAACAGGTGCTAGCCTGAATTAGTAGCCAGTAAAGGGATCTACTGAAGTGAGAGGAGAGAAAGAGCATGTAAATACTGAGGGAGATTTAAAACAACCCGAATAGCACTGTTCTGATTCAAGGCAGAAGCAGTCACTATAAGTCAGAAATAACTTGAAGGCACACAGCCCGTGTCATTCAACTAGCAGCATTCATTCAAATTTCCTACCGCTCTAAGGAGATTCTTCTCCAGGACAATGTAAAGAGATCAAAGTCAGTCATCGGAAGTTCAATAGGAATGATAATAAAGAGCCTTGTGGCACCATAAAGATGAATGAGTCTTATTTGCTAGTCTTCATGGTGGCCTAATCTATCATGTCCTCCATTCCACTTCATCTGATGTAACAAGAGTGGTTACTCTACACCTCTTTCTGATTAGCTAGCTTTCTGGCTTCTGCACTGTTTCTCCAGAATAGTGAAACAATTACAAATGGTTATGTTATCTATGTGGCCTTCTTTGATTGGCTCTACAAACCAAAGAATATAGTCTTAGAGTTAGAAGAGACCACAAGGGCCATCCAGTCCAACCCCCTGCCATGCAGGACCTCACAATCAAAGCACCCCTAACCAATCCAGGCTCTGTTTAAAGACCTCCAAAAAATGAGATTCCACCACTCTCCAAGGGAGTGTGTTCCAATGTCAAACAGCTCTTACTGTCAGGAAGTTCCTCCTCATGTTTAGGTGGAATCTCTTTTCCTGTAGCTTGTTTCTATTGTTCCATATCCTATTGTCTGGAGCAGCAGAAAACAAGCTTACTCCATCCTCAATATGACACCCCTTCAAATACCTAAACAGGGCTATCTTATCACCACTTAACCATAAAATAATAAAATAAATGAATAAAATAAGGATACAAAAGTTCTGGTTGTGTGTTCACTTATGCCTAGTGAAATAAAGGCTACCAGTCACAACCACAATTTGCTGAGAAAATAACAAATCTCCCATTTTATTGTCTGTCTAAGATGATACCAATGACAGATTAGCATGTATTGTTGATCATTACATGTGAGTTGGGAAGTTGTGACTCACGTGAAAAGCATAAAAAAATAATTTGGGGGAGGGGTACAACTCTCCGAATACCCTAGTCAGCATGGTCATTGGATATTTTGGCTGAGGGAATTCTTGGACTTGCTGAAAATTGTAGTTTTCCAAGTTCTGCTCACAAGTTGTGCAACACTGCAAGCAGATTCTCTCAAAGAGGTAATGTTATCACCAGCTGAAGAATTGGATTCAGGGGGGAAAATCCTTCCCATAAATAAGTAGGATGTTATTTGATGGATGCTAACATTTGTTTAAACTTTCAGATTTGTATCTTTGGCAGTATAAGTATCTGTCCTACTCCAGGCCTGAAATAGATCTGAAACAGTTAGATCTTGGTTTTTTGCTTAAGGACTACTTGCTGTGATTGACTGCCAGAACCACAGTAGGATGGAGGAGAAGCTGGGAGATCCCAGTGGCAACTAGAATAGAATGGCTCCCTTTGACAAATGTTATTTGGATTACATTTTTGAACCCCCAGTCCTACTGTTTTGCTCTGTGGTAGCTTCAGTGCGTGGTTTGGAGTGGGCTTCCCATTTATAGTCTTCTTGGTTGCTAACACAAAACTTAAAAAGTTTTACATTTCAAAGTTCAAAACAAGGGGAATAGAAGTGCCAAAACTATATACATATCACTTACCCTTTTATGTCTAAACCCAGTTTCATATTTTAGATGGCAAGCTATGTATGTGACAGAAATATGAACTAACAGGTTCCAAAAGTGACACTTTTGACAGTATTCACAGCTCTGAAAGCTGTTCATGGCTGCTTGATTTTAAAAGTAAGAGCAACAAAGAGGTTTCTTGTCCAGAGGCTCGCATCAGACTTTGAGCTATTGACACATTTACAATTAAGTAATGATATTGCATTAGTTATTTTGCTGTTATGACTTTTCACCACAGAGTTGTTCTCTAAGCTGCCTCCTCATGTGTGCCCTTGTGATAAATTTTATCAGTGCTCAGCTGGACAGTTTTATACTCTGCAGCTGCATAGTGGCTTTTTATCTAGGTTGGCACCACCACCACCACCACCCAAAAAACCTAGCATATCCCTGACTTAATTTATATTGTGGCATTTCTGTCTGTAGATGTAAAGTCAGCAATTTGTGTTCCCTGAGGAAGTTTACAAGGAAGCAAGAGTGTAGCTGCAGAATAAAAGGAAGATGGGATAAAAGTAATACAAATCATAATTAAGAAGTATTAGCAGCTATCTACTGCTAAACAACAAATAAAATGTAGTGTTTGTTTTCTTGCCAGTCTATTTTCTCAGATTCTTCATTTTATATATTTGTTATAGCAGGTCTGGTGACAGGGCTCTTCATGCATTTGGAAGAGTGTCTGGACCATTGTTTCTGCATTATTTATTTCTGTTTTAAATAAAAATGTATCAAGTTTAAGACTTGATATGAAGGGCTGCTGACATGAAAAGATAACAGAAGTGCAATTCCATCTATTTCAATTTAAATCAGGTTTGCGTCTGGTTGTATTCGATTGTACACTTCATTGTCTTTGCTTTTGCTAACTTAATTGTCATTTTCTTTTGCTTTGTTAATGTATATTTAAAATGATTTTTCCCTGTTCAATATGTATTTTTTGCCTCATCCATTGTATTTTCCACATGAATTTTCACATGAAGGGTATAGTTTCTTGAAAGAATGGTTGGAAGCAAGGTAAGGCCTACTATAATATCCCATAATATTCCAATCTGATACTTGTGAGATGTCACTCTTTGATGAATAGCAAGCATTTTGACATAGTTAAACTGAAGGGAGAAACTCCTACCTAGAAGTCATATTCACCCCCAAGATGCTGGTCTGACTTGATTGAGGCCCACTTTTATAGAAAAATGGGCTGAACTTTATTTTGCACTCATTGGGATTTGAACCCTTGAAAAACACTGGCAAGGTATGTGTATGCTGTAAATGCAAATAAATGCATAAAGAAATGAGAACTACATCCTCATAATGTCTGCTCAGTTTTTATATTTGTAAATAATAATAATAATAATAATAATAATAATAATAATAATAATAATAAATCTCCTCCAAGTGATAAAGATAGTAAACAAATTTCCCCAAAGTTCCTCTTACAAAGCAGAGGAAAAGCACAAACAGTGTAAAATCCAGTATTACTAGTTGTTAACCTAAGCCTTCAGTCATGAGTTACTGTCCAATTATATGTAAGCAAAGAACACAAAGAACTTGCATCATCTACTGATCAAGGGAACTTGAAGTCTAATTCTGTAATCTATGATTCCTGGTCCTATGGGCATTCATGCGGATCTATATGGCAACAATACTGAAGCAGGATCGTCCAATATTCACCCCATGACAAGTATTTATTTTTCTGATGGTGACCCAAATCTTGAAATAAGATGGATGCTGAAGTACATTCAGATGTAGTCACAGTGACTTCTTTTGCATTTGGTACAAGTATCATCAAATCTTAAAATGAATGGTGAATTAGAATCTCAGGACAACACCATGCAACCATAAACAATGTACAGTCAGCCCTTCCTTATCTAAAGATTCTGGATCCATGGATTCAGCCATCCACAACTTCAAAAGATTTTTAAAAATCCCCCAAAGCAAACCTTGATTTCAATTTTATATAAGGGACATCATTTTACTGACCTATTGTAAAATATTATATATATATATATATATATATATATATATATATATATAATCCAGCATCCATGGATTTTTATTATGGAGCATGCTTGTATGCACCTTGATCAGAGGGTACAAAACATGCTTTTTGGGGACTACAACTCCAGAATTCCCAGCTAGCATGCCCAGAAATATGCAAAGTCATGAAAGAAGCCACAGTAATATATGTTCCCATTCCATAAACAGTGCTAGTGCTTGATTTTGGTCAATAATTTTTGTATGCATTTCTCAGCTGCAAGTCATGTTTATCCCCTCAGACTATAATAGCTCTGAAGAAGAATACTTAATACATATGATATTGGCACTAAAATGTATATTTAACTTGGTAAATACCGGTACGTCCTTAAATTTCTCACTATTTAGCCAATCCTAAATATGTATTTACACAAGTCTACTTTCTGTGTTTACCCAAGTGATTGGAAGAGTTTCTTGGGCAAATGACACTAAGGGAGCAAACCTTCTATGAAAGTTTATTTTTATTTGCTCTTGGGGAAAAATACTTTAGCTTTTTAAGATCTGCTCAGTTTTTATATCTGTAAACAATATAAATTTTGTATTTGTAAACAACAACAACAACAACAACAATATCTGGGGAGCAAATTTTTCCTTATGCGCAATGTTGCTGCCTGGATCTGTAATGCAGCACTGGGCAGGAGGTAAAGTTGGATCTACAGGGAGATCTCATAGCATGTTTTAGGAGATCAGCAAGGGCTTTTGGTACTCAACAGCAATAAAATGGCTCTTCCACTGCACCACACACACATACCCTAAATTGTCCTTCTGAAAATGAAGAAAGTTTGGGATAACTAGGAGAGGGTGTTTGGTGGAACTGTGAGCTCTGTTCAGTTTAAGTATTTAGAACAAATCTCTCTGCTCATTTTCTAAGTATGTGTCTTACAATAGGCTCTGTTAGGTAGTTTGGGGGGTTTAGTTTTGTTTTTGTTTTGTTTGTTTTTTAAAAAAGGAAATACAAAATAGATTCTGTAAGACTGAAGTCTGACCACCACTGCACTAATGGAAGCATACTGAAATCAAAAGCTTTATTTTCATAATTATCATCAGATATTTTCACCATACTCAATGTTCCCATTTAAGATAGTAATTATTTTGTGGAAATTGTGGGATCTTCTTCTAAGTAAATGGTTCATAGAATCATAAAATCATAGAGTTGGAAGAGACCACAAAGGCCATCCGGTCCAACCCCCTGCCATGCAGGAACTCAAAATCAAAGCATCTCCGACAGATGGCCATCCATGTTAAGGAAAAAGCAACATGGGATATACAGTAATAGAAATAAAAATATGTATGTGAATGTCAAAGTGACTAAGCAGGAGCAATCAGGAAGATACACAGGTGAAAAAGATAATATAATTAAGAAGCCTTGAGAGCCAAGGACAAAGTTATAGAAGGTATATTGAGAACACCTGTGATAGATTGCAAACACCTGAGACTCATTAAGTGGTCAAGGTAAAGTGATGAAACACTTGGGTTGGTCTTAGGTATGGGATGATCTATGTGGACCAATCAAGATGTATGTACACACCCACTGGGTGGAAACTGACTGGTGGGTGGTGTCTAACAATGGCTATAAATTGCAATGTTTGCTAATGTACATTGTGGAGTAGTGTGGAGTGTTGTGGTGTAGTGATTGTGATTTGTAGGGCATATAGTATTTATATATAGTAGAATAAAGTAGATCTTTTATATAAGACTACTGAGTTGTCTGGTGTCTTGAGGGAAGATACAAGAACCAGAAGAATCCTGGAGAAGTTTGGAGACATCTCAGGAAGAAGAGTGAGAAGGCTTGGAGAGTTTGTCAGGGTCTTCAGCCTATTCTCTGAAACTCTGCTGCTTGGGAAAGAAGCATCAACCACTGATCAAAGCTGGTCAGCTCTGCTGCATAACAAGGTGGTGAGTTAGAGCCAGAGGTGAAGAGCTACAACTCCCATCATCCCTGACAAGGGTTATGGGCCCAGATACTAGAGCAACCAGCATCCACAGAAGCTGAAAATTCCAGAGTGTGGAAGAAAGTTTTGTGGAGCATTGTGAGTAAATCATTTTGTATTTTGTCTGCTGTGCATACTCAGAAGGACTGTGTAAAATTGAGTCACTGCACAAATTAAGATGGAGATACTAAAGTTTAGTAAATTAAATAGAAACAACTACTCTACCTGGACGATATATGCCCAATCTCTACTCATAAAGGAGTCTCTGTGGTCGCCAGTTGAATCAGGGCTGGCAGCTGATGCTGATGAAGCCGCTCGAGACAGAGACGCTAAAGCAAAAGCATGTCTTTATCTAATGCTAGAAGAAGACTTGATTAACGACGTAAGAGATAAAGTGTCCGCCAAGGATGTGTGGGAGACCTTGCAGAGAATACACACTCCTTCAACTGCGTTTGCAAAAATGCTTTGGTCTAAAAGAATTTACAGACAAAAGATGACTAAAGGACAGTGTGTGATAGAACATTTAAAAACAATGCAGGATTTATTTGTGCAAGCTGAACTGAGAGGAGTGGAAATTAGCAAGGAGCAGCAGTGTTATATTTTAATAGAATCGCTGGACTCTTCTTGGGACAACATAACAAATGGCTTGCAAAATTTGCCAGAAGCTGAGCTGAACAGAGACTTAATTGTTGCCAGAATATTGGAAGAAAACTTGAGAAGAAAGTCTGAGCAGGGTGACTCAGCAAGTTTAAGGACTGTGCCAAAACAACAAACAACGCCTGAACTACGAAAGCAGGAAGAAGCAGCTTCTACAAGGGAGCAACGGAGGTGTTTTTATTGTAAAAAGATTGGTCATCTAAAGAGACAATGTAAACAATTCGCTGCTGGAAAAAGCAAGCAAAAAGAGAGCAGATGGCAGCCGCGGCAGTATCAAAAACAGTCCAAACCTCCATTTTTGAAGGACAGCAGTAATAAGAAGGGGGTTGCAACCATGATTAAGGAAAAACAAAATACTAATTGTAAATGGTTGATTGACTCAGGAGCATCATCTTCAATGTGTAACAATATTAATTTGATAAGTAATAGAAAATCAGCTAATGTAAATGCTGTAGTTTTAGCTGATGCGAAAGAGCTCAGCGCTGTAAATCAAATGGGTACAGTTTACATTCCAGGGCTAAAGGAAAACTTTAATGATGTGTTACATGTAAAGGAGTTAGAAAATAATTTGTTATCAGTGAGCAGATTAACAGACAGAGACTACACAGTCATTTTTGAAAAGAACATGTGTAAGATAAAACTGAATGGGGAATTGTGAGGCATAGGCTTGAAAAAGGATAAACTTTACTATTTGGAAGACAATATTGATAGCTACAGTGTTGAAAATGCTAATAACATAGACAATAGTCCAATACACAAAGACTGCATACATGAACTCCACAGAAAATTTGGCCATGCTAGTTTCAAATGTTTAAAGAAGTTAATCAGTATGTGTCCAGATTTAAAAGTTGCTGAATGCATAAATCACTTAGATTGTACTGTATGTAATCAGGTAAAGGTCCGAGCTTTTCCAGTATCCAAGAAAACCAAAAGAATTGCTCAAAGACCATTTCAGTTTGTTCATGCAGATGTTGCCCAAGCTAATTGTTTATCTTTAGGGGGAAGCAAATATTTTCTGGTAATTGTTGATAGGTTTACAAGGTTTGCTTTTGTAAGAATATTGAAAAACAAATCTGACGCTGGGCAAAGTTTAAAAGCATGGGTGAGAATGGTGGA
The DNA here is from genome assembly GCA_026167975.1 of Phrynosoma blainvillii. Classification (NCBI taxonomy): domain Eukaryota; kingdom Metazoa; phylum Chordata; class Lepidosauria; order Squamata; family Phrynosomatidae; genus Phrynosoma; species Phrynosoma blainvillii. Next base: position 62,443,239 of record JANUYF010000002.1, on the reverse strand, counting down.
AAGACAATTTGATATTAGAGTAGGCACCATTGTTACTGACTGAGGAGGAGAATTTCTAAGTAATCCATTGTTTCATTGGTTTCAAAAGGTGGGAATAAGGCATGAAACTACTAATCCCGCTTGTCCTAACGAAGATGGTTTAGCGGAGAAAAAAATACAAGACATAAAAAGGATAACTGCTTGTTTGATGGCAGATGCAGAGGTAAAAGATAGTTTCTGGGCAGAAGCAACTTTGACAGCAGTACATATTAGTAACAGACTGTATCATTCAGAAATTGAAGACATTCCCTACAGGGTATTGTATGGGAGAGTGCCAAATTACAAGTATTTGAGGGTCTTTGGACAGTTTGCTTATGTTTACATTCCAGCTTGTTTTGGGGAAAAAGGAGAACCCAAAAGTAGAAGGCTTAGGTTTTTGGGTTATTCTGGAAATAGCTACAAGTTTCATTTAGCTGGAAAAGAAGTGCAGTATTCTAGGTCAGCAAATTTTGAGAGACATGCTGGTTGGGACAAACTGCATGCCAATAAAGAAGTTTTCTTGAGGTTAGGAAGTTCAAATGAGCCAGAAACACAAATTGAACCAACTTCAGGAAACGGAGGGGTTTCAGTTAAGCCAGAAGCATCCACTAGCAGCAGTGATAGTTCTTCTGATAATGAGACACAATCTAGACCCATTACTACTAGAATGACTGAAGACAAGAGATTTAGTCATAGAACTATAACTCCCAGTACAGAAAGTGAGGATGAAAGAGGCAGATCAGCAGAGTTTATTCCCAGACGTAGTCACAGAGTTAGAAAGCCTCCAGATAGGTTTGTTGTGACAAATGCAAGAGCTTGTTTAGCAGTGGAAGAGCCTGAAAGTTTTGAAGAGTTGGAAAGTTTGTCTAGAGAAGAACAGGAAAGATGGATTGATGCAATGGATGATGAGTTTGGTTGTCTGGTAAATAAAGATGTTTTTGAAGTCATTGATAGACCCAAAGACAAGAAAGTAATTGGTTGTAAGTGGGTGTACAAAAAGAAAGAAATGCCAGATGGAAGTATTAAGTATAAAGCTAGGTTAGTAGCTAAGGGTTTTGCACAACAGCAGTATGAGAACTATGATAAGACATATTCTCCAACTGCAAAGCCAGAAAGTCTGAGAATGGTTCTAGCTGTAGCAGCAAAAAGGAATTTAGTTGTAGAGCATTTTGACTTTGAAACAGCCTACTTAAATGCTAGTTTAGATGAAGAGATCTTTATGGAGCAGCCACAAGGTTTTGAAGAAAATAGTAGTCAGAAAGTTTATAAATTGAAAAAAGCATTGTATGGATTAAAACAAAGTGCCAGAGCATGGAATTTGTGCATTAATGAAGAGTTAGCTAAACTAGGATACAAAAGGAGCATTGCAGATGCTTGTGTCTATACAAAAGGAGACATAGTGTTAGTGATCTATGTAGATGATTTGTGCGTGGCAGCAAAGTCAAGACAGGAGATTGAATCAGTAAAAAAGAGTTGTCTAAAAAGTTTGTCTTAAAGGATCTAGGTTTATTAAAGTCTTATTTAGGTATTGGTGTTGAATGGACAGAAGAAGGACATTGTTTGTTAAGCCAGAGAAAGAAAATTGAAAATTTGATTGAAAAGTGTGGATTACAAAATGCTAAAATAGTAAGAGCTCCAATGACAACTGGTTTTGTATCTGAAAAAACAACTAGAGATTTTGAAGACAAGACTTTATTCAGGAGCATAATAGGATCTTTACAATTCATATCTTGCCACACCAGACCAGACATTTCGTATGCTGTAAATGTATTGTCCAGAAGAGTTAATGATCCAAAAATTGAAGACTGGACAGCAGTAAAACACTTATTGAGATATTTGAAAGGAACTCTAGATAAGAAATTGATAATTAGAAACAGTCATTCAGATTTAGATTGCTATGTAGACAGTTCTTTTGCATCAGAATTAGGAGACAAGAAGTCAATTACAGGAATAATAATCAAGTACAGTGAAAGTCCAATAGTCTGGAGAAGTAGGAAACAAACAAATGTAGCGATAAGTACGACGGAAACAGAATTCGCAGCTTTAAATGAGATAGTAAATGAGGTACAGTGGGTTGAGCAGTTATTGAATGATTTAAATGAAAGTTACAAGATACCAGTAGAAATTCTGGAAGATTCACAGTCATGCATAGCAATGGCTGAAACTGAAAGTTTGAAGAACAGAACAAAATATGTTGGAGTAAGATATCAAAATGTGCGAGACATGGTTCAGAAGGGTAAAATAGAATTGAGATATATAGAAACACAACACAACATAGCAGATTTGTTCACAAAAGCATTGATGGCGGAAAAACATGAAAGACTGACACAAATGGTTGGAATGACATTGTAAGACACATACAATATTTTATTTCGGAGGGGATTGTTAAGGAAAAAGCAACATGGGATATACAGTAATAGAAATAAAAATATGTATGTGAATGTCAAAGTGACTAAGCAGGAGCAATCAGGAAGGTACACAGGTGAAAAAGATAATATAATTAAGAAGCCTTGAGAGCCAAGGACAAAGTTATAGAAGGTATATTGAGAACACCTGTGATAGATTGCAAACACCTGAGACTCATTAAGTGGTCAAGGTAAAGTGATGAAATACTTGGGTTGGTCTTAGGTATGGGATGATCTATGTGGACCAATCAAGATGTATGTACACACCCACTGGGTGGAAACTGACTGGTGGGTGGTGTCTAACAATGGCTATAAATTGCAATGTTTGCTAATGTACATTGTGGAGTAGTGTGGAGTATTTTGGTGGAGTAGAGATTGTGATTTGTAGGGCATATAGTATTTATATATAGTAGAATAAAGTAGATCTTTTATATAAGACTACTGAGTTGTCTGGTGTCTTGAGGGAAGATACAAGAACCAGAAGAATCCTGGAGAAGTTTGGAGACATCTCAGGAAGAAGAGTGAGAAGGTTTGGAGAGTTTGTCAGGGTCTTCAGCCTATTCTCTGAAACTCTGCTGCTTGGGAAAGAAGCATCAACCACTGATCAAAGCTGGTCAGCTCTGCTGCATAACAAGGTGGTGAGTTAGAGCCAGAGGTGAAGAGCTACAACTCCCATCATCCCTGACAATCCAGCCTGTGTTTGAAGACTTCCAAAGAAGGAGACTCCACCACTCTCCAAGGGAGTGTGTTCCACTGTCGAACAGCTCTCACTGTCAGGAAGTTCTTCCTAATATTGAGGTGGAATCTATTTTCCTGGAGCTTGCATCTTTTGTTCTGAGTCCTATCCTCTGGAGCAGCAGAAAACAAGCTAGCTCCCTCCTCAATATGACATCCCTTCAGATATTTAAACACGGCTATCATATCCCCTCTTAACCGTCTCTTCTCCAGGCTAAACATACCCAGTTCCCTAAGTTGTTTCTCATAGGGTATGGTTCCAGACCCTCCACCATTTTAGTTGCCCTCCTCTGGACACGCTCCAGTTTTCAACATCCTTTTTGAATTGTGGTGCCCAGTGGTTTTAAAGGGTTTAAATTGTGTATATATGGGATGGGATAATGATTGGAAGCTCCTGACACAATATTGTAAGGAAAGATGGTCTTAGTCGAGATTAAGATTACTAAAACAGTGACAGGATAATATGTTAGATAATTAATGAGAAGCTTTTTCAGTTCTCTAATGTAATATATAGAAGAGAGAACACAACTAGGTCGAATTATTCAGCTCAGTCTTATCAATGTAAGGTAAAAAGGACTGAACAAATGGATTGTACGGTATAACTGTGATTTAAATGAAGAATATAATTATAGTTATGCTTAACAAAAGCACAAGAGTTTGAAAAAGCTGAAGAGAAGATAGAAGATGATGTTTGTTTGTTCTGTTAGTGTTTGTATGGATATGTATGATTTTTGTGATATGTTTGTAAATGAAAGTAAATAAATTTTATTTAAAAAATAAATTGTTTTAGAACTTTTTAATATTGTTCTAAACTGCTTCTCGTCCATACCTTTCCCTATTGTAGGGTGGGATATACATATTTTGATTAATAAACTGCAGTGTACACACATACACAGCCTTGTGTATCCCACTGGGTAAATTAGCTGTTAGGTATGTGGAGTGTCAGATACTAGGAGTTCTCTTGCTGTGTTCTTCAGGCAGTGAGTCAGGTTTCATATGTCTAGGGTGTTTTGAAACCAGCACTCTTGTCAGATTTCATTTCAGTGTCAACCCTTATGTCCTGTGGGGGAAATTTTAACATGGTGTATGGGGAAGAAACAATTTTCTTCCAGCAGGTTGTGTGTATATATAGATAACTAGACAAAGATATAGGCAGATGGACAGACAGAAATACTGGGGTTCTATGATGGCATCCACCTGCACTTATATTTACTTTGTCTTACTTGAGTTCAGGTGTTCAGGTGAGTTTTGAAAGCATAGAAAGGAGATGGTAACAAAACTGTACATAAAGTGAAATTTAAAACAAATTTGGGGGCTCCTTCTGGTACAGAATTAGTCAGGAATACAGGTTGAATTTCTTTTATCTAAAATGCTTAGGATCAGAAGTGTTTTGGATTTCAGAGTTGTTGTTTTTAACTTTTGAATATTTGTATATACTTAATGAGATATCTTGGAGATGGGACTCAAGTCTAAACATGAAATTCATTTATATTTAATATACACTTTATACTCATAAACTGAAAGTAATTTTATACACAATTTTTAAAACAATTTTGTGCATGAAACAAAGTCTGTGTCAGGGGCATAACTAGAGAGTGGGGGAGCAGAATAAATCAAGTGAAACCATGCTCCCTAAGTATCTGCCTTTTGGCAGATACAGGCTGTATCGCTTGCCTATGTAACTTTAAAATGCTGAAGAGATGGTGTGAGTGGGGGAAGGCTTAGTGTGAGGATAAAAGAGAGGCCCCATTTAAAAAAAATAATTTTAAATTAAAAAAAATTAAAAATATTTTTAAATGTAATTTTTAAAAAATGTCTACATTTTTATTCTTTTTAAATTTTCTTTAAAAAATCACATCAAATTCTAACTTTAACCACATGAAGCTTTGTACATGTAATTTCATTTAGGCTATGCTTATTATATTGTAATTTAAATGTATGCTTCTAATTTTGTTAGTTGTTCATTTCACAGCTGTTACCATTACATTCACCAATATACAGGAATTATGATTTGTGAGTAACATTGGTACAAAAAACTTTACTAAGGATTCTATATGGGGTGGTATGGACATATGAAATGGGGGTGACACCATGAGTTACCTCATTGGGTGATGCCAACCCTAGTGGCACCACTGGTCTATGTACATTGAATCATAAAAACAAACAAACAATGGTTTCACTGTCTCAGGGGTCAAACAAACCAGCAGCTTGGAGCAACCTCTGGCCTCTGGCTGTTCAAGCCCCAATTGAGCGTTGAGCAGTGTGGGACTGCGGTGACTGGAGGCTGTGGTCCTGAGGCATTTTCACCACTCCTTTTGTGGCTGAGTTTGGGCCACATTAGCTGGCCTCAGTGTGGCTTCCGACCAATCCAGGGATGTGCACATCTCCATGCCACATCCCGGGATCAGCCCAAAGTTGGTGCTTTTTACCCATCTGTTCCAGGCCTCAGCCACTCATGTGGACAATTCTGGATTTTGAAATATTTCAGATTTTGGAATTCTGGATAAAGGAGACTGCAAATACTCGCCAAATTTCTCGGGCATAATCTATAATTGCTGTCCATGTGGGGGTTAGGTTTTCTTACATCTTTGTTTAAAGGTATTTTCAGTGAGCATTTGGAGATACCTCTCCAGGGAAACCATTTCATGAACTGCATTCCAAGGAAGTGTGAACATATGAAACATATAGAGCTGAATCATGAATGCATGCAGGTAAAAAAAAAATGGAATGGAATGGAATGGAAGCTATGGGGTATGTGATGTATCTAAATAAGGTCTCTAGACTGAGGGTCATGTCTGGGATAATATCTGAATGTGATTTTCCCCACTTGCCTATAGCACAGGGTTGTCCAGATAATGCAAATTCCATTACAGTAACCTCTCCCAATTCACAGGGGATCTGTTCTGGACCGCCCCCCCACAAAAAGGAAAATCGGCAATATCCGAGCCCCATTGAAAATAATGGCACCTGCTACTATTTTGTCCCTCCCCGCTTGCTGTCCCACAAAGAGCGAGACTATGGACTCCACATCCGTGAATGGGGAGGGACAAGTGTACTTTATATGCAATAAGACTTCTCACCATACCTTGTGCTCAGTATAAGAATGAGATAGGTTGTTGTGTAAATACAGTTGCCCATCTCCTTGTCCCAGTGCAAATGCAATTTCATTCTCTACATTAGAGTTTTCAGTGAGTATAGAGCAGGCAAGACATTTGTTACACTCACAAAACTTTAAATTGATTTCCATTAATACATTCCCAGAAGAGCATGTCCTGATGACCATCTGTAGCCTGAAATTTGATGTTTTAGTAACACACCCATAGAAGTGTTCAACATCCTACAAGACTGAGCTGTACATGTAGGAAATTTTACAACTATCCCTTAGAACCTGGCAAGTCCTTATCAACTAGCACATGAGTCAGGATACTGGAGTTCAAGTCATAATCTCCTTCTGGCCATGAGGAAGTTATGACAGAAGAAATAAACCTCATGTATGAGAAATGAGTGGGGGATCTATCTGAGGTTTGCTTCCCTCCTTATCAGCTTCATCCACCTTCAGCCCTTTTGAACTGGACTATGGAAAATACAAATAACAAATAGACATAAATGTTGTTATGTCTTTCTAAGAACACCACTGTGCACTATTGAATAAAGTGGGAAACTTAATGGTTTCAGTACTGGGTGGTTCAAGCTCTTATACCTGGGGAGGGAGAAGAGAAGGGAGCAATAAAGGAGCCAATTGACTAGGGAGAGACAATCCTAACTGGGTTGTTTGTTTAGTAGCTCACTTTCACTCCCAGAATATAACCCAAGGATACACTTTTTATTTTCATTCATCTATCATACTTACCACCCCCAAATGATTTAGTATTTAGTAAACTCATCTACAGAATCCAGGACAGGCTGTTTGGCCCATAGAGTTTTATTCTCCAATAGAGGGCAAATCACTAGAGGCTCAGAGGAACAAACTGGGGGGCTTCTCTCTCACTTGTTCCTTCCCCTCCCACCAGCATCTCTTGTCTGTTGCCTCACTCTCCTGAATAGTAGGATGAGCCCTGAATCCAGTAAATAACTGATCAGTCTACACAATACTTACATCTTTTGAAAGGATGACTTTGTAACAGGATGTACTTTAACTAGGTCATTCTCTCCCAAGTGTACCAGTAGAATCTTAGGCAGTGCAAATGTCACAGATAACTCGATGATGCATGGAATGAGAGCTCCCCATAGCATTCCTCTCTGACCAAACCATCGTACTCGCTGAACCTCTCTTATCGCCAGATTCCGATCACAACACGATTGAAGCACACGACGTTCCGCCCAGAATACAAGGCTGTGACCGATGATCCAAACATCTTTAAAATTCAGATCTGCTTTAATAGAAAAAACATATTAAGTATAACAATGAAACACCTCAACTAGATAACGCTAGGCCCAACCCATACCTTACAGACGAATGTAGTACTTAAAAGCCCTGGACCACCAATGCCCAATCCGTCGGATTGTAGCGTCATTCAAACCCTGCACAGCAGCAGCAGTCGCTGCCCCTATATGAAATGAATGAGCCAAGAACTGGGCCGCTAGCAAACCTGCATGCCTCAAAGTCTCTCGCAACACAGCTCGAAATTGAAACTGTGTCAATGGAAGGCCTGAAACATGAAGGAAAAAATAGCCCGGGCCAGTCGGGCAAAGCCTAAAATAATCTGACAACTGGTTCTCCGGATAGGGTATTGGTTTTAATTAGGGATTATGGGGTTTTATTGTTTGGGGGGATATTTTTGATATGATTTTATCATATATTTTATGTTTTGTATTTTTATATTACTTGTAATCCTGCTTCAATCCGCAGAGAGAGGTGGGAAAATACAAATAAAAATTATTATTATTATTATTATTATTATTATTATTAAGGTTAAAATGGGACAAATTTGACCTAATGGTGCTCTAGACCAGGGGTAGGCAACCTTTCCCCTTTAAGGGCCGAGGGACTTCAGCTCCCAGAATCCCAGGAGCTATTGGACAACATGGGACTATTGGCCAACATGGCTGAGGCTTCTGGGAGCTGAAGTCCCTCGGCCCTTAAAGGGGAAAGGTTGCCTACCCCTGCTCTAGACAATGTGACTGTTTGTCCCTTAGCCAACTGGTCAGTCTTAGAATGCCAAAAACATCTTTGAACCCCCTGTTCATTAATTTGAACGTCAGATAGGTAAAGTGCTCTGCCCAAACTATCCGAGCGAGAGCTAGGAACCAGCTTGCCACAGAAAAAAACAGCCCTAAATAGAATCAATTCCTGAGCTGAAGAACATACCTCAGGAAGGGATTGCCAAATTTGGATTAGAATTGATCCTGTTACCGGCAAGCGAGTATTGCATGCCGGAGGAAGCTCCCTGGTCCAACCTTCCAGGGCCCTATGGACTCTAAAATCTGTCAGAGTCATCCAGATGGGTGTTGCAGTGATGCTCTTTGACAGAATCTGCAGGACAAGCTGGCTGCTGTGATCTACAGCCACTTTGTAACTCTTACCATCAACTGGCTCAGCTTCCCTTCTTCAGGATCCTGTCTTCCTCAGTCAAGAAGACACATTGTAAAGTCCAAAAGCATAGTTTATTAATGCATATAAAAGCAAAATAAGATAGCTAAGTAAAATCCATTGTGATGAACTTGTCCAGTTCGGCCATGAGAGGTTACATCTTTAACAATCCCAAAAGCTTAGGATCTCAACTTGTTGCAGTTGAAAGTTAAAAAGAAGTTACAGATCCATGTTTCCAGATCTAGGAGTTACATTATAAAAGCAGTATAAACATACTAGAACCCATCTCCTAGCTCCATGATTAAAATCACTGCCAGGCAGTCACATGTGCACTCACATCTTGAAATATAAACAGTCTTAAACACAGTATTCTCTAGGCCCTTCCCATACTCCACCTTCTGGGTGTTAACCTTATGTTGGTTGGATAATACCTGTATGATGTATATTAACCGAGCCTCTTGCTGTCCATCATCCACCACGTGACTATTTTCTCATGACCTAATGAAGTAGCTGTGTTGTTTACCTTTTATATCTCTTGTTTTCCATAACAAAGTCTGTGTCTATGAGTTTGACCTGATGGTGCAAGGGATTACTCTTGTCATACTTTCCCTTTGGGAAAGTTCATGTTTATGTCTGTGTAGCCATCTGGACTGAGTTGTTTGTGCTTTGCCTAGAAGCTGTTCTCAAGTGGAAAATTCCACACACACATCTCTACATTTCACCTTTGACTGTATAACCCAAATGAACCCTCCCGCTCTGGAATAAAAGGACAGAGCCACTAACCTTGGAACAAAAGGACAGAGCCGCTAACCTTGTCCTAATAGTGACCGGGGACAAACCTGACTGCCGAAGATGAACTGCAAAATGTAACACAATCTCCACCCTCAATGGCCAAACCTCAACCTTCCCTTCCATAGACAGAAACAGCCTAAAAGCTTGCATTGTGAGCTGATACGACTTGCGTGTCGATGGAGTGACAGACTGGAGAATCACCCTGTTGATTTCTATTCTCCAAGGCTCCGCAGATGTTCCAGTACCTCCAGTGGTTGAGCTGCAGCCTCCAAGGTGAGTTGACGAAACCTGGAAAACTGAAAATAATAATAATAATAATAATAATAATAATAATAATAATAATAATAATAATTTTTATTTATATCCCGCCCCTCTGCCAGGCAATCGGGGCGGCGTACAACATTACAAAACTTAAAAACAATACATCAAATTAAATCCCGTCCCTCCTTCACCCACCCGCCCATCCCCCCAAACATACAAGCAAACTAAATAACAGTAATTAAAAATACAATTTAAAAGCATAATTTTCTTGTCAGCATGGTGCCGACGAAGATGTTCTGGGCAGCCCTATATAGCCTCCAGCGTCTGCGGGGGTGGAGCGGAGGAGGGGCAGCTCAGGCTGCACAGGTGTTCTCCCAGGGCTGGTCCTCCGGAGCTGGTAACTGGTCCTCCGCAGCCTGGAGGATGCTGCTGCTCGCCACCTGGTTCAACGAGAAATGGCGTCCGCCAACGGATTTAGTAACCCTGGTACATGGCAAGCCTGAAACAACACATTGTATCTCAAACATTGAGTAACCATTGCTCTAACCAATGACATCACCCTTAAGGATTTGGAGGTTTGGGAGTTCACTACATGAACCACTGCTTGGTTGTCACACCAAAACCAAACAGTTTTATTTTCAAATTGAACTGGCCACAAATGAACTGCCACCACAATAAGGAAGAGTTCGAGAAAAGTGAGATCACGTGTCCAACCCTTATCCACCCAAGCTTGAGACCATCTCTCAGCTGCCCACTGACCTTTCCAATAGAGGCCAAAACCATGAGCGCCAGAAACATCGGAGTGTACCTGGAGGTCCGCCTTTAAAAGCATGTCAGACCTCCAACAGGATACTCCATTAAAATGATCTAAAAATGACTCCGAAACCTTCAAATCAGCTCTTATCCCGCTAGTAATCCTAATATGGTGATGTGGAGCAGAAACCCCTTTAGTAGCATGTATTGGCAAGCACAAAAGGCTAGTCCAGGAACAATAACTTTACAGGCAAAATTTAACAACCCAGTCAGGGATTGAAATTTTCAAAGTATGGCCTTATTCCTATCTCTCATCATCCTTACCTGGTGTCTCATCGCTTTGAGGTTTCTTTACTGGGAGGTGAGAGATTCCCTCAACTGTGTCTAACTCAATGCCCAAGAAGGTCAGACGGGTGCCAGGACCCTCCGTCTTTTCCTCCGCCAAAGGAACTCCCATCTCGGCCATCAACACCTGAAATGCCGACAAGGCATCTACACACATTTTGTACTGTGAGCTCCAGCGAACAAGAAGTCATCTAAATAATGAGTAATAGCTAAATAATGAGTAATACTTGACCTCTTGACCGCACACCAGTGCAAAAATGTACTAAATTTTTCAAATGCAGAGCATGAGATAGAGCACCCCATTGGCATAGCCTTGTCAAAATAGTACATCCCTTCAAATTGAAAACCTAATAAGTCAAAATCATCAGGGTGTACTGGCAAAAGCCTGAAAGCTGATTTTATATCACACTTAGCCAATAGGGTACCCCTACCTAATGCCCATACCATCTGCACTGCTGCATCAAATGATGCGTATTTCACAGATACCAAAACTGGATCAATGGCATCATTAACAGAGTCCCCTTTTGGGTATGACAAATTGTGAATTAAACGGAACTCACCAGGCACCTTCTTAGGAATGACGCCCAAAGGTGACAGCCTTAGTGTCGGCATTGGCAGATATTGATGAGGCCCTGATATCCTACCAGCAGCCAACTCTTTAGCCAGCTTCTCCCTGACTAATTCTGGTGACTCCCTTACCGAACGCGCATTAGGTGAGAATCGGTGCACCCTCAAACCTGTATAAGGAATATGAAAACTATTTGAAGACCCATCTAACAAATATTGAGCAGAATCCCTGTTCAGGTAAATCTGCAACCAAGCAGCCAACACGTCCAGTTTAATTGGTGTTGGTGCCTTTCCCTCCCGCTGCTGAATGTTGCCCGGAGACTCCAGCCCCAGCCTTCCTCCCCCTGAAACAAGAGGTGCCTGGGAGATTACCCTTGCAAATGTTGCATTTATGTTCGAACCTACATTGCTGTCTAGAGCATTTGCCAGAGTTGAAATCCCAGCATAAACCTGTAACCTTTTTGTCTCCCGTGCTAGGCCTCGCATACTGCCCTTTCAGCTGCATGACCATGGGCACAAAGCCATTATCACACCTACTCAAAGGGGAGGCCCCCCAGCATAACATCTGCACAAAGTTCAGATTGGACGTGCTGTCATGACAAAGATGGATCCATAGCAGCTCTCATCCTGAACTGTTCATCATACTGGAGCCTTGGTACTTTGAAAAATAAGGGGCCCTGGACTGGTCTTTTTGTTCTATCACACTCCTGTATATGGTAAATCCCATCATCCAATTTACAAAGTTTCTTTCCAACTTAGGATGCTTGTGTGCCTGGAATTCTTTGGGGAGACTGAACACGACCCCATCTTTGACCATAATTCACGGCTCAGGGTCACAAAAAGTCAAATAAGATAGGTCTATGTATTCTCCTTTCCATATTCTGAGGGGAAGGTGAGATCCTAAGGGCATTGACATCCCAGCATAGGGGTTGCACTCAACTGCCCGATTGACTCCAGCCAAACCTAAGGTTCCCACTGTGACCACAGGCCTTGCATCACTTACCTTGGTAACCGTAAACTGCTCAGCTTGCACCCTCAAGTCAGGCACCTCAGGTGCAACTGATAAAGTCGAAGGTGCTGCTACAGAAACATTTACAGAACTTGTCCCACCAGCATTGTGCCCAACTGGGCCACCAGAGGACCACACCGAGGTGGGCCAATAAGTTGTAGCATTCAAAGACAGGGACAAACCTGTACTAGCCAATTGCTGAGCAGCCTCTCCCAATGTTTGTGATGTTCTGACCAAGTGTGCCACAGCCACTGCTCAGGTGCCAGTCTGCAGAATAGAAAAAACACTTCCCCCATCTCTGTTAGCAATTTCCACAGTTTCAGGTGCCGACACACTATCCTAACCTAAAACCACAGCCCTCTGTACCAAACTATGCAAGTCTGCCAGAGTAGGCTGCTCAAGCACAGGGGCAGGCGCAACCTGTTGTGTCACACCTGGAACTCTCTTTAACAGTTCCATAACGTCTGCTACGGTTGGCTGACCAACCTTCATAGCAGATGAGACCGGGGGACCACGTGCCACATCCTCAAAAGACATGTCAGACGAAGTACTTGGTTGTACCTGTGTAGCCTGCTGCCCAGAAACTTGGTCCCAACTTGACATTGTACTTGATTGGGACCCTGTATTATAACCTTGAACCCTAGTTTGTGCTAGCTGTTCACAAACAGCAACACAGGCCTGCATAGTGCGGCCTAATTGTGTCAACTGAGCTGCAATCTTGTCATCTCTATTTTGAGGATCATTTGGTCTCTTCGGTACTGACCACTCTGATTTGGGCCTAGCCGAAGCCGCACGACGCTTAGACTGTGGTTTATTGCGCGGCATGACTCAGCTATAATTATCTGAGATACTGTCATATTATTTATTGTTTTAATGTCTTAATATAATAATATTTTAATTTGCACTCTATTTCATATATATATATATATATATATATATATATATATAATTGTTTAACTTAAATGGGCAGAGTGTAAACTTATGTAATGAACACGTGTCCCCCAACCAGCAGCCTGTCCCAAAATAGGGACCAGATTAATGGCCAAAGGCCTATCATTTCCCTTTGTGCGACACAAGAACCCAACCAGAATACACTGGCTAGTGTAGAACCACCAGACAAAGACCCAACAAAAGGGCCTACCACTTGCTTTTTTGGATGCCAAAAGGCCCAAAACTTCCATTTTTGGGACAGAGAAGCCAAGCCAGAAACTGTTGGCAAGTGTATATCAACTGTGTTTTTTTAAAAAATATTTATTTATTTATAATTAATATTATTATTTATATCGTGTTTTATGGTTTATGGGACACCACACACACACCAGGATACCAGGCAGATTGCAGCCAAACCTGCCCAGGCCTCCAAAGGCCTCCTGCTTATACTTTGCAGGCGTTCCTTTTTTTTTTTTTTTTTACAAAACAGATCTAAGGGCACCCTGGACCACTCGGGGCCCTCAAACCTCAGCCTTCCCCGGCTTCCATCTGCAGCCTCTCCAAGCCGGGAGAAGGATCAGGGCCCTCCAACCACTCAGGCCACACCGGAGTTGAGCCCTGTCACCAGAGCCACTCCTTCCAAGGTCGACAGAGCATGGCCAACAGAGCACATTGCCAAGGGCAACAGCCGCCGCCGCAAGCCGACTGGCCTCTTTATAGGCCAACCAGGTCGCGACCCAAGCCTCAGGCTCCCGGTCGCCAAACAGGCCGCCAGATCGAAACAAGCAGACAAGCTCCTTGCTTGTCTGCTCTTTTAGAATGGCTGCAGTCACAAGGCAGCCGTGGGGCTTTATAGGCCCCCAATTCTCGCTGGTAATCTCACAATAAGTGAGACTACCATCGAGAAGGGATCCTATAGGATCCCTATCCCGATTGGCTGGGCAGCGGAGGAAGGGGCGGGACTTCCCCCCCGCCCAGCCAATCAAGCGTCCAGCATCATTTAACTTGGCTGGCACAATGAAGAACCCCTCCCAACACGTCGGGGGGTCTTTCTTGACTGTTCATTGTTTTAAAAGATGGCAGTGTCATGATCCTATTATTCTCATAGGGATCTGACAACAAAATGTGATGGGGGGGGGGGGAATCAAAGCAAATGTGAATTGGGGGAACAGATGTCTGAAGCAGGAAACCTGGAGCTGTTTATGACCTTTATTGAGGATACCTTCTTTTCTTCTTTGGGAGATGGAGAAGATAAGAATGGAGAAGGGCAAATTTCAAAGCACTTTTTGATATGGACAAACGATCCTGATTGCAAGTGTGGGAAGAGGGGTTGGACCAGGGGTCCCTGGACTTTTTGATCCGGGGGCCGGTTCGCTGGCCCCCAGATCTTCCAGGGGCCCCAAGGTGCATGCTCATGCACGCACGCATGCGCACAACTCCGGATGCCATTCTGGAAGACAAAATGGTGTTCAAATAGTGTGCATGCGTGCGTGACGGTGGGTGCCATTTTGGAAGCCAAAATGGCATCCAGCAGCGGGCGCGAGTGGCAGCAGCGTGAACGGTGGTGGCGGAGGTGGCGGAGGTGGCGGAGGTGGTGGTGGGCCGGTAGGAAGGCCTCGGCGGGCTGGGTCCAGCCTGCGGGCTGTAGTTTGGGGACCCCTGTGTTGGACAAAGGGATTTTATAGTTCTGTTTAACCTGGGAAAATTCAGAGTTGATTCTACTAGTTGTGAAAGTAGTTTGTCTGTCAGGAATAATCTAGTTTGAGACCACGTTAACTGCCCTGGGTCAGTGCTAGGGAATCATGGGAACTGTAGTTTATTGTGGCACCAGAGCACCCTGACTGAGAAGACTCATTGTCTCAGAAAAAACTACAATCCCCATGATTCCCTAGGATTGAGCCATGGCAGTTAAAGTGGTCTGAAACTGGATTATTTCTGGCAGTCTGTTTAGGTCCTTAGAATCCAGAATAAAAGCAATAGTTAATTTTCACTAAAATGTTGTCCTGGTTCTTCAGGTCTCTAATTACCAAGCATGACAGGTTCTTTCTTGACTGTTCATTCTTTTAAAAGATGGCCATAGCACTAGCAGTGGTTTTTGTTTTGTTTTTAAAAAGTGCTTTCTTCTTTAAAACCATCAGTGGTGGTTTGTGACTCTGATGTCAGCAAGGCAGTCCATTCTGGATTTTAGTTTGAACTTTAGTTTAAAGATCTATCAAAAGTGCTACACCCTTTTCCCAAAATAGGATTCAGTGCCTTCAACAATTCCTTTAAAGTTCTCACTGAAATATAGAGTGGTTTCACTGAATTCGGAGTCATCAGCTGCTACTGACCACAACTGGATGTCTAAAGATATAGTAATCTAAGATCTTCCAGATGGTGGACAGCCTGTTCAACCCAGGTTTGCCTTCACCCTGAGGCTGAGCCATTATTAGTCCACTGTGATGGATGTACAGCCTGCTTAAAGAATAAAATTACTCTTATCTGGTTCAACTTGGCAGTAGCAGCTTCCAATACAGTTTGTGGCTTCAGAGGTTCATGTTTGTTTGTGTTTTTTTCCTCCCGCCTGTATATCAGTTTCAGTCTTTCTCACTGAGGCAGAAAGCATGCATGAGGAATGAAGGTGTCAGGTTCAAGTCTACTTCCAAAATAGGCTTCCTCATTAGACCACAGGTAGAAGCTCATATTGTTTCCCAGCACTAGGCCCACAACATAGTCAATATCATGTTCTACTAAGTATATAAATCCTGACTTTTTTTTTACTTTTTTTTTTTGTCCTCAGATGGTAAATGGGAAGACTGAAACATCTTCTCAATGCAGTCCTTCTCAAATGAAGTGGGATTTGATGATGATGGAGATAGTGATGATGATGTGATTATAGTGGATGATGATAATCTTTGAGAAAATGTGTACATTTTTATGAGGGGTCTTGTGCATTACTGTGAAATATGCATTTCTGGAAAACATCAAAACTCCTCAATTCAGCCAACCACATGACAAAGTTTGTGCAAATCTGAGGCTCTCCCACCAAGACTATATGGACTTCCCAAGATTCACAAGGATTCCATTCCACTCCGACCCATAGTGAGTGCCATTGGACCTCCCACATATGATTTGGCCAAGTTTCTGGCCACACAATTACAAACCCATATAGGGCAACCCCCACATCACATCAAGGACTCAACTCACTTCATAAGAAAAATCAATAACCTTGAACTTAAACCCGGAGACACATTAATCAGCTTCGATGTGGTCTCCCTGTTCACCAAAGTCCTCAAAATGGACACCATGACACTTATCGGACAAATTTTTCCAGAGGACATCACAGCCTTGTTTGAACATTGCCTCACCACAAGCTATTTCCTGTGGGACAATGGATTCTATGAACAGAGAGATGGGGTAGCAATGGGAAGCCCTCTAAGCCCAGTGATAGCAAACTTCTACATGGAACACTTTGAAAAACAAGCCCTAGAAACAGCACTGAAAAAGCCCACAACTTGGTTCCAATACGTGGATGACACTTTCACCATTTGGAGCCATGGAGAAGAAGATCTGGCTGGGTTCCTGAATCACCTGAACAACATCCAACCTAACATCCAATTCACTATGGAAAAAGAAAAGGAAGGAAAACTGCCATTCCTAGATGTCCTAGTCATCCGCAAACCAAACCAACATCTGGGACACACAGTATACAGAAAACCCACACATACAGACAGATACCTGCACAAGAACTCCAACCATCACCCACGACAAAAAAGAAGCACAATAAAAACACTGGTAGACCGGGCAAAATGCATCTGTGAACCCCACTTCTTGGAAGAGGAATTGAAGCACCTAGACCGAGCTCTACAGGCAAATGGTTACTCCATCTCAGACATCAGAAGGGCTGCCAGACCCAGAAAAACCCAGAGGACTGAAGACAAGCAGCCACCCAAAGGGAAGGTATTTTTACCATAGATCAAAGGAGTCACAGACAGAATAGGGAAAGTAGTGAGGAAACACAATCTCCAAATGGTTTACAAACCAACCAAGAAAATCCAATAAATGCTGTGCTCAGCGAAGGACAGGAGAGACCCTCTCACAGCCACAGGAGTTTACCGCATACCATGCAGCTGCGGGCAAGTCTACATAGGGACCACCAAACCAGTGTCCAAACATGAGCCAAGGAACATGAGAGACACTGCAGACTGGGCCAGCCAGAAAAATCAGCAGTAGCAGAACACATTATAAACCATCCTGGGCATAAAATGCTGTTTGAAAACACTGAAATTCTGGACCATGGCAACAATTATCAGGTCAGAATGCACAGAGAAGCCATCGAAATCCACAAACACTTAGATAACTTAAACAGGAAAGAAGAAACCCATAAAGTAAACAAGATATGGCTACCAGTCCTACAAAATAAGAAAATCAGCACTCATCAAATGCAAATGGGAAACCAACCAGGGTCAGGGGCTTTCCCACCAGACAATAGCAGACAATCTCCTTGGTTGCATACCCTCACCTGGAAGCCATGCCATTAACAACAGAACAATACCTATTCAACACAGAACAATACACAGTTTACATGGGATTAGCAGACAATAACCTTGAGTGCATATCCTTCCACCCTGGAGCCATGCCATTAATAACAGAACAATACCTATTCAACACAGAGCAACACACAGTTTACCTGGGAACCACTCCTCCCTACCCAGGGTCTCACAGTATATATAGACCCATGCTCTTCCATTCCAGTTTTCTCTGAAGATGCCAGCCACAGATGCTGGCAAAATGCCAGAAAGAAACTCTTCTAGAACATGGCCACACAGCCCGAAAAACCCACAAAAAACTATGGATGCCAGCCATAAAAGCTTACGACTTCACAAACGTAATTGTTGGCTTGTAGTGTTCAAGGCCTACTGCAGAAGGGGAGCCCAGACTCATCTTTCACCTCCCTCAAATGCAAATGTCACTGCTGTCACTGCTCATTCCCACCAGCACTATAAACCAATGCAGGTGGTGGGGCAGCTGAGCAAGGATTGCCACCAATGCTGCCTCTGTCAGTCCTCCTCATACATATTGCCCACCACACACACACCCTGCTCTTGTTTAGAAGCCAGCTGGAGACTTGGTAGGAATATTTCATTTTGTGCTTCATGGATGAAGTCACTCAGATCTGCCCTGACTTGGATTATAATAATGAGTTAGGCCATGGGACAATGGTTTTTCCAGTTGGCTTAATGCCTGTACTGCAGCCACTCACTCACAAACCACAAGGTTGTGAGTTCAATACCAGCCAGGGCTCAGACTCAAGTCAGGTTTTCATCCTTCTGAGTTTGCTAAAATGAGTACCCAGCTGTTGGGGGCAATTAGCTTACAGTTGTAAACCACTTAAAGACTGCATAGCATGGTATGAGGTGATATATAAATGAAGCTGCTATTGCTATTGCTACATCTGAAGAAGTGGAAATGGTGCCATGAGAGGTGAGAGACCATTTGTCTGCTCAACTCTTCTTCTTGGCTGAGTATATCAGCCAGGATGGGACTGATGAAATTGCTAAAGGGAGCATTAACAATATATTTGTTCTTGCTTAAAGGGAACATTAATAATAAGTTTATTAAAAAAAAAACTGGTCCTAGATCTGATGGTCTTCACCCATCAGATCTAGGAATTGATAGATTAGTCCCAAATTTTGCATTTTTGTCCAAAGTGATGGCTTCAGATTCCTTTATAAGATAACTGTTCCTCGAACCCCATTAAATCACACATCTGACAAGGATTATTATTATTATTATTATTATTATTTCTATCCCGCCTCTCTGCCGAAGCAATCAAAGTGGCTTACAACAATAAAATACCACAATGTACAATCCCAGAAAAAAAAAACACCACCCACCCCTTAAAATAGTATTAAACATCAAACATTTTAAAACAATAAAAGAAAAACCAACAATAACAATTACAGAGTCCTAATAACAAGCAGGCAACAGTTATAAATGTAGCAGAGGGTAGAGATAGAATGAGTTCGCTCCTTAGGCTGGGGAAAAAACTAGTCAGGAAAGGTCTTCCGGAAGAGATCCATCTTCACAGCTTTTTTGAAGCTGTTTAAGGTGGCAATCTCACAGATTTCATCCAGCAGGCCATTCCATAATCTGAGAGTGGTTGCCGAGAAGGCCCTCTGCGAGGTTGCAGATAGCCTAGTTTTAACCAGCTGAAGCAAATTCCTCTCAGAGGACCAAAGTGTGCAGGTTGGGATATATGGAAGGAGGCGGTCCTGAAGATAGGATGGACCCAAGCCATTAAAGGCTTTAAAGGTAATAACCAACACCTTGTACTGAGCCCAGAAACTGATCGGCAGCCAGTGGAGTTTTTCCAAGACAGGTGATATATGGTCTCTCCTAGATATACCGGAGACCAGTCTGGCTGACATATTCTATACTAATTGAAGTTTCTGGACTAAGCACAAGGGTAGCCCCATGTAGAACACATTGCTGAAATCAAGACGAGAGGTCACCAGCGCATGTACCACAGTTTCAAGATCCCTTACTTCCAGGAAAGGGCGCAGCTGGTGAATCAGCCAAAGCCGATAACAGACACTCCTGACCATCGCATTTAACTGATTTGACATCTGGAGCGATGGGTCCAGGATTACCCCCAGACTCCGAACACAGTCCTTCACAGAGAGTGTGACCCCATCCAGGACTGGAGGTTGTATCGCAATACCTATTTTGGGGGCTGTTACTGTTAGTACTTCCATTTTATCTGGATTCAGTCTCAATCTGTTTTTCCTCATCCAGCCCATTACTGCTCTAAGACAGTCATTGAGAGGAGAGACACCATCTGAAGTCATGGCCGACAACCAAGGCATGGAGAAATATATCTGGGTGTCATCAGCGTACTGATAACACCCTGCCCCATGCCTCTGGATGATCTCTCCCAGCGGCTTCATATATATGTTGAACAACATCGGGGACAGGATGGCACCTTGTGGGATGCCGCAATTAAGCTCCTTTTTAGTGGAGCAACTGTCCCCGAGCAACACCCTCTGGAATCTACCCGAGAGGAATGAACGGAACCACTGCAATGCAGTGCCTCCAAATCCCAACCCCTCAAGCGATCCAAGAGGATGTTGTGATCTATTGTATCAAAAGCCACTGAGAGGTCTAACAGCACCAACAGGGTCACACTACCCTGCCGATGCTCAGACGAAGGTCATCAGCCAAAGCCACCATGGCAGTCTCAACTACAAATCCTGTCCTAAAACCAATTTGAAATGGATTTAGATAATCGGTTTCCTCCAAGACAGCTTGGAGTTGAAGAGCGACTGTTCTCTCAATCACTTTGCTTAGAAAAGGTAATAAAGAGACTGGCCTGTAGTTGTTTGTATCCAGGGGGTCCAGGGAAGGCTTTTTCAGAAGCGGCCTTACCACCACTTCCTTCAAGCAAGATGGAATATGACCTTCCCTGAGGAATGCATTGATGATGTCCCTAAGGAGCAGCCTCAATGCACCACCACCCCGATGGCCAGCCATGATGGGCAAGGATTGAGAGGGCAAGACATCTTCCTCACACTTCCAAGGAGCTTGTCCATGTCATCAGTACTTACAGATTGAAATTGATCCAGTATAATTTCACTAACGGAGTTGCTGGTGACCTCATCAATTGATTCTGTTACAACGCTGTCATCTAAGTCAGCTCTTATCTGAGAGATTTTATCTGCAAAAAAGTTGTTAAGCACATCACAGCAAGCTGTTATAGGGTTAAGTAGTGGGTTCTGCGCAGGTGAGACCCATGTCAGTTCCCCTACCACCCTAAATAGTTCTGCTGGATAGGACTCTGCAAACATGATACATGCAGAGTAGAAGGATCTCTGCGCTGCACGTATTGCCTCTCAATAGGAATGAAGAAAGTTCCTGTGATGAGTCTTGTCAGATAAGGCTGCATCAGTAGAAGTATAGTGTCTAGATCAAGAGAAGTAATAGTGCCACTATATTCTGCTTTGGTCCGGCCTCACCTGGAATACTGTGTCCAGTTCTGGGCACCACAATTCAAAAAGGATGTGGAGAAACTGGAGCGTGTCCAAAGGAGGGCAACTAAAATGGTGAAGGGTCTGGAAAGCAAGCCCTATGAGGAACGACTTAGGGAGCTGGGGATGTTTAGCCTGGAGAAGAGAAGGCTGAGAGGTGATATGATAGCCGTGTTTAAATATTTGAAGGGATGTCATATTGAGGAGGGAACAAGCTTGTTTTCTGCTGCTCCAGAGACTAGGACCCGAAACAATGGATGCAAGCTGCAAGAAAAGAGATTCCACCTCAACATTAGGAGGAACTTCCTGACAGTAAGGGCGGTTCGACAGTGGAACACACTCCCTCGGAGAGTAGTGGAGTCTCCTTCCCTGGAGGTCTTTAAGCAGAGGCTGGATGGCCATCTGTCGGGGATGCTTTGATTGGGAGTTCCTGCATGGCAGGGGGTTGGACTGGATGGCCCTTGTGGTCTCTTCCAACTCTATGATTCTATGATTCTATGATTCTATGATTCTAAGATTCGCCAAATGTCCAGCCCGCTTCATCTTCCTAAGCTCTGCTGTATACCATGGCTTTCAGTTGGAAGTGGGTTGGAAAGGACGCTTGGGGCTGATTGTGTTGATAGCCTTGGTAAAATTGGTGTTCCAGGTGTTAACCAAAGCTTCAACAGAATCACCAGCATTGCCAACCATTAAACCCTCTAAGGCTTTCTGGAATCCAATTGGCTCCATCAGCCTTTGAGGGCCTTGCCACTAGAGGTGGTGGTGCTTGGGTGGACTCCTGACCCTCTGCCCAACCTCTTTGCAGCCCCACCGCAGCTGCTGCCACCACATAAAACAGAATTGCTGCAGAATGGTAACAGGTGGAGTGGGCATAGAGGGCATGCAGACAGGCAGGTGGCTTTGAAGCCTCCCGCTGAGTTCTTCCTCTCCCCTCCTCTTCCACAGCAACTGGAGGGCTCGGAGGGCATGCAGGCAAGCAGGCGGTTTTGAAGCCTCCCACCGAGTTCTTACTCTCCCCACCTCTTCCACAGCAGCTGGAGGATTCAGAGGGCAGGCAGGTGGGCAGTTTTGAAGCCTCCCACTGAGTTCCTACACTCCCCACCTCTTCCACAGCAGCTGGAGGACTCAGAGGGCATGCAGGTGGGCAGTTTTGAAGCCTCCTGCTGAGTTCTTCCTCTCCCCTCCTCTTCCACAGCAGCTGGAGGACAACTTTGTTGCCTTGGTAGATGACATGTGCCAGGAACTGGATGGTGGGGGATGCAGTCAGATTAATTATTTTGGACTAGTTAGTGGCCTTTGTTACCATTCATCCTGGATGACCTGATGAGGCTGTCTTGGGTGTACTGCTGTGGTTCCTCTCCTTTCTGTCAGGTGGTGTTCAGAAAGTGATATTGGGATAATTCATCTATGTTGTGTTGCAGTGTTCTTTCTTATCTCCTTTGTTATTCACCACCTCAATGAAAAGGACAGATTATCTGGAGCTTTGGAATGAGATGCCTTCAATATGCTGATGACATTTAGTTCTGTATTCTGTTACCTGAATCCAAAGAAACTATCAATACCTTTGACAGTTGCCTGAATTATCCATTTTTTGTTTGCATATCACTTACATTATAGCAAAGCACTCTAGATAGGGCTGCACATGAATATCACATGGAGTTTGCAACTGATGCAAAATGTAGCTACTAGGATGCTAGCTGTTATAAGGTAGTGTGATCATATCACTTGAAAGATCTGAATTGGTAGCCAGTTGTTTCCATGGTTCAATTCAAGGTGTTTATTTTAACCATGAGGATGCTAGACAACTTATTCCCTGTATCTTTGATAGACTGTCACTTTTGGTATGTTCCTAGTCATTTGCTAAGATAATCGACAGAAGTCCCCATGTTGACATCCCCAATTGTAGGAGGTTGCTGATTGAGCACATGGAGAGGACCTTTCTCCTTTGTGACTCCCAAACTCTGGAATGCTCTCCCTCTGGACCTTAGGATTTGCAACTGATCCCTTTCTGTATTGAAATAGGGACTTAAGGCACATCATGACTTCCCTGTTACCTTGGTTTTATAAGCTTATATGTAGGCAGTGTGATACACATTCATTATTGTTGTTGTTGTTGTTAACTGCCTTTGAGTCAACTGGATTCTCACCGATACATATACGAGTAGATACCCAACCCCCCCAAAAAACCTTGTCCTCAGCCGTTCTGCTCAGGTCCTGCAGGCCCAGGGCTGTGGCTTCCTTGATTGAGTCTATCCACCTAGTATGTGGTCTTCTCTTTCTACTGCTCTCTACCTTTTTAGCATTGTTGACCTAATAAGTCCTTCCTTCTCATGAACTACAACAGTCTCAATTTGGTCATCCTGGCTTCCAGTGACAGTTCAGGCCTGATTGTTCTAGGACTTTTATATATATATATATATATATATATATATATATATATATTGGTCGTTTTGGCTGTCCATGGTATCCTCAGCACTCTCATCCAGCACCACCTCAAAAGAGGAAGACCACATACCTGATGGATAGATTTAATTATGGTGATCATGGGCATGAATCTTCAATATTTAAGCAGAGCAGTGGAGGATACAGGGGCTTGAAGATGTCTCATCCACAGAGTCACCATGAGTCAGAGATGACTCGAGGGAAGTTAACACAGTTAACAGCAATGTTCAACATTAAGCTAATGTTGTTGTTGTTGTTGTTGTTATGTGCCCTCAAGTCAATTCTAACTTATGACACCCTAAGGGTTCTCTTGGTACGTTTCTTCAGAGGGGGTTTGCTACTGCCATCGTTTGAGGCTGAGAGTGTGTGACTAGCCCAAGGTCACCATGTCCATGTCAGATATGGATTTCTATGTCCAAGCCAGGATTCAAACCCTGGTCTCCTAGCATCCTACTCCAACACTCAAGCCACTACCCCATGCTGGCCCTCCTTAGCCTTAAGCCCACCTTATCTCTTTCCTATTTGACTTTCTTTAGCAACTGTCCCAGATCTTTGTTGGTTTTTCCTAGTAGTATGGTATCTGCATGTCTTAGATTTTTGTTATTCCTTTCTCCAATTTTCACTCCACCATTTTCTGAGTCAAAATCTGCTCTGCATATGATGTTTTCTGCATACAAGCTGAAGAAGCAGGGAGATAGAATGCAACCTTGCCTGAGCCCTTTGCCTATGTCAAGCCATTCTGTTTTTCCATATTCTTTTCTAACATTAGCCTCTTTTTGTGAGTATAGGTTTCTCATCAGGACAATCAAGTGTAGTGGCCCTGCCATTTCTTTGAGAGCACTCCGTAATATTTTATGATCTACGTAGTCAAAGCTTTTACTGCAATCTATAAAGTACATACACATACAATACAGCAAATCCTTACTTCTGACTCTTATTTGTTTTTATAGTTGTTAATGTTTTCTTTTCTTTTATTGTGTTTTTGCATGGTTATTGTTATAATTATTGTTTGAAGGTGGGTTTTTTTTAAAAAAATATTGTCTTAGTGGGTTTAAGAATAGTGGTACAGAAATACTTTAAAATAAATACATCCACCCACCATTCTTGAGCATGTACACAATATTTATAAATATACCTAAGCAAATTTTGATGGAAAATGGGAAACAAATTATATTGGACATGGTCAAAAGGTCAAGCAATAATAAAAATTAAATCCAACAATTTGGAATTCTTTAAATGTTCCAGACTGTAAAAGCTTTATATCATTCAGCTTTCCTTTTTCAAAAAAAGTAAAACACATGGACAAAATGTGCAAACAGTATCTTTTTCCCATGTGATGTGACAGACCGGGGGGGGGGGGGGCTGGATTCTCACAGAAGAATTAATGTAAAAGAACTTATACTGTTTGTATCAAAAGTTTCATCCCTTTCAAAGCCCCATTCAGCCATGGAGACTGACGTGCTGACATTGGGCTAGTAACACACTCTCAGCATCAGAGGAAGGCAAGCAAAACCACTCTGAATAAATCTTGGCAAGAAAACCCCATGATAGATTCATCTTAGGATACCCGTGACTCAGAAACAACTTGAAGGCATACCACTACCAACAAACAACAAGAACTTAATATGATGAACTGGAACAAAAAGTGCAAGTGACATTCATATTTTACTTATTATAATTTTACTCAAGCAGAGCCAGTCATCCCCAAAGTGTAAACTAACTGGCAGACAATTGGGTAGAAAGGAAGAAAAAGTATCATCCACTATTTTACTGTTTTTATTTCTACACTAATATTAGAAATGTTTTAAAGATGCATATATAGACAACCATAAAATGATGGCATGCTGGAGCATGTCCAGATGAGAGTGAACAAAATGGCGAAAGTTCTGGAAACCATGCCTTATGAAGAGCAGCTTAGGGAGCTGGGTATGTTTAGCCAGGGAAGAGAAGATTAAGAGGTGACATGATAGCCATTTTAAAATACTTGAAGGGAAGTCATATTGAAGATGGAGCAAGCTTGTTTTCTACTGCTTCAGAGACTGGGATGAGAATTCAAGCTACAGGAAAAGAAATTCCACCTAAACATCAGAAATAACTTCCTGATGATAAGAGCTTTTCGACATTGGAACATGCTGCCTCAGAGTCTCCTTCTTTGTGGTGGAGTCTCCTTCTTTGGAGGTTTTTAAACAGAGGCTTGGTGACCATCTGTTGGTGGTACTTTGATTCCTGCATATCAAGGGGTTGGACATGAAGGCCCTTGTGATCTTTTCCAATTCTGTGATTCTGTGCTTCTATAATTCTCTTGGTGACACTCCACATAGAAACAGGAACATGGAATCAGAGAAGCTGATATGGAAAGCACTTGGGTTGGATTCAACAGTCTTAAACAAAGCAATACTTTCACAATTCTTGAGATTTATTGTGGGAAAATGTGCAACTCTCCTCAAGCATTCACACATTTGTGTGGTCTGGGGCTGTTTCTGAGACATAAAGGGTACACAAATCAATGTAGATCTTTTAAAATGTAAAATAGCTAAAATGCACATAATTTTAAATAATAACGTACAGAAACACACTTAAATCAACAGGAAAAATGCAGCCAAAAAGACAGATAGCTGTCATGAGTCCTAGTTTTTGGGGAGCAGATAGTATATAAAAGAGGAGGAGGAAGAAGAAAGCTTTCATAGAAAAAAAATTATGAAATTATTGAAAATTATGAAAGATGCATTAAAATACATGCATTTTAATACAGGAAGAAAACATGAAATTTTCCAACCTGATTTTTAAAAGGATGGAAGAAAACTCAAGTGGAATTTGTTAAAACTCAGTGAAATAGTGGAGATCATCACACATCTTAAAACCTGGTTTACCTCTCCTAAATTGAAGTCAAATTTGTGCCACAGCTGGGTCCTATTGCATAGCTTTTGCAGAAGAATCTGCCATCCGAGTACAGCTAGGCTCCAGCGTGGGTCCCAAGACACACTCTGGCAGCCAATTTTCAAAGTCTGAAGCCACCGGAGCACATCTTGGGACCTGCACTGGAGCCTGGCTGTACTCAGATGGCGGATTCTGCTGCAAAAACCATGTGATAGGACCCAGCTGCAGCCCAAATTAAACTTCCATTCAGGAGAGGTAAGCTGGGTTTTTAAGATGTGTGATAATCTCCTGTGTCAGAGATTTTCACATTTCAACTTTTAAATCTGAAATCACATACCACCATAAAAACATAAAAAAATCCTGTAGAATCCTTGCTGATGCGTGTCTAACTAATCATGCAATGTAACAGTGTATTTTTAAGATAAACCAGCACAGAGTTATAAACATTACACATGTGAGTACACATACACACACATACACTAAAAGGAGATTTGAATATCTCATCTTCCCTATGGAACGCCACCATAAAGAGAGACTTTCTGAGAATGCCCACATTGGGGTTGTAATATTTTAATGGGGTGCAATACACCAAATGAGGAACAAAGTAGATATTCACCATTGTGGACATATATTCAGTAGGTCTTAGAAGGCAAAGACATTACTCTGTATTAAGGGTGCTTAAGTTTGTATCTATAGAAAGATACCATATATTGTCCAGATTTACCTGAATTCATATTCATTTGTCTATCATGTTGTTTAAGGATAGGATACAGCATGACTGGCAACAATATGGAATCAATTTACTTGCCTTTTCAGAGTTGTTAAGAAGATTCAGATATTGCAAGGTCCTAAACTAGAAAGAAAATGTTGGAATTAAGAACAAAGGGATATCAAGAAGAAAGACTTTTGTTTCAGAATCTGATCTCCGGATCCTGGGGTGTTCCATATAGAAAGCCATTTTAGTGGAAGTGTTTTGTGTTTATTAACACAACCGGATACCATTGTGTTTGTTAATTAGCTCAGTAATTTTCAAGATGTGGCTGCTTTATGGACTTCATAAACAGCTCCAAAGGGGCTCTCTACCCAACCAAATGTTTTCTGGGAATTTATTTAAGACACAATATAAATACCAACTAACTACTTTATCAGGAAGCACCCATGCAGTACAACCTTGAAAATGTCATTAAAAAAAAAAACTATTGAGTACAAAGTGATGGCAGTCTCCAGGTTCAAAGACACTTGCTCTTTTCAACTCTGTTCTTTCATAGTGGAATAAGTTAAGGAGGAAGGATCTTTGAGAGCTGTATTAATAACTAAAGTTGTTGAAATCGTACTCATTCTTACCAACAGTTGAGCCCCATCAATTCAGTGGGATTCCTTTGCAGTGAATGGTGCTTCAATTTGGATTTTGCTTATCTGGAATAACAAATCTTTTTTTGGTTCTAAAGTTTTAGGTAAAAAGTAAAGGTATTCCCTATTGACAAGGTTTTCAAGTCATGTCCAATCCTGGGGGCGGTGCTCATCTCTGTTACTAAGCCGAAGAGCCAGCATTGTCAGAGACTACTCTGTGATCATGTGGCCAGTATGATTGCACAGAATGCTGTTTACCTTCCCACTGAGAAGTGATATCTATTTATCTACTTGCATTTGCATGCTTTTGAACTGCTAGGTTGGCAGAAGCTGTGACTAGTGACAGGAGCTCACCCCATCATGCAGCATCCAAGCCTCAAATTGCCAACCTTTCAATCTTCCAATCATCAGAATTGGCATCTGAACCACTTGAGCCACTGCATCTCTGATCAGGTCCATCACCACACAGAGGGGCACTCTGGTGGCCATTTTTTCAAGCTGAAAAACTCCCGGCTTCAAAAAGAGGCATGAGGAGTGTCCCTTTGAGCAACAATGGACCCGGGCTGCACCCGGGCGGCAATTTTGGCAGCTAAATGCATCTGATAATATAAGGATGCTGCCCACTTCTAATTTTAAGCTGGATCAGGTAAGACAGTACCTTAATGTGATAATCTTCTTAGATGCAATAAGAAGGAATTGATGGGGGGGGGGGCAGTCTAAAACCCTAAAGGCACCAGATCTTTTCTGATCTTGGAAGCTAATCAGGATCAGCCTAGGTGAGTACTTGTACAGGAGACCATCAGCAAATACCAAGTGCTGTAGGCTACATTTCCAAGGAAGAAGCTGGCAAAACCATTCCTGAGTATGCTTTGCACAAGAAAACGGGCCTTTACAGACTGCCAGAAATAGTGCAGCTTGAGGCCACTAACTATCCTGGCTCAGTGCTAATGAATCATGGGAACTGTGGTTTATTGTGGCACCAGAGCTCTCTGACAGAGAAGGCTCAGTGTCCCAGAAAAAAATACAATTCCTATGATTCCCTAGCACTGAGCCAGGACAGTTAAAGTGGCTTCAAGCTGCACTATTTCTGGCAGTCTGTAAAGGCTCATAGACTCAAGTCTATAAAAACTTATGCTACCAGCTTCTTTCTTTCAGTTAATCTCAAATGTGCTACAATATCCTTTTGCATACTGATTTTCCAGACTAACACAGCTAAGTCTTTGAAGAAAACCCTATGAAATTAATGGGGTAGTCAAAGGTTCACAGGCAACTTAAAGGCACCTACAGCTGATGTTAAACTATTTCATTTCCAAATAAATTGAAACTGTAGGTTGGACACTGCAGTCTAAATATCATTGTGTCCTTGTCAATTTTATTGCAAGGATCTTTAAAACATTATTTATCTTCTGAATAATACATTTTTTTGCAGCAAACTGATGAAAATGAATGGTGGGTGCTCTCCTTTTGCTTCCCTCTAGTTTTGCCTTATTTTATTTTATTTTATTTTCCCCAATCAAGACTCTGAGTCTTTGCAAGGAAAAATCTCAAATGTTTTGCTACCACCATCCCCCATTCTCCCTGAACTGTCAAATTTCCCTTGACTCCCTTTCCTTTTCTCTTTTCCTCAATTTTCTGTGGTTGTACAGCATGGACATTTAAATCCAGGCACACATTTAAATCAAGATGTAAATCCAATCACAGATCTTCATTATCTCAACTAATTGCCCTCCAAAAGGAATCCAACAATTCAACAAATGCCTTCAGTTGGCTTTCTGCATGGAGTCCTAGATAATATTCTTACATTTTCCCAAAGCAACGTGTAGATCTTGCTGGCATTTTTGTTCAGGCTGACTATACACATTTATTAAATTCACCCAAATGAATCCCAAATTTTCTGTTCAGGGATATTTCTAGTGTTTGCATGTGAAAAAGCAAGGAATATGATAAGGTGTGCTCTACGCTGAGGTTCTGCTATCAACAGCTATAATTTGATTCTGGTCTGCTGTGCTTGGACAGACTATGAGGTGACTATTGACTTTCTTAAAAGGTTACTTATTTTATTGTTTAAGGCTGCAGAAGGAAGGAAGAAATCCAGATAGGAGACAGAGGAACTCCTGTCCTTTGATATCTAGTAGGAAAGTTGGTAAGCCATGAAAGAGTCTAGTATTATATGAGCAAGAAATGAAGGATGTTATAAATACAAATATTTTAGAATTTAATAGAAAAATGAAAAAATGCATATTTGTAGTATGTATAAAGAAGACAGATGTCAATGATTCTTGTTTTATGCATCAAAGCATGATAACTAGACTAGTTATACCCAAGATAGGATGATAGATACAATCACTTTATTGATGATAAAATATATGTTATTTATTAGTTGTACTGTGTCCCTGGTGATCATGGGAAGTTTTCATCACTGAATGTATCCCTCTACGCATTCCAAAAGTGGGTTGAACAATGGCCAGTTCATTTAATCATAAGAAGTACTGGGGCAGAAACAACCATTTTGCTCCCATTTTCCAGCAATTTAAATTGCCATGTAATTACTTCAGGAGAGCTAGCATGGTATAGTGGTTTGAGTGTTGGACTAAGGGGGGAAGCAGACGGAGGTGCCAGAGATGCTGCCGGACAGAGTGCCGCGGGACCGCAGCCTCCGCACCCCGGTGCTCCTGCGGCGTCCCTGAAAGGAGCGCAAAAATAGCACTCCTTCCACAAGACAGGGAAAGTGTGCCCTAAAAGCATAGGGCGCACTTTCCCTGCCTTTTCCGCCGCAGTGTGTGCGGTCGCTGCGGCGGGAAGTTGCCCCGGAAGCGCCGGCCGTGCGGAGGGCTGGCAGCTCCGAGGGCGACCTCAGGAAGAGGAAGGAGCGCCGCATGTGCAGTTGCTCCTCCTCTTCCGGGCCTCCAAGACGGCTCAATAAGCCGTCTGCCGAGGCCCTAAGACTCTGAAAATCAGAGTTCAATTCCTTTCTCAGCCACGAAGCCCACTGGGTGGTCTTGGGCAAGTCACATGCTCTCATCCCCAGAGGAAGGCAATGGCAAACCCTCTCTGAATTAATCTTGCCAAGAAACCCCCGTGATAGGTTTGCCTTAGGGTCACCATAAAGTGGAAACAACTTGAAGGCACACCACCACCACAACAACA